>OZ012739.1:545174316-546452441 GCA_963859935.3 Lathyrus sativus | reverse complement strand
CTCTAACAACTTGGGGTTTAGCTGCTCATGTTCTTGGTAAACATAAAAGTAATTAGAATTAAAAAGGAGAAGATCATTACAATACAAGTTGAAATCCTTGGATCATCAATTGCTTCCGCTTTTGATCGATCCTCCGTTTCCAGCCGAACTCTCCTCTCAGTTGTCAATCCTAATATCAGTTCCAAAGTCTCCCCTACTTTCTAAAATGTGCCTCTTATATCTAAATTCAAATTACATCGTGAAATGTCTCAAATTCCCTTCAAAATAGGTCTGACAACAAAAAATCAGAAAACAAAGAAATTTCAATTTCAGTGGCCCTGACACGGGCCGTGTTGTGCAACACGGGTGGCCGTGTCAGGCTGCTGACTTCTTCAGGGCGTGTTCCTCTCCAAGGGCTGCAACACGGGCCGTGTTGCATGACACGGGCACCCGTGTTGCAAGTCTGAGTCTTCTTTTTTCTTCTGTTTTGGTCCACCCGTGTCTGCCAGCCGTGTCCTTCATGACACGGGTCGTGTTGTGCAACACGGGTACCCGTGTTGCAGCTCTGAGTTCCCTTTTTCGCCTTTTCTTTGCCTCCGAATGCGGTGCGATTGTCGTGCTATCCATTCCTGCCAAAAACACACTAAAAGAAACCAAATCAAACGCACCAGCGGCAAAAGCAACATAAACTTAAACATAAGACTCGAAGACACACAACTACGATTAATGCAGATAATAACAACTAAAGCTTCGAAAAATAGATAAAAACATTGCGAAATTAACCACAAACAGCGTTTGAAAACACAACTGAAATCCACCGATCACCTATCCATCCTGATGACCAGGAAAAGACTACATTTACTTGCCCCTATGGCACATATTCATATCGACGAATGTCGTTCGGACTGTGTAATGCTCCCGCAACATTTCTGAGATGCATGATGTCGACCTTTGCAGATTTCATAGATGACATAATGGAAGTATTCATGGAAAATTTATCTGTATGTGGGGGAAGTTTCAAACACTGTCTATCAAAACTTGAGATGGTACTTGAACAATGCGTTAAGATGAACCTCGTGTTGAATTGGGAGAAATAACATTTCATGGTGCGACAGGGTATAGTCCTTGGACATGTAGTATCCGATAGAGGTATTGAAGTAGACAAAGAAAAAGTAGAAGTCATAGAAAATCTTCGACCTCCCAAAACAATTAGAGAAGTGCAAAGCTTTTTAGGACACACCAGTTTTTACCAATGATTTATTAAAGACTTCTCTAAGATTACAAAGCCTCTGACTGGACTATTAACAAAAGAAGCTGAATTCATATTCGATGAAGAATGCTTGGGAGCATTTGAACATCTGAAGAGTGCCCTTATTACCGCACCCATCATGCAACCACCTAATTGGAGTCTACCATTTGAAATAATGTGCGATGCTAGCGATTATGCTGTGGGCGTTGTCTTGGGACAAAGAAAGGACAAAAAGCTTCATGTTATTTACTACGCAAGTAGAACCCTGGACAACACATAGATGAACTACGCAACCATAGAAAAGGAACTCCTGACCATTGTATTCGCCCTAGATAAATTTTGTTCCTATCTAGTAGGAGCAAAAATTATTATCTATACCGATCATGCCGCGATTAGGTACCTGTTGACTAAGAAGGATGTCAAACCAAGATTCTTAAGATGGATCTTGCTTTTGTGAGAATTTGATTTGAAAATTAAGGATAAGAAAGGCACGGAGAATGTGGTAGCAGACCATCTCTCTAGGATTGAGGGTCTGGAACCTGAAGAAGTGCTTATAGACTATTCATTCCCTTACGACAAACTAGTAGCCCAATTGGAAAGCTAAGGCGACACTATAGAACATTCTTTGTTATTTAACGATGCTAAAACATGTGAAGCAGTAGAAGTAATCTGTACTAAAACCATGCTGCCATGGTATGTTGACTTTGTCAACTATCTAGCAGCCAAAGTGCTTCCACTAGATCTAACATACCAACAAAGGAAGAAGTTCTTCC
The DNA here is from genome assembly GCA_963859935.3 of Lathyrus sativus. Classification (NCBI taxonomy): domain Eukaryota; kingdom Viridiplantae; phylum Streptophyta; class Magnoliopsida; order Fabales; family Fabaceae; genus Lathyrus; species Lathyrus sativus. The sequence goes on along the minus strand of OZ012739.1, from coordinate 546,450,440 downwards.
ATGACCTCAAACACTACTATTGGGACGAACCCCTACTATTTAAGAGAGGCGCCGATGGAATATTTCGTCGATGTGTCCCTTAATCGGAAGTAGCAGATGTCATACCCACTGCCATGCCACAACATATGAAGGACATGCCAGTACGTCAAAAACGTGCGCGGAGATATTATAATCTGGCCTCATTTGGCCAAACCTTTGGAAGGATGTCCACATCGCTATTATGAACTATGACCGGTGTCAATGCACTGAGAACATTTCTAGACGCGATGAGATGCTGCAAAAGGGAATCTTAGAAGTTGAAGTCTTTGATGTATGGGGAGTTGATTTCATGGGACCTTTTCCATCTTTCTTTGGAAACAAATACATACTTATAGTAGTTGATTACGTATCAAAGTGGATCGAGGCAATAGCCTCTCCTACAAATGATGCACGAGTGGTGGTCAAACTTTTCAAAAACATAATCTTTCCCAGACTTGGTGTACCAAGAATTGTCATTAGTGATGGAGGTTCCCATTTCATTTCAAATGTCTTCGGGAAACTATTGCTTAAATGCGGAGTAAGACACCAAGTAGCGACACGCTATCACCCTCAATCAAGCGGACAGTTGCAATCTCTAGGAAAGATTGGTCTACTAAACTTCATGAAGCTCTTTGGGCTTATAAAATAGCTTACAAGACCCCTATAGGGACCACACCATACAAGCTGGTTTATGGAAAATCATGCCATATGCCCGTGGAACTTGAGAACAAAGCTTATTGGGCCATTAAGATCCTGAATATGAATTATAAGGGAGCCGGTGAGAAAAGGATTCTGGATATCCGTGAACTAGAGGAACTAAGACTAGATGCATATGAAAATGTCCGAATATACAAAGAAAGAGTCAAGAAATGGCATGATAAAAGTATAGCGAAGAAGGAGTTTAACGAAGGAGATATAGTTCTTCTATTTAACTCTAGACTTAAACTTTTTCCTAGAAAACTACATTCTAGGTGGTCCGGTCATTTTGAAGTTACAAAATTCCTATAGAGTGGAGCAGTTGAAATTAAAGGAAAGTCGAATGAGACATTCATCGTGAATGGCCAAAGACTCAAGCAGTACCATGATCACACTAAAATTCACCGTATTTCTGACTCCGATTTCGCATGCATTCTTAGCTTTTATTGTTGTTTTGCTTTGTTATTGCTTTGTTTTCTTATGTTTTCAGGTTTTTATAATAATCGGAGCTTGAATCGGGAAAAGGAGCGAAAAAGGAGTGAAAACGGACGAAAACCTAGAAATTCAGCATTTTGCACTTGCGGCACCCACCGTGGCGGGCGCCATGGGGTTAGCCATGACGTGGCCACGTCTCAAGACCACTCCTCAACCTCCAAGACCCACGATCCCCACTCCATCATCCCCTGTAGGGACCATGGCGGGCGCCATGACCTTGTGGCGGGCGCCACAAGGCAAAATTTCATAACCTCCACTTTTTAGTGGAGGGGCGTCCCGGTCATTTCATGCTTTCAGTTTTTACTATAAATAGGACCTTAGATTTTCGTTTTTCTTCATCCAGAATTAGAATTCTCTAGGCATATATCAGTTATAAAGCAGTTGCCATTCCACATCGGGGTGCCTCTGCAATCGAGTGATCGAGTCTGTAATCTGTCTGTGGTTCGAGTTTTGGAGCACTCTGGAGGAAGTTAATCCTGCCGCCATTTTAATTCCAGTTAGTATTTTATTTTTCCGCATTGCTTTACTTTTATTTATTTTCTCGCACTTTACTTTGTTTATTTCCCGCACTCGCACATTTACTTTGTTTATTTCCCGCACTCGCACATTTACTTTGTTTATTTCCCGCACTCGCACATTTACTTTGTTTACTTCCCGCACTCGCACATTTACTTTGTTTACTTCCCGCACTCGCTTTAAATTACTCATATGAAAAACTATAAAAAGAATATTTACTTTATCATGTCTAACTAATCCCATAAAGGTTAGAATGTAAGGATCGTAATTAAACCAGTAATCAGTATAATTGTTCGTGGAAACACCTAAGGGCTATTTTATCTTTCAATTCAAGTAATTGTTTTTAACTATTTCAAAAACAGCCAAAAGCGCTTTGTATAGTTCATTAGGAGTTTTTAGATTAAAAAGAAAAGAGATTTTAAAACGATTTTCGGACGCGTTATGAGATTTAGAGTCTGGTTCATAAGAACCTCTTTTTGCTAAGAAGTCCAGGTTAAAATACTTTTCAACTTTGTTAAGAAACTATATTTCTTAAAAATAGGTTTACTACTCTAACGCAGTACGCACCTTTTTATCCGTGACAATAGGAGGGGTTGATTAGAGAGTACAACTCGGTTCTGAATACGCGAAAGCGACAGTTCCTGTTAAATTAGTTCTTTTCAAAGGAGAAAACATTGCCCATAAGTAGTTCCATTAACAAGTACTGGATTATCATTGATTACGTGAATTACATTCGAGCCTGTCTTTTTATTTATTATTTAAAATTATAATTTTATTTACCATTGCACCCTTACTAAAACCCTTAAAAATAGTTGCCTTAGATAAACACCATAACAACAGGTACGATAGATTGACACTTGGTCTCTGTGGATTCGATAATCTTTTATATTACTTTGACGTGATTCGTACACTTGCGAAAAACACGCATCAAGTTTTTGGCGCCGTTGCCGGGGACCAATATCGTCAAATTTCATTACCCTGTAGTTATACCGTTTAGACTAAGGTTGTTACCCACCAGTCAATGCGAAAGACTCGCAGTGCCGGAAGTTTAGTAGACCCTCTAGCTGAACCTGAACGTTACGCTCGCGCACGTTTATTTTTCCATAGGAATAGGAGAGCTATGGCCGAAGATCAAAATCGAAGACCTCTTAAGGACTTCGCCCAACCATCAAACGAGGAACCTAGTTCCAGTATAGTAAACCCCGCTATCCCAACCAATAATTTTGAACTTAAGCCATCCCTGTTGCAATTAGTGCAACAGAGACAATTCGCAGGTCTCGCTACTGATAACCCGAACCAACATTTAAAAAACTTTCTTCAATTAGCAGACACCTTTAAAACCAATGGAGCTTCTCCTGAGGCAATACGCTTAAGATTATTTCCCTTTTCCCTCAGAGATAAAGCTCTATCATGGTTAGATTCCCTTCCACCCAATTCAATAACAACTTGGGATGACCTTAGAAAAGTTTTCCTTGCTAGATATTTTCCCCCAAGTAAGACCGCTCTTCTTCGAAACCTAATAACTAGATTTACCCAACACCAAGGAGAGTCGTTGTTCGAAGCCTGGGAGAGATATAAAGAACTATTAAGAGCATGCCCACACCATGGCCTAGAGAATTGGCTAATCATCCAAACCTTCTATAATGGACTTCTTTATAACACTAAAATGACCATCGACGCTGCCGCTGGTGGCGCACTGATGAACAAACCTTACCCTGAAGCTAGTGCCCTTATCGAGGATATGGCCCAAAACCATCAATCATGGGGAGTAGAACGAGCGACAGTGGAAAAGAAGGAAGCCCAAGGAGGAATACATGAGCTAAGCTCTATAGACATGATGCAGGCTAAAATGGACGCGTTGGCCCTTAGAGTCGAACATATGTGTACAACTCCGAATACTGTTGCCGCAGTTTCGCCGAATTGTGAGATATGTGGAACGCAAGGACACCAATCCGCCGAATGCAATCTGTTGAATGAAACCAACACTGAGCAAGTGAACTATACCCAAGGGAACCCATTTTCAAACACATATAACCCTGGATGGAGGAATCACCCAAACTTCTCCTACAAAAATAATAACCCTATCCAAAATACCGCACCTCCGAGACAACAAGGTTACCAAGCCCCTAGAACAAATCAACCTATGCAACCTGTACCACCTAGCCCGAGCTTTGAGGAAGTTGTAAAAGATTTTATCGTTGCTCAAAAACAACAAAACAAAGAGTTCATGAACCATAACGTCCATGTTAACGAACTAATTACCAAGTTAGGAACCAAGGTTGATCAAATTATTACTCATAATAAGATGCTTGAAACCCAGATCTCTCAGGTAGCGTTAAACCAAGCCCCACAGACTACACCTGGAGGACAGTTCCCTGGACAACCTCAACAAAACCCGAAAGGGCAAGCTAATGCCATTACTCTACGAAGTGGAACCGCTTATAAGGAACCTTTAAACCCTAGATTAAGTGAGCCCGAAACTTCTGAGAGGAATGAGGAAAAGGAACCAGAGAAGCCTGAAACCCCGGAAAGTCAAGAAAAAGGAGAAGAACCTAAAAATAAAACCTATGTACCGCCACCGCCATACAAACCACCAATACCTTACCCTCAAAGATTAAAGAAAACCCAAATCGATAATCAATATCAGAAATTCGTTAAGGTTATAGAGAAACTTCACGTAGAAATCCCCTTTACAGAAGCCATCACCCAAATACCTTCTTATGCTAAGTTTCTCAAAGACATACTTACAAATAAACGTAGACTCGAAGATCCGAAACCCGTGGAATGTAATTCTATTTCCGAAAATAGGTTAGCAAAGAAAGATAAAGATCCCGGAAATTTTTCCATTCCTTGTGTTTTGGGGAATCATGTCATCGAAAAAGCTTTTCTAGACTTAGGAGCTAGTGTGAGCTTAATGCCTTTAGCAGTTTGTGAGAGATTAAACTTAGGAGAATTACAACCTACTAAGATGTCACTTCAATTAGCCGATAGATCCGTTAAATACCCTATAGGCATACTTGAAGACGTCCCTGTTAGGATAGGTCAGCTGTTTATACCTACTGATTTTGTTGTCATGGACATTAAAGAAGATGACGACATACCAATCCTCCTAGGTAGACCGTTCTTATCGACTGCTGGAGCCGTAATAGATGTTAAAAAGGGAAAACTAACTTTTGAGGTAGGTGGCCAGAAGATAGAATTTATATTGTCAAAATTTCTTATGGCACCTGTGATAGGAGATTCTTGTTATGCCTTAGATATCATCGAAGAATGTATTAGGGAATTAGAACAAGAAGAAGAAACTGAATCTATAAAATTGCCATCAACCCTTATTTTGGAAGATGACAATTATAAAACACCCTACATTGATGATAACCTTCACGAATGTTTATCTCTTACCCCAGATCCTATGCCTTGCCCTATAAAACCGACCGTAAAACTTAAGGAACTGCCTAAAAACCTGAGATATGAATTTCTTGATGAAGATATGAACCGTCCAGTTATAGTCAGTGCTACCTTAAACCAAGAAGAAACCGATCAATTATTAGAAGTTTTACGTAGGTACCCCTCAGCCTTAGGATATAAGATCTCTGATCTAAAAGGAATAAGCCCATCCGTATGCATGCATCGGATTTTGCTTGAAGAAGATTCAAAACCTTCTAGAGAACACCAACGTAGAATAAATCCTATAATGAGTACTGTAGTTAAGACTGAAGTTCTTAAGTTACTAGAGGCAGGTATAATATATCAGATCTCGGACAGTAAATGGGTGAGTCCTGTGCATGTAGTACCTAAAAAGGGAGGCATCACAGTCGTGCAAAACGAGAAGGGCGAACCTGTAGCAAAAAGAACTGATGGAGGTTGGCGTATGTGCATAGATTATAGAAAATTAAATAAAGCAACTAGGAAGGACCATTTCCCATTACCATTCATAGACCAAATGTTGGAGCGCCTAGCCAGACACTCTTACTTTTGTTATTTAGATGGATATTCAGGATTCTTCCAAATACCTATTCACCCCGAAGATCAAGAAAAAACTACCTTTACATGCCCAGTTGGAACCTTTGCCTATAGAAGAATGCCTTTTGGACTTTGTAATGCTCCTGCAACTTTCCAACGCTGCATGATGTCTATCTTTGCTGATTATTTGGATGGAATCATGGAAGTATTTATGGACGATTTCTCAGTTTGTGGGTCAGATTTCAAAAATTGTCTTGTCAACCTTGAGAAAATCCTGGAGAGGTGTGTGGAGGTAAACCTTGTGCTAAATTGGGAAAAATGTCATTTCATGGTCACCGAAGGGATTGTTTTAGGACATATAGTTTCCGAAAAAGGTATAGAGGTAGATAAAGCAAAAATAGAAGTCATAGAGAATCTAAAACCGCCGAAGACTATCAGGGAGATAAGAAGTTTTCTTGGACATGCCGAATTTTACCGACGTTTTATCAAGGATTTCTCCAAAATAACAAAGCCCTTAACTGGTCTTTTAATGAAAGATGCTGAGTTCATCTTTGATGAAAAAGGTACTGAAGCATTTAATCTTCTGAAGCAAGCTCTGATTTCAGCACCTATAATGAAACCCCCTGATTGGTCGGAACCGTTTGAGATAATGTGTGACGCCAGTGATTATGCTGTTGGAGCCGTTCTAGGTCAGAGAAAAGATAAGAAATTACATGTGATTTATTATGCCAGTAGAACCCTAGACGCTGCACAGCTCAACTACGCAACAACCGAAAAAGAGCTCCTAGCTGTAGTTTTTGCAATAGACAAATTTAGATCTTATCTAGTAGGAGCCAAGATTATAGTTTACACCGACCATGCTGCCATTCGTTACTTACTAAGCAAAAAGGATGCCAAGCCTAGGTTACTTCGATGGATTCTATTATTACAAGAGTTTGATTTGGATATCCGTGACAAGAAAGGCACTGATAATGTGGTAGCTGATCACCTATCTAGGCTAGAATACTTGAAACCTGATCCAGTACCCATAAATGACGATTTTGCCTACGATAGACTGATAGCCCAACTAGAAACCATTGAAGATGATAACCCAGACCCTCATGAGCAATTTCATAAATCCTTAGCTATAAGCAATGTACCTTGGTATGCAGATTTTGTTAATTACCTAGCCGCTGACATCATACCCCCTGATCTAAACTACCACCAGAAGAAGAAGTTCTATAGTGATGTGAGAAACTTCTATTGGGACGATCCATTTCTTTTCAAGAGAGGTAAAGATGGCATTTTCCGCCGTTGTGTTCCATAAGAAGAGGTAAATAATATAATTGAGCATTGTCACTCTGCACCCTATGGTGGACATGCAAGCACATCTAAGACCTACGCCAAGATTCTTCAAGCTGGCCTATTCTGGCCTACTATGTGGCGTGATGTCCATGCTTTCATTGTCAAGTGTGACAGATGCCAACGCACAGGAAATATTTCAAGACGTAATGAAATGCCGTTAAGAAATATCCAAGAAGTAGAACTCTTCGACGTATGGGGTATGGACTTTATGGGACCGTTCCCACCATTTTTTGGAAATCAGTACATATTAGTAGCTGTTGACTACGTGTCTAAATGGATTGAAGCTATCGCCGCACCCACAAACGACACCAGAGTAGTCATCAAATTATTCAAGAATTATATATTTCCCAGGTTTGGAACACCCCGTTTAGTCATAAGTGATGGAGGATCACACTTCATATCGAGAATATTTGATAAACTTTTAAGCAAGTATGGAGTTAAGCATAGAGTAGCAACACCATACCACCCACAGACCAATGGACAAGTGGAAGTATCTAATAGGGAGATAAAACAAATCCTCGAGAAGACTGTCTCTATATCTAGAAAAGATTGGTCGCAGAAACTTCAAGAAGCATTATGGGCCTATAGAACCGCTTTCAAAACTCCTATAGGAACAACCCCTTATCAATTGGTCTATGGAAAATCATGTCACTTACCATTTGAGTTGGAGCATAAGGCCTATTGGGCCATCAAAACTTTGAATTTGGATTACTTGACAGCTGGTGAGAAACGTATCCTTGATATCCACAAATTAGAAGAGCTCAGACAATCTGCCTACGAAAATGCCATCATATACAAAGAAAGAACAAAAGCTTGGCATGACAAAAGAATCATAAGAAGAGACTTCAAAATAGGCGATCCTGTTCTCCTGTTCGATTCTAGGTTACGACTATTTCCAGGTAAACTCCGTTCGAGATGGACTGGCCCTTTCAAAGTATCTAAGATCCTGAGATCCGGTGCTATTGAAATCAAGAACCAAACATGTAAACCGTTCATAGTCAATGGACAGAGGTTGAAGCCCTACGAAGGAGGTGACATTCCAACAACATACACCTGTCATACTCTGAGTGATCCACCATATCCTTCCAATGATGTTTAAATATCGGTCGTCGAGCTAATGACGTTAAACAAGCGCTGCCTGGGAGGCAACCCATGGTTTTTCTTATTTTTGTACTTTTTATTTTTATTTTTACTTTATTTTAATTTGTTTATTTTATTATTATGTCAGGACTCACGATTGAATGTTTTATGTGCTTTCAGGACTTGTTTGCTAACCTTGTACAGAATGCAGAACCCTGATGACATGCACGTGGCCTTTAGAGATGATGCACAGAGAGAGCGTTACTATGTTCACATGAGACGCCCTATGGCTCCTACCAGGTACCCTGACCATGACTGCATAGATGCCTTGGGGATAGAGCCAAGCGTCAGATTTTTATGCCATCAACTCCAGTGGGACCAGTTTGACGACAGGAACAACACTTATAGGAACTTGACTCTTGAGTTCCTCAGCTCGTTTCATCATGACCCTTGGGCTGGACCCGATGGACTCACTGTTTTCAGGTTGTTCGGGATTGACTACTCATTCTCTCGCAAAGAGTTTGGTGATTTACTAGGTTTCCAGACTACTCCTGATGCTATTCCAGAGACTCCGATGGGGTATTTTATGAGCAGAGAAGTGGAAAAGTTTTGGACTAAAATATCAGGCGGAGGGAGCCAAGATCCTTCTACCCAGTTTTCTCAGGTAATCCACAACCCTGCATTGAGGTACTTCCAGATGATTCTAGCACATTCTTTCCTAGGTTTTCCAGATACAGAGACACTGCTAAGTGAAGAGGAGATTTTCCTACTGTTTTGTGCGACTCAGTCTCGCCCTGTTGCTTGTGGCAACTTTCTACTGAAGGGCCTTGCTAGTGTTGCCAGATCATCAGTAGGAATCATCCATGTCGGTGGGATTGTTACACAGATTGCTACTGCATTGGGTTTGTCTCGCAAGCTATTGCACCTCAGGACCTTCTGCTGCTACACCACCCTGGATATTGATTTTTTGTCTTGATAGAGGACTGATGAGGAGGGCTTCTTTTGAGCCCAACATGTTTAGATTGCTGATCGACGGTGAAGCGATACACTACTTTACATTACCAGATCCGCTGATGACCAGTGTCCATGATCCTGCCAATTGGAGTTATGCTCTAGAGGGTTATGGAGAGACTGTCGAAGAGCCGAAATCGCCTCCCGCCGCTGAGTACACTCCTACACCTCTTACTCCCCGAATCACTGTTATGTCTAACAATATGTCTCTGCAGCCACCTGACCTACAAACACAGATTTATGAGCTCCGCAAGGAGACTGCCCTGCTCAAGCAGGAAGTGGCAGACTTAGAGTTACAGATGCAGGTTTCTGATCTCACTCATGCCTCGGAGACCGATGCTCTACATCAGGCGATCGACGAGCTTCGGAGGGAGATAGCTGAGATTCGTGGATCAAGCCAGGATAAGAAACCTACCACATGACTCATTCCACCCTGACAGCACTACCCTAGTATTTAACTTCCTTTTATTTATCGCATTTCCACTTTTATATTTTCATGCACTTTGAATTCCTTATATATATACATATTATGCACTAATTTTTATTTTTCTTTTTCTTTTTTGAATTTTAATTATTTTATTTTTGTCGTGCAAAGAAAAAAAATATATAAGACAAAAATATGCAAGCCAATGCCTTGAAAAGAAGAAGAAAACGCTATTCAGACCCCCCGGAAGACAAAGGTGCAAGGAAGGCCCAAAGGAGGATCCAAAACCACAAGGCCCAGGAATTGGCCTTGTGGCGGGCGCCATAGGCCCTGTGGCGGGCGCCACACCGTACCATCAACAAATACGGGATTCAATCCCCATTTCCACCATTTTCATCCCTTTCTTCACCAAAAACCCATTTTTCCAACCTTCCAAATCCTCCTTGAACCCCATTAAAGCTCCCCCATTTCCAAAATACCCTCCATCCATAAAACATATCCAACATCCATTTCCATTTTCATCCATCAAAAACCAAAAAAATCAAAACTTTATCATTCCCCTCATAAACCACTTTTCTACTATTTTCACTACCTAAGGAGCTTTTCAACAATGGAGTTCAACGGATTTATTCTTTGTGATGGAAGACCGGGCGAAAGGCAACGGAAAATTATTCAGAGGCTTCAAAGTCGAGAAATCCTCTCGACTAGGTACGTCGACGATAACTGTCTGTATGCTTTGGGTATTTATCATAGTGTTTTTAATTTATTAGAATTTCTAGGCTTGCATAGTATTTTCATTAATCAGGAACCTACCTATGAGAGGCTGACAACTGAGTTTTTGAGTTCTTTGATATACACTGTCAGTCCTAACACTGCTAGCACTGTCGGTACTGTCATTTTTAGACTGTTTGGAATTGAATATGAATTCAGTACCAATGAGCTAGCAGATTTGTTAGGAATCCCTCATAGGGAAGGTTCGATTTGTGAGGCACCTTTGGATGCTGAATGGTCGGCCGAGGTATTTACCTTCTGGCTAAGGCTTTCAAGTACTTCAATTAATTCTTTTGAAGGGATACTTGCGTCGACCATTCACAACCCGGCCATAAGAGTTTTTAGACTTCTTTTGGCATGTACTATTTTTGGCCGGGAAAGTCCAAACAAGGTTAATGCTCGTGAACTCCTATTTTTGCAAGGATGCCTCACTAGAACCCACATCAATCCGGTCCCGTTTATGCTTGCCCACATGACTTTATTTACTAATAAAACAGGACCGATTGTTTTTGGAGGGCTTGTTACGTCTATTGCTCGGGCTCTTGGCCTGAATGATGAGATAGCTACACTTGAACCACTACCTCCTCGCACAATTAATTTAAAATTTCTGAAAGACATGAAATTGTGCCGAACAAGGAGAGAAGGTGGTTATGAGTTGATGATTCATGGGGTAGCTATCCCATCTGTTGCTTTACCATGCAGTAGACGTACTGATGTACGTGATGAAAGGAACTGGACCTATGATCTTAATGCTCCACGTGTTTTGGGTCCACTTCCTCCTAATATTCCCGATGGGGAGGCACATGACACTGATGATGAGTATGATCGGAGAGAGCAGTCTCCCATCCCTCACATGTCCCCCCATCGTCCTTCACAGTCACACACTGCACCATCTTCCTCTAACCCTGTTGCAGGTACTGCTCCTGGATTCTTTGTCACCGAGGAGATGTGGCGTGATATGACAGCTAGAGAAGAAAGGCGTGATGGCCTTCTCTCTACTATTTCACAGCAGCTGACGAACAATATGAGCTTCATGCAACAATCGCGATTGGTTTCGGATCGTGCTTATAGCAACGTTTGCCGTACCTTGAACGATATTTCATTAGAGCAGAACCGTCAGAGAGAGTTCAACAGCCGACACTACCAGCTTGTAGAGGCTACTCAGGGTTCCATCTTGGGTAACCTTCGAGAGGTCCGGAGTGCTCAGGCTGCTTTATCAGCACGACTCGACCGGAGGGACCAGCATCGTAGTAGATCCCGTCGTTCCAGACCATCACATTAGGACGGCGAAGGCACCAGTGCCCCTCCTCAGTAGTCTTTTTCCAGGTTACCCCCCTTATCTTATTTCGAAACATTGGGGACAATGTTCGATTTAAGTGTGGGAGGGGATTTTATTGCTTTCTGTTATTTCCCTTTTTAGTTAATTTCCTTTCAGTTATTTCCCTTTTCAGTAATTTATTTTTCTTAGATAATGCATGAGTCTGACGAGTCACCAGTATAGTGTCTTTTTAGTTCATCTTCATTTTTTCCCATTTCCTTAGCCTTACCAGAAAATTTTTAAAAAGAAAACAATGTTGTTTCACATGTTTTTTGGGCTTTGAGACAGGTTTAGATTAGGATGTGGTGACTTAGGTCAACTTTTTGAAACATCAGAACCATTTTAGCACCATAGACCTCTTGAATATAGGAATCACTCCTAAACCCCACCACCATGGCCTTTACTATCATTCAAAAAATTGTCCTAAGTAGTTTATTTTAGCAGTCAGCTCCGGCCTAAGCATACTCTACGTAGGGGGCCGATGAATATAAGTGAATGATCCAGTGCTAAAAAAAAAAAAAAAAAAAGGCAAACTCTGGTATAGGTGACCCTCACAAAGTCATTTAAACCGAAAAAAGAGAAGAAAAAAAATTTTTGCCACAAAAAGAAAAAAAATTGCAAGTCACCTATTGTTAGTTGGTTCAGAGGTATCTGGCACTGAACTTGGTAGGGCGGATTACGATCCGATCCCCCGCAGCTACATTTAGGCGAAATAAAAACAGGTTTACACATGCTTATGTTCCAGAAACCTTATGTTATGGATCAGAATCACTAACCGGTCACTCTACTATGAAGCATGTACGGATAACGGGCTTAATGTGATTGCGCCTGAATGAAAAGGACACAAAAAGATGAGAAGATAGGCCTAGGTATCGTGGGATGACATGGAGTGGTTAATATAAGATTGAAGTTTGTGTTTGTGTTACTATGGTACCCTTGGTTCACTTAGTTAGTATCTGTCACTGCATCCTGACTTGAACTTAGAATCCCTTTAGCCCAAAGACAAGTGTTGACACCATATTTTCTTAAGCTTTAATGTTTGCTTGAGGACAAGCAAAGGTTTAAGTGTGGGAGAATTTGATCACACTAAAATTCACCGTATTTCTGACTCCGATTTCGCATGCATTCTTAGCTTTTATTGTTGTTTTGCTTTGTTATTGCTTTGTTTTCTTATGTTTTCAGGTTTTTATAATAATCGGAGCTTGAATCGGGAAAAGGAGCGAAAAAGGAGTGAAAACGGACGAAAACCTAGAAATTCAGCATTTTGCACTTGCGGCACCCACCGTGGCGGGCGCCATGGGGTTAGCCATGACGTGGCCACGTCTCAAGACCACTCCTCAACCTCCAAGACCCACGATCCCCACTCCATCATCCCCTGTAGGGACCATGGCGGGCGCCATGACCTTGTGGCGGGCGCCACAAGGCAAAATTTCATAACCTCCACTTTTTAGTGGAGGGGCGTCCCGGTCATTTCATGCTTTCAGTTTTTACTATAAATAGGACCTTAGATTTTCGTTTTTCTTCATCCAGAATTAGAATTCTCTAGGTATATATCAGTTATAAAGCAGTTGCCATTCCACATCAGGGTGCCTCTGCAATCGAGTGATCGAGTCTGTAATCTGTCTGTGGTTCGAGTTTTGGAGCACTCTGGAGGAAGTTAATCCTGCCGCCATTTTAATTCCAGTTAGTATTTTATTTTTCCGCATTGCTTTACTTTTATTTATTTTCTCGCACTTTACTTTGTTTATTTCCCGCACTCGCACATTTACTTTGTTTATTTCCCGCACTCGCACATTTACTTTGTTTATTTCCCGCACTCGCACATTTACTTTGTTTACTTCCCGCACTCGCACATTTACTTTGTTTACTTCCCGCACTCGCTTTAAATTACTCATATGAAAAACTATAAAAAGAATATTTACTTTATCATGTCTAACTAATCCCATAAAGGTTAGAATGTAAGGATCGTAATTAAACCAGTAATCAGTATAATTGTTCGTGGAAACACCTAAGGGCTATTTTATCTTTCAATTCAAGTAATTGTTTTTAACTATTTCAAAAACAGCCAAAAGCGCTTTGTATAGTTCATTAGGAGTTTTTAGATTAAAAAGAAAAGAGATTTTAAAACGATTTTCGGACGCGTTATGAGATTTAGAGTCTGGTTCATAAGAACCTCTTTTTGCTAAGAAGTCCAGGTTAAAATACTTTTCAACTTTGTTAAGAAACTATATTTCTTAAAAATAGGTTTACTACTCTAACGCAGTACGCACCTTTTTATCCGTGACAATAGGAGGGGTTGATTAGAGAGTACAACTCGGTTCTGAATACGCGAAAGCGACAGTTCCTGTTAAATTAGTTCTTTTCAAAGGAGAAAACATTGCCCATAAGTAGTTCCATTAACAAGTACTGGATTATCATTGATTACATGAATTACATTCGAGCCTGTCTTTTATTTATTATTTAAAATTATAATTTTATTTACCATTGCACCCTTACTAAAACCCTTAAAAATAGTTGCCTTAGATAAACACCATAACAACAGGTACGATAGATTGACACTTGGTCTCTGTGGATTCGATAATCTTTTATATTACTTTGACGTGATTCGTACACTTGCGAAAAACACGCATCATACCACTCAGTAGAAAACAAGGAATTCTGCATTTACTATAAGTTGGAAGAGCCCCACGCTCTTCCTGACTAATGAAGCCTTTTTCATATCTAATGTCGACCTTCCGACATTAAACAGAGCGCTCGGTGGGAGCTAAACCATGATCTTTAGTTCTTGCTATTTATTTTGTTAGTTTTAGGACATTGTATGCATGATTAGTATAAAATTTATCTCTTATGCATTCCAGTGTTGTCGCTTATATTATTTTACTATTACTATCTTTATCTTAATTGTACTAACACGTAGTAATATTATTTCCCTAATAGTGTATTATTTTCTTTTAATCTCCAGGATAACCCTCTCTAGGATACCTATGACCTGAAACCATGCAGACATTCGAGAACCATATTGTCACCTTCAGGAATGATGTCCAGAGACGTCGATTTGAGGGTCTGTCTCAAAGAGATTTTGGTCTGTCCATCTACCTTGACAACTCCTCTATGAAAACCCTTAGTATCCAGGACAACGTTGTTTACTTCAGCACTTACCGTAACCTGACTTTGGAGTTCCCCAGCTCTCTTTACTTCGACCCCAACCGTGATTTCGGATTTGGCCGTGGACTGACTACTTTCAGGTTGTTTGGAAATAAGTATAGGTTCATACATCATGAATTTGCTGACTTGTTAGGTTTTCCTAATGAGCCTAACGCTGTAACCAAAACTCCTGTTGATACCTTTACTAGTTTTGATCTTCGACAATTCTAGGGTACCTTATCTGGAAACAGTAATGCGGAACCCGATGATATATTCTCTGAGAGCATCCACAACTCGAGTGGAGATATTTTCATAAGATTATTGCTCACACTTTATTTGGTAAGGAAGAGAACATCACCTTTATGTCTAGGGACGAGTTGTATATCATGCTTTGTGCATCCCAAGGAAAGTCTGCCAATGCTAGCTCGTTCCTGCTTGCAAATTGTAGTCGTCTTGCTCGTGATTCTTTTGAGTCGATCTTAATAGGTGGCTTGGTAACGATGATTGCTAATGAAATTGGAATGAGGTATCATCTGAATTGCTCGTTTGCTTTCAGTGGTGTCCGTTTGATGGATATTAACTTTTGTTTCAATCGGCAAATAATTGCAAATCTTGGTCCTGTTGAATTTGAGTTGCTTATTGATAATGATGTAGTTCATACTTTTACCCTGCCTAACCATGAGAAAACAAGTTTGCACAATAAGAATAACTGGCTCTATGACTTGGAGGTCTCCAATGAGTTTTTGACTCCACTTGACTCTCCTCAAGCTTACGAGAATCGTGATACTATTATGTCTGCCTCTGCCACTCAAAGTTCCAAGATTAATCCTGTTGATCCAACTATCAATGTAGCTACCGCTATTAACTGCATCCATTCCGAATTAGATTTTGTTCGGAGCAAGATTTCGTCTCTCAAAATCGATTTCATTGGACTTATGGATGTTGTCCATGAGGAGTTGGACCATTTTTTCCAGATGGTCTATTCCCCTGCACAACACCATAGATGAATGCCAAGATGCAGCTTTTTCCCTATTTTTTTAGGATAGTTTATTTCTCTGTATAGTGTTTCCCTTTCCCGTATTGTCTGTACTGTTAATTTTCACTCCACTGTATACCGTCAGAATGCCGACCCGTAGTTATAATGTACCTCAGTTTCGTTCAATGCAAGTTTCTTTTAAGTAATTCTGTTTTAAGTGTTCTAAAGTCCTATGTAATTCCTTTTAGAGTAGCATTTCATTGTTTGTAAAAGAAAACAAAATATTACCAAAAATTTGCCAGCACAACAACATTCTGCCAAGCCCAAAACCAAAGACTCGTGCCTGAGGCAAATGGTGGTCGCCATAAGCCTAACGGTGCTCACCATTTTCTCCCTAGGACAAAACAGTTTCAAAATTTTAAAAATATGTTTTTCCTCTTCATTTTTCCATTCTTACCACCCTTGCATGTTCTCAATGCACATTAACCACCCCACAAACTCCTCATCATCCCACATTAACTTCTAACCATCTAACTTCTTTATTCAATCCTTACTTAAACCAATTAACTTCACCCTCTCCATCATCCCTCACAAAGCCATTTGCCATTCTTCCACCCATCTTAGAAACCCAAAAAAACAAACAAAATGGAAGCCAACCAAGCAATCATTTACATGGGCATTGAGTTCCTCAAAGGAGTGCTCGGAAACACCATGCACACAAACTTCCAGAGAATCTCCAGGCGACCCGTCTATGCGATAAGGTACCCTGACTCAGACACTCTTCGCACCTTGGGTCTCTACCAAAGCGTCTTTTGGATGCTCAGGAACCTTGGTATGACTCAGTTTTGTTCCATGTTTAATGCTTCTTCCGTTAAGCTTACATATGAATTTCTTAGTTCACTCTGATATGTCCATGATCTTTCCCGCACCACCGGTACCATTCACTTCAGAGTGTTTATTGTCGATTATTTGCTAACTCATGAGCAGATAGCGAAATATTTTGGCTTTCCCGCCAATGAGGGATCTTCTACCCTTGCACCTCTAGAAAGTGACTAGGAGGACGAAGCCTTTCAGTTTTGGAATAAAATCACCAGCACCACAACCACCAAATGGAAAGGCCTAAAAGCCACTACCATCCGCGATCCAGCCATCCGATACTTACACCGTATCCTCGCTTCCACCATCTTTGGACGTGAGAACCCAGACAATGTAAACTCAAAAGATCTATTCTTTATCCATTATGCTCTCCTCCAAACCTCTGTGAATCCCACACCGTTCCTCATAGCCCATTTTGTTAGTGTATCAAATAGAACTAGTGGTCCCATCTGCATTGGCCGTATCCTCACTGCTATCGCCTGCTCTTTAGACCTAGAGGCCGATTTAGAAACCGTCGATAGTATACCATGCCTCTATGCCAATATTGACTTTTTCCGTCATATGCGGCTTGTCAAAAGTTTTCCTAGTGGTAAGTATCACTTTATGGTTCGTACCACTGAGTTCCGAGGTTTCTCTTTACCTTGCTCTGAGTGTACCGATGTGCGCCAGCGCACTAATTGGTTGATTGATTTAGGTGCGCCAGATTTAGAGGAGGAAAACATAAAGAGGAAATATCGTGAGGTTGCGGGACAACCTTCCGAACGGCCCCGTACTCGTAGACACACCGCTGACACACTTGGGTCTAGCTCCCAAGAACACGCTGCACCTTTTTCTAATTTTGTAGGTATTTTCTCATCACTGGATGACATCTTATCAAACCTCAGACAACAAAGAGAAAGGGACGCTGAGCGCGACGCAATGATGTAGGAGATGCAGAGGCACCAATATGAGTTTATGGAAAGAACTGAGTTGGACTTGAGAGATGTTGCCTCCAGCATGGCAGGCTTACGTAGAGAGGTGAACCGTATTGCAGACTGTGTCCAGCATGTCCCACAGGACAACTCGGCTATCCGACAAGACAGACGCCATCATGGAGGTCGTGGGCACCACCACTGACTTCTCCAGGTTCCACCGCTCTTTCTTTCAGCTTAGACTAAGCCATTGAGGTCAATGTCTAGTTTAAGTATGGGAGAGGATCCGTTTACTGCTTTTATTTACTTTTTGTCATTTCCAGTTTTCTAGTTTTAGTTCTTTTTTTTAGTCATATGTGCGTTTGAGTCAATAATCATTTTACATTTTTGTACTGTCTGTTAACTCCCCTATTTTGACCATAATTTAAAATTTGACTCATGGAATGACACTCTGAAAGTATATAGATTGTTTAGGTTGTGTTAGATAGACTTGGGAAAGTTTTGAAAGTATCGGTATTGTTCCTACACCTTAGATTCCCTAAGTATGTAATATTGATTTAAATAGACATTATGCTAAGACCTTATGTCTAGTTTCTTAGAAGTAGCCTCTTGATTAGTTTATACTAGCAGTCAGTACCATCCTTGTGTACAAACTAAGTAGCAAGCCGATGAAAATATGTGTTGATCTCAAAAATTTGAATAATGTAATTTATATAGAAAACGAATGAAATACATGATCCCGCTAAGTTAGGCAGTCCTCACCCGGCCATTTATCCTAAAGGTTCGGACTCTTGAAATTTGTAAGTAAAAGAAAACATAATGTGCGAATTTTTTTTTTAATGTAGAGATCATATAACACAAACAGGCTCGCTTACCATGTAAGTGCAAGGGATAATGGGCTTAATGTGATTGCGCTAGAATGAAAAAGAGGTGAAATAGGATGAAAGATATAGGTCTGGTCATAATTTCTTGATTTGAATTGGTATTGCATAGGAAGAGAGTTTTTGTCCGCAAATGTAGAGATGTGTCGTTACGATATCCTTGTTTTCACTATTTAGTACCTATCGATCGAACATTAGCCTAGCAGCCGCGTATGATTAGAGTTTCATTGTGCCAATGTTCCAAACCATGCTTACCTTTCTATTTACCATGTTGGTCGATTGCTTGAGGACAAGCAAAGATCTTAGTATGGGGGAGTTTGATGACTCGACTTTGTATCGTACTTTTTGATTCATTTTGCACACTTTCATCCGTTGTTTTATCGAGTCATTGTCGTTTTAGTTGTTAATTACTTATGTTTTCTTCTGTTTTTACTTGACATGTGTTATATCGGCAACATAGAAGAAAAGGATCGAAAGTCGAGCTAAGCAATGAAGAAAACCCTTCAAAAAGTCAAGTCCCGGCCTCCTCAGGGAAATGGCGTCCGCCATGGCCTGAGAGAGGTGGTCGCCGTGAAATAAAATGAGGGAATCCCAGTTTGAAGCTAATGGCGGTCGCCATTAGGCACATTGCGGTCGCCATTCAACGCGGGAATAGTTTTTGCAGAGCAGTTTGGCAGTTCTGATTGTATTTGAATTCAAAAGCCTTGGAGTCATTTCCCCTCTATATATAGACCCTTGTAGGTCAATTTTAGAAATACAAGGAACCCGTGCAGAAGCGCTGCAGAAATTTTCTCAGACATTACCTACATACTCACTTACTAAAGCAGTAATTGCTCATACTGAGTGATTGCTGCACCATTGTATTTTTAATTTTGTTGCTGATTGTACGCTTGGATCGATATTGTAATTTATTTGAAGCCCTTTTTATTTCAGTTTATCTTAGGTCATTTAAATTTCCACCTTACTAAAATTCTTTATTTTGTATTACTTACGATTATGTGTGCTTTAATTTACAGCATGTTAGGTACTTTAGATTTAAAGATGAATATGTCTGAGTAGTTTCGTCGGAGTCCATAGTCTGAGTATCGTCGCCCCGACGGGACTCTGTAGAAACCTTCGGTGTTAAAATTAGTCGTTTTAAATTCCGATTCTAGTATCTATTCTGAACTTAGTCAGTCTTGTCGCGAGAGCAAGAGGCTGGTTAACAGTGTTTTGTCATGAGAGTGAGAAGCACACCAAGGCGTGTCCGATAGAGCGAGAGCTTGAGGTGATCGCTAGATAGTAGATACCTATTACTGAGCCTGAACACAGCGAGAGTGCTTTAGGTTTCAGTTAGGCTTTGTTAGTTTTCAAGGTGTACCTTTTCACTATTGACCGAGCGAGAGCAAAATCATGGGTTTACCAGGTGTGGTTGGGCCAATAGCGCGAGAGTGCGAGATCGAATCTTTAAACCGTCTTTTCCTACAGAATATCTTTGAGACCTTTGTTAACACCTGGGATCTACGAAGTCCCTTAGGAGCACGTAGATCATTCTTCGGACCTGTTTCTTTATCTTTTTCAAATCCCGTTATAGTTGAACTCCTTTTTACCGCAGAAAAATCAAGCCTTAGCTTTGCACCGCAATAATTGACCACTATAGGTTGATTATCAGTCCTTGTGGATTCGACAATCTTTTAAAACTACGCGATAAACTGTATACTTGCAGTAGTAATTCGACCAATACGCAAAGTTGCAATCAGGATATGGCGCGGGTATATGAAATAAACGCGTCTTAAGATGCATCTTTATAAAAATCCCTGATTTTTGAATTAAGGGTTTTTATGGAGATGTATCTCCGGACTCACCCTAATATTGATACGAAGATAAATTTTAAGATTAAATTTTGGTAAAATAAGGGTGACACGTCAGTTTACGCTGATGGGTGTGAAAAAAAGGTGCGTCCAAAGATGCATCTCCGGACGCTATGAAAATTTGTGACTTTTCATGGTGGTGAAGAAGCACCCTATGGTGTTTAAAGAGCAACCATATAATAAAAACATACTTATAAACCCAAATGTAAAATTTTATTCTTTAGGGGACTTTTTTAGCATAAAGGTTGATATGCCTCTATTATTAATGAAATTTAAAGGGAACTATTTTGTAAAGTTATTCTACAACCGATATTAAGGAGGTAAATACATGTGAAGGTTTGAAAAACATAAGAAATGAGTTGTTTGAATTATGTTGTAGTTAAATTTTTTGTTTTATGAATGTTTAAAATGAATATTAGTTTAAATTTTAATATTGACAGTAAAAAGATGACGGGAAGGAGATATACATAAAATTCATCCTACAATTTGGATTTATGTTCATTCTTCTCACACTTGAGAGCTTTTCACAATGATTTAATTTATTACAACTTTGCTAAAGTATATTTTTTGTCAAACTGACATATATCTTAGATTTGTCAACCATAAAGAATTGCCTACAACTTAGTCTCATTATCTTTTCAAAAAATTTGACTACGACTTACATCTTTTAGAAAATACAATCACATGAAAGATAAGTGTTTGTGTTTATAAATTTCACTCTAATGAGAATGTAAACAAAGTTAAACACATATACGATTGTTTAAGGTTTCAATAGAAAGTGTGCAGACACATTATAACAATATGTCACGCCTTTTTACCTTGTGTATTATCGCTACCTCACTCTCAAATATGAATTCATTGCATTGAGAGAGAAATCATGAATGTTATTCTTCAAATAATATACTTATAAGCATTCCCAATTATTCATCAAATTATAAACTCAATAGAGGATAACAACTTTGGTCTCTTGAGTAGAGGATCAAAATGTTGAAAATGCAGTATTAAGTTGACTAGAAGAATATATTGATAACTTTATTAACTCTTGAATATGGGATAACAATGAAAGAATTAACCAAAAGGTAGTAGATCAAACTCGTTAAGATACAGACATAAATGATGCTTTAATAGATTCTATACCAAAATGTTATTGATCAATGTGTCCGATGATATCTTCCATTTTCATCTTGACTCCAAATTATCATTACATAAAAGTATACTTTCACGCTCTTCAATAGCTTTTTATCCATGTAACACATATTAGAAAATAAGATTATTCTCCTATATATTATTATCATTAAAACCAAAATGAGAGAGAATTGTTATTCAAGAAAACTTTAATTCAACAACAAGTATGATAGGATAACCCTAAATATTTTAATGAAACAAATATTGAATTATGAGAGAATGAGTCACTCTCAAAATAAATTGGTGTTTCCTCTACGTATAGTCCTTTTACTCTTGAAAGATTTTCATGTTAATCAAAATGATTATAAGCTCCAAGATATATTTTTGTTAAACTAACAATGTATTAGATATATCACACAAAGACATGTTGAAGAAAGTCTTCTTAGCCAGATATTTCCCACCAAGCAAGAAAGTTATGCTGAGAGCTCAAATCAACGGATTTAAGCAAAAAGACAACGAATTCGTATTCGATGCTTGGGAGAGATACAAGGAAATGTTGAGGATATGCCCACATCATGGACTTGAAGAATGGATGATAATACATACCTTTTATGGCGGGCTGCTATACAACACCAAAATGAACCTGTGTGCAGCCGCAGGAGGTGCTCTAATGGATAAACCGTATGCAGAAGCTTATGAACTCATATAGACTATGACTCAAAACCATTTCCAAAGGGGAGGTGAACGCGCTGGTTTAGAGAGATCAACTCCGAAAGGGTGAATGCACAAAGTCAACGGTATAGACTGAGTCAATGCTAAAATGGACGCCCTTGCTCAAAAGATCAAAAGTTTAGTAATAGCACCACCAGCGGCTACCGCATCTGCGATGACTCTGAATCGTGAAATTTATGGAACCCTGGGCATACAAACATTGAATGTCAAGTGTTGGCTAGTACTCCAACCGACCAAGTGAATTACGCTCACGGGAACCCATATTCAAACACCTACAATCCTGGCTGGAGAAATCACCTAAACTTTTCGTATAAGAATAATAATGCTTTACATCCACCGAACCCAATATCTGCTGTTCCACCCGGATTTCAGAAAGGAGCGCAATCCGTTCCACCGCAACCACCTAGGAAGTCAAATCTAGAAATCCTGATGGAGAACTTTATGAATGCTCACGCCCAGTAAAATAGGGATTTCGCAAATCAAAACGCTCACACAAGCGAACTGGTGAAACAACTATCAAGCAAGCTTGATGTTGTGGCTACTCATAACAAAATGTTGGAAACTCAAATCACTCAAGTAGCCCAACAACAATCAACTATAGCAGCTCCCATTGGAGCATTTCCTGGCCAACCGCAACCAAATCCAAAAGGTCATGCTAGCGCTATTACTTTGCGAAGCGGAACAGAATACGATGGAATTGTCGATTCGAGAATCTAATATTCAGCCATGCACTGGAACGTGCGAAAGGAAACCGAGAAGAGAGAAGAACCAAATACAGAGAAGGAAGATGAAAGCGGAGAGGCCATGGAGAAAGAAACACCTTAAGTGCCGCCTCTGCCATAAAAACCACCTGTACCTTATCCTCAAAGACTAGCTAAATCCAAAGATGAAGGATAATTCAAGAAATTTGTAGAGCTTCTAAAGCAATTAAATATAACTATATCGTTCACATAAGTTATTACGCAAATGCCTTCATATGCTAAATTTCTCAAAGAGATTATGTCAAATAAGAAAAAGCTATAAGACAACGGAACTGTTATGCTCACTGCCGAGTGTAGCGCTATACTTCAAAATAACATGTCTCATAAGCTAAAAGATCCATGTAGCTTTTCCATACCTTGCATAATTGGAAAGTCTGTCATAAATAAAGCATTATGTGATCTAGGAGCCAATGTTAGTCTAATGCCCTTTCCACATGTAAGAAACTCGACTTGGGAGAACTTAGGCTGACGAAAATGGTTCTACAGCTAGCAGATCGCTCGGTTAAGTATTTAGTAGGTATGCTAGAAAATGTGTCAGTTTGCATAAGTCAGTTCTATATACTGACATATTTCGTGATTATGGACATTAGGGAAAATTCTAATATACCAATCATCTTAGGTAGACTGTTCTTAGCAACAGCTGGAGCTATAACAGATGTGAAAGAATAGTGTCGTCCGTACGGTAAATAGTTCTTTCTGTACAGATGAATAGCGTTGTCTGTATAGTGAATAGTATTGTCCGTATGGTGAATAGTGTTTTTGAGTTTTTGAGCTTTTTTTGATTCAATCCATGGATCCATGTGATTTTGGGCTTTGTTTGTTGGGTATTTGCTATTAAAATATGTATCTCTTATATGTTTGGTGTGTGACAATCTTAGAGTTTACACCAACAAGGGAGAACAAGGGTTTAAAGGTATAGTATGGTGTTTCAACTACGCACAAAGAAAACCTTGCATTACACCTTGGATTCGAGTGATTCATATACTGAGAGTTGGAGAGGTAGGGAAACACTTGGGTAGAAAATAGGGTTGTTCTTGGGAACCTGAAGGCGAAGGATATTTTCTTGTAACTCATTTGTAATCTCTTGTAACAACTTTCTGAGTATAGTGAATTGAGAGCTGCTCTCTCCGCAAAGTAGATCGTTTGATCGAACTGGGTAAATAAACCTTTGGTTTTTTCTTACCTTATTCTGTTATATTATTTGTGTGCGGATTATTATTGCTGAAGACCATTTATTTTGGTTGCTATTGTTCTTTGCCTTACAAATTGATATTGAATTTTGTCGTAATTCACAATAAGATTCACAACAAGTGGTGCTATGAGGGTGGAGCAAAGAGATATTGTTGACAAGTGAGCACCATGGTTAGTAGATGGAAGATAAAACAAAATTCGGGTAACAACGACTTCGGGTTATGGAAAATTAAGATGCAAGCAATTTTTAATCAAGAGAAGTGTATCAATGCTCTGAAGAGTGAAGCATCGATGCCTACAGGATTTACACAGGTACAAAAGACCGAGATGGTGGATAAGACCAGAAGTGCCATTATCTTGTGCCTCGAGGATAAAGTTCTAAGAGAAGTTGACAGGGAGCAAACTTCGATTGCTATGTGGGCAAAACTTGAATCATTGTATATGGCAAAGTCTTTGGCTCACAGGTTGTATCTATAACAACAACTTTATTCATTTCGAATGGTGGAGAACAAATCCATAGGTGAGAAGCTCATAGAAATTCATAAGATTATCAATGATATTGAGAATATTGAAGTGAAATTGATGATGGGGGAAAGGCTTTTCTCCTGTTGAGTTCATTACCTAGATCCTTTGAGCACTTTAAGGATGTCATTCTTTATGGTAAGGAAGGTACTATTACTTTGAATGAAGTCCAGACGGTGGTGAAATCCAAAGAACTTTCAAAGTCGAAAGATTTGAAGATTGAAGATAGTGATGAAGGCTTAAATGTGTCAAAAGGAGGAGGTAAGCGTAAAGGGATATCCAAATCAAAAAGGTCTGACAAGTCAAAGGTAAAACGTTTTAATTGTCAGAAAATCGGTCACTTTAAAAGGGATTGTCCTGAAAGAAAGGTCAATGAAAATTCTGTTCAAGCTATAGTTGCACTAGGAGAGAAAAGTTATGAGGATATCGAAGCACTAGTAGTATCGAGTTCGGAAATTAAAAATAGTTGGGTCATTGACTCAGGTTGCTCTTATCACACGTGTTCAAGAATAGAATATTTGAAACTTTGAAGATGGTGCAAGGTGGAGTAGTTCACTTTGGTAATAATAAGGCATGCAAGGTTCATGGTATTGGTACTGTCAGATTTAAAATGTTTAATAATCATGAACTTCTTATTCACAATGTGAGGTATGTTCCAGAACTCAAGGGAAATTTGTTATCTATAAGTATGTTTGATGATTTAGGCTATTGTGATAGAGTTGAACATGGAGTGTTTAAGATTTTGCGTGATGAGTTGGTTATTGCTAAAGGGTCTAAAATATGTGGTCTATATATTTTAGAAGGTTCAAATGTTATTATTCATTCATTGTTAACTAGTGGAGGCTTTCATGATAAGGAAGAGCTGTGGGATTTGAGTCTAAGGCGTTATGAATGCCTTGAGAAAGTTTCATAGGAGTACAATGAATTTTGCAGAAATCAAGGGATAAAAATGCATGTTACTGCTGAGTTGTTATTGGGTTTTTGGGGAAGAGCTGAGGTTAAAACATCTTACTTGGTTGGTATAGAATTTTTTCAGAAGAAGAATAGTGAAAACCAAGGGAGAAACGTGGGAGAAACTATAACAGAGAAAACTCAGTTTGAGGTGAAGTTTCCTACTATAGATGTTAGCAGTAGTGAGGGAACGGTTATAGAGATCTCTGATTATCATTTGACTCATAATAAGGTAAGGAGGGTTATTGTAGCATCTCAAAGGGACGGTTATGCTAGCCTTAGATATTATGTTTTTAATATGGCTGAAGGACTGCAAAATAAAAGAAGAAAAACCTTCAGGAAGGCATTTGAAAACAAGTAAAGTCAAGGGTGGTTAAAAAATCATACTTGTAGGCTTGTTAAATTACCTAGGCAGAAAAGGGTAATTGGGAACAAGTGGATGCAAGTTGCGAGATCAAGATTCAAGGGTTGCTTGAATTTGATCAAAGTTATTGATTAAAGTTTCAACTTGGTACAGAGCAGTAATATTGTTGATTGTTAAATTGGTATCAACACGGTTTAAAGACAAGGTGGAGATTGTTGTAAATATGCCTTAAAATATTTGTTGATGAAGAGAAAGAAAACATATTTTGGAGATTGTATTTACCGTGAAAATCGAAAGTTTTAGAAAGTCGGACGAAAAGTTGAGAAAAAAATTGGTCGGTGAATAGTATTGTCAGCACGGTAAATAGTGTTATCCGTATGGATGAATAGTGACACCCGTACGGTGAATAGTGTTGTCCATACAGTGAATAGTATTTTCGAGTTTTCGGGCATTTTTTGATTCGGCCCATGGATCCATGTGATTTTGGGCTTTGTTTGTTGGGTATTTGCTATTATAAATATGTATCTCTTATATGTTTAATGTGTGACAATCTTAGAGTTTACACCAACAAGGGACAACAAAGGTTTAAAGGTATAACATATGGTTTCAACTATGCACAAAGGAAACCTTGGATTACACCTTGGTTTGAGTGATTCATATATTGAGAGTTGGAGAGGTAGCGAAACACTTGGGTAGAAAATATGGTTATTCTTGGGTGCCTTCAGGTTGTTTTTGGGAACCTGAAGGCGAAGTCTATTTTCTTGTAACTCATCTGTAATCTCTTGTAACAACTTTCTGAGTATAGTGAATTGGAAAGCTGTTCTCTCCCCCATAGTAGATCATTTGATCGAACTAGGTAAACAAACCTTTAGTTTTGAAAAATATTTCAAATTTCCTCTTTTCCTCTTTGGTCCAATGGAAATTGGGTTTATCTATTATTTTACCATTTACTTGATGACTAGGGATAAACAGACCTTTTGACAATAATTTCACTTAACTCATAGTTCATGTTTTGAAAAAAAAGATCTAAACCTAACTTACAAAATAAAAACCAGTTATTTTCAAAAAGTGGCGGTGTTTAGAAAACACCTATTGTCGGAAGTCATCTTCCTTTTGAGACGATTAGTCATTAAACAGGAGTTAGACTCTAATGTCATTTGTTGGACTTGAGACTTCACACACAAGATGGGGGGTTGTGTGGATTCCAAAAACCTGGTTTTGAAAAACTTTGGGAGATAAAAACATAGTTTAAAAATATTTTAAAAAGTTAGCAACGAAAAAATAAAATGCAAAAAATAAACTGCGAAAATAAAAGGAGTTAAGGGTAAAGAGGAACACCAAGAATTATAGAGGTTCAGTAGGACAAAAGGACCTACTTTTCTTCCCAAGAATTGATCTTAAGAGTTTCCAATAATAGTTTAAGAGCTTTTAGCATGAAAGACTCACGAACCCCCTTATACAAGGAAATGGTGATTGATCTTCAATCACACTATACAAGACGATGGATGTGTACGTTTGCGTCTTTTTTTCATAATAAACTTGAGAGCGGAGGGGCCAATCTTCCTTCCCAAACGGTGGATTGAAGCAGTTATTCTTCTCTCCACAGACAACAATTAGTCTTCAAGTTCCAAAACCTTTAAGCTTAATACCTTTGTTTTACATGGACTAACTTAAAACCTGAGAGATTTAAACACCGAGTTAATCTCCAACCTATGAAGATTTTAATATCGGGCTGAGCGTCAACCTATCTTGGTTTTAATACTGAGTTGACCAAGAACCTAAGAGATTTTATCATAGACTGATCTCCAACCTAAACTAGGACTGAAATACCCAATCCCATACAAAAAGCTTTTTATGGGTTTAGCTTTGACCTATACAAATCCCTAATTTGACAATATTCAACCAAAATATACACAAAAGGTTCCCTTGGTGAATTTTACAATTCTACCCATTTTAGAATTACAAAAATAATCTCACTCATAAAAGGACTTTTCTCACAAAAACACTTAGGCCAAAAACATAGTGGGAGAAAGTTAAAGAAATGTTTAGAGAGAATGAGAGATAAAAGTGTCAAAACACGATTTTGGATGTTTTAAACCGAAAAATGAGTGTGCTAAGTTATATCTGCTTTGAATTTTTCTACTTTAAAATATATAAAAAAAAACTTAGACAATCTAATGTATACTCTTTTTATTTGTGAGGGAGAGTTTAACCATTCAAAATCTTTTATCTATTTTTTTCTTTTATGTTTTACCATTTTCTTGAGAGATGTGTTGTCATTATCAAAAAGGGAGAGAATGTGGTTCTTTGTAGCGTGCATGTAACATAATGGTTTTGATGATGACAACTGTCAAATGGTTGTGCTCGTGATATTTATCAAGTGGTTTTGATCATTACGACTCTTCAAATGATTCTGATGATGGTATCAAATTAAGGTAGAAATACCAAGCCTCTTCAGTCAAAGACATCAAGTTCCTGTTGAAAGTGTTATATATTATTAAATCAAACAAAGAGACTTGGAGACGTGAAATCATGATTTTGAAACTTTAAGGATTGAAGGTGTGATAGCTCGCTTAGTCACGCACTTAGGTTTTTTTTCATAGTCTCAATCAGTTTATTGTAAAAGGAACAAGGGTAAGTATTGAGATACTAAGGAAATATCACACACATGCACACACAAAATGTTTTTATTCCTCTTATCTTTTGATAAAATCTTCTAAAAATAAATCCAGACAAGCGCTTAATTTATTAGAAACTTGTTTAATCAATTAGGAAGGTATTATACATTGTCTAATCAATTAAGAGGTCCTTATAATTGATTAGAATATAAGGGTAACACTTCCTAATTGATTAAGGAGACTAATAATCTGTTAAGTGGCGTTAAATTTCAAACTTTCTTAATTTAACTTAGCTAATTGATTAATACACAAATGTAATCGATCAACTCATTAAAACGACCCATGAATTGTTTTATTTTTGAGCTAATTTTTTTCTATACGAAAGAGGTTTCTCCTCATTTCAAAAGACACAAATTTTCTAAATATAAAATCTTTTATAATTTCTTTCTCTCAATTTTGTTATAAAATTGTTTTTTCACTAAAGTTGCCTTAATGACAAGAGATGCAAAAGTTTGTTCTGATAGTTGTTATACTTATGTTGTGCTGAAAGTGCTTATTCACGAATGTTGTTCTCTTTTGATATATTTGTATTGAACTTGAAGGTTGCAAGCTAAACTTAAAAAAAGGTTGAGTGAATATTTTTAAGCTGAACATGTATGAAAGCTTTGGTTGTTACTGTAAGGCTTTTAGAATGATCTTGTACAAAAGATCAACTTGTTGTAAAATGTTGATATCGGTCATGATCCTATGAAAAACTCAATGTTGATTTTAGTGAAAAACTCTAGTTGACTAAAGTAGACAAAGTGGTTAGGCTGAACAAGTATAATTTTTTGGTGTGATTATTCTATCTTTCATCTATTTATTTTCTGTTATTTATTTATTTAGTTATTTCCTTCTCCCTTATATTATTCTGCTGCTTCATCTTTATTCTCTAACATAAACAAAATTAATCAAAATGATTTTAGAAATTGATTTTTTAAAAAAATTCGAATCACAATTAAATAATTTTTATATTTGAAATCACTTGATCAACATGATTTTGCAATTTTGTTGACTTGACAGTTTGCAATCACACTACTCCATCTATGAGATGCACCACTTATCTTTGGTAGAAGCTCAAAATGAAGCCACTTGGTTTAATGAAGCGCCATTGTATGTTGTCGTCTTCAATTACGCCATTATGGGTTAAGACATAACCAATTTTTTTTTTTTCAATTTTCTTTTTTCTTTTGTTTCTCATGTGTTAGTCCTTTCTTTTTTTATCGTCATAACTTTCATAGAAAAATATCATGAAATTAAACTAGTTAGGAATGTTTTGACATGCTTGATCTCTTATACATTTCTTCAAAATCTTTCTTAAAAGTTAAAATCTAAAAAACATAAACACATTAATAATAAAAATATTTAAAACAAAAGATATTTATATTAAAAATATATTTGAAAGACTGTCATCCATACGAAGCAAAACCCTCCACTCCAAATAAATTATGGATCATTCACTAAGAAAGTCCACAACTCAAAATAAGGAGCAAGTCTAATAAAATAGTCCAAGTCGGAGAGCATACTTAATATTAAAATTTAAAATAAACTTAAACTTATAAAATAATTATTTTTTCAAAGATCTTACTAATGAGTGCCCCATAGACACTCTTTAAGGATTCTAAATATATAAAAAAATTGTATTGAGGACAAGTCTTTTGAAAAAAACATATCTTTTATTCTTTATAAAAGTCAATTATTTTAGTTTCCAATGCATTGAATTAGGGATGATAAAAAAAACGGTGCCCGTGGGTAAAATCTGTCATGGGCATGAGTTTGATAGTTTAATGAATATTTAATTACTCGTTTTTTTACGGACACATATACAGATTTGATGATACTCATACCTGCGGAGATTCATATCCGTTAATAATTAAAAAAATTACTTAAACATCCCATAAAATTATTATCCTTGATAAATTCTTTTCATTAAAATCTATTTAGTTTAACTTGGTAACTTCACATACGTTTTTTTTTCGTGTCTTCTTCTTGCCTTACGTCTTTTTTAAAAGTTATACACATAATTTTCTATTTACATCATAAACGATTAATAATTTTTAATTTTTAATTAAAGTATCGCTATGTCAGGAAAAATGGTATCTAACATTCCGAAAAGAATCTAGTCAATTTCAGAAAGGAAGTAGAGTTAGAGGGTCGTGCTTCAATTGCGGAAAAGTCGGACATTACAAGCCAGATTGTCTCTTGATGAAAAAGGACAAAGGAAATGAGAGTAATCGGTCACGCAAGAAGCAAGTTAAGCCGAGAAGAGCTTACATCACATGGGAAAGCGATAGTGAGTCATCCGAGGATGATAGTTCTAATGACGAAGACGAATTCGTCAACTTTTGTCTCTCCGCTCATCAAAAGAATAAAAACAAAAAGGTACGACCTGTAAAATACAAAAATTCTATTAGATTGTATCATTCCGAATTACAAACTGTCTTTGATACCTTACACTATGAAGCCAAGGAAGTATTTAAACGGCTAGCCTCAAATAAACAAATTTTTGCTCACTTAGAGTAAAAGATTCTCGATTCCGAAAGGAAACTAGAGGCTCTAAAGGCTTCCATAGTGGAAGGAACAAAGGTGGATTGTGAGGAAATAAGAAAAAGAGTTGTTAACTTTAGGTGTGATACTTGTTACATTTGGCAAAATGAGGTTAGAAATCTCAAGGCCAAACTTAACAAGGCTCTAGAACCCAAAATCACGTTTGCTATTGATAAAGCACATTTTAGAAAAAGTATGGTTAATATATATCAAAAATATACATATGTGGTCAAAAATCAAGATAGCAAAAGTGATACAAGAGTTAACTTTACTTGTTTGTATTGTTGCAAGAAGGGCCACACCATTGCTAAATGTCGCTTTAGGAGATTTTTAGTTCCTAAAGGGGTTTATCAATGGTTGCCTAAATACGACCATGTTTTCACTCACAACCAAGGACCCAATAAACAATTGAGTACCTATTCTCGTTAATTGTGTTCATAGGTACAAAGTCTTGAGACTACCAAGAGAAGATAGGTTCTCGACAGCGGATGCTCAAGATATATGACAGGAGACATATCTCTCTTCATTGACTTTGTGGAAAAGAAGAAGAGATTTGTAACCTATGAAGATAACAACAAGGGAGCAATACT
Organism: Lathyrus sativus; assembly: GCA_963859935.3. Taxonomy (NCBI): domain Eukaryota; kingdom Viridiplantae; phylum Streptophyta; class Magnoliopsida; order Fabales; family Fabaceae; genus Lathyrus; species Lathyrus sativus. The sequence goes on along the minus strand of OZ012739.1, from coordinate 546,418,729 downwards.
TAGAAAAGATAGTGTAGGTAATCCCTTATCTACTACTATCTCTGATGTATTGCTAGTCGAGGGCCTTAAACACAATCTCATTAGCATTAGTCAATTATGCGACAAGGGATACAAAGTATCATTTTCAAAAGATTGTTGCATAATTTAACACAATGATAAAACGAAGGATGTGTTTAATGGTCTGAGGGTAAATAATGTATATATGCTAGATTTGAGTGAAGTATCATTGACTAGCGATAAATGTCTCATGACTATGAGTGAGGACTCATGGTTGTGGCATAGACGTTTAGCGCATGTCAATTTTGACTTGCTAAACAAGATAGTTTTAAAAGATCTAGTTATTGGCTTACCCAAAATCAAGTTTACCAAGGATCACTTATGTGATGCATGCCAAATGGGAAAGCAAACAAGGATCTCTTTTAAATCTAAAAACATTGTTTCAACTACGAGACCTCTTGAACCTTCATATGGATCTATTTGGCCCATATAGAATTAAGAGTCTAGGTGGTAACTACTATGGTTTTGTTATAGTCGATGATTTTTCTAGATTTTGCTGGACTATCTTCTTGGCTAACAAGAGCGATACATTCTCCGCCTTTGAAAATTTTGCTAAAATTTCTCAAAAAAAGTTAAACACAAACATCATATCAATTAGAAGTGATCATGGGGCTGAGTTCGAGAATTACCTTTTTGAGGAATATTGTGGTAGACACGGAATTGATCACAACTTCTCTGCTCCGCATACCCCTCAACAAAACGGGGTCGTGGAACATAAAAATTGAATTTTGGAAGAGTTAGGGAGAACTATGATCAACGAAAGTGGGCTTCCTAAGTATTTATGGGCTGACGCCATTAGTACGGCTTGTTATATTTTAAATAGGGTGCTCATCTGCCCTATTCTAAACAAGACTCCGTATGAACTTTTAAAAGGGTGGAAGCCAAATCTACCTCACCTACATGTCTTTGGTTGTAAGTGTTTCATGTTAAACAATGGAAAAGAAAGTCTAGGTAAATTTGACTCCAAGGCAGATGAAGGTATCATCCTCAGATACTCTCATTCAAGTAAAGCCTATAGAATATACAACAAGTTATTACTTACCGTTGAAGAGTCTGTTCATGTCACATTTGATGAGTCTTATCCGAAAAGTGTTGGAAAAGGTAGTTCATTTCATGGTGCAGGTGTATCTTCTGAAGACATACTCAGGGGTGCTGATACAGGAATTGATCAACTGACCCAGTTAAAGTTAAGGAGGAAAACGATCACCGCCATGAGGGGATTGAGGAAGTTCATCCGTCCAAAAATGATGATCTCCCTCCAACATGGAAGTCTTACAAAGACCATCCCATCGATAATATTCTCAGTGATATCTCAAAGGGAGTGAGAAATCAATCAAAGCTAAGTAATTTATGTTATCACTTCACTTTCGGTTCTCAAGTAGAACCTAAAAACCCAAAAGAGGCTTTGCTCGATGAATATTGGTTCCTATCAATGCAAGAGGAACTCAATCAATTTAAAAGAAATGAGGTTTGGGACCTTGCCCCTCCTCCGCGAGACCATCGAGTAATTGGCACCCGATGGGTGTTTAGGAATAAACTGGACGAGAACAGAGTAATAACTCAAAATAAGGCGTGTTTGGTCGCACATGGGTATAACCAAGAGGAAGACATCGACTATGAGGAAACTTATGCGCTGGTTTCCCGTCTCGAGGCTATATGCCTTCTACTTGCCTTCGCTTGTGCGAAAGATTTTAAACTATTTCAAAAGGATGTAAAAAGTGCATTCCTTAATGGTTATATAAATGAAGAGGTTTATGTTGCCCAACCTCCGGGGTTTGAATCCCATGAGTATCCTGATCATGTATACAAATTAAAATGTTCCTTGTATGGACTCAAGCAAGCGCCTAGGGCTTGGTATGAACGTCTAAGCAAGTTTCTTCTTGATCAAGGGTACTCAAGAGGAAAGGTTGACACAACTCTTTTCATTAAACGTCAAGGAAAACACCTTTTGGTACAAATTTATGTTGACAATATCATTTTTAGGTCAACTAACATGAATCTGGTAAGGGAGTTTTCTACTTTAATGCAGGGAGAATTTGAAATGAGCATGATGGAGGAGCTTACATATTTCCTCGGATTGCAAATCAAGCAACTACAAAAGGGTACCTTTGTGAGCTAGACAAAATACTACCTTAAGCTTCTCAAGCGGTTGACATGGAAAACTCCAAGGCTATCGGCACTCCAATGCCTACGTGTGTGAATCTTAGCCGAGACGAAAATGATAAGGATGTAGAGGTGAAAAAGTATCGAGGTATTATTGGATCTCTCCTCTATCTTACTTCTTCTAGACCCGACATTATGTTTAGTGTCTGTATGTGTTTGAGGTACCAATCATCTCCTGAAGAATCTCACTTAAAAGCAGTAAAGCGAATACTTAGATACCTCTCTGGTACTCCAAAGTATGGGCTTTGGTATTCTAAGGGAAATGATTGCTCCTTGGTTGGCTTTTCTGATTCTGATTTTGCGGGTTGCAAATCAGATAGGAAAAGTACGAGTGGCACATGTCATATATTTTCAAACTCTTTTGTAAGTTGGCATAGCAAAAAGTAGGTTTCCGTTTCTTTGTCAACAGCCGAAGCGGAGTACGTTGCGGCAGGTAGTTGTTGCGCTTAAGTCTTATGGTTTAAGAAACAATTACTCGACTTCAACCTAAAACTTGAGTGTGTTCTGATTTGTTTGTGATAACACGAGTGCTATTAACCTAACCAAGAACTCTGTGCTATATTCACGCACCAAGCATATCGAAATAAGACACCATTTCCTTAGGGATCACGTGGAATAGGGCGACGTGGTGTTTGAGCATGTTGACACTAAAAATCAACTTGCGGATATCTTTATAAAACCACTCACTACAGAGCCTTTCTTTCACATCCGGAGGGAACTCGGTGTTCTTGACATTTCGGATCGTGTTTAGGAAATATCTTTGCATGCTATATATCTATATCTATATGTGATTTGTTCATCTTTTATCTAACAAATGAAGAAGTTTAGAGCCATATGTGAGGGCATTAGCTAACAATTGGAGCTGAGGTAATATCTTTCCTTAATTAGAAACTCTTGCAATTCCCTTGTTCATATAAAGTAATATATCAAATTATGTGTTATTATTGTCGTGTATTTCATGATTATGCTTATTTCTTCCCTTTGCATGTTTGAAATATGATTAGGCTTTGTATTTATGTATCATTGTATGCTAAATTGAATAAATTTGACGATTTTTGTTGTTTTTGTCTACATGAGTCGACCTACACAGGGTTATGGTTGACTCACAAAAGTGATATTTTTCATGCCTGAGAAGCGGGTATGCTCAGGTCAACGCATACCCCAATAATTTCTAACGTGCAAGTTTTCACACTGTACGCGTCAACGCATGACCCTTCCGGTTGACGCATCGCGCGAAATTTCTGAAAAATTGTTGCTGAACTGTTCATGTTCTACAATCTTTAATGCATTTAAATCATTTTGTCTATTCAAAGTCATCATCATTAAACATTTTGCATTGAGAATTACAACCTACTCAAGGCTATCTATCTTCGTCTCCCCTTCCCAAAACTACATTCAAAACCTAACCTCTACATAAAAGGGTAAAGTCATTATCTTCTCTCCATCTCCAAGAGTAACTTTCTACATCAAAATTTCTTCATCTCCCCACAAGAAATCAACAATGTCTACCAAAAGGACCATCAAAAAGAGAACCACCAGAGCATCATCTTCTCAAGCAGGTCCATCAACACGAAATTTACCGGTAACTATTGTATCTCTATTACCCCCTGAGTTTTCGGAAATTTATGAAAAGAATTTCAGCAAACGATTTGTGGTTAAGCAACATGTTTACTATCAAAAGGTTGTTGAACGTATGCACATTTCGGAAGTGATTGATCTTCTGGATGCTCAAGGTTTCAACAACTTTTTGGAGTGTGATATTAAGTACAATGAAGATCTTGTGAGGATCTTCTACACAGGTATTCAAGGGAAATTTCAAGGTTTTGAGTTCAACACAAAGCTGGGCAACACCAAGGTTTGTGTGAATGACTTGGTGTGGAAAACTCTATTTGACATGTCATTGGTATCCGCTGAGCCCATTATTAAGGCAACGGATGCCCGTCCTGTAATAGGCTACGAGTTCAAAGAAGCTTTGAACTCCATGTTGAAGAAATCATATGTTGTGATATTGTAGTAAGCGACTACTTTCCAAAGACGGTCACAACGGGAAAATTAAAATCGGTGGATAGAATATTACAATGGATTGTGGCGCACATTCTGCGGCCAAAGAAAGGAGGCTATTCTTGCGTGGATCAAGCTGAGCTACACTTGATCTATATTCTGAAGAAAAAGATCAAAATCAGTTGGCCTCACTACATCGCCAGTAGGATTTATTCGCTGAAGGATTCTAGTAGAGGGACCGCTCTATCATACGGGTCCTTTATCCAAGCAATTCTCAACAACGCCAACATTACAGTTCAAGGCATCCCTTACAAATCATTGACCTCAGATCAAGAGTTTTGTCAAAAGACTCTTACCCTTATGGGATATATATGAGATCGAACAGAAAGCCGTTATCGATTCATTGTCAAGGCGACTACCTCCCGATTGGAAGAATCAGATGAAAGTGACGACTAGATCGAGGAAGCAGAAGAAGAAGAAGAAGAGGTAGGTGGACATTCTATGGAGACTGATGATCAATATGATAGCAGGTGGCTAAACCAATCACCTCACTTAGATCATGAGGATGACCAAGGGTGGGGTGCCTGGCAATATACAGGCTGAATATCGTTAGGTGCCAACTACACGCCACAACAAAATTGGGATCATCAAGACACTCCTGACTGGAGCTATGCGCCTCAACCATCTTCGCATCCTCAACAACATACCGATTAACTCCTTAACATGATGATGACTATGCATCTAGAGCAACGTTCGTTTATGACTGCCCAGGTTGAGCGGTTCTCTTAATTGCAGAGCCAATTTCAAGCTCACACCGAAAAATTTAATGCTTTTTCATCAGGTGTAATGAAGAGGATATATGGGATTGTTGAAATAGCAGCAGGTCAATATAGGGCTCTTACCACCAGCTTCAACATACTCAATATAGCGGTCTTGGAGTACACAGAAAGAGCTGATGCACAACTGCCTCAGAAGTATCCCTCTTGAGGACGTAGCCATCATTTTAGGGGGAGGAGACCCCGAAGATGTCTTGTATTTTGGATTTTGCATCTTATCTCATCATATGCTCATTAATAATTCTTGTTGAATGGTTCATGTACTTATTTGTGTTTAAAGACATGTTTATTGTTCATGACTGAAATAACGATTATTATTGTTGTTCTATTTCGCGTTGCTATATTTATCCATTTAATATGATTTCATTAACTACATTATATGTGAATGTCTGTTAATGCATAACCTGTTGCGAGTGTCTGGAACTTGCTTATCTCTCTACTTTTATACAATTCATTGACAGATTGTTTCTTTCTTTTTGATGTTGTCAAAGAGGGAGAAGTATATCAAGCAGAAACATCATATGCGAAGACTTATTATTCATATAGATTGTGTATAGATGAAGGCATCAAGTAAGGGGGAGGATGATATAATGCACCGTACATCGAGTTTCTATTGTTTTGCCATCATAAAAAAGGGGGAGTATGTGAGGAAAATCCTCATAGGTAGCTGCACTTGTTTCAACGATGTCAAAACTTAGATTGATAGAAAAATGTACTTTGGACGGTATCATAGTGTCACATTTGCATGTCTTGTCTCTTGTAAGTCAAACACTCGTGAAAAACATGATTGATGCATATAGAAATGGCCAAATCTATGTTTCATGTAGGGTTGGTCAAGGTAGTCAAGCTTACCATGTTATAGAGCTCATCAAAAGTGTCTTGATACATGAAAATAGGTATTTATGACTATTTCAAGGTTTTGAGTCGACTCAAAGCTAGCTCCGGTCGACTCATACAGATAGTCTTTTTAATGAACTACTCTCAGGAGGGCTTGCATCGACCCTCTGGTCGATTCATACTGTGACCATTTGTATTTGCATAAATTTGCATGCTTTGCATCGACGCATGACCTGCTCCGGTCGATGCAAGGTTCTGTTTTTTTGCATAACCAAGAATACGGGTAAGCTCAGGTCGACCCCCTTTCTGCATAGGTTGACCGCTCGACAGTAATCGAAGAGCGACAGTTTCTGTCGATTTAGTAGCGGTAAACGGAGTATTGTGTAACAACCCAATTTTCAATAATTGATTAATTGTACTAATTAATGGGTTTATGTGGTTTATTTGATTAAATGAGTTATTGAATTTAACTGATTTATTCTATTTGGTAGAATAATGTGGGTTTACTAGATATTCTCTAATTAATGATGAGATGAGATATTTTATGAGAAAATGAATTAGTAAATATTTTGAGAGAAGAAATATATTGGAGAGAAATAGAAGGGAAAGATATATAAGAAAAAGTGGAAGGAAAAGGAAAGAATAGAAAACATAAGAGAAAGAGAAGAGAAAGAAAGAGGAAGAAGAGAAAAGAGAAGGAAAAAGAGGGGAAAACTTGGAAAACTCAAGAACAACTCCTAGCTTCGATTTAATCAAGGTAAGGGTGTGAAATGTTGTTATTCTATCAATGTTTGTGATTATGTATGTATTTGTTAGTTTGATTGAGATTGTTGGAGAGTTTCTACCATTTTCTATTCTAGGGCATAAATGAGTTTAATCGGTAGAATCGAATTTTGAACGGTTAGAATCAAAAATAAATTTCATATTTTAGTCGGGTAATGCTTAGCCGTGATTATTGGACTTCATTTGATCGAATTTGGTTGAGTTTGTGAGTTTTGACATTTTTGGACAATTGGGGGTTAATGTTTTGGATGAAAATCAGAAGTCGTAGAATTTCCGTTTTATGATCCTAAAATGTTACTATATAATTGGTAATGATGAGTAGGTATTTAATCGGGAGAAAAGAATTAAATCGGTCAGATTTTCAGGCGAAAATGCAAAATCCTGTAGCCGTGTTTAGGCAAAATTCTGGTTTTTGGAAAACTTCAAAAATTCATATCTCTTGATCCGTAAGTCGGTTTTAATTCCCGTTCGAAGAGTTGGAAAGCTAAAGAGATTTTATTTCTAGGAAAAATGGTTTTGATGTCAGTATATGATCCAATTATAGCAGAATATTCGAAACGTGTCATTTTGTCAACTTTTACCGTCGTAAACGGGTGCGTTTGATGTGTTATCATACTGTATGCTTTCGATATATAACGTGTAGCTTGTGTGCTGTTATATGTTATGTTGTAGGTAGCCGTATGACGTGAATCCTAGATTGTGAAATGTGGTCTTTTGGCAAATATATGCATTGTTTAAATTGATTAAAAGTGCATGATGAATGTGATTGAGTTCGTTGCCATTGGCGCGATATTGTAATGCATGAGAACATATTGTGGATATGTGTGCATTGCTTGTGATTGTATATGAGGATGCATGAGAACATATTGTGAATATGTGTGCATTGCTTTATAAATATGGTGATGGTATTGAATTGTGAATGCATCTTGTTTGTATGCGATTGTATATGAAGGATGCATGAGAACATGTTAGTGAATATGTGTGCATTGCTTGATAAATATGGTGATGATGTTGAAAGTATGAATACTTTGATGAAATATGTGTATGTGCAAAACTCGTACTCACTGGGTAGAATGATAAGATATTGTTCCTAGTAGAGTAATCACTGGGGTAGAATGATAAGATATCGTTCCTAGTGAAATGATCATCGGGGTAGAATGAAAAATGTTGTTCCTGGTGAGGTATAGTGACATGGTCGTATACACTGGGGTAGAATGACTAAGATGTCGTTCCTAGTGGAATAATCACCGGGGTAGAATAACTGAGATGTTGTTCCTGGTGGGGTGCTCTCTGGGGTAGAATAACTGAGATGCTGTTCCTAGTAGAGTATACGTGATACAGTCGTACGCACTGGGGTAGAATGACTATGATGTTGTTCCTAGTGTTGGTGTTCACTGGGGTAGAATGACTATGATGTTGTTCCTAGTGGGGTATAAGTGATGTACCCATAATTTTGAATAGGAATTGATGAGTTGCATTGAGTTGCATTGAGTCACATGACATAGAGATAAATGTTGTTTGAATATATGCATATGCGCATGAATTGTTGAATTGAGAACTTTGGATATATGCATGATAAATATGCTTGATGTTATATATATATATATATATATATATATATATATATATATATATATATATATATATATATATATATATATATATATATATATATATATCTGTGTGTGTGTGTGTGTGTGTGTGTGTGTGTGTGTGTGTGTGTGTGTGTGTGTGTGTGTGTGTGTGTGTGTGTGTATGTGTGTGTGTGTGTGTGTGTGTGTGTGTGTGTGTGTGTGTGTGTGTGTGTGTGTGTGTGTGTGTGTGTGTGTGTGTGTGTGTGTGTGTGTGTGTGTGTGTGTGTGTGTGTGTGTGTGTGTGTGTGTGTGTGTGTGTGTGTGTGTGTGTGTGTGTGTGTGGGTGTGTGTGTGTGTGTGTGTGTGTGTGTGTGTGTGTGTGTGTGTGTGTGTGTGTGTGTGTGTGTGTGTGTGTGTGTGTGTGTGTGTGTGTGTGTGTGTACTTTATAATGAATTGTGATGAATAAACATAATTGTAAATATTTATGTTTAATAATGTGAATTGTGAATGATATCGACTGAGGAATTAATGAATAAACATGATTGTATATGTTTATATGAATTGTGGTGAATTAAATATAATGTGTATGTTTATGTGGATTGATTGAAACTATGGATGTGTGCATGATGAATATGCTTGGTGATTATCCATATTTGTTATATCTATATATTGTGATGTATATGATGAGTTATGATAAATTATGGTGAGAAATGTGGAATAAGTGTTTTCTATGCTTGTGTTTATATATATATATATATATATATATATATATATATATATATATATATATATATATATATATATATATATATATATATATATATATATATATATATATATATATATATATATATATATATATATATATATATATATATATATATATATATATATATATATATATATATATATATATATATATATATATATATATATATATATATTCTCACCCTTCTGTTGGAATGATGTCCTATCTGGCATCGTGCAGGTATCAAGAGTAGAACTGCTTGTAGTTGCGAAGTCGCTATTGGTGTAGCTGTTTAGTAATTTAATTATGTTGGGTCGAGTCATGCTCTGGTCATGTAACACTGGGATCGTTTGGTTTGTATCTTAGAGATACATTATGTATTCTATGTTATGTTTTTATATTCATTAAAATATTATGATGTTGGCCTTGGTGCCTAAGTAATGTTGAAGTATGTGATGAATCTGAATATTCTGTTAAGAGAATTATGTTATAAAACGAATCTGCTGCTACATGCAAAGTGAAATTGTGAGAAGCATGATTATTTATTATAAGTGTTAATGAGCATGACAGGTGATTTTGATGTTTCAAAGTTATGTGTGACGCCCTTTTGTGAATGCATGAAAATTTACTCTGATTATTCGCATATTTTCCGTGGGATTTAGAAGGGTGTTACATATTGTGAATGGAAGATTCGGGTAGTGCCTTGCACTCCAAGTGTTTGATCAATTGTGTGAACTAAAAATTATTGTGTTGTCTTTTCAAATTGTCTATATTTTAAAAGCATTGGAACTAGTCACATCTTATAGTGAACAAAATCTGATTGAAGTGTGATCAAAGTAGTGATTCTCAAATCTCGTTTTATCGAATTCCATAGGCTTTACGCATATCCGGTTTTTCGATAAAGGTTCGTTTTAGACGAATATAGTTCCTCGACCGCTTCCGCCTTAAACATTTTTAAAAAACAAATATTTGGTAGCGCCGACTCTGTTTTAAATAAGCGATCTATTCAACCCCTCTTCTAGATCTGCACCATCGTCTAACAGATCTCACCCAGGTGTATGATACAACTAGATATTCAAAAGGCTTATGATACTGAAGGTTCCATGATATTAGGATTGCCAACATTTTGGCTAAAACATGATTCACAACTATTGTCCTGACAGATGTTGTAACATATTGTACCAAAACATTAGTTTTGACTGTTTTTATTCTTGACAGATTTGATTTAATTCTGTGATATTTCTTTTGGATATATCTTAGTAATTTACACAGGCAAGAAGATTTTATCTGGAATAAATTTTGTATCTCCAGCTGTACACAAGTTGCTAAATTTGGATAATAAGACAATTTAGGAAACGTTGTGTTTGTTCCAAGATTTAAGGAGATTTTTTATACATAATTGATGCAACTCTCAGTGTGTGGATCAAGCTATAATTGGGTGAAGATTTCGAAGCCCGTGGATTGTTGAAGAGTATTTAAAGAAGACCTAAACCTAATGTATTTTACGATTTTCAATTTGTTAAAAACTAGGGGAAGTTTTAGAAACTTAGGTTATCTTGTGTGTGACTTTATAAGTCACCCTTTGTATCGTTTGACGCATTGTGGTAGACATATTATTTGTTGTATATTGTTCTCACTCTAAAGTTTTTAAGCAGTAGAGTTGAGTATTGTTCTTAGTTGAAGCTTTGAAGCAAAACCGAGTATTGTTCTTAGTCAAGAGTCATGACCTAGTATTGTAGTAGAAATATGATATATCTTTCTTTTTGGTTTCTCATGGTATGGTCATTGGGATTATGACTACTTGTTAGGAAGTGAGAGGGAGATCTCATATCTAGATGGCAATTTCTAGGTAGAAGTAGCACAAAGTAGTGATTAGGCGAGAAGTTATAAACAAGTGAGTTTAGATTTGAACTAATGCTATCATAGTGGATTTCCTTCCTAGCTTGGATGCCCTCAGATGTAGGTGATGTTACACCGAATTGAGTTACCATTTGATTGTGTTATTTATATTTCTGCATTTAAAATTTTGCATACTTGCAGTTGGATAAATTGTTCTGTTAGTCTGCAGATGTTAGAACATCTATCATGACTTTGTACTCCAATGTTGAGACATCCGAATCACCATCATGTGTTGCACTTGCCAAAAAATTTCAATTGGCATCAAAGTTGGCACCCTAGTCAGTTCTAGGTGAGCTTCAAGAAGATTTTTTTTCCTGGTATTGCTTTGATCTTTGGAAGGACGACAACCCTTGGATATTTATCACCAAAGAGTGTGTGGTCTTATTCTTAGAAGACAATGTTTTCTTTGAATCTTGTTATTCTAAGATGTGAAATCTCTGGCAAAGGGAGTTATGTGGAATGTGGCCAGATTGCTAAACACATGTGTTATGTTTAGGACTCTCTCAAGAAGCTTCTTGAAGGGATATCTGGTCAGCAGGATCTTGTGGTTTTTATCCAAGAAACCTGCCTTGTTCCTGTCTGTTGTTGAAGATGAAGATCAAGACATCATCAACTTAGGTAAATATTCACTAGGTCAGTTTATTTCTGATATGCTTGAATATGAGTTCAAGAGCTTAGATTATGTCTCTTCTCTAAAGAAGCTTGTGGTCTGATTTCTACTAAAGGACTATGAAGGCATCTCAACCAGGTTTTGCGCATATGGATTGATAGTCAAGGATAAATGTCTAGGACATTTACCCTGACATCTTGAAGTCTCTTCTGCTCAAGGAAATTTGGATCTGATTGATCTTGCAGATGTTTGTATCTATCTTATGACTACCTTATCTAAAAGGTTATTTTCTGGTGTGTACTCTGTTTTTGATATGGATGAGCTGGATGATTCTATTGAGGATTTGTGCTTGAAGTAGGTTGCCATCGAGGTAACTGTTCTTATTCTCCAAAGAAAGGACTGGCTATTTTTCATATATATCCTACAAGATGGAAGGAGTTCTTTTTATTTCTCAAACTTGATATCTTAATCAAGTCAATGAGAGTTTGGAACTTTTGTTCTGTTGTGATGAAGGAGCTTTGCAAGGTGAGGTGATGTCAGAAAATTTAAAAGGGATGGATCTTCAAGGATGTATCATGCAAGGTAGAACTCTACAAGGCTTTATCAATTGATGTTGTTCAAATGTCCTGACATCATGCTGAACATTAGTGTGTTCATGACTGAAAGGAATGTATGCACTAAAGCTATCTCTTCTTGTTAAAGGGTGGTTCTATTTAGGCTAATGTGCTCTCAATCCATATAACGGTCTTCAAGGTCTTTATTAACCTTTGTGAACCATTCAATGGATAAATCTTAAGCGAGTTGTTGATTGCTTATTTTCTTTTATATCTTCTTCTTAGAGTCTCATCTAATATGTTTGGTATGAATGTTTTAGACTCCTGTATGGAGTAAGGGAGCTTTAGAACTGGAAGTTCCAAAACTGATGTTGATTCCATATAATCAAGGTCCTTTTGTAAGGGGTTCTACTTGATCTCTTATGGAGAAAAGTATGTCAAATAACAGTTGTTATTTGTGTGTGCCCCAAGGAACTCTTGTTCAAGCTTATTGTCCAAGGTTTTTGTAGTCACCACATGTTGGAACATTAGCCTTTGGAAATGCTAATGCACTTTATCTTATGTGTTAATGTGAACTGTGCAAGGTGGAATTTGTTTATGGTATGATGCTCAATCAGTACCCTGATGTTTGCAGTAAGCTCAAATGGTACATGTTAGAGGGAATCTTCTATTTGGGTGTATAAGGAGAGTTGATGACTTTGTAATTTCTCTCTGTGTTGTTGTGGTTATTATTTCTTGAGGTGTGTGTGAGAGTTTATTTCTCTCTGTGTTGTTGTGGTTATTATTTGGTCTATCCTTGGAGGTTGATCAGATGTTGTTGTGGCCTATTGTGGTTCTCATGTATCCTATGCAAATGGATGTATATGGATTACTATGAAAATATTAACTCTTATGTTTGTTATCTCTAGAACCAAAGTAAATGGGTCAATCCTTGTTAGTGAGACTGATGTCTGAACTGATATTGAAACATCATCTCAGCTGATTATCTCTCCAGAAAAGGAAAGTCGTTGGTCCATGAGAGTTTATGGTTGAGTATGATGTATAACTACTAGCCAAATCTGGTGAGGATTATGGTGTATGCGCAAGACTTCCTATCATGGTGAAAAATCCTTTTGTGCTAGTTCATGCTGTGGTGTGCAAAGAAGGATGTCAGACCAAATGTTTTGATCTTTATGGTGCTCTAACTATCTGTGAGGTTATGGCTTCTTCTCCTGCATGTACCTCTGAGGGAGGTTGTGAAGAAGGGAACTTGAGAAAGTGCTCTTTTACTGTTGTGATTTAGGTGTGTGATGTCAACCAAAATGCACACGACATCTTGCCTGTCAGAAGATTTAAGAGAGCTATAACATCACTTAAGTTGGTGTGAAGTTGATATGATGCGTGTGGGTGAGCATGAAGATGTTCATTTGTTTGATCCGAGTTTTTTTGGGGGGATTTCTTGTTATGTGTGATAGGGGAAGCTGTATACCTGTCTGATGTTAGCTACATTACTGCAGCCTGTACAAAGCGTGCATGATCTCATGCAGCTTGTGTTCCTGTACCTCTGGTGAGGTTGTGATGTCAAATAAGATGACTTAACATTATATTGACTTGTTGTGGACGTGTCTATCATATAGGAATCGTGATTGTTTATGATTCTTGGGAATGTCTTAGGAAACAATGTTGGCTGGTGTCTGGGAGAATTTATTTTTCTCTACAAAAGACTGTGAGCCTTTAAGGGGGTTCTGTTGATGGATGTAAGATGTCAAACATAATTTCTTGACATGACATTGTGTTCAGTTTTTTTTTGTTTCAGATGAGCTTTGCTGAATATGTTAGGCATGTAATTCAGTGGGAAGTATTTTGTTTTTAGAGTATGGTATTTCTGCTTCGCTTATTTTGTGTGCTTTTGATTAGTTCATAGGATGGTTCTTCCTTTAAAACAATCTTATGTCCTAGGTCAGAAAGATTAAATGGTGGTTTCTAGACTGAGTGTGATGCTGAGGAAGTTGGTGCTCCAACTTGAGTAGAGTGGTAGGAGCATACTGTTGCACCCTAAAATTTGCTCAACCTTATTCACTTGGTTTATGTTTCAATATCATTAGCATTTGCATATAGAGTCATGTACATAGCCTAACCATCTGCATAGCATAAGCATAGCAAGTCATCCAACAGGGGACCAATCATTATTCTCATCTCTATGAGCCTATCAAGAGGTTATTATTCTAATTCACTCCCATTCAAGTCATCAGAAAGAATTTGAAAGCTATCAAGTCAATGGATCAAGCAAGTGCATCCATCTCCTATCTGAGGGTATCTGAGGATCAACAAAGAAATTGTGAGCTGTGGGCTGAGCATGGATAGTATCTGGGCATCATGGGAGACTTAGAAAGTCATTTGGATAAGGAGACAGGTCATTGGTGTGATCACAGGAATTGCAGTTGAAGGCAGTCAACTAGGGTTTCATCTGGGGTCAACTCTAGGTCAACTCTAGGTCAATTGACTGATTGAAAGGCATTAAGGGCGATTGGAAAGATGTGGGGTTCATCATTTGACATGTAAAGAAGGATATGTTGTTATGCTAAGAAGAAATCAAGAGGAATCAAGGAGAAGAGGAGTTTCTAAATTAGGGTTTCTATGTAAAATCCCCTAGTTTAGGTCAAATTTCCAAGCAAGATAAGTCAAAATGCAAGCTTAAAATGGATCCTTGGCCAACATGAAACTTGTATAGGATCTCAATACCTTTAATTTGAGTGGTGGAAGACACTAAGGAGATTTATAGAACTCAAGTTATGGTCCTTGCAAGTTATAGGTCATCTGAGGTATCTGAAATTTTGTCTGTGAAAGTGACTTGACTTCCAAGCTATTTTTACCCCTCAAGGAGATTTCAAATGAATTTATGGTCAACATAAGAGTTTTTCCTCATTGTCTTAGTTTTCTATAATGGTATAGTATGCCTTCATATGATTTATGGAACTCTACTTATGGTCTTGGCAAGCAAAGGGTATTTTGGTCATCTGAGAATTACAGGTCATTTCAAGCCTATGCCCAAAACTCATACAAGGAAGCTTCAAATGGAAAACTTTACAACATCAAACTTGTTCCAAATGAAATTTTGAGTCTAGAAAGGTGACCATGAGAGATTGGAAAGGTTCATAGCACAAGGTTTCAAAATTGGTGGATTTAATGAATAAAAAAGGACTTAAAAATGAGATTTTTCATATTTTGGCCAAATGAGGTGAAATTATAGGTCATTTTGAATGGAAAAATCATTTTGAGAACATTGGATGAAGTAGAACTTTGAGCTTGGTTCAAGTTTTGAGAGTTATGCATGGTTACTTACACATGAAGTTACATAATCCAAATCCAAGGGAAAGTGTGCATGGGAAGCTTCTCCAAAGTTCTAGGAGGTTCTAATGTCATCTATATATTGCCTTGAGTAACTCCATGCCATGGTTGGTGAATCACATTGCTCATAAACACAAGTTTCATACACTTTCTCCCACTTGCAAAATTAATTCAAACTCTCTCAAATTCTCATCAATTTCCACAATTCTTGATCTGGTATTCATCATCATCATCCAAGGATCATAATTCACACAATCATCTGGTAGAATTGAGGAAGATTCATGTTGTTCAAGTTGATCATCCAAGAAGCAAGAATTTTGGAATTGTGAGATTCAAAGCATTGGAGCACGATTCATTGCATACAGAACTCATCATCAAGTTCCTGGATCATTTCCCACTCATTACAAGCATTAGATCAAGAGGTTTTAGCATCTGTTTTCATCAATTGCACCAGGTATGTTTATCCTTCGAATTGCATGTTTAGGATAGAATTACAAGGTTTTGTTAGCATAGGAATGTTAAGATAGGATAGATGACTGAGTTTGGTGAGTTTGGGGAGCTTTCATAGAACTTGATCATGGAGTGCAAAAATTGTTTGGACTGATAACTCTTGGATTAGAGCACAAAAATCTTAGGTGAATAGTTTGATTTAATCAGCATAAGACATAGATAATGTTAGGATATAATTGAACAAGGTTTGGAAGATTTGATACCAGTTGAAAATGGTGGATCAGAACTGTGATACCTATCGGGTTTGCTTCGTGAGTGAGTTTTAGGAAGAACTATTGGCATGGCTGTATAGAGGGAATGTTCTAGAGCAATTTTGCTTTTGGAAGTGTTTGATTTCATGGAGAATGGAGAGAGAACAGGGAGCTCGAATATGCATGCATGGGAGATGAATTTCAGAGTTAGGGTTTGTCCAAGGTTGAAGATAACCTTTGGACCGTTCGATCACCCTTTGACATTTGACTTAGTTCCCAATCCCACGGCCACGATTAAAACTGAAAGCGGAGGGAGATTTAAATTGTGAAACACACCGTTTCACTTAACTTCATCAGACTGGGCTCAATATTGGTTACTAATGACACCCCCGTTCGCAGGCCCACTTCCAAATGAACTGTTTCTTTCGCTATTTGCACCGTTTTTATTCTTTTTTAATTTTAGTTGGTTTTCTGAACGTGCTGGGCCTAGCGCCAATTGTTATTAACACCCCCACTGCCTGGCCCGTTTCCATGTTTTAACTGATTTCTTTACTCGCTGCACCCTCCATTTCAATTAATTCATTTTATTTTCTTTCAAAAATATTAAATCTTTAAAAAAATCATAACAAATAGGAAAATACATGTTTTTCATTGGTTCTTTTTGCATTCTTTTCATAATTTTGTCAAGAAAATTATCATACAAAAAAATTAATAGTTCATTTCATTTTTATATTTTTGGCATATTTTTCTTTTAAATAGGTATAAATAACATTTAATTTGATGCATGAATTTGGTAATTTTAGTTTGAATAGATGCTTTAATCCATTCTTTTTAGGTTGATTAGAGTAGACATTTATCTTGTATATAAAGTTTAGTTCATATTTTTAGGAATTAATTTTAGGTGATTTGATTAGATGTGAATAACATGAACAAAACTAGGGTTTAGGTGACAACATAGGAGAATTGAATCATTTCCCTTAGGATTTAGAGATTGAAAGTTTAGGGTATGGGACTATAGGGATTATGGGTAGTTATTAGATCCCTTAGAAAATATCAGGATTCCCCTACTGCTATTAATATTGTCTGTATTTGTTTGACTGGTGTGGTGTGCCCTCTCTGGGGATTATAATTTGTCTGTGTGGGTATTGGGATTGCTTGGGGATTGGGAGAGCTGAAGACTTGTGATGATGAAGCCATTGGAGATCCAGAGCTTGAAGACCAACTTCCAGAGTTGAAGAGGAGATTCCTGCTAGCAGCTGTTGAGGAGACTAGGGTTTAGGAGCTAGGCAGAGCTCTAGATTAGAAAGCTTGTTTCTCAAACATGGAATGCCTTGTCTGCATCCATCCTTTCTCTATGATTCAAAGTCTCTTTCAAATATCCACCTCCTTCCTTTGGAAGGATCAGTGAATGTATTTGAAAGATAGAACTTTTGAGAGAAAATTGTCCGTATAATGTTAACAGTTAATGAACCACCCTTGGTAGGCAGTCTACTGTTTAACATTCACCTTCATCTTGTTGACTGATATTCCTCTTGGAGTTTGAGACTTGAAGAAAAGCCATTGCAGATGGAAGACTGATAATCAGAGACCTTGCTTGAAGGCTGTGTAGATGGAGATTGATGCTTGCTGAAGCTTGTAGCTGTTTGGAGATGACTTGAAGATAGGTGTTGATGCAGAGCTGCTGTGGCTGTTTATTTTTGCTGTTTATCATTTCTGATGTATTGATTGGTTTCCTTGACTGTATTGTTTGTTGTTTAACTTGTTGGGTTGAAAGTGAATCCTGTTCACTTTTGCCTATTGTTTTCTAGGTTCGAGGTTGAGTGGGACTCCCTTGCCTCGCTTGTATTGCTGCATCCGTGCATTTTACTGCTTTATTATATATCTGCTATTGTTTCTGTTTCCGTTTATCCCTTAGGATCTTTGTTTCTCTCTGCGCAAGAGAGGAGCATGATAGACATTAGGTCTTAACCCATGCATGATAACATTAGGTTAGTTTGATTCCCTTTTCAACCGTAGGTTAGAGTTCTGTCTCTTCTTTCTCAAAACAAACAGAAAAACACAATAAATATTCCAAACACAATAAAAGACACTTCTTTCGTAAAAGAATGTGAACTCATCAAAACGTCATTTTTGTCCGCTTGGACTGCTAATCAGAAAAACCTTTTTCAGAAGGAATAAAATCAATCAAGACAGACTTGTGTCGTACGTGGCCCGAACTACGTTTGCTCTGATCTTTCATGCTGTATGAAAGTACGTAGGCATAGGATGCGATATCCTAGCGAGCAACCTTCCCCTCCTTTCCCGTAGGTAGGCGAACTACATTGACTCTGATTTCTCGTTCCAGATGGGAATACGTAGGCATAAAGTGCGATACTTTGCCGAGTCATTTTCTTTTCTTTTAACCCTTAACCCTTAGTTTAGATAGAATAACAATCTTTTCGACCGAAAACAAGCGTGGATCCCGTCGAGTACGACGGACGTGAGGGGTGCTAATACCTTCCCCTTGCGTAACCGACTCCCGAATCCAGGTTTTGGTTGCAATGACCATACCTTTCCCGTCCTTGCGGTAGGTTTACTCTGAGCGTTTCCTTTCCCTCCGTTGGGATAAATAACGCACGGTGGCGACTCTTCTGTTCAGCCGGCGCCGATTTCCCCAGTGAAGTCGCCAGCTGGCGACTCTGCTGGGGATCCAACGTCCCCTGGCTGCTGAGGACTGCGATAGTGCTTATGCATTTGGGATCCAACGTCCCTTAAGAGAGTCAATCCTAACGCTTGTTTTCCCGTCGGGATTTTGTATGGATTTATATTTCTAACCTTTATCTTCAGCATTATATATATTGATTATTATTGCTGTATTGGGGTGTGATGGGTGGTTCTATGATTGAGAGATAAGCCGGACCTGGGCTCGAGTGCACCTAGAATTAGAGTAGAAAGTAGTGGGCGCGTGCCGGCTTTGCTTGCATTAGTGTCTCATGAAATCTACACTCGGACGAGGTTCTTCTGGTTGGCTTCTTTTTCTACCCTTTGGGTCGAAGGGGTTGTTGGTCAGCTGAATTGTCGACTCCGGGAACCGATCATTTGGAAGTTGGCTAAGTGAGGCCTCTTCAGGATTTGATGATGCCACTCCTTCTGGGAATCGTATCATCAACCCTGAAAGTCTGTGACGCCGACGACCGCATAGGATGCCATACCTTTGTCAGTTACTAGGACATCCACCTGTGAGAGGGTTTGGGGTTATGCAGGTAACTAGACCTTCAGACTACCGGTTTGTTTCTTGATCCAAGATCCTGGGTATTTATGGAGAGTTCTGAGGTCTGTCAGAGACCAGTTGGAGAGTTCTGAGGTCTGTCAGAGACCAGTTGGAGAATTCTAAGGTCTGTCAGAGACCAGTTGGAGATGTGATTTGAGGTCTACCAGAGACCAGTTGGAGTTATGGTTTGAGGTCTGGCAGAGACCGTTGTTGGAGCTTTGTTTTAGGTCTATCTGAGACCAGGGTTTGAGGACTTCTAAAGAGTCTGTTTGAGACCTCTTGATATGGTTCAGGCTATTCAGCTACGACATTTGGTCCCTGTTGCATGTTATTTGCATTGCATTGTTTGCATACCCATTATCATTGCATCCCATTAACGTGTGTCTGTGCTGCAGGTGCATTTGCATATCCCCCGGTTCTAGTGCCCAGACTTCTGAGTATTGATTATGGCTGGTTTGAGGAAAACAGTGGCGTATAAGCTACCTACACCTGATATTACCCTTTTGCTCGGTCTGATATCTCTTGCTGATGAGGAGGTTAGGAGAAGCTTCAGAATGAGTCATGGGAGATTACTGAGATTAGTCTGCAAGCCCACTGCTGATGAGATGAACGAGCTGTACACCTTGATGCAGTTCTATGACCCCGCATTGAGATGTTTTACGTTTGCTGACTTCATTCTAGGGCCTACCATTGAAGAGTATGTGGAGTTTACTGAGCTACCCGTGCAGAACAAGGTTCCCTTTATTCACTCTGCTGCTGAGCCCAAGTTGGAGGACTTAGCTAAAGCCTTGCACATGAATGCTGCCGAACTGTTAGTGACTTCTTGGCTTGGGGTTTCAGGTTTCTCTCTTGAGTTCCTGGTTGGCAAAGCTCAGGAGTATGCCAAGAACGGATGTTGGGTGGTTTTCAATGCTATTTTGGCTCTATACATTTATGGAATTGTGCTGTTTCCTAACTTGCCCAATTTCGTAGACTTGGACGCTTTCCATATATTTGTTGCTGGCAATCCAGTGCCAACGTTAATTGGAGACTTCTACCACTCCTTGCACTACAAGAATGAAAACAGAAGGGGAAAGGTTGTTTACTGCTGTGCGCCTTTGTTGAATATGTGGTTCAAGAGTCATCTTACCATGAAGGGATCTTTTGTGGAGAGTGCAACCACAGCTAGCTGGTCAGAACGCCTGATGAGGCTATCTTCCGAAGACGTTGAGTGGTTTGATTGAGACCTGCTAGGGTCTGAGCTTATATTCAGTTGTTCTGGGTACCCTAATGTCCTGCTGATAGGAAGAAAAGGGTGTATCAACTACAACCCATCCCTGTTGGTCCGTCAGTTCGGATATGCGCTGAAGAATCCACCAAAGGAAGAAGAAGTACAGGAATCTCTGTACTTCACCGGTGATTTGAAGGGGGAGTTATTAGCTAAGCTGCAGCATGCCTGGACACGTATTAACCGAAGAGGGAAGCCGCTGTTAGGGAAGAATGACTGTCAGGCTTATGCACCCTACAGAGTTTGGATCCAGGAGAGAGCAAGTCAGTTGCGGATGCCATTTCCATATGCACCAGCCCTCGTTCCTATTCCGGTAGCAGAGCCAACTACTGTTTCTAGGGAGGCCTACGAGCAAGTTGTGAAAGAAAAAGAAGCCTTGATGAAGATCAATGAAGGGTTAGAGCAAGAGCTAGCCCAGATACGCAGTGAGAAAAACAAGGCCGTGCATGCTTTCCAACAGTAGATTGAGCTAATGAACAGATTAGGGGCCGAGTTGACTGAGGAGAGGAAGAAGCGCGAGCGTCTGGGGCAAGAGTTCAGAAGCTCCCATGACATGCTGGAATCCAAGAAGAAAGCACTCGACGCAGCTCACCAAGAGATCTCTTCTTGCAATAAGACTTGGAATGCTACGCTCACCAACAATAAGAAGAGGGAAGATAAGTTGAAGCAGCAAATTTCCGACCTCGAAGAGCAGTTGAAGTCTAGCATCAAGAAGTGTGAAGAAGAAGTGATGACCCGGTACAGTCTCCAGAACGCACTGAACAAGGCCATCAAAGGCAGAGATGACGCTGTGTCTCAGAAGCGTAAACTAGAGGATCGCTTCGGAGAAGGGGCATGGGAAGAAACTGCGGGTGACGTGTGCCGTGTTCTCGAGAGAAGAAACCAGCTTGTTGAAGGGCTGCTTACCCGACCAGGTCATCCAGAGACCAAGAAGTTGCTAGAAGAGTACCAGACTTATGGGAGTGTTTGATCATGTCATGTAGTAACTTGTATGCTTTATTTGCATAGTGCTGACCATCACCAGGATTGTTGGTTGAGGTCATGCCTTCTTATTGTAGTCTCAGTGATATTGTATTCTTGGCTCATTGGTTCTCTACAATATATGAGGCTCTCTGTGATTCAACTCCGATCTTTGTATTGCTAGCACTGTCATTGCACCGGCACCTTCACACTAGAATCGGGGAATGAATTTCCCTAATGCACAGACACACACATTGCATTGCATTCATATTCATATTGCATTACAGGTAATCATCGGATGATAGCTTATTTCCTGCTCTGTACCAGGTATTTTCAGGATTGCAGATCAGCACCCGCACCGCTATTCCACTCGCACCAACTGTCGAAGAATCATGGATCAAATGCAGAACGAGATGCAAGATATGCGCGAGAAGCTAGCACTCTTTATGCATACCATGGAGACTATTGCAAAGGGTCAGGAGAATTTGCAAGACATGGTACAACCTCTGTTGGTCAGAAATGCTGGTCACGGTAATGAGGATCATCAGTCTGTGCGAGTCGACACTGTTCATGGAGATGGCACTCCCACACCAGTGGCTCCACCTATAGTCAATATACCTGCTGTTAATGTCAACAACGCTACCGCTGCTGGGAACAGTAACGTCGGAGTTGGGAACGAGACTGCTGTCCATAATGTTGGGCTTGGTGATGTCAACTTGGGTGATAATATGGGAGGCAACGGCTTCGGTAATGCTGGATTAGGGTTCAATGATCAGGGATTCGATAATGCTGGGAAATATGGTTTCAATGCTCAAGGCTTTGGGCAGGACGGTTTTGGTGTGACCAATCAGGGTTACGGAGGATTCGAAAATAGAAACGGCGCTGGGTTAATGGCTTTTGGACCTGCTGGAGTTGCTCAGGGGTACGGCAACAGAGGGCGAGGCCCGGTGATGAATCAGATTAGAGTTGGCCGCAATAATGGATATGATGGGTATGGAGCTGGGAATGGTAACTGGCAGGAAGATCAGCAGGAGGACGCTTTCTCTGGTGGAGGTTTCGAGGGACCGATGGATGACTCCCAGAAGATCAGAATGCTAGAAGAGCAGATGAGGGGGGTCCTGAACCAAAGTGCTGTGGGCTTAGACATGTCAGCAATGGGTCTGGTACCTGGCTTGAGGGTGCCAATCAAATTCAAAGCTCCTACATTTGATAAGTATAAAGGAGATACCTGTCCGAAAGTGCACGTGCGGGCTTATTACAGAAAGATGTCTGCATATTCAACTGATGAGAGAATGCTAATGCATTTCTTTCAAGATAGCTTGTCAGGTCCTTCCTTAGAATGGTACATGGGGTTGGAGCCGACTAATATAAAGACATGGAAGCAGTTAGCAGAGGCATTTGTAGCTCACTATAAATACAACAGCGACTTGGCGCCCAATCGGGTCCAATTGACAGGGCTGTCTCAGAAGAAGGGTGAGAGCTTTAAAGAGTACGCGCAAAGATGGCGCGACATGGCTGCCAGGGTCCGTCCTCCTTTAGAAGACAAGGAAATGAATGACATGTTTATCGGGACGTTCACAGGCATGTTTTATGACAAGTTGTTTCACACCTCTTTGGCCAGTTTCTCAGACTTAATTCTGATGGGAGAAAAGATTGAAAACAACATTAAGCAAGGCAGGTTCCAGGCTGAGGAATCAACTGCATCTGGCAGTAATAGGAAGGCTTTTGGTGGGCGCCGTCAGGGCGAGGCAAGCGCAGTATTTGGGGGCCGAGGCAGAGGTCGGAACCAATATAATCAGCCGCAGCAGGTGGCGAGCGTCACTATACCATATCAACAACCACCATTTCAACAACAACAACCGTTTCAGCAGCAGCCAATGCAACGACAACAACAGCAGCAGCAGTAGCCACAGCAGGGGACATAGCCTGCTCAGCGAAGATTCCAGGGTGGTAAACCAAGGAGAGTATTTGAGAAGCCTCCCTCAACGTACGCAGATTTGTTGCAGACATTGTTGGGTTTGAACCTGGTAGAGAAGAGAACTCTGGCACCTATAACGGGAACTCCTCCGTATGGTTATGATGCAAGCAGGCACTGTGCGTTCCACTCTGGGGCTCCGGGCCACGATGTAGAGGGTTGCCATGCTTTTAAGCATGTTGTGCAGGATCTCTTGGACAATAAAGCTATCAATTTCGGAACGGCAGATCCGAATATAGTGCAGAAGCCCATGCCCAATCATGGGGCAAACGCCATTCTGACTGAGGAAGGTTTGAATTTGATTACGAAAGTGGATGATTTAAAAACGCCGCTGAGCGAGATAAAAAGCAGATTGTTGCAAGGGGGTGTTTATCCAGGATGTGACGAGTATTGCTTAGAATGCTGGACCCTAGCTGGGGGGTGTGATGATTTGAAGAAAGGCATTCAGGCTTTAATTGATGGAGGCACATTGCAGTTTGACCAGGCAACAATTGAAGAGCCTGCAGGGGCATTAGCAGATAGTCAGAGTGATGTGGCCACTGTAACGATTCCTCGAAAGACAATCACTATCGCAGCACCGGTCCAGCGATCGCCGATCACCATAACTAAGGCCGGACCAATCCCGTACGAGAACACGAAGGCAGTCCCATGGTCATATGGGTTGGAAGTGTATTGTGACGGAATAAAGATTGATGTTAATAAGCAGCCAGCCGAGATTGTAGACAACGTTGTTGGTTCAGGAGGTATGACAAGGAGTGGTAGGATCTTTATATCACCTAAAGTGGAGGCCGAAATACTAGCGAAAGGAAAGGGGGAGATGGTTGAGAATGTCCCAGTGCAGGCAAGCGAAAAAGCATCGGCATCGAAGGATGTAGAAGAGTTCATGCGCTTGATTCGAAAAAGTGATTATAAGATTGTGGAGCATCTGCAGCAGACACCGTCAAAAATATCTATACTGTCATTGCTATTGTGTTCTGAAGCTCACAGAAATGCATTGCTGAAAGTCCTGGATACTTCCTTCGTGCCCCAGGACGTCTCCGTGAATCAGCTGGAAGGAGTGTTGGCACATGTGAATGCAGGCCACAGCTTGGGCTTTACCGACTTCGATTTGACCCCGAAAGGGAGAGATCATAATATGGCGCTGCACGTATCTGTCGAGTGTAGAGGGTCAGTAATGTCGCATGTATTGGTCGACACCGGATCGTCTTTGAACGTGTTACCCAAGAAAGCGATGATGAAGCTAGATGTCAGAGGAATCCTGTGCACGCCCAGTGACTTGGTAGTCAGAGCGTTTGATGGCACGCGAAGAACAGTCTTTGGATCGATAACATTGCCTCTACAGGTGGGGCCGGAGGTGTTTGCGACGGAATTTTATATCATGGATATACAGCCCGCATATAGCTGCCTGCTCGGAAGACCCTGGATTCATGGGGCTGGGGCAGTCACGTCTACCCTGCATCAGAAGTTGAAATATATGGTCGGAGACAGCATGGTTACGGTATGCGGAGAAGAAGACATCTTGGTCAGCCATCTGTCGTCATTTAAATATGTGGAGGTCGATGGAGAGATCCACAAAACACCCTGCCAGGCATTTGAAGGGTTGTGTATCAAGGACAAAGGTCCCGGGCCGAGCAAAGTGTCGGAGATAGCCGTCTCGTCGTATAAAGAAGCCCAAGCTCTGGTGGAGGCAGGAGAAGCCAAGGGCTGGGGCAAAGTGCTGGATATTCCTGTGAAGATGGACCGATTCGGGCTGGGGTACCAACCGTCGTCATCAGCTCCTGCTGTGGGGGCACCCCGTTTCAGAGGGCCAATAACCATCTCTGCTAGTGGAGTATGTCATGAAACCATCAACGCTGCTTCAGAGTCTGATGAAGGAGACAGCGACTGTGATATGGATGCCTGGATTCAGCCAAGCATGCCAGGACAGGGATTGTGCAACTGGTCTATTCAGGAGCTTGTTCCTGTGACTCTTAAACAGTAATGCTTTGTTTTATTAATTGTTGAACAATCTGATGTCTTGCCCGGGGCATCATGATTTGCTTAGGGTTGTGTTGTTATGAACATTGCGTGTTTATCATTAAATAAAAGGCGTTTTCTCATGTGCAAATATTGTAATCTCTGTTTTTCTTGTTTCGTATTTTTTCAATAAAATGGCAACGTGGTTATTTGCTTTATACGCATTTTGAAGCATTTGACCATTCTTTTTGCAGGATAACATTTTCAGATGACATCCTTGAACCACCTATGACTCGTCCCGACTTTGAACACCCGGTATTTCAGGCCGAAGAAGAGGTTGTCGAAGATAGTGACGTTCCTGAAGAACTGTCTTGGTTGGTGAAGCAAGAGGAAAGAGTCATTCTGCCTCACGAAGAGGTCATCGAAATTATCAACTTGGGGTCGGAAGGGGTTGAGAAGAATATTTGTATCGGGGCCACGCTGCAGAGCGATATCAAGCGAGGACTGGTTGAAATGCTCAGAGAGTATAGTGATATATTCGCTTGGTCGTATGAAGATATGCTTGGGCTCGATACAGATATGGTTGTGCACCGTCTGCCATTGAAAGAAGAATGCCCGCCGGTCAAACAAAAGCTTCGCAGAACTAGACCAGATATGGCAGTGAAGATCAAAGAGGAAGTTCAAAAACAGTGGGATGCTGGTTTCCTGGCTGTGACAAAATATCCCTCATGGGTTGCTAACATCGTACCAGTGCCAAAGAAAGATGGCAAGGTTCGAATGTGCGTGGATTATAGGGATTTGAATAAAGCAAGCCCAAAGGATGATTTTCCACTTCCTCACATCGACGTGCTAGTTGATAATACTGCTCAATACTCTGTATTCTCCTTCATGGATGGCTTCTCAGGCTATAATCAGATTAAAATGGCGCCAGAGGACATGGAGAAGACTACTTTCATAACGCCTTGGGGAACATTTTGCTACAAAGTGATGCCCTTTGGTTTGAAGAATGCTGGGGCAACATATCAGCGGGCGATGACGACTCTTTTTCATGATATGATGCATAAAGAGATCGAAGTTTATGTTGACGATATGATTGCCAAATCCCAGACGGAGGAAGAGCATCTGGTGAATCTGCTGAAGTTATTTAAAAGGCTTAGGAAGTTCAGGCTGAGACTGAACCCTAACAAGTGCACCTTCGGGGTGAGATCGGGTAAACTGCTGGGGTTTATCGTAAGCGAAAGAGGAATAGAGGTCGATCCTGCTAAAATAAAAGCGATACAAGAAATGCCGACGCCTAAAACAGAGAAAGAGGTGTGCGGGTTTTTAGGGAGGTTGAACTACATCGCCCGGTTCATATCTCACCTAACTGCTACGTGTGAACCATTATTCAAACTGTTGAAGAAAGATCAAGCTGTAACGTGGAACGAAAATTGTCAAAAGGCGTTCGATAAAATAAAGCAGTATTTGCAGGAGCCTCCTATTTTGATACCCCCAGTGGCAGGGAGACCCTTGATCATGTATTTGACAGTTCTTGAGGGAAGCATGGGTTGTGTTCTCGGTCAACACGACGAGACAGGAAGAAAAGAGCATGCGATCTACTACCTGAGTAAGAAATTTACAGATTGCGAATCTCGATATTCAATGCTTGAGAAGACTTGTTGCGCGCTAGCCTGGGCCGCCAAGCGTCTAAGACAATACATGTTGAATCATACAACCATGCTCATCTCGAAGATGGACCCTATCAAATATGTATTCGAAAAGCAGGCGCTATCAGGGAGAATTGCCCGTTGGCAGATGGTCTTGACTGAATATGACATCCAATACATCTCGCAAAAGGCTATAAAGGGGAGTGTGTTGTCTGAGTACTTGGCAGAGCAGCCTATTGAAGATTACCAATCGATGAGGTTTGATTTTCCTGACGAGGATATCATGTACTTAAAGATGAAAGATTGCGAAGAGTCGTTGCCAGACGAAGGACCAGAGTTGGGTTCCAAATGGAAGATGATTTTTGACGGAGCTGTGAACGCTTACGGTAGCGGAATAGGGGCAATCATCACTACGCCACACGGGTCGCACATCCCGTTTACTGCTCGATTGACCTTTGCAGTTACCAATAATGAAGCCGAATACGAAGCTTGTATAATGGGGCTTGAAGAAGCCATTGATTTGCGAATCAAAAATCTAGACGTATACGAAGATTCAGCTCTGGTGATAAATCAAATCAAAGGGGAATGGGAGACACGTCAGCCCAATTTAATACCGTACATGAACTATGCAAGGAGATTGCTGCCTTTCTTTGACAAGGTTGAATTGCATCATGTACTGCGAGCAGAGAATCAGATGGCTGACGCCCTGGCCACTTTGTCTTCCATGTACAAAGTCAATTTCTGGAACGAAGCTCCCAACATTGTCATCTCTCGGCTTGACAGACCAGCCTTTGTGTTTGCTATTGACGAAGCATCCGACGATAAACCGTGGTATTTCGATATCCTTAATTTCCTGAAGAATAAAGAGTATCCGGCTGGGGCATCCAGTCAAGATCAGAAGACTCTCAGAAGATTAGCGGGTAATTTCTATTTGAATCCGGATGGTATCTTATACAGAAGAAACCACGATTTGGTGCTACTGCATTGTGTAGATGAAAAAGAGGCGAAGCTAATCATGGAGGAAATACATGAAGGTGCATTCGGTACGCATGCTGGTGGGAATGCTATGACGAGAAAGCTGCTACGGGCAGGTTATTTTTGGCTGACTATGGAAACTGATTGTTTCAAGTTTGCGAGGAGATGCCACAAGTGCCAAATCTATGCTAACAAGATCCATGTGCCTCCGAGTCCTCTGAATGTGATGTCGTCGCCATGGCCGCTCTCGATGTGGGGAATCGATATGATTGGAAAGATCGAGCCGACAGCTTCTAATGGGCACCGGTTCATTCTAGTAGCAATCGATTATTTCACCAAGTGGGTAGAAGCAGCGTCTTATGCAAATGTGACTAAGCAGGTGGTGGCCAGATTCATCAAGAGAGATATCATTTGCAGATATGGAATCCCCGAACGGATCATCACTGACAACGGTTCAAACCTGAACAACAAAATGATGAAGGAGCTCTGTCAGAACTTCAAGATCGAACATCACAACTCCTCCCCTTACCGACCCAAGATGAATGGCGCTGTTGAAGCGGCCAACAAGAATATAAAGAAGATCGTTCAGAAAATGGTGGCGACCTATAAGGATTGGCATGAGATGCTACCTTTTGCTCTGCACGGTTATCGTACGACGATACGCACATAAACCGGGGCAACCCCGTTCTCGTTAGTATATGGAATGGAAGTAGTACTGCCATTGGAAGTGGAGATCCCTTCTCTGAGGGTATTGCGAGATGTTCAGCTAGACGAGGCAGAATGGGTAAAAAACAGGTTGAACCAATTGAGTTTAATGGATGAGAAGAGGTTAGCTTCTCTAGCATACGGTCGTTTGTACCAGAGCCGAATGAAGAAAGCATATGATAAGAAGATACATCCGCGGAGCTTTCAGACGGGCGACCTTGTGCTGAAAAGGATTCTCCCGCCGCAGGCAGATCACAGGGGCAAGTGGACCCCCAACTACGAAGGGCCATACGTTGTCAGAAAAGTCTTTTCAGGAGGGGCTTTATTGTTGTCCACCATGGACGGTGAAGACTTTACATCGCCTGTGAATTCGGACGCAGTTAAAAAATACTTTGCTTGAAATTGACCCGCTGGACAGAAAAAAGAGAGTCCAGGCAAAAAAGGGGCATCCTGGCGAACCAAAAACAGAATGAAAGGTTCGGGCAAAAAAAATTAGGGATAAAATTGAAAAAATGTACACCCGCAAAGTTGAAAACCTACACTAGGCGGCTTCGGCAAAAAAGGGTATCCCGGTGAACTGAAAACCCGTAAAGGGCGGTTCACGCAAAAGTTAGGGATTTGAAAAGCAAATGACTGCGGTCCGAATTTAATACTGCATTTGAGCATTGGTGCGGGAGAATATACCTGAGGGGTCGATTATCAGATACAATCTCTTCGGAAGTGTGGATACCGGGAAAGCATTAGAGTCGGACGAGTCATAGGAGGATCAGTTCGTGATGTTCGTCTGTATCCCGTTGCCGACATGTGTACAAATTTAATGTGTCGAAATATTTATGCTTCTTTTGCATACTTGTATATTTTGCCTTGCGTAGCTTCCTCTTTTCAGGAGTTACATCCCGTGTACAAAAACTCCGCCCATTCAGGGGCCCAATCAATAAAATATGTTATTCAGTACTTGATGCTGGTTCTTTACTGTTTTGTGCATGATAAAGCGCCTAAGTTTACTGAAACTAGCATGTGTATAACATCACTGGCCCTTGCCAACAATTGCTAAAGCTTTGAATTAACTGAAAATGACGTCACTAACCTGAATAGATTTGGTTGCATAGGCTTGTCCTGCCTTGTTTGTGTTGTTGCAGGTTTCATAGCCGTACGAGGAAGACGATCAAAAGATTGCAGTAACGAAAGACTCAACCCCCGCACAAGATAACAATGTTCCTTACTGAAGAAGGATCAGTCCCCCAGCTAGTCGTAGCTTATCCAAGGGGCGTTCTCCAGCCAAGGCGTTTATTCTCAGCAGAATTGGCGATTCCTAGATCGAAAAGCTGTATTCAGACAACGCATCGCAGGCAGAGTGGTTTAGCCGCAGAAGATTAATACCTGTGAGCTGTATTCAGACGAGTTTACCTTTCCCCGTAGGGTCATTTACAGTCCCCCAGCAGAGTCGGTCAATTTTCCCCAAGAGAATCATCCCTTCCTCAGCGGAGTTCTCTTTTCAGCAAGTGCTTTCTTTCCTCCCAGTGGAATTCGAAGATTAAGACTCTCCCCGACAGAGGGTTGTGTGTCTTAGCGTTTATTTTGTCAGAATACCGTGTGATATCAGGCGCATCTGCTATCCCTCAGCAGAGTTATATGTCCCAGCAGGGTGTTACTCCACCGAGGTGTTTGGTTAAGTTCCCAACTTCCCAGCTGAGTCGACTTCACTTTTCCAGCTGGAATAATTCTGTAGCACCTGGCTATCCCCAGCGGAGTCGATCTTAACTTCAGTATTTATTTTGCTGAAGTTGTTTCTGTATCCTAGCAGTTCAAGTCTGCATTTGCATCGGCATATAGGATCATGCTTGCATCTATCAAATACAAACCGCATAACGTTTCCATGTCGAATGGAGCATTGCGTTAGTGGCAAATATATGCATTCTGAAACATAAATCAGGTGTTGTTTCTCTTGCAGGTGGAAAGGGCTCTTGCTCAAGTGAATTACCGGATATTCAAGATATCGGTATAAGACAGACAGCGACGATGTTTTTTGTGGCATTATTCCCCGCAGAGTTATTAGGCGAGATTTCTCCTTAATCCATGAGCAGAGTTATTTGTTTGAATTTCTCGTGTTTTCCCCGCCAGAATGAGCAAGCAAAATTTCTCATCATTCCCAAGCAGAGTTGTTTGTCATCAACGGGTTTCAGGGATCAGAATTTCAGAGGCCACCGCCGGTTATCAGAACAGGCGTACGGTAGTTTGGTTTTCAAGTATCCCTAGTAGAGTCTGCTTCGAAGTCGCTGTCACGTCGGTGCTAAGAAGTTTTGTGGCTTGGGACCAATAGAAGGATGAGTCCTGACGTGGACAATTTTCTTGACTGGTTTCTTTGTGCTAGAAAAGTGGGGGTCCTAACGTGGACAGATTGATTCCCTCAGTTGACGATATATGCTAGTCCTAGCGTGGACAGGTTCGATTTTTCAGAATTGTTGGAACATGGAGTCCTGACGTGGGCATTTCTTCCAGGTGGCGATGTGTGTTAGTCCCGACGTGGACTGAGTCAAGTTCTCGGTATTGAGTGAGTGTGAAGCCCTGACGTGGACGAAGTGGGTTACTCTTCGTATTGGTGTCCTGACGTGGACCATTTATTTCCAACAAATAGCTTTATTCGTAATGGCGAAAGGGGTGTCCTGACGTGGACAAGTTTATAGTTCTTTGTGATGACAAGATACGAGAGTCCTGACGCGGACAAGTTTGTCCTTCTCCGTGTTGTGAGCAAAGTATGAGTCCTGACGTGGACAAAGTCTCACTTCCCCAGCAAGTCGAGGACGCGCAAGTCTCGAAGTGGACAGGTTCTATTACTTCAGCAGGTGGAGATGTGAGTCCTGACGTGGACAAGTTTTTATCCTCAGCAAGTCAAGAGGTGAGTCCTGACGTGGACAAATCAAGACGACACGGTTTCCTTACGAGGAAAGAAGGGAGTCCTTACATGGACAAAGCAAGGTGAAAGTTGAGTCCTTACGTGGACAAATCAAAAGAGAAGGTATTCCTTACGTGGAAAAATGAGGTTCCTTACTTGGAAAAGTTATGATTCCTAACGTGGAAAAAATGGTGATTCCTTACGTGGAAAAATGGTGATTCCTTACGTGGAAAGAGGTTATTCCTTACGTGGAAAGATGAGTCCTAACATGGACGGTGTTATTCCTAACGTGGAACGGTTATTCCTTACGTGGAAGAGTGAGTCCTAACGTGGACAATGTTATTCCTAACATGGACAATGTTATTCCTAGCGTGGACAAGAGTTTACTCCTAACATGGATGATTTATTCCTGATGAAATGCAGACGAGTCATCCCCAGCATGGTCGCTAATGGATCAGTTGGTTGCCGTAACAGTTAGATTCAGTTGATGAATGTCGTTCCCCAAGCAGGGGCGCAGTTTATTTCTGCGATTGGCAAATTTCCGGGTTCTTAGTATTCAACCGTCTCGTACCTCGAATGTTTGAAGGCCGTTCGCTCTTCACCCAATCGGGTCCAAGTCGCTTGAATAGGGGCAGCTGTTGCACCCTAAAATTTGCTCAACCTTATTCACTTGGTTTATGTTTCAATATCATTAGCATTTGCATATAGAGTCATGTACATAGCCTAACCATCTGCATAGCATAAGCATAGCAAGTCATCCAACAGGGGACCAATCATTATTCTCATCTCTATGAGCCTATCAAGAGGTTATTATTCTAATTCAATCCCATTCAAGTCATCAGAAAGAATTTGAAAGCTATCAAGTCAATGGATCAAGCAAGTGCATCCATCTCCTATCTGAGGGTATCTGAGGATCAACAAAGAAATTGTGAGCTGTGGGCTGAGCATGGATAGTATCTGGGCATCATGGGAGACTTAGAAAGTCATTTGGAGAAGGAGACAGGTCATTGGTGTGATCACAGGAATTGCAGTTGAAGGCAGCCAACGAGGGTTTCATCTGGGGTCAACTCTAGGTCAACTCTAGGTCAATTGACTGATTGAAAGGCATTAAGGGCTATTGGAAAGATGTGGGGTTCATCATTTGACATGTAAAGAATGATATGTTGTTATGCTAAGAAGAAATCAAGAGGAATCAAGGAGAAGAGGAGTTTCTAAATTAGGGTTTCTATGTAAAATCCCCTAGTTTAGGTCAAATTTCCAAGCAAGATAAGTCAAAATGCAAGCTTCAAATGGATCCTTGGCCAACATGAAACTTTTAGAGGATCTCAAGACCTTTAATTTGAGTGGTGGAAGACACTAAGGAGATTTATAGAACTCAAGTTATAGTCCTTGCAAGTTACAGGTCATCTGAGGTATCTGAAATTTTGTCTGTGAAAGTGACTTGACTTCGAAGCTATTTTTACCCCTCAAGGAGATTTCAAATGAATTTATGGTCAACATAAGAGTTGTTCCTAATTGTCTTAGTTTTCTAGAATGGTATAGTATGCCTTCATATGATTTATGGAACTCTACTTATGGTCTTGGCAAGCAAAGGGTATTTTGGTCATCTGAGAATTACAGGTCATTTCAAGCCTATGCCCAAAACTCATACAAGGAAGCTTCAAATGGAAAACTTTACAACATCAAACTTGTTCCAAATGACATTTTGAGTCTAGAAAGGTGACAATGAGAGAGTGTAAAGGTTCATAGCACAAGGTTTCAAAATTGGTGGATTTAATGAATAAAAAAGGACTTAAAAATGAGATTTTTCATATTTTGGCCAAATGAGGTGAAATTATAGGTCATTTTGAATGGAAAAATCATTTTGAGAACATTGGATGAAGTAGAATTTTGAGCTTGGTTCAAGTTTTGAGAGTTATGCATGGTTACTTACACATGAAGTTACATAATCCAAATCCAAGGGAAAGTGTGCATGGGAAGCTTCTCCAAAGTTCTAGGAGGTTCTAATGTCATCTATATATTGCCTTGAGTAACTCCATGCCATGGTTGGTGAATCACATTGCTCATAAACACAAGTTTCATACACTTTCTCCCACTTGCAAAATTAATTCAAACTCTCTCAAATTCTCATCAATTTCCACAATTCTTGATCTGGTATTCATCATCATCATCCAAGGATCATAATTCACACAATCATCTGGTAGAATTGAGGAAGATTCATGCTGTTCAAGTTGATCATCCAAGAAGCAAGAATTTTGGAATTGTGAGATTCAAAGCATTGGAGCACGATTCATTGCATACAGAACTCATCATCAAGTTCCTGGATCATTTCCCACTCATTACAAGCATTAGATCAAGAGGTTTTAGCATCTGTTTTCATCAATTGCACCAGGTATGTTTATCCTTCGAATTGCATGTTTAGGATAGAATTACAAGGTTTTGTTAGCATAGGAATGTTAAGATAGGATAGATGACTGAGTTTGGTGAGTTTGGGGAGCTTTCATGGAACTTGATCATGGAGTGCAAAAACTGTTTGGACTGATAACTCTTGGATTAGAGCACGAAAATCTTAGGTGAATAGCTTGATTTGATCAGCATAAGACATATATAATGTTAGGATATAATTGAACAAGGTTTGGAAGATTTGATACCAGTTGAAAATGGTGGATCAGAACTGTGATACCTATCGGGTTTGCTTCGTGAGTGAGTTTTAGGAAGAACTATTGGCATGGCTGTGTAGAGGGAATGTTCTAGAGCAATTTTGATTTTGGAAGTGTTTGATTTCATGGAGAATGGAGAGAGAACAGGGAGCTCGAATATGCATGCATGGGAGATGAATTTCAGAGTTAGGGTTTGTCCAAGGTTGAAGATAACCTTTGGACCGTTCGATCACCCTTTGACATTTGACTTAGTTCCCAATCCCACGGCCACGATTAAAACTGAAAGCGGAGGGAGATTTAAATTGTGAAACGCACCGTTTCACTTAACTTCATCAGACTGGGCTCAATATTGGTTACTAATGACACCCCCGTTCGCAGGCCCACTTCCAAATGAACTGTTTCTTTCGCTATTTGCACCGTTTTTATTCTTTTTTAATTTTTGTTGGTTTTCTGAACGTGCTGGGCCTAGCGCCAATTGTTATTAACACCCCCACTGCCTGGCCCGTTTCCATGTTTTAACTGATTTCTTTACTCGCTGCATCCTCCATTTCAATTAATTCATTTTATTTTCTTTCAAAAATATTAAATCTTTAAAAAAATCATAACAAATAGGAAAATACATGTTTTTCATTGGTTCTTTTTGCATTCTTTTCATAATTTTGTCAAGAAAATTATCATACAAAAAAATTAATAGTTCATTTCATTTTTATATTTTTGGCATATTTTTCTTTTAAATAGGTATAAATAACATTTAATTTGATGCATGAATTTGGTAATTTTAGTTTGAATAGATGCTTTAATCCATTCTTTTTAGGTTGATTAGAGTAGACATTTATCTTGTATATAAAGTTTAGTTCATATTTTTAGGAATTAATTTTAGGTGATTTGATTAGATGTGAATAACATGAACAAAACTAGGGTTTAGGTGACAACATAGGAGAATTGAATCATTTCCCTTAGGATTTAGAGATTGAAAGTTTAGGGTATGGGACTATAGGGATTATGGGTAGTTATTAGATCCCTTAGAAAATATCAGGATTCCCCTACTGCTATTAATATTGTCTGTATTTGTTTGACTGGTGTGGTGTGCCCTCTCTGGGGATTATAATTTGTCTGTGTGGGTATTGGGATTGCTTGGGGATTGGGAGAGCTGAAGACTTGTGATGATGAAGCCATTGGAGATCCAGAGCTTGAAGACCAACTTCCAGAGTTGAAGAGGAGATTCCTGCTAGCAGCTGTTGAGGAGACTAGGGTTTAGGAGCTAGGCAGAGCTCTAGATTAGAAAGCTTGTTTCTCAAACATGGAATGCCTTGTCTGCATCCATCCTTTCTCTATGATTCAAAGTCTCTTTCAAATATCCACCTCCTTCCTTTGGAAGGATCAGCGAATGTATTTGAAAGATAGAACTTTTGAGAGAAAATTGTTCGTATAATGTTAACAGTTAATGAACCACCCTTGGTAGGCAGTCTACTGTTTAACATTCACCTTCATCTTGTTGACTGATATTCCTCTTGGAGTTTGAGACTTGAAGAAAAGCCATTGCAGATGGAAGACTGATAATCAGAGACCTTGCTTGAAGGCTGTGTAGATGGAGATTGATGCTTGCTGAAGCTTGTAGCTGTTTGGAGATGACTTGAAGTTAGGTGTTGATGCAGAGCTGCTGTGGCTGTTTATTTTTGCTGTTTATCATTTTTGATGTATTGATTGGTTTCCTTGACTGTATTGTTTGTTGTTTAACTTGTTGCGTTGAAAGTGAATCCTGTTCACTTTTGCCTATTGTTTTCTAGGTTCGAGGTTGAGTGAGACTCCCTTGCCTCGCTTGTATTGCTGCATCCGTGCATTTTACTGCTTTATTATATATCTGCTATTGTTTCTGTTTCCGTTTATCCCTTAGGATCTCTGTTTCTCTCTGCGCAAGAGAGGAGCATGATAGACATTAGGTCTTAACCCATGCATGATAACATTAGGTTAGTTTGATTCCCTTTTCAACCGTAGGTTAGAGTTCTGTCTCTTCTTTCTCAAAACAAACAGAAAAACACAATAAATATTCCAAACACAATAAAAGACACTTCTTTCGTAAAAGAATGTGAACTCATCAAAACGTCATTTTTGTCCGCTTGGACTGCTAATCAGAAAAACCTTTTTCAGAAGGAATAAAATCAATCAAGACAGACTTGTGTCGTACGTGGCCCGAACTACGTTTGCTCTGATCTTTCATACTGTATGAAAGTACGTAGGCATAGGATGCGATATCCTAGCGAGCAACCTTCCCCTCCTTTCCCGTAGGTAGGCGAACTACGTTGACTCTGATTTCTCGTTCCAGATGGGAATACGTAGGCATAAAGTGCGATACTTTGCCGAGTCATTTTCTTTTCTTTTAACCCTTAACCCTTAGTTTAGATAGAATAACAATCTTTTCGACCGAAAACAAGCGTGGATCCCGTCGAGTACGACGGACGTGAGGGGTGTTAATACATTCCCCTTGCGTAACCGACTCCCGAATCCAGGTTTTGGTTGCGATGACCATACCTTTCCCGTCCTTGCGGTAGGTTTACTCTGAGCGTTTCCTTTCCCTCCGTTGGGATAAATAACGCACGGTGGCGACTCTTCTGTTCAGCCGGCGCCGATTTTCGCAGTAGCGACACATACAATGTCAATCAGGATGTCAGAACTTTGTACCAAGCTGCTTCAGTCAAGATTGTCAAGAGATTATCTCTGGTCAGCATGATAAGGGTAGGTTGGCTAGGCATCACTAGTTTTAAGTAGGCCTGTAAAACGTGTTTTTGGTGCATGCGTGTTCAAGGATATCGTGTTTCAATAACATGGGAATTGTCTTGGTCAAAACTTGGGAGTAGAGAGAAAGAGAGAAACACAAAATGACTCTCTCATATGTGCATGGTTACTAAGGCTGATTTTATTTTCTTCCAAGAACGCTCTCATTTACTAGAGTATCATTACTAGTAAGGGTAGTTATAAACAAGGTAACTCTCAGTGTATTTAAAGGCCTTACTTCATCACCATCCTCTCTAGCCTCGTCTCAAAATGAGTAACTCTTCCTATACATTGATGCTAGGAAGGTTATTTAGGGAGTTTCTTTTTTGTTTTGGTTTATCTGTCTCTATGTTGCGTCTTAGTTTTTGTCCTCTTGGGTAAGTTTTTTTGTTTCTTCAGTAGAGTAAGTCTTGGCTCGTGTATCCTTGAGTCAGTTGTGTGTCTTCTCTTGTTTTTCTTTGTGTTAATTTTCTTTATTTTTGTCAATTTTTGGCTAAAAAGGGAGAGAAAAGGGTTAGTGTGTGTAGCCTAGTGTTGTTGCCTCATATATTCTCATTTTGGGGGAGCATGGATGTTTGTCATGTGGATCGTGTGTCTTGAAGAAAAATTGCGATCTAAACGCAGCGGAAAACAAAAATTTCCTTTAGTGATCCTTACGAATGAGCATGGTCAGTGATAGAATCGTTACCTCTTTGTGGCGATTCAGATCTTTGATGCAGCGATCACAAGCGTTGATGAAGTGCAACGCCTCTACTCAGTCCACACGAACAGCTTCCGGTCACAGTGCTAGCTGCTTATGAACGGAATTATTTGAGTGAGAAAAGAAAATCAAAAACGAAATTGCATCAAGTGAAAGCTTCATCACAAGGGTTCCTTTTATAGACTCTCTTGTGGGCTGCGGGCTAAAACCCAATTCACATGATCCATAATAATATTATATATTATTATAATAACTATTATTATAATAAATATATTTATTTTATTATTATTTTATAACCATTATAAAATAACAATAATTATTATTATATTATCCGAATTTCTATTTTTTACTTAAGTGCACCGTACCTTACGGTGTTCCTTTTTGATTTCTCTATCTCTCATCAAACTGTCCTTATGTGTGTGACCCTGTAGGATTTCGTAACGTTGGTAATTATATTAAATTATATATTTAACATAATAAACAGTAAGCGGTATCTAGCAACACATCACTGCTACCCAAGTCACGAAAATGTCATGTGATCTGACAAAACCTTTTTCGTGATAATATATGTTTGTACAATTACCCTTTTGCCCCTATGTCTATATTGAACACAAGGCATACACTGTGTCATCCTTGTCCAGTTCAATATTGGGCCCTTAGACATTTCTCCTGTTATGCAGGATTGGCAAATTCCATCTAGGACACTCATGTCCCTCAGCATGCTTCGTGGAGTGCCCATCAACTGTCTTTATGATCATCCAGTTACGGATAATGTTTGATCAGCAATAAAGCACCCGACTCTACATCTAGGGTCCATAGTGGTTTCAGGTCGAAGGGTGGTAATACACCATTATCACCATGAGAATAACTTATGACACTTTGCATAACATACTATGTAGTATTCTCATAGCGGGTCAATCCGGTATAAATATTACTCCTAATATTTATACCTATGTCAAGACTTGATAACTCTTTATCCATGATCCATGAGATGTGATCATCAGTCTATCTTCATAATAGTCTCAATGCTTTTAATGTTATCCCACTTTGCAATAAAGCTTGACTACGGATATTTTAAGAATAATGTCTTTATGTTTAATGGGATCTCACGATTAAGTCACACTTAACATTTCATTAAACAGACTAACTATTCTAGGGACTTTATTATTCTGAAAGACAAACATAATAAAGAAATGCCTTTTATTATTAAACGAATAATCCGATACAAGTACCAAAAAGTATTGGCCTCTAGGGCTTACACCAACAATCTCCCACTAGCACTAGAGCCAATTAGGCATACCCTTAATACCCATAGATCTAGTATGACCATCATGCTTCTGTTGTGCAAGAGGCTTTGTTAATGGGTCAGCGATATTGTCAAGTGTAGGTACTCTGCATATCTTCACATCTCCCCGATCGATTATCTCTCGAATGAGGTGATAACGCCTAAGTATGTGTTTGGATCGTTGGTGAGATCTAGGCTCCTTAGCTTGTGCGATAGCACCATTGTTATCACAATATAAACCAATGGGATCCACAATGCTAGGGACTATGCCAAGTTCACTAATGAACTTCTTGATCCAAACAGCTTCCTTTGCTGCATTTGAGGCAGCAATATACTCGGCCTCAGTTGTAGAATCAGCAACTGTTTCTTGCTTTGAACTTTTCCAGCTCACAGCGCCACCATTGAGACAGAACACATAACCAGATTGTGATCTAAAATCATCCTTATCTGTCTGGAAGCTAGCATCAGTGTAACCAATTACATCAAGCTCTTCCTGACCTCCATATATCAAGAATGAATCCTTAGTCCTTCTCAAGTACTTAAGGATATTCTTGACAGCTACCCAGTGAGCATCACCGGGATCAGATTGGTACCTACTCGTTGCACTTAATGCATACGAGACATCTGGTCGAGTACATAACATGGCATACATGATAGATCCTATTGCAGATGCATATGGAATCTTATTCATGCGATCCCTTTCTTCCTTAGTTGAAGGGGATTGTGTTTTTGATAAACACAAACCATGTTGCATAGGTATGAATCCTTTCTTGGAATCATGCATATTAAAGCGTCTCAACACTTTATCTATGTATGTACTCTGACTTAGGCCAAGCAGTTTTTGTGAACTATCTCTATAGATCCTAATTCCTAATATATAGGTTGCTTCACCTAGGTCTTTCATAGAAAAACAATTCCCTAACCAAGTCTTCACTTGTTGCAAGGTAGGGACATCGTTTCCAATGAGTAATATGTCATCTACATATAATACCAGAAACACGATCATGCTCCCACTAACCTTCTTGTAGACACAAGGTTCATCTTCATTTTTGATGAATCCATATTGTTTTACGGTTTCATCAAAACGAAGATTCCAGCTTCTGGAAGCTTGCTTCAATCCATAGATTGATCGCTGTAACTTGCATATCTTTTGGGCATCTTGTGGTATGTCAAATCCTTCAGGTTGTGTCATGTACACATCCTCAAGAAGATTCCCATTAAGGAAAGCAGTTTTGACATCCATCTGCCATATTTCATAATCATGATATGCAGCGATGGCAAGTAAAATCCGAACAGATTTAAGCATTGCAACTGGTGAAAAAGTTTCATCATAGTCAACCCCATGAATTTGTTTATAGCCTTTTGCAACCAGTCTTGCTTTATAGGTATGTACCTTACCATCCATGTCAGTCTTCTTCTTGAAGACCCACTTGCATCCTATAGGGTTAACTCCTATAGGAGGTTCTACCAAGGTCCAAACCTGGTTTGTGTACATGGAATCCATTTCAGATTTCATGGCTTCTAGCCACTTCTCAGACTCAGGACCAGTTATGGCCTCTTTGTAGGTCACAGGCTCATCTTGATCCATGAGTAATACATCACCCTGATCACTTATGAGATATCCATATCTCTCAGGTTGGTGACGTATCCTGCTTGACCTACGCTGGTCTTGTTCTACTTGAGCAGGTTGCTCTTCCACAACTACTTGTGTTTCCCGCTCTAGTTCCTCCATAGGTGTTTCAATGTTTTGT
This sequence comes from Lathyrus sativus, assembly GCA_963859935.3. NCBI lineage: Eukaryota > Viridiplantae > Streptophyta > Magnoliopsida > Fabales > Fabaceae > Lathyrus > Lathyrus sativus. Next base: position 546,377,843 of record OZ012739.1, on the reverse strand, counting down.
GATTCTTGAATTTCTTCAAGCTCTATTTTCCTCCCACTGTTTCCTTTGGAAATAAAATCCCTTTCCAGAAAGACTCCAGTTCGAGCGACAAACACTTTGCCCTCAGAAGGATTGTAGAAATAATATCCTCTTGTTTCTTTAGGATACCCCACAAATAAGCATTTGTCAGATTTGGGCTCAAGCTTGGTTGAAATTTGTCGTTTGACGTAAACTTCGCAACCCCAAATCTTCATGTAAGACATATGTGGTTTCTTACCACTCCATATCTCATATGGTGTCTTATCAACCTTTTTGGATGGAACACGGTTAAGTGTGTAAGCTGCTGTTAATAATGCATGTCCCCAAAAGGAGTTTGGAAGATCGACGTGACTCATCATGGATCGGACCATGTCTAACAAGGTTCGATTTCTTCTCTCAGATACACCATTTCATTGTGGTGTTCCAGGAGGAGTAAGTTGGGATAGAATCCCATACTCTTTTAGATGGTCATCAAATTCTAGGCTTAAATATTCACCGCCTCGATCTGATCGAAGAACTTTAATATTCTTACCTAGTTGGTTTTGTACTTCATTCTTGAATTCCTTGAACTTTTCAAAGGACTTAGATTTGTGTTTCATTAAATACACATATCCGTATCTACTGAAGTCATCAGTAAAAGTGATGAAGTACTGAAAACCTCCTCTGGCTGGTATGTTCAGTGGTCCACATACATCAGTATGTATGAGTGCCAAAAGATCATTAGCCCTTTCACCTTTTCCTGTGAATGGGGACTTTGTCATCTTTCCAATTAAACAAGATCTGCATGTCTCATATGATTCATAATCAAAAGAGTCCAAGAGTCCATCTTTATGGAGTTTGGAAATGCGTTTCTCATTTATGTGGCCTAATCGACAGTGCCAAAGGTAAGTTGGATTCAACTCATTAGGTTTCAACCTTTTAGTATTAATGTTATAAATTGGCATTTCAAGATCAAGGACATATAGTCCATTATTCATTTTTGCAGTAGCATAGAATATATCTTTCAAATAAATGGAGCAACAATTGTTCCTTATTATGAATGAAAAACCAAACTTGTCCAAACAAGAAACGGAAATAATATTCCTGCTAATTGCAGGTACATAATAACAGTTCTCTAACTGAATTATTAAACCACTAGGTAAAGTTAAAACATAAGTTCCTACAGCTAAAGCAGCAACCTTTGCTCCATTGCCAACTCGTAGGTCAACTTCACCTTTTGCCAAATCTCTACTCCTTTTTAGCCCCTGCACATTAGTACAAATGTGAGAACCGCATCCAGTATCTAATACCCATGATGCAGAAGTAGATAAATTAATTTCAATAACAAAAATACCTGAATTTGAAGTCTCTACTCCATTATTCTTATCTTCCAGGTACTTTGGGCAATTTCTCTTCCAATGTCCGGTCTTACCGCAATGGAAGCAAGTGCCCTCCTTTGCTATTCCTCCACTAGGCTTCAAAACAGGAGGAGTGGGTTTGGGTTTGGCAACTTCCTTGCCTTTCCCTCTACCACCCTGTTTGATGGGCCTCTTGTTCTGTTTCTTTCCATTACTGACCATCAGAATGGATTTCCCTTTTGTCTTCATATTCTGCTCAGCAGTTCTCAACATGCCTAGCAGTTCTGGAAGACTTTTGTCCAAGTCATTCATATTGAAATTCAGGACAAACTGACTGAAGCTCTCTGGCAACGATTGCAAGATCAGATCAATCGCAAGTTCTTTTCCAAGGGGAAACCCTAATCTGTCAAGGTTCTCCACATACCCAATCATCTTGAGTACATGGGGACTTACAGGGGCTCCCTCAGCTAACTTGTTGTTAAAAAGGGACTTTGAAACCTGAAACCTCTCATTTCTTGCTTGCTCTTGATAAAGCATTTTCAGATGTCCGATCATATCGAACGCAGACATGTTCTCGTGTTGCTTTTGCAACTCAGAGTTCATGGTAGCAAGCATGAGGCAAGCGGTTTCATTGGCATCATCGAAATGCTTCTTATAAGCATCTCTTTCTGCCTTTGGTGCAGAACTAGGAGGTTCCTCCTCAGGAACTGGTGTCTCCAAAACATACAGCTTCTTATCGTGCTTGAGGACAATCCTCAGATTACGGTGCCAATCCAGGAAATTTGTCCCAGACAATTTTTCCTTATCTAGGATGGATCGCAAAATATTGTTCGATGTGTTTGTTGTCATGGTAATCTACAAGAGAAATATGAAAATATAAGTATCATTAAAACAACATATTTAATTAGGCCTTTAATCAAATATGCTCCCACTATTTTATTCAAAACAAATGACCCTCATCATTTGATTCGGAAAATCCCGTTGGAAGACTTTCTAGTGGGTCGAGATCCATGTTTCACTTTGTTTTAAGTCAGCGTTAGGCTGATTACACAAAACTAAGTTATTTAGGTAGGAACTCCTTCCAATTGTATCTCATACAACTCTCGAATATTTTCAATTGGGTGAATAACTCCTTATTCTGATCCATCACATGAATCATTCCCAATTCTTGCTTCTAAACATATATAATCTTATTATAATTTGTTTAGTTAAGTTTGACCCATTGTTTTAGCAATTGGATATTACAATTATCCCATCACACCTTACTAATATAGAACATGCACCTCGCGTAGGCGAAACCTACAATGCTCGATACTAGTCTTGATGAGTGCTAAAAATTGGAAAGCATAAACTTAATATTTAGTTTTGAGGGAATTTGTTATTAGTTTGATCTCACCCGCTTAACATGCAAAACGTCTCTCACATGCATCAACATACAATTACATGCATCAACATACATATAAAAAAGATATAATTATGGCCCCTAACGCAATTGTTCTCTCAAGCCAATGAGAGAACCTAAGCTAACCTAATAACGATCTAAGCTTCTCCAAGCATGATCTCCAAGGTTATCCTCCTTTAATATTGAATACTTCCTTCTTCTTTTTTTTTCATAACATAATATTACATTACATATAAGAAAACTCGTTTTACATACGAGGGAGTGAGATGAGAAAAGAAGTTACATAAAGAGATTGAGAGAGAGGCACGACACGCAGGCCGTATTCAAAAATCCCAAAACAATAATAAAGGATAAACTAAGGCCATAACTGATCACCACAAATAAATAATAATAAACACACTTTTATTATTAGTTTAAAATTCCGATAATTAAACAAACTAAATTAAATTTCGGCTGATTGATCACACTTTGCAGACTTAGCCGGGGGTTCCGCTGCCCGGCCAAGAAATCCCAAAACAATAATAAAGGATAAACTAAGGCCATAACTGAACACTTCATTGTATTTCACGTCGTTTCCTGCACAACTTTTGTGCATTTACAACCCCAACCGGAAAAGTCTGCGGCAATACAACACTTGTACTGCCATTAATCCTAATGCAACAATTTCATGCCGTCAAACACAACTCGATTGATAACTCAATATGATAGATCAACATGTCATTGCTTCACCATACTAACGTCAGATTCCGAAGCGAATGAAAATGATGATCTTTCAAAAGAATTACAATCCTTATGTGATTGAATGGATGAAATCAAAACAGTATATCCCATATACCATCTTTGCATCAGAATTTCTTATATCTTATATAAAAGTGATTGATCTAATTGTGTAACCTATGGATGATCAATGTATCGCACAACTTCACCATACTAATGTCGGTTTCTGAAGCATAATCAACATCAATCATCCAAATCGTACACAACAGATGCCAAATTTAATTAATCGTTTATTGTTAAATTCATTATGTGTTTTAATCGAATCAAATACAGAAAAGACGGAAATTTAACAGCTATCAGATCCATGGTTTCGTAAGTGGCTCTGATACCACTGAAGGAAAATTGCAATCTAAACGCAGCGGAAAACAAAAATTTCCTTTAGTGATCCTTACGAATGAGCATGGTCAGTGATAGAATCGTTACCTCTTTGTGGCGATTCAGATCTTTGATGCAACGATCACAAGCGTTGATGAAGTGCAACGCCTCTACTCAGTCCACACGAACAGCTTCCGGTCACAGTGCTAGCTGCTTATGAACGGAATTATTTGAGTGAGAAAAGAAAATCAAAAACGAAATTGCATCAAGTGAAAGCTTCATCACAAGGGTTCCTTTTATAGACTCTCTTGTGGGCTGCGGGCTAAAACCCAATTCACATGATCCATAATAATATTATATATTATTATAATAACTATTATTATAATAAATATATTTATTTTATTATTATTTTATAACCATTATAAAATAACAATAATTATTATTATATTATCCGAATTTCTATTTTTTACTTAAGTGCACCGTACCTTACGGTGTTCCTTTTTGATTTCTCTATCTCTCATCAAACTGTCCTTATGTGTGTGACCCTGTAGGATTTCGTAACGTTGGTAATTATATTAAATTATATATTTAACATAATAAACAGTAAGCGGTATCTAGCAACACATCACTGCTACCCAAGTCACGAAAATGTCATGTGATCTGACAAAACCTTTTTCGTGATAATATATGTTTGTACAATTACCCTTTTGCCCCTATGTCTATATTGAACACAAGGCATACACTGTGTCATCCTTGTCTAGTTCAATATTGGGCCCTTAGACATTTCTCCTGTTATGCAGGATTGGCAAATTCCATCTAGGACACTCATGTCCCTCAGCATGCTTCGTGGAGTGCCCATCAACTGTCTTTATGATCATCCAGTTACGGATAATGTTTGATCAGCAATAAAGCACCCGACTCTACATCTAGGGTCCATAGTGGTTTCAGGTCGAAGGGTGGTAATACACCATTATCACCATGAGAATAACTTATGACACTTTGCATAACATACTATGTAGTATTCTCATAGCGGGTCAATCCAGTATAAATATTACTCCTAATATTTATACCTATGTCAAGACTTGATAACTCTTTATCCATGATCCATGAGATGTGATCATCAGTCTATCTTCATAATAGTCTCAATGCTTTTAATGTTATCCCACTTTGCAATAAAGCTTGACTACGGATATTTTAAGAATAATGTCTTTATGTTTAATGGGATCTCACGATTAAGTCACACTTAACATTTCATTAAACAGACTAACTATTCTAGGGACTTTATTATTCTGAAAGACAAACATAATAAAGAAATGCCTTTTATTATTAAACGAATAATCCGATACAAGTACCAAAAAGTATTGGCCTCTAGGGCTTACACCAACATGTCTCTCTATTACTTCTGATGTAGTATGTGCATGATGTCTTATCCGATGTTCTAACATCGTGTCTATTGTGACTTGTAGCTGGGTGTATATGAGTCTAGAACACTTGTGTTCTGAGGTATGTGTGTTGCTTTTGCTGTATATGTTTTTAATGTGTGTGACCTCTGCCATATGTGTTTATAATATCTTGAACTCTATTAGTTCAAGTTTGTGGCCAGGTTGGTTTTCTTGTGCTTCGGAAAAGTTTTTTCTTCCACTTTGAGAGGATGATTTATGTCTCCATGACAAGGATCAGTTCTGTGGTTTAGGGAGAGTAACTTGGATATTCTTGAAGATGCATGTTATCTTCTTCCTCATGTACATAGTTTACACGTTCTTACATGTAACTTGTGTTGTGTGTTTGTGGTCTTATTCCTCTCTCCAGGTTTATTGTGCAAAAAGTGTTTTAGCCAAAATTTTCTAAAGGAGGATATTGAAGGTTCCATGGTTTTAGGATTGGCAAATTTTTTGCTAAAACACGATTTACAGCTGATGTCCTGACGATGTCGTAACATGTTGTACCAGAACATTAGTTCTGGCTATTGTCGCTACTGCGAAAATCGGCGCCGGCTGAACAGAAGAGTCGCCACCGTGCGTTATTCATCCCAAAGGAGGGAAAGGAAACGCTCAGAGTAAACCTCACGCAAAGACGGGAAAGGAATGGTCGTCGCAACCAAATTCTGGATTCGGGAGTCGGTTACGCAAGGGGAAGGTATTAGCACCCCTCACGCCCGTCGTACTCGACGGGATCCACGCTTGTTTTCTAGTACGGATTGTTATTCTATCTACTCTACAGGTCTGGGGTTAAAAGAAAATAAAATGACTCGGCAAAGTATCGCACTTTATGCCTACGTATTCCCGTCTGGAACGAGAAATCAGAGTCAACGTAGTTCGCCTACCTACGGGAAAGGAGGGAAGGTTGCTCGCTAGGATATCGCATCCTATGCCTACGTACTTTCATACAGCATGAAAGATCAGAGAAAACGTAGTTCAGGCTACGGAAGACACAAGCTTGTCTGACTGTTTTTTATTACCTTCAAAAAGGGTTTTCTCCTGATTATGGGTCCAAGCGGACAAAAATGACACTTTGATTGGTTTTCAGTCTTTTTACGCAAGGAGGGTTTTTTAGCGTGTTCGCAATCTCTGACGCACTAGAGACTATGATTTGAGAGTGACTACGTCGTATGTCACCCTAAGGGTAACACACTAAGCAATCAGATTACTGAAGAGTGACCCTCCAGCAATCTTTTCTCAAATAGCTTAAGGCTCGTAACATACGACATCGATCAACCTTATTACCGTATTTTTGAATTGTTCTGAGACGAGAAGAGAAAGAAACTCTAAAAAGCCTATGGTTGAAAAGGGAATCAAAACTACCCTAATGTTGTCATGCATGGGTGAAAGCCTAATGTCTATCATATTTCTCTCTTGAGCAGAGAGAAACAGAGATCCTAGGGGATAAACGACAAAAGAAACAGATACATACAGTAAAGCAGTAAAATGCATGAATGCAGCAGGAAACAACAGGCAAAGTGAAACAGCTTCACTTCAATCCTAAGGGGAAGATTAACAAACAACAAAGAAAATAAAACCCCAAAACCAACTCTGACAGCTCAACAGCTCCTACAGCAGCAGTCCAAACAGCACCAGCTCTGGCAGCTACAGCATAATCAAAAGCTCTGGCAACAACAATTGATTCACAGCAAAAGGTTAACAACTACCACTTGAGACAAGATCCTATGATATCCAAGCCCCAGCTAAGCTCTTATCCTCCAATAATCTTCAGCTTCAACAAGCACTGAGTTCCAACCAGCAAAACCTTAGCCTTCAACAGATATCTAGCTTTGCCAGGTACCAGCTCCCTCTTCTAAAATCATCAATAAATTCCATCCTCAATAGGCTTTTAATCCTCAATGCAGACATTAACTTCAACAAGCTCCCAGCTTAAGTAAGCTCTAACCCTAACCAGTAACCACCTTCAACAAGCTCCTGAGTTCAACTTCAACAAGTAGTAAAACCCTAGCTTCAACAAGCAACCAACTTCAACAAGCTTACTTATACTTCAATAAGCTTCAACTTTCTCTTTACCAAGCTTCAAAAAGCACCTCCAAGGGAGAATCATTCACCAAGATCAAGTTATAATGTTAAGAAACTCAATGACAACCAAAGGAAATCACTAAGATTTTAACATTGCAAATGAAAGGTATCCTCAAAGTTCTACTCACTTGGGCATACCACTCATCCCTCCTAAGGAGAGATGGAGCTTCCCAAGGAGGACTTTATGTCATTGGATAGGATAGAGGCAAACAATGCACTCTATGTTTGACAGAAGAATTTGTCTATTCTAAGCTCTTCCTGTTTCATCCTATTTCTCCTAAGTCTTCAGTCAGCATCTTCAATCCAAGCAATCTTCATGCATCAACCTTGATCCTTGTTATTCAATCTTCTCCATTGATTCTCCATGCTTCCACAAGCTCAAACCAAACTCACACCCCAAAATAAAAGCCCAGACACCCAAACAGACAAGCATAAACCCCAAATGGGAACACCAAACAAACACTCTATTTGCAAAATACCCTAAAAATAGTAAAATAGCATTTAAAATTCTAATATTTATTCTAAGGGTGTTTCTACCTCTACCCTACATACCCTATATGTCCCATACTCTACTTCAAGCTAAAAACCCAAACTCAAATGTAAAAAGTGCACCTATGCTGAATTTAAACCCTAATTATACTAACCTAATGTTCTCTAATCAAAATTAATTCACAAAAATATGAAATAAATCCAGGGGAACTTAATGTCCTAATCTAACTACCACAAAAATAATGGAATCAAAATATGAATTTAAAGGACCAAACAAAATTCACAAAATGATATATACAAACAATATGAAAATAAAATGCAATTAAATGTAAAAATCACAAAAAATGGAAAAAATGCTTAAATGATATTTTTATTTTTTTTATAATTTTCTTCACACAATTATTGAAATGTAGCAAAAATCCCCACATCAAAATGATTATTTTTCTATTTTATATGAATTTTTCAAAGAAACAAAAATAATATGATGAAAATAATGAAAATATGAAGAAAAAGAAAAACGCGCGTGGCAAATAGTAATCCAAATCCGTTCAAATCCAAAGTTGGGCCAGGATGGGGGTGTGAATAGCATACTGAGCCTTAAGCCCAAAACCAAGCGTTTAATGAAACGCTGCATTTTGTTCAGGACTCTCTCTTCAGACCTTCTTGTGCAATCGTGGCCCTCCATTCATCATCTGAGTCAATGGTCAAAGTCTAATCCAATGGTCCATGAGTTATCTTCTTCATCAGCTCAGGCGAACATAAAATATTACCAGACGGTGGTTCACAGTGGAAACCACCGTCTTCTCCGGGGAGCCTCCGTTCTCAGGTCATCAACCAAGTCCAAACTTATACCAATCCTACTCGTTTTTCCACGTAGATCACCAATCCAACCTCAGAATCCCTTAAATCTCAGTCTATCTTAAAACACGAAGAAAATTTCAGAATACACACCATTCTTGATCAACACCAATCTTGCATCTAAAGCTATGGATCGAATCCTCATGTTACACTGATTACTTTCCACTATTCAAACAAGATTAATCCATCCAAGATCACCATAACCAACTCTCAACAGAAATTGCAATCCATGATCTAACATCATCAATGGCTACCAAACTCTCCAGAATCGTTCTCCAACTATCCTAGATCTTAACCACATAGAGATTTCTATCTAATTCAGCCTAGAATAGTGCATAATTGAAAAGTTACATACCTGCAAGGATGAGATCTACAGAAGGTCTTTGAGGCACGAAACAAGCTTCAAATTGATGCAAACACCTTCAATGGAGCACTAGGAACACTCTCCAATCTTCAATTTGGCTTGAATTCTTCTCCAACTCCAAAACCGATTTTGAACTCCTCTTGCAAAATTCAGTTATGGCTCTCTCTCCACAGCACGAAATCACCAACCTCCTTCATCTGAACTCATTCTAAACCATTTATAGAACACATTGATGGGCTTTTGATCCATTCTAAAGGCCCAAATCAGGAGATCCATTTTTCTGTCATGGAAGTGAAAATTCCAATGGTACAGTCGTGTTTCACTTGTTTCAGTTAGCTTCCAAAGGTGCTAATCAACCATATGCATTATTGCGAATATGTTTTGATAGGTATTTTGGCTTGAATAAGCTTGTGTTGGATTTTGGTTGTGTAACTTGGATTTCAAGTAAGAGGGTTACAAAGCAAGTCCATGATTCTGACCTCTACTCAAAAAAGTGTTAATGTCATTGTCTCTAAAAGATATTTTCCAATTGAAATGAGTATTTGGATGATGCATTTTGGACTCATAACTTGAAAATTGCATTTTCCCTCCATGAATCCATTTGAAATTCTTCCATATTCAAGCCATTTTTGGGCATTTTGTGATACAAGACATTCTAGCTCACCATGACCTCTTGTCTAGCCTAAAAATGCCATTTGGAACACATATCATGTTAGGCAAAATTTCATTTGAAGAGTGGAAGATGGAGATTTGGGTCCATGTTGAAAAATGACTTATAATTCAACTTTCCCAAAATACCCTTGAGTTACCAAGAACATAACTTGAGTTCTACAACTCCTCTTGAGGACTTATAGTACTCAAATTAAAGCTAAGATCAATATCTACAACTTTTATGTTGGCCAAGAATCCATTTGAAAACTCCTTGATGGGAAAAAGTTGCTTGGAAGTCAAGTGACTTTCACAGATAAATTTCAGTGTCCTCTGATGACCCCTAACTTGCAAGAACCATAACTTGAGTTCTACAAATCTTCTTTAAGACTTCTAGTACTAAAATTAAAGCTATTGAGATTTTCTACAAGTTTCATGTTGACCAAGAATTCATTTGAAACTTTCATTTTGACTTGTCTGGCTTGGAAGTTAGGCCTAAATTAGGGTTTTTATACTGAAACCCTAATTTAGTAACCCCTCTTCTTCTTGATTCCTATTGATTTCTCCTTGGCACAACACCATACTTATATACACATATCAATCCATGAACCCTATATCCTTCAACTAAGCCTTGATGCTCTTCAATCACTCAGTTGACCTAGGGTTGACCTAGGGTTGACCCAGATGAAACCCTAGTTGACTGCATTCCACTGTAGCTCTTGTAATCAAACCAATGACTTGCTTCATCTTCAAAATGACCCTCTAGGCATTCCATGATGATATCACACATTCCATACCCTCAGTTCATAGCTCATATCTCATTGATGACCCTCAAACACACCCCAGATAGGAGAGAGATCCACTGCTTGACCTTCTAACTTCTCAAAACTTCAATTCCTTTCCTGGTGACTTGAATAGACTTAGGCTTGAATAAAACCCTTTTGGATGTGCCTCTTTAGAGAATAATGGCACTTGATCCCTTGTTGGATGACTTGCTTATGCTATGTTATGCAAATGATTGAACTATGTACACTATCTACTATGCAAATGACAATGCAATTGAAACATAAATCAAGTAAAATAAGTTGGTCAAATTTTAGGGTGCAACAGCTGCCCCTATTCAAGTGGCTTGGACCCGACTGGGTGAAGAGCGAACGACCTTCAAACATTCGAGGTACGAGACGGTTGAATACCAAAGAAACCCTGAAATTTGCCAACCGCAGAAATAAACTGCACCACTGCTTGGGGAACAACATTCGTCGAATGAACCTGATTGTTCGTCGGAGAATAACTCTGATTTTGACTGTCACCACCCATGTAGCACCACGGGTACTGAACTATCTTCGCAAAGACTCCTCTGTCCACAACTGGACTAACCTTGCCAATACAAGAAGAGAAACAAATTCATCCACACGAGTAAAGATCCCGTAATCACAGGGAAAACTGATTCACGATTGCCCTTAAATTTCGTCAACACGAGAAGCCATAAATTCGTCATCACGAGGAAATCCTATTATCATAGGAATACAACTTGCCCTCATCAGTACTTTTCAAACTTGTCCTCAGCAGGACTCCATATTCCATCATTATGGAGAAACAAAACTTGCCGACCCCACTAGGGATGGGCTATCCGTATCTTGTCAACACAAGGAGATCCTATCAGCGTGGGTGACAAAGTTCTTATTTACGTTGCATCACCACAAGAACTCCCTATTTAACATAGATATAGCTTGTCCATGTCAGGACTCATGTCTCGTCAGCACGAGGAAAATAGATTCGTTAACATGAATAAATCCTATCCACATAGGAATATCACTCTTGTACACCTCTGAACTTACATTTCGTCAACACGAAGAAATCCTATCCACATAGGCATAAATTGTCCTCACCAGGACGCACATTCCGTCAACACGGGGAGAGCAATTCGTCAACACGAATAAATCCTATCAACATAGGCGTAATTTGTCCTCATCAGGACTCCATATTTCATCATCATTGAGAGGTAATTTCGTCAACACGAAGAAATCCTATCAGCATAGGCATAACTTGTCCTCATCAGGACTCCAGATTCCGTCATCACGGAGACAGCAATCCGTCAACACGAATAAATCCTATCATCATAGGCATAACTTGTCCTTATCAGGACTCCAGATTCCGTCATCACGGAGACAACAATCCGTCAACACGAATAAATCATATCATCATAGGCATAACTTGTCCTTATCAGGACTCCAGATTCCGTCAACTCGGAGAAATAATCTTCGTCCTCAACAGGACTCCATATTCCATCATCATGGATAAATCAAACTTCGTCCTCAACAGGACTCCCTATTCCATCAACACGGAAGAATGATTCGACAACACGAAGGAATTCTATCAATATAGCTGGAGATATTCTGAAAACCAATGGCCGACACCCGTTCTGACAACAAGCGACCACTTCTGAAATTTTGATACATGGAACCCTAAGATGCTACTGCAGTAACAAACTTGATAAAACAGTTCGCTGATCGGACACGAGAAAACCTCAATCAGTAACTCTGTGGGGATGATGATAAACTGAATCCCGTCATCATATGTCTCACGTCAAGACTTTGATTATCTGAAAAGACTCCTGAGCTTTAGAACTCCACACTCCTGTTGAGAAACACACCTGAAAACAAAAGGTTAACCAACCTGATTTATGTTTCAAAATGCGCATGTTTGACAAAAGCGCAATGCTCCATACATCATGGAAATACTACGCGTTTTCTAGATGGATGCAAACATGATAATGCATGCAAATGCAAATGCAGGTTCGAACTGCTGGGATAGCTCTAACAAGCTCGCTTCATCAATTTTGGCCGTCGAGGACAAATATCACCCTGCTGGGGAGTGAACGGGTATCACAAAGTATTCCGGCAAAATAAATGCCAAGAAACACAACCAACTCTGTCAGGGAGAGTTTAACCTTCGATTTCCACTGGGAGGAAAGAATAACGCCTGCCGGGGAGAGAAAACTCCGCTGGGGAAGAAACGACTCTCTTGGGAATATTAACCAACTCCGCTGGGGAGAATGAACAACCCTACTGGGGAGAATAACTGTCTGAACACAGTTTACAACTCTCTGAAAACTAAATGACTCTACTGAGGATAAAGAATTCTTTTGGAGAACCACCACTGTCTGGATACAGCTCACGATCTTGGAATTATCAAATTCTGCTGAGGGTAAACGACCCTGCTGGGAAAAGTAAACCATCTGGCTACAGTTTACATACTCGGGACCGAGGATAGACATCCTGTGGCGAGCATCGATCTTGGCCTGCTGGAGAATACTCTTTGGGATAAGCTGCGACTGGCTGGGGAAATTGTCCTTTCTTCAGTAAAGAACATTGTCGTTTCAGCTTCGGGGAATGAAGCGCGACCTACACGGGGATTCACTTCACATAATGATCAAGTCTTTTTGTCAAGCCTCTGGTTAGGACTGCAATCTTCTGATCGTCCATTTCATATGGGCAAGAACCCTGCAACACCACAAACGAGACAAGACAAGTCTATGCAACCAAATCTATTCAAGTTAGCGTTAGCGACATCATTTTCAGTCAATTCGAAGTTTTAGCAATTATTGGCAAGGGCCAGCAACGTTATGCAACTGCTAGTTTTATCAAAACATTGGCGTTTTTCACATACAAAACAGTAAAGAACAAGCATCAAATATTGAATAACATGTTTTATTGATTGGGCCCCTGAATGGGCAGAATTTTGTACACTGGATGTAACTCCTGAAAAGAGGAAGTTATGCATAACAAATATACAAGTATGCACAGAAACATAAATACAGTGACAAATCAAATTTGCGCATATGTCGGCAACGTGAAGCAGACAACCATCATGAGTTGATCCTCCTATGACTCGCCTGACTCTGACGCTTTCCCGGTATTCAAACTTTTGAAGAGATTGTATCTGATAATCGCACCCCCAGATATTTTCCCAACCACCAAGCAATGCAGCATCAAATTTGGACCGCAGCCATTTGCCTTTTTTAAATCCCTAGCTTTTACGTGAACCGCCCTTTGCGGGTTTTCAATTCACCGGGATACCCTTTTTTTCCGAAGCCGCCCAGTGTAGGTTTTCAACTTCGCGGGTGTACCTCTTTTCAATTCTATCCCTAATTTTTGCCTGAACCTTTTATTCTGTTTTTGGTTCGCCAGGATGCCCCATTTTTGCCTGGACTCTCTTTTTTTTTGTCCAGCGGGTCAGTTTCAAGCAAAGTATTTTTTAACTGCGTCCGAATTCACAGGCGACGTAAAGTCTTCACCATCCATGGTGGACAACAATAAAGCTCCTCCTGAAAATAATTTTCTGACAACGTATGGCCCTTCGTAGTTGGGGGTCCACTTGCCCCTGTGATCTGCCTGCAGCGGGAGAATCCTTTTCAACACAAGGTCGCCCGTCTGAAAGCTCCGAGGATGTATCTTCTTATCATACGCTTTCTTCATCTGGCTCTGGTACAAACGACCATATGCTAGAGAGGCTAACCTCTTCTCATCCATTAAACTCAGCTGGTTCAATCTGTCTTTCACCCATTCTGCCTCGTCGAGTTGGACATCTCGTAATACCCTCAGGGAAGGAACCTCAACTTCCAGTGGTAACACTGCTTCCATTCCGTATACCAACGAGAACGGGGTTGCCCCGGTTGATGTGCGTACCGTCATACGATAACCGTGCAAAGCGAAAGGTAGCATCTCGTGCCAGTCCTTATAGGTCACCACCATCTTCTGAACAATCTTCTTTATGTTCTTATTGGCCGCTTCAACAGCGCCATTCATCTTGGGTCGGTAAGGAGAAGAGTTGTGATGCTCAATCTTGAAATTCTGACACAGCTCCTTCATCATCTTGTTATTTAAGTTCGAACCGTTGTCGGTAATAATCCGCTCAGGGATTCCATATCTGCAAATGATATCTCGTTTGATAAACCTGGCTACCACCTGCTTGGTCACATTAGCATATGATGCCGCTTCCACCCATTTGGTAAAATAATCAATTGCTACCAAAATGAACCGGTGTCCGTTAGATGTCGTCGACTCAATCTTTCCAATCATGTCAATTCCCCACATCGAGAATGGCCACGGTGACGACATCACGTTTAGAGGACTCGGAGGCACATGGATCTTATCTGCATAGATCTAGCACATATGACACCTTTTCGCAAGAGAGTCGTTTCGTCCCCAGCGGAGTTCTCTCTTTTCAGCCAGTATTTTCTTTCCTCCCAGTGGAACTCAAAGATTAAGACTCTCCCCAGCAGAGTTGGTTGTGTGTCCTGGCATTTATTTTGGCGGAATACCGTGTGATACCCGTTCACTCTCCAGCAGAAGTTCAATCATGATTGGCACATTCAGTTATTCCTCAGCGAAGCGGGCTTCACTCTTCCAGCATTTATTTTGCTGGAATAATTCTGTAACGCCTGGTTATCCCCAGCAGAGTCGCTAGCTGGCGCTACTGCGAAAATCGGCGCCGGCTGAACAGAAGAGTCGCCACCGTGCGTTATTTATCCCAACAGAGGGAAAGGAAACGCTCAGAGTAAACCTATCGCAAAGACGGGGAAAGGAATGTTCATCGCAACCAAAACCTGGATTCGGGAGTCGGTTACGCAAGGGGAAGATATTAGCACCCCTCACGTCCTTCGTACTCGACGGGATCCACGCTTGCTTGGTTTGTCTAAAGGATGCAAAACCATCTATCTACGGTTGCTAAATCTAAACGGAAGGGAATTGACTCGATAGAGCGTCGCACTCTATGCCTATGTATTCTCAAGAGAGAAAGTTAGAGTCAACGTAGTTCGGGAAACTACAGGGAATTGGCTCGCCAAGACTTTGCGTCTTGTGCCTACGTACTTCCACACAGCATGGAAGATCAGAGCTTTCGTAGTTCAGGCTAACTACGGCTAAGCAGGGTGTTCTCACACACAGGAAGTGAGAGATTAAGCTGGTTTTAAAGGTACGGGAACCTATGGGAACTAAAGCTACGGTCTGGTCTCAAATGCACTCGGGCAAGAGAAAGGGATAACATCAGTCGTCAGCGGGAAAGTCTCGATCGCACAGCAGCGAGAGAACAAAAGAGTTAGTTGTTAGTGTGCTCGCTAGGATATCGCATCCTATGCCTACATATTCTTGTCTAGTACAAGAAATCAGAGCAGCTGTAGTTCGGCTACTTTCGGGACCACAGCTCAAATCTCATTTTATTAACATTCTGAAAATGGTTACAATGATTAAGTACGGAAAGTGAACTCCTAAAAACTATCCAACTATCCTAGAAAAAATCAAATGGAAAATAGTCCCCTAACAAGTGGACTTCTAAACCTACCTCTAAAAAGGTGCAAGATAAGCTCTATGAAAAATTATCCTAAAGGAAATATTAAAAGTATGAACTAATATTTTTATATTCCTTTTCATTATTTTTTCTATCTTTATATCTCACTATTCTTTCTCTATTTTTTCAAATATCCTCTTTTCTCATATTCTTTTCATATTTCTCTCTATTCTTCTTTCTTTTATTATTTTTTTTATCAACATTCTTCTTCAATATCTTTTTTCAATATTCCTTTTTCACATATTTTGTTTTATACATTTTCTCTCTTCTCTTTTTCTCATTTTTTAATCTAAAAACTAAGAAAATATTAAAAAAGAAAATAATAAAAGAAATACAAAGGGGAGGGGGTACAACTGAGTACAGGGGAGTATACAAGTAAAAACAAACAAAATAGGGCCCAGCCCACAAAAACTTCAGCTGAAGCAAACCAAAAAATGGCAGCAGAATTCGTTGGGCCCTGAGCCCAAGATCCAGTAAGGGCAGAAACGGAGGGAGGTGTAGGACAAAGAAACCCTGCCATTGGGCTTTCAGGACCAAGTGAACCCGGTCCAACTTCCTTCTAAAAAAAAACCTAGGTCTCCTCAGACTCTCCCTCTACTGTTCACACAATGCGCCGCTTCCCAAACTCGTTCAACTCTCTCTCTCTCTCTCGAATTCTCTCTTGTTCATTCTTCACGACTCTCAAACTTCATCTCTTGTGCAACCTTCTCACAAACACCATCCCAAATCACCAACCTTATCAGATCTTCTCTCTCTCGTCTTTGTTTTACAACCTCAGTGGACGAACACATTCTGGAAAATCACTGCGCATCTGAAAGATAATAACGATCGGAGATCGTCTGAAGGATCCAAGAAGATGACGGACGCTGATGAATCTAAAGGCGCTTTGGAGTCCTGTTGAATGTTGATGTTCACGAAGACCTAAATCTGGACTTGGGGAGACAATACGAAGATGAAGGATGAACACAGACGATTGTTGATGAATAATCTGGAGATTCATTGAAGTTCCTAATGAATCTTGATGGATCTGGAAAAAGTTTGGAGGATCTTGATCGTGGATGAGTATTCTTGAGGTCTTCTGTTGATGATTCTTCAGGGATCTTGACGAAGATGGTGAAGAAGTTTCTTGGAGTTGATGAATTGCTGGGAAGGTTGAAGGACGACGAAGATTCTTGCGTTCTGACGAAGATCTTGATAAACTGATGATGCTACGGAGGATTTCTGGATAAAGATCTTGTTGAAGCTTTCTCTCTGATGAAGATCGGCTGAGGTTTTTGAATGAAGATCTTTGATGGAATGTTGACGAGTTGAAGAACACAGCGAGTTCAGGAGATTGCTGGAAAAAGGCTGATAAACACGAAGGTTGTTGAAGAAGATTAGTGATTATTGATGATGTATTTGGTTCGGAGAAGGTGATGATGAGAGGAGAAAGATAACGATTTCTGAGTTTTTTCGGTTTTCCGGCGGGTTTGAAGGTGGTCGGAGGAGGTTAGGAGTTTGTTAGGGCTGCCGGCGATTGGGGGTTACGGTGGTTGCATGGCCGGCGACCATGCAACCGGTGAAGCTCCGGCGAGGGTTGGGGTGAAGACAGGTGTCACGGGGGAGTCAGAGGGAGAGTGTGCATGTGCAACACGTGGTGGGGTTAGTGATAGTGGGAAACGTGGCGTGGAAGCTGAGTGAAGTGGGAAAATGAAGTGGCTTTTTTCTGTAGTTACACGTGTGCTGGGATTTATAGCTGGCAATCAATTTTCTGGACCTTGTGAACTGGGTCTTTGACTGATAAATCCACGGATAATTTGGCCCACAATTAATACGGGTGAACTTAGCACTGATGAAATGATTAATAGATAGTTGATTAATATGGTTAATGAAAATAAGACTGATTAATGACACTAATTGATAAAATGAAACGTGATTATGAACACTAAAGAAAAAATGAAGCTAATCCTAATTAATAGGCGCAGTTAAACAAAAATCAATAGCCCTAATCAATTAAAATTCTGATTAATATCTATAATAAAAATCTCTCTATTAAAACTATATTAAATCTAAAAAAGAAATTAATATCTATTAAAAAAATCTATTACTATTTAACAAAAAAGAACTAATATCCTAGAAAAAAAAGTATTAAATCTATATTAAATTCAAAAATATATTCAAAAAAACTTTATTAAACTCTAAGAAACTACTTTCTATAAAAAGAAAAAACTATTAAAAATATTAAAAGAAATCTACTTAAATTCTGGAAAATCTATAAAGCCTATTTAAAATCTTCAAAAGGCTGTTAAATCCTAAAAATGCAGACAAATGCAAATAACCAACATAAAAGAGAGCGCGAGACCAGATCGAAGCAAACAGTAAACCCGGACACCAAGAATCTCAAAAATCACTGCGTAAGCTGAGAACACCCAGGAAGCACGTGACTTCCCAAAAATAACCTCCGATTATCCGAACCGGTCTGAAACGCCCGAAATGCGATAGCAAGGCTGTAATCCCGATAAAATCACCATGATTGAGAAAATGCACTATATGCAGTATGTGAATACGAATGCGAAATGCGTCGAAACATCGAGCCAGATACGGGACCCGGTTGGTCAAATTTTAGGGTGCAACAGTCACCACCATCTTCTGAACAATCTTCTTTATGTTCTTATTGGCCGCTTCAACAGCGCCATTCATCTTGGGTCGGTAAGGAGAAGAGTTGTGATGCTCAATCTTGAAATTCTGACACAGCTCCTTCATCATCTTGTTATTTAAGTTCGAACCGTTGTCGGTAATAATCCGCTCAGGGATTCCATATCTGCAAATGATATCTCGTTTGATAAACCTGGCTACCACCTGCTTGGTCACATTAGCATATGATGCCGCTTCCACCCATTTGGTAAAATAATCAATTGCTACCAAAATGAACCGGTGTCCGTTAGATGTCGTCGGCTCAATCTTTCCAATCATGTCAATTCCCCACATCGAGAATGGCCACGGTGACGACATCACGTTTAGAGGACTCGGAGGCACATGGATCTTATCTGCATAGATCTGGCACATATGACACCTTTTCGCAAACTTGAAACAGTCAGTTTCCATAGTTAGCCAGTAATAACCTGCCTGCAACAGCTTTCTCGTCATAGCATGCCCACCAGCATGTGTACCAAATGTACCCTCATGTATTTCCTCCATGAGCAACTTCGCCTCTTTCTCGTCTACACAACGTAGCAACACCAAGTCATGATTCTGTTTGTATAGGACACCGTCCGGATTCAGATAGAAATTACCAGCCAATCTCCTGAGAGTCTTCTGATCACGACTGGATGCCCCAGCCGAATACTCCTTGTTCTTCAGGAAATTCTGGATATCAAAATACCAGGGTTTATCATCAGATGCTTCGTCAATGGCAAATACGAAGGCGGGTCTGTCAAGCCGAGAGATAACAATTTTGGGAGCCTCATTCCAGAAGTTGACTTTATACATGGAAGACAATGTGGCCAGGGCGTCAACCATCTGATTTTCGGCTCGCGGCACATGATGCAATTCAAACTTGTCAAAGAAAGGCAACAATCTCCTCACGTAATTCATGTACGATATCAAATTGGGCTGACGTGTCTCCCATTCTCCTTTTATTTGATTCACCACCAGAGCTGAGTCTCCGTATACATCCAGATTTTTGATTCGCAAATCAATGGCTTCTTCAAGCCCCATGATGCAAGCTTCGTATTTGGCTTCATTATTGGTAACCGGAAAGGTCAATCGAGCAGTAAATGGGATGTGCGACCCATGTGGAGTAGTGATGATTGCCCCTATTCCGCTACCATAGGAATTCACAGCTCCGTCAAATATCAACTGCCACTTGGAATCCGTCTTTGGCCCTTCATCCGGCAACGGTTCTTCCCAATCTTTCATCTTCAGGTACATGATATCCTCGTCAGGAAAATCAAACCTCATTGATTGGTAGTCCTCAATAGGCTGCTCAGCTAGATACTCCGATAACACGTTCCCCTTTATAGCCTTCTGTGAAACATACTGGATGTCGCATTCGGTCAAAACCATCTGCCAATGGGCAATTCTCCCCGACAGTGCCTGCTTTTCAAATACGTATTTGATAGGATCCATCTTCGAGATGAGCATGGTTGTATGATTTAGCATGTACTGCCTCAAACGCTTGGCGGCCCAGGCTAGCGCACAACAAGTTTTCTCGAGCATTGAGTATCGAGATTCGCAGCCAGTAAACTTCTTACTCTGGTAGTATATCACATGCTCTTTACGCCCTGTCTCGTCATGTTGACCGAGAACACAACCCATACTCCCCTCAAGAACCGTCAAATACATAATCAAGGGTCTCCCTGCCACTGGAGGTATCAAAATAGGAGGCTCCTGCAAATACTGCTTTATTTTATTGAACGCCTTTTGACAATTTTCATTCCATGTTACAGCCTGGTCTTTTTTCAACAGCTTGAATAACGGCTCACACGTAGCTGTTAGGTGAGATATGAACCGAGCGATGTAGTTCAACCTCCCTAAAAACCCGCGCACCTCTTTTTCTGTTTTAGGCGTCGGCATTTCTTGTATGGATTTTATTTTCGCAGGATCAACCTCTATTCCTTTTTCGCTCACGATAAACCTCAGCAGTTTACCTGATCTCACCTCGAAGGTGCATTTGTTAGGGTTCAGTCTCAACCTGAACTTCCTAAGCCTCTTGAATAACTTCAGCAGATTCACCAAATGTTCTTCCTCCGTCTGGGATTTGGCAATCATATCATCAACATAAACCGCGATCTCTTTATGCATCATGTCATGAAAGAGAGTCGTCATTGCATGCTGATACGTTGCCCCAGCATTCTTCAATCTGAAGGGCATCACTTTGTAGCAAAATGTTCCCCAATGCGTAATAAAGGTAGTCTTCTCCATGTCTTCTGGCGCCATTTTAATCTGATTATAGCCCGAGAAGCCATCCATGAAGGAGAATACGGAGAATTGAGCGGTGTTATCAACCAGCACATCGATGTGAGGAAGTGGAAAATCATCTTTCGGGCTCGCTCTGTTCAGATCACGGTAATCTACGCACATTCTCACTTTACCGTCTTTCTTTGGCACTGGCACAATATTAGCGACCCATGAGGGATATTTTGTAACAGCTAGGAAACCAACATCCCACTGCTTCTGAACCTCCTCCTTAATCTTCACAGCCATATCCGGTCTAGTTCTGCGGAGCTTCTGCTTAACCGACGGGAATTCTTCTTTTAACGGCAGACGGTGCACAACCATATCCGTATCCAGCCCAAGCATATCCTCATACGACCAAGCGAAAATATCACTGTACTCTCTGAGCATTTCAACCAATCTTCGCTTGACGTCGCTCTGCAGCGCGACCCCTATACAGATATTCCTTTCAACCCCTTCCGACCCCAGATTGACGATTTCAATGACCTCCTCATGAGGCAGAATGATTCGTTCTTCTTGTTTTACCAACCAAGACAACTCTTCTAGAACGTCGCCATCTTCAACAATCTTTTCTTCAGTCTGAAATACCGGGTGCTCAAAGTCGAAGTGAGTCATAGGCGGTTCATAGATGTCATCTGAAATGGTAATCCTGCAAAGGAAATGGTTAAATGCTTCAAAATACATACACAGCGAATAACCACGTTGCCCTTTTATTGTAAAAAATAAAAACAGGAAAAACAAAGATCACAATATTTGTACGTGAAAAACGCCTTTTATTTAACGATTAAACAATGCAATGTACATAACAGAACGACCCTAAGCAAGATCACGATGCCCCGGGTAGGACACTGGATTGTTCACCAATTAAGAAAACAAAGTATTACTGTTTAGTTGTCACAGGAACAGTATCCTGAATGGACCAGTTGCAAAGCCCTTGTCTTGGCACGCTCGGCTGAATCTAGGCGTCCATGTCGCAATCGCTGTCTCCTTCTTCCGAATCTGAAACAGCGTTGATGGTCTCGTGATATACTCCACTAGCCGTGATTGTTATTGGTCCTTTGAAACGGGGTGCCCCTGCAGTAGGCGTTGATGATGAAGGTTGATATCCCAGCCCAAATCTGTCCATTTTCACGGGAATATCCAGAACCTTGCCCCAGCCCTTGGTATCACCTGTCTTCACTAGAGCCTACGCCTCTTTGTATGACGATACTGCCACCTCTGATGCTTTAATCGGCCCTAGAACTTTGTCCTTGATGCGCAACCCCTCAAAGGCTTGACAGGGTGTTTCATGAATTTCGCCGTTGACTTCCACGTACTTGAATGACGACAAGTGGCTGACCAGTATATCCTCCTCTCCACAAACCGTGACCACACTGTCCCCCACCATGTACTTCAGCTTTTGGTGCAAGGTAGATGTGACTGCCCCAGCACCATGGATCCATGGTCGTCCGAGAAGACAGCTATATGCGGGCTGGATGTCCATAATGTAAAATTCAGTTTCAAAAATCTCCAGCCCCACCTGCAGAGGCAAAGTTATGGATCCAAAGACCGACCTCCGTGTACCATCAAATGCCCTGACCACCAAGTCACTAGGCGTACAAATGATTCCCCTGATGTCTAACTTCATCATTGCTTTCTTTGGAAGCACGTTCAAGGAAGACCCGGTATCTACCAGCACGTGGGACATGACTGCGCCCCTGCGTTCAACTGAGACGTGCAGCGCCATGTTATGCTCTCTTCCCCTCGGGGTCAAATCAAAATCCATAAATCCCAAACTATGGCCTGCATTCACGTGCGCCATCACCCCCTCCAACTGATTCACAAAAACATCTTGGGGTACAAATGACGTGTCCAGAATTTTCAATAGCGCATTCCTATGGGCTTCGGAACACAATAACAACGACAATATGGATATCTTCGACGGCGTCTGTTGAAGGTGCTCAACAATTTTATAGTCACTCTTACGGATATGACGCATAAACTCTTCTACATCTTTCAGTGCCGTTTCTTTTTCATTCCTCTGCACAGGAACATCCTCATTCACCTTTCCTTTACCTTTTGCTAATCATTCAGCCTCTACCTCAGGCGATATAAAAATTCTCCCGCTCCTTGTCATCCCTCCAGTCACGACGACATTGTCCACAACCTCAGCTGGCTGTTTACTGATATTAAGTTTCTCCCCATCACAATATGCTTCCAGCCCATAAGTCCAGGGTACTGCCTTAGTGCTCTCATAAGGGATTGGCCCTGCCTTCGTGATAGTGATCGTCGGTCGTCTGGCTGGCGCCGTTATAGTTATCGTCTTCCGTGGAATTGTCACCGTAGCTACATCACTTTGCTCATCAGCTAATACTTCTGCAGGTTTCTCAACTTCCGTTCTGTCGAATTGCAACGTGCCTTCATCTATCAAGGTCTGAATACCCTTCTTTAATTCAGCGCAACCCCCAGCCTGGGTCCAACATTCTAGACAAAACTCATCGCATCCTGGATACACGCCTCCTTTCAATAACCTGCTCTTTATTTCACACAACGGTGTTCTCAGTTCATCAACATCCATAACCAGATTCAAACCCTCCTCAGTCAAAATAGCATTTGCCTCATGGTTGGGCATTGGCTGCTGTACTATATTCGGACCGGCTCGTCCAAAATTTATGGCCTTGTTATCCAATAGATCTTGAACCTTATGTTTAAACGCATGACAGGCCTTTATGTCATGTCCGGGAGCCCCGGAGTGGAAGTCACAGTGCTTGTTAACATCATACCCATAAGGAAGGGTTGGTCCCGTGGGTGGTGCCAAGGTCCTCTTTTCAACTAAATTTAGCCCCAACAGTGTCTGAAAGAGCTCCGCGTACGTGGAAGGAGGCGTTTCAAACACCCTTTTCGGCTTTGCATTCGGAAATCTTCTTTGGCCAGCATTCTGCCCCTGCTGCTGCTGTGGCTGCTGCTGTTGTTGCGGTGGTTGCTGTTGTTGTCTCTGTTGAGGAATCAGAATCGTGACACTCGCTATCTGCTGCGGCTGATTATACTGGTGTCTTCCTCGGCCCCTGCCCCGGCCCCCAAACACTGCGCTAGAATCTCCTTGGCGACGACCACCAAATGCTTTTCTATTACCGCCTGACGAAGTAGACTCCCCAGCTTGGAATCTTCCCATTTTAATATTACTTTCAACCTTCTCGCCCATCAAGATTAGATCCGAGAAACTGCCCAAGGAAGCAGGAAACAACTTATCATAAAATATGCCAGTGAACGTTCCTATGAACATATCATTCATCTCCTTCTCAACCAAAGGAGGATGAACCCTCGCAGCCATGTCGCGCCATCTCTGCGCATATTCTTTGAAACTCTCATCTTTCTTCTGTGACAACCCCTGCAGCTGGACCCTGTTCGGTGCCAAGTCACTGGTGTACTTATAATGAGTCACAAACGCTTCAGCCAGTTGCTTCCATGTCTTTATTTGAGTAGGCTCCAACCCCATATACCATTCGAGGGAAGGACCAGACAAGCTGTCTTGAAAGAAATGCATCAGCATTCTCTCATCGTTCGAGTAAGCGGACATCCATCTGTAGTATGACCGCACATGCACCTTCAGACAAGTATCTCCCTTATATTTGTCAAATGTGGGAGCTTTAAACTTCAGCGGTACCCTCAGGCCAGGCACCAAACCCATTGTGGTCATATCTAAACCAGCAGCACTTTGATTCACAACACCTTTCATCTGCTCCTCGAGCATCTTGATTCGCTGAGTGTTGTCTACAGGACCTTCAAAACCTCTACCAGAGAAAGCATCCTCTTGTTGGTCTTCCATCCAATTAAAATTCTCGTTTCCGTACCCATCATACCCATTGTTACGACCAAATCTAGTCTGATTCATCACAGGCCCCCATCCCCTGTTACCATACCCTTGAGCGACCCCAGTAGGTCCAAAAGGCATCATTCCAGCACCATTTCCGTTACCGAATCCACCATAGCCCTGATTGGCATTACCAAGCCCATCCTGTCCGAAACCCTGAGCGTTGAGACCAAACTTCCCATCCTGGTTAGTATAATCGAACCCCTGATCGTTATAGCCAAATCCGTTGTTACCAAATCCATTACCTCCATTGTTGTCACCGCCCAGATTGGCGTCTCCGAATCCAACGTTGTTAATGACAGTATCATTACCAATTCCAGTATTACCATTCCCAGCGCCAGCGCCATTGTTCACATTCACAGCAGGTATATTCACCACAGGTGGAGATACTGGTGTAGGAGTACCATCCCCATGAATGGTGTCAACACGTACAGAATTGTGGTCTTCGTTCCCATGCCCAGCATTTCTCACCAGCAATGGCTGCACCAAAGTCTGCAGGTTTTCCTGCCCTTTCACAATTGTCTCCATCGTCTGCATGAACAACGCCAGCTTCTCACGCATGTCCTGCATCTCGCTCTGCATCTGGTCCATAACTCTTTTGCAGTTGGTACGAGTAGAGTATCGGTGAGGACGTTGACTTTCAATCCTGAAAGAACCTAGAGAATGCAGGAAATGAGATACAATTCAATAATTACATGGTGAATGCAATATGAATGCAAATGCAATTATGTAAATATGCTACAGGTTACATTCCTCCGATTCTAGTTCCGGAGAGAAAGCCATTATGGCGATGGAGTCCCTATCCAGCAAGCAATAAACCAGAAAATCCTCATATATAACAAATGCCAAGAGGCTGAGTACTGAATACAACCGAAGAGACCTCGGCCAACAAGTCTGGCGATGGCCCAAATATGAGTACAAATAACAAAGGTAAGGCAAAGATACATCAGGCCAAATGGCGTGCTCGAACGTCCTCCAATATCCTCATCGTCTCTGAGTGCCCTAGTCGGGAGATCAACTCCTGAATCAGTAAAGCATGTCTCTCGGTAGTGGATCTCAGCTTCGCGGCATCGTCCCGGGAAGTTCCTTTGCTCGAACTCTCGTCAGATCTGTACCTCTTGGAACCGGCCTTCTCCTCGTAACTTCTCGACTTCTCATCACTGTCACTTACTCTGAGATTAGCAGTACTCCTAAGGGATGTTACTTCAGCAATCCTTGCTTCCTGGGCTTTAACCTGTGCCTCCAGCGTGGCAATCTGCATTTTCAGTTCGTCTTCGCGCTCTTTCCGCTTGATGAGCGTGGCCTCCCACAAAGCTTCCCACTTGCTGATACGAGCATAAGCTTTGCTTAGAAGTTCCTTCTTGGAAGTAAGCACCTTGCTTACACCGTTCAAAGCTATCCCCACTTTTTCTTTCTTGTTGGTTGCTTCTGTCAGCTCTGATCCCAACCTGTTAATCAATTCGGTCTGTTCCTTCACCGTGAAGGTGGCTTCCTTCTTCTCTCGTCGTAACTGGAAGATCTCCTTCTCTAACTCTTCGTTAGCTTTCCTCAATTCCTCATTTGCAGCCAACAACTTGCTATATTTCTCACTCTCTTCTGCTAGAGGTACCTCAATCAATGGAAGATACAGGGGCTCCACAGCAGGATAAGGCATCAAAGAAATACTAGCTCTCTCACGGACCCATGCCAAATAAGGATCATAAGCTCTGCTATTGCTCTTACCGAGCACAGCTTTCCCCCTCCTATGGATGCCAGCCCATGCTTGTCTCAACCTGATCAAAGCAACCTCGTCCAGGGAGCCCGTGAGATACAGAGATTCCTGTATCTCAACCTCAATAGGAGCATCTCTCAAGGCATAACCAAACTGTCGTACCAATAGTGAAGGATTATAGTTGATACAGCCTTTCCGTCCAATTAAGGGGACATTCGGAAAGCCACTGCAACTATATATGATGTCAGTACCAAGTATACCCCGATCAAACCAAATGATATTCTCAGCAGATAGCCCCATCAACCGGGACGGCCAATCCAAAGTATCAACGGTATCAACAAACGGCCCAGTCTTCGAAAGGTGCCTCTGGAACCACCTGTACAAGAGAGGAAGACAACAAGAAACATTCTTGCCACGACGTTTCTCATTCTTGTAGTGAATAGAATGATAAACATCGCCCAAGAGAGTAGGAACGGGATTCTTCGAGGCGAGAATCAAGAAGGCATCCGAGTCGACAAAGTCTGGCACATTAGGGAATAAGACAATCCCGTATATGCAGACAGCCAGAATAGCACTAAAGGCAACCCAACACCCGTTCTTCGCGCACTGTGTAGCCTTCTCAACTAGGACAGATAAGTGAAAACTATAAGCTCCATTCAGCTTGACCAAGCCTCCTGGGAACTCAGAAGCGTCCAAACTGACAATCTCTGTGAGTGTAGCTAACTCAGGCTCAATATCAACGTGTACAAAGGGCATCTGGTCTAGCACGGGAATACCCAACATAACATAATACTCCTCCAAGGTGGGTGCCAGAATGTAGTCTGGAAATAAGAAACATCTCAGCTGCGGCTCATAAAACTGCATCAAAGTATACACCCCAGTAATCTCGAAAGCTGAAGGTGTGTACAACAAGCTAAGCAGTTTCCCATAGGATACTCTGAACCCGACCCTCACACTCTCATCTGCCAAAGCAACTAAACCCAGTAATGAACTGATGTCTGGTGAATGCAACCTGTAAGCAACCGTCTTCTTCAGGGACTCCATGCCTGGCTAGAAGATATCCTAGAATCAGAGGGGAATGATCACTTGCAACATAAATACATGTTAATGAAATGCAATCATGAAAATGCACATGCATATGCAAAAAAGGGATCAAGTGCAATGTTGATAGACTGGGCTGCTTTGTACTGAAGCCTTGAGAACCATTCAATCTTTATTTCAAACCAAACCAACCACTCAAAAGAACCCTGTAACCACATCTCGCTGATAGAGATAAACCAAGTATTCTGAGGTCAAAGGTTTCCTGCAAACATACCCACCTACCCCTCACAGGTGTGTACTTAACTCGCAGACGAGGTACGACATCCTATGCGGGTTCAACGTCACAGACTTTCAAGAGTGATGCTACGATACCCAGAAGGTGTGGCATCATCATCCCTTGAAGCGGCCTCACTTAGTTGAATCCCAATTGATAGGTTCCCAGAGTCGACAATCCTCGGGTCAGACAACTTGTCGAGCCCTAAGGGCCAGGCAAGAAGCATCAAAGAGAATCTCGTCCAAGTGAGATTTTGTGGCTAGCTGGTGCGAGCTAAGCAAGCAGGCTAACCACTACTCTCTCTCTAAATCTATAGGTGTACTCAAGCCTGGGTTTGGCTTATCTCTCAACAGATTACCCCCTCATACCCATAGCAATAATCACAATAAAATAATGCTGAAAGTAAATGACTGAAAAGTAAATCCATACAACACCCCTAACGGGAAAACAAGCGCTAGGATTGACTCGCGTAGGGAACCGTTGATTTTCCCCAGCAGAGTCGCCAGCTGTCGCTACTGCGAAAATCGGTGCCGGCTGAACAGAAGAGTCGCCACCGTGCGTTATTCATCCCAAAGGAGGGAAAGGAAACGCTCAGAGTAAACCTCACGCAAAGACGGGAAAGGAATGGTCGTCGCAACCAAATCCTGGATTCGGGAGTCGGTTACGCAAGGGGAAGGTATTAGCACCCCTCACGTCCGTCGTACTCGACGGGATCCACGCTTGTTTTCTAGTATGGATTGTTATTCTATCTACTCTACAGGTCTGGGGTTAAAAGAAAATAAAATGACTCGGCAAAGTATCGCACTTTATGCCTACGTATTCCCGTCTGGAACGAGAAATCAGAGTCAACGTAGTTCGCCTGCCTACGGGAAAGGAGGGAAGGTTGCTCGCTAGGATATTGCATCCTATGCCTACGTACTTTCATACAGCATGAAAGATTAGAGCAAACGTATTTCGGGCTACGGAAGACACAAGCTTGTCTGACTGTTTTTTATTACCTTCAAAAAGGGTTTTCTCCTGATTATGGGTCCAAGCGGACAAAAATGGCACTTTGATTGGTTTTCAGTCTTTTTACGCAAGGAGGGTTTTTTAGTGTGTTCGCAATCTCTGACGCACTAGAGACTATGATTTGAGAGTGACTACGTCGTATGTCACCCTAAGGGTAACACACTAAGCAGTCGGATTACTGAAGAGTGACCCTCCAGCAATCTTTTCTCAAATAGCTTAAGGCTCGTAACGTACGACATC
This sequence comes from Lathyrus sativus, assembly GCA_963859935.3. Lineage (NCBI taxonomy): Eukaryota > Viridiplantae > Streptophyta > Magnoliopsida > Fabales > Fabaceae > Lathyrus > Lathyrus sativus. The sequence goes on along the minus strand of OZ012739.1, from coordinate 546,348,707 downwards.
GATCAACCTTATTACCGTATTTTTGAATTGTTCTGAGACGAGAAGAGAAAGAAACTCTAAAAAGCCTATGGTTGAAAAGGGAATCAAAATTACCCTAATGTTGTCATGCATGGGTGAAAGCCTAATGTCTATCATATTTCTCTCTTGCGAAGAGAGAAACAGAGATCCTAGGGGATAAACGGCAAAAGAAACAGATACATATAGTAAAGCAGTAAAATGCATGAATGCAGCAGGAAACAACAGGCAAAGTGAAACAGCTTCACTTCAATCCTAAAGGGAAGATTAACAAACAGCAAAGAAAATAAAACCCCAAAACCAACTCTGACAGCTCAACAACTCCTACAGCAGTAGTCCAAACAGCACCAGCTCTGGCAGCTACAACATAATCAAAAGCTCTAGCAGCAACAATTGATTCACAACAAAAGGTTAACAACTACCACTTGAGACAAGATCCTATGATATCCAAGCCCCAGCTAAACTCTTATCCTCCAATAATCTTCAGCTTCAACAAGCATTGAGTTCCAACCAGCAAAACCTTAGCCTTCAACAGATATCTAGCTTTGCCAGGTACCAGCTCCCTCTTCTAAAATCATCAATAAATTTCATCCTCAATAGGCTTTTAATCCTCAATGCAGACATTAACTTCAACAAGCTCCCAGCTTAAGCAAGCTCTAACCCTAACCAGTAACCACCTTCAACAAGCTCCTGACTTCAAAACCAGCTTCAACAAGCTTACTTATACTTCAATAAGCTTCAACTTTCTCTTTACCAAGCTTCAACAAGCACCTCCAAGGGAGAATCATTCACCAAGATCAAGTTATAATGTTAAGAAACTCAATGACAACCAAAGGAAATCACTAAGATTTTAACATTGCAAATGAAAGGTATCCTAAAAGTTCTACTCACTTGGGCATACCACTCATCCCTACTAAGGAGAGATGGAGCTTCCCAAGGAGGACTTTATGTCATTGGATAGGATAGAGGCAAACAATGCACTCTATGTTTGACAGAAGAATTTGTCTATTCTAAGCTCTTCCTGTTTCATCCTATTTCTCCTAAGTCTTCAGTCAGCATCTTCAATCCAAGCAATCTTCATGCATCAACCTTGATCCTTGTTATTCAATCTTCTCCATTGATTCTCCATGCTTCCACAAGCTCAAACCAAACTCACACCCCAAAATAAAAGCCCAGACACCCAAACAGACAAGCATAAACCCCAAATGGGAACACCAAACAAACACTCTATTTGCAAAATACCCTAAAAATAGTAAAATAGCATTTAAAATTCTAAGATTTATTCTAAGGGTGTTTCTACCTCTACCCTACATACCCTATATGTCCCATACTCTACTTCAAGCTAAAAACCCAAACTCAAATGTTAAAAGTGCACCTATGCTGAATTTAAACCCTAATTATACTAACTTAATGTTCTCTAATCAAAATTAATTCACAAAAATATGAAATAAATCCAGGGGGAACTTAATGTCCTAATCTAACTACCACAAAAAGAATGGAATCAAAATATGAATTTAAAGGACCAAACAAAATTCACAAAATGATATATACAAACATTATGAAAATAAAATGCAATTAAATGTAAAAATCACCAAAAATGAAAAAAATGCTTAAATGATATTTTTATTTTTTTATAATTTTCTTCACACAATTATTGAAATGTAGCAAAAATCCCCACATCAAAATGATTATTTTTCTATTTTATATGAATTTTTCAAAGAAACAAAAATAATATGATGAAAATAATGAAAATATGAAGAAAAAGAAAAACGCGCGTGGCAAATAGTAATCCAAATCCGTTCAAATCCAAAGTTGGGCCAGGATGGGGGTGTGAATAGCATACTGAGCCTTAAGCCCAAAACCAAGCGTTTAATGAAACGCTGCGTTTTGTTCAGGACTCTCTCTTCAGACCTTCTTGTGCAATCGTGGCCCTCCATTCATCATCTGAGTCAATGGTCAAAGTCTAATCCAATGGTCCATGAGTTATCTTCTTCATCAGCTCAGGCGAACATAAAATATTACCAGACGGTGGTTCACAGTGGAAACCACCATCTTCTCCGGTGAGCCTCCGTTCTCAGGTCATCAACCAAGTCCAAACTTATACCAATCCTACTCGTTTTTCCACGTAGATCACCAATTCAACCTCAGAATCCCTTAAATCTCAGTCTATCTTAAAACACGAAGAAAATTTCAGAATACACACCATTCTTGATCAACACCAATCTTGCATCTAAAGCTATGGATCGAATCCTCATGTTACACTGATTACTTTCCACTATTCAAACAAGATTAATCCATCCAAGATCACCATAACCAACTCTCAACAGAAATTGCAATCCATGATCTAACATCATCAATGGCTACCAAACTCTCCAGAATTGTTCTCCAACTATCCTAGATCTTAACCACATAGAGATTTCTATCTAATTCAGCCTAGAATAGTGCATAATTGAAAAGTTACATACCTGCAAGGATGAGATCTACAGAAGGTCTTTGAGGCACGAAACAAGCTTCAAATTGATGCAAACACCTTCAATGGAGCACTAGGAACACTCTCCAATCTTCAATTTGGCTTGAATTCTTCTCCAACTCCAAAACCGATTTTGAACTCCTCTTGCAAAATTCAGTTATGGCTCTCTCTCCACAGCACGAAATCACCAACCTCCTTCATCTGAACTCATTCTAAACCATTTATAGAACACATTGATGGGCTTTTGATCCATTCTAAAGGCCCATATCAGGAGATCCATTTTTCTGTCATGGAAGTGAAAATTCCAATGGTACAGTCGTGTTTCACTTGTTTCAGTCAGCTTCCAAAGGTGCTAATCAACCATATGCATTATTATGAATATGTTTTGATAGGTATTTTGGCTTGAATCAGCTTGTGTTGGATTTTGGTTGTGTAACTTGGATTTCAAGTAAGAGGGTTACAAAGCAAGTCCATGATTCTGACCTCTACTCAAAAAAGTGTTAATTACATTGTCTCTAAAAGATGTTTTCCAATTGAAATGAGTATTTGGATGATGCATTTTGGACTCATAACTTGAAAATTGCATTTTCCCTCCATGAATCCATTTGAAATTCTTCCATATTCAAGCCATTTTTGGGCATTTTGTGATACAAGCCATTCTAGCTCACCATCACCTCTTGTCTAGCTTAAAAATTCCATTTGGAACACATCTCATGTTGGGAAAAATTTCATTTGAAGAGTGGAAGATGGAGATTTGGGTCCATGTTGAAAAATGACTTATAATTCAACTTTCCCAAAATACCCTTGAGTTGCCAAGACCATAACTTGAGTTCTACAACTCCTATTGAGGACTTCTAGTACTCAAATTAAAGATAAGATCAAGATCTACAACTTTTATGTTGTCCAAGAATCCATTTGAAAACTCCTTGATGGGCAAAAGTTGCTTGGAAGTCAAGTGACTTTCACAAATAAATTTCAGTGTCCTCTGATGACCCCTAACTTGCAAGAACCATAACTTGAGTTCTACAATTCTTATTGAAGACTTCTAGTACTCAAATTAAAGCTATTGAGATGCTCTACAAGTTTCATGTTGACCAAGAATTCATTTGAAACTTTCACTTTGACTTGTCTGGCTTGGAAGTTAGGCCTAAATTAGGGTTTTTATACCGAAACCCTAATTTAGTAACCCCTCTTCTTCTTGACTCCTCTTGATTTCTCCTTGGCACAACACCATACTTATATACACATATTAATCCATGAATCCCATATACTTCAACTAAGCCTTGATGCTCTTCAATCACTCTGTTGACCTAGGGTTGACCTAGGGTTGACCCAGATGAAACCCTAGTTGACTGCATTCCACTGTAGCTCTTGTAATCAAACCAATGACTTGCTTCATCTTCAAAATGACCCTCTAGGCCTTCCATGATGATAGCACACATTCCATACCCTCAGTTCATAGCTCATATCTCATTGATGACCCTCAAACACACCCCAGATAGGAGAGAGATCCAATGCTTGACCTTCTAACTTCTCAAAACTTCAATTCCTTTCCTGGTGACTTGAATAGACTTAGGCTTGAATAAAAACCCTTTGGATGTGCCTCTTTAGAGAATAATGGCACTTGATCCCTTGTTGGATGACTTGCTTATTCTATGCTATGCAAATGATTGAACTATGTACACTATCTACTATGCAAATGACAATGCAATTGAAACATAAATCAAGTAAAATAAGTTGGTCAAATTTTAGGGTGCAACAACTATTTTTATTCTTGACATATTTGATTTAATTATGTGATATTTATTTTGGATATATCTCAGTAATTTATGCAGGTCAAGAAGATTTTATCCGAAACAAGTTTTTGTATCTCTAGCTGCACACAACAAGTTGCTAAATTTGGACAATGAGGCAATTTAGGAAACATTGTGTTTGTTCCAAGATTTAAGGAGATTTTTTCTGTATAATTGATGCAACTCTCAGCGTGTGGATCAAGCTAGAATTGGGTGAAGATTTCGAAGTCCATGGTCTGCTAAAGAGTATTGTTCTTGGTCAAGAGTCTTGACCAAGTATTGTAGTAGAAAGATGGTACATCTTTCTTTTTGGTTTCCCATGGCATGATCATTGGGATTATGATTGCTTGTTAGGAAGTGAGAGGGGGATCTCATATCTAGATGACGATTTATAGGTAGAAGTAACACAACACAATGATTAGGCGAGAAGTTGTAAATGGGTGAGTTTAGCTTTGAACTAATGCTATTATAGTGGATTTCCTTCCTGGCTTGGATGCTCCCTAGATGTAGGTGATGTTACACCGAATTGGGTTGCCATTTGATTGTGTTATTTATCTTTCTGCATTTAAAATTTTTGCATATTTATAGTTGGATAAATTATTCTGTCAGTCTGCAGATGTCAGAACATCTGTCATGACTTTGTACTTTGATGTAGAGACATTAGAATCACCATCATGTGTTGCACGTGTCAGAAAATTTCAGATCCTGTGGAGTGGCAAGCTTTGACTCACATTATGTAAGAGATTGGTATCCCCCATGTGTTCATTAGCTGGTTATGGCTTGTGTGTCAACTGTATCTTACAGGTTCTCAATCAATGGTACACCATCTAGAATTTTAAACGCAAAAAGAGGGCTGAGGCAGGGGGTCCCATCTCCCCCCTTTTATTTGTGATCATTATGGAATATTTGCACAGGATCCTCCAAAGCTTACAATACAATCTTGATTTTAATTTCCACCCCAAGTATGAGAAGTTAAAGATCATTAACTTGTTCTTTGTAGATGATATACTGTTATTTACTAGGGGAGACATTGGCTCATTGAAGTTGCCCATGGAGAAAATACAAGACTTCTCAGATGCTACTGGTTTATACATCAACAATCCCAAAAGCAAGATGTATATAGGAGGTGTATATGAGGATACTAAAAGTTTTTTACATCAGGAAACATGTTTGGCTACTGGTATGATGCCTTTTAGATATTTAAGGGTACTTTTGAATAGCAAAAAACTCTTTGTTCATAACTGCCAACCCCTAATTGAAAAGATTATGCAAAGACTAAATCATTGGAGTACAAGGCTCTTATCCTATACTGGTAGAATTCAATTAGTTAGAAGTGTCATGTTCTCTATCTCTAACTATTGGATGCAGATTTTTCCTCTACCTAAGAAATTTATAGCTCACGTGGAAGACCTTTGTAGAAGGTTTATTTGGACTGGAAAGGATAATGGCAGTAGGAAGGCACCAATTTCCTAGAACCATGCTTGTGATCCAATTTCTGTTGGAGGAAGAAACATGGTATCACTTGTTGAGTGGAATATAGTGACACTTGGTAAATTACTTTGGAACATTTGGAATAAGAAGGATATATTATGGATCAAATGGATGCAAACATATTATATGAAAAATGTAGATGTAAAGGACTACCAACCTGCCTAAAATTGCTCATGGATTGTAAAAGCTATTTTCAAGAACAAATATATTATGATTAACTCTGAAACGTGGCAGAACTTTCAGATGGATGGAAGGTACACTACTAGCATTATGTATAGATCCTTGAGAGGGGATAAACCTAAAGTGGATTGGAGAATCATATTCTATTAGCAATATATATCCTATGGATGACTTGGCAAAATCGTCTTATGACCAAGGATATAATGCGTAATCATGGAATGGATATTGATGGATTGTTCGTGTTCTATCATTTGCAGGAAAATTGCCAGCATATTTTCTTCGAATGTGCTTATACTAAGCAGGTTTGGAAGCAGGTCATGGAAGACTTTGGAGTGGACCATAATCCTGATGATTGGAGTGCTGAGTGGCCATGGCTCTTTCATTCAACCCGTGGCAAAGGAAGCTGGACAAAAATTGTTAAAATAGCCGTAGTAGAAACAGTTTACCATGTGTGGTCATAGGGCTGGCAATGAACCAAACCAACTCGAAGATAGTTCGGAATTCGACTCGACAATTAAATCGTTGAACTAGGTTCATGAACCAAATAAGTTGAGTATGAGCGAAAAATTAAGTTCGTTAACTAAATGAGCTGAACTTGAACTATACATAGTTCGACTCGTTAGGTTCATGAGTCAACTCGATTACATATGAAAAGAATTATACTGTCTTTAAGATTAGGTTTAAATATTTACTTCAAATCTTAGACAAATTTAATCTTCAATTTAGTAGTTTTTGAATTAGACTCTCAAATGTATCTCTTGAAAGTTGTGTAGGTTTTGAATTAGTAGATTTTGAAGATAAAGTTAAATATCAATATGATAACTTTTATTTTATTTAAAAAATATATATTTATTAAAAATGTCAAATATACTAAAAAATATATATATTTAAAAAAATAGTTTTTAAGTTCGTGAACCATGTGAGCTGAACCTAATGAGATGAACCTAACGAGTCGAACCGAACTGTTCGTGAACTTATAACGAGTCGAGTTTGAGCTTACAAAAAAGTTCGTGTCGAACTCGAACTCGAATTCGAATTCGAACAATTCTTAACGAGTCGAGCCGAGCTGAGGTGAGTTCGACTCGACTCGACTCATTTCCAACCCTATGTGTGGAGTTTTAGAAATAAGATTGTTTTTCAAAATTGTAATAAAGACGGTTGAATAGTAGACACATTAGAGAAATCATTCTTTTGAGTATCGACGGGAATGAGAAACTAGTAGACTATTGTAATAGGCTTAAAGTCCGTTCCTCTTGTCCTATTGTTTCTAAGTCGTCTTGTGGCCTGAATTGTTTAAAATCGGTGTGTATTGACTTGTTTTTTTAACAATAATATATCTTCTTATTCCAAAAAAAAAAAGTGACTACTATTTAACTCGAAAGACCTTTAAAAAAGACTTTAAATATCATTAGATTTGATTCTTTCGAAAAATAGATATTACTTCTACATCATCATTTAAAAATAAATTTATTATTCTTATTAATATTGCAAAAAAATTAAATATGAATTTTTTCTTTTAAAATTAATTTTAATTCTACAGTTTTTGTGAAGAACAAAATAGATGTTGACTCTAATTTTAAAGGATATAATAGTGAATAGTGCTGAACACAATAACATTTTATTGTAATAGAAAAACAAGAGGAAATAATTAAGGTGATGCATGTGCTTGTAGGGCTGGATAAAGAAGGAGAGAGAGACCGAAGCCTAAAGTTGCCGTTTCTGTCTCTCACAAACAATTCACATTCGGTAGAGAGAGAGAGTGTATGGAGCAAAAACAGCACACAACACAACACAAGACAGTACAACATAGTGAATGAATGAAGAAGGGAGAAGACGAGGAACTTGTCCTTTACAGACTGTAGTTACTAGCTCCTACCAACCAACACTCTCCACCTCACCCCCTCCCATTCTCTATTTTTATATTATTCCCTTTGTTAATTTATCTTTTCAAAACTGTTTTTTACAAAAATAATTTGCTGGATATTTTTATTGTTAATATATTTGGATTAATTCTTTGTAGCATAATATTAAGATTTATTAATGTACTTTTCAATGTCGCAAAATCAGAGTTTAACTAATACTCATTTTTGAGAAAAAATAACTACTACTAATTTAAATTAATAATTACGAATATAATTAATTTCAAAATTAAAAAATAAGCTTAATTTCAAATATTTAAAATTACACTCAAAATAACGTTTATTTCTAAATATTTTTTTAAATAAAATAATACATTCATTATAAAATAGATGATGTATAATTGATATACATGGAAATATTTTATAACTATTTTTAAAGTTGCATATTCCTTTTGATATTTCCATTTTTTAAAATAAATATTATAATTGAAACTTTCGCACAAATTAAAAAAAATATGATAAATAAGGAGAAAATAGATAATACATGATATATAAATTATTTTATATTTATGATTATATATCCCGCAATATCACATTTATATTTACTTTTTAAAATAATATATTAAAAATATAAAATTATTTTACACTATGCATATCCATTAAAAAATATAATAACTTTAATAATTTATCTTTATTATATAGTGATGTCTTTCAATTGTCCTTAGTAAATTAGAAATATTAATTGAGAAATATAATTTGAAGATAAAAATTAAAATTGTATTGAAAATTAAAATTGACACTTATTTTAAATTAATTATTATTTTTTAAATGTGAGATTTATTTTGAGAAAGAAGAAGTAGTAAATAAAAAGCTTTTATTTAAGAAAAGAAATACTTTTTTAATTTAAAAAGAGAATATTTTTTAACATTATAATTAAATTTGATCTGTATAATCAATTCTACTTAATAAAATAATATTTTTTTTGAACAAAGAATAAAATAATATTTATTAATTATGAATATTGATTAAATTTTCATATAACCACAATAAAAATATTTTATAGATGCATTTAATTAAATCACAATGCATAATATTAATACTATAAATTTAATTTAAAAAAATATTATATAATGTAATGCAATTGAATATATATGTATAAACGTATTACAATACCTTGTATAAAATAAATTTTTGTCGTAGACTATATAGAAATCAATATGTAATATATTATTATTATTATTATTATTATTATTATTATTATTATTATTATTATTATTATTATTATTATTATTATTATTATAATAATAATATTATTATTATTATTATTACTATTATTATTAATAATTTGTAAATAAATAATAATAAAATAAAAAATGAAAATTAAAACCAAACCCTATAGTGCTACACTACACTGAACTTTCTCTCTCTTTCAAACCCTTCTTCCACCTCCGTTCAACGTAGTTCACCCTCTTCACCTTCTTCTAGGGTTCTCTCTCCAACAATGAATTATTAAACGGTGTCGTTTCCACCACATTAACTCCGATGAATCCTCCACCGCACTTCATCTTCTCAGCACTACATTTACTTTTCATTTTACTGACACCCTGTTCCGCCTCACAACCGGAGCTCCGATCTCTACTACAATTCAAAAAAGGCATAACCTCAGATCCAAAAAATCTAGTTCTGAACTCATGGAACCCTTATTCCATCACCGACTTCGACGCGTGTCCTCTCAAATGGGAAGGAATCTCCTGCGACGAACTCACCGGAAACGTCACCGGAATTGTACTCGATAACCACAACCTCACTGGAGAGATAAAGTTTCATACTCTCCTTGACCTTAAAATGCTTAAAAACCTTAGTCTCGCCGGGAATCAGTTCACTGGAAGGTTACCCCCTTCTTTAGGTATAATAACCTCTCTTCAGCATTTGGATCTTTCAAGCAACAGATTCTACGGTCCAATTCCTGCACGGATCAACGATCTTTGGGGCCTCAATTACCTCAATTTATCGAATAACCAATTCAAAGGTGGATTTCCCACTGGTCTCAACAATCTTCAGCAACTTAGGGTTCTCGATTTGCACTCTAACGAACTCTGGGCTGACATTGGTGACCTTCTTCCCACTCTTCGTAACCTCGAATTCCTAGATTTGAGTCAGAATCAGTTCTATGGTGGACTTTCCATTACTCTTGAGAATGTTTCCTCTTTGGCCAATACTGTTCGATTTTTGAACATCAGTCACAATAAATTGAATGGGAACTTCTTCCTAAACGACTCGATTGCCTTGTTTCGGAACTTGCAAGCTTTGGATTTGAGTGATAACATGATTAGAGGGGAGCTTCCTCCTTTTGTTTCCTTGAGTGGGCTTCGAGTTCTGAGTCTTGCTCGGAATCTTTTCTTTGGAGCTGTGCCGGAGGATTTGTTGTTGACTTCAATGTCCTTGGAAGAATTGAATCTTAGTTCCAATGGATTTACTGGTAAAGATTTTCTGCCTTGAGGATCACTAGCTAGTTGATTGTAGGTGTAGTGTAACATTGATCTCTGTTTGGATTATCTATTTATTTATTTTTCTCCCTTTTCGGTTTGTATCTTTACATGTTTTGTCAAGATAGAGTTACCACTATTTATAGCTCTAACTATGCTTGTTCAGTCTTTGAAGCATGCAATGCAATGTGCACGTTGGGTTCTAAATTTCTAATAAAGAGAAATCATTTCAGTTTAAAACCTCTCATCATTACTTAGCCAAAATGAAAAACAGTGTAGCCAAAAGTTGCATGTGTATTTATTTGATTGTGTATTTATGTGCATGCACATGCGTTTTAGTATGCGGAAAAGGTGAGGAAATGATTGACAGGAAACCTTTTCGATCATTGAATTTTGTCCTGCCTCAAAGGCCGCTGGCGGTGATTTGTGGGGGATTTTTTTTTAATGGAAGTTTGTAAATTCATTTTTGCATGTGGCTTTAATGGAATCATTAAGTTTGCAAATAAATGAGCATAATTGTTGTCTTCCCATAGACATAGATAGAGGGAGAACAGGAGATGGGTAGGGGGTGAGAAGATAGAGAGGAAGAGGGAGAACTTGAGGGGAAGTTAATGGTGTTGAATCTTTTGTTTTATACGTATCTTTTGATGAACACTTCCTTTGTGAATGGTCTTCCTTACCTTTAATCAGGCATTATCTGTTTGGTGTCGTTGACACTATTTTTGCTTTTTTTTTGTTGAGAATTTTGATTGTGTATGATTGAAACTTATGATGCTTGGTGTTTGGCCACTTGTTTATCGTATTTTATAGTTCTATGATGATCCGTGAGATATTTTTCTTCAAGTTGGATGCTTTAATCCTGAACTGTCTAGTCTTTTCCTTAAATCCTTCAGTACAAAATTTTTTCTTCTCAATTGGTTGTCTTATAATTTTCTGCATACATCTCTTGTTCACTCCCAACAGTTGCTAGTGCCTTTATCCTAATGGGTTATTTTGCCTGCCTTATCATTTAAAAGCCTTTTTTTTTTTTTTTTTTTTTTTTAAAATTTAAATTCACATGTTTCAAGTTAGAATACCAATTTAATATAACAGTTTTCAAAAACATTTCCAGGAGGCTCTTTTATATATAAATGATTTTTGCAACATGGTTTGTGAAGTATTTCAGATTTTGGGAATTTAAATTGTTTAAACTCAATACTCTGTTAATTTATCTACATCTCTTTGCTTATGTGCAGGTTCAATTGTTGTAATTAACTCTACCACTTTAAATGTTTTGGATCTTTCGTCGAATAGTTTATCAGGACCATTGCCAACTTCTTTGAAAAGCTGTACAGTCATAGATTTGAGCAGGAATATGTTTTCTGGTGACATTTCTGTAATAGAGAACTGGGAAGCCACTATGGAGGTTATTGATTTGAGCTCAAACAAGCTGTCAGGATCCTTGCCATCTATTATAGAATATTCAAAATTGTCTACACTTGACTTAAGTTTGAACGAACTTAATGGATCCATTCCGGTTAGTTTAGTTATTTCACCATCACTGACAAGACTCAATCTTTCTGGAAATCAATTTACAGGACCACTTTTGCTTCAAGGTTCAGGGGCTAGTGAATTACTACTCACATCTCCTTTTCTTCCAATGGAATATTTCGATGTATCAAACAACTCTTTAGAAGGCGTCTTGCCTTCTGATCTAGGTAGGATGGTTAAGCTCAAACTGCTGAATCTGGCAAAAAACGGCTTTTCTGGACAACTGCCAAATGAATTGAGCAAACTTGTTGATTTACTGTCCCTCGATCTGTCTAACAACAAATTTACTGGCAATATTCCTGACAAGCTTTCATCTAGCTTGAATGTATTTAATGTGTCCAACAATGATCTATCTGGCCCTATTCCCGAAAACTTGCGGCGTTTTCCTACATCATCCTTTTACCCTGGAAATGAAAAACTAAAGTTACCAAATAATTCTCCTGATTATTCTTCACTACCAGGCAATATGCCAAGTAAACATCATAGTTCAAAGGGTAATATCAGGATAGCAATTATCCTTGCTTCTGTGGGTGCTGCTGTGATGATTGCTTTTGTTTTATTGGCTTATCATCGAACACAAGCAAAAGAATTTCACGGAAGAAGTGAGTTTGGTGGTCAAACTACTGGAGGACTTTCAAGGGCTTCTCTTTTCAAGTTCCATACAAATGCTCTTCCCCCATCATCTTCGGCGAGCTTTTCAAATGATCACTTGTTGATATCCAATTCAAGGTCACTTTCTGGACAGCAGTCAGAGTTTATAACTGAAATTTCTGAGCATGGGTTGTCTCAGGGAGTAGCAACCTGTTCAGCACCGGTAATTCCTAATTTGATGGATAACCCTCCTATGTCATCTGGAAGGAAGTCTTCTCCTAGTTCCCCATTGTCGTCTTCACCGCGTTTTATAGAGGCTGAAAAGCCTGTGATGTTGGATGTTTACTCACCAGATCGACTGGCTGGAGAACTGTTTTTTCTGGATTCTTCACTAGCATTCACTGCAGAGGAGTTATCTCGAGCTCCGGCTGAAGTTCTTGGCAGAAGTAGCCACGGTACTCTGTACAAAGCTACCTTGGACAGTGGTCATATGTTGACTGTAAAATGGTTAAGGGTGGGGTTGGTCAAACATAAAAAGGAGTTTGCTAGAGAAGTTAAAAGGATTGGTTCTATGAGGCATCCAAACATTGTGCCGTTACGCGCATACTATTGGGGGCCTAGGGAACAGGAGAGGCTTCTGTTAGCTGACTATATTCATGGAGACAACTTGGCCCTCCATCTCTACGGTAATATTAACTCTTCTGCCAGCATATCTCAGACCCCCCAATCCTCACTTGTCATTTTTTATAGTTTTGTTCTTTTTATTGGTAGAATTTATTGGGTCCTATAGTTATCATTTGCATTATTCATTCAGGAGTATTTACCTGTGACACAAGCTTTTCTTTATAGTTAGTATAATATTAATGTGTCTGTTTGCACAGAGACAACACCCCGGAGATACTCGCCATTGTCATTCAGTCAGAGAATAAAAGTTGCGGTTGATGTTGCAAGATGTCTTTTATACCTTCACGATCGAGGGCTTCCCCACGGAAATCTGAAGCCGACAAATATTCTGTTAGCAGGCCCTGATTACGGTGCCCGTCTTACTGACTACGGTCTGCACCGCCTCATGACGCCAGCTGGAGTTGCAGAGCAGATACTAAATCTAGGAGCACTGGGATACCGTGCTCCAGAACTTGCTTCTGCATCCAAACCACTTCCATCCTTTAAGGCCGATGTGTACGCACTTGGGGTGATCCTAATGGAATTATTAACGAGAAAAAGTGCAGGTGACATAATATCGGGACAATCAGGCGCTGTTGATCTTACAGATTGGGTTAGGCTGTGCGAGAGAGAAGGAAGGGTAATGGACTGTATAGACAGAGACATTGCAGGTGGTGAAGAATCCTCCAAAGAGATGGACCAACTGCTAGCAACATCTCTCAGGTGTATTCTCCCTGTACATGAAAGGCCTAACATCAGACAAGTTTTTGAAGATCTCTGTTCTATACCATCATCGGCTTGAATTTTTTGTACATGTGTCTGGGAATTAGTTTTTTTATTTTTGGTTCCTGGACCCATTGTTATTTTCTAATTCTTTGTACTCATATCTTCTCTCCTCCCTCCTTAATTGGTTTCAGGCCTTATTTTGGGCTAATCATCATATTCTTTTCTTCTATTATTCTCTTTATTTAGGAAGAAAAACAATATTTCTTGTAAAGCGACATTGATTGATTAATCGACAATGTTGGTGTTTGATTTGAAAGGTAGATGTTTGAATTGTTTTCTCTTAATCTCTAGTGGAGTAGTTTATTTTCCAATATATTTCCTCCTTGAAGTCTTTTTACGTGAGCATAGCACTCAATCAGCACTATCAATCATGGAACTTTAGCATGTCTTTTAATATGATTTTGTGTTTTATTTATTAATATTTTGTTGTAATTTGAATTATTCATTGGTTGACGTTAATGGGTAAGTATTCATACAAATTAAAAATTGTTATGGGCAAGTATTCATAAAAACAAAAAATAAAACTAAGAAGATATTGAAGGAGTTGATCTTATATTAGTCGTCCTATGCCCCCACTATTATAAGTTTTTAATCATTGTACTTTGTACCTATTAGAATGCCTTCGCACGTGTATATTAGAAAAAAAATCTATAATTTATGTATAATAGTTGACAATTAAATATTTAATTGTATATAAAATAATTTTATAGGTCATTTAAATTATGTAAGTTATTTACTGTGAAAGATAATAAATTAGAAAATAATTTACTATACTAATTAAAAATATATAAATTAAAAGAAAGAAAAATTAATTAACAAAACAATATTATTAAAAACTTTGTAAATTACATTTGATGTTGTATCTATATCTTCACATTCATCATTAGTCACCAATATCTTTAACCCTTTCTTTGAAGTAATTATTGATATGGTAACATATAGTTGTCCTTGACTTTTATTAATAGTCATTACAAATGAAACAACCAAAGAAAATTGATGTCGTTGAAATTTAAAAGGGATTCTTTTATCAGAAGGAGCTAATGATAACCTTGAGATATAAACTTTTTGACTAATATTGATTTTCGATATGACCTTTGCTTCAACGACGTATCTTCCAAGTTTTGTAATTATTAACCTTGTTCCAATACATAGGCCTAAAGATTGTTCAATATTTCTCAATAACATTATCGATACTCCAACTTTCAATCTTAACTTGTGATTTGAAAGTCTAGAAGAAACAATTGTGTTTAAAAATTCAAGAGTGTGCACATCATATGAGATGTCAACATTTGAGTTCTTATAATAGGGAGAATCAAAACTCAAATATATTATTTCTTTTCCACTTATTAAATCCATCATATAATCATTGATTGAGTCAACAATTGTATTTTTAGGAGCAAATATAGCCCTATCTTGAAAAAATATTTCGTCAGTTATATTATGGAAAAGATTTGAATATGTGTTATGAACAATAGTGGCAAGTGAATCACCAAAACTTGGAATGAGCAAATAATATGGTATATTGACTGTGATATTTACATCATTTATTTCTCCAATACTTCCATCACCAATTCTCACAATCTATTCAGAAAATACCTTTATTTTTTTAATGTCAGAGTTTGAACTTCCAATTAGAAGTCTTATGTTTGTAATTAATGTAAAAATTTCACAAAAATTCCAAAGATAAGAAGAATTTATAGTAGTATGAACAACGTCTTGTCTGTTTCCTTTAGGTATGACAGGAAGAATTTGACGAAAATCTCCATCCAAAATAACTACTTTTCCACCAAATAGGATATCTAAACTTCCATTATTATAAGATCAAAGAATGTCCCTTAATGTGCGATCAACAACCTCAAAACAATGGTTATGTATCATTGGTGCTTAATCTCATATGATCATCTTTGCCTTGGTTATTAACTCAACCAAATCACTTTTTGGAGTACTTTCGTACGTTGAACATTCATCAACATTTATAGGTATGACAAACCTTGAATGTGCAGTTCTCCCTTCTGGAATAAGCAAAACAACTATCACACTTGAAACTACTGTTATAACAATCTCACCCTTTGATCTTGATGCTGGTGACATTGACTTCCAAATATAAGTCTTTCCAGTTTCTCCATAGCCATAAAGGAAAAAAATTTCTGGTTTCTTTTCATTTACTCTTTTCATGATACAACCATATATTCCTTTTTGCTCAATAGTCATTGTTGACATCAATATGCGAAGCTCTTCGGCCAAAGATTGTTTGTGATAGTTCAATTCATCATAAATCAATCTATTATTTGTATTGGGTATTAATGACATGTCTAGTTGAGGCATTTCAGGATAATCTTCCAAACTCTTGTAATTACTTTGCAGGAATGTCTTTATTTCAGCTAAAGCATAGCTTTTCAGTTGATCGAGAGTCAATACCAGATCTAAAATTAGAATGAAATATGTAATTAATTAAAATAAATTAATTATTAAGCACAATACATAATATGTAAAAAAATTCATTTTAAATTAATATAAAAATTACCTTCAACTTGCAAAAGGCGTCTTTGTTTATGTAAAACATCATCACACAAATATTCCCAAGTGCTATTCCAAACAAAATATGGTCGGATATTTGTTTTGATAGTAATAAAGTTGCAAACAATAAGCACAAATATTCTCCTGTACCCCATTGGCTTGCCTCTACAATTGCATATATATATATATATATATATATATATATTTCTTATCATCATCCAAAAATCCCAATGCATAGCAAGCCTCCTTAAAAGTCTTCTTTGTGTCATTATTAACTATTTTTATTTGTTTGAAAGATGTAGGACCTTTCACATAATTCAACAAAGTCCTCAAATAAAACATCTCACCAGATCCAGGGGGCAAAAAATGAAGTCTTCCAATTGCAAATCCTTGTTTTCGTGGAGCCCATTTATGTTCTTCAGCTTTTCACACAAACTTTGTTGGAAATTGACTGTATGTTAGATTTTTTGCTTCAGGAAAATTTTTGTTTGCATCCATCTATGCCAAAATTTTTGTATAATGAACATATTTTTTGTTCACGACATTCATAATCATCATATATCACATGTTGCTCATTCTCTAAATAAAAATTGAGTCATTCGACTGAGGGCTCTCTATAATTAATATCAAAAGAAAATATTCTCCAAACAGCTTCACATGCTGACAAATATCTACAGTCATAGTACATTTTTATTTCATCCAAACAATCAGATTTATTTTGCTCATTTCCACGACTATAAAAGTCAATAGTAACACGATCATGCCATTTGTTGATATATTTAAAAAGATATTTTATTGATCGTGACTGATTGCACCACTTCACATTTATATGAGCATTATACTTCAATAACAAATGTTTATTATAAAGAACCACAAATCTGTTATCTACGAATGAGTCACCTTTTTGAATAAACACATCATTATCTCTCATTTTATATACTAGATATCCATCTACATCAATAATGGTAGAATCAACAAATTTATTCGGGAAATGTTTTGTACACTTTCCATTTCGCATGCATGGATATATTTTATTTTATGGACCATGAATCATAAATGATGATACAACTTTAAACAACAAAGGCTCTTTATCTTTATCTAGAATCTCAGCAGATATTATTTTGTCAATATCATTAGGATAAACACACTTATAATTAGTTTGAAGGAAAACCAATATGTGAGCATGTTGAAGTCCATGCTTTTGAAACTTAATATATATATCACTGCAAAGTTGAAGTACATAATTTAAATTAATATTAAAAACTTAAAATTACATTTGATTAATAATTATATAAAAAATTTAGATGACGAATGAAATTATGTATAAGCTTACCTGATTTCACTTTTACGAAAATATTTCCTTTCTTGATGTCTTTTATTAACTGATCAAGTTTAATTTTGAAAAGTCGACTTACTAAATCAGGCTTATCCTCTAGCTTGAGGTGATATATTTTCAAAAAATCAACCAATTCAGGCCATTTATGGTTGCATGTAAATGTGATAAATAAATCAGGATATCCCGTCCAACCACAAATTTCTATATCATCTTGATAATTTTGTATCATGTATCTTGCTCCACCAACAAAAGTAGACGGCAACACAATTCTTTTTCCTGATGAAGTTGAATTAGTTTCTCCTCTAAGAATGGTCTCAGTTAGCCCCTTGTACATTTCAGCTCTTAAGTCTTTTTGATGATCTCTAATCCACTTCAAGCATGAAGGCTCTATTCAACTAAATGAATCCACCAAAAGTTGTTGGAATAATCTTATAGAAAAAAATAACGTTGAATGATTTGTATCTCTCTATTGAATTTTGTATGCGACTCATTCTTTCTGTGTGACGAACTTCATTTTTGAAATAGACGTATTAGTATCTTCATTATATGGAATATCTTTTCGAAACCCGTCTTTTCCTCTAGGAAAGAGAAATGGATAATGAAATGGTAAATATGTTGGCTCAAATACATAAATACGTTGCAACAATCTAGACCGAGTCTCAACAACAACATCTATATCAAATTCTACTGAATCAAAATCACCAACGACCAATGCTGCCACCTCTGAAGCTGTTGGAAGATTTTATCGTCAACCATCACAACCTCTCTTTCTTAATTTTCTTAACTTCATAGTTGGAGTATTTTGTGTTATTATGGTGTCTCGAATTATCCTATATGTTTTGACATATGGATTGAAATTGTCAAGAACTTCTCTTATATCATTAACAATTGTTGATTTCAACTCTAAGTCTTCACCATCCATTCTGTAATATATGACAAAAATAATTGGTAGTTATGCAATTGAAGTGGTGTTTATGAATAATGTTAAAATAAAATATAATAAACTCAATGTTGGATATGATAATTACGACTACGATACTATGTAAATTAGTGTAATTACATGACAACTGCCATTCTGTTAGCTATTTCATTATCAGTTTCGTAGATGTATAATTGAGAAAAATTTAGTTGGTTCCCTGATAAAGGCAACAAATATTGGTGGTGCATTACCATTGTTTATTTCCTTATGAATTTTACCTCCCATCAAGGTGAAAGCAAACATACTATTAAAAGATCTAATATTTTCCAAAAAGAAATTACTTCTTCTTTCGTGTTTGTGATACAAATCATGCAAAGATTGATGAAAACTGGGGTATGGAGCAATTAGAATCTTGCTTGCATGCAACATAGTGAAAATTTTGGTGTTAGTGGTCTATATTGTTTTTAAACCACACCAATGCACCAATGCACCATAAAATTTTGGTGTTAGTGGTCTTCATACCACACCAATGCACCACAAAATTCACAAACACATATTAGTTGATCCATATTTAAGTATTGCGAATCTACAATTTATACAAAAAAGACTATTTTATTTACCAAAGAGTCATTTTTAATATTGGAAAGATTTGTTTAAGAATATAATTTAGCAATATCATATACATAAAAAAATGTGAACCTGAGTTAGCTGTATCATCTAATTCTTCATTGACAATTTCTAACAGAAATTGAACCCTTAAAAGAAGTAAAAAAATTTACAATGTTAAATATTCATATAATATGTTTTTAAAGAATAAATTTAATAATATTTTAAAATTACTTAAAATAACTTATCTTACCTGATCGAAATGAGATCAACAGCCAGCAACGCGTCGTGAGCTCCTAGTTCACCGGTGATGGTGAAGAGGATGAGGGTGTACCTGCAAGATACTCCGATGCCAAAGTAAGAAACGGAGTAAAGAGAGAGAAAGTACAAAAAATGTAGAGAATAGAATACCTGACCATGTAGTGAAAGAGGGTATTTATAATGTACCCTTAGCGTTGGACCAACGGTTATCTGCATTAAGTTGGATCATTAGGCCCAATGCGGATAACTGCTAGGATCTACGTGGCGTAGGGAAAACCAGCACATGATCTTCATCCTGGTCCAACTGTCCTGTGAGCTCCAGAAGGTAGGGGACCTGTTCTCTCGAACACGGGTATTTGGCTGATGACGTGTTCCCGCATGGTGAGTACATGGAGACCGTGCAAGAGACGTGTGAGAGCTCCTTGTGTGGGGTTATGAATTGGGCCTTCATTGGACCCTCCTTGACGAGGAGTTGGGTTAGGCCGTGCCCGATGGTGGGCTAGCCTCTGGCCTAGTCTAGAACAGGAGGCCCCTAAGTAGTTGCTTCAAAGCATAGGAGTAATGGCTTATGTTAAAACAGTGGTTAAGTGTCGGGTTTTTGTTATCGTCTCCACAGGGAATATGAAATTTTGCATCCTTTCTACAGTTGTTAAATTTGTAACGTTGTAGTAACAAAGTGTTTGGTTTTAAAACAATGGTAACTTTTGCATGTGAGTAATAAATGTGGTAAAATAATGATTTGAACGGTTTTAATAAATATTGCCAAAGTTAGGGTTCGGTAATCACTTTGCATGCATATTTCCAATCAACATTTAACAAACTCCTTTTAATGATCAATACATCCACAACATCCTCTCAATATGATTATCTCTAACTCATATTGTGAGATTTACCATTTTGATCCATTGTTGATCTCTCACACAATCTATCAAATGACAACTTTAAAGTTCAACATTATAAGCGAACAAAACATTTCAAGACTATCTCTAGCTCAAGAAAAGAGAAGGATGAAAACCTAGGTCTAGAGTTGGAAAATATTTCTCAATCATCAACCAACACAAAAGATTGTAAATGAAACAAAGTTTTCACCATATATTAATCATCCAAGAGTTTACAAATGAGGATCATCCATACACATACAAAGTTTAATAATCACCTACATCTAACCTTGACAAAAGATGAGTTTAGCTACACATTTTCATGGTAGCTTTAACAAGAAGAAAGGAGAAGATGAAGAACATCCACTTTGAAGAAACAATGAAGGATGTGCTTCCACTTCTCTTGATTACAAAAATAGTAAAAATGAAAAAGAACTCAAGTATTTAGGGTTCTAGAGCTATCCAATAATGTCTTCCTTTTGATTTTTCAAGATGATGCTTTTTGAAGTACCAAGTATGGGCTAAATAGAGCAACAAATAAAGTAAAAATGATGTGCTGTCTGCGCACATTCGCCTGGCGAAGGCATTCATTCGCCCGGCGAACCAACTTAACATGGCACTTCAAAGTGCCTCTGATAAGCAAACCGCCCTTAGGAATCGTGCATTTGCCAGGCGAATAAACACTCGCCGGGCGAACATTCGCTGGCTTCACTCGCCAGGCGAACTTTGGGTGGTTTTGCTACTGGAATCTGCATGAGGAAAGCTACCACTTCTTTGCCAGCACCTTCGCCAGGCGAATGGTAGCGAAGCTTCGCTGGAACCTTCTCCTGGCGAACTTCCTATCCTTTGGGTCTGGGAGTTAAATCTGATTTATTCGCCCCAGTTCGCCTGCACTCGCCTGGCGAATATTCGCTGGCACTCGCTGTGGCTCGCCAGGCGAATGTCTTGATTTGCAACATCTCCCAACTGCTTTGCCTTGATCCCAAGTGCTCTTAATAGTGTCAATCCTGCACACTAACAACAATATTACAAACATTCTTCGCTTGGATCGCATAAAATGAAACTAAACCAATTCGACTACGAAATCAAACATTATTAGATAAAATTGAGTGAAAATACTACCAAAAAGAAACCAAATATCTAATCTAAATGGGATCTAACAACTTATGAGTCAACTCTCGTGTCGAGGATGGGCTATCCGGTGTGTCGCTCGTGCTTGATTCCATGTCCTCTCGAGGAAGCGTTCCTGGAAGCGCAAGGGTCGGGAATTACACTCGACATGTTGGATGGTACACCGAATGTAACACCCTACTATACCCATTCGTATAATAATTGAAAAATACGAAATAACACGTAATCATACCAGAGTTAATACACGTAGGATGTCACATTCCAAAAACAACGTCAAAGTGAAGTATCAATGCGCTTCACATTTTACTTATTACATAAAATAAGTAGTATAAATAATCAGCAGAATCAAATCAAAAGGTTTAACATGTAAACACCAAATACATCAAATCACCACATAATACGTGGTTCCACAACATTTGAATCAAAACTAGATACATAATAAATACAATGTCAAATAACATGACAACATAATGAAATCTCCATCCTTCCCGTGTTACGTATCAGAGCAACTCCTAAGACTCGATCAAATAGAAACACAATGCTCCAAGCACTACTCAGGTACCTGATCACCTGTACTCCCCAAGGAGCACAAATACAACGAACAGAAAGGGGTGAAAACTACATTCAATAAATATACGGTGAAAAAAACATGCTAAGGAGTAGTTCACACAAAACATAATAATCATACAATCATCACATACATACAAGTGCCACATCATTATTCGACATAAACAGCCTACATTAAATCATATATAAGTATGTAATGCGACTCACTAACACTACACAGTGCATGCGGTACCATCACAATCACATAAGGTTCACCCTAGAACCCGATTCCCATCGGAATCTGGATAATTCGTATACGTTCCTCTGAACTATAACTTATCTCCACACGACTCCTAAAAAGAGTCCGGACAAGACTAGACACCCAGCATGGATTCCCACCTAGCTCGTCTTCACATAACATGACACGAATGCATGACACAAATTATGCACCACATAATAATTATTCAAGCATAAATTTCAAGATTCTCAATAATCACACGTGATCCATGCTCACCGTAGTTCTCTCTGAAATTACCACCAGAACACAAGACCGTCCATACACGACAATCTTGGCCCACACATCCCATACGTCCCGGCTAGTCATTCTCATAAAAATCCACATTTTATTCTACTTAATGTTATTACTAGTTTCTCTTATTTCCAACTATACCATCTTAGTCTTACGAATTAAAGAAAATTCCATCGCACGCGAAATCGAGACAAAAATCGCGAAAACGGAAAAATTTCACTACAGCCCTGCCCATACGCGTATGGCCCTGCCCCATACGCGTATAGCCTCCTCCCTACGCCCCAGGCTTGCGTATCATACGTGTAGAGCCCTATCTACCCAGGTCTCATACGCATAATGCCCTAAACCTTACGCGTATGACCAAAGGTCTATTTTCTTCTAAAAAATGCTCCAAGGCTGCCCATGCGCATAATGGCATGCCCACACGTGTATTACCTCATTTCCTTTACGCGTATCATACGCGTACATCCAGAAGGTCGTGTTGGCATTAGGGCAAGGCACATACCTTACGCGTACGACCTTTGGGGGTATCCCTCATACGCGTATGACCTCCCCTATACGCGTATGGCCATACAACATACCCAGAAATCCCTGTTTTCCTTTTACACGAGTTCTCACACATTGAAACCCATTACAACACATAAATCAAATCCAAAATCATCTTTTCTTTAGTCTAATTCCAAAGTTCTAACTCTACTGCATGATTTTGTCATTCTTATCAACCTTTTATGTGTCAATAACCTAATTTTCGTTAATCCCATAAACCCCAAATCTCAGATCTGCTCTATATCAAAACTCAGCAACACAGAATCAATATGCACGAATTTTACTGTTTGATTTCAATATACATACATATTCAGACACATATTCAGTATACAATTACAATTTAACAGCAACAATCACACAACAATTATCCCAATTACGAAATTCAAGCAAGAAGAAGAAAAATACACATAACCTACGAGGGAAAAGACCCCCCACTATCCTCTCATGTTCAGATCACCTATATTGAATCTCATTCTCCCCCTTAACTGAATTTCCAAGCTTTAATTCTTCAACAATGGTGGAAAATCCCCTTGTTCCCTTGCCCTATCTCTCTTTCTCTACTCTTTTCACGTAACTGATCTTTTGTGAAAACCTCCCACTAATCACTCTTAATTGTTTTATTTATTTTATTAATCTCTAATAATTACATTAATAATAATAATAATAATAATAATAATAATAATAATAATAATAATAATGGTACTAATAATAATAACCATAATTTACTAATATTTTCCACTTATTATTAATTATTTATCATTATCTTAAAGTTTTATTGATTTTATTCTGTTAAGGCTACTCCTCACACTCACCTTAACCATACACCTTTAATTAAAACAATGCCAAACAATCACACAAAATAAATCATAAAACGACTAAATTATTAAATGGGGTGTTACAACTCTTCACCACTTAAAATATTTTCATCTTCGAAAATGTACCTGAAGAGAATAATTCCGGATACGAATCACACATCTTGCTCTCCAATTCCCAGGTCACAATCCCTCCAGCAGCTCCTCCCCAAGCTACTCTCACTAAAGGAATATCCTTGTCCCTTAGCTGCTTCATCTTGCGATCCTCGATCCTTATCGACATCGCCTCCATGGTAAGATTATCCCAAATATGTACTCCATCCCTCTGAAGCACATGGGATGGATCAACAATATACTTCCGAAGTTGCGACACATGAAACACATCATGCAAATTCGAAAGTTCGGGTGGCAGCGCCACTCTATAAGCAATAATCTCAACTCTCTACAAAATCTGATACGGTCCAATGAATTTAGGATCCAACTTCTTCGATTTTAGCGCACAACCAACACCGGTCACAGGATTGACCCTCAGAAACACATGGCTGCCCTCGCTGAATTCCAAGTCTTTTCTCCTATTATCATGATAGCTTTTCTGCCTACTCTTGGATGCCTTCATCTTCTCTCTAATCATCTGAATTATCTCAGTAGCCTGTTGCACAATCTCAGGTCCAAGTACAGTACTCTCGCCCGACTCATACCAACATAGATGTGTCCTACACCTCCTATCGTACAATGCTTTAAAAGGCGCCATTCCGATACTAGAATGGTAACTGTTATTATAAGTAAATTCAATAATTGGAAAATGATTATCCCAAGCACCTCCCTGCTCGAGTATACAAGCTCTCAACAAGTCTTCCAGCAACTGAATAGTCCTCTCAGACTGTCCATCTGTCTGCGGATGATAAGCAGAACTCAATTTCAAAATAGAACCCAAAGCTTCCTGTAAGCTCTTCCAAACTCCGGAAGTAACCCTTGGGTCTCTATCAGACACAATGCTCGACGGAACCCTGTGCAACTTCACTATTATCCTTATATAAATCTCTGCTAACTTTGCCAAAGGAAAACTGATGTTAATCAGTATAAAATGTGCCGATTTCGTCAGTCTATCCACAATTACCCAAATAACGTCAAAGCCTATCACCGTATTTGGTAACCCAGTTACAAAATCCATCGCAATACTATCCCACTTCCACTCTGGTATTTCCATTGGTTGCATTAGACCAGAAGGTTTCTGATGTTCCACTTTTGACTTCTGGCAAGTCAAACAAGCATACATAAATCTAGCTATGTCTTGTTTCATACCCGACCACCAATATAATTTCTTAAGATCCTGATACATCTTTGTAGCTCCTAGATGAATACTCAAGTAACTCTTGTGGCTTCCCTTTAGGATCATTTTTCTCAATTCAGAATTATTCGACACACAAATTCTGCCTCTAAATCTCAACACACAAAAATCATCCACTTTAAAGTCACCTTCTGCATCCGACCCTCATGCGGTTATCAAATCCACCAACTTCAAATCAAGTTTCTGACTCTCTCTAATCTCACTAAGGAACTCATTATTAACCTTTAACATACCCAACATCACACTCTCAGGAGTCAGTTCACAAACCATGCTCAAGTCTCTAAATTGCTCAATTAAATCCAACTCTATAATCATCATATCGACATATGGATTGTCTTCCGACTCAAAGCATCCGCCATGATTTTAGCTTTACCAGGATGTTAACTCAAGCTAAAATTGTAGTCCTTCAAGAATTCCAACCATCTTCTTTGTCTCATATTCAACTCTTTTTGGTCGAATAAATATTTCAAACTTTTATGGTAACTAAACACTTCAAACCTCGACCCATACAAGTAATGCCTCCAAATTTTCAGCACATACACCACTGCAGCTAACTCAAGATCTTGAGTAGGATAATTCCTTTCATGTACCCTCAATTATCGTGAAACATAAGCCATGACCTTACCCTCTTGCATCAATACTCCACCTAATCCCATTTTAGACGCATCACAATATACTACAAAGGATTCATTTGGCTTTGGTAGAATCAACATTGGTGCTCTAGTCAATCGCTTCTTCAATTCTCTGAAACTCTCTTCACACAAAATATCTCATGAGTCAGAGGAAGAGCCAAATTAGAAAATCCTTCAATAAACCCGCAGTAATATCCTGCCAAACCCAAGAAACTTCTAATCTCTGTCACTGATTTCGGAGGATCCCATTGAAGTACATCACTTACTTTGGATAGATCCATTGTGATGCCATCACCAGAAATAACATGTCCCAGAAAACTCACCTCATGCAACCAAAACTCACATTTTGAAAGTTTTGCAAACAACTTATTATCTTTCAACACTTGTAATGCAATCCTCAGATGCTCTGCATGATCTCTTTATGACTTGGAATAAATCAAAATGTCATCAATAAAAACAACCACAAAAAATTGATCCAAATAAGCATGAAAGAGATGATTCATGTACTCCATAAATACACTCGACGCATTGGACACTCTGAACGACATCACAACATATTTGTAATGTCCATACCGAGTCCTAAAAGCCGTTTTTTGAATATCATCTTCTTTCACCTGAATCTGATGATAACCAGATCTCAAATCAATCTTACTGAAAACATGAGCTCGCACGGGTTGATCCATCAGATCCTTAATTCTCGGAAGTAGATATTTTCTCTTGATGTTAACTTTATTCAGTTGACGATAATCAATACACAACCTCATACTACCGTCCTTCATTTTAACCAACAACACTGGAGCACCCCACGATGACATACTGGGTCTAATAAACTTCTTATCAAGTAATTTTCCGAGTTGAGATTTCAACTCTGCCAATCCTGACGTAGACATTCTGTATGGTTCCATAGATATAGGTCTGGTACCAGGAGCAAGATCAATGGAAAACTCCATCTCTCGATACGGAGGCAACTCTGAAATATCATCCGAAAACACTTCTGGAAATTCTTTTATCACCAATAACTCATTAATCGACGTTTTGCCCTCAACAGACAATGAGGCAAACACCGTAAACATTTTAGCTTCATCCTCCAACAAGACTCTGAATTCCTTGGTAGATATAAAATTAGCCAACTCTTTCTCCTATGGATTAAGAAATAGCAACCTCTTCCGATAACAGTCAATGTAAACATAATTTCTCTCTAGACAATTTATCCCCAAAATAATATCCAGATCACTGAGTGGTAAGCAAATTAAATCCACTCTGAAATCTTTATCAAAGATCGACACAGAATAATTCAAGCACACTAAAGATGCAATGATCGACCCAATAGATGGAGTATCAATCACCATTCTTTTACTCAAGGTAGATGACACAAGTCATAGTTTCTTCACACAATCAATAGAAATAAACGAGTGGGTTGCACACGTATCAATGATAGAAATCAAAGGAGTGTTATAAATGTAACAAGTACCTCTGACCAAACGATCCTCATTGCTAGGCTGAGCCCCCACTGTTGCACCCTAATTTTTGACCATAAGATCCCCTCTCTTTTTGCGCATTTTCTATTGTTATTTGACTTTATTTTAATATTTATATTTTTTTACGGCTAACCAACTCATGCAGATACAGTGATTTCAGATGGAGATAATATTCACTCTCCCAATTCAATTACTCCAAGACATGATCAGTTGAGCTTGTTTCCGATTGATTATAAGGTTTTCTATTGGTTCTCCCTCAACATCTCTCAGAAGCTTCAACATCTACTCCAAGAGAGAAGTTAATTTTTGTTTTTATGACAAGAAGATTTTCAAGTTCTTAAATTTAGGAGTTAAGTCCAAGTTACAAAGAAGGTGGCAAATTCTGTGGATTTAAGAGGGCATTAATTGATACTCCATACATAGAACCTAAAGAAGACACTCACCTATCAAAAGAAGACTTGGAGGATTCACTTAAATCCACTGCGTTATCAAGGTTACTCAAAAAGTTGTAGTGTGGGAACTTTCATAATCAAACACCAAATCACCATAAGGTCTTTGAAGTAAGACAAGATATGAGAGTTTTACGTTTATTTTGCTTTGATACAAGTATTTGAAACATAAATACAAGGGTCAGAACTTTGCAATTTTCAAAAACCTATCCTAAAGAAAATCATCCTGTTGCAACCTTGCCAATTCAACTACATAGGGATGATATCTCCATGTTCATGGCCTTTCCTAGCTCAGTGTGTCGAATCCCATTTGTTTTTCTAAGCTCCTAAATGCAGCGTCGAACTACGAGTACGCTGGAGCCACCAGAGAATGTCACCTGTTACAATGAAGCAAATACATCAATTAACATCTCCATATTTCATTCAAGATATCATACTATTGATTATGATTTATCAAAGACACATTAATGGCCAATTCCATTCACAAGCCTGTCCTATTGCTTTTACTACACTTTCAAAAAGGAAAATAGTACATAACGAGTATGATTTGCGTGTTACCATTAACACCTTACGACCTCTTCCCCTTTCCAAGAACGACTTCAGGGCCAATTTACTTTATCAAGGCAGGTAACCACGGTTTCTTGGCAAAATCCACAAGGGTAACAGGGATAACCTGTCAACACCATCATAACGACACACTGTCAAAGATGGATTTGAATTCATTAAAGAAGATTAGAACAAGTATATACAGTGAAGAACCCAAGTTATACTTGCTATCCGAGCTGCTACGATTCCCGATTCATCTCAGCAAATACCAGAGTACCGGCGGAAACGAGTCGAGAGGAAGTTTTCGTCAATCTGCACATAAAGAGAAGACAGTTAAAGATATGGCTATTCGGAGTATGAATTCTCGAGTTTTTTAGAAAGTTGCTTCTGAAAAAAAACCTTATGTTAAGCTCAGAGTATTCAACTTAATGAACCGTTGATATTGAAGGCATCCCAGTATGACATAACCGGCTGCAATAATGTTTCCTTCCGAATTCAACTCCGATGTGGACCGCGAACCAAAACCTGTCAAAGCAACAAACTAATAATCAGAACAGCCTAACTGAAATATTTGACAGTGCTCAACATATCAATCATTTTTCAAAACATTCTGTTCTATATCTATTCATAAACTAAATTTTGAAGCATCTTATTACTGTTTGCATCATTGGGTGAATCATCTGTTATTAAAGCACACCAGGAATGAATGATCAATTATAGAATCACATACACAAACAATTTTGAGATGGAGAAATGCTTACAGATATTCAAAAAGGATTTAGAAATACAGAAGTTTAATAATGAAGAGAAATCTACTCAGTTCATGTTCCATTAAATCAGTCTGAAAAATCATAAGTTGAAACTTAATTAAGAGGAAATTCTGAATAAAGGGCATGAGTAAACCTTTGAATTTAAAGGATGCTACTAAGAGGATTTGTCAAGCCACCTATCTCTTCGCGTTTGTCCTTCACGTACCACTCTCAATCAACATTTATCGGTCGCGATCCTCTCGACAGCAATACCATCACTTGTTGCTCGTTCGGGGTGACCACAAAACTTCCGGCTTCTAAGTCATGGCAGAGACCTGGAACAAATATGGATGAAAACAGAATAAGGCACAACCAATATCACAAACATCTGTCTCACCACCTGCTCCATATAATCAGGTAGGTATTGAGAATACTGAACACTCGCAGCCCCCCCTCCACCGCAGCTTCCTTCCAAAGCCTGTTGACCGAAAAAAAAAAGAAGTTATTTCACTATAGAAGAAGCAAAAAACTAGGGAGCAAGATTGATATTGACAAACCGATTGATATTGGGAGCCTGCAGAAGGAGATGGCATCGGTCCCGAGCATAATCTCTTTCAAACATATTGTTTTCAGGCACAGTCACGACAACAACAAGTAACGGGCAAAGTCAAACACGTGAAGGAGGGTTCATGTTTCTTTCCAAACATAGAACCAACTTCTCATCCGTCTGACACACAACTCCGGCAGCCTCACAATTCTTCAGGTTTCTCCAAAACCTCAACCTGTATAAGATAACATTGAATCACCAGAAGAGCAGAGCATTAACAAGTATGACAACTCAAAGCAACAGATAACGTTTATTTTAAAACCTTCCCAAAATAAACTCAGACACGCTCAAAACAAAAAGAGAAAGAACCAAAATACGAATATAGCTAAGCGGAAATAGAAGGACAATTACCATACCTTCGAGACAGGTTTAGAACACGTTAAAGCAAATTTAATTCCTTTCCCAAAACAACCCAGACATGTTCAACGAAAACAAGGAGACTTTACCATCAGGATCATTCATTCTAAAACAAGCTACGATATACCATTAATGACATATCAATTTTCGGATTCTCAGAGCACCTATAAAAGAATAAGAAATTGGGATGAGAAAGGGGACATTCACAAAAATCGTAATCCCAAATCATGAAACGCTAAACAATTTTGTGAAAGGAAATGAGAACTTATCTTAAGCTCCACCGATAACCACCATAAATCCTCCATCACAAATCGCAGTAAGCCCCGGTTGCTTTAAAACCTCAACCGCGAGCTCCAACCAGTCACCACCCTCAAACTCTCGACGCCACCACCGTCGAATCTCCAGAAAACATCGCCGGAAACCGCCGCGAACTACCGTTGATCCTCATTTTTGGGTAACCCTAATCCATCATCTGTTTGATTCGTTTGATTTGTTTTGTTTTGGTGTTCACAGGTTTTGAGACACAGCAGGACAGAGGGACGAGATCGGAGAAAGATGAACGAAGTAGATCGGAAATTAGGAGAGATTGAGGAAAAGGTTTTTCGATTTGGGGATTTGGGGGGGGGGGGAGGATTAGGTTTCCGTTTTTTTTTTCTTTTGCTTATTATTCTGAAATGTAAGGCTTAATCGTTAATCACACACCACCCACACACACAATCTCCCTAAAAATCGTTAATCACACTAATCACCCTAATCAATCTGTTTTCTTATTATAACTATAACTTTTTTTCAAAATAAACTAACAACCTTTTTTTTAATCATAATCATTTAACTAATCCACCTTTTAATTAATTATTTATTAATAATTTATTTCACCTTTTATTTAATATTCCCAATTAATCAACCATTTCATAATTTCTCTTTTATTATTATAATAATTCGGTAAAAGTCTAAAAAAAAATATAACTTATTTTATATTAATATTTAATAATATTACTTTTTATCAAAGAATTTCTAGTTAGTTTATTTTTCGATAATAGGTTCTCTTTATTTAATAAAACTTATTTAATATTTTAAAATAAATTCAGGGTAATAAAACCTCTTTCCTTAACTCTAATAAAAAAAATAACCTCTCTTACGATTTATTTACTAAAAACAACACTATTTTATATAAAATTAAACCATTTCAAATCTAAATTAATATACAGATAAAAATCACTTATTTAATATATTAAGACCTTTTAAAAAAAAAACCTAAAATCTACCTAATTTATAATTTTATCTCATTTCACTAAATCAATTACAATTCCACTAAGTTATAATCCAACTAAATTAATATAACTCCTTTAAAATCAACCTCCTCATAAATCAACTCAAATCAATTCGATTAGTGAACCAACATCGCAACTTAGACCAATCGTGCACACCCACTTCACGACACAGTCACTCTCACACACACTTTAGCGCTTTCATGCGTGTGTATGGATTTATTTTTTTTACCGTCATTTATATTTCCGCATCGCATCCGTACAAAGGAAAAACCTACACATGAGTCAACACTTGTGTGTAGTGCACATCATTTACATCATACTCCCACTTGATCCTTGATCCCATTCGAGTTGATCACTTAAGTTTAGGACCTACCCCATAGGAAGGACCTTTATCTTTACAACATAGGAAAACAATTCAACAATACAACAAAATTATTCAAACACATTAGAGAAAGATGTTAATCATCTTAAGTGAGATAGAATCTCCACCCCACAACAATACAATCAAACATGTATGGACTTTGCCTTAAGAGAGACAATGGCGTACTTGTCAAACAACCCGAGTACTTAAGCCCTTTTCTTAAGACGATGCAAAGACTATTTTCCTACAACCTGTGGCGGTTACATCTCCCTTAAAATGATAAAGCATCTCTTCTCCTAAACCCAATCAAACAACTACCCTAAACCTATAGGAACTTTGACCACAGTCAAAGAACTCCTCATACCCTTTAGGGGAACTACAAAATACTCTGATTCCACTCCCGTAAGGATATGTAGGCATAAGATGCGACATCTTATCGAGTATACTTAGAATCAAACCCCTAGGTCTTTAAACCTTAAGCAGATAAACACTTAGCAATAAACAAACATAGAACAAGAGGTTCCTGTAGAGTACTACAGAAATTTAGGATGCTAGTACCTTCCCTAAGTTTAACCAACCCCCGAACCTAAACTCTCTAAACCTTGCATTTGCATTGCATCGTGGGAATTTCGATATTTATCCCTTCCTTTGGACAAATCAAAGTTCGGTTGCAAAATGAATTAAAGATTCAAACTAATCAATAGTTTGGCATCCGATTTTCACCGCGACAGAAATGGCGACTTCACTGGGGACACCTCAGTGGGTTTCCCTATCTTGCTTTATTTACTTGTTTATTGCTTTATATATTTGCCTACTTGTTTATTTGTTTGTGTCCTTTATTTCTTTTGGGCTATTATCTTTGAGTGGTGAGACAAAGTCCTACACCCGGACTTGAGAGAAATTATGATAGGATGGTGATATATTCGATGAGGCTTATAGGGAGTGAATCCCAACTAAGTTGATTCGAGAATCCCGCTTAGTTGAGACCCTTTTAAAAATAGTTCGGTTGAACGAGTTTAGTCGTGAAAACTTTTACTATTCTCAATTAGAGTCCATGATACTAAGGACCGTAGTTACCTTTAACCCCACTTTGGCCTTTATTAGGGCGTAGTGCGAGGCTATGAGGAAGTAAGTCCCGAAATAGTGCTACGCGATGCTACACTCAAAAGAAGTTCTCTTGAGAATATTATTAATCCCCTAGTTAGTTGGGAAATTGATAATATCCGAAAGATGGGCTGATGACTTTGGGAACCTCTTTAGAACCTTGTTCGACAGGTACAATCAACCTTTAGTCCACAACCTTTGGGAATGGGTATACCTTTGCCCCATGCTCGTTGCAAACCTAGCTTCCGCTTGTTTGTTTATCTTTGTGTGTCCTTATGTGCTTACTTGTGTTTGCTGCATTCATATGGCATCATACTACATTAGGTTTCATGGAATTCCTAGTTTATTTATAAACATTATAGAAACCAATAGGGATTACAAAGGAAAATATTTTGAAATATTATTTTAAGAGTCCTAACTTGGATGGCCTAAGGAAGTAGGATCTCAAATTGAAGAAAACTCAAAGGACAAATACAAGAGGCTCCCTTATTATGGAGGATCATTAGAAGTTCAAAATGCCTTCATCATCCAGGGATTCATTTCTCACCTTCCAACAAGAACAAAGGGAGAGACGGGGGATTTATTTTCCTCCTTCAAACTAATCTTTAGACGACTATATGGAAGAAAAAATCAACAAGCACGATGAAGGACTTCCTTAGGACTTTATTTAGCTTTTATTTAGCTATTATGTCAGGACTCTTATAAGAATGTTTCCTTGTAATCCATTATAAAAAAAAAATAACAAATGAATTTTCTATGGTATTCTGTAACGTTTATAAGAACTTGAGTTCCATGAAACCTTTCATTTTTCTGCATTCTGCATTCCGGCATTAGCATCCTTCATCTAGCATTTTTGCATATGCATGTGTCTCTCCTCTTCTGTGGCTCATCCGGTCTTCTGTCTTTGTCTGTTAGTTGACATCTCGACCATCTGACCGAGCTTGAAGTATTACTAAAGGATAGCAAAGAGAACAGAGATATGGATTCTATGACTGGCTTCAGAATCGTGACTAATCCATTGTTTGATCTTCCCTCCGATGAAGATGTTCAGCAAGTGGATGTCCTTACTCAACCTCAACCTGTGCAAGACAACCTAGTTATTCAAGTTTCCCAGCCTCTACAGCCTGTACCTAATCTTTAGAACGTTCGTACTAAGATGAAGGTGGATGTAATGGAAAAGAAATTTCGTGATTTCAAAGAGCAATTGAAAGTGATGAAAGGAGCTGATGCATCTGATCTGGATGCCCGTGACTTATGTTTAGTTCCCGGTGTAACTATTCCTCCAAAATTCAAGATGCCTGACTTTGAAGTGTACAAAGGTACTGTTTTATCCAAGATACCATTTGATAATGTTTTGTCGAAAGATGGCTGCTTATGTTAACGATGACAAACTGATGATGCACTGCTTTCAAGAAAGCTTATCTGGGGCATCATTGATATGGTATATGAAGCTACAAAGGAATCACATTCAGTCTTGGAGAGATTTAGCTGATGCTTTCATAAAGCAATACAATTACAATTTAGATATCGCTCCAAACAGTGATCAACTAGAAGGAATGAGTAAGAATGACGATGAATCTTTCAGGGAATATGCTCAGTGATGGAAAGAGTTGGCAGCCCAGGTTCGTCCACCACTTCCAGAGAAGGATTTAACCAAGATGTTTCTAAGAACACTGTCAGACTCTTATTATGATAGGATGGTGGGCGCTGTGCCATCAGATTTCTCTAAAATTATAGAAGTGGGAGTAAACATTAAGAATGCGCTCAAAAGTGGAAGAATTCAAGATGATTTGAATAACCAAACTGACGAAGAGATTTCAGTTGATGATTCCCTAGAGGAAGGAAGTGTTGATGTTAATACAATCCTGCCAGATCCAGTTCCAGTACCTTATCCTCAACATCAGTATGTAGCGCCTGCTCGACGCAAGCAGCGACTACCTCATAAGCGAAGAATGACATCTCTAGATCAACATCAAGGTCGACAAGTCCGAAGACGGTTTCAGAATCAGAAGACACCTCTGAGTGTTCCGAAATAAGAAACTCGTTGGTTTGATCTTATCCCAATGACTTACAGTCAACTATGGTCTTGTTTCATCCGAAACTCGGTGATGACACCCAGAAATACTAGAATCATGAAATCTCATCCACCGTGGTTCAACTCGAACACCAACTGTGAATTTCATGATGGAGTGTTGGGGCATTCAATTGAAGAATGCAAAGTTTTCCAAGAGAAAGTTCAAGAAATGATAGATGATGAAACACTGACTTTCAAAGGAGGAAACCCAGTCGTGAATGGAATACCGTTACACTGATATAAGTGAAAATTCCAGAAAACTCCAGAAAATACCGTTACGCTGTTTATTGTGTTTGCTTATGTTTACTAAAAGCATAATTGGCATGTAAGAACATGTTATTTTGAATAAAGTAGTGCAATAAGTGTTTGTCTTGAAGAAGTCCATTCGTATTCACTCTTAAAATGTTTTTCATAATTTTTTATAATGCCAACTTTACCCAATTTTCCTCACTTTGGTGAAGAATTGGAAGGAGGATGACGAAGTAAAACGCTAGGTCTCTTGTTGTATGATTTCGAGTAAAACCTGCTGATGATGTAAGGCACTATTTCAAAGACCTCTTAACACCAAAGATATAAAGCGATTAATTCCCTTTTTTCAACCTCATTCTCAACCTGGGGCAATTTTTTTAATCAGCTCGATTGAATACTTAAAACCGTTCAAAAAGTGAACATTTTTTCAAAAATGGGCGGGTACATAAGCTTTGGCCCTTATTTCCTTTGTTTTACCAATCATAAACTAAGCCCAGATACATCCCTTCTAAAGTCCTAATTGAAGTAAAGTTTACTTCGAAAGTATACTCAGTGAGATAACGTTTCCTGACTCCTATTGAGTTATGCTCAACTTAATGATTGGCTTTATAAACTAATTTCATATCCTAACTAGTGATTTCGGTCACAAATTATTGGGATATCTCTTTTCAAAACTTCAAGACAAACATATGTGTTGCATTAACGGTTTCAGAATTAACATTTCATACATGTTGATCTTTGCCGAGGGCATAGAAAGTTTACACATGAGTATCAACATTAAGCTTGTTCTACTAAAATTTGAAGACTCTGCCGACCTGGGGCAAGTTATTCCCAAGTGGTTATTCTATGTAAATTTGACTTCATCTAAAGATCTATTTCTGAAGACTTATTCATAGTACCATCAATCAGAGCCAGTTACGTCGAGATTCGGCGAATCTCTCGAAGAGTTTGAAAACAATGGGACGCCATGTTTTCTGTAAAATCCTCTTAGAACGACTTCTTCTCATAACCATGTGACTTGGGGCACCTGAGAAGCAAAGATTATCTGGTCCATATACAACAACTATCGTTCAAATGGCGACTACCACGCAGTCTTCAATACGATTTTTCAGCAATTTCACAACATTCTTCATGTCCCCGATAATTTTATTTCTGGTGGTCACGACATTCTTCGATGAAGCTTTTAGATGTAGAATTCCCAGTGGTCTGCTTAACTTCACTTCCCCAATGAAGTAAGTATTACTTTAATCCCCAGTGGATCTTCTCAAACTTCACCTTCCTAATGAAATGGACGTATCTCACTCCCCAGTGAACCTTCTACAACGTCGATCTTCTCCAGCATGAGTCTCTCCAGCAAGACAGATATTTATTTTATATGAGTTTGATCCACCCCTGGTAGATCTTTATTCTTGTCTTCAACAGGACAATATTCCAGACTTATCAAGATATTACGCCTCCAAGTGGAATGTTCTCTATTACCCATATGAGTTTTAAGACCTTGAAGCAGGATTGCGATCCTATAGTTGGTTCTCCGCCTATCCCCAGTGATACTTCTATCTTTGAAGATTGGTCGAATGTTTTGTTTCGAGATGTTTACTTCATCTCTGCCTTTCCTTGTTGGCATACGCATAACATATAGATAGATGGCATGGCATATGCATTTTGCATCTTTGTGTTCGTTTATTCTGTCGCTTTGATTGTGTTTATCCCCGAGTGGTTGGGCGCGTCTTCTCCTTCCAATTAGAGTCGTCAGCCCTAGGCAGAAAAAGCGTCAATATTTCTATTTCCCCACGAAGATTGATCCTCGTGGCAGACGGTTTGTTTCAGCATATCCCACTTGAGTTCATACCTCAATGGTCGAGTCTTGCTTAACAGTTTCTCTTCAGATATTTCTTGAATTGAACTTCGGTCCTGGGCAATCACATTGTGGACATCTCCAACTTTTGAGTTTGGATTAAGTGTGCACTTATTTTGCACTCAGTTCCCCAGGAAGAATCTTTATAAAGGTTCACTTCTCCAACAGTGTTATCAGAACTTCTCAACAATGTACATCTGAATTGCAAGCAACTCTTTATTCGAGCAACTCATCTCAATCAGGTTTTATCTCCACAAGACAGTTTGTCCATCCCTAGTGATTATCAACTTGGTAAATGAAAAAGACATTGCATACATTTCTCTTTATTTGAAAATTCACACATTTTTACAACAACAAGATACTCCTCAGGAATGAATTCCCCAGTGAGTCTCATCACACAAGTTTACTTCTGTCATCGACATCTCCCCGAAGAAGTCGAAGAAGTTCATCGCAATAGTCTCTCTTTATTTGAGGAGACATACTTTACAATTCAACTGGCTCACATCTCTTCCGAAGATCCCCGGTGACGAACAACATCTACAAGTTCTGCAACGAACTACATCTACATTGACAACAACAATTTACAACTACAGTCTACAACGACAACTACAAATTATAATGATTCTACAATCTACAAATTTTTCAACAATTCGAGTAGAGACTGAGACCAGCTCATGATTTCCATATCATGACGCTCGGGAGGTTCTACATCAGAAACTGAGACCAACTCATGATTCCCATATCATGACGCTCGGGGAGGTTCTACATTTACAACGAAATTTACATCTACAACTACAATGACATATATAGCTGAGACCCGTTCATGGCACCCAGACCATGAGGCGTGGGGAGGCGTTTTTTTTCCAAAACTGAGACCCATTCGTGGCATCCAGACCATGAGGCGTGGGGAGGTTATTTCATCCCTTTCAACAATCATTCAAACATCTTACATTTCCTGGTTAATCTCGGCAGTAGATTCCCAGAAGACCTCGGCGGTAGGTAGTTCTATTTCATTCCCTGGTTAATCTCGACAGTAGATTCCCAGAAGACCTCGGCAGTAGGTGGTTCTATTTCATTTCCTGGTTAATCTTGGCAGTAGATTTCCAGAAGACTTCGTCAACAGACTTCAACACAGAATCTCGGCAGTATATTCCTTACAAATTTTTTGCAACAAATACTTTGGCAAAAGTATTCTCAATTACACTTATAAGTCTCGACAATAGACTTCTCCAGTTGATATTTTAAATCAATTACATTTTACCTATGCAGCAGGTCCTTCAAAGTGGTTTTCTCACCAAGTTCTTCACAACATATTTACGGACACTTTGCGATCGCCAATCTTTCCCCGTATAGCTCGCTCGTTGAGCAGTTCTTCCTGTGTGTCGTGTTTAGTTTCTTTCCTGTGGCGCCATTTCTTCACAGGATCCCCTGTCTGTCTTGCATTTTCATATCATTGCATATCATTTGCATTTAGTGGCTTCTTAGGGCCAAAAATTCGTGCAATGTTTATATTTAAGTCCCTTCTATCTCGTCGAGACGGAGACTTTAATCTCCATATCTCCGAATAGGAATAACTTAAATAGGGGCATCTGTTGCACCCTAATTTTTGACCATAAGATCCCCTCTCTTTTTGCGCATTTTCTATTGTTATTTGACTTTATTTTAATATTTATATTTTTTTACGGCTAACCAACTCGTGCAGATACAGTGATTTCAGATGGAGATAATATTCACTCTCCCAATTCAAGTACTCCAAGACATGATCAGTTGAGCTTGTTTCCGATTGATTATAAGGTTTTCTATTGGTTCTCCCTCAACATCTCTCAGAAGCTTCAACATCTACTCCAAGAGAGAAGTTAATTTTTGTTTTTATGACAAGAAGATTTTCAAGTTCTTAAATTTAGGAGTTAAGTCCAAGTTACAAAGAAGGTGGCAAATTCTGTGGATTTAAGAGGGCATTAATTGATACTCCATACATAGAACCTAAAGAAGACACTCACCTATCAAAAGAAGACTTGAAGGATTCACTTAAATCCACTGCGTTATCAAGGTTACTCAAAAAGTTGTAGTGTGGAAACTTTCATAATCAAACACCAAATCACCATAAGGTCTTTGAAGTAAGACAAGATATGAGAGTTTTACATTTATTTTTCTTTGATACAAGTATTTGAAACATAAATACAAGGGTCAGAACTTTGCAATTTTCAAAAACCTATCCTAAAGAAAATCATCCTGTTGCAACCTTGCCAATTCAACTACATAGGGATGATATCTCCATGTTCATGGCCTTTCCTAGCTCAGTGTGTCGAATCCCATTTGTTTTTCTAAGCTCCTAAATGCAGCGTCGAACTACGAGTACGCCGGAGCCACCAGAGAATGTCACCTGTTACAATGAAGCAAATACATCAATTAACATCTCCATATTTCATTCAAGACATCATACTATTGATTATGATTTATCAAAGACCCACATCAATGGCCAATTCCATTCACAAGCCTGTCCTATTGCTTTTACTACACTTTCAAAAAGGAAAATAGTACATAACGAGTATGATTTGCGTGTTACCATTAACACCTTACGACCTCTTCCCCTTTCCAAGAACGACTTCAGGGCCAATTTACTTCATCAAGGCAGGTAACCACGGTTTCTTGGCAAAATCCACAAGGGTAACAGGGATAACCTGTCAACACCATCATAACGATGCACTATCAAAGATGGATTTGAATTCATTAAAGAAGATTAGAACAAGTATATATAGTGAAGAACCCAAGTTATACTTGCTATCCGAGCTGCTACGATTCCCGATTCATCTCAGCAAATACCAGAGTACCGGCGGAAACGAGTCGAGAGGAAGTTTTCGTCAATCTGCACATAAA
This sequence comes from Lathyrus sativus, assembly GCA_963859935.3. NCBI lineage: Eukaryota > Viridiplantae > Streptophyta > Magnoliopsida > Fabales > Fabaceae > Lathyrus > Lathyrus sativus. The sequence goes on along the minus strand of OZ012739.1, from coordinate 546,308,805 downwards.
GAGAAGACAGTTAAAGATATGGCTATTCGAAGTACGAATTCTCGAGTTTTTTAGAAAGCTGCTTCTGAAAAAAAATCTTATGTTAAGCTCAGAGTATTCAACTTAATGAACCGTTGATATTGAAGGCATCCCAGTATGACATAACCGGCTGCAATAATGTTTCCTTCCGAATTCAACTCCGATGTGGACCGCGAACCAAAACCTGTCAAAGCAACAAACTAATAATCAGAACAGCCTAACTGAAATATTTGACAGTGCTCAACATATCAATCATTTTTCAAAACATTCTGTTCTATATCTATTCATAAACTAAATTTTGAAGCATCTTATTACTGTTTGCATCATTGGGTGAATCATCTGTTGTTAAAGCACACCAGGAATGGATGATCAATTATGGAATCACATACACAAACAATTCTGAGATGGAGAAATGCTTACAGATATTCAAAAAGGATTTAGAAATACAGAAGTTCAATAATGAAGAGAAATCTGCTCAGTTCATGTTCCATTAAATCAGTCTGAAAAATCATAAGTTGAAACTTAATTAAGAGGAAATTCTGAATAAAGGGCATGAGTAAACCTTTGAATTTAAAGGATGCTACTAAGAGGAGTTGTCAAGCCACCTATCTCTTCGCGTTTGTCCTTCACGTACCACTCTCAATCAACATTTATCGGTCGCAATCCTCTCGACAATAATACCATCACTTGTTGCTCGTTCGGGGTGACCACAAAACTTCCGGCTTCTAAGTCGTGGCAAAGACCTGGAACAAATATGGATGAAAACAGAATAAGGCACAACCAATATCACAAACATCTGTCTCACCACCTGCTCCATATAATCAGGTAGGTATTGAGAATACTGAACACTCGCAGCCCCCCCTCCACCGCAGCTTCCTTCCAAAGCCTGTTGACAGAAAAAAAGAAGAAGTTATTTCACTATAGAAGAAGCAAAAAAACTAGGGAGCAAGATTGATATTGACAAACCGATTGATATTGGGAGCCTGCAGAAGGAGATGACACCGGTCCCGAGTATAATCTCTTTCAAACATATTGTTTTGAGGCACAGTCACGACAACAACAAGTAACGGGCAAAGTCAAACACGTGAAGGAGGGATCATGTTTATTTCCAAACATAGCACCAACTTCTCATCCGTCTGACACACAACTCCGGCAGCCTCACAATTCTTCAGGTTTCTCCAAAACCTCAACCTGTATAAGATAACATTGAATCACCAGAAGAGCAGAGCATTAACAAGTATGACAAGTCAAAGCAACAAGTAACGTTTATTTTAAAACTTTCCCAAAATAAACTCAGACACGCTCAAAACGAAAAGAGAAAGAACCAAAATACAAATATAGTTAAGCGAAAATAGAAGGACAATTACCATACCTTCGAGACAGGTTTTGAACACGTTAAAGCAAATTTAATTCCTTTCCCAAAACAGCCCAGACATGTTCAACGAAAACAAGGAGACTTTATCATCAGGATCATTCATTCTAAAACAAGCTACGATATACCATTAATGACATATCAATTTTCAGATTCTCAGAGCACCTATAAAAGAATAAGAAATTGGGATGAGAAAGGGGACATTCACAAAAATCGTAATCCCAAATCATGAAACGCTAAACAATTTTGTGAAAGGAAATGAGAACTTATCTTAAGCTCCACCGATAACCACCATAAATCCTCCATCACAAATCGCAATAAGCCCCAGTTGCTTCAAAACCTCAACCGCGAGCTCCAACCAGTCACCACCCTCAAACTCTCGACGCCACCACCGTCGAATCTCCAGAAAACATCGCCGGAAACCGCCGCGAACTACCGTTGATCCTCATTTTTGGGTAACCCTAATCCATCATCTGTTTGATTCGTTTGATTTGTTTTGTTTTGGTGTTCACAGGTTTTGAGACACAGCAGGACAGAGGGACGAGATCGGAGAAAGATGAACGAAGTAGATCGGAAATTGGGAGAGATTGAGGAAAAGGTTTTTCGATTTGGGGATTTTGGGGGGGGGGGGGGGGGAGGATTAGGTTTCTGTTTTTTTTCTTTTGCTTATTATTCTGAAATGTAAGGCTTAATCGTTAATCACACACCACCCACACACACAATCTCCCTAAAAATCGTTAATCACACTAATCACCCTAATCAATCTGTTTTCTTATTATAACTATAACTTTTTTTCAAAATAAACTAACAACCTTTTTTTTAATCATAATCATTTAACTAATCCACCTTTTAATTAATTATTTATTAATAATTTATTTCACCTTTTATTTAATATTCCCAATTAATCAACCATTTCATAATTTCTCTTTTATTATTATAATAATTTGGTAAAAGTCTAAAAAAAAAAATATAACTTATTTTATATTAATATTTAATAATATTACTTTTTATCAAAGAATTTCTAGTTAGTTTATTTTTCGATAATAGGTTCTCTTTATTTAATAAAACTTATTTAATATTTTAAAATAATTTCAGGGTAATAAAACCTCTTTCCTTAACTCTAATAAAAAAAATAACCTCTCTTACGATTTATTTACTAAAAACAACACTATTTTATATAAAATTAAACCATTTCAAATCTAAATTAATATACAGATAAAAATCACTTATTTAATATATTAAGACCTTTTAAAAAAAAAACCTAAAATCTACCTAATTTATAATTTTATCTCATTTCACTAAATCAATTACAATTCCACTAAGTTATAATCCAACTAAATTAATATAACGCCTTTAAAATCAACCTCCTCATAAATCAACTCAAATCAATTCGATTAGTGAACCAACATCGCAACTTAGACCAATAGTGCACACCCACTTCACGACACAGTCACTCTCACACACACTTTAGCGCTTTCATGCGTGTGTATGGATTTATTTTTTTTACCGTCATTTATATTTCCGCATCGCATCCGTCCAAAGGAAAAACCTACACATGAGTCAACACTTGTGTGTAGTGCACATCATTTACATCATACTCCCACTTGATCCTTGATCCCATTCGAGTTGATCGCTTAAGTTTAGGACCTACCCCATAGGAAGGACCTTTATCTTTACAACATAGGAAAACAATTCAACAATACAACAAAATTATTCAAACACATTAGAGAAAGATGTTAATCATCTTAAGTGAGATAGAATCTCCACCCCACAACAATACAATCAAACATGTAGGGACTTTTCCTTAAGAGAGACAATGGCGTACTTGTCAAACAACCCGAGTACTTAAGCCCTTTTCTTAAGACGATGCAAAGACTATTTTCCTACAACCTGTGGCGGTTACATCTCCCTTAAAATGATAAAGCATCTCTTCTCCTAAACCCAATCAAACAACTACCCTAAACCTATAGGAACTTTGACCACAGTCAAAGAACTCCTCATACCCTTTAGGGGAACTACAAAATACTCTGATTCCACTCCCGTAAGGATATGTAGGCATAAGATGCGACATCTTATCGAGTATACTTAGAATCAAACCCCTAGGTCTTTAAACCTTAAGCAGATAAACACTTAGCAATAAACAAACATAGAACAAGAGGTTCCTGTAGAGTACTACAGAAATTTAGGATGCTAGTACCTTCCCTAAGTTTAACCAACCCCCGAACCTAAACTCTCTAAACCTTGCATTTGCATTGCATCGTGGGAATTTCGATATTTATCCCTTCCTTTGGACAAATCAAAGTTCGGTTGCAAAATGAATTAAAGATTCAAACTAATCAATAGTTTGGCATCCGATTTTCACCGCGACAGAAATGGCGACTTCACTGGGGACACCTCAGTGGGTTTCCCTATCTTGCTTTATTTACTTGTTTATTGCTTTATATATTTGCCTACTTGTTTATTTGTTTGTGTCCTTTATTTCTTTTGGGCTATTATCTTTGAGTGGTGAGACAAAGTCCTACACCCGGACTTGAGAGAAATTATGATAGGATGGTGATATATTCGATGAGGCTTATAGGGAGTGAGTCCCAACTAAGTTGATTCGAGAATCCAGCTTCTGATAGTGGATGCTGATGTGACCCTGTTTACCACAGTTGTAACAGGTAAGTATATTGGTCCTACAATCTGCCACAACATGACCTGGCTTTCTGCATTTGAAACATTTCTTCACTTCATTCTGACATTCATTAGCACGGTGACCCGTGTCACCACATCTAAAACACTTGATAAGGTTGGAAGGATTTCCTCCCCCACTTGGCTTCTTACCGAAGCACTGTAAGGTGTACTCCCATGTCTCTGCTTACCCCTTTTGTCACTTAGGGTCTTGTAGTGAGAAACTCGAGCCCTGTTGTCTTCATCATAAATCCGACACCTGCTCACCAACTCAGGAAAGTATCTGATCTTCTGATAATCGGTACCTTGTTTGATCTCGGTACACAACCCACTCTCAAACTTGATACACTTCGAACTCATAGCAGCATCAATATTGTAATAAGGATAATACTTCACCAGTTCCTCGAATTGAGCTGCATATTCTGCAACTGTCAGATTTCCTTGCTTCAATTCCAGGAATTCAACCTCTTTCTTGCCACAAACATCTTCTAGAAAATACTTCTCCAGAAACTCATTCTTGAACACCGTCCAAGTATCCGGACCACCTGCAGCTTCTAGTCTTTGACGAGTGTTATCCCACCAGTCTTCAGCTTCTCCATCCAGCATGTGCGTGCCAAATTGCATCTTCTGGGCTTCATTGCATCCCATGGCTCTGAATATTTTCTGAATATCCTTCATCCACTTCTGCGCCACATCCGGTTTGTGTCTACCCTCGAACCTAGGTGGCTTGTTGTTCTGGAACTTTTACAAATTACGAAACTCGAAGTCCCCAACACTCTAAGTGATACCCTGCACTGCCTACACAACAACTTGTAACACAGATGCAATCGCAACATCATTCCTACCAGCCATACTGCTCAACACCAAAAGAAACACAGGTTGGAAGAAACACACGACTATACACACCCTATAGTCATACTCTACTACTACACTGGCCGGACGGGCACACCGGGCTCTGATACCAATTGTAACAACCTACTCCACCCATTCGTATAATAATTAAAAAATACGAAAATAACACGGAATCATATCATAGTTAATACATGTAGGATATCACATTCCAAAAACAACGTCAAAGTGAAGTATCAATACGCTTCATATTTTATTTATTCCATAAAAATAAGTAGTATAATAATCAGAGGAATTAAATCAAATAGTTTAACATGTAAACACCAAATACATCAGCTTCCCACATAATACGTGGTTCCACAACAATTGAATCAAAACCAGATACGTAACAAATACAAAGTCAAATAACATGAAAACATAAAAAAATCCCCATCCTTCCCGTGTTACGTATCAGAGTGACTCCTAAGACTCGATCAACTAGCAACACAATGATTCAAGCACTACTCAGGCACCTGATCATCTGTACTCCCCAAAGAGCACAGATACAATAAACAGAAAAGGGGTGAGAACTACATTCAATAAATATACGGTGAAAAACACATGCTAAGGAGTAATTCACACAAGATACACCAATCATATAAACATCACGCACATACAAGTGCCGCATTATTATTCGGCATAAACAACCCACATTAAATCGTATATAAGTATGCCATACGACTCACTGACACTACATAATGCATGCGGTACCATTACAATCACATACGGTTCACCCTAGAACCCGATTCCCTTCGGAATCCGGATAAGTCGTATACGTTCCTCTGGACTACAACTTATCTCCACACGACTCCCACAAAGAGTCTGGACAAGACTAGACACCCATCATAGATTTCGACCTAGCTCCTCTCCACATAACATGACATGAATGCATGACACAAATTATGCACCACATAATAATTATTCAAGTATAAATTTCATGATCCTAAATGATCACACACGAGCTACATGCTCACCGTAATTCTCTCAAGAATTACCACCACATCACAAGACCGTCCACACACGACAATCTTGGCCCAAACATCCCATACGTGTCAGCTAGACATTCTCATAAAAATCCATATTTTATTATACTTAATATTATTACTAGTTTCTCTTATGTCCAACTATACCGTCTTAGTCTTACGGATTAAAGGAAATCGCATTGCACGCGAAATCGGGACAAAAATAACGAAAACGGGAAAATTGCATTACAGCCCTGCCCCTACGCGTATGACCATGCCCCATACGTATATGGCCTCCTCCATATGCCCTAGGTCTGCGTATCATACGCGTAGGGCCCCATCTTCCCAGGTCTCATACGCGTGATGCCCTAAACCTTACGCGTATGACCAGAGGGCTATTTTCTTCTAAAAAATGCTCCAAGGATGCCTATACGCGTAATGGCATACCCATACGCATATTGCCTCCTTTACTTTACGCGTACGGCCAGAAGGCCGTGTTGGTATTGGGACAAGGCACATGCCTTACGCGTACGACCTCTAGGGGTATCCCTCATATGCGTATGGCCTCCCCTATACGCGTATGGCCATATAGCATACCCAAAAATCCCTATTTTGCTTTTACACGAGTTCTCATACATTGAAACCCATTCTAGCACCCAAATAAGATCCAAAATCATCTTTTCTTTAGTCTAATCCCAAAGTTCTAACTCGACTTCATGGTTTCATCATTCTTATCAATCTTTTATGTGTTAATAACCTAATTTTCGTTAATCCTATAAATCAGAACTTACCAGCACAAAATAAATATGCACGAATTTTACTGTTCGATTTCAATATACATACAAATTCAGACACATATTCAGTACAAGATTGCTATTTAACAGCAACAATCACACAACGATTATCCCAATTACGAAATTCAAACAAGAAGAAGAAAAATTCACAGAACCTACGAGGCAAAGGACCCCCCACTACCCTCTCATGTTCAAATCACCTATATTGAATCTCATTCTCCCCCTTATCTGAATTTCCAAGTTTTAATCCTTCAACAATGGTGGAAAATCCCCTTGTTCCCTTGCCCTAACTCTCTTTCTCTTCTTTCTCTTTTCTTTTCACGTAACTGGTCTTTTGTGAAAACCTTCCACTAATCACTCTTAATTGTTTTATTTATTTTATTAATCCCTAATAATTACATTAATAATAATAATAACAATAATAGCAATAATAGGAATAATAATAATAATAATAATAATGGTACTAATAATAATAACCATAATGTTACTAATATTTTCTACTTATTATTAATTATATATCATTATCTTAAAGTTTTATTGATTTTATTCCGTTAAGGCTACTCCTCACATTCATCCTTAAACACACACACACACTCTTAATTAACACAATTCTAAACAAGCACACAAAATAAATCATAAAACGACTAAATAATAAAATGGGGTGTTACAACGGAAGTGAAAAGGTTGATACGTCATTTCCTCGAGCCGTGTGAGGGGGCTCAAAGAGACGCGCATGACGTCTCTTTACGCCACATATCAAAAGCAATAAATACCTATGACTGCTACGAGTAAGGTTTGAGTGCCTATGAAACACCTCGCTTCCTGTGCTAGGGCTTATAAATAGAGGGGAAGGTCAATTCATTTGCAAGCTCCCCTCATTCTAGCTCAAGAGTCTCTTTCAAGATCTTGTTTTCTCTTTCACACTCGTTCGCCGTCGCCGTCGCTGTCAGGTTTTTGCTCCGCCGTCCAACTCCAGAACTCTTGCACAAGTAAGTCTTCTGTCCTTTCCCCGAATTTATGCCTTTTCTGGGGATTTCTTGAGTATTTGGTGACCTTTTCAGGGAGTCAATGAAGTTTCTGACGAACTCATAAAGTTCCAGGCGAATTCATGATGTTTCCGGCAAACTCATGAAGTTTCTGGCAGAATTATGAAGTTTTCGATGAAGATATCGAGGGGTTCATGAGGTTTTTGGGAAATTTCATGAAGTTTTTGATGAAGACCTCGGGGACCTACGATGAAGGTCTCAGGGACCCCTAAGACTTTTCGGCGTCGGGGAAACTTTCTCCTCGCGGGCGCGTGAGTATTGCGAGGAAGTCTCTAGTCAGGGAGACTTTCCATGTTTGATTGGAGGGAATATAAATGTCGATGTACCTTTCTCCCACGGGGGGAGGTTTCGTGTTTCACGTCGAGGAGAGTCTCCTCTTGGGTGCGCGCCTTCTGGCGAGGGCTTTGGCCGAGGATGTTTGTCGGGTGTTTCCTCGCTATTTTTGCTCTTTCACTTGATTTGCGGTGGAAGAGTGGATTTGATCTTAGATGCCGAATTCACTATTTTCACCTACTTTTCAGTTAAAATGGCCGCACATACCGAGGGTTTCGAGGTCGCGTAGGCCCGCATACCGTCCAATTGGGTCAGGCAGGAACCTCTCAGCATCACCTCACGCTTCGCTCTTAATGAATTAGATTCCTTCGCGACAGCCGAGGATCTCTCCGAGGGTGCCTCCACGAATTGGATGGTCTATAAACCCAAACAGACACATCAGATATGCTCGTCATTCAAAGGGATGTGGTTTCTAATGTACAAGTTTACGTTTTGAGAAGCAGAGCTTCGTCTGCCCTTTAACGACTTCCAAAAGGGGGTGTTACAGTGGTTGACTTTGGCGTCTTCACAACTTCATCCTAACACGATCGTGTTCACGTGGGCATTCGAGCTAGTGTGTAAACATCTTTGTGTTAGTGTGGGGAGGTTCTCCGTAAGTCTCGGTTAATTAACACCAGGGTCCTCCTCGAGTGCGGGTCTGACAAGGAAGAATTGAGGCTCTTAGGTAGTAGGTGTTTTCTTTGCTTGCATGTCCGCTTATTTTTGCTTGCTATATTGACTTGTTGTTTTCTTTGTTGCAGGCCAAATGTCGAGCCTCCAAGAACGCGTGATGAAGCTCGCAGCGACCAAAGGCGCCAAGAAGGTTACCAAGGGCCGCGTTACCCAAGTCCAGCAGATGGCTAATGCTGACCAATAGCCCGGGGGTTCTTTCTCTCTTTAGGGGAGTCAATCTCCTATCTCTCAGGATCCTGCGGTCAAGAAACAATGCTTCGAGGAGTCTAATCCCGTTCATCTTCTAGAGGGCATTGACGGGGAAAAGTTCGTGTTACCTCTCTTCCGTTTCCATCAGGGCTCATCTGTGGGTACAACTCCTTGATCGTGCCTGCAGTAGATTCTAATGAGATCATGGGCGTCGACAAGGCGACCTTAAGGAAAGCTTTGCCTGAGGATATGGCCTCCATGATAAAGGTCTTTGAGATGACATTGGTCCTTAACAATGGGACCAACCCCAACTCTGAGCTGAAGGCATTGCAGGATGAGAATACGCTCTTTTAGATAGAGAAGAATAAGGAGGGGAACGACCTTCTTAATTATCAATCAAAGTATGAAGTTCAGGTGCTCCTTCTCAAAGACATGAACGAGATGCAGGAAATTCTGAAGAAGGTCGAGGCAGAGAGGGACCAACTCTGGGCCAAGGTTGCTGACTTAGAGGCTGATGCACACCCTGCTGAGGATGAAACTGACAGGGAGAAAGCCCTCGCGACCCACAACGACCTGGTCTCCTATATCCGGGAGCTCGAGCAGGACTGTCTAAGGGATCTCGAAGTAGGGTTCAACAATGCTTTGGATCAGCTGTAAATTGTGAATCCCAAGGTTCAACTTGTCACCGAGGGGATCGTTCCCTTCCATCAAGTGGTCGACGGTCAGGTGGTCACCCCGACCGTGGAAAGTGAAAGCGACGGTCACTTCAGGGGAAAGCCAGCTCGAGGAGGAGGTAGGTGTTTATGTTTTTTTCTGTTTGGCCTGCGTGCCACTTCTTTATTGTTGTTTTGCCCGACCTGCATGCTGTATTTTGTAATTCAATTCTGTCTAGCCTACATGCCGTGGCATTTGGTATTTGAACAATGATATTTACCCGCCACTTGTAACATGATGTTTCTTTTAATGTTGGGAATTTTTTTCATTTTGTGTGTGCTATTCACTGGGTATTTATTTTCCTTGTTGGTGTGTATGCAACATTGTGTTTACTTACTTGTGAATCTGGTGTCGCTTGCGCGAAAATAAGGTGCCGGTAAAACAGAAGAGTCGCCACCTTTCGTTATTTATCCCTCAGGGCGGGAAAGGAAACGATCGGAAAAACCTGACGAAAAAAGGGTAAGACAAGGTCATCGCAACCATTGTCTGGGTTCGGGAGTCGGTTACGCAAGGGGAAGGTATTAGCACCCCTCACGTCCGTCGTACTCGACGGGATCCTCGCTTGTTTGTTTACTTGGACGGGTTGGTTATAATCTATCTACCTATCAAGGCGGGCTGAAAAAGAAAAGAAAAATGACTCGGCAAAGCGTCGCACTTTATGCCTACGTATTCTCATCAGAGAATGAGAAATCAGAGTCAACGTAGTTCGGCCTACGAAGGGTTATGGGGGAAAGGTTGAAGGTTGCTCGCTAGGATATCACATCTTATGCCTACGTACTTCCACACAGCATGGAAGATCAGAGCAAACGTAGTTCAGGAAACTACGGCTTATTTCCTGTCTTTTACGAAAGAAGTGTTTTTTATTGTGTTTGCAATTTCAACCGCACTAGAGACTATGACCTGAGAGTGAATGCGTCGCATGTCACCCAAAGGGTACCATACTAAACATCCAGACTGTGGAAAAGAAACTCTCCCACAATCCTTTCTCAGATAGCTTAAGGCTCGTAACGTACGTAAGAAATCGTTCATGATTACTGTATCTTAAACTGTTTTGAGATGAGAAGAGAACAGGCCCAACTAGGAGGGAGACTATCAAGTCCTACTGTTGTCATGCCATGGATTCATCCTATGGTTGAGGTTTAAACATGGAACTCCTAGATGTTGTCATGCATAGGTTTCAACCTAAAGTTCTATCACATCCTCCCTTGAACAAGGAAGAATGGAAGTCCTACGGGAAAGGAAAACGAAAGGAAGAAACGGAAATACAAGTAATAACCGCATATAAATGAACATGAATATAGCAATGATAAATGCGATGAAAATGAGGGAGGAAGGTTCATCTCAACCTCAAGCCCATTTATGGATGGAATAAGAAAATATCAAGTGATCATATGCAAAGAATCGAGTGAAAACTCCGAATGAAACGCGTAATCCACTATTTGGAATCGCAACGTGCTATCATGCAAACAAGTCGATAATCGGGCAAGCTACACATACAAATAACAGCCACCTAAGGGTCTTCCAATACCTCTAACCTATCTACAATAAGAAATATAAGCCACGGTGTTCATCACGCAAACACAAAGCGGCCGTTGGAGCCTTAACAAAAATAAAGTCCGTTCGGAAGTCCAAATTACAAGTTCGAATACAAAACATAAGAAAAATAGCAAAAGGTGCTAAAAAATTCAAATAAAAATCTCCAATGCCCTACATCAAGCCACAAACCAGGGGTGAGAGATACCACAAAAATATCCAAAGATAAATGGTCAAATAAGGTGGAAACATTGCAAGATATCTCATGTATACCAAAGGAAAGATTAAAGTGGAGCATGTTAAAGAAAGCATCCAAAACCAATTAAAATGGTACAATAAAATTCCCACAAAAATATATCACAATACCTCAACGTGTGTATGAGATCCCTGCAAAAAGATTGACATTTAAATTGTGTTTTGATAGCTCAAAGAAATTCAACAAAATGATAGCACCAGCATTGGCCTTTTTATGATGACCCAAATGTAAAAAATACAAAGAAAATTTCAAAAAATGGTAAAATTATAATTCCAGTTTTATTAAATCCTAGACATCTTAACGATTCATCACAAAAACATGGTGATCAAAAAGACTAATTTTCCTATTTTTTATGATTATTTGAAGTCAGCATATAAAACAGAAAAATGAAAAAGAAAAGAAATAAAGAACTAATATGAAGCAAAACAAATAATTGAGCAAAAAAAAGGAAAACAGCCCATACAGGGGTCGAACCCGCGCGCGCGGGGTGAGGAAACGGAGCCAAAACGGCGTCGTTTTGGAGGGGACACGTGGCATGCTACTGTGCGTCTTCTCCCTTGTGTGAGTGCTGGCCGGAAATGCTGTAGTGGTGGTGGCTGGAATTTTTTCCGGCGAATCTTCAAAACCCCATAACTTCTTCGTTTCTTGACGGATTTTCGATTTTTTTGAGTCCATTTTGCCCAGAATTTTATGTAGAATAATAATATGGCCATGAAATATATTAAAAACCTCTAAAAAATTTGAATCCAAATTCAACTCAAAAAATTCAAGAACTAAAAGTATTCATGAAACTCTCCCAATAATATCCAGAATCCAAGGCCATGTTATGGTGAATGAAATGGTGTAAAAAAAACAATGGAAAGATGGATTAATATTGTGTAATCTTGAATTACCTAAACCTCCAAAAAGTGACTTCTATGGCCTTCCACAACCTCCAATGCTTCAAGAAAGTTGTATAGAACCACTCACTAATATTTTCCAGAAATGATTTGATCAATAGAATTGCTTGAAATGGTGGAGAGAATAAATTTGGAATTTTTTCATGGAGCTTCTTTAATGAACATGTAATACACTTTTCTTGCACCAAAAGTTTGTCAAAAAATTGAGGAAAATGGTATGTGAATGGTATGGAATTAATTGTGATAATAGAATGGGAAAAAAATGGAAAGAAAGAAAGATATGAAATTTGAATATTCAAAGGGTGGCAAAATGTGAAGAAAAATGGAAGGAAGAAAAAAATGTGTAAGAAACTTTGAAATCCTTACTTTTCACTTTCTATCTTCACCAACCATCACCAACCCTTTCTTCATTATGATCAAACCAATATATAGCAACCAATGGAAGAGTCTAGATTCATCTAGAAACTTTGAGAATCATTTAGAAAGTAATGGAACTTCTCTTGTCATGACATATTGTATTATCTCCTTTCATGCCTTAAGCCTTTCAATCTTGTGTCAAAAACTCCTTACAAGAGATATTGGGATTGAATGAGTGAAAAAACAAGTTTGGTTTTGCCTTATGTGAAGATTTGCAAAGGTTCCTTAATATGCAAGCATGAACTTTACAAAGTAGCCCCCATTTTGAGACCTCAAATAAAGATTCTACTTGAACCATTGTTTTTAAAATGATGTTTGGATTCAAAATGACATATTGGATGACCTATTTTGGATTTGTGGATCTCCCAAACCAATTTCCAACTTGGATCCATTTAACTTATAAGTCATTTTTAGGTCATTTTTACCCAATCTTGTAAATCCTTGCTACAAGCTTTTCCAACAACCCATGACCACTTTACTAGGCTTAAAATCCCATTTTGAACAACTTTGATGTTTTGAGTTTTTTCATTTGAGGCTTGGAAATAGGAGATATGGCCTTTGCTTAAAATGACCTATAATCACCAAATGACCAAAATACCCCTGTCTTGGTCAAACCATAAGTTGAGCTCTACAAATCCTATCAAGGACTTCTAGTACTCTCTAGAAATATAAGAAGATGCTCTTCAACATTCATGTTGACTAAGAGATCATAGGAATCATCCTACTAGGGCAAAAGTTGTCTGCAAGTTGGGTGACTTTCAAGGACCCAGATTCACACACCTCAGCTGACCTGTAATTTGTCAAAACCATAACTTGAGCTCTGCACATCCTATCAAGGACTTCTACCACTCAAATTAAAGCTAAGAACAATCTCTACAACATTCATGTTGTGGGGAAGATGAGATATCAATCACATCTTGAGCTAAAACTGCCTGGAAGATAGGGATCAAACTAGGGCTTTTTCACTGACAATCCCTGGAAACCCTAACTCAAAACTTCTCAAACTCCTCATTCATGATGAATTGGTCTAGGAATCATCTTCATAACATCTCCATACATCATTCCATGATCCCATGGCCCTTGGATTGGGTCCCAACCTTCTCCAAATCTTCAGCTGATCTAGGGTTGACCCAGTCAAAACCCTAATTCTATCATTCATGGTTGAATCTTCTGAATTCTTGCATAATGACCTCTCTGGGCTTCATGATGGCTATGAAGACATCTCATAGGCTTTCTTAAAGCATCAAGTTCATTCTCAAAGTCTCAGAATCATCTGAGGAGCACCCACAACTCTCAAGCTATGAAGCACACAACCTTGGTTTCCACCAATTCTTCTGAGGATCTCCTGAACTTTCTGATGAGGATATCAACTTTCAAACACTTGATAGGTAAATAAATGTTGGTCAAATTTTGGGGTGCAACAGCTGCCCCTATTCAAACGGCTTGAACCTGACTGGGCGAGAAGCGAACGACTCTCAGCCAATCAAGGTGCGAGACGATTGAATACCGGTAAACCCGAAAATTTGCCAACTGCGCGAGCACATGATACTCTGCGGAGAACAAACCTTAGAACACTGCAACACTAGCTGCTCAACAACTAGCTGGAGAAATACTGATCTGACATCGCCGTCAGTCATCCTTATTAAATTCTTCTGATATTGCCTTCAGATAACCACAACCCCCAACCTCGCCGCTGGAAGACTAAACCATCTGACATACCCAACATCGCCGCTGGAAAACTGAATCTGACATCGCCGTCGGAAAGAAACATCGCTCTGAGAGACACTCGACATCGCCGTCGTACAACATCATCTCTGCTGGGGATTTAAAGAGTCTGACCTTGCCGTCAAAACAAACATCCGACCTCGCCGTCGGAAACAAACATTCAACCTCGCCGTCGAACGGACATCCAACCTCGCCGTCGGAAACAAACATAACCCGACCTCGCCGTCAAATCCAAACATCCAACTTCGCCGTCGGAAACAAACATTCGACCTCGCCGTCGAACGAACATCCAACCTCGCCGTCGGAAATAGACATTCGACCTCGCCGTCGAACAAACATAATCTGACCTCGTCGTCAAATCCAAACATCCAACTTCGCCGCTGGAGAAAATACGACACTGAACGACTCTGACCTGGGGTTCACCCCTGGTAAATGGAACAAAAGATACACTTGCGTATTTGAAACTACTCCGCTGGGAATGAGAGACTTAACCGAGCACACTCTGATCTGGGGTTCACCCTCAGAACCATAACGAACATCGGAATACTGCTGCACAACTGACCCACCGTAGAACTTCAACGTTAAAGATATATGAAACCCTGGCCCCTGGCCACTTCCAGCTTCAGCTAGAAAAGATCTTCAAGCACTCCTGAAGATGGAATCCTTGGCCTTCAAGGATAGATGAAACCATGACCCCTGGTCACTCCAGATCCGCTGGAGAATCTTCAAGTTCTTCTTAAGATAGATGAAACCCTGGCCCCTGGCCACTCCAGATCCGCTGGAGAATCTTCAAGTTCTTCTGAAGATAGACATCTTTGACCTTCAAGGATGTAAACTTTGCCCGTCGACAATTCCAGCTTCAGCTAGAAAAAATCTTCAAGTACTTCTGAAGATAAACATTCTTGACCTTCAAGGATGTAAACTTTGCCCGTCGGCAACTCTGCAGGAGGTATCTTCGACTTCAGTCTGAAGAAATGGTCCTTGGCCTTTAAGGATACATGGATCTGCCTTCAGGCGACTCCGCCTCTGCTATAGAGCATCCGTGACTTCAGTCAGGGATATACTTCGGCCTTCAGTCCGAAAAATGAATCCTAGGTCATTCATGACCTTGGGGATAACCTTGCCCTTAGGCACCTTCGCTTCAACTTGGGAAATCTATGACTTCAGTCAGAGAAATGGTATCCTGAGCCATTCATGACTCTACGGGGATTCAAACACTTTGCCTTCAGGCAAAACTCCGCTTCAGCTGGAGAAACATCTTCGACTTCAGTCGGAAGAAATGCTATTCACTTGATCGCAATCAATCATCACCTCAGGACAACTGACTTGGTCTTCAGACCAACATGGATCATCTTGTTATATCTACAAACTTCGGAACCTTGTCTTCAGCCACACATTGATTCATCAACACGGAAATCTGAATCCACAGGAACATACTGGTACCGCCTTCAGGCGCTTACGAAATCCATCCTCAGATTAGACATCGCTGTTGGAGCAGACATATCACGCTGCTAAGGATTTCAAGAATCATCTTGAACAAACAACTCCGTCGGGCACCTTCAAGAATCACCCTGAACCGATAACCATTCTGGAGACTTTATTCTGCTGGGTATTCCAGGAATCTTCCTGGGCATCTCTTGCTGGGGGACGCTACTGGGGAGCTCAAGCATCACACTAGGCGAACAACTCGGGAAACTGCGCTGAAGTCTTAAGAATCATCTTAAGCAAACGGCCCTGCTGAGGAATTCAAGAATCGTCTTGAACTGAAGGCTTCGCTGGGGATCTCAAAAATCATCTTGAGCGAGCGACTATGGGGATTACACCGGGGTCCTTAAGAATCATCTTAAGAAAGCGACCTCGTCGGGGAGAACATCAGGAATCGTCCCGAGCAACTGGTCCTTTGGTGGAACACCTGTAAAACAAGAATAATAGTAACCTAGATCATGCTCATGATGCGTATGCTTCTGCGCCATGCCCCACACGGTGGGAATGCTATGCGTTTATGCTAAATGCTATGCATTCATGCACAATGATGCAATCCCGTCAGCAAAATAAATGCCGAGGGGGAAATTCTCCTGTCAAGGAGAAAGAACTACTCAGATAGAGGAATCATCCTGCTGAGGAGAAGACTGCACGCCAATATCAATCGGACTCTGTCTGGGGAATTGATCTTCCGCGGACTGCTGCAGGGAAAACAACTTCAGCTGATTACTGCAGGGGAACGAAGCTCTACGAGAACCTGAACCTGCTGATATCAATCGCGAGAATAAACTGTGTGGCCGTCTCGGCTACTTTTCTGGGGATAACAACTCTGTGGGGAAACAACTTCAGCTGCTCAACACTCCACTGGGGAAACAACTGAGTATGGTCTGATCAACTTCCAAGGACTCGGCTCTCTTGGACATCTGCAAACTCGGCTGAGGAAGGAGAAGTCATTCTGCTTCGCTGGAGAGAGTGCGACTCCGGGGAAACACAGCATCAGCTGTTCAATATCTGCTAGGGAACATCCATTCAAGGTCCCAACTGCTTCCAAGGATTCGGCTCTCTTGGAGGTTTGCGGACTCAGCCGGGGAGAGAGAAATCATTCTACTTCAACGGGCGGGTACGACTCTGATGAGGAATTTCAATTTCGCTGGGGAAGAAGGAATCATCCGACTTCGGGGGAGAGTACAACTCTGCAGGGGAGTACAACATCAGCTGTTTCAATACTCTACTGGGGGAAGAGGGAATCATCCAACTTCGGGAGAGAATACGGCTCTGGTGGGGAATCTCAATTCCGCTGGAGACTTCATCCTGGAACCATCAGTTACTGCATACTTCGGCGTACGAACAGCTTCTTACAAGACTTGCACTTGTGACCCGGTGCGGGGGAGACACCTGCTTCGGCGACTTTACTGGGGAAAACGCGAGCTTCGGTATCCGAACATTTCTATGAGACCTGCACTTGTGACCCGGTGCTGGGGGAGAATACGAGCTGCTGCGCGTGACTCAGCTGATGAGGTGACGTTCCTTCAGGATGCGTCTGCTTGGGGAAGAGAATCATCTCTGCCTGGGGAGACATATCAATGCTCACCATTCTGCGTTCAGATTCTGCGGAGGAGAGACTACTGAACTCTGCTGGAGGGCTTGCCCTGCTTCGGGGATGCGCACGACACATCTCCTGGGAGGTGCTACACCTGCCACAACACAAACAAACAGACGAGATACCCTCCTCAAAGGGGCCTATCCAGGTTATTATCTCGTGACAATATTCAGTTAATTAATTGTTTCAACAATCAATGGGCCTAGGCCCGTAAGTTTATGCATGCGCATTTTATCAAAAAACATCGGCGTTTTCATTCGCAAACAAAACAGATAAATGCTAAACAGACAAGCAGAATTGCTGAATAATGGGCATTTTATTGATGATGAACCCCTGAATGGGCAAAAATGTTTTACAACAGAGGCAAGCTCCTGGAATGAGGAAGCCGCGCAAAAATAAAACATAACTATACATCAGTATATACAAATGTCGGCAACGAGACGTAGACGAACACCATGAGTTGATCCCTCTAAGACCCACTCGACTTCGATACTTATCCGACGCTTCAGCTTTGGAAGAGATTGATTCAGATGAACGGCCCTCAGGTCCTCCAAACCCCTAAACAATGAAAGTCCATACGCGGAACGCAGTCATTTGCTTATTCAAATCCCTAACTTTTGCGTGAACCGCCCTTTACGGGTTTTCAGTTCACCGGGATACCCTTTTTTGCCGAAGCCGCCCAGTGTAGGTTTTCGACTTCGCGGGTGTACATTTTTCAATATATCCCTAATTTTTGCCCGAACCTTTTATTATGTTTTTGGTTCGCCGGGATGCCCCTTTTTTGCCTTGACTCTTTCTTTTTTTGTCCAGCGGGTCTCTTTCAAGCAAAGTATTTTTTAACTGCGTCCGCGTTCACCGGGGATGCAAAATCTTCACCATCCATCGTGGATAACAACAAAGCTCCTCCTGAGAAGACCTTGCTAACGACATATGGCCCTTCGTAATTCGGAGTCCACTTGCCCCGGTGATCGGAGTGTGGCGGAAGAATCTTCTTCAGGACGAGATCACCCGTCTGAAAGCTTCTAGGACGCACCTTCTTATCATAAGCTTTCTTCATTCGGCTTTGGTACAGGCGACCAAATGCAATCGATGCTAACCTCTTCTCGTCCATCAGGCTGAGCTGGTTCAAACGATTCGTAATCCATTCTGCCTCATCGAGTTTCACGTCAACCAAAACTCGCAAAGGAATCTCCACTTCTAACGGCAGGACAGCTTCCATACCGTACACCAAGGAGAAAGGAGTTGCCCCGGTCGACGTACGCACCGTCGTACGATAACCGTGCAAGGCGAACGGCAACATCTCGTGCCAATCTTTGTACGTCACAACCATCTTCTGAACAATCTTCTTTATGTTCTTGTTGGCCGCTTCAACAACGCCATTCATCTTCGGCCGGTAAGGAGACGAGTTGTGGTGTTCAATCTTGAAGCTCTGGCACAGCTCCTTCATCATCTTGTTATTCAAATTCAAACCATTATCAGTAATGATCCGCTCGGGAATTCCATAGCGACAGATGATGTCCTTCTTTATGAATTTAGCTACCACCTGCTTGGTCACACTAGCGTACGAGGCTGCCTCCACCCATTTGGTGAAGTAGTCGATAGCTACCAGAATGAAACGATGACCATTGGACGCAGTGGGCTCGATCTTGCCTATCATGTCAATGCCCCACATGGAGAACGGCCAAGGGGAGGACATGACATTTAATGGGCACGGCGGCACATGAACTCTATCAGCATAAATCTGGCATTTATGACATCTCTTCGCGAATCTGAAGCAATCCGACTCCATCGTCAGCCAGTAATATCCTGCTCTCAGGATCTTTCTCGTCATGGCATGCCCGCCGGCGTGCGTACCAAATGTGCCCTCATGAACTTCTTCCATGAGCATATTCGCCTCTTTCTCATCTACACATCTGAGTAGCACGAGATCGTGGTTTCTCTTATACAACACTCCATCAGGATTGAGATAAAAGTTTCCAGACAGCCTTCTCAGAGTCTTCTTATCCTGGGTTGACGCACCCGCAGGATACTCCTTAGTCATAAGGAAGGTCTGGATATCGTGGAACCATGGCTTGCCGTCATTGGCATCCTCGATTGCAAAGACAAATGCCGGTCTATCAAGACGCGAAAGTACAATTCTTGGAGCCTCATTCCAATAATTGACTTTATACATTGAAGCCAACGTGGCTAAGGCATCAGCCATCTGATTTTCAGCCCTAGGTACATGATGAAGTTCCACTCGATCGAAGAAAGGAAGTAGCCTCCTGGCATAATTCATGTACGACACTAAATTCGCTTGACGAGTTTCCCACTCCCCTTTAATCTGATTGATTACAAGCGCTGAGTCACCATATACGTCTAGATTCTTGATTCTCAAATCAATTGCCTCTTCTAGACCCATAATACACGCTTCATACTCTGCTTCATTGTTGGTAACTGGAAACGTCAGTCTCGCAGTAAACGGGATGTGGGATCCGTGAGGAGTCGTGATGATAGCCCCGATACCACTTCCATAGGAATTAACTGATCCGTCGAATATCAACTTCCACTGAGACTTCCTATCTGGTCCTTCATCGGGCAATGGCTCATCGCAATCCTTCGCTTTGAGAAACATAATATCCTCGTCAGGGAATTCAAACTTCATCGGCTGGTAGTCTTCGATTGGCTGTTCGGCAAGGTAATCAGACAATACGCTTCCCTTAATGGCTTTCTGGGAGACATACTGAATATCATATTCCGTTAACACCATCTGCCATCTGGCAATCCTGCCCGAAAGAGCCTGCTTCTCGAAGACGTACTTGATCGGATCCATCTTCGAAATTAGCATTGTGGTGTGATTGAGCATATACTGTCGTAGACGTTTGGCAGCCCAAGCTAATGCACAACACGTCTTCTCCAGCATCGAGTATCGAGATTCACACTCAGTGAACTTTTTACTCAAATAATAAATGGCATGCTCTTTTCTGCCCGTCCCGTCGTGCTGACCGAGAACACACCCCATACTATTCTCCAGAACCGTCAGGTACATGATTAATGGCCGTCCAGCCACTGGGGGTATCAAGATTGGAGGTTCTTGAAGATACTGCTTTATTTTGTCGAATGCCTTCTGGCAATCCTCATTCCAAGTAATCGCCTGATCTTTCTTTAAAAGCTTGAACATCGGTTCACAAGTGGCCGTGAGCTGAGAAATAAACCTTGCAATGTAGTTTATTCGGCCCAAGAAACCACGAACTTCTTTTTCTGTTTTCGGCGCTGGCATTTCTTGAATGGCTTTTATTTTAGCAGGATCAACTTCAATACCTCGTTCACTAACGATAAACCCCAATAACTTTCCGGACCGTACTCCGAAAGTGCACTTGTTAGGATTCAGCCTTAGCCTGAACTTCCTAAGCCTCTCAAAAAGCTTCAATAAGTTGACCAGATGCTCTTCCTCCATTTGGGACTTTGCAATCATGTCATCAACATAGACCTCGATCTCATGATGAATCATATCATGAAACAAAGTTACCATTGCTCGCTGGTAAGTGGCCCCTGCGTTCTTCAGACCGAAGGGCATTACCTTATAGCAGAATGTTCCCCAGGGGGTGATAAACGTCGTTTTCTCCATGTCCTCTGGTGCCATCTTAATCTGATTGTAACCGGAGAAGCCATCCATGAACGAAAACACGGAGAACTGGGCTGTGTTGTCGACCAACACATCGATATGAGGCAACGGGAAATCATCCTTAGGGCTCGCCCTATTCAAATCCCGATAATCGACGCACATGCGTACCTTACCGTCCTTCTTCGGTACAGGCACTATGTTGGCGACCCACAGAGGGTAAGTGGTAACGGCTAGAAATCCTGCGTCCAACTGCTTCTGGACTTCTTCTTTGATTTTTACAGCCATGTCTGGTCTCGTCCTCCTAAGCTTCTGCTTGACTGGAGGGCAATCTTCTCGCAACGGCAAGCGATGAACCACAATGTCTGTGTCAAGTCCGGGCATATCTTCGTATGACCAAGCAAAGACGTCACTATACTCTCGAAGCATCTCGACCAGTCTGTGCTTGACATCACTCTGCAGCGCAGCCCCTACTCTGACATTTCTGACGAGTTCTTCAGAACCCAGATTTACAATCTCAATATCCTCCTCATGAGGCAGAATAACCTTTTCCTCTTGTCTCAACAAGCGGGCCAACTCTTCCGGAAGGTCTTCGTCTTCATCAATCTCATCCTCGGCTTGATAGATCGGGCAATCGAAATCGTAGTGAGCCGTAGAGGGTCCAGAGTCGATGTCATCTGTTATGTGGATCCTGCAATAACAAGGGTTAAGTTTAAAGCAAGAATATGCAGGTTAGCACAAACCTCGTTGCCATTTTGCTGTTTTTCGAAATAAACATAAAACAGGAATAACAGAGAACACAATATTTGAGTACGAAGAAACACCTTTTATTTATTAACAAAATGCATGTACATAATCCAACGAGGCCCTGACAATAAAACCACTACGCCCCGGGCAAGACATAGGGTTGTACAAAGATTGTAAAAAGCAAATCATTACTCTTCACTTGTCAGCTTGATAGTCTCCTTGATGGTCCAATTGTTGAGGCGCTCGCCCGGCTTGCTCGGTTGAATCCAGGCGTCAAGATCACAATCGCTATCCCCACTGTCCTCAGACGCTGCGTTGATGCTTTCGAAAATTACTCCGCCCTTGGTGAATAGGATCAGCCCCTTCCCACGAGACGAACTGCTAGAAGAAGATGAAGCTTCAGCTTCAGGAGAATATCCCAATCCAAACTTATCCTGCTTGATTGGTATATCCAAAACATGCCCCCAGCCTGGGGTGGAACCGGCTTCGACGACGACTCGAGCTTCCTTAAACGAGGAGAGATTCATCTCTTGCTTCTCTACGACGACAGGAGCTACCTCTTTCACCTTAACGGTTTCAAATGCTTGGCAGAGCGTTTCATGGATTTCGCCATCCATTTTAACATATTTAAAGGACGACAAGTGGCTCACCATAATGTCCTCCTCACCACAGACGGTTACTATGCTGCCCCCGACAGCATATTTAAGCTTTTGATGCAGCGTGGACGTCACGGCACCTGCAGCATGGATCCATGGCCGACCTAAGAGGCAACTGTAGGCAGGCATGATATCCATAATATAGAAAACCGTATTGAACGTCTCTGGACCAACTTGAATTGGCAGGGTCAACTCTCCGAAGACGTGGCGCTTAGTTCCGTCAAAGGCTTTCACCACCAGATCACTGGGCGTGCAAAGCAATCCACGAGTGTCCAATTTCATCAATGCCTTCTTCAGAAGCACATTAAGCGACGAACCCGTATCCACCAGTACATGCGACATAATAGTGCCTCTGCACTCTATCGAGACGTGCAAGGTGCTATTGTGGTCTCTTCCTTTAGGAGTCAGCTCTAGATCTGTGAATCCCAGCCCATTACCAGCATTAACATGGGCTACCACCTCTTCCAGCTGATTTACTGATATCTCCTGCGGCACGTAGGCAGCGTTTAATACCTTCAGCAAGGCATTGCGGTGCGCCTCAGAACACAACAACAAGTTAAGAATAGAGATCTTTGACGGAGTCTGATGAAGATGATCTATAATCTTGTAGTCGCTCTTCTTGATTAATCGCATGAACTCTTCAGCATCTTTAACTAGCAAATCTTTTTCTGCCCCAGAAGGGACCTCTTCGACAGCTTTACCTTTACCCTTATCCACAGCGTCAGCTCGGACCACTTTCTCTGCTGCAACCTCTGCTGGTGCGAACACTCTACCGCTTCGAGTAATGCTACTGACTCCGGCAAGATTCTGCACAGTCGATCCGTATGGCTCCAGCTCTAACTTCTGACCATTGCAATAGACTTCGGCGCCATAATGCCATGGGACAGCGTTAGTGCTTTCGAATGGGATTGGTCCGGCCCTGGTGATAGTGATTGTAGGCGGACGGGGCGCAGAAATAGTAATAGGGTGACGAGGAATAGTAATGGTGGCAACTTCATCTGCCTGCTTCAGCACGACCTCCCCTGATGCACTTTCAACGCTCCGGCTGAACTGCAAAATACCCTCAGACATCAGACTTTGGATACCTTCGACCAGCTGCTCACATCCATCAGGAAGTGTAGCACAAGCCATACATAACTCTCCGCATCCAGGAAAGAAACCCTTCTTCAGCAACTTAGCCTTGACAAAACTAAGCGGCGTCTTCAAATCTTTGACATCAGTCAGCAAGTCTGAACTCTCCTCAGTGATAACGGCATTCACTCCGCCCCCCTTATGATGAGGCATGGGGTTTTTGGTAACGTTGGGCACGTTGTTAGAAAATTTGATGACCTTGGCGTCCACCAAGTCCTGCACTTTGTGCTTGAAAGCTTTACAATTCTCAATCGTATGGCCTGGTGCCCCAGTATGGAAATCACAAGTAGCATTGGCGTCATACCCCGACGGCGGTGCCCCTGTTAAGGGAGCCATTGTCCTCTTTTGCACTAACTGAAGCTGAAGCAACGTTTGTAAGAGCTGTGCATACGACATAGGTGGAGTTTCAAAATGACGATTTGTCAGAGGAGCCCGATTCTGATATCTTCTATACCCCTGCTGATTCTGCTGCTGAGGCTGCTGCTGCTGCTGCTGCTGCTGCGGCTGCGGTGGAGCAGCTGGGATATTTATGCTAGCAATCTGAGGCTGATGGCCCTTGCCCTTTCTCCGAGCATTAGTGACAGCACTTGCATCCCCCTCTCGACGCTTACCGGCGTAGGGTTTCTTACTACCTCCTCCAGCTGAGGATGATTCGCCCTGAATTTTTCCGATCTTTATACCGTTCTCAACATGCTCGCCCATAGTGATGAGAGCCGAGAATGTTCCAGACATGCCACTGACCAGCTTTTCATAGTAGATTCCAGGAAGGGTAGCCACGAACATTTGCACCAGCTCGCGCTCAACCATCGGCGGTTGAACCCGAGCAGCCAATTCACGCCACCGCTGGGCGTACTCTTTAAAGCTTTCATTGTTCCGCTGTGAGAGACTCTGGAGCTGAACTCGGTTGGGAGCCAAGTCGCTATTGTATTGATAGTGGAGGACGAACGCTTCTGCGAGATCTTTCCAGGTGCGCACAGTAGCGGGCTCCAGGCCCATATACCATTCGAGTGATGGACCAGAAAGACTGTCCTGGAAGAAGTGCATCAGCAACTTCTCATCGTCAGAATAGGCGGACATCTTTCTATAATAAGATCGAAGGTGGACGCGGGGGCAAGTAGTACCCTTATACTTCTCAAAGACTGGCACCTTGAACTTATGAGGTACCTTAAAGTCAGCAATCAACCCGAGCTTGGACATATCAACGCCCAATGTGTTCTGATTTTCAATGTCTCTCATCTTGTCTTCCAGCGCTTTGAACCTGAGTCGAGTTTCAGCATTCAACTCTGCTTCCACACCTCTCTGAGAAAATACGTCATCCTGATGGTCCTCCAGCCACGGTTGAGGCACCAACAGATTTCCGACACCAGCGTTGCCGTTGACCGGCCCTATGTTAACATTGGCTCCCAGACTACCATTGCCGACGCCCGCCGCATTGAGTCCGAGATTAGTCATCAGATTGCCGTTAGCACTGCCGTTGCCCCCGGCAACAGGAACAACATTTTGTGGAGCGTCCACTGGAGGAGGAGTAGGCACAGCCCCTCCATGAAGTATGCCGTTACTGTCAACCCTGGAGATCAGAGGTTGAACCAAAGTGCGAAGCTGGTCCTGACCATTAGCGACTACCTGCATCAGTTCCATAAAACGATCCATCCGTTCCCGGAGCTCTTGAACATCTGACTGCACCTGGTCCATGATCCTTGTCTGATTAGCGCGAGTTGAGTAGCGGTAGATGAGTCTTTGATCAATCCTGGAGACCGGAGACAGCTCGGAACCTGAAAAACCTGTCAACAATAAAGGTTAGGAAAAGCAATAAGATATACACCCTGCAAATATGCTTCATGCAGATGCATGCGTGTGTCTGTGTGCGTGGGAGATTTTCCCCCGATCCTAGTGCCTTAGTGCCAGTGCTGATAATAATAAGAGGAAGAAGAAATCCGAGCCCAATCATGGAAACATCAATCTCATATATATATGGAAAAGCCTGTCAAGGCAGTACACAGTGTCAGCGAGTACAAACAAATCAACAGCATGACCTCAGCCAACAAGTCTGGTGATGGTCAGCATAGATCAAAACAACATGAATACAACTAGTCAAGTATGGCCACAGGCGCGATACTCTGCTAATAACTCCTTTGTCTCTGAATGATCTGGCGAAGTGAGCAACCCCTCGACGAGTAGTTCCCTCTGCCTGACGGTATGCTGAAGCCCCTGAACTGAACTCTCCCAAGCTCCTTCGCCAAAGCAATCCTCCAGTTTCCGCTTCCTAGACTCAAACATCAGCTTATGCTCCTTCAGGTTAGCAAGAGCTTTGTTGAGACGGGCTTCAGCGGAGTATCTGCGGGCGGTCTCTTCATCAAACCTCCGCTCACTGTCCTTTACTTCGGCTTCCAGCTTAGAAATCTGCAGCATCAGCTTGTCCTCTCGCTCCTTCCTGGTGGCCATGGAGGTCTTCCAATGCTGGTCGAACTTAGATATCCTACGATATGCCTCCTCCAAATGCTGCTTCTTCGTAGCTAGTACATCATTAGCAGCCCTGAAGTCTTGACCTAAGCGCTCCCGATCAGCAATCTGCTTCGCCAAGTCTGCACCCAGTTGGTTCACCGACTCTGTTTGCTTTTTGAGAGCATGCACGGCTTCGTTCCTCTCACTTCGAAGCTGAGCTAACTCCTTCTCTAATTCTGCATTTGCCCTCTTCAGTTCATCTCGCTCAGCCAGTACCTGGTTGTGCTGATGAATGGACACAGTGGTAGGCTCTTCGACTGGGGGAGGACTCTCTGGTCTGATGTGAGGGAATGGCATCCCTATAAGGCTGGCTCTGGCTCTGATCCAATCTGAATAAGGAGGGTAGGCTTGGCTGTTGCTCTTTCCCAACAACGGCTTTCCTCTCGTGCTGATATTGTTCCACGCATACTGAAGTTTGGACAACAAATCCCCCTCTAGAGTACCCGTGAGGTACAGAGATTCCTGTACCTCTTCCTCCTTCGGCGGAGTCCTCAAAGCGTATGCGAACTGACGAACTAGCAATGATGGATTGTAGTTGATGCAACCCTTCCTACCTATCAGGGGTACGTTAGGAAACCCACTACAACTGAAGATCACCTCGGTGCCTAACCTGTCTCTGTCAACGAACCAATCAATGTCTTCTGCCGACAAACTCATCAGACGGTCAGGCCACTCAGCTGTGGCTGCAGACGAGACAGAAGAACCCCTCTTGGGCAAATGACTATAAAACCACTTGTACAACAACGGTACGCAGCATGAGACATTCTTTCCTCTCCGGTTCTCATTCTTGTAATGCACTGAATGATAGACGTCTCCGATCAGAGTAGGGACTGGATTCCCTGAGGCGAAGATGTGGAATGCATCAAAGTCCACGAAGTCAGGCATGTTGGGGAACAGGATAATGCCATATATGCATAAAGCAAGGATGGCATTGAATGCGTCCCAACCTTTGTCCTTAGCACACTGCTGAGCCTTAGCTATCAGAAACTGCAGAGAGAACCCAGGAGCCTTGTTCCAGCTCGTCACCACTAACTCAGAAGCGCTCAAATGGAGTGAGGAAGCTAAACCAGCCAGATCAGGCTCAGCATCCATGTGGACAAAAGGCATCTGCCCTTTGATGGGCACACCCAACATATCAGCATACTCTTCCAATGTCGGCGCGAGAACGAAGTCATGAAAAGTGAAACACCTCAAGGGAGGGTCATAGAACTGCAGAAGAGCATGTAACCCATTCAACTCGGACGTAGAAGGTTTGCAAACCAGACTAAGCAACCTGCCATAAGACTTCCTGAACCTATCCTTCACAGAATCCCCTGCCAGGGCTATCAAACCAGTCAACTTCGACACATCAGGGGTCGGGAACTTGTACGCAACAGTCTTCCTGAGGGAGGCCATAATAGCAGTAGGAGGCGGGAAATCCTAGATCGGGGAAACGGTACCTGCAACACAGACACACGTTAATGGAATGCAGATGAATGCGCAAACTAATGCAAAATGCAGACATGCAATAATATATCCGGATAGCTGCTGTGGAGATTCTGTATCAACAGTCACTGATGAGAAGAAAACCCCGGTGCAAAACTACTAATCTGATCTGCTGAGAATAACCATCTGATTGGACCGAGATCAAAATTCCGTTCTGACAAGAATAAGTGCCTGATAATAAGGACCCCGGGTGCAAGATCAAGGAACATCTGTTGATGAAGCCTTCAGACCCCAAATCAAAAATCTGCCCTATCAAGAACAAACACGCAGCTGCTGATGAGATCTTCAGACCCCACTCAAAATCTGCCCTATCAAGAACAAATAACATCTGCTGATGAGATCTTCAGACCTCACTCAAAACCTGCTCCATCCAGAACAAACCACTGATGATAACACACTGATCAAAGCCTGCTCTATCAAGAACAGACATACACCCGATGATAAGATCCTCTGATCAAACCCTGCTCTATCAAGAACAAACGAATCTGCAGCCGAGAAACTCTGGTACCAACATAACTGATTCACTGTCAAGAAAACCAGGTAGTCTGAAGGTCTAAGTTTCCTGCAATAAACCCAGTCCCGCTCACAGGTATGGACCTAGACTGACTCAAGGTACGGCATCCTATGCGTTCATCAGCGTCACAGACTTTCAAAACTGATGATACGATTCCCAGAAGGAGTGGCATCATCAAGTCCTGAAGAGGCCTCACTTAGCTGAATCACAAATGATCGGTCCCCAGAGTCGACAATCCACCAAACCAGCAACCGTCTCAACCCAAAGGGTTGAAAGTGAAGCCAACCGGATGAACCTCGTCTGAGCGTGGATTTCATGAGACACTAGTGCCTGCAAAGCAAGCACGCGCCCACTAATTTCCACTCTAAGTCTATGGTGCACTCAAGCCTGGGTCTGGCTTCTCACTCATCAGAACTCCCATCCCACAACAGCACAAATAATCATATTTTACTGAATATAAAATGCGGGAAATAAAGTGCGAGAAGTAAAAAAATGCGATAAATAAACGCAACCCAACAAGCAAACACACAAGCGGTAGGATTGACTCGCACAGGGAACCGTTGGAGTCCCCAGCAGAGTCGCCAGCTGTCGCTTGCGCGAAAATAAGGTGCCGGCAAAACAGAAGAGTCGCCACCTTTCGTTATTTATCCCTCAGGGCGGGAAAGGAAACGATCGGAAAAACCTGACGAAAAAAGGGTAAGACAAGGTCATCGCAACCATTGTCTGGGTTTGGGAGTCGGTTACGCAAGGGGAAGGTATTAGCACCCCTCACGTCCGTCGTACTCGACGGGATCCTCGCTTGTTTGTTTACTTGGACGGGTTGGTTATAATCTATCTACCTATCAAGGCGGGCTGAAAAAGAAAAGAAAAATGACTCGGCAAAGCGTCGCACTTTATGCCTACGTATTCTCATCAGAGAATGAGAAATCAAAGTCAACGTAGTTCGGCCTACGAAGGGTTATGGGGGAAAGGTTGAAGGTTGCTCGCTAGGATATCGCATCTTATGCCTACGTACTTCCACACAGCATGGAAGATCAGAGCAAACGTAGTTCGGGAAACTACGACTTATTTCCTGTCTTTTACGAAAGAAGTGTTTTTTATTGTGTTTGCGATTTCAACCGCACTAGAGACTATGACCTGAGAGTGAATGCGTCGCATGTCACCCAAAGGGTACCATACTAAACATCCAGACTGTGGAAAAGAAACTCTCCCACAATCCTTTCTCAGATAGCTTAAGGCTCGTAACGTACGAAAGAAATCGTTCATGATTACTGTATCTTAAACTGTTTTGAGATGAGAAGAGAACAGGCCCAACTAGGAGGGAGACTATCAAGTCCTACTGTTGTCATGCCATGGATTCATCCTATGGTTGAGGTTTGAACAGGGAACTCCTAGATGTTGTCATGCATAGGTTTCAACCTAAAGTTCTATCACATCCTCCCTTGAACAAGGAAGAATGGAAGTCCTACGGGAAAGGAAAACGAAAGGAAGAAACGGAAATACAAGTAATAACCGCATATAAATGAACATGAATATAGCAATGATAAATGCGATGAAAATGAGGGAGGAAGGTTCATCTCAACCTCAAGCCCATTCATGGATGGAATAAGAAAATATCAAGTGATCATATGCAAAGAATCGAGTGAAAACTCCGAATGAAACGCGTAATCCACTATTTGGAATCGCAACGTGCTATCATGCAAACAAGTCGATAATCGGGCAAGCTACACATACAAATAACAGCCACCTAAGGGTCTTACAATACCTCTAACCTATCTACAATAAGAAATATAAGCCACGGCGTTCATCACGCAAACACAAAGCGGCCGTTGGAGCCTTAACAAAAATAAAGTCCGTTCGAAAGTCCAAATTACAAGTTCGAATACAAAACATAAGAAAAATAGCAAAAGGTGCTAAAAAATTCAAATAAAAATCTCCAATGCCCTACATCAAGCCACAAACCAGGGGTGAGAGATACCACAAAAATATCCAAAGATAAATGGTCAAATAAGATGGAAACATTGCAAGATATCTCATGTATACCAAAGGAAAGATTAAAGTGGAGCATGTTAAAGAAAGCATCCAAAACCAATTAAAATGGTACAATAAAATTCCCACAAAAATATATCACAATACCTCAACGTGTGTATGAGATCCCTGCAAAAGGATTGACATTTAAATTGTGTTTTGATAGCTCAAAGAAATTCAACAAAATGATAGCACCAGCATTGGCCTTTTTATGACGACCCAAATGTAAAAAATCCAAAGAAAATGTCAAAAAATGGTAAAATTATAATTCCAGTTTTATTAAATCCTAGGAATCTTAAAGATTCATCACAAAAAAATGGGGATCAAAAAGACTAATTTTACTATTTTTTATGATTATTTGAAGTCAGAATATAAAACAGAAAAATGAAAAAGAAAAGAAATAAAGAACTAATATGAAGCAAAACAAATAATTGAACAAAAAAAAGGAAAACAGCCCATACAGGGGTCGAACCCGCGCGCGGGGTGAGGAAACGGCGTCGTTTTGGAGGGGACACGTGGCACGCTACTGTGCGTCTTCTCCCTTGTGTGAATGCTGGCCGGAAATGCTGTAGTGGTGGTGGCCGGAATTTTTTCCGGCGAATCTTCAAAACCCCATAACTTCTTCGTTTCTTGACGGATTTTCGATTTTTTTGAGTCCATTTTGCCCAGAATTTTATGTAGAATAATAATATGGCCATGAAACATATTAAAGACCTCTAAAAAATTTGAATCCGAATTCAACTCAAAAAATTCAAGAACTAAAAGTATTCATGAAACTCTCCCAATAATATCCAGAATCCAAGGCCATGTTATGGTGAATGAAATGGTGTAAAAAAAACAATGGAAAGATGGATTAATATTGTGTAATCTTGAATTACCTAAACCTCCAAAAAGTGACTTCTATGGCCTTCCACAACCTCCAATGCTTCAAGAAAGTTGTATAGAACCACTCACTAATATTTTCCAGAAATGATTTGATCAATAGAATTGCTTGAAATGGTGGAGAGAATAAATTTGGAATTTTTTCATGGAGCTTCTTTAATGAACATGTAATACACTTTTCTTGCACCAAAAGTTTGTCAAAAAATTGAGGAAAATGGTATTTGAATGATATGGAATTAATTGTGATAATAGAATGGGAAAAAAATGGAAAGAAAGAAAGATATGAAATTTGAATATTCAAAGGGTGGCAAAATGTGAAGAAAAATGGAAGGAAGAAAAAAATGTGTAAGAAACTTTGAAATCCTCACTTTTCACTTTCTATCTTCACCAACCATCACCAACCCTTTCTTCATTATGATCAAACCAATATATAGAAACCAATGGAAGAGTCTAGATTCATCTAGAAACTTTGAGAATCATTTAGAAAGTAATGGAACTTCTCTTGTCATGACATATTGTATTATCTCCTTTCATGCCTTAAGCCTTTCAATCTTGTGTCAAAAACTCCTTACAAGAGATATTGGGATTGAATGAGTGAAAAAACAAGTTTGGTTTTGCCTTATGTGAAGATTTGCAAAGGTTCCTTAATATGCAAGCATGAACTTTACAAAGTAGCCCCCATTTTGAGACCTCAAATCAAGATTCTACTTGAACCATTGTTTTTAAAATGATGTTTGGATTCAAAATGACATATTGGATGACCTATTTTGGATTTGTGGATCTCCCAAACCAATTTCCAACTTGGATCCATTTAACTTATAAGTCATTTTTAGGTCATTTTTACCCAATCTTGTAAATCCTTGCTACAAGCTTTTCCAACAACCCATGACCACTTTTCTAGGCTTAAAATACCATTTTGAACAACTTTGATGTTTTGAGTTTTTTCATTTGAGGCTTGGAAATAGGAGATATGGCCTTTGCTTAAAATGACCTATAATCACCAAATGACCAAAATACCCCTGTCTTGGTCAAACCATAAGTTGAGCTCTACAAATCCTATCAAGGACTTCTAGTACTCTATAGAAAGCTAAGAAGATGCTATTCAACATTAATGTTGACCAAGAGATCATAGGAATCATCCTACTAGGGCAAAAGTTGTCTGCAAGTTGGGTGACTTTCAAGGACCCAGATTCACACACCTCAGCTGACCTGTAATTTGTCAAAACCATAACTTGAGCTTTGCACATCCTATCAAGGACTTCTACCACTCAAATTAAAGCTAAGAACAAGCTCTACAACATTCATGTTGTGGGGAAGATGAGATATCAATCACATCTTGAGCTAAAACTGCCTGGAAGATAGGGATCAAACTAGGGCTTTTTCACTGACAATCCCTGGAAACCTTAACTCAAAACTTCTCAAACTCCTCATTCATGATGAATTGGTCTAGGAATCATCTTCATAACATCTCCATACATCATTCCATGATCCCATGGCCCTTGGATTGGGTCCCAACCTTCTCCAAATCTTCAGCTGATCTAGGGTTGACCCAGTCAAAACCCTAATTCTATCATTCATGGTTGAATCTTCTGAATTCTTGCATAATGACCTCTCTGGGCTTCATGATGGCTATCAAGACATCTCATAGGCTTTCTAAAAGCATCAAGTTCATTCTCAAAGTCTCAGAATCATCTGAGGAGCACCCACAACTCTCAAGCTATGAAGCACACAACCTTGGTTTCCACCAATTCTTCTGAGGATCTCCTGAACTTTCTGATGAGGATATCAACTTTCAAACACTTGATAGGTAAATAAATGTTGGTCAAATTTTGGGGTGCAACATCTGGGTCTTTGCTCGGCATAACTGATCCTCTACTGTGCAAATAACTGGTCGTGTGTTCAGAGTTGGGTTCCGACCGTCGACCAAGTTAAGAGCTCGGTCGAGGTCTTAACTCCGTGGCGTGAACTTCCTATCACGAGCTAGGCGTTCTGCCTAATCGGTACAACAATGGTGGAGCTCGGTTGAGGTGTCCCTGTCGGATCAAGAGTCTGCTCGCGTACACAAGAGAAGACTCTTGTCTTTTTGTTTAAAGTTTAGGAGTCACACTTGTACCTTAACATGCCCCTATGATCGGACTATACTTCGTCATGGTCGAACTAAGTACGCCACAAGCAATGTTTAACTATAATATTGTTTGAGCTTTTCAGTGTTCCATGGTCGCCCCGTGCAGGTTTTCAAGGTAGTAGGCTCTATTGTCCGTCTTTGCACATACATGATAGGGCCTTCCCAATTCGCGACGAGCTTGCCCTCGCGCGATTCTTTCTGGTTTCTTCACAGGACTTGACTGCCTATTTGGAATTCGTGCTTAATGACTTTGTTGTCATGTCACAAAGTTATTTTTTGTTTGAGAGAGGCTTCGCGGAGGGATGCCTCCGACCAGATTTCTTCAAATAGGTCGAACTCTTCCCTCAGTGCCTCATCGTTTATCTTCTCGTCGAGAGGAGATTCGGTCCTCCTAGAGGGTTCTCTTATCTCTACCAGAATTATTGCCTCGGTTCCGCGTGTTAGTTGGAATAGGGTCTCCCCAGTGGTCGAATGTGGGGTCTTCCTGTAGGCCCAAAGCATGTTGTGTAGATCTTCGACCCACCTCTTTTTGATTTCTCATAGTCTTAGTTTTAGGCCTCGTAGGACCACTCTGTTCGCGACTTCAACCTACCCGTTTGACTGCGGGTGTTTAACAGACATGCAATGCTGGTTTGTGCCAAACTTAGTGACTAAGTTTTGGAAATTTTTTCGGTGAACTGCGTCCCGTTGTCGGTAACAATCGCTTGGGGCACCCTGAACCGGGCGAGTATGCTCCTTTTGTATAAGCGGAGTATGTTATGCGCCGTAATTTTGGTGAGGGCCTCAGACTCTATCCCCCTTTTGAAGTAGTCGACATCAACTATCAAGTATCTATTCTGGTATGACCTTATGGTGAAGGGCCCAAGGATATCCATCCCCACCATACAAATGGCCATGGGGACGAGAGCGTTTTGAGCTTGTCAGGAGGTTCCAGATGCATGTCCCATGGCGTTGGGATGTGTCACACTTCTTGACGTGCTCCTTCATGTCATGATGCATGGTGGGCCAATAGTACCCTACGCGTAAAGCCTTACGGGCGAGGGATCATCTGCCGAGGTGCTGGCGTTGATCCCCTCGTGGATCTCCTTGAGTAGTGAGGGATCTATGATTCCTCGACACATTTAAGGAGATGGTTGGAGAATCCCTTCCTGTACAATTTGTCCTCGATCAACATGTAAGAGCAAGCTCGACACCTAACCATGCTGACTTTCTTGGAGTCATTAGGCAGCTCCCCCGTACTGAGGTATATGTATACCAAGTCATCCATCAATTGTTGTCGCCGATGGAATTTACATCGATGGTCGAGGTGAATTTCTTGATGCTCGGTCGAGAAAGTACCTCCTGGATGACATAATTGTTTCCGCCCTTATTTTTCATACTCGCGAGCTTCAATAGGATGTCCGTCCGGGTATTGTGCTCGCCAGGAACATGCGTCACCTCCACAGAGTCGAACTTCTTCATCCTCTCTTTTACCAGGACTAAGTATTCGACGAGGTTGTCATTTTTGGCCTGGTACTCTTCCCGCACTTGAGAGGCGACGAGCTGGGAGTTAGTAAATATCTTCACCTCCTTCACGCCAAGTCTTCAGCAAGGCGTAACCTCGTGAGGAAGGCCTCGTACTCAACTTGGTTGTTTGAAGTCGGGAAGGCTAGGGCGAGGGAGACCTCGATCGAGATGAATTCTTTGTTCTCAAGGATGATACCCGCTCCACTTTCTGTTGAGCTGAATGCCCCGTCGACATAGATGGTCCACTTGTAGGCTCCGTACGTCAGGGAGGTTGTGGCGGTCATTTTTGTGACGAAGTCGGCCAGAACTTAAGCCTCGAGGGACTTTCTGCTTTCGTACTAGACATCAAACTTAGAGAGTTCGAGTGACTATTTGAGCATTCTGCCCGCCATGTCTGGACAACCAAGTAGCTGTTTGACGGGCTGATCCATCCTGACCACGATCGTATGGGCCAGGAAGTAGTCTCGCAACCTTCTGGCCATGTTGATAAGGGCCAGAGTGACCTTCTCAATCTGCTGGTACCTAAGCTCGGGGCCTTGTAAGGCTTTGCTGGTGAAGTAGATTGGTTTTTGTCCCTCGAGGGTTTCACAGATGAGCGCAATGCTGACGGTCTCAGTCGCGATAACGAGGTACAAGTATAGAGTCTCCTTGTCTTTAGGTCTCGATAAGACTGGGGGTTGTGAGAGGAATTGTTTGAGATGGAGGAGAGCTTGCTCGCATCCTTAGTCCACTTGAACATGGCTTCATTGCACAGAAGCTTGAAAAATGGGAGCGAATGTTGGGCAGACTTGGCCACGAAGCGGGATAGTGTGGCGAGATCCCGTTTAGGAATTGGATTGATTTCTTTGAGTTCGGCGTTGGGAACTCAGAGAAAGCTCTGCACTTGTCGGGGTTTGCCTCGATTCCTCGCTCTCTCAAGTAGAAGCTGGGGAATTTTCCTGCTTGGACACCGAAGGTGCATTTCTCCGGGTTGAATCTCATTTTGCATCTTCTCGTTGCATCGAAGACTTTCTTGAGATGAGTTGTGTGGTCGGTTTTTTCTCGTGATTTCAAAATCATGTCATCTATCTAGAACTCGAGCATGTCTTTGATTTCGCCTCAGAAGACCTTGTTCATCATCAGTTGGTAAGTCACATCAGTTTTTTTAGGCCGAAGGGCATTACGTTGTAGTAATAGTTTCCCGACTTGGTCATGAAAGCCGTGTATTGCTTGTCATCCTTTTCCATGGGAATTTGGTTGTATCTCGAGTATGCATCCATGAATGACAGTAATTTAAAACCTGCAAAATTATCAACCAGTTTGTCGATGTTAGGCAATGGATATGCATCTTCGGGGCATGCCCGGTTAAGATCGGTATAGTCAACGCACATTCGCCATTTTCCATGATTTTTTTCACTAATACAACGTTAGATAGCCAGGTTGTGTACTAGGATTCAGAAATAAAATTTTCCTCTAGGAGGTCTTTTACAGCTTTTTTAGCCGCCTCCGCTTTCTCGGGAGATTGCCTACGCCTACGTTGTACTCTGGCCCTAGCGGCCGGATCTATGGTGAGCTGGTGACCTGCCACATAGAGGTCAAACCCGTGAATCTCTGCAGCGCTCCACGTGGACAAGTCAGCACTCTCATTGAGGCAGACCTTCAAATGTTTCCTTGCCAAGTCGAGGAGCCCTATGCCGATCTTCACACTCCTTCCAGGGTTGTCACCGAGAGTGATGAGCTCGAAATGTCCATATGGAATAGGGCGCACTAGATGGGGTGGCTGCTTGTTGCCGCCATTTGTTGGAGGTGTGTCTTCTAGTGTTTTGCTCTTCTCCTGCTTACTGGGGAAGCGGCTGTTGAGGTCGACAGATTTGATGCAGGGCAGCAGCTTCTGCTCCTTGGACCGGGCTGGTTTGCGGCCGTTCTTGGGCAGGATGTTGATTGAGTTAAGCCCCTTGGTGGCTATTTCAAAACATCTTCTGGCCACTTCGATGTCTCCGTGGAAGGTGATGACTCGACCCTTGGTCGTGTAGTACTTCACCTTTAGGTGCACGGTGGGAGGCACTACTGTCAGCTTGGCCAGGGTCGGCCTTCCCAGAATGCATCGGTATAGAGAGAGGCACTATATCACCAAGAAGTGGACCTTGACCTGCCTTGTAGTCTCTTCGGATCTGAAAGTAACGAGCAGCTCCATGTAGCCCCACCATCTCGTAGTGGTGCCATTGAAGCCCTATAAGTCGGAGCCGACATACGGTGTCAGATGGATCTCATCAAGCTGAAGGGTGGTGAACAGGTGGGCATACATTATGTCCGGAGAGCTCCCTTGGCCGACGAGAATGTGGCGAATGTTGAAGTTCGCCATCTAGGCCCTGATCAGCAGAGGGATGCTGGATTTGGGGGCGCCACCTGATAGCTCCTCGAGGTAGAAGGTGATCGGGTTTGAGTTACCCTTGAACCTATCGAGGGAGGCGTTCTGCTTCGAGCTCTTGTCGATTAGCTCATCAAACTTCCTCTTGATCAACCCTACTGAAAGCTTGTTGGGACCCACGCGGGATATGACTATCGCGACTGGGAAGTTCTCCCAAGGGCTACGAGCGAACAAAGGTTTGACGACCTCGTTGGGAAGGTAGAAATCCTCCGGCCAGGAGACACACAAAGCGACTTCTCTGCAGAACTTCCAGAGTGATGACATTTTACGGAAAATAAAACTTCACCAAAATTCCCTTCGAGTCTTTTCGGAGAGATGCCATTTGATGGAAAATAACTTCACCAAACTTCCCTTCGAGACTTTTCTATTATATGTTGTAAATTGTAATAAGCTTTAAGATTTCTTAAACATTGAATATATTAGAAACCTTAAGTGCTTAGAGATCTTTGTTAAGGTGATTACCCTATACCTCTGATTTTGTATCAAGTACACCTTATTCTATATTATGCTAAAAATGACTATTTAGTAGTATAAATAAAAGTCTCTTGCTAGGTGCTTGAGCATCAAAGTCTCTTGCTGAAAGGCTTGAGCCAAGTAAGTCTCCTGCTATGTGCTAGAGAATTGAAAGTCTTGATCAATTGCTGATTGAGTAGAAAGTCTTGGGCCTGAGGGGCTTGAGCAGAAGTCTTGGGTTCGTTGAACCTGAGCAAGGAAGTCTTGGATTCGTGGAACTTAAGCAAGGAAGTCTTGGGCCTGAGGGGCTTGAGTAGAAGTCTTGGATTCGTGGAATATAAGCAGGAAAGTCTTAGACTGAGGGTATGATTAGAAGTCTTGAGTCTGAGGGGCTTAAGCAAGGAAGTCTTGGGTTCGTGGAACCTAAGCAGAAGTCTTGGACCTGAGGGATTTAAGCAGGTGGCGTAACTGCGAAAAACACCCGACGAAAAAAAAGAAGAGTCGCCACCAAACGTTATTCATCCCAAATAGAGGGAAAGAAAACGATCAAAGAAAACCTAGAAGAAAGGATAAGACAAGGTCATCTAAACCAAATCTTGGGTTCGGGAGTCAGTTACGCAAGGGGAAGGTATTAGCACCCCTCACATTTGTTGTACTCAACGGGATCCACGCTTGTTATCTAATCAAAGGGTGTGTTATCTAAAAGCTACTGCTAAACGGAAATGAGAACAAAATAAAAAAGAAAGAGACTCGATAGGACATCGCCACCCTATGCCTACGTATTCCCTCGTGCAATGGGAAAGTCAGATTCAATGTAGTTCAGAAAACTACGGGTGATGGGGGAAGGTTGCTCGCCAAGACATCACCGTCTTGTGCCTACGTATCCTTATCTGGTATGAGAAATCAGAGCAAACGTAGTTCGGGAAATGAAACCACAGGTTGGTTAAGTATTTTTATGAGCGACATTAAGTTCCCATTCCGGCAGTTAGGGACGATGCCTGTTTGCAGTAGAACGGAAAAGTAACATACTCTTTTCTGAAAATGAGTTTGAAGAACAATCCCAAAGGATAAAAAAGTTTTATGTTTTTGTGTTTTAGTGAAGTGAATTAGTTTGCTTTGTGATTCACGTTGCACTAAAGACTATGACATAGGAGCCAATGCGTTGCGTATCGCCCAAAGGGCATACGCTAAACACTCTAGATAAGTGAGGAGAAAACCCCCACTCATCATTTCCCATGTGCTTAAGGCTCGTAGCGTACAATGTTCACCATGTTTATTAGTTGAGTTAGAATGCGTTTTGAGATGAGAAGAGAGATGCACAAAAGGTCTAAAGGAAAACTCGGCACTAACGTTGTCATGCAAAATGGTCCTAAGGTTGAGATGCGAAAGGGGATTCTATCCTAATATTAGCATGCAAAAGATGGACCTAAGGTTGAGTTTAAAAGGGACTAGCCTACTTGTTATCATGCTTGGATTGCAATCTTAATGTCTATCCTACTCCAAATTTAATCGAAAATTAAATTGGAATAAGAAACCTAAGGGAACATGCAAAGGCAAAGAAAAAACAAGAAAATAAGGCAACAACGCCTCCTGCACAAGACAACAGTAAAATCCAGCATGCAAGCAAGACAACCTATAACAGCACATGATTAAGCATAAAAGTAGGTGTAAAAAGGAAGGCAACAAGCAAGCAAACAAAGACAACATACAAAGTTTAGAACAACCACAACTGTGGAAAGTTGGGCAATAAGTATGCTTGAGTTCACTTAAGCAAGAGCAAGCACCAATCATGAATATATATCATACAAGTATGAACATGTTTCAACAATCAAACATAATTGATCAACAACATTGCATCATTAAGAATCGACAAGATCATCATGTTTTTCAATTCAAATTGAACGATTGACCGATCAAATAAACGCGCGACAAAGAGGAGTCGAGAACAAATGCAAACGTGCATCAAACATCCAACAAAGCAAACAATTCATGATAACCATTTAACATGATATAAGCAAGCAAAGCATGTGATCATTCATCAATCAAGCAACATTAACATGTTATGCATTCAAACGGAAGCAGAATGTTACATGTCGAAGAATCGAGATCAAACATTCAAGAATGATGAAACATGTCAAAAACAATCCACATATATGAATTACATCAATCCATGAAGTTAATATGTGAAAAGGAGCCCAAACAAGCAAGAAAAATGCAAAAACAAGGCATCCTGTTTAGTGGTAATCGGTTACTGTAATCAGGTAACTGGTTACCTGTTGTAAAAACAGCCTAGAATGTGAAATTTATGAAGGGTAATCGGTTACCCATATGTGGTAACCGGTTACCACTGAACCAAAAACAAAAACACAACCTCCAAAATCAGTGTTCAACACCAAACAACTTATCCAATCAATCACATGAACATGTTATCAATTAAACACGAATTTATCATCAAGAATCAATAATCAAGCATCATATAAACACAATCAAACATTGAAATCACAAAGATCCAAATCATCCAAATGGATCAAAATGCATCAAAAGCCATGGATCTACATTGTGATTATGCAAATAAGTTCAAAACTGAATTAGATCTAGGAATACCAATCTTCAAAGCTGAGATTTTCTTTGGTGAGTGTTCATTCACTTGAAATTAACAGA
The DNA here is from genome assembly GCA_963859935.3 of Lathyrus sativus. Lineage (NCBI taxonomy): Eukaryota > Viridiplantae > Streptophyta > Magnoliopsida > Fabales > Fabaceae > Lathyrus > Lathyrus sativus. Next base: position 546,268,534 of record OZ012739.1, on the reverse strand, counting down.
TCCAAGCTAGAAACCCAGAGAATCTTCAAGATCCAAGAGCTTTCTTATGGTGGAAATGAAGAATAAGCAAAATCAAGCAAAATTGACTCAAAAAACCACTTCCAATCTAGCTTCCAAAATCAGATCCAAACTCAAACGAAAATTGAATGATGAATTGAAGATAATGGAGATGAATGATGGAGGTTTAACTCTAGAATTCAAGGATTCTAATGAAGAATCAATGAACTCAAGTGGAAGAGCTTTAATTGAGGTTTTGGGAGTGAAAAAGTGGAGAGAAAGTTGTGAGCAAATTCTCAAGAATGAGTGTGAAATCTGAAAATGAAGGTCATTGTGTGAGGTTTGGAGCAAATCCACTAAAATAAGCTCTAGGTTGGAAATCAAAATATGGTTTGGAATGTGGATTAGCATTTGAAATAGAAATTAGGAGTAGAATTAGGAATGAAGTGTTTGAAATTTGGAGGGAAATGGTGAAAATTGAAACAATTCTAGATCCTTCCAATGATGATCATGTGAAATCAATGGTTGAAAATGATTGGAAATTTACAAATGCTGAAAATTCAAATTTCTTGGCAAATTTTGCCCAGGATAACCGATTACCCATATGTGGTATTCGATTACCACATTCAGAATTTCCAAGTTGGCGTCAAATGGAGGGAATCCTATGTAGTCACCCGTTGCCACCTGTTCTAAACTCTACTAAGCCTCTAAAACTTACCCTTGGATGTTATAACTGTGTGAATGCCCGAGATAGACTGTATCCCATCTCCTGAGCTAAAAATATTCAGCTGAATAAAAATAAAATTGACCGCTCGATCACTGGGTAAAATAAATGCCGGAGCCTCTGATGCTCGCTGTCTAAACTCTTGTGATAAAAGGGAATCCTGAGCCATAGAAGTACATTGATCCCATGTCTCGAGAACCAATGCTATAATATGCATAAATGCAGAGAAACGTAAGCCAATAAATAAGAAAACGATGAGGCAAAATTTGGGGTGCTACAACAGAAAGTCTGGTTGAGGGTCTGATTAAAGAAAAGTCTTATGCTTAAGTGCATGAGCGATTGTAATCATGTTTTGGTTATAGTAAAAGTATCTTGTGATGCAAGGGGGCTGGACTACTCTGTTTTGGGAGGAACCAATATAAATTTTTGTATGTTCTTTATCTTTTATTTGCTTATGTTAACATTCTGCTGCAATGTATAATCAAAATCTGAACACCAGTTTAGATTCTGAACTCTGATCAGAGTAAAAGTTAAGAAACAAAAACACAATTCAATCCCCCTTCTTGTGTATTTTTCTCACCTTTATCTTAGAAACCTTAGCAAGATCTAATAACTCATTTAAAGAAACCACACCATCAACTAACTGTCTACCCTTAACAAAAACCGATTTCTCAAAGGAAAACTTCCCCGTCGTCATCGCCAATCTAGAGAGTAACACCTATTCCACCATCTTATACAATGAACCAAGCAGGGAGATAGGTATAAAATCTCTCAGCTCTAAAGGAGACTTAACCTTTGGGATAAGAGCAACAAGGTAGAACGTAAGACTCTTCAACAACACTCCATTTTAAAAATCCAATTAAACATCACGTAAATGTCCAATTTAACTAACCACCAAAACTTCTTAATAAAATAAAAACTAAAACGATTTGGTCCTAGACTCTTAGACCCCTTCATCCCAACCATTAATTTGTCCTCTTCTGAAGTAAAAAATATAACAGAAAGGAATTCAGCCTCAACTGACGAGAGACAAGGAATAAAAATCCCATATAAGAAAGTCCTATACACTTCAGAGTCAAAGAAGTATACCTTTAAATACCTTGAGATCTTCCCTCAAACGTCGAAAACCTTATCTAATAAAATATCTCTCACTCGCAGCACAACAAAATTATTCCTCATACTTCTCGACTTAACACACACATAGAAATATCTAGTATTTGCATCCCCTCCTCCAGCCAAGCTAACCTCGACCTCTTAAATATCTGAGAATCACAATACCAGGTAAAATCTCACAATTCTTGACAAACAATCGATTTACTATCCGAATTTTCCAACCTTCAAAAATAAAATAGTACTCCTCCTACTTCTACTCTTAAAAAGTTGATTTTAAACTAAATAGGATGAAAAGTTGAGTATGATATAAAAAAAGAAGAAGCTTAATCGTGGTGTTATTGAAGGGTAATTTAGTATTTTTAGTATGTTGCCAATGTGATCATAGTATTTGAGTATAAATAAACTAGTGGTAGCTGTCATTTATTTTATCATCATCTTTCTTACAACTTTTGTAGCCGTCATTATAGAGAAATAAATATTCTCTTATTCCTTTTTTTCATCACCTTGTGCACTAACAATTGGTATCTAGAACTCTGGTTCGGATCCACAGGGAAACATGGGAAAAACGAGTGAACCGGTGAGTTGTTGTATGATTGATTTCGTTTCTTGAATTCATGTTGAATCTTGAACGAAATTGTAACAAAATCAACTTTTCTGATTCTGCGGGATTGGGAAACACTGTGTTTGGTGAGATCTGAGTGACTTGCACCAAGCTTCCATTGTTCGATGGAAAGAACTGGAATCGTTGGATGATTCAAATGTGTGTGTTGTTTAGCACTCAAGATGTTCTTGATCTCGTCAATGATGGTTACATTTTAGTCGCACTTCCAGAAAATGCAACTGATGCACAGAGAAATGCTCATCATGATCTGAGGAAGAAAGATCAGAAGGCACTGTTCTACATCCATCAGTGTGTGGATGTGAACGTGTTTGAGAAAATCACTTATCAACGAAGAAGAAGGCTGTGTGGGACATACTGGTGATGCATCAGTGATGATTGTGAAGCTTCAGTCTCTATAAAAGTAGTATGAAAATCTCAACATGCTTGTGGAGAAACCTTTTATGAACAAGTAATCATTGAGAAGGTATTGAGATCCCTTACTCCTTAGTTTGATTACATTGTGGTAGCAATATAACATTCTAAGGATCTAGACACCATGAGAATTGAAGAGCTACAAAGCAATCTAGAAGCACAAGAGTTGCATTTGACTGAGAGAACTTCTGAAAGAGAAGTAGAGCAGCAGACTCTGAAAGTAGCTTCTAGTAAGAAGCATCAGAAGCAGTCTTGGTCAGAAGCCAAGAGAAGATCTGACAGTGTTCAAAAGTCAGAAACCTCAACTTCTGATAGGCAGAAGAATGCCCAAAAGGGAAAAGAGAGGTATGATAAGAAGAAGATTCAATGCTACTGTTGTAAAAAGTTTGGCCATTTTGCTGCTGATTGTTGGTCAAACAAGGAAATGAAAACAAAATAAGAAAACGTAGCCAGAAGAGATTCTGATGATGAATCTGTGCTATTATGACTTTTGAATCTGATTATACAAATTTAACAGACTAGTGGTATATGGACATTGGCTGCTCAAGTCGTCTTACTTGAAATAAGAAATGGCTCATTGACTTTGACTCTGGAAAGAGGAAAAAGACCAGATGTGCTGATGATAAATACCTTAATGTTGAAGGTATGGGAAATTTCAGGGTCGTTATGAACAATAGGAAAACAACAGTGATTCAGAATGTGTGGTATGTACCTGGCATGAAAAGCAATCAGACGAGTGTAGAGAAACTAATTGAGAAGGGATTTTTAGTTACCGTGAAGGACAATCTTTTGAAACTGTATGACTGTAATATGAAGCTGATTATGAAGTCAGAACAGGGAAGGAATATAACATTCAAGGTGAATGTTAGAACCGCAGACTCTGAATGCCTTAGTGCAATAAGAGTTGTGATAGAAAGTGAGTTGTGCCACATAAGATTTGATCATCTGAATTTCAAAAGCTTAGGGCATATGAGTTCAAAGAAGCTGGTACATGGAATTCCTACAATTAAGATGCCTGAGAAGTCATGCAAAGTGTGCATGGAAGTAAAGCAACCAAGATCACCATTTGCGTCAGAAGTAGCTTCAAGAGCAAAGCATGATTTAGTGTATTCTGATGTGTGTGGTCCATCTCTAGTTGAATTGATTGGTGGGAACAAATACTTCATGTCATTTGTTGATGAAATCACAAGGATGAAATAGGTATCCCTTATAAATTTTAAACAAAAGGTGTTTTTTAAATTCAAGAAATTCAGAATGAAGACTGAGAATCAGAGTGGTCAGACTCTAAAGATTCTCAGAACCGATGGGGGAGGTGAGTATAACTCCACTGAGTTCAAAAAGTTCTATGAGGAGAATGGAATTGAGCATGAGGTTACTGCTCATTATACTCCTCAACACAATGGTCTTGCTGAGAGAAGAAATCTTACTTTACTTGATATGATGAGAAACACGTTGAAGGAGAAGAAGCTTCCTCACACCTTATGGGGAGAAACTGTTGCCACCGCAACATATGTGCTCAACAAATGTCCAACGAAGAAGCTGAAGGAAATAGTTCCTATTCAGAAGTGGACTGTAGACAAGCAAGGTGTTAGCCATCTGAAGGTGTTTTGTTCTGTATGTTACAAACACATTCCAGAAGCCATAAGACAGAAGCTGGATGATAGAAGCAAAGTGATGTTACTGGTGGGGTACCATAGTATAGGTGAGCCTTATTGTCTAGAAACTAAAAAAGTTTAATTTAATAGAGACATCATTGTAACGAAATCAGAAGCTTGGGTTTGGAATAAGTCTTAATCCAACTTTGGTGTGAGTCCTTTTGAAGAAAAGTTCGAATTAGAAGTTTTTGAAGACGAGTCAGAAGTTGGAGAAGATTCTGAAGCTGAAGTAGACTCTGAAGGCGAGTCTGACTCTAATGGTGATTTTGACTATAAAGGAGACTCAGAAGGTGAAGATGATTCTGATCCATATTCAGATGGTGATTCAGATTATGGTGGTGATTCAGATTCTGGGAATATTCCAGACTTTGAAGGTGGTCAAGGTTCTGAAGAAGGTCAACCTTTTGAAGCAATAGCTTCTGAAGGAGAAGCTTCTAAAGATAGAACTTCTTGGGTTCCAACATCCGAGGAAGATTCTGAACGAGGTCAGAGATCATAGAGAGTTAGAAATATCTCAAGAAGATTTTCAGAGTATGACATGCTGCGAGATACTGAAATAGACTCTAAGGGAGAGGTTATTCAGTGTGCCATGGTAGTAGACTCTGAACTAGTAAGTACAAAAGACGCCCTCAAGAATAACTTTTGGCTGAAGGCCTGAAAGAAGAGCTTGCGGCTATTGAAAGAAACAAGACTTGGAAGTTGACTAAGCTTTTAAAGGACAAGAAAGTCATCAACGTCATATGGATTTTCAAGGTGAAGCTAAAGCCAGATGGATCAATTGGCAAACACAAAGCGAGGTTAGTAGCAAAGGGATTTCTACAAAAACCTGGGTTGGATTATTTTGAAGTGTTTACACCTGTAGCGAGACATAAAACAATCAGATTGGTGTTTGCAATAGCTACTAACAAAAATTGGCCTCTGCAGTGAGGTATATGTGTCACAACCTCCTGAATTTGTTAAAAAGAATCAGGAAGGGATGGTGTACAGATTAAATAAAGCTTTGTAAGGATTAAAGCAAGCGCCCAGAGCTTGGAATCTGAAGATTGATTCATTTTTCAAGGAGCAGGGGTTTCAAAAATGTGAGATGGAGTATAATGTTTATGTTCATCATACCTCTGAAGGTAATATGATTCTGGTGTGTCTGTATGTTGATGACATATTTCTGATAAGGAGTTTTGAACAATAGATAACTAAGTTTAAGAAGGTGCTGATGAATGAGTTTGAAATGACTGACCTCGAGAAAATGATATATTTTCTAGGGATGGAGTTTATGTACTTTGGAAAGGGTATCATTTTACATCAGCTGAAGTATGAACTTGAGCTTCTGAAGAGATTTAAGCTGCATAATTGTAAGGATGCTGCCACACATTCAGAAACCAATCATAAATTGGATTTTGATTATGAAGGTGAGGATATGGATGTTACAACCTTCAAACAGTTGGTTGGTTCTATGAGGTATCTGTGTAATACCAGACCTGATATCTGCTATGCAGTTGGAACAGTTAGTAGGTTCATGAGTAAACCCAAGTAGTCTCATTACCAAGCTGCTGTCAGGATTCTTAGGTATATCAAGGGAACTCTGAAGTATGGAGTGCTATTCCTTCTAGAAGAAAGACTAATTCAAAGCTGATGACTTACTCAAACTCTGATTGGTGTGGAGATAAAGTTGACAGGAGAAGCACTTATGGATACTTGTTTAAGCTATTGGGAAGTCCTATTTCTTGGTGTTCCAAGAAACAACCTGTTGTTGAACTATCAACGTGTGAAACTGAGTACATTGCAGGTGCTATAGCTGCATGTCAAGCTGTATGACTTCTGAATTTACTGCAGGATCTGAAGATCAAAGTAAACAAGCCTCTGAAGCTGATGTTTGATAACAAGTATGCAATTAATCTTGCAAAGAACCCAGTTCTGCACGGGAGAAGCAAACATATTGAGACAAAGTATCATTTTCTAAGAAGTCAAGTCCATAATGGAGTGCAAGAAGTTGTGCATTGTAGCATCCAAAAGCAGCTGACAGATGTTCTGACAAAAGCGATCATGACAGATCAATTTCTCCACTTAAGGGATGTAATTGGTGTTGTTAGTTTTGATTAGGAAATCCTAAATTAAGAAATGATGTTGAAGGGTAATTTGGTATTTTAGTATGTTGTCTATGTGGCCATAGTATTAGAGTATAAATAAACTAGTGATAGCTGTCATTTATTTTATCACCATCTTTCTTACAGCTTTTGTAACCATCATTACAAAACAATAAATATTTTCTCATTTCTTTTGTTTTCATCACCATATGCACTAATCGGTGTTACACTCTCTCTCCCACATATATTACTTATGAGTTATAAAGCTAACAACACATAAATTATATATAGCAAAATTTATACTAGAGAACACTCAAAGGATATACTCGTGATTTGAATTTGAATAAAACCCAAATATTATTAGAGTATAAAAATAGCAAAATGAATATTTTATATATATATATATATATATATATATATATATATATATATATATATATATATATATATATATATATATATATATATATATATATATATATATATATATATATATATATATATATATATATATATATATATATATATATATATATATATATATATATATATATATTCCAAATACAAAGAAAGGTGATTGGTTCATGTCAACAGAAGGATGCCACGAGTTTAAGCAATCTTGACATGGGACCAATACATGTCACATCTATCTATTAATAACCAATACATGTATAAATATTTAAGCATTCTAATTAAACAGATATTTCAAAAGCAATAATATTATATGAACTTGCACAAGTATGGTTTGGCGCATCATCATAAATAGTAAAGCAGAAAAAGAAAGTGCAAGTCTTTATCTTCATATACTAATTTGTTGCTTATACGACTAAGATGTTCATTCTCTTGGCGCCAATTCTGGACTAGCTGAAATCCTCACGCCAAGGAAATTTAAATAGTTCTCAATGGAGTATGACCATCCACCAGAATGTTACAAAATATCTACTTTAACCCTTAGGTATAGTAGCAATAAATTATAATAAATATAGTTTCACTATCACCCTACATGACAGCGACACACGTCCATATTGATAATAATTTGAATATATTAAATATAATCATAAATATTAAAGTCGTGTCAATATCATGTATGACATCATTATTTTTCAGAAGAGTCGATACTACATACTATGGTATATTTCTGAGGTTATTAATTGTGATTCAAATAGTAGATTGATGTTGAAGAACACAATTCACAAGCAAGCTAGCTAGCATTCCTTTTGTCTCCCGCAACATGGTAGAAAGAGCAGTGGCACAGATTAACATGTTTGTGTATCAATACATTCACAATCTACAGATATGATCACATGCTCATTTATTTCTAAAATACATGTCAGCATTAATAATAATATTAGGATTAATACAAAATAACACAAAAAATTAATAATTTATGACATACAGAAGGATCCAACATCAATATTTCTCTCATTTTTCCTCACTAATGGAATAATTAAAATTTAGAGCAAGTAGCAAAGTTAACCAAAATATGAAATATTATCATCACTTGAAATTCTGGTATAGTTGTTGGGATCTCTCTGGTGATAGTATATAGAAGAAGAGGAATTAGAGGTTGTAGGAGGAAGAGGAGGAGGAGGAGGCGGCGGCGGTGGAGCAGCAATTGAAACAGCAGCAGAATTAGAAGGGAGCATTGGAACATGATGAGAAGAAGCTGGTAGCATATTCATATTCATATTCATATTATTCATGTTATTCATGTTGATGTTAGCTGCTTCTCTTAATTTGTATTTAAGTATTTCACCTCTTAATACATTGAGTTCACTTTGTAAAGATTGAACCTGTTGTTGCAATGCTGAAATTGCACCCATGCATCCATAAACTGGATCTCTTAGTCTCACATTTGCTTCATAAACAAGACTATTTGCTGCATCTGCTCTAGAACATTCTGCTACCTCCTATAAAAATAAAAATTCACATCAATGATTATGATCATGAACTATATATTTTTGAATTATAATAATATATGTGTTTAGTTGATTACCATTAGCATCTTGGAGACATTGCTGGCACCAAAAACTTTGTGAACAGAAGCAAATTTCTGAGGTTCATGAGGGGAGAAATAGGGAGAAAAAGGACATTCTTGAGCACATCTTCTTCTTAAAAGCTTACATGCTGCACAAGGGGTTATAGTATTTAGGGTTCCTGGTGGACCTAACATATGTCTTCTTCCCACCTGAGGACAAGAATTTGAAACATGATGATGATGATGATCTCCTTCCCTTTTGATCTTCTTTCCTATCTCATCAAATCTCTCCCTGCCATCAAATTTAATTTTTATATATATCAACTCATTCACAAACAAATTAAGTATCTAATAATCAAGCTTTTAGAAAATCTTCATTTGCGACAAAACGGTATCGTCAGTTGCCAATATTGATACCGTTATTCTTCATTTTAATGATAAACAATAAATTTTATGGTTAATTCACATTGGGACAACCGCAATATCAGCGTCGTGATACCGACCGAAATTGCGAAAGCCTGAGTTACCGTTATTTAAAACATTGCTAATAATTATTAGTGTTCCAAAAGAACAAAATCAAAGTTTTGCTATAAAGCACTAATATAATATATATTTTTGATATAAACTAGAATTGAGACTAAAGTTAAGAGTTAAAAGAGATTTTATATGTGTTACCTTTCTCTGGACATTCAGGCATGCCCTCTGTGAGTATGAAGCAGGAGTCACTTATTATGGAGAGAAGAAAAGAGAGTGAGAAAGAGAGAGTTGCTTGCTATAGAGTCACACAAGGTAAGTAGAAGAAGAAAGAAAGAAAAATAGAGGTAGAAAATAAGTGTACTTAAAAGGCAAGGTATATACAAAGGATATAAATGTCCATGCACCTACATTTTATAATGTATAAAACAAATATTGACAGAGAGAAATACTAGAAAGAAAGCGTGTGAGAATTTTAAGAGTCATATGATATGTTAGAAAAAAAAAAGACAATTATTATTTTTTCTTGTTTTGAACTTTTCTGGTTTATCATAGGTACGAGGATTTCATATTATTGACTACTATTATGAAATTAGCCTAATAACTATAATAACTTTATATGAACAAAAAGTATATATATATTGTTCATGGAGAATATATATATCATTGTTTGCATAAAAGCCAGCTCAATGAATGGTTACTCACGTGTGAGTTCTTAAATGTGTTTGACTTTAGCCATGCATGTGGTTCTTGCTTCATATTAAGGTAGCTGGAGGACAGGTCTACCATTTTTGCAGTCTCTATACTTATAAATTTATTATTATTATTGGCAATAAATTGAGTATGTTTGTGTTAATATTGTTTATTCTTATTCAAGTAATAGTCATTAATTCACAAATATAAAACCAACTTAAATATGTTGTATATTATCAAAATAACAAAGATTAGCCACACACTTATTAATTTCTTTAAGATGATAATTGTGGAATTGCTTAGAAAGTTTAAAGCCTGGTGCATGATTAGTATTATGTTACTGGAACAAGGAAAAAGATTGGACATGTTTTAAGATGTTAATAGTGTGATGGATTATAGAGGTATATGTTGATTTAGGACATCTCACCCAAGCTTTCATCATGTGTAAAAAATCATTTTCACAATTAAGAATCTTAACACAGTTGCTTGATTTCAACAACTCTCTAAATTTCACTCCTTATAAATAGATGATGAGTAAGACATTTAAGTACTGTCTAGTTCACACAAATATTCCATCTTGAACTACACCTTAACTTAATACAAAGAAACCAAAAACAACCTTTCAATCTCACACATACATATATAAATATATATCATGATGATGATGGTGATGTAAAGTCTAGAATCGTTCATTCTATATGTTGATATCATGTGTGATGGAAGAGATCCACGTGGAAGTAATTGAAATTGTACTTTATCAATGAAAAGAACCTAAACTAGATTATGCAGAGATTAGTACAATACAAATCAAGTTGGCACTGATAATTGTCCTTATATACATAATAATCTGAGTTAATCAGTTTTGTTGGAATGAGAGAAATTAGAATTTTGAAAAGTGTTGTATCAAAGTGGGTGGTGAAAGAGAGGGGAATAGAAGAGTGTATTGTATATTAATTTATTAATAATGAATGAAATATGATTATGTATATTAATATAAATAAAAGAGAACGCTTAGAGTGTAAGGGAGTGGCACCATCCATTCTTGTTTGACCCGTAATTTGAGCCTTACAATTCGCTGCCAACCCAACTTCACAATACTTAAAAACTCCATCTTATACTAATTCTAAATCTATGTATATGAGGGCACCAAAACCCAGAAAGAATCCACTACTGCCACTTCTACTACATTAGCATGTATGGCCAATTTGTGCTGCATTGGTTGGTTAGGAAAATTCTTTCGAAAAAATTCGATGTTATATGAAGTTAGAATATCAATATTTACTTGTTAAAGTTATGATTTAGAATCATAAAAAGATGAATAATTGGATCTTTTTAATATATATCTCACAATTTCGTTCACAACTCTGAATGAGATAAATTGTAGATATTAGTAATAATTCATATTTTATTATATTACTTTCTTAAGCCCATAAGTTTGTTAGAGGGTATTTTAGTATTTATCTTATTCTAGTAACCCTAGTTTTAGTTTATAAATAGGGTGACAATCATTGTAACTCTTAATCCTGTTTCTTCTGCCGTCATTCTCTTTAATAGAATATTTCCCTATTTTCATCATTTATTCTATCTTTGCACCAACAATTGGTATCTAGAGCTCCGGTTCAGATTCATTGGGAAACACGGGAAACACGAGTGAACGTGAGGTCTTGTGTGTTTGATTTTGTTTCTCAGATTCTTGTTGAATCTTGAACAAAATCTGATCAGAATTTTTTAATTCTGTGGGTTGGGAAACACTGTGTGAGAAAACTCTGAGTGTATTGTGCAAAGTAGAAGATGAACGGAAACGGCAACATGAACACCAAACTTCCAGTATTTGACGGTAAAAATTGGAATCGTTGGATGATCCAAATGCGTGTACTGTTTGGTGCTCAAGATGTTCTGGATCTTGTCACTGATGGTTATGTTCCAGTAGCAGCAGATGCAACTGATGAACAGAAAAACGCGCAGAAGGAAGTAAGGAAGAAGGATCAGAGAGCATTGTTCTTCATTCATCAATGTGTGGATGTAAACGTGTTTGAGAAGATTGCAGACTCTACAACAGCAAAGGCCGCATGGGACACTCTGGTGAGATGTTATGGTGGTGACGCATCAGTGAAGAAGGTGAAGCTTCAGTCCTTGAGAAAGCAATATGAGAATCTCAACATGAAGAATAATGAGAAAGTTTCTGAATACATCTCCAGAGTGATTCTGATCACTAATGAGATGAAGGCATGTGGAGAAACTCTTTCTGAAGAAACAATCATGGAGAAAGTGTTGAGATCCCTTACTCCTCAATTTGATTACATTGTGGTAGCAATAGAACATTCCAAAGATCTGAGCACAATGAGAATTGAAGAGTTGCAGAGCAGTTTAGAAGCGCAAGAGTTGCGTTTGACTGAGAGAACTTCTGAAAGGGAAGTAGAGCAGCAGGCTCTGAAAGCAACTTCTGATAGGAGGTATCAGAAGCAGTCAGAAGCCAAGAGAAGATCTGATGGTGGTCAGAAGTCAGAAACCTCAACCTCTGATAGACAAAAGAATGCTCAGAAGGGAAAAGAGAAGTATGACAAGAAGAAGATCCAATGTTACTGTTGTAAGAAGTTTGGTCACTTTGCTAGAGATTGTTGGTCAAACAAGGAGAAGAAATCAGAAGAAGCAAATATAGCCAGAAGTTCTGATGACGAATCTGTGCTGTTGATGGCCTCTGAATCTGATAATGTGGATCTGACAGACTGGTGGTATATGGACACTGGCTGTTCAAATCATCTTACTGGAAACAAGAAATGGCTGGTTGACTTTGACTCTGAAAAGAGAACAAAGATCAGATGTGCTGATGACAAATATCTTAATGCAGAAGGTATGGGAAATGTCAGAGTGACTTTGAACAATGGGAAAACAGCATTGATTCAGAACGTGTGGTATGTACCTGGCATCAGAAGCAATCTGATGAGTGTGGGACAATTAATTGAGAAAGGTTTTTCAGTTACCATGAAGGATAATCTTCTAAAGCTGTATGACTGCAATCAGAAGTTGATTATGGAGTCAGAACAGGGAAGGAATAGAACATTCAAGGTGAATGTCAGAACTGCAGACTCAGAATGTCTTAGTGCAACATGTACTGAGAAGGAGAGTGAGCTGTGGCACAGAAGATTTGGTCATTTGAATTTCAGAAGCTTACAACATTTGAATTCAAAGAAGCTGGTACATGGAATTCCTGCAATTAAGAAGCCTGAAAAGTCATGCAAAGTTTGCATGGAAGGAAAACAACCAAGATTGCCATTTGCATCAGAAGTTGTTCCAAGAGCAAAACATGCCTTGGGAGTTGTACATTCTGATGTGTGTGGTCCATTTCCAATAGCATCAATTGGAGGGAATAAATACTTTGTGTTATTTGTTGATGAATTCACAAGAATGACATGGGTATCCCTTATTAAATTTAAACATGAGGTGTTTGATGAATTCAAGAAGTTCAGAATGAAGGCTGAGAATCAGAGTGGTCAGAAGTTGAAGATTCTTAGAACTGATGGTGGAGGTGAGTATAACTCCAAAGAGTTCCAGAAGTTCTGTGAGGAGAATGGAATTGAGCATGAGGTTACTGCTCCTTATACCCCTCAACACAATGGTCTTGCTGAAAGAAGAAACCGTACTTTGCTTGATATGGTGAGAAGCATGCTAAAGGAGAAGAAGCTTCCTCAGAAGCTCTGGGGAGAAGCTGTTGCCACTGCAACGTATGTACTCAACAGATGTCCTACGAAGAAGTTGAAGGAAATAGTTCCTATGCAGAAGTGGACTGGAGACAAGCAAAGTGTTAGTCATCTGAAGGTATTTGGTTCTGTTTGCTATAAACATGTTCCAAAAGCCAGAAGACAGAAGCTGGATGATAGAAGCAAAGTGATGATTCTGATAGGGTACCACAGTACAGGTGCATACAAGCTCTATTGTCCAGAAACCAATAAAATTGAATTCAGCAGAGATGTGATTGTGAAGGAATCAGAAGTTTGGAATTGGGATAAGTCTCAATCTGATTCTGATGTTAGAACCTCTGAAGAAAGGCCAGAGTTAAGAATTTCTGAAGTTGAAGTAAACCCTGACATTGACTCTGACTCTGATACTGATTCAAACTCTGAAGAAGACTCAGAAGATGAAGGTGACTCTGATGACCCAGACTCTGATGATTCAGACTCTGATGGCAATCCAGATCTTGGTGGCAATTCAGACTCTGGAAATATGCCAGACTCTGAAGATGGTCAAAGCTCTGGAGGTCAATCATCTGAAGCTAGAAACTCTGAAGCTCAAGACTCTGAACAAGTTCAGAGACCACAAAGAATCAGAAGCGTTCCCAGAAGATTTGCAGAATTTGACATGCTGCAAGACACTGAAGTAGACTCTGAAGGAGAAGTTATTCAGTGTGCCATGTTAGTAGACTCTGAACCTATAAGTACAGAGGAGGCTCTTAAGCAGAAGCTCTGGCTGAAGGCCATGAAAGAAGAACTTGATGCTATAGAGAGAAACAAGACTTGGAAGCTGACAGAACTTCCAAAAGACAAGAAAGCCATCAGCGTCAGATGGGTTTTCAAGCAGAAGTTAAAGCCAGATGGCTCAATTGGCAAACATAAAGCAAGGTTGGTAGCCAGAGGATTTCTACAGAAACCTGGGCTGGATTATTCTGAAGTGTTTGCACCTGTAGCAAGACATGAAACAATCAGAATGGTGATTGCAATAGCTGCTAACAGGAATTGGCCTATGATGCATTTAGATGTAAAATCTGCATTTCTGAATGGTCCATTAGAAGAAGAAGTTTACGTGTCACAACCTTCTGGATTTGTGAAAAAGAATCAGGAAGGGATGGTGTACAGATTATACAAAGCTCTATATGGATTGAAACAAGCGCCCAGAGCTTGGAATCAGAAGATTGATTCATTTTTCAAGAAGCAAGGCTTTCAGAAATGCGAGATGGAGTACGGTGTCTATGTTCAGCATACTTCTGAAGGCAATATGACTCTGGTATGTTTATATGTTGATGATATACTATTGACTGGAAGTTCTGAACAGGAGATAGCCAAGTTCAAGAAGGTTCTAATGAATGAATTTGAAATGACTGATCTAGGCAAAATGACATACTTTCTAGGGATGGAGTTCAGATATTCTGAGAAAGGTATCATTTTGCATCAGCTCAAGTATGAATTAGAACTTCTGAAGAGATTTGATCTGAAGAATTGTAAGATGGCTGTCACACCTTCTGATACAAATCAGAAACTGGATTCAGACTCTGAAGGAAAGGATGTGGATGCTACAACCTTCAAACAGTTGGTTGGTTCTCTGAGGTATCTGTGCAATACCAGACCTGATATTTGCTACTCAGTTGGGATGGTTAGTAGGTTCATGAGTAAACCTAAGTGGTCCCATTACCAAGCTGCTGTCAGGATTCTGAGGTATATCAAAGGAACTCTGAAGTATGAAGTGTTATTTCCCTCTGGAGGAAATAATGAGTCAGAACTTCTGAGTTATTCAGACTCTGATTGGTGTGGAGACAGAGTTGACAGAAGAAGTACATCTGGGTACTTGTTCAAATTTCTGGGAGGTCCCATTTCTTGGTGTTCCAAGAAGCAATCTGTTGTGGCGTTGTCAACCTGTGAAGCTGAATACATTGCAGGTGCTGTTACTGCATGCCAAGCTGTGTGGATTCTGAATCTGTTGCAGGATCTGAAGATTAAGGTAGACAAACCTCTGAAGTTGATGATTGACAACAAGTCTGCAATCAACCTTGCCAGAAACCCAGTGCTGCATGGGAGAAGCAAGCATATTGAGACTAAGTATCATTTTCTGAGACATCAAGTTCAGAGTGGAGTGTTAGAAGTTGTACACTGCAGCACTCAGAAGCAGTTGGCAGATGTTCTGACGAAAGCTATCAAGACTGATCAATTTCTCAGATTAAGGGATGGAATTGGTGTTACAAGTTTTGATGGAATATGAATTAAGGGATGGTATTAGTAATAATTCATATTTTATTATATTACTTTCTTAAGCCCATAAGTTTGTTAGAGGGTATTTTAGTATTTATCTTATTCTAGTAACCCTAGTTTTAGCTTATAAATAGGGTGACAATCATTGTAACTCTTAATCCTGTTTCTTCTGCCGTCATTCTCTTTAATAGAATATTTCCCCATTTTCATCATTTATTCTATCTTTGCACCAACAGTAGAGCCGTCAGTTATGTTTCTGATTCTTGTGATTACATAGGGGACCTGACCATATAATATATATAACTCTAGTTTCTATATATTATGCGCTTAGGGTTAAAGTCCACACTTTTCCTCACACCAATCACTCGTTTTTCACAAACTAAACAACAACTTATTGTAGCCCATCTTCAACTCAGATTAATGACTAATTTATTAAAATGCGGCCACATTTTAAGAAAATGCATGATTCCAGGTGCATTGTCTGAATATGACTTCATCCAACAAAAGTCAAGAAGTATTGAATCACGATGATTGTTATATCCTTCATTGACATAAAATATTCTGCAGTTACAAATACTACGGACTCTATCAACTAGTCATCAGTGTGGAATGTGGCAAGAAAATAGCATGCCAATGTGATCCAACAACTAACTGCTATTTTCTTTATTAGTCCTTAACAATTTCTCTCAAATGCATTAAAGTCAAAGAAATTGCATGGTTTTATAAAGCATAATGTCTCAGCTCCAATATAGCGTCGACCACTGGCACAGTGGTCTTGATAACGCCAAACTTAAAATCACACCTAAGCTCCAATATGGTATCGACCACCGATAAGTGGTCCCGAAGATGCCGAACTCAAAATTATAACCATGCTTCGAACTCCAAACTAGTGTCGACCATAGGCACGGTGGTCCCAATGACACTGAGTCCTTATTTTAACAATTGACATATAAATAAACAATGACAAATAATAATAACAATATTCATTGTAATATCAATTGCTCAAAATAGAAAGTACTTGATAATCAAACACTTAAAGTGTCCAAAATAAAATACAACATGATAAGAAAATGGCATAAAGAACACACTCCCACTAACAAAGTACATCAAAAGAACTCACAACGCTGTTGCACCCCAAAATTTGACCAACATTTATTTGTTCATTGAATGTTTGAAAGTTGATACCTTCATCAGAAAGTTCAAGAGATCCCCAGAGAAGTGGTTTGAAACCAGGGTTGTGTGCTTCACAGTTTGAGAGCTGTGAGTGCCCCTCAGATGATTCTGAGACTTTGAGAATGAACTTGATGTTTTGAGAAAGCTTATGAGATGCCTTGATAGCCTTCATGAAGCCCAGAGAAGTCATTGTGCAAGAATTCAGAAGATTCAACCATGAATGGTAGAATTAGGGTTTTGACTGGGTCAACCCTAGGATAACTGAAGATTTGGAGAAGGTTGAGACTTAATCCAAGGGCCATGAGATCATGGAATGATGTATAGAGATGTTATAGAAATGATTCCTAGACCAACTCATCATGATTGAAGAGTTTGAGAAGTTTGGAGTTAGGGTTTCTGAGGATTATCAGTGAGAAAACCCTAGTTTGATCCCTATCTTCCAGGCAGTTTTAGCCCTAGATGTGATTGATATCTCATCTTCCCCACAACATGAATGTTGTAGAGCTTGTTCTAAGCTTTAATTTGAGTGGTGGAAGTCCTTGATAGGAGTTACAGAGCTCAAGTTATGGTTTTGACAAGTTACAGGTCAGCAGAGGTGTGTGAATCTGGGTCCTTGAAAGTCACCCAACTTGCAGACAACTTTTGCCCTAGTAGGATGATTCCTATGGTTTCTTGGTCAACATGAATGTTGAATAGGATCTTCTTAGCTTTAATTTGAGTGGTAGAAGTCCTTGATTGGATTTGTGGAACTCAACTTATGGTTTGAACAAGGCAGGGGTATTTTGGTCATTTGTCAGTTATAGGTCATTTTATCCAATGCCTAAAACTCCTATTTCCAAGCCTCAAATGGAAAAACTCAAAACATGAAAGTTGCTCAAAATGTGATTTTAAGTCTAGAAAGAAGGTCACAAATTGTTGAAAAAGCTCATAGCATGAAATTCCATGATTGGTCAAAAATGAACTAAAAATGACTTATAACTTTGAAAAGTTGAAATTGAAAAGTGATTTGGGAGATCCACAAATCCAAAATAGGCCATCCAATATATCATTTTGATTGGAAAAACCATTTTAAGAACTTTGGTTTAAATAGAATTTTCATTTGAGGCTTAAAAAATGAGGTTCCTTTGGAAATTTCTTACTTGAAAAAGAAGGTAGCATTGAAAAACCCTACACAAGCCAAGAATGCCCTTGTTTTTCACTCATCCCTTCTCAATATCTCACATAAGGACATTTTGAGACAAAATAACAAGGCATGGCATATGAGATGAGATAACCATTATGGAATATCATGGAATTTTCAAGAAACTTCCACACCCTTCTAGATGAATCTAGAAGCATCCAATCAATCAATATATAAAGAATGCATTGTGGAGAGTCTAAGGTTGGTGAAACTTGAGCCAAGTCAGAGGAGAAAGAAGGAGAGATAGCCATTGAAGCCATTTCTTCAAGTTGAAGCAATCCAAGATACCTTCCACTACAAGCCACTTCCTCCCACACAAGTGCAAACAGAAGGTTCTTCACCATTGTAGGAGCATCTTGGACCAATTTCAAGCCTTGCAAGCATCCCCACGAGCCTCCTCCATCATTGCTTGACAGGTTTCTTCTTCACCCTATATCTCTTAAATTATTGCAGTTTAGTTAGTTTCATAGTCATAGAGTTGATGTACTAGGCTAGAGGATCCATCCCTGAGAGTTATAGCCTGTTCCATTAGATTCCATGGCAGGTGCAGAAATCTTTAAGTTTCAAGAACTATCTGTCTAAGGCATTTTAATCATCGTGAATTGGTTTAGAATAGTAAGGGTAACTCATAGAACATCTGTGGATCATTATAATGAAGTTTAGTGAGGATTAATATCAGTTTAAAATTTTGAACCATGGTTGTACCCGGATCTTCAACCCCTCTGTTAGAACAATCTAGGGCGAGTTATGGAAAGCTTTACGTATGGTTGTGTAGAGCTCATTTAGTAGACCATTTTTCATTCTGGAATCGAGTCCAACCGTGGCCTGAGCAAGGAGATAATAGAGCTCGAAGATTGGCTCATGGAGGTGAGGGTTCTGCAAAACCCTAGTTTGCTTGGAGACGATGAAGGTCAGCCTTTGGATCTTCTCCAGATGTTGACAAATTCTCCCAATCCAACGGCGTTGATTAAGCTGAGAAAGAGAGGGAAGATTTGAAATATATGAAACACGGTCGTTTCATTAAAGGACCGTTCTGGGCTCAATTCCTCTTCGCACCCCCCCTTTTATTTGGCCCAATTGGTTTTAACTAGCGCTTTGTGCTATTCTGACCCCCCCTCCCTTAATTCATTTAATTTCTTTTATTTTCTTTTTAATGTTTTCTGTTTTGAATAATTCATTAAAAATAGTTAAAAATTGATTTTTTAATGCTTCTTTTTTCTATGAGTAGATTAAAATGAATAGAAAATTATAAAAATAAAATTGAGATTTTATTTTTAGGTTTAATATTTTTAATAGATTTTCCAATTGAATAGCTTTTTAAGTATGTTTAATTTGGTATGTGATTTTGTAGGAATTGTTTTAGTACTTTCCTTTAATCTTTTTTACCCATTCTTTTTTGTGCAATTAGTTGATGAGTCATAGTTCCCTATAGGATTTTTTCTAGATTTTTAGAATTAAATCTTGATTAGTTTAATTAGGGTAGACTTAGGGTGTCCTGATTAGGGTTTAGAATGTGTTTAGGTGATGAATCCCTTTCTTTGATTGAGTTTTATCTTGATTTTTAGGTAGAAACCTTTATAGATGTTATGAGTAGGTGTTGAGGACCCTTGTGAATAATTGTTAAATTTTTCCCCATTAGTTTAGTATTTTTAGGTATTATCTGAAGATTGCCTGATGATTTGGTTTGTTCAGTGGGTTATCTGTTCGTCTTTGGGGTTCATTCTGAGGAATTTGTTGAGGGGCTTGTGTTGCCTTGAAGACTTTGATGGAGAGCATCATGAAGAGAAGCTTGTAGACCAAGACCCAGAGACCCAGAGCTTGTCTTGTCTCCTGTCTGTGAGGTTTGAGAGCCTGAAGTTTGAAGGAAGTTCATGGTACTTTCCTGAGGAAGGCACTATGAATGACTTTTATCCTTCCTTCTCACCTCTTTCTTAAGTATCCAATGATGTTGGAGCCAACTTGTGAGTTTAATTTCTCCTGAGGAGGAATGTAAACTGATCACATGTTGTTGAGCCACATGGGATACAACTCCTAAGTGAAAGCCTCCTAGTACTTTCCTGAGGAAGGTCCTATGGGTCTATTCACTTAGTTCCACTAGTTTGTCTAGGATTTCTCAAGTATCCAATGATGTTGGAGCCAACTTGTGAGTTTAATTTCTCCTGAGGAGGAATGTAAACTGATCACATGTTGTTGAGCCACATGGGATACAACTCCTAAGTGGAAGCCTCCTAGTACTTTCCTGAGGAAGGTCCTATGAGTCTATTCACTTAGTTCCACTAGTTCAGATAGGATTTCCTAAATATCCAGTAATGTTGGAGCCTGCTTGTGAGTTTAATTTCTCCTGAGGAGGAATGTAAACTGATCACAGTGGTTGAGCCACATAGGGTATGACTCCTGAGTATCCACCTCCTAGTGCTTTCCTGAGGAAGACACTATGAGTCTGATTGCTTAGATCCCTTTCTTTGGTAAGCTTGTTCTGAAGCTTGAAGACTGGGATTGATTTCTCCTGTTTAGGGTTCTGCTTGAGAGCTTTGCTTAGATTTGATTAGGATCCTGTGATTAGGGTTAGGGTTAGAGAATAGGTGATTCTTTCTCAAGTGTGTTTTGTTTGCCTGATGGTACTTCATTTCCTTTATCTGTATGATTGCAGTTTACTGTTTTAGCTTGATAGCATGTTGTTTATTTTCAGTATGATTACTATTATTTCATGACTGGCTTGAGGTCGAGATGAGCTTGTGGAGGCTGAAGCCCCACACACATTTCCTCCCTCACTTGCATTGCATGCATTTTACTGTTAAAACTGGTGTTTTTGTCTGTTTCGGTGCATCATTGACATGATCCCTTAGGACTCTCATTTCCTTTGATAAGGATGTGATGATAGACTTTTAGGTTGAAACCTATGCATGATAATATCTAGGAGTTCCCTGTTCAAACCTCAACCATAGGATGAATCCATGGCATGATAACCGTAGGACTTGATAGTCTCCCTCCTAGTTGAGCTTTTACCCGTAGTTAGCCGAACTACGTTTGCTCTGATCTTTCATACCAGATGAAAGTACGTAGGCATAGGATGCGATGTCCTAGCGAGCAACCTTTCCCCCATAACCCGTAGTTAGCCGAACTACGTTGACTCTGATTTCTCATTCTCTGATGAGAATACGTAGGCATAAAGTGCGACGCTTTGCCGAGTCATTTTTCTTTTCTTTTTCAGCCAGCCTTGATAGGTAGATAGATTATAACCAACCCGTCCAAGTAAACAAACAAGCGAGGATCCCGTCGAGTACGACGGACGTGAGGGGTGCTAATACCTTCCCCTTGCGTAACCGACTCCCGAACCCAGACAATGGTTGCGATGACCTTGTCTTACCCTTTTTCGTCAGGTTTTTCCGATCGTTTCCTTTCCCGCTCTGAGGGATAAATAACGAAAGGTGGCGACTCTTCTGTCATGCCGGCACCTTATTTTGCGCAAGCGACAAACGCCCATGCGCCCAACATGGTTTTTAAACACAATGGACCTAAGTCCCTTAATTAGGGGATCGACTAGCATGAAATCAGTACCAATGTACTCAACAACAATATTATTTTTCTTTACAAGATCTCTGACTGTCAAATACTTCAATTTCAAATGCTTAGAACTGCTAGAAGTTTTATTATTCTTAGAGTAGAACACAGCTACCATGTTATCATAGTAAAGCTTTAGTGGCTTAGCAATAGAATCAACAATATGAAGTCCGGTCACTAAATTTCTCAACCAAACAACATGAGTGGTAGCAGCATAATAAGCTATAAATTTTGCTTGCATGGTAGAAGAGCTGACAAGAGTTTATTTTTTTACTATTCCGAGATATTACACCTCCAACCAACATAAGAATGTAACCAGAAGTAGATTTCCTATTATCAACAAACCCAACAAGATCAGAGTCGGTACCCAACTATTTTCATCTTTAGTTCTCTATAAATATCTCATCATTTTCTTAGCAGCAAACCAATGATCATTCCCAAGATTAGACTGGTATCGTCCCAAGATGCCAACTATGATAGCAATGTCAGGCCTAATGCATACTTAAGCATACATAAGGCTACCTAATGCACTGTCAAAGGATTTTCCCTTCATCTCTGTCCGCTCAATCTCATTTATAGAACATTGATCTTTTATGAATTTATCTCCTTTAGTAATTGTTAGGCGATGACACGGATCTAGAAGGGGGGTTGAATAGATCCTTATTAAAAAAATCAGTCGGCGCTACCAATAAAATTGGTTTTTAAAAAATGTTTAAATTGCGGAAGCGGCAGTGGAAAAATTACCGTCTATAACGAACCGTTACTAGAAGACCGGATATGCGTCTAGCCTTTGGAAATTGATAATGAGAAATGGTCAATGAGAATCACTACGCTAGTCACACTATCAATTGATTTATATCACTACTTGGTATGCCTAGTTCCAATGCCTTAATATGCCAACAAAATATTTGGACAACACAAGAGAATTTTGGTTCAGACAATTTATCAAACACTTGGCGTGCGGAGCACTCCAAGTGATTTCGACCTTGAGTAAGTAACACTAGTTTCCTTGTACAATAAACTATTGTACTATAGTTAAAATTACTTCAACACTTACTCAGTAGTCCTTAATTCGATATTATTGTTTGAACTAAGTATTAAGCAAAATGAAAATGCGAAAAGTAAAAGGCACAAAGATTTGTTGAGGCAGTTCCTCCGCCGTCCTCGCTTCGGGGTACGTCTGTCCTCAATTCTAACAATAGAATTGAGCTCGTATAATATAAATGTAACCTGTTTTTGAATCGTTTATACAAGAATAGACAAGCAAATGCACAATCAAACTCTCTTGTTGTTGAAGATGCATTCTCTTCTTGTCCCTTGATTCGAGTCGAATCAAGTCCTTCGATTGCTTGTGGATGAACCTCCGATTACATCTCCTTGGTTGAACAACCTTGCATTTTCAAACCCCAGCCCGACTGATATCAAACACTCGCCAATCAAACCCGAATCTCTCCTTCACAATTCACTGATTCCCGCTACTAGATCGACGAAACCAACCGCTCCTCGATCACCTTCGCTCAGCTGAATATATGTTGAGAAGATTCGTACCAAAACCCCCCCAAATTCGGCGAATCTTAGAGGGCAAAACCTTCAACGTTTTATTCAAGAAAAACCTGCCCAACTCTCAACCCGAACCGGATTCCCAATCAACGGCTTCGGACGTTATCACTTCAAACAGTCCATAATGCACAACAAAGATTGTTGTGTGTGATTGTTGTGGTATGAAATGTAGAAGATGAAGATGATGAGAACTAATGGCACCTCTTTCACTTTTCTTGTTTTGCAATTTATTCAATGTATCAATCTACTTGTTGAAAATGAACAACTTTCTATTTATATCATGCCAATAATAACAGACAAAACCACTTTTTGAAATAAGTGAACAAACATAAATTATGCAGTAAAACAGCGAACGGTCGGCCATACAGAAGGAAGCGGTCGACCAGAGCTAACATGTGAAACTAGATTATGCAAAATTAAACAATATGCATCGACCAAAATAGAACTATGTGTTGACTCAAAAAGTATGCATTTTTTGACAAACAGAAAAGGAAACAGTATGCATCGACCGGTAGGTCGGCGTGCGCCAACCCGAAGATTTTGCACAATTTAGACACTTCCTATGAGTCGACCGGAGCAGATGTGCGGTCGACTCAAAGACCTGTATGAGTCAACCGGAGCAGATGTGCGGTCGACTCAAAGACCTTTATTTTACAAAAATGCCAATTTTGATGTTTTTGACATACTTGGATGATACCTATGACAACCAATGGGATTTTAACTTGAATGACACATATTTTAACACAACTAAGTGCAGTACTAGATATGCATTGTGCAAGCAAATGAAACACAACAGTACGGTATGCTTATGCATTGTGGAGATAACGCCAAACATCTCTTCTATGCGGTTGCGTTTTGACATCATCGAAACACACATGTATAATATATGAGGCTTTTCCCTCACAGTAATAGGAACATCCTTTGCCTTACAGTTCTACACATTGAACCTCTAGCTCCAGTACTCTATCAATATAAGCCATTTGTGACAAGCCAAGTACACCACATCATCTATCTTTGTGTATTTCAATTCCCAACACAAAGGATGTTTCACTAAGATCTTTTATATAAAAGAACTTGTCTATCATAAGTTTGGTCTTATGAAGTAGACCAAGATCACTATTGGCAAGCAAAATATCATCAACATATAACACAAGAGGGATGAATTTGTTCCCACTGACCTTAAGATAGATGCACTGATCGACTTTATTTTCTTCAAAACCCAACAAGTCACCACCTCATCAAACTTTAAGTACGAAAGCCTGTTTCAAACCATAAATAGATTTCCTTAAATTACAAACTAAATGCTCATTACCACTTGACATAAAACCCTCAAGTTGCATGTACACCTCCTCTTTAAGATCACCATTTAGAAAAGTAGTCTTAACATCCATCTGGTGCAACTCTAAGTCAAAATGTGCTACCGAGGCCATAAGGATTCTAAAAGAGTCTTTAGTGGAAACAGGAAAAAAGGCTTCATTAAAATAATTCCCCTCCTTTTGTGTGAAACCTTTAGCCACAAGTATTGACTTAAATCTCTTAATATTACCTTTTGAGTCCTTCTTTGTTTTAAATATCCATTTGTTGCCAATCACCTTACAGTTTCTTGGTAACTCCACCAATTCCCAAACATCATTATTTACCATGGATTTCATTTCGTCCTTCATTGCATCTGTCCGCATGCTAGATTGAGAACAAGTAATAGCTTTTATGTGATTTTTAGGATCAATAATAATACCAACATCCTAAGAATCCTCACTAAGATAAACTACAACATCATAAGAGATAACAAGTAACTTTTGTATTACTAACCTTCTAACATGAATGTACTCATTTAATTCATCAGGTTGTGCAACCTCAACTATAATAGGAGGATCAACTACATTTTCAACTAGTGGTTCAACCACATCTTCAACTAGATATTCATCCATATTCTCATTTGGAGAAAAAACTCCATGAGCAGTTTATGATCTAGTATTATCAAAATTAGATAGTGACAAAGTAGCAACGTCAGGCATAACATAATCAATATTATCAGATGCAATAACAGGCTCAGAAACATTAAGCTCAAGGAATTTTGCATGCATGGACTCCATAATTTTATTACCTCTACCAAGATAGAAGAATCTGTATGCTTTAGCTCGATTTGGATATCCATTGAAAAAACAACAACTTGTTTTGGGTTAAGCGTTGTCTCAAAGGGATTATATGTTTTAACTTCTACGGTGAATCATATCTAGCATAATACATTCCACCATGGTCAGAACATACCATCTTCATCACCTTTCCTAGTTGCTTTTCAACCTTATTTTTAAAGATTTTAAACTTTTCAAGTGTTTCTAATTTTTCCTTAATCAAGTAGAGATAGCCATACTGGGAAAAAATTATCAACGAAAGTGTTAAAAGATTTATTGCCACAAATAGTGAGAGAAATGAGGCCCCTAATATCTGCATGAATAATTTCCAAAAGATCTAAACCTCTAGTTGAACCTTTCTTATTGGTCTTAGTAAATTTTCCTCTAGTGCAATCAACACAAGTCCTTAAATAATTGAAATCTAAGAAAGGTAAAATATCATCTCTAATTAACTTTTAAACTCTTTCTTTAGAGATATGGCCTAAACGTTTGTGTCACAACAAAGAGGATTTTTCTCTAATTTTAGACCTTTTAGCAATGGAGCTTTCAACATTCAAGGATGAGGAAATCATATCACAATCCAAAGATAACTTATATAAACCATCCAACAAGATACCATTACCAATAACTTGATAATTCAACATAAAATTTATTTTTCCATCATAAAAGGTAAGTTGAAATCCAAACTTATCCAAACAAGATACTGAAATCAAATCCCTCCTAAAAGAAGCTACATAAAATGTATCTTTCAAAACAATTTCAAAAGTAGTACCTAAAACTAAGCTAACATCTCCCACTAGCTCCACAATGACTTCAAGATCATTTCTTACCCTGATTTTGCTTTCCCTCAGATTTGGTCTCCGCTGGTTTCTGAACCCTTGTAAATACACAACAATATGGGTTGCAGAACCCTATCAAGCCCCCAGGAATTAGTGGGAAATTAAACTAAGTTAGACTCAAAACAAACAAAAGCTAAATGATTACCTCCATATTTGTTCTTGTTATCTAACCAAGCTTTAAAAGCATGACAATCAGTTTTCTTATACCCCCCTTTTCCTTACACCAAAAGGATTTATTAAAAGCAACAGGCTTAATACCTCTTATATTATGGTGTTGACTAATACCTGGTTTCTTAAATTTAGGATATCTATGAGAAGCACTATGAGTGTTTTTCTTATTTTCCAAGAACTCTTACCAAAATGAGGTTTAGCATGAAAAATTAGGATGACTAGATCACTTCTTTCCTTCTTTAGTTTCTATTCTTCAGCTACACACTTAGTGATGAGGTTATTGACATTCCACTTATCACCAAAGATATTATAGGCAGTTTTGATTTGAGTGAACTCAGCAGGTAGGAAGTTTAAGACATGAGACACAATGAAATTATCATTCAGGTGAATGTCATGGGATTTCAGTTTGGTTTGAACATGAACCATCTTAAGAATGAACTCTCTAACACCCCCATTGTTATCATATTTCATGTCTGCGAGTTGTTTCATTAAGCATTCAGATTCAGCATTATCAGATACTTGAAACTTCTCTCCAATAGTAGTAATATGTTCTTTAGCATTCTCTTTCTCAGGAAATCCACTTATCATATGTTCAACACAAGCTAAGTCGATCACTCCTCTCCAACTTAGCTAATTTCTATTTCTTTTCAGGTGTACTCTGATCATTGATCACAAATTTGGTTTCATACAATGCCATGTCAAGATCAACAATCCATAATGAAAACTCTAAGTCTTTCTTCCATTTCTTAAAATTAGACTCATTCAGGATCTCAATAGAAGCAGAATAATTGTTCATAGAGAAGGTCACCGTTGAGATAAAAAAGAATGCATTAGAACAAATAATAAAGGCAAGATATAACTTTAATAAACATAAGCTATCACGAAGAGGTCAACATTAACACGTAATCCCCTTTGAGTGGAATGGGTAAAACCCAGGTTACAACCAAGGTCAGAACCTCATATGAGTTACCCAATGAGCATACATTGGTTTTGAAAATCTATCTCCTTTGGATAGATAAATTCTCTAAACCAAAACATCTCCATCAACTTCATCTACAAATTTCAAGAATAAGCTACCCAGTGAGCATACATTGAGTTTAGAAATTTATCTCCTTTGGATAAGTAAATTCCTTGGACCCAAGCATCTCTAATAGTTATATCCTAAATCAACCACAATCTCTACACACAATTGTATACCTTTGGGAAGACAATCATAGTAATGACTTAAAACCATTCCTCAAACTACAAAGATACTTTTATAAATTAAAATAAGTGATCTCACTTTGATGATAATCACACACAATTATTTATAAAATTTCTTGCACAGGAATCAAATTTCTCTTGCTAAAAAAAATATGAAACAATCATGAATTTAAACAATATATCATTCCTAATAAATTTTGTCTTCAACAATATCAATCTCAATAATATATGGATATTACATAGTATTTCAAAATATTTGACAAAACAAATGTATCACAAATTTATATAAACTAATATTTATTTAATGAAATGTTCAAACAATGATAATAGATTTTTTTTAAAAACTTTAATTAATTTGAACTGTACCTAGAAAAACTTAATTGGAATTTGATTTCAACAATTTTTCAAGATTGGATCAAAATAATCCGAACCCTAAATTTATAATCATATATATAATTGAGTCCTAAATCATATAATTAAGCTCTGATACCAAATGTAATTGAAAATATTCAATGATAGATTATATGAAATTAGAACATCAATACTTACTTATTGAAGTCATGATTCGAAATCCCGAAAAGATGAATAGCGGGATCTTCCTCCGTATCTCACAATCTTATTCACAACTCTAAATGGGACAAGTTGTGGAGTCGTCAGTTATATTTCTCATTCTAGTGATTACAGAGGGGACTTAGCAATATAATATATATAACCCTAGTCCCTACCCATTATGGGCCCAAGGTTAAAGCCCACACTTTTCCCACACCAATCAAGTTTCGGATACTCAGTCTTCAATTAAAATATATCACTTAACCAATGAAAAAGTTAATTTATGCACCCCCATCAAAATCACGAGTAACCCATTTTTCACAAACTAAACAACAATTGATTATAGCCCGTAAAAAGTTAGATAAATCTAACATCTTCTACTACAAAATAATTTGAAAAAGAAAATAAATTTTATATTTATCTATCACCGACACTTCTATCTAAGGCATTTCTGATGTTCAACACTCTTCATCTTAGAATTTAGATTTGGTCCTAATTTATTATACAAAACCATTTGTAAAATAAATATTATTTCCAATTATAAAAGTGTGTTAAGACAATATAGTACCACAAATAAGTGATTTATTTTGATTCAAAAAAGAGTTTTATCTCGGCTTGGTTGGCGTTGTAAAGAAGGGTGTCATAGAAAATATGTCATTTTTCTCCTCGATTGAATTGTCTCTTGAAAAAAAAAGTTGTACTGGTCATGAGTGTTAGAGATTGTTGTTGTTGAAAAACGTAGCAGCACTAGAACAAACAAGGCGTTGATGAAGATCGTACTTGAAAATTCAAAGCGTGTGATTTTCAAACTAACCTTTAGGTTCAATTTTGCCCCCACCAATTATTATATATCGGATGCAATAGGGATTAACGAAAAATTTCTTTCAGGATACTTTGAATACCTTAATGTGAATTACACAAACACACTAAGCTTATCTTTTGATAATCGATTATAGAAAAATGTTTCCTATACTTTAATCATGCATTAATAAAAAAAAGGGTTATTTAGAATAATTAAAACGGTAGAGAAAATGGGTGTGTATATTTCTATTTCCGTGTGTTTTCTGATTCCCAAATGTATCTATTTATAGAGAAGTTTATGTCACTTGGTTTACCGGAAGGGGTGTGTTTTGCAATCTACAAGTCGAAGTTTCAACCCTTGGGTCCCTTCGTTTTGAATCAAAAATATTTTATTACCGTTAGTAAAAAAATAATAATAAATATCTCATACAAGGATGATTTAGAATAATTAAAATGGTAGATAAAATGGGTGTGTTTTGCAATCTGCAGGTTGGTCCAAGCCTTGGGTCCCTTCATTTTGAATCAAAAACATTTTACTACCGTTAGTAAACAAAATTTATTAAAAAATGTCTCAACGGAAAATTTCCTTCAGGATACTTTGAATACCTTAATGTGAATTACACAAACACACTAAACTTATCTTTTGATAATCGATTATAGAAAAATGTTTCCTATACTTTACTCATGCATTAATAAAAAAAAGGATTATTTAGAATAATTAAAACGGTAGAGAAAATGAGTGTGTATATTTCTATTTCCGTATGTTTTCTGATTCCCAAATGTATCTATTTATAGATAAGTTTATGTCACTTGGTTTAGTTGAAGGGGTGTGTTTTGCAATCTACAAGTCGAAGTTTCAACCCTTGGGTCCCTTCATTTTGAATCAAAAACATTTTATTACCGTTAGTAAAAAAATAATAATAAATGTCTCATACAAGGATGATTTAAAATAATTAAAATTGTAGAGAAAATGAGTGTGTTTTGCAATGTTGGTCCAAACCTTGGGTCCCTTCATTTTGAATCAAAAACATTTTACTACCGTTAGTAAACAAAATTTATTAAAAAGTGTCTCATACAAGATTCAAACACAACACTTTTCTATTAAAATAAGCACTCTTTACCACCAAACTATTTAAGCAGAATGTAAGAACATTTCCAATTTATATAGATTGTTGTAAAAAACAATATTTTGGAAATCTCTTACAATGAGTTCGATACCTAGCAACAACATTGTTGTATTTTTAAAAACTGGAAAACATATGTCATTTTTCCCCTCGATTGGAATAATACATGAGGTGAAATATTTTGTTTACATAATTTTTATTTTAACCTGTTTTTTTTTTTTTGCGTTTCAATATGTAGAACATCAAATTTGTTGACAAACATTGAATCTTCTTCATTAACAAAACAACAAGCAAACCAAAATTAGTAAAATTATTAAATATTAAATCTCAACAACAACAATACAATCAATATAATCATTAAATATTAAATCTCAACAAGAACAACAACAACAACAAAAAATGAATAAAATTAATATAATTGTTAAACATTAAATCTCAACAACAACAACAATAAAATTCTATATTTTAATTGACACAACAACAACAACAACTAACATTGCTAAGTTAAAGTCATGCTTTCCTAACTAAAATTAAGAACTTTTAACAAGAAATGATAAGAGAAAAGATTACAATAAGGAACCAAGCTTGAAACATTTTCATGCTCTTGTAATCCATCACATAGAATTGTGTTGTACTTCATGATATTATTTTAATTATGTTAAGTTTGCATTACAATAATTTGCATCCAAGAGGGATTATTATGGCATTCATGTTCTGATTGGCGGGTGAAAATTTCACGTGGATCACTGATGTTTCATGTGGATTTATGAGTTGACAATATCTTGACTCTTGTAACTTTATAAATGAAGGGCAAAGATTCCTTACATAATTTTTTCATCAAATTCGATAAAAGTTTTTCCATCGGTTGTTAGCTCAACCAAGATAGCAAGTCATAAATAAAAATTAAAAATAAAATAAAATGCACTAAAATGCAGTTGCTAGAATTTTAAGGGGGTTGATTAATACTTTTCCTCCTGGTTGGCAGCTCAATTGAGGTAATAGATCATAAATTTTTTTAAATAAAATTAACCGGTGCTAAAATGCAATTGCTGGAATTCGAAGGCGTGCCCCCTGAATACTTTTTCTCTAGGTCGCCATCTCAAGTGAGGCAATAAGTCATAAACAAAAATAAAAATAAAATAAAAAATATTAAAATGCAGTTGATGGGAATCAAAGACGTGTCCCCTGAATACTTTTCCCATCGGTTATCAGCTCAACAGAGGTAATAGGTCAAAAACAAAAGTACAAAAAAATATAAGTTATTAAAATGCAGTTGCTAGTATTCGAAGGCGTGTCTCTTGAATACTTTTCCCTTCGATTTCCAACTAAACTAGGGAAATATATAGTATTTTTATACAAAAAATTAAACGTGGCACGTCTATGGTTCATACCTTGAGTGTTCGTAGACTGAGGTAAAAGTTGTCATAAAATATATTGTTTGTATAGTGATATATTCTCAAATATATGAATCTTAACAAACACACTTTCGCTCTCATCATTACTGACTTTGGTGTGTGGATATAAGTGTTGAGTGGCTAAATACTATAAACCTAATAACATATAGCTTAACATATTTTATTAGGTTATGTTGCTCTAATACCATAGAATTTGAGTTGGATCTAAATCAACCTTACAAAGTTAGTACGTAAGATGATGAGTTATACTATAAATAAACTCCATAGTAAAAATTTTCTTTAATATATGTGATTCTTAATTTTTCAATACACTTCTTCATAGTCAATATTATTGGACTTTAGGAGTGAATATGCATGGTGAGTGATCTCAACCCGTAGGCTCTAATACCATGTTAAAGGCTTTTATATTTGACCTAACACATTTTTACAAAACCGATATATAAATTGAGGGATGCCACATTTTATAAACTATTTTCACGTGGTATCTTTAATCTATGTGGGACTTTGGATTTTTCCAATAAACTCCTTCATGATGGACATTATTGAAAATAATTTGATCTTAAAATATGTTTATCAGTCGAAGAAGTCATCATCTTACAAGTCAATTTTTGAAGTATTAGTTAGACCCAATATAAAAAATATAATATGGTATTATAGTCTATTGAAGATTCATTAGACCACGTAATATCAAGTTTTTACTATAGGGTCATTCGCCATTTATATCCATGTATCAATTCCAATAGTATTAGGTAAAGAATGCTATATGATATGACAATAAGTGCACACTTAAGTACTAGTTTAATTATTGTGATGATTAGTTAATTGATTAAAAGATTGGTTGGTTTGGTATATAACGAGATTAATAAAAATAATAAAGTCTTAGGATAGATGCATATCACAATAATATATCAAATATTACTTTTTTTCCCTTCTTTTTATCATAAATATGGATTCCCACTTTTGTGGTGGGTATATTTGCAAAGGTTGTTAGGGGTGAGTATCCTGTTTTAACAAAGTGATGGTTGTTGATTTTTTCATGCATCAGTAAGTATAAATAGCCAAGATAGTAGCAAGTGATAAGAAGAATATCAATCTTATAAGGATTTTATTTAGCACTTTGACACTTCATACAAGAATTTGAAAAATAAATATGAGCAATGGTAACAGAATAATAGTGAGCCACATTGTTAAAAATCAGGAATTGAAAAAGATATATCAAAGAGTTGAAATATAGAAATAATAATGTCGGACAATGTTCTATTTAACGAATGCATATAATATTTAAATATTGTAGTGTTATATTTGTGAAAGTCATAAACTAGGACGTCCCCGCCCAAAAGCTATATAGACCAGACGATACCTCGAGGAATCGCTCAGAGGTACTGATGATGTGTAAGGACGTTAGTCAAAAGAGAGGGAATCCTCCATTACTCCTAGAAGATAGGTGGTAAGTAAATTCTCCTTATTAAGGGGGAGTGTAACACCCTACTTCCCGACTCAACAAATAATCATATAAAGCATAAATCCCTCAAGTAGGATGTTGTTCAACAACAATCAAACTCTCGTTTGAATCACATAATTAAAAAAATAAATTGTTTGATAAGCAACATAAATTATAAAATATTTTACATTAAAATCCTCAACAACATATTATTTTGAAAGGTAGTTCATCATCAAAATCAACGAAAAGATATGCAACATAAATAAATGACAGAACAACTTGTTCCCCTTGTGTTACATATCATAGCGACTCCAACTATAAGACTTGATCGACAAGAAACTAAAGAGGAAAAACATTCTCCTCAACCACAAGCTCCTACTCAAAAACCTGATTACTTATACTCTAGAGGAGCACAACCACAATAACATAAAAAGGGTGGGAATAAATTAAAATAATAAACAGTGCACAAAATAATTAGGGTAGAATTAAACACTATAGAGTCATACACATATCAAATATGAACCTAATTATCATGTATTCACATCTAACCCACATCACAATCCAACTCATATAAATCATACAAGAGTATTCATAAATACAGAAGCATCTCATTTGCACAATCATTATGTAATGCAATATAACAATTGACTCAACTCATGCTCGTCACGGTCCCTACTATAAATCGTACTCACAACTCAACTATATATGCATGCGGTAACGATTCAACATTTGTTCTTCATATGAACCGGGTTCCAATCAATTGTGAACTCTAAGCTTCCACTATGAGCTCCAATCCTCCATTCTGAGCTTGAGATAAATCATTAATCCCCTCTTTGAACTCATAACTCGCCTCTTTTATAACAACGTCAATATATCATGCATGACATATATTAATGCAGGGACAACATTAACATAATTAATACAACCCCTCTATAACTATAAATAATCACGCAACAACATCATCATGATAACGAATACAACCCCAATCTGACTATAGACAAATACACATTCACTGCATTATCAATAGTTCTTATCTAAACAACTCATCTCAACCCATCAACAAACATGTATAATAATTCACACAATATTATACTTGCATTTCACCACATATTCACACATTGAACATATATCCACAATTACACATATAACTCATTTAAACATAATATTACTAAACAATGATCAATTAATTTTATATATCAATTAATGCACTAATATTCATCAATACACACCAAATAGCACCCAATTACTGACCATGCAACAAAACAATGCAAAAAGTCCAACTCAGCAGGCCAACACGCACCCACTAACATAATGACGGGTAGCCCATCACCAGGGTGACACTTATCGCCACCCTTATCCCTCAATTTTCAACCCTGTGACAACCGGCAAGGCCCTACGCTTTCTTAGAGACAATGAAGGTCTCCCCATCAGACAACTGGCACCCATCAATATTTTAAAGCATGTGACGAATATTAAACATCAAAAGTAAGTATTTTTTTATCGTATTCATAGGGACTGGTGCGATATTAATGTTGTTTAACGGTTAATACAGTTTAAGTGAAGAATTATCAAGTTGTTTGCTTGTAAAAAGTACGTAATGTAAAAGCGGTAATTGATAAATGAAGTTTTCGAGATATGATAACTTGCTAGGATTGTGTTTCATCCACGAATGCATACGTAGTTTACTAATCACTCATACATAACCTAGTTATCAATCATTATCCTTGTGTATCCCTCACAACAATGTTTATGTCTAAACTTTTGATGAGATTTCTCACTGGATTGTTTAATTGATGATTTCTCAATCTATTAAACAAACTAGTAGCATTAAGATTTGATACTTGATGTGAATGCTTAACCCTAAATCTATTTCTAGCATTTAGAGTTTAACATACTGTTGTCTTAGATAAAAATTTGAATCGTATTTCTCAATAACAATTCTAATATATGAAGTTAAACGATAAAAAAACAACAATAAGTTAATTAATAACTAGATTATATATTAATTTAATCAATAAACATACATACGACATCGATAGATTACATCCAATCCCTACAAGAAAGAAGATTTAGCTACCTATTCTCATGGTAGCTTGATTACAAAAAGAGAAGAAATAAAGATGGATGAACATCAACAAAGTTTTCCCAATGATTGATGCATATCAAGCTCGTATTCTTCAAGTTTCACTCTTTGCTCTATCCATCTCTCTATGGCGATGTATTATCTCAAGTTCCAATATGTTCTAACCTAAGTTTTGAATGTTCATGAAACTATTTATAGTGGTTGTACCCTGCTGCTTTCGCCTGGCGAGAAATACTTTTTCACCTGAAAGTATCTGCCATATCATCATCTAAAACTGACTTGTCTTACCTGGCAAGCAAATGGCTCTCCTGGTGAACTTCCTTGCTGCAGCCTCGCCAGGAGAGAATGAAGCTTTTTAATTATAGAAAGTTCTTCCTGGTGATGAAAATCATATTTTGATACTTACCAAATCTCCCTAACTTAAATCTCTACTTGTCCTCAATCAAAGTCTTAGAAACTTTTCAAATACAAGAAGGTTTCTGTTAGATGTCAAACTTTGCTTATTTTCTCTATCAAATATTGGCATCTTTCACTCTTTTTGTAGGTAAAAGTGATTAGAATCACTCTAGTTTTAGATGATTTGCTTCATTGTTGATATATGACTTGGTTGCTTTGATTTGTGTGTTATTGTGTAGGAATTAGGCACAAAATAAGTGAATATTAAGACACAAGAAATTGGGCAAGGAAACCAAGACAGCAGAAAAACATCATAAAACTCGCCGTGCGAAGCTCCTAGCGAAGCTTGCCAGAAAACTTAACAAAGCTCGCTAGGCGAAGGAGGCAGCGAAGAACTCGCTAGGCAAAGAGGTGGCGAGTAGCCAGCGAACATTCCCAGACTTGAGACAGAGGCGAAAGGGCCATAAACTCTCTAAGCGAAGTTCACAGCGAAGGCTTCTCTAGGAGAAGAATTTCTCGCCCAGCGAATATTTGGAAATATCTCAGGGGCAAATTAACTGTTCAGAGGCACCTCAAGTGCCTAATTTGTTGTTCGCTAGGTGAAGGATCTGTTTGCTAGGCGAACATGACAGACTCTGAATGTACTATATAAGTATTTTTATTGCTTTTTAGGTCAGAATGTAATATTTTCTATATTAGAACTTATCTCTCTTCATTTCAAGTTTATTTTAGAGAGAGAAACACAAAACCCTAAGAGGGAGGAGGTAAGATCTTTGATCTCTTGTTGGGGTTTGGATGTAATCTTTTGATACCTTATGTATTTCATCTAATTTATGTTTGTGAACTAGTTTGGATTATCTATTGACTGATTATCTTTGATTGCTTATTTGTGGGTCTTGACAAAACCTTTTCACATCTTTGATCTCACATTTTATTGTATCAATGAACAAACTTTTGACATGGTTTTGTAAGTTGATATTCATTGTATCCTCTTTGGTATTGTGTTGATTAAGTAACATGGGTAGCATGAGTAGGATCAATACGATATTGCGCAGGTGCTTGATAATAGTGATGAAGAACGATGTTCACAACCATTTGGCAGATTAGGTGAATACATGTAAAAAGGGTTAAGCGTGTGTACATATTTTGATCATTGTGTTTTATGTAAAACAATCGTTTATCCGATATGGGTGTCGTCTTTGTTTACCTGTTTATCTTTGATTTGAACTGTGATAGGCATATACTCTTCATATCTGGATCTAGGATGATTACATGTTACGTCCTAAATTCTAGACATAGGTTTAGGCTTAACATTTGCGTGAGTATCAGCTCTTAATGCTCTGTGTTGTGTTTTTGTTGGGTGAGACATCAATAATGAGACAACACGGTTGTTCTCTCGATGTTGAATTAGAGATGACCTCCGTCGTGGGTGATACGTGAGGATATTAGACGAATGATTGTATTGTGTTTAACTTGATCAGAAGAATGCATGTGTTATCAATTGATTAGATCCAATCCCAATAAGGCTCCGTTTATATTTCAGTCTTTACTTTATATTTTCTGTTTTTATTAATGGTTCCTTGAACCTTTTAAACCAAAACTTTTGAACAATAGGCTTAGAAATGTAGAAACCGTTGAACGGCGTTCGTATCGCACCGATCCATGTGGAGACGACAAAACTGGGTACTTAATATTTTTTGCTTGCTGCTTTACCGCTTCAACAAAATGGCGCCGTTGCCGGGGATTGGTGTTGAGATATTGAAGTGCATTGCAACTGTTTATATATTTTTAATCTCTGTATATTTGTTTATATTTTATATATTTGTTTTTTTTCAATGTTTTTCTGAGTGTGATCAGGAATGACGAGAACTCCTTCTAGAGTGGTTGCTATTTGTATAAAACCATTCAACGAAGATTCGACCGAGTTTGAATGGCGATGATAATATGGAACAAGTGAATATTGTCAAGGTACATGGTTACTTTTGTTTAGAATTTTAGAATGCTTAAGAACTTAAGTCTTTATGCAAATAAAATTTGTTCTTTTAACAACTTGTTTGAATGATTGTTTCACTTAGGACCAAAACCACACTTTGTGAGAAAGCTTCCATTGTTCACTAAATGCTGGATTACTGATAGACTTTGTTGATTCGTTTGATTCATGTTTTATCTTATATTATTGTGAATTTGTGGAAGCAATTAGAAATGTCCAAGGCACTTGTTTTTATTGAGCACAACCATTTCCAAATGCAACTTACCCGTGAGAAGAGAGAATTCGTTAACCCCTTTGAGCCTAAACAATGTGAATTTCATTCTGAATTTTGTGAGATTCTAAAATTTTTCTTGAACCCTTTAATTTAGTTTTAATTGTCCTCTTTTCCATAAAAAGCCAAGTGCATTCACTTGAGGATTGAGTAAAAGTTAAGTTGGGGAGAATGAAAAGAAGTATGGTAGGTTGCTACAACTTTTGAAAAAAATCAAGCAAGCATTGAAAAAATTGTTATATGAACATGAATGTAAAAAAAAATAGAGAAAAAAAAGAATGCTTGCTTGGAAAAGAAAAATAGTGAAAGAATAAGTTGTTAAATAAAGTTGGGAAGGTTTGCAATTGAGAAACAAATGGAATGAAGTTGGGATGTGTAAATAATGTGTACAATGAATGTCTCTTTTGCATCGGCAATTTCTTTTCAATGGCCTTAGAAATGTCCCTTGTTTGTAAACCCGACCAAGATACAACCTTAAAGACCTTAGTGATCTTCTTGCTTCCATATTTACACTTTTTATTGTTAGATGTTGTATGGATTGAATTGATATTGACATTATTTGTTAGGTGAGTGAAATTTTTCCCGCAGTTGCAAACGCGTAATTTCTTCAATCCTTATTCGAAGAGGAGAGATAGAGTGATTCATTCATGAAAAACATAGTTGTTGATTGATACGTGGCTTAATATTTTCTTTAAGAATTTAGTTCTTGTGCATTGTTTGATTCCCAACATTTGAAACCATTGCTTGTTTGCATTCTTTGTGTGTGAGCCTTTTTATCCATTCTTGGGTGAATCTTAATCTTGAGTAAATCCTCTTTTTTGAAATGAGAGGCATACTTTGCTTGAGGACAAGCAAAAATCTAGTTGGGGAGAGTTGTTAGGTGTCAAACTTTGCTTATTTTCTCTATCAAATATTGGCATCTTTCACTCTTTTTGTAGGTAAAAGTGATTAGAATCACTCTAGTTTTAGATGATTTGCTTCATTGTTGATATATGACTTGGTTGCTTTGATTTGTGTGTTATTGTGCAGGAATTAGGCACAAAACAAGTGAATATTAAGACACAAGAAATTGGGCAAGGAAACCAAGACAGCAGAAAAACATCATAAAACTCGCCGTGCGAAGCTCCTATCGAAGCTTGCCAGAAAACTTCACAAAACTCGCTAGGCGAAGAAGGCAACGGAGAACTCGCTAGGCAAAGAGGTAGCGAGTAGCCAGCGAACATTCCCAGACTTGAGACAGAGGCGAAAGGGCCATAAACTCGCTAGGCGAAGTTCACAGCAAAGGCTTCGCTAGGCGAAGAATTTCTCGCCCAACGAATATTTGGAAATATCTCAGGGGCGGTTTAACTGTTCAGAGGCACCTCAAGTGCCTAATTTGTTGTTCGCTAGGCGAAGGATCTGTTCTCTAGGCGAACATGACAGATCCTGAATGTACTATATAATTATTTTTATTGCTTTTTAGGTCGGAATGTAATATTTTCTACATCAGAACTTATCTCTCTTCATTTCAACTTTATTTTAGAGAGAGAAACACAAAACCCTAAGAGGGAGGAGGTAAGATCTTTGATCTCTTATTGGGGTTTGGGTGTAATCTTTTGATACCTTATGTATTTCATCTAATTTATGTTTGTGAACAAGTTTGGATTATCTATTGATTGATTATCTTTGATTGCTTGTTTGTGGGTCTTAACAAAACCTTTTCACATCTTTGATCTCAGATTTTCTTCTATCAATGAACAAACTTTTGACATGGTTTTGTAAGTTGATATTCACTGTATCTTCTTTGGTATTGTGTTGATTAAGTAGCATGGGTAGCATGAGTAGGATCAATACGATATTGCGTGGGTGCTTGATAATAGTGATGAAGAACGATGTTCACAACCATTTGGCAGATTAGGTGAATACATGTAAAAAGGGTTAAGCGTGTGTACATATTTTGATCATTGTGTTTTATGCAAAACAATCGTTTATCTGATATGGGTGTCATCTTTGTTTACCTATTTATCTTTGATTTGAATCGTGATAGACATATACTCTTTAGATCTAGATCTAGGATGATTACCTGTTAGGTCCTAAATGCTAGACATAGGTTTAGGCTTAGCATTTGCGTGAGTATCAACTCTTAATGCTTCGTGTTGTGTTTTTTTTGGGTGAGACATCACCAATGAGACAAAATGGTTGTTCTCTCGATGTTGTGTTAGAGATGACCTCCGTCGTGGGTGATACGTGAGGATATTAGACGAATGATTGCGTTGTGTTTAACTTGATCAGAAGAATGCATGTGTTATCAATTGATGAGATACAATCCCAACAAGGCTCCGTTTATATTTCAGACTTTACTTTATATTTTCTGTTTTTATTAATGGTTCCTTGAACCTTTTAAACCAAAACTTTTGAACAATAGGCTTAGAAAGGTAGAAACCGTTGAACGGCGTTCGTATCACACCGGTCCATGTGGAGACGACAAAACTGGGTACTTAATATTTTTTGCTTGCTGCTTTACCGCTTCAACAGTTTCACCAAGTTCCATGATCAACAAATTTTTTTAAACATATGAAGAAAATGTATGGTTCAAGTGTAGAATGTGTCATACCCTAATTTTTAACTCTAAGATCCCACCTTCATTTGCATCATTTTCATGACATTAAGCACTTTTTGTGTGTGTTTTTTATGTTTTGTTAACCCCGTTGAAAATAAAAAAATATGTCTTGTTTGCTTTGTTTATAAGTTAAGGTTTTACGTCAAGGAGTTTAAGTGATTGATCAATCAGGGCTTAGTGTGATCCTCAACATCCCAAGTTCCTATACCCATTCACGGTGATCAAGAATTTCACTTCATCAATATTCAAACTTGAGTTTGCATAAGTTCAAGTTCGCCATGTTCCGATTCATCAAGTGCTCCAAATTATGGTTTTTAGTCAAAGTCAGCTTGATGTTGACTTTTTGACCTAAACATGATATCATGGCTTGGAACATGATTCAAAGGCTTCAAATACATCTTTGTGGTCCATTCATGTGATTAAATTGGCTCAAGAAGTTTGATCTAATGATAGTTGAAGAATTTTGATTCAACTAATGAAAAATCAACAGATACTCAAAGTCAAAGTTTGACTTTTGACATTTTTTGGTCAACCATGGACTTCTCAAGTCTAGAATCAATAAAATGTGAAAAAGTATTGAATTTGATAAGTTAAATTAAGGAAATATAGAAAAGATCAAAAGTTGTCAAAATGAGGGTTTTTGAAATTTCGCTAAGTACGAAAATTCATGATCAAATGACCAACTTTCCAAGGTTGTAACTTCCTCCTCAAGCATCTAATTGAAACACTTGAGGGGTTTGAAGCTAAAGGAATCTTCATTTTATTTCTTCAAGAGCATTTGAAGGGGCAACAAACTCACTATATTAAGTAATTTTTCACTTTCCCGTTCTCATACTTTAGAGCATCATTTTGATCCATTCTTGTTACTATCATGCTCATTTTATTGTTGTGAATGAAATCCCTAAGTTAGTGATCATTGATTGTTGTTATATGTCATTTAATTTTGTTTTGAAATTTTAGGGTTTTTCTTGCTTTAGATCAAATTTATTTGATAGATTTAATATAAATGAAAACTATGACCATATATGGATTCCTTGTGAAATTTTGAGTGAAATAGTGTATCCACATGTTTCATTTGGTTCGTATTTGGCAAAGTTGTGATTTTGAGATTATGGAGGTCTAGAGGTTGAAGACGATACTATTGTTGTGCGCGTTTTTTCATTTTTCAAACTTTGTTTTATTATTTATTCTTTTTGTTTGTACATGATGATAGGCCAAAGGTCCAGGTGCGTTAGCTAGGTGGTTTTGTTGGTGACCTCATGAATCTAGGTTCAACACCCAACGCCCCCTCCTTTATTTTTACCCCATTTTCTCTCATTTTCTTTCCCTTTCTTTCCTTTTCTTTTTCATTTCTCTTATTTTTATTCAACTTCTTTTCTTGTTTTAATTTATTTATCAAGACTTAATTTTATAAAGCCAAAAAATATATATTTTATT
The DNA here is from genome assembly GCA_963859935.3 of Lathyrus sativus. NCBI lineage: Eukaryota > Viridiplantae > Streptophyta > Magnoliopsida > Fabales > Fabaceae > Lathyrus > Lathyrus sativus. Next base: position 546,226,904 of record OZ012739.1, on the reverse strand, counting down.
TACCTCTTTTAATTATTTATTTTTTTCATTTATAATTTCATATATGAAAATCCTAAAAAATATTTTATTATTTATTTGTTACTACTTCTCTTAGGGTTACATGTTATTGATTAAGCTATTGTTTCTTGATAAAGTTCATGCTTAACTATTCCATCATTATTTCTTGTGATTAATGTCATGATAATGCGATGTCTTGGTTGATGTTTTGTTTGGACTCTTGAGACATGTGTGTTTGCATGACCTATGTATTGGTGATTGTTTATCCTTTGGTCATGTATTAGGGTTGAATGTATTGATGATTATGACCATGTTACTTGATGCTTGGCCTCATTGTTTATGTGCCTCTCTTGATGTTTGGCTTCATTGTTTATTGTTTGTTTCCCTTAGTGCCATGCTTGGATGTAAAACTTCACCATGTGTTGTTGCTTTGCCTTGAAACTTAGAGAGTAGTTCTAGGATGACGACTCTTGATACATGTACTATTCACATTTGATTTTGATGCTTACCTTGTGCATGAGTTGTTATTTGTTTATGAGCTTTGTTTGATACTTGAGACTTGTATTGTGGTCTTTGAATATTATCTTTATGATGCATACCTTGCTTGATATATACTTGTGATCCTTGATTGCTATCTTTATGTTGCTTATGTTTAAATCCAAGGGAAGAGATTAAAGTTGACTTTGTTGTCATGTGCATATCCACGGTGTATTTTTTTTCATCTGTTACCTATCTTTTACTTCATTATTTATCTTTAGATTGTTTATCCTTAGATTGTTTACCCTTAAATGGTTTACCATTAGGTCTCCCTTTTTCTAACTTGAATCTTTTCATAAAATCCTTGACATTAGGTCATTGCATTTTCAAAATCTTTTTCTTAATAAATGTTTCAATACATCTTAAGCATATAAAAAACCTTTTCATAAGACTAAAAGTCACAAACCACATCCAAAACTTGTACCACTTGACTTTTCCTTTTAAAACCTTTTTCTCAAGATATTAGACATGACTCATCCCTAGTTGAGATATAAATCTCCTATCCCATAACATTTTTAAGAATGATGTTGATTTCTTTCCCACATGAGGGAGGTATGAGGCATATTTGTTAATTCTATATCCAAGTTGGAACCCTTCTCTCATTGTGATGTAAAGATCCATCTTCCACATGTTTGTGGTGGATTAGTTGAGTATTCTCCTTAATATGAAAACTTGTCTTTTCTTCATTAAAATCAACCAAAACAAACCATTTTTCTATTTGTACCCCGAACTACAAGGTTTAATCCTTTATTGGTATGTAGGCATAAGACTTCATGTCTTATCAAACACAAAACCAATAAAAAAAAGACTTATTTTCTCATCTTCCCAATCTTTTTCAGCAAACACTTTTAACCTAACACAAATATTTCAAGAGGTTTCTATAGGATACTATAGATACTTAGGGTGCTAGTACCTTCCCTTAGTATAACCAACCCACATACCTTAGATATCTTTGTTGCTTATATTTTAGCCTTGATTTGTGATTTACATGTTTATTTTGGGTTTATTTGATCTTTTCCCCTTCCCTTAGAAAAATTAAATTTTTGTGGTGACATCTTAGTTTTGTGAGTCTAGCTAATCCATAGCCACAGTCTCCGATTCATCACCGCGATAGAATGCACATGTGAGTTTTATTCTTATTACCATTCTAAAATCAAACATGAATATGAAATAAGTTCTAAACACAAGTTTCATGTCATACATTTTTAAGCAATAACATAATCCTACCTGTATATGTTACTATATAGATTGTTGTATTTGTTGTCGTTACACACATAGTTTATAAAAACAAGATTTGGAAAATTATCCTCAAACAAATGTGCACCTCCAAAATAATCAAATACCAGTCTAGATGAAGTTGTCACAACATTTACTGGCTTGGAAACTGGAACTTCAGGTGGTATCATAAGTCCCTTTAACATGTTATGAATCCGGCCCACTTTAGTAGAAAGTGTATTTGTCTCACTGACTTCATGCACTTCAGATAATTTTGTGTTAGCATTGGCAAGTGTAAATCTTGTTGTTGGTCATTGATAGGTGTTGGAAGTGATAGTTTCAATCCATTGGAAACTTTCAATATAGGACTGGGACAATAAGACTCCATCAGATGACACATCCAATATTTTACTTGAAGATGACACAAAACCATTTTAAAAAGTTCCTAATAGTATGCAAATCAAAATTCTATGAAGTGGATATTGTCTTAGTAGCTCTTTAAATATTTCCCAAGCAATAAATAGATATCCATCATCCCCTTGTTGAAATTAAGTGATTTCATTTCTTTTTTTTTTTGCATTCTTCGCAGGAGGGAAATACTTTGCTAAGAATTTCTAAGCCGGATTATCCCATGTGGCTATGGAATTGGGCTCTAATTAATTGAGTCAACTTTTTGGACGATCCCTTAGTGATTAATGGAACAATATGTTAGATCAGTGGTGTATAAAGATGGAAAATTCCTAAATGATTTGGGAAAGCACTTCAATTACCGATAGCTACTACACAACCCTTTTATACTTTAGTATGCCACCTTGGGGATCTCGTGATGAGTTATGTTATTCAATGAGAGTTGAATGTATCAACCTCTACGAAAGTATAGTTTCATATTTCTCACTGAGGGTTTTAGAATAAATGATACCATTTGTTTGGATAAATGTCTCATAAAGTAGTATGTGAAGTTACACCATTGGTATGTCTTATGAAATATTCAAGTGTCTTAAGAAGTGTAAATGGAAAGTTAAGTGCCAAGTGTTTGCAAATATCATGTGTTTTCTCGCATCATTGTAAGGCTTAATGATTGTCATAAAGATACTTTTTGGAATATTTGTGCAACTCTTTTATTTGATATCTGTTAAATTAAAGGCTAAATATTCTTTTTTTCCTGAATCTTGTACTCGGGGTTCGTTTTTGTCACTTAAATTTTAAAAAATATCGTTTGAGTCCCTCAACTTTTCAAAATGTATCACGTTAGTCCTTTTTGTCCAAATGACAGTAACACCGTTAATGTTTGTTGATGTGGCAAGTGACATGTTACATTAAACTTTTGTGACCAATTTAGCGACGGAAAAATCGGTCACTAAAGGAGATTTTCTGGATTTTTAACATCATCTTCATCTTCTTGTTATAACATTTTCATATTCATTTTTATATTAGAACAAAAATCATTTAAAAAAATTAATTATTTTCATTGATACTTAATGAAAACTAAAAATCTATCATTTATATTTCAATAATATAGGTTTTCTAAGTTTTATGTTTTTTTATTCTGTTATAATCCCACTGGATCCGTGAGTTTGTATTTAAAAGCATGGTGTATCAACCATGTATTCGATATTTTCAACTATCATCTTTCAGAAATTAATGGGCTCATAGTTCAAGATGGACATCAAAGCAATACACTGCTTTACAATAAACTCAGATTGGTTAGAAGCATATTCCAACGTTTTCACAATAAAAGTCATACGTTTTGGTATTAGGCACATTTGCCTAATGATAATCCTCAAAGGAACACCATTCTTAATAACCACTCAACTTCGGGTTGACAAAATTCATTTTCATTATTTGAAACATTTGCCTGGTTATCCTATGACTCCTTCTATTTCGGATGCCAGACACACACAAAGGTTGCAAATTAAGAAAAGCATTATTTACATAAGGGCTATAGTCAATATATTTATCTTGCACATAATACGTGAAATCATTGTGAGGATGATAAGAGGTATTCGTAAAAATTTCCAACCCTATAGACTTGTTGGTGTCTTGAATCAAGTTGTTAAATCTTATCCAACCCATCTCTTCCAACATTTCCACCAAATTTCTTACCCCACCAAATGTTGGCATTCAAAAGCCCACATGTGCACCACTTTATAATTCCCAACCTTGGGATATTTATTGGCATTAACTTGGGAGAGAAATAAGTAGTTTGGAATCACGAGTGCATCTTGAGAGGGTGGTGTAGTTGATTTTGTTGCACAAGAAATACGACTTCTTTTAAGTTTCATTTCCCTGAAATACAAGACTTTTTGTATAATGCAAATAAAAATAAGAGATGAAAGTTAGTACAAATATTTTAAGAGTAGAAGATGATTATAATGGTTGCTGTAGGGAAAAGTTGCCTTATATGACCTTTTTATAGGCACTGTTGTAGAGCCATCATGACCATGATGAGTTGTATTGCGACTGCGATACATAACGAATATGTCCAACGTTCAAAACCTCCAACATCTATTTTTAACATCTCTATCGCGAAAATAATGAGACCCGTCACGATTGCAATGTAACTGTAATGCGCCCACGAAGAGAGCATCGTGATCGCGAAAATTCCAGGGGCTTTCCTCTTTTTTTTCCTTCAACTTTTTTCATACTCAGTCTTTTTCTTCCGTTCTTTTTCTCTTTTCTCACACAACTTCTTCCAACAACTTGCTACAAAACAAAATGCGATAAATCAAAATAACATGAAATTTAAATTGTGAATGAAATAATTTTTTTCTAATGGGTTGCCTTTCTTTAAGCACTCCTTTAAAGTCATTAGCTTGACTTTCTTGCCTAAGGCTCTACGGGTATTAGAGACATTATTTTAGTTTGTATCCCCCCTCCTGAATATATCTTCAATCTTTGGCCGTTCGCAATAAATTTTTGAAAATCTCCAGTATCCTGTATTTCTACAACACCATTCGCAAACCCTTTATTAATAATAAAAGGACCAAACCACCTAGACTTTAACTATTCTGGAAACAACCTCAATCGAGAGTTGTACATAAAAACCTTTATTCCTATTTAAAATTCTCTTCTCACCAAATTCTTATCATGATACCTTTTGGTTTTCTCCTTGTAGATCACCGCATTTTCATAAGCTCTAAGTCTTATCTCTTAAAACACATCCATCTTTAACGACCTCTTTCTTCCAATAGTTTTTGCATCAAATTTTAAAAACTTGATTGCAAAATATGTTTTATATTCCAGCTCAACTGATAAGTGACAAGCCTTTCCATAGACCAATTGATACAAGGATAATCCTATATGTGTCTTGAATGCTCTTCTATATGTGTCTTGAATGCTCTTCTATACGTCCGAATGTAACAGCCGTCTTTTTTAAAAGTTGTTTCAACTTCCTCTTCGACACTTCTTCTAGCCCACAAGTTTGAGGATGATAAGGGGTGGAAACTTTATGTTATTTTGATTTATTTGATAAGGGGTGGAAACAAAATTTCCAAATATTTGTTTCAGAAGTGTGACCCCCATCACTGATCAAAGCTCTAGGCACTCCGAACGTAGCAAAAACATTCTTTACAAAATAATTAGATATAGTTTGGGCATCATTAGCAACACAAGTTATGACTTCAACCTATTTGATTGCATAATCTACATAAACTAGAATGTAAACATGATGTTAGATAGTGGAAAAGGACACATGAAATCAATTCCCCAACAAACTAGAATATAGTTTGCACATAAATACATTATTATTCTTCCTCTAAAAATGTTCTTTTCTATTATTTCAATTGTCTCATTTTCTTCTTTCAATTCTTTGTGTAGTGTAGAATCATCTTGCAAGCAAAAAGTTGTCATTTCACCTGTGAGATATTAGATCGAACTCTAGTTAGCATGTCGTAGAAGTTTGCTCACATGCTGTTGTAGAAGACCTACAGGCTGTAGTCGAATTGTGTTCTAGTATGTAGTTGTCGAATTAGGCCTTGTGTTAAGGATCCAATTATTTAAGTTAAATTGTACCCAAAGTTAGCTTATAATGGGTAATTGTTAAAAAGCCCATTAGTTTAGTATGTTAGGTTTTATTATAAATAGCATACTAGTCTCTCATCTTATGTGTGGTGTGACAAAACCTAATTAGGGTGACAAGGTTATTTGTTATTCTTGAGTACTTGTAATCTGTTTTATAGAGAAAGTAAAGAATAACAGTTATAATCAATCCTTGTTGTTCCCCTTGTTTTTCCTTAACCCTAACCCTTGTGTGTTTCTTGATCATAAAAAAACCGAGTATGTTTTTTTAAGGCATCCTAATTCATAAAAAAATGGTGTGGTGAGCATGGAGAAGATGCCTTCAACAAAGTATGAGTTTGAAAAGTTCACCAGAGTGAACGATTTTGGTATGTGGCGCTTGAAGATGAAAGCCCTACTGGTTCAACAGGGTTGTTTGGAAGCATTGAAGGGAGAGGCATCCATGGATGTTGCATTAATGGAAAAAGAAAAGATGGCCATGATAGGGAAAGTTCACATCGCAATATTGTTGAGCCTTGGTGATAAGGTTCTCTGACAAGTATCAAAGAAGACGACGGTGTCGGGGTTATGGTTGAAGCTTGAAAGCTTGTACATGACCAAATCTATGGTGAATCGGCTCTACCTAAAGCAAGCTTTTTATTCATTTAAGACGAGTGAAGACAAAGTGTTGGCTGAGTAGTTGGATATGTTCAACAATATGATTCTTGATCTTGAAAATATTGATGTGAAGATCGATATTGAAGATCAAGCACTATTGTTGTTGTGTGCTTTGCCTCGAACACATGCTCACTTTAAAGAAACTCTCTTGTATGGAAGGGAGTCCCTGAGCTTTGAAGAAGTTCAATCAGTCTTGTATTCTAAGGACCTGAACAAACGAAAAGAGCATAAAACTTTAATGGTGGGCGAAGGTTTGATTGTTAAGGGAAAATTATTGTAAAAGGATGGTAAGTTCAACAAGAAAAAAGGTAAAAGTCATCAGAAGTCTTATAGTGGCGAAGCATCTGGCATTTGATGCTATCACTGTAAGAAGGAGGGTCACACAAGAAAAGTGTGCCTGAACGCCTGAAAGATCATGGAGGTAAAGATATTGGAAACATAACCATTGTTCAAAATGACTTTGATTCATCTGAGGTCCTTGTTGTTTCAAGCGGCGACTTAAGAAAGGAGTGAATTATGGATTAAGGTTGCACTTGGCACATGACTCCAAACAAAGAATTGTTCGAGGAGCTATGTAATCAAGATGGTGGATCAGTGCTTCTAGGAAACAACAAATCTTGCAAAATTGTAGGTATTGGATCTGTGAGATTCAAGCTCCATGATGAGTCAATAAGGTTATTGACTAAAGTCAGGTATGTACCTGATTTGAAGAGAAATTTGATTTCTCTTGGTGAATTTGACAGGAAGGGATATTTTTTTTCAAGGAGAGAAAAGTATCCTAAGAGTCATGAAGGGGTCGAAAGAAGTCTCGAGAGGCATGAAGAAACAAGGCTTGTATACCCTTGAGGCTGAAGTTGTATGTGGTTCGACAAATGTTCCATCCATGAAACCTTTGTCGAAGACAGAAATTTGGCACATGAGATTAGGCCATGTCAGTGAAAGGGGTCTGGTCGAATTGGGGAAACAAAATCTTCTTGGAGGAGACAAAGTCGAAAAGTTGAAATTTTGTGAACCCCGTGTACTTGGAAAATATTGTAGAGTGAAGTTCAACAAACGGAAACAAAGAACTCGTGAATCCCTTGATTACATCCATGCTGATCTTTGGGGGCCTGCAAGGTGTCCATCACATTCAGGAGCAAGGTATTTTTTATCCATAGTTGATGATTATTCCAGGAAGTTATGGGTATTCATCCAGAAGACTAAGGATGTAACTTTTGAAAATTTCAAAGGTTGGAAGACTCTGGTCGAAAATCACACTGCCAAAAAGGTCAAGAGGTTGAGAGCCGACAATGGCCTTGAATTTTGCAATGAGGCATTCTATAGTTTTTGTGCTGCCTCAGATATTGCAAGGCACAAAACTACTGCAAGTACTCCATAACAAAATGGTTTGGCAAAAAGGTTTAATCAAACTATTTTGGAAAGGTGTTTTGGGCTGAGGCTGTTGACTTGTGCTAGATTAAAGAAGGTGTTTTGGGCTGAGGCTGTTTCGACATTAACATATCTGATAAACAAATGACCTTCGACTGTGTTAGATATGAAGACACCTAAAGAAGTTTGGTCGGCACATCCACCTAGTCTCGACAGACTAAGAGTATTTAGCTGCGTGGCTTATGCTCACATTAGGCAAGACAAGCTCGAACCTAGAGCTATAAAATTCATGTTCATGGGATACCCTAAATGAGTTAAAGCTTATAGGCTATTATGCCTAGAGTCAGGTCACATGAGATGTATCACCAGTCGAGATATAGTTCTCAATGAAGCTGAGATGAATTTCAAGAAAACTGATGATGCAGACGAAGAGTTGGAACAAGGAGAGATTCCTGTTGAGGTGGAGCATGTTGATGTTGAATTGCGTATCCTAGATGAAATCGAAGAAGAAGCAAAAGTTGTTGTCGAAGATGAGGAGACTGATAATGACTACCTGCTAGCAAGAGACAGGTCGAGAAGAGTCATCAAGCCACCTCAGAGACTTGGGTATGCATATCTTATAGCTTATGCCTTAATATCTGCAAGTGAGGTTCTCGACGAAGAACCTAGAAACTATAAGGAAGTTATGAGGAGTCAAAAGAAGACTGAATGGCTGAAGGCCATGGATGATGAGATGAAATCTCTTTATAATAACAACACATGGGAACTGATCAAGAAACCTGATGGAGCTAGGTTATTCAACTGTAAATGGATTTTCAAAGTTAAGGAAGGAATCAAAGGAGTGGCGTCGAAGAGATACAAGGCAAGATTGGTCGCTAGGGGGTTCACTCAGAAAGAAGGTGTCGACTTCAATGGTATGTTCTCACCTTTTGTAAAGCATAGATCCATTCGAATGTTACTTGCCACAATGGAATAGTTCGACCTTGAACTGGAACAGATGGATATGAAGACTGCGTTCTTGTATGGTAATCTAGATGAGACAATCCTGATGAGGCAACCTGAAGGGTAAGTCGAAAAAGGGAAGGAAGATTATGTGTGCAAGCTGAAGAGATCCTTATATGGACTAAAACAATCTCCTCAACAGTGGAATAAGAGATTCGACAAGTTCATGACATACATAAGTTTCATTAGAAGTCAGTTCGACCACTGTGTTTACTTTAGATTTCGACCTGGTAATTCATTTGTTATTTTGTTGCTTTATGTGGATGATATTCTAATAGCAAACAACAATGTCGAAGATGTAATGAGGGTGAAGGCTGAACTCAATAAGGAGTTTAACATGAAGGATCTGGGAGCTGCGTCCAGAACTCTTGGGATTGACATCCGAAGAGATAGAAAGCAGACAAAATTTTCCTTATCTCAAGAGGCATACCTATGGAATATTCTTGAAAAGTTTGGTATGTCGAATTCAAAGCCTGTTGTGACTCCGACAAACCCTTAATTCAAGCTGAGTATAGATCAGTGTCCCAGTACTGATATCGAAAGAGCTTATATGAATAGCATTCCATATTCTGATATAGTGGGTTCTTTGATGTATGATATGGTTTGTACTAAACCCGACATAACATATGCAACAAGTCTTGTAAGCAAGTACATGGCGAATCCTAGAAAGGCTCACTGGAAAGCATTGACGTGGATTCTAAGGTACATAAATGGGTATCTGAACAGAGTCTTAATTTATGGTGGAGCATTGGGTGAAGATAGTAAAGCAGCAATCGAAGGATATGTCGACTCAGATTATGCAGGTTGTATGGATTCTAGAAAATCTATTTCTAGATATGTGTTCACTATGTTTGACACATCAATTAGTTGGAAAGCAACACGTTAGAAGGTTGTTTCCTTATCAACCACTGAAGCGGAATATATCGCCCTAACTGAAGCTGTGAAGGGAGCATTGTGGCTTAATGGTTTTGCAAAGGAGCTGAAACTTCAAGGTCAAATGGTTACTATTAAATGTGATAGTCAAAGTGCAATACACCTGTCGATGAATTCAGCCTATCATGAGCGAACCAAGCACATTGATGTGAGACTGCATTTTGTCAGAGGGGTAATCGAGCGTGGAAAATTCCTAGTGCTGAAGGTTTCGACAAATCATAATGTTGCTGATATGATGACCAAGATGTTGCCTAGTTGCAAGTTTTTCCACTATATGCAGTTGATAAAGCTGCATGAAGAAAGTTAGTATGTTTCTTGATGATAGAGTTAGATTCAAGGTGGATATTTGTGAGATATTAGATCGAACTCTAGTTAGCATGTCGTCGAAGTTTGCTCATATGCTGTTGTCTAAGACCTACATGCTGTAGTCGAATTGTGTTCTAGTATGTATTTATCGAATTGGGCCTTGTGTTAAGGATCCAATTGTTTAAGTTAGCTTGTAATGGATAATTGTTTAAAAAAACTCATTAGTTTAGTATGTTAGATTTTATTATAAATAGCATACTAGTTTCTCATCTTATGTGTGATGTGACAAAACCTAAGTAGGGTGAGAAAGCTATTTGTTATTCTTGAGTACTTGTAATCTGTTTTATAGAGAAAGTAAATAATATCAGTTATAACCAATCCTTGTTATTCTTCTTGTTTTTTCTCAACCCTAACCCTTGTGTGTTTCTTGATCATAAAGAAACAGAGTATATTTTGTTTTAAGTCATCCTAATTCACAACATCAACTAAGTAAAGGATGAAGAACAAGAGGTGTTATCAGTTATAAAGATTGATTCTTATTCATCAAGAGATTCAATTAATTTCAAAATTGTAGTTTTCCCAACATTAAATAGGAACTTATAAGTAAATAATAAAAATAAGGCAAAATATCCTTTTTGCTCCCTTAACTATACACGTAGATTTAAATTGGCCCCTTAATTATTTTTCATGTCAGATTAGTCCCTTAAGTCTTTAAAACATGTTATGTTAGTCCTTTTCGTCAAATTAGCGATGGAAAAAATCAAAAATCGGTCGCTAAATTCGTTGCTAATTAGACAAAAAGGATCAACATGACACGTTTTAAAGACTTAAGGAACTAATCTGATACAAAAAATAATTAAGGGATCAATCTGAACTCAAAAATATAGTTATAGGGGATCAAAAATAATATTTTGTCTAAAAATAACTTTATAATTTCAAAATTTGACTTTCCTCAAACGCTGACAGCAGTTTGGGGTTGTAAAGTTTACATGCATTGTAGCATGAAACGTTCAAGATGATGAATATGATCAAAGGTATGAGAAATTTAGTTTACAGTAATATGGACATAGCTAGGAATACCATGCTTATCTATTAATTATTGTTATCTATTGTGCATGTATATTTTATAAAGAACAACAGTGTAACAACAACTTGAACAAATATAGTAGATTCCACGAATTCCATCCCTCAAAAGTTAGAAACATAATCTTATATTAGTTAATTAGGACTACAAGTGATAAAAATTGTAGATCAGCAGTTAATTAGGACTTTACAAAACTATTAAAATAAATAAATTTATGATAGTAACATAGTATGTTAGTTATATATTGTTTGGTTAACATGTATGGACTTCCAATGATAACAATGTATGTAGTTATCAAATCCACAACACTACATACATAGTTTGATTCTATAGTTAAGATAAATATAACCACACAACATGATATCATAACTTCATAATGTATCTTTTCAACAATGGACGACACCACAAAAATCCTTAGCTAAGAAAGCTCGAGCATAGAGTGCTCTTATCGTAAAAGAGATGCATTCAAAGCACCAAGAAAGAACAGCTCATCAACAAAACCCAAATAGATGAGCAAGTTTTTACAAGTGACCAAATGTGATTAAGGACATCACTATTTGAGATAACACCATCATCAACAAACCAAAACACCATCGATAATAGAATTGTTTCAGAAGGAAAAAAGCTAAGTGCAATCTTAGAAGGATCGCAACCGTGCCACAACATACATGGTTATAGAGCATGAACAACTTTAAAGAATGTTCAAACTTTGGAAACAAAACTAATTTCAAAATTTTCCAATGTTGAACCCTCCAATGTTTGATGAAAATACATCACCTTTGGTTCATAGTCAATATGGCATTGAAAAATCACGTCGTGGCAGGTCCAAAAGAGAGTTCTTAATGCTCTAAACCAATCAAATTTTAAATCACGAAGTATAAAAAATGATAGTTATCTAAATAAAAAAAATGTCAGTTCTCTTAGAGTCTATTTGGTAAGACAAAAAAAGAATTTTTAGCTTATAATTTATAGTTTTTTAGCTCACATTAATGAAAAAACTTTGTTTGATAATTGTCTTTTAGCTTTTAGTTTATAATTTTTTAATTAGCTTTTAACTTTTTTCCTAAAAGTTATTTGAAGTAGCTTTTGAGCTTGTAGCTTTTAGTTTATGAAAGATCTGATGAGGATCATTAATATATCAAGTATATGATGGTTTGTGTTTGGTAGTTGATTAGTCGATAGTTGATAAAAGATAGTTTTAGAGAATTGTTTAGAAAGATAGTTATGTCATTGATTTCTTAGATGATTAATTACAAGATATCAATTTCATATTTATAGGCTTAAGTCACCAACCTCTTAAAGATGGTGAATATTTCTACATTACATTAGTTCTTTTAGAGTTTTCATGATAGATGAATATCATGATAGTTCTAGGTTCTTCTATCATTTTCATATACTTATACTTCTAGATTGTTCTACCATATTCATAAACATTATACTTCTAGGATCTTCTACCATTTTCATACATATTATATTTAAGAATATTCTAGAAATTTGTAACAATTTTAACACTCCTCCTTGATGCAAATTTCCGTGACTGTAAGCATAGCTCATAGCTCTTCAAATCTTGGTCTCGTACGCCTTTGTGAATATGTATGCAATTTGATCTTCTGTTCTGCAGTAGTCGAGTTTGATCTCTTTAATTGCTTCAACTTCTCTGATAACGTGATACTTGATTGCTATGTATTTTGTTCTGTTGTGATGTACTGAATTTTTCGTCATTGCAATTGCTGATTTAATTTGTTGTCGCAATTGATTTTAGTAGGCACATCCTATTTTTCACCCAGGTCTTCAAGTATCTCGCAAAGCCATATAGCTTGACTCATTGCTTCAACAACTGCCACATACTCTGCTTCTACTGTGGATTGTGTAACCATAGCTTGCTTCTTCGACGCCCAAGAGAAAATTCCTGATCCTAATGAAAAAGCATAGCCAGAGGTGTTTGATCGGTGGATTTCAGTTGTGTTTTCAAACGCTGTTTGTGGTTAATTTCGCAATGTTTTTATCTAGTTTTCGAAGCTTTAGTTGTTACTATCTGCATTACTCGTAGTTGTGTGTCTTCGAGTCTTATTTTGAAGTTTATGTTGCTTTTGCCGCTGGTGCGTTTGATTTGGTTTCTTTTAGTGTGTTTTTGGCAGGAATGGAGAGCACGACAATCGCACCGCATTCGGAGGAAAAGAAAAGGCGAAAAAGGGAACTCAGAGCTGCAACACAGGTACCCGTGTTGCACAACACGGCCCGTGTCATGAAGGACACGGCTGGCAGACACGGGCGGACCAAAGCAGATGAAAAAAGAAGACTCAGACTTGCAACACGGGTGCCCGTGTCATGCAACACGGCCCGTGTTGCAGCCCTTGGAGAGGAACACGCCCTGAAGAAGCCAGCAGCCTGACACCGCCACCCGTGTTGCACAACACGGCCCGTGTCAGGGCCACTGAACGTGAAATTTCTCTATTTTCTGATTTTTTGCTTTCAGACCTATTTCGAAGGGCATTTGAGACATTTCGCTATGTAATTTGAATTTAGATATAAGAGGCACATTTTAGAAAGGAGAAAACACTTTTTTGAACTGAGATTAGGATTGCAAACTAAGAGGAGAGTTCGGCTGGAAACAGAGGATCGATCAAAAGCGGAAGCAATTGATGATCCAAGGATTTCAACTTGCATTATAATGATCTTCTCCTTTTTAATTCTAATTACTTTTATGTTTACCAAGAACATGAGTAGCTAAACCCCAAGTTGTTAGGGGGTGGTCCTTAGTGCGATGTAATGACGTTTGTTTAATTATTCTATGAGAACTATGTTTTTACCTTAATATATTTTATTTTGCATTAATCCTATTCGTATTCATATTGGAAAGTAGAATTCGAATTGTGCTTAGGCGTTAGTCTGGAAGGTCAACCTAACACTTTTGCAAAATAGTATCACGGTCGATATTGCTTAGGAATGAGGATATCCCGTATCACGTATTTTATGGTCGGAACTATTGCTTGATGTTTTTCAGGGACACCGAGGAATTAGTGAACAGGAAAACCATCAAAGGGTTTCCATTAAGGAATTAAGGCAACTAAAGTGGCCAACTGATAAATTAAGGTTAATAACTAGTATAGTAGAATAATCATACAGGGTCTTTACTCGTATCGTCTCCACTCCCCTAACACTGTTCTTAGATTGATTAATTAAGTCCGTATTTACTTGTGATATTACTCTGCTACCAAACAAACCACTAGACCTTTTGTTCAATTGAATCCTAAAAATTCCGTTAATTACTACGCAGTCCTCGAGATCGATACTTGGGACTTTTCCCTTATTACTACAATTGGTAAAAATAGTACACTTGCTATTTTCCCGATCAAGTTTTTGGCGCCGTTGCCGGGGACTGCCAAATTAACATTGTTTTTAGAATCCAAAAGAAATTTTGTTGCTCTGCGACTAAAATTTTATTGTTTACTGCATAACTTTTATCCGTTTATTATCTAACGCTTGTCTAATTGTGTATGCGAGGTCAGGCCTCAGCTAAATATTCTTTTGATACAGAACCAGAACGAGCATTACACGAAAGACGGAGATTAGCTAAAGTTAAAAGACTGGAAGAAATAGAGGAAATTATATCCGTGCAGAGCGACTCCGAAGAGAGAGAGAGACACCACCTGAGACTGTTCAAATGGCTGGAAATCCACCTCAGCCTGAAAGACTGCTAGGAGACTATGGAGGGGCCAATGCTCAACCGAACCGGATGACCATTGTGAATCAACCGGTGAATGCTGCGCATTTTCAGCTACACCCTTCCACCATCCATCAGTTGGAGAGCAAGCCGTTCGCCGGAAGAATCAACGAAGATGCAAATAAACATCTTCAGAGATTCCTTACAACCACCACTTCGCTGAAAATAGAAGGACATTCCGAAGAGGCCAAGAGATTAGTTATGTTCCCGTTCACACTCACTGATGATGCGGAAGAATGGTTTTACTCGCTTCCCGCTGGGAGTATCACAACATGGCAAGAGATGGAAACTGCGTTCCTGAATGAGTATTTCCCTGCCTCAGTGTTCATCCGAAAAAGATACGACATTGTCAACTTCAAGCAAAAAGAAGGAGAATCTTTAGGGGATGCATATAAGCGGTTTAAGAGGTGTCTTACAACATGTCCTACTCATAACATGGACGCCACGGAGCAAATGCAAAACTTTGTGAATGGATTACGACTCAAAACGAAACAGCTCATAGATACTGCTGCCGGTGGCTCAACAAACTTCTCAACGGCCACAGGTATCAGAAGGATCATAGAAGCAATCGCTGCGAACGAGCACCTTGAGTTGTATGATCGCACGGTTAACCAACCGGAAGGTAAGATTGATCTGAAGCTGGCAGACCAGGTTGTTAAAATGGAGGATCAGATCACCGCTGAGGTAGAGAGAAGGTTAAAGAAAATGAATGTTGAAACTCAGGTAGTGGCACAGGTTGAGCCAGTTCAAGCGGCACCTTGTGAAATATGCGGTGGGCCACACTTTACAATGCATTGTGTAGCAACTCAAGAGCAAGTGGAACAGATTAATATGTTGAGGCAGAACAATCCTTACGCCAACACATAAAATCCTGGTTGGAAGAATCACCCAAACTTTTCATGGAAAGATCAACAAGGTAATGTGCAAAAACCGGTTCAAGGCCAACAACCGTATCAACCTCAGCCACAGCAGTACCAGCAGACACCATACCAACCTCAATATCAACCACAAGCGCCTCGAAAAGCTGATTGGGAAGTGGCCATTGAGAAAATGGCCGCCCAAAGTTCTCAATTTCAAGAAGAGACAAGGAGTAACTTCAGGAATGCTGGAGCATCCATAAAGAATCTTGAAGTACAAATGAGTCAAATTGCCCAACAGCTAGCAAGTTCACAAGCGCCGGGTACACTTCCAAGTGCCACAGTACCAAATCCGAAGGATCACCACCAAATTAAGGCGGTAGTAACAAGAAATGGAAAAGCCAAGGAAGTAGGAGAAGAGGAAACGGAACTAAATGATCAGATGATTGAAGTGGAGCTGGAAATTAAAGAGAATGAAACAGTCGAGGAAGAAGTGGTGACACCGGTACCGATAACTAAAGAAAAAGTGGTAGAACCGAAACCGGTGATCAAGCTGCCATACCCCTCAAGAAATAAGAAGAAAGGACAGCAAGAGAAGAATTTCGAGAAGTTCCTAGAGCTGTTTAAAAAGTTGGAGCTGAACATTCCGTTGTTGGAGGCACTAGAACAAATGCCCACCTATGCAAAATTCATGAAGGACATCATTGCTAAGAAACGGACGAGTGAGTCCGAACCTGTTATTCTAACGGAAACTTGTAGTGCTATTTTGCAGGGTCTAAAGATTCCGGTCAAGAAGAAAGACAGTGGAGCTGTTACTATCCCATGCACTATTGGCGATAGGTCATTCAACAGAGCTTTAATTGATTTGGGAGCAAGTATTAGCCTCATGCTCTTGTCTATCTACAAAAAATTGGATATCGGTGCGGTTCAAGACACTCAGATGACCCTCCAGTTTGCTGATCATTCAGTTAAGCGGCCATATGGAGTGGTTCAAGATGTACTAGTTAAGGTAGATAAATTTGTGTTTCCGGTTGATTTTGTGATCCTAGAGATGCCGGAAGATGATGAAATGCCGTTAATTTTGGGCCGACCATTCTTGGAAACCGGGAGAGTCATGATAGATATGGAAGGCGGCACCCTGACCTTGAAAGTATATGACGAGGAGTTAAAAATTGATGTTAGTAATACCATGAAGCATAAACAGGATCGTGGCACCAGTAGCAACATCCAAGTGCTAGAACAGGTCGTAGAGAGCGAACATTTGGAGAGTGTGACCCAACTACCCCTGGAGAGAGTGCTAAGCATGTCAATCTTTAAGGAAGACAAAGAAGTAGATGAGAATGACAGAGAGGTAGTCGAAATGTTGGACACTCGACCATTCCAAAGGGGATCCCGACCACACCGATGGGAGGACTTACGGAAACCTATAGAGCTTGAGGGTAATGACGAAAAGCCTAAAGGTTCGGAATTGAAACAACTGCCGGAAAATCTCAAATATGTGTTTCTAGACACCGAGGAAAAGTGTCCCGCCATTATCAGCTCTAGTTTGAAAAGTGTCCAAGAGAAACAACTGATCGGGGTTCTAAAAAAATTTAAGAGAGCTATTGGTTGGAAAATAGAATACTTAAAGGGTATAAGTCCTACAGTTTGCATGCACAAAATCCTTATGGAGAAGGACCATAAACCGGTTGTGCAGCCCCAGCGAAGACTGAACCCCGTTATGAAGGAAGTCGTAAGAAAGGAAGTGGTGAAATTATTGGATGCTGGGCTTATCTATCCTATATCCGACAGTTCATGGGTGAGCCCTGTTCACGTGGTGCCTAAGAAAGGAGGTACAACTGTGGTGACTAATGACAAGAATGAGTTGATTCCTACGCGTACCGTCACTGGTTGGAGGGTATGCATTGATTATAGGAGACTTAATTTAGCCACCAGAAAAGATCACTTTCCGTTGCCCTTTATTGATCAGATGTTAGAAAGATTGGCTGGTCACGATTACTATTGCTTTCTAGATGGATACTCCAGATACAACCAAATTGCGGTTGCGCCGGAGGATCAAGAGAAGACAGCTTTCACATGCCCGTACGGAGTTTTTGCTTATAGGAGGATGCCATTCGGGTTATGTAATGCTCCAGCCACATTTCAAAGATGCATGACTTCTATTTTTGCGGATATGCTCGAGAAACATATGGAAGTCTTCATGGATGATTTTTCGGTTTTCGGATCATCATTTGATGATTGTTTAACTAACCTATCACTTGTTTTGCAGAGATGTCAGGAAAGTAACTTGATCCTGAATTGGGAGAAATGTCATTTCATGGTGAGAGAGGGCATCGTCCTTGGTCACAAAATATCACACAAAGGGATCGAGGTTGATCAAGCAAAGGTGGAAGTAATATCCAAGTTACCACCACCCGTAAACGAGAAAGGTATCCGAAGCTTCTTGGGGCACGCAGGGTTCTACCGCAGGTTCATAAGAGACTTCTCCAAGATAGCTAAACCGTTGACGTCCTTGTTAGTCAAGGAAGCGGCGTTTGTGTTCAATAAGGAATGCGCTGACGCATTCGAGAACCTGAAAAATAAGTTAGTGTCAGCACCAATTGTGATAGCCCCAGACTGGTCACTGCCGTTTGAGATCATGTGTGACGCCAGTGACATCGCAGTAGGAGCTGTATTGGGGCAGCGGAAAGAGAAGCTTTTGCATGTGATTTACTATGCGAGTCACGTTTTGAACCCGGCACAGATGAATTATGCAACGACCGAGAAGGAGTTGCTAGCGGTGGTGTATGCCTTTGACAAATTTAGGCAATATCTGTTGGGTTCTAAAGTGATTGTTTATACTGACCATGCTGCGTTAAAATATCTTTTTGCTAAACAGGAGTCGAAGCCCGGGCTGCTGAGATGGATCCTTCTTCTCCAAGAATTCGATGTGGAGATTCGGGATAAGAGAGGATGTGAAAACACCGTGGCTGATCACCTCTCGCGAATGTCACCAATTGAAGAGAACGAGGAAAAGCGCCCGATAAAGGATGAGTTTGCTGATGAACACATCCTAGTTATTCATGGCGTTCCTTGGTTTGCGGATTACGCCAACTATTTAGTCGGTGGTCTTATACCCGGCGATTTTGATTCTAACAGACGGAAAAAGTTTGTTCATGACTGCAGGTTCTACTTATGGGATGATCTGTTTCTTTACAAGAAAGGGGTGGATGGACTGATCAGACGATGCGTTCCAGAAAACAAGCAAAGGAAGGTGCTCGAAGCATGTCATAATTCAGATTATGGAGGGCATTTCAGTGGCGACCGCACCGCAGCCAAAGTCCTCCAATCAGGGTTGTATTGGCCGTCTTTGTTCAAGGATGCCCAGAACGTAGTTAAGGAATGCGACAGATGTCAACGGACTGGAAATATCTCGAAAAGAAACCAGATGCCGCAAAATTCTATGTTAGAAGTAGAGTTGTTTGATGTTTGGGGGATTGATTTTATGGGACCATTCCCACCATCATTTGGAAAACACTACATACTGGTAGCAGTTGACTATGTTTCGAAATGGGTAGAAGCAGTGGCACTACCAACAAATGATGCTAAAGTAGTGGTCAGATTTCTGAAGGAGAACATATTTTCGCGGTTTGGAGTACCAAGGGCCCTTATAAGTGATGAAGGAACTCATTTCCTAAATCATCTCATGGAAAAGCTACTCCTTAAGTATAATGTGAAGCACAAAATATCTACTCCGTACCATCCTCAAACCAACGGGCAAGCCGAGGTGTCAAATCGACAACTCAAACAGATATTAGAGAAAACAGTGCGTGCATCCCGTAAGGACTGGGAAGCAAAGCTGGACGACGCTCTCTGGGCGTATCGCACTGCATACAAAACACCCATTGGTATGTCCCCTTACCAACTGGTCTATGGTAAAGCTTGCCATCTGCCTCTAGAGTTAGAACACAAGGCATTGTGGGCATCAAAAGTTCTTAACCTAGACCTCACCAGAGCAGGAGAGTCCAAAACCCTCCAACTCCATGAGCTAGAGGAATTCAGGAACCGGGCGTATGAGAATGCAAAAATGTACAAGGATCAAGCAAAGAAATGGCATGATCAACGTATTCAGAAGAAAGAATTTCGGGAAGGACAATTAGTACTGTTGTACAACTCCCGACTGAAACTATTTCCGGGAAAGCTTAAATCAAAATGGTCGGGACCATTTGTAGTACATAAGACGTTTCCGCACGGAGCAGTCGAGCTGAAAAATCCAGCAAATGGAGACATTTTTAAAGTAAATGGTCAGCGTCTGAAACCTTACTACGAGGGACAGCAGAAAGATCGAAACGATGTCGTTCATCTCACATGATACGATGACGGACCGTCGAGCCAGGCGACGTAAAACGAAGCGCTTCGTGGGAGGCAACCCACGTATTTCACATTCACGCTTTCATTTTGTTTTTGTTTTAACAGGTTTTGATCAACTCGCAGTTCATCGGTGAAAGAAGAATGTCGGAGACCGGAGGTGAGGAAAAAAAAATTGAAAAACAACACCCTGACACGGGTGGCCGTGTTGTACAACACGGGCCGTGTCAGGCCCAGCATGACAAATGTGAGAAAGTTGGAAAAAGGTGGAGCAGTGGAGCAACACGGGTGCCCGTGTTGTGCAACACGGCCCGTGTTGCAGAGGCGTGACTTTGAAAAAAATATATGCTACAGGGGGAGCAACACGGGTGCCCGTGTTGTGCAACACGGCCCGTGTTGCAAGGCGCGGTCAGATTTTTCAATTTTTACCCCGTGGGGCTCACCACTTTAACCCCCACTTATCATTGCCCACCACACAATTCCTATCATTTTTTCATCTTCCTCCTTCTTCTCCCTCACAAAACCCTTAACCTCCATAACCCTCTCTACACAAAAGCTTCATTATCTACCACACCCACTCACCGGAACCACTTCCGTCCTTCACAAAAAACACTCCACTCATCATTGTGATTAATTCTACGGTTTCGTTTTTCACTAACAGGGATTTCGAAATTTTTCGAACCATCTGTGTTGTTTGTGTTTTGCAGGTTCAGAATGCCTCCTCGTAGAGATACCGGAAAAGCAGTGGCGGAAACTTCACGCCCCAGAAAGAGAGCACACCGTATGGCGAACCCTCACGGCATACTCTTTGAAGACCCGGATCATCAGAGAAAGTACTCTAACATCATCAAGCGTAAGCTCACGCCCACAAGGTATATCTGTAACACTACGCTTGATAATCTAGGGCTGAGAATAGAGGTCCATAGGATGTTTCACACTCTGGGGATGTTAGAATTTATGCAATTAGAAACGTCAACTTATGAGCGCATAACTGTTGAATTCTTGAGCACTTTAGAATTTCAGTTGAAGCACAGGTGGACAGGGGTGGAGGAAGAATATTATGGTACACTGAGGTTCAGGTTATTTGATACTGACCATAGCCTGACCATAGCCGAGTTGGGAGATATACTGAAGCTCCCCAATTTTGGTCCCGGAGCCCCTCCGGGAAATTTTAGTGCAGGGGACTTCTGGAAGGCTATTACAGGCAGAACTGATTATGTCGCGAAAGCGGCAAAAGCCTCTTGTATCCATAACCCTTGTTTCAGGTACGCTCAAAAAGGATTGGCATATACACTGTTCGGCAGGGGTGACAGCACAGGGGTGGCGACTCAGAGGGAGTTGTACTTCATGTACGGCATGGCCAATCACGAGCTCATTAATGTAGCTGCCTTTGCAGCTGATCACCTGAAGAGGGTTGCGAATGCACCTTCAGGCGAAATAAGTGTAGGCGGTATGATTACTCAAATCGCGAATCACTTTGGCCATGGTGCTCTCTTGAGAGAGGAACCCACTGTTACAGGTAAGACAAAAATAGATCTTGCCACATTGACTGCCCAAGGTATGATTCGTGTCTTTGATAATTACTATTCCTTGGTAAGCCGAAACAGTCATCTCCTTGCTTTACCTGCCCCTGACTTTATTAGTATTCAAAATGTGAATAACTGGCTATATGAGAGCCCCCTGCAGGATGAAGAAGACCAATTTTATGATGGTACAGGTGCAGAATTCTTTGAGGATGAAGGCGATCAGGTAGAAGAAGCGCCTATACCGCCTACTCAATTTTCACCCCATCAGGAATCAGGCTCAGGCTCGTGGAGCTTATCAAAAAAAGAATGAGACTGGATGGAGAATGAGATGTGCCATCTCCGAAGTGAGCAGACGAGGCAAGGCGAGGAGCAGACAAGACAAGGGAACGAGCAAATCCGACAAGGCAGGTTGATCGGTGAGATGCATGAATGGATGCGGCAGATGATGCTGCGCGACCAACCTCCGCAACCATGAACTCTGTGAGTCCCCTGCTACTAGTGTTCCAACAGTGAGGACACTGTTGAATTCTAGTGTGGGGGTATTTTATTTGTGTTTTTATGCTATTTGTGTGTTTTCAATTCTGTTGCAGTTATTTGTCTATTTAATTTCCAGTCCAGTGTTACTTTGAGAACATGATAGCGATCCACAGGAAGACCCCCCTGACATTGAGCTAATAAAATTAATAAAATTGTTGGTTGGGGAACTGTTGAGTGAAGATGTTGAGTGAGGTGATGAGAAAGTATATAGAATACTCAGAAAAGAACCGTGAGGATGAAATTGGGATAATCTTGAGAGATAGGTAAAAGGCCAACACCCTGGGTTTCCCAAAGAGGAACGAGTTCGACGTGTAGATTTGTACCATAGTGCTTTGATCTGAGAAGTACTCTTGAGTAGTTTATTTTGACAATCAGGCTCCATCAAACATAATCGTGTGTGGAAGGATAATGAAAAATATAGAGTTAAGGCACAGAAAAAAAAAACAAACAAAAAGGGGCAAGTAGGCGACTAATCCTTCTAAGTTGGGTAACCCTCACCCGGTTATTCAGCCCAACGGCGGTCGAACCTGAAAGCCATTCAAAAAGAATAACAGTGCCAGAAAAAGAAAAATGTCATTGATAAATCTTGTGCACACGAGGAAAATCGTAAAAGCCATATAGTGATTGTCCGAATGAAAGGGAGAAAAATCGAAAAAGAAGACTTAAGTACAAAGCATAGTCGGAGAGGTTACCCATAGGGAGACTGAGGTCTGTGGTTTACCGCAGTCTAGTGTTTGCAGGTTACCTGTTTTGAGGGAAAAGCCGAGATAAATCCTAGGGGACTTGGAATGAGAAGTTCAAGTATGAGTATTATCACCGTAACTCACAATTCTATGGACGGTTCCGTTATGAGAAAAAAAAAAGAGATATTAAGTTCGGGTTGGTGAGCTTGTTGCTTGAGGACAAGCAAAAGTTCAAGTTCGGGGGAGTTTGATCGGTGGATTTCAGTTGTGTTTTCAAACGCTGTTTGTGGTTAATTTCGCAATGTTTTTATCTAGTTTTCGAAGCTTTAGTTGTTACTATCTGCATTACTCGTAGTTGTGTGTCTTCGAGTCTTATTTTGAAGTTTATGTTGCTTTTGCCGCTGATGCGTTTGATTTGGTTTCTTTTAGTGTGTTTTTGGCAGGAATGGAGAGCACGACAATCGCACCGCATTCGTAGGAAAAGAAAAGGCAAAAAAGGGAACTCAGAGCTGCAACACGGGTACCCGTGTTGCACAACACGGCCCGTGTCATGAAGGACACGGCTGGCAGACACGGGTGGACCAAAGCAGATGAAAAAAGAAGACTCAGACTTGCAACACGGGTGCCCGTGTCATGCAACACGGCCCGTGTTGCAGCCCTTGGAGAGGAACACGCCCTGAAGAAGCCAGCAGCCTGACACGGCCACCCGTGTTGCACAACACGGCCCGTGTCAGGGCCACTGAACGTGAAATTTCTCTGTTTTCTGATTTTTTGCTGTCAGACCTATTTCGAAGGGCATTTGAGATATTTCGCTATGTAATTTGAATTTAGATATAAGAGGCACATTTTAGAAAGGAGAAAACACTTTTTTGAACTGAGATTAGGATTGCAAACTGAGAGGAGAGTTCGGCTGGAAACAGAGGATTGATCAAAAGCGGAAGCAATTGATGATCCAAGGATTTCAACTTGCATTGTAATGATCTTCTCCTTTTTAATTCTAATTACTTTTATGTTTACCAAGAACATGAGTAGCTAAACCCCAAGTTGTTAGGGGGTGGTCCTTAGTGCGATGTAATGAGGTTTGTTTAATTATTCTATGAGAACTATGTTTTTACCTTAATATATTTTATTTTGCATTAATCCTATTCGTATTCATATTGGAAAGTAGAATTCGAATTGTGCTTAGGCGTTAGTCTGGAAGGTCAACCTAACACTTTTGCAAAATAGTATCACGGTCGATATTGCTTAGGAATGAGGATATCCCGTATCACATATTTTATGGTCGGAACTATTGCTTGATGTTTTTCAGGGACACCGAGGAATTAGTGAATAGGAAAATCATCAAAGGGTTTCCATTAAGGAATTAAGGCAACTAAAGTGGCCAACTGATAAATTAAGGTTAATAACTAGTATAGTAGAATAATCATACAGGGTCTTTACTCGTATCGTCTCCACTCCCCTAACACTGTTCTTAGATTGATTAATTAAGTCCGTATTTACTTGTGATATTACTCTGCTACCAAACAAACCACTAGACCTTTTGTTCAATTGAATCCTAAAAATTCCGTAAATTACTACGCAGTCCTCGAGATCGATACTTGGGACTTTTCCCTTATTACTACAATTTGTAAAAATAGTACACTTGCTATTTTCCCGATCAGTGTTTTTCACATCATCTACCGAACCTGCCTAATCACTGTTGGTGTAGCCAAGTAATCCTGAGTTGGTTTCGTTAGTGTACCATATACCTAATTCTTTTGTTCCTTATAGATACCTCAAAATTCTTTTTCCTTCTCCAAAATGTATTTGACTTGAGCTTTGCATGAATCTTGATAGAAGACTTGTAGCATACATTATGTCTGGCCATGTAGCTGACAAATATAAGAGGCTTCCAACTAGACTTTTGCATATGGAAGCATCAATTTCTGGTGCTCCATCATTCTTCTGTAGTTTCTCATTTGTTTTGAGTGGAGTAGCGACACATTTGCAACCATACATCTTGAATTTCTTAAGTAAGCCTTCAATGTATTTCTTTTGCGAGATGAATATATCTTCATTTCTCTGACTTACCTCTATACCGAGGAAGTAACTCATCAAACCAAGGTCGGTCATCTCAAAGGTCTCCATCATGTCTTCTTTAAACCTCATCATCATCTTAGTATTATTTCCCGTGTAGATAAGATCATCTACATATATAGAGAGTAAGAGAGCGTACTGACCTTGAGACTTGATGTAAAGTGTAGGCTCACTCTTGCTCCTCCTGAATCCTCGACCCATGGAATACTGGTCGATTCTGCTATACCATGCTCGAGGTGCTTGCTTCAAACTGTAGAGTTCTTTTCTTAGTCTTAACACTTTGTTTTCTTTTCCTTTAAACACGAATCCTTGTGGCTGCTCCACATAGATCTCTTCTTCAAGTACACCATTGAGGAAGGCAGATTTGACATCTAGTTGATGGATACTCCATCCTTTTTGTGCCGCAAGAGCTATTAGAGCTCTAATGGTATCAAGACGAGCTACTGGTACAAATATCTCATTACTAACTCCCGAGTGTTGTTTTTTTCTATCATCTTTATCTCTTCTTCCATTGACTTGACCCATACTTCCTGATTTGACGCTTCTTCAAAGCTTCCAGGTTCAAGTATGGCCAAGTTACATGTTTCATTTATTTCCACCAAAGATCTTACTCGTCTTGCAGTAGACTATGGTGGTGATAGTTCTTGGTCTTCTTGTTATGGTGGAGGTGAAACAGATTCACCTAGGTCTTCTTCCTCAGCTTCTTCTTGAGGTAGTTGAGCTGGTATAAGGATGCTCTTCTCCATTTTTTCTTCATCCTAATTCCAAGAAGCATTCTCATCAACTTCAACATCTCGACTGATGATGAGTTTTTTTGTTTGCAAGGTGTAGACATGGTAACCTTTAAACATTGTGTTATACCCCAGGAAGATACATCGTATAGTCTTTTCTTCAAGCTTGTGCCTCTTCACGTCTGAAATATGAATGTAACATATAGATCCAAAGCTTCAATTGGAGTCTTATCTTGTACTGCCTTAGTTGGACATTTGTTGAGTATGTAAGCATCAATGTATACTGCTTCAGCCTAGAATGTGTTAGGAAGTCCCTCCTCCTTGAGCATCGATCTAGCCATTTCGATAACTATGCAATTTTTTGTCTCTGACACACCATTTTTTTAGGAGAATATACGACCGTAAGTTGTCGCTCAATGCCTTCATCCTCACAAAATCTGTCAAACTCGCGGGATGTGTACTCTTTGCCTCGATCACTTCTTAATACTTTTATCTGTTTTCCACTTTGATTTTCAGCAAGAGCCTTGAACTTTTTGGATACTCCATAAACTTTTGATTTTTCTTTTAGGAAATAGACCCATGTCATTCTAGAGAAGTCATCAATGAATAGTATGAAGTACGTAGCATCTCTCCATCATTTGGCCAATGCTTAGAAGATTTTCTTTTAGGTTGGGAACTAGTAAAATATCATGCATGAGTCACATACCTTTATTTGTCTCCACCATGACAGTTTTTTTGCCTTTTGATTCAACCACACTTCCATTTCTCAGTCAAGCTTTAACTTTGACAGACTCGTCAATGCTTTTGAAAATAGTCTCATCCTTGGCCATGTGATTTCTACATCCACTATCCAAGTACCAACTTCCACATTTTTCTTTGAGTGAGTCTTGAGTGGCATATAACATACATTATTCTTGATTATGCTCCTCCGCGATATTATCTTGATGCCTATTTTTGTTGCGACAATTTTTCTCTATGTGCTCGAACTTGTTGTAATGGTTGCATTGTGGCACATTACGGTTCCAACAATTTTTATCTGCGTGGCCTAGTCTTTTGCATATATTGCATGGAGGATTTATATCTAGCTTATTCTTAAGAAAAATTCTAGAAAATTCTCTTCTTTTGATATTTTCTCCATAATTTTTCTTTCCTCCATTTTCTTTATTTTGGGGCTAAAATTTTAGCTTTGAAAGGAAGACATTTTCTAGTGTATCTTCTTTATGCCTATACAGTCTTTGCTCACATGCTTCAAGAGAGCCTACAAGTTTTGTCACTGATAGAGTGGACAGATCTTTGGTTTCTTCAATCGTTGTCACGATTGGGTCAAACATTGGGGGCATAGTAATTAGAATTTTTTCAACGATTTTCTAGTCAATATTTTCCTCTCCAAAATTTCTCATTTGATTAACTATTTCATTAACTTTAGAATAGTAATCTTTAGCTGTCTCAGACTCCTTCATCTTCAATAGTTTGAAATCTCTTCTTAGAGATTGAAGTTTAACGACACGTACCTTATCACTTCCTTGAAACTCCTCCTGCAACGTGTTCCACACTTCTTTGGCAGTCTTAGCTCCCATAATTCTTGGGAAAATTGCATTAGTCACCGCTTGTTACAAGGTGAACAATGCCTTTGATTTTTCTGTTTATTTTTCTTCAACTCTTTTTCTTGAGTTGCATTAAGAGCTAAAGTATCCGCGGGAACGATAGAGCCTTCTTCTACTATATTCCATAAATCTTGAGATGAAAAAAATATTTCCATTTTAACACGCCAGAAGTCATAATTTTCACCATTGAAAATAGGGACAGAAATAGATGATGATTGAGTTGCGTTATCCATAGTTTAGATTTTTTGTGTGGAGTGGGTTAATAGTACAAAGGAAATTTTTGTAGTAGTTTGGAGGATTTTACAATGTTAGGTATGTAATATAGCTACACCCAATATATGGCCGAACGTAGCTTTGATACCACTATTGGTAGTTGATTAGTCGATAGTTGATAAAAGATAGTTTTAGAGAATTGTTTAGAAAGAAGGCTATGTCATTGATTTCTTAGATGATTAATTACAAGATACCAATTGCTTATTTATAGGCTCAAGTCACCAACCTCTTAATAATGGTGAATATTTCTACATTACATTAGTTCTTTCTAGAGTTTTCATGATAGATGAGTATCATGATAGTTTTAGGTTCTTATATCATTTTCATATACATATAGTTCTATTTTTCTACCATATTCATAAATGTTATAGTTCTAGGATCTTTTATGATTTTCATACATATTATGTTTAAGAATAATCTAGACATTTGTAGCAATTTCAACAGATTGTAATAGCTTAATTATGTAAGTTATTATTATGCAAGACTATTTGAGAAACCAATTTGTGGTTGTCCAAGGAAATCACTAGGACTTCTTAATTTGGCAATGATTCTCGACTACAATGTGTCGCCACGCTAAAAACAACCGGCAGAAAAAACACAGAAGAGTCTCCATCGAACGTTATTTATCCAACGAGGGAAAAGATATGACTGAAGAAAGCTCAAAAAGGGAGAAGACATGGTCTCGTAACCAAATCCTGGGTTCGGGAGTCGATTATGCGAGAAGAAGATATTAACACCCCTTGTACTGTGCAACTGCACCCTTGTACCGCCGTTGACACTTTCAATGAGACACTCAACCCACAACCTGTGGGGATACTTTCGATAAAAGTAAGTCATTCCTTTTTACTCGAACCAAAGGCTCATGATACCACTGTTTCCTTTCTTGAATTCTAAGCAACTGGTGCACCACCTAACATAAACACATATCCAGCTGTAGATTTTCGATCCTCAGCATCACTACACCAATTGGAGTCTGTGTATCCCACTAACTTGCATTCTTTTCCTTCATCAGCTGCTGGAAACAAAATGCCATAGTCGAGAGTTCCTTTCAGATACCTCGGTATCCTCTTCGCCGCTGCTAGGTGTGATACCTTTGGTTTCTGCATGAATCTACTTATCATACCACCATTGTATGCTAAGTCAGGCCTTGTGTGGCAAAAGTATCTAAGTGACCCAATAAGTCTTCTGTATTGGGTTGGGTCGACATCATCTTTATCTGAATCCTTCAACAGTTGCAATCTGGGCTCAGCTGCATTGACTGGTTTGATGGACTCCAACTCTTCAATCATTGCTTTCATCCACTTCGAATCTTTCAATGCCTCAGCTGCATTGACTGGTTCGACATCTGCGTAGAAAGCATAATGTACCAACTCACCCTCTTCATCGACTACATCATCTGATGTAATTACACATTCTTGCAACCTTGCAGGCATATGTCTTGTTCGTCGAGGTCTGCTTGAACCTGCTTCATCTGCAACTGGTTCCTGTCGAACTTCTATTTCGACTTCAGTGGTTGGTTCTTCACAAGAGATTCTCACTGAATCCTTCTTGGCATTCTCAGTCCAATCCCATTCTTTAAGCTCATCTATGATCATGTCCCTGCTGATCACTACCTGCTTATTCACCGGGTCGAACAACTTGTACCCTCCTGTCGAATGATATCCTATCAAGATCATCTGATTTGACTTATCATCAAGTTTCCTTCTCAACTGATCTGGCACATGTCTATGTGCTATAGATCCAAACACCTTGAAGAAAGCTCAAAAAGGGAGAAGACATGGTCTCATAACCAAATCCTGGGTTTGGGAGTCGATTATGCGAGAGGAAGATATTAACACCCCTTCACGTCCGTTGTACTCAACGGGATCCATTCTTGTTGTTCTAATCAAAGAGTGTGTTATCTAAACCTATTGCTAAACAGAAACTAAAAAAAAGGAGACTCGATAGGACATCGTCGTCCTATGCCTACGTATTCCCTCATGCAATGGGAAAGTCAGAGTTCACGTAGTTCGGAGGACTACAGGTGAATTGGGGGATTGTGCTCGCCAAGACTTCGCCATCTTATGCCTACGTAACCTCATTCAGACGAGAATGAAGAAGTTAGAGCACTTGTAGTTTGGGCTACATATTGGTTAGTGTCTTTTATGAGCGATGTCAAGCATACGTTTCAGCAGTTAGGGTCAATGCCTGTTTGCGGTAGAATGAAGGTAGCATGCCCTTTCTGAAAAGGTTTGACAGAAAATCCCAAAAGACAAAAATGGTTTGCATTTGTTCAAGGATTTTAGAAAAGTGGATTGACTTTGTTTGTGATGTGTATTGCACTAAATTCTATGACATAGGAGCGAGTACTTCGTGCTAACAATCCAAACGTCTCGCGCATAAAGTTCCCTAAGATGAGGTTAGAAATGCATTCACTCATCTTTTCCCATGTGCTTAAAGCTCGTGACGCACTATGCACATCATATTTATTAAGTAGTTCGGAGGACTACAGGTGAATTGGGGGATTGTGCTCGCCAAAACTTCGCCATCTTATGCCTACGTAACCTCATTCAGACGAGAATGAAGAAGTTAGAGCACTTGTAGTTTGGGCTACATATTGGTTAGTGTCTTTTATGAGCGATGTCAAGCATACGTTTCAGCAGTTAGGGTCAATGCCTGTTTGCGGTAGAACGAAGGTAGCATGCCCTTTCTGAAAAGGTTTGACAGAAAATCCCAAAAGACAAAAATGGTTTGCATTTGTTCAAGGATTTTAGAAAAAGTGGATTGACTTTGTTTATGATGTGTATTGCACTAAAGTCTATGACATAGGAGCGAGTACTTCGTGCTAACAATCCAAACGTCTCGCGCATAAAGTTACCTAAGATGAGGTTAGACATGCATTCACTCATCTTTTCCCATGTGCTTAAAGCTCGTGACGCACTATGCACATCATATTTATTAAGTAGTTCAGAGGACTACAGGTGAATTGGGGGATTGTGCTCGCCAAGACTTCGCCATCTTATGCCTACGTAACCTCATTCATACGAGAATGAAGAAGTTAGAGCACTTGTAGTTTGGGCTACATATTGGTTAGTGTCTTTTATGAGCGATGTCAAGCATACGTTTCAGCAGTTAGAGTCAATGCCTGTTTGCGGTAGAACGAAGGTAGCATGCCCTTTCTGAAAAGGTTTGACAGAAAATCCCAAAAGACAAAAATGGTTTGCATTTGTTCAAGGATTTTAGAAAAAGTGGATTAACTTTGTTTGTGATGTGTATTGCACTAAAGTCTATGACATAGGAGCGAGTACTTCGTGCTAACAATCCAAACGTCTCGCGCATAAAGTTCCCTAAGATGAGGTTAGAAATGCATTCACTCATCTTTTCCCATGTGCTTAAAGCTCATGACGCACTATGCACATCATATTTATTAAGTAGTTCGGAGGACTACAGGTGAATTGGGGGATTGTGATCGCCAAGACTTCGCCATCTTATGCCTACGTAACCTCATTCAGACGAGAATGAAGAAGTTAGAGCACTTGTAGTTTGGGCTACATATTGGTTAGTGTCTTTTATGAGCGATGTCAAGCATACATTTCAGCAGTTAGGGTCAATGCCTGTTTGCGGTAGAACGAAGGTAGCATGCCCTTTCTAAAAAGGTTTGACAGAAAATCCCAAAAGACAAAAATGGTTTGCATTTGTTCAAGGATTTTAGAAAAAGTGGATTGACTTTGTTTGTGATGTGTATTGCACTAAAGTCTATGACATAGGAGCGAGTACTTCGTGCTAACAATCCAAACGTCTCGCGCATAAAGTTCCCTAAGATGAGGTTAGAAACACATTCACTCATCTTTTCCCATGTGCTTAAAGCTCGTGACGCACTATGCACATCATATTTATTAAGTAGTTCGGAGGACTACATGTGAATTGGGGGATTGTGCTCGCCAAGACTTCGCCATCTTATGCCTACGTAACCTCATTCAGACGAGAATGAAGAAGTTAGAGCACTTGTAGTTTGGGCTACATATTGGTTAGTGTCTTTTATGAGCGATGTCAAGCATACGTTTCAGCAGTTAGGGTCAATGCCTGTTTGCGGTAGAACGAAGGTAGCATGCCCTTTCTAAAAAGGTTTGACAGAAAATCCCAAAAGACAAAAATGGTTTGCATTTGTTCAAGGATTTAAGAAAAAGTGGATTGACTTTGTTTGTGATGTGTATTGCACTAAAGTCTATGACATAGGAGCGAGTACTCCGTGCTAACAATCCAAACGTCTCGCGCATAAAGTTCCCTAAGATGAGGTTAGAAACACATTCACTCATCTTTTCCCATGTGCTTAAAGCTCGTGACGCACTATGCACATCATATTTATTAAGTAGTTCGGAGGACTACATGTGAATTGGGGGATTGTGCTCGCCAAGACTTCGCCATCTTATGCCTACGTAACCTCATTCAGACGAGAATGAAGAAGTTAGAGCACTTGTAGTTTGGGCTACATATTGGTTAGTGTCTTTTATGAGCGATGTCAAGCATACGTTTCAGCAGTTAGGGTCAATGCCTGTTTGCGGTAGAACGAAGGTAGCATGCCCTTTCTGAAAAGGTTTGACAGAAAATCCCAAAAGACAAAAATGGTTTGCATTTGTTCAAGGATTGTAGAAAAAGTGGATTGACTTTGTTTGTGATGTGTATTGCACTAAAGTCTATGACATAGGAGCGAGTACTTCGTGCTAACAATCCAAACGTATCGCGCATAAAGTTCCCTAAGATGAGGTTAGACATGCATTCACTCATCTTTTCCCATGTGCTTAAAGCTCGTGACGCACTATGCACATCATAAGGAAACAAGCAACGATCCACTTCAAACTAACTCTTACTCAACCTTTGTTACCCACACAACCAAGAGGGTACAACTTATAATATCACTTGCTACGAAAACCATAATCAAACTATAAATGATCACGCTCAATGCCTGTAGGAAGAAAATCCTAATTCTCTCTGAAATGTGCCCTGAGGAATCCTTTGAGAGTGAGGATACCGCTTGTATTGCAGCTCACCACAAAACCCTAACTAGTCCTCAAATGACCATGTTCCACATCAATGAACTGAAAACCCTGATTCTATTCGGGAGTATACACTGAAACTTCTGAGAAATTTTGAGGAAAATGACCAATACTTGATAAATTTTGATGAGAGGATACTCATGATGATGAACTTGAATCCTGATTCCAAAATCCATGAAAAGACCAGTTGAATTAATATTCAATGAAACAAAAACCTCAGCCCAATAAAAAACCCTAGTTCTTCAGAGAACATTGATCACATGTCTTAGAAACTTTTGCAAATGAATGATTGTGAGTAAACAACCTAATGGGCAAATGCATATGTATGAGAAGCAACATCCAATTAAGGTTAGAAACATGAGGGAAAATTTTGGGGTACAACGCAATGTACCATATAATAGTAGCAAATCAACAAAATTAAAGCCACTAATGTCACCATCGACCAAAACCTGCAAACACACCTATGTCCGCATATTAAATATGAGTCATATAAATTGTTATAATTATCCATATGCAACACATAATGTGTTGGAAATAAAGCCTTTTGTATTTAGAGAAAATGTGTGGGAATATTAGAGGCTTAAAATGAAACTTGATAGGTAGGAGAATTCTTTATGGAAGAGAGAACTTTGTATTTTTTGTTTGATTCTAAAGTGTAGGATTACATATCTATTTATAATACTTTAAGGAGAACTCTAGAAACACTAATTATAGAGAGTTTTCAACCCTAGAAAATATTAAAACCCTAAGAAATATCTAGACACTCCAAACACCATAAGAGTTTTCTAGAAACATTACTCAAAATTACCTAATCCCAAAATAACCAAGCCAAAAAATCCAAAACACAAATAATAAGGTTAGGCTCAAATCAAGTTTAATATTTCAATACCCCCCTTAAACTTGATTTGTGACTCCAAACGTACTCCATAGCTTCACGAAAGTTTCTAACTTGAGTGGCTTGCTAAAAATGTTGGCAGCTTGATCTCGAGACATCACATACTTCAACTTCACCTCCTTCTTCTCAATTCATTCTCTTATGAAGTGGTAACGGGTGTCGATGTGCTTACTTCTTTCATGAAATACGGGATTCTTTTCCAAAGCAAGTACTGATTTATTGTCAACACATATTTCCATAGGATATTCTTGTGGCATTTTTAACTCTTTCAGCAAGTTCCTTAGCCAAATTGCGTGACAAACACATGATGTGACATCCAAGTGAAAGAAGTATCTCCCATAAAGAACAAAAAACTAATAGTTCTCTTTCTATCATTCAAGTATCCACTTCAATCAATATAACTATAGCCAACAATCTCATAATTGTTAGAAGAGTAATAATGAAAACCAAAGCTTTTTGTACCTTTGATGTATCGAAGGATTCCCTTTGTCGCCTTGTAGTGAGTTGTTGTTGGAGCTTCCATGTAGTGACTTAAGACTCCTACAACATAGAGAAAATTCGGCTCTGTACTTGTCAAGTAACATAGATAACCCTTTCTTTTGTTTCTTGAGGTATGTAGGGCATTCAGCTTTAATGTAACCAAACCCTTTACATCCATAAAATTTAGTCTATTTGCCTTGCGTAGATTTTTCTTCAGTTCTTGC
Source organism: Lathyrus sativus (assembly GCA_963859935.3). Classification (NCBI taxonomy): domain Eukaryota; kingdom Viridiplantae; phylum Streptophyta; class Magnoliopsida; order Fabales; family Fabaceae; genus Lathyrus; species Lathyrus sativus. The sequence continues at coordinate 546,192,798 of OZ012739.1, read as the reverse complement.
CTTGTCCATACTACCAGAATAAAAACTCCCTAGAGTTCACCCAAAAACAGAACAGGGTGACCTGCTCTGATGCCAATTGAAATATTGGCATGCAGATGCCAGATGTCGAGACAGATGTCACAACACCGGGATCAAAACAGTTTGATCACACAAATACAAATGCAGAGATTTAAATGACCGATAAGTAAAATTAACACAATAATTATTAACCTAGTTTGCTGCAACTCACCTTCATCTGGGGGCTACCAATCCAGGAAGGAAATTCACTATGATAGTATTAGTTCAAAGCTAAACTTATCTGTCTACAACTTCTCACCTAATCCCTACCTTATGCAACTTCTACCTAGACATCCTCTAGATATGAGATCCCCCTCTCACTTCCTAATCAATCATAATCCCAGTGACAATTCAACAACTAGAAAAAATAGAAGTACCAACCCTTTAAAGTAAAATACTTGGTTTTGCTTAAAGCATCAACCAAGAACATTACACTTTTGCTTAAAAGCTTTAGAGTGGACAATGAACAATGAACAATCAGTCAACCTCAATACATCAGGAGATACATGAGCGACATACAATTAACACACACTAAACCTTAAAGAACAACCAAGACACGACTAATCCTAATTCTCTAAATTTTATAATCTTCAAAATTCGTCTTCTTTAAGTTTAACTCCTTTCTTCAAATAGCCTTCAGACATAATGGACCTGGGGTTCTTTGAAGCGCAAAAATAGCAGTAATCAGTTTAAACTCACTGCAAAACATCCTGCACAATAATAGCAAAACAATACAAACTTTCCTAAAAAGGCTCAAAGATCCTTTTTACCAAAACTAACATAGTCTGTCAAAACAGAAATTCCCACAATATCCCTCCTTGAATAACACATACGTGTGAATTAAAACACACTAAAAAATCACACTAAAAGTACCAAAATAATCAAGCCCTAACTTTCTAGTATAAGATGTCCTGGCACATGTCACAACATCATGTTGAACATGATGTCTGACTGTCATGGAAAAACATCTGGTTTAACATCTTGCTAACAACATGTTGTTTTACCAAAATGTAGCTAATCCAAAAGACACATAACTTACAATCCTTATATATTGAGTAAAGTGATAATGAAAGTGAAGATGACAAGAATTCATATGATGAGGATATGGGGTTGTTTGTCAAAAGATACCAAAGGTATATAAGGAAGAATGAAGGTAGACACTCCAAAAAGAACATGTCCAAATTTAGAAGGCTAACAAACTCCTTAAAGGATGATGTGGATATGAGAGTAAGCTTAGAAGATCTTGCTATCATTATGGTGAAGTCGGTCACTATAGACAGGAATGTCCTATAAGGAAGAAGGACAAAGAAAAGAGTCCTCACAAGTAATATAGCAAGTATATAAGAGCTTATGTCACTTGGGAGAATGCAAGTGATTCCTCTAGTTATGAAAGAACAGCTTCAAGTTTTGAACCGGCTTGAATTTTCCTTATGGAAAATAGAAAGAAAAAGAAAAATGCAAGTCTCTCACTACAAGAAAACTTGCAATTAGCTAGGGGACTGGGCTAGGGGGAAACCCCTCACTAAAATAAATACATTTGCTTGGGGTTAAACCCCTCGCAAAACACAAAATAGGGGGTAAAAAAAATAAAAACAGTTAGCTAGGGGATACCCCTCGCAAACAAAGGGGGAAAACTTTTTTGAAATTTGAAAAATGCTTTACTAGGGTCCAGTGTAGAATTTGGTGGGAAAGGTTGAACATTTGCAAGGAGGTAGCCCCTCACCACGTCACGATTTACAATTTGCGAGGGGTCTCCCCTCACCAATTGTCCTATTTTAGTCAAATCATTCTGAAAAGGTATTTATTTCTCTGCCAAATGGTCCGCCACACGCCAACATTAGCTAGGGGCATCCCCTTGCAAACTGTAACTATTAAATGCCCTCATTTCCAAGCCTATCAGCCATTTCATCTTCTCTTTCTTTCTCTTTCTTCTCCATTTCATCTTCTCTTTCTTTCTCTTTCTTCTCCATTTTATCTTCTCCATTTTTCTTCTTTGATTTTCTTCTTTCATTCCATGTTTCACCATTTTGTCCCTCTTCATAAAAGTGAGTTGTTTTTATTTATTTATATTATTTTCGTTTTGTATAGGGGATTCGCCCCTCACTAAATTCAGGAATCACGTGACTTAGCTAGGGGCTTATCCCCTCGTAATCTTTTCTGACAGGACTGAGCCCCTCTCTGGCTCTAGTCTGTGTCTACGTCTGTGGTGCAGAATGATAATATTTTTCCATTACATTTTGCGAGGGGCTTATCCCCTAGCCATTTTTGCGAGGGGCTTATCCCCTCACCAATTATTTGCCATGCCCTGATTAGCTAGGGGGCTTGTCCCCTCGCAAATTGTTGATTTGTGATGGGTATTTTGGTTTAGTGAGGGGTTTAACCCCTAGCTAAATCCTGTTTTTCTTGTAGTGTCTCTAAACTTGAACCAATTAATGATTTATCATATTCCCAATTACAAAAAGCCTTTAGAAATCTTCATAGAGACACCTTAAAAGCTTTTAACAAGTTAGCTTCACATGAAAAAGTCATTTTAAATTTGGAAGCTAAAGTGTTAGAATTCAAAAGTAAGTTTGAAGCTATTATGAAGTCTATGATAGATTTTCAAAGTGACAAGAATAAGGATATAAAACCTTCTAGATTTTATTGTGAACATTGTCATAATAGACAAGAGGAGGTCAAATCTCTTCAAGTCAAATTGAATGATGTCTTAAAACCTAAGATTGCATTTGCTATTGATCTTTCAAAGTTTGGAAAATTCTTGAATCATGTGAATAAAAAGAATAAATATGTTCATAAGGAATCAAATAGCAAGAACACATCTCATAAAAATCTATCTTGTCATTACTGTTGCAAGAAAGGCCATATTATTGAAAGGTGTAAATTTAGGAAACTTTTGGTTCCTAAAGGAGCTACTCAATGATTTCCTAAATGCAACTTTGACTTCACTCACTCTCAAGGACCCAATTAAAATTGGGTAGCTATTTCCTTTGTTTGATTCCACAGGTTGAATATCTTGACTCTATCAAAAGGATGTGGTATCTTGATAGTGGATGTTCAAGTCACATGATGGGTGACATATCTCTCTTCATTAACTTTGTGCCTAAGAAAAGGGGTTATCCACTTATGGGGACAATAACAAAGGAGCTATACTTGGAAAAGGTATTGTAGGTAATCCCTCATCTACTACTATCCCCGATGTTATGTTAGTCGATGGTCTTAAACATAACCTTCTAAGCATTAGTCAAATTTGTGACAAGGGTTTTAAAGTTACTTTTAAAAATACTTGTTGCTTATTTGTGCATGATGAAAAGAAGTAATGTATGTTTAAAGGCTTGAGGGTTAATAATACTTATATGCTTAACTTAGATGATGTATCCTTAGTTGGAACTAAGTGTCTAGCTACCATGAGTGAAAACTCTTGGTTATGGCATAAGCACCTATATTACATCAACTTTGAATTACTAAACAAAGTAACCTCAAAATGTTTAGTAATTGGTCTACCAAAAATGAAGTTCACTAAAGACCATCTATGTGAAGTGTGTCAAATAGGGAAGCAAATGAGAATTTATTTTAAATCGACAAATCTTATTTCTACCTAGAGACCTCTTGAGCTTCTTCATATGGATCTCTTTGGTCCCTCAAGGACCAAAAACATAGTTGGAAACTTTTATGGCTTTGTGATTGTAGATGATTACTCAAGATTTTGTTGGGTTTTATTTTTGTCTAGTAAAGATTAGACATATCCGAATTTTAAACAATTTTCTAGATTATTCTAAAATAAAATGAATTTGAAAATCGTTTTCATCCGAAGTGATCATGGAGGAGAATTTCAAAATCTCTTCTTTGAGAAGTATTGTGACAAACATGACATTGAGCATAACATTTCCGCTCCTAGAACTCCATAACAAAATGGTGTTGTGGAGCGTAAAAATTGAATTTTATAGGAGTTGGTGAGGACTATGCTTAATGAAGGTAATTTTTTGAAGTATTTCTGGGCCGAAGCCATTAACACGACTTTTTATGTCATGAATTGGATTTTGATACGTCTGTTGAAAAGTATTTTAAGGGGTGTTTTATCATATCCACAGAGATTGTACGCAAGATATGTCGATGCTATCCATTCAACAGTTTAACGTTCTAAGTAAAGTGTTTTCAAATGATTTCTTTTTTTGTAACATAAGTTTGTTGCAAAGAGTAAGTTAGGGCAAAGATGTTTTGTTTTAAGAAAAGCATGTCAAGATTAGATTTCATTAATCCTTTTTAAACGTATCTGATTAATCAAGCATGTAAACTTAGTTTCGATCAAATCAATCGCGTATCCTCGTGAATCCGTTCATTTCTAACGCAGGTCCGTGAGTATTATTGTTTTAATCGCTAGATGATTTCTCGAAATAGCAACCGAAACAAGAAACATAAAGATCGATACAAAGCAAATATTAACTTTCAAATTTATGTCTAGAGTTTGTTGGTTAATAGATGAAGAAATTAGATCAAGACTTGGAAAATATACGTCTAGAATGATTCAAACTATAAATACAACATTAAAAGAAAATATCTTCATCATCTATTGATCATAAACTTGTTCACATACAAAAGATCAAAAGAAATACATAAAAGCAAGATTAACTACCTCTAATCTTGACACAAAAGTGTTTAGCTACCCATCACCATGGTAGCTTGATCAACAAGTAAGAAAAGAAGCTTTGCTAGCATCAAAGTTGAAGAATCAAGGATTGATGCTCCAAAGATTTAATTCTCACTTCTCCTTGAGTTCTTAAGGTTTTTGACCTAGAAAACCATTTCTATATCTCAAAATGTTGAAAAGTATAAAAATTACAAGTGTTGAGACTTTAGCTACTGGAATTTTCAGGGGTGCGCTGATCTCGCGCTGAAAAGCTTGCTTAACGCGTTATGCCGACACGAAAACTTCAAAAATTGATTTTCAGGCCTTCTTTCCTTCACCAATTGTTCCTATCATAAAAAATAAGCAAGTAGACCTGTCAAAGAACATCAAGATGATCATAATTCACAATATTTACACTAAAATAGGGAATTAACATAAATGCACTTAAAAATTCTAAATATTATACTAAACTATCAAGAAAACAAATTGAAAGGGTCATAAATTCAAGTCAAAAGTATGCACAATTTGACCCTTAACAACGTCCTATTTTAGACAAAAACCCCTATGAACTACTTAGAGGTAGAAAACCTAATGTTTTATATCTACACGTTTTCGGATGTAAATGTTATATTTTAAACAATGGAAGGGATAATCTTGGTAAATTCGACTCAAAAGTCGATGAGGGTATCTTCCTTGGAAACTCAAATCTAGTAAAGCATATAGGATTTATAACAAGGGATTACTTATTGTTGAGGAGTCCGTTGTTAGATGCCCAATTGTGCTTATTTGAGCTATCAAATGTGGGCATCTTTCACTTATTTTTGTCAAGAAAGTGTTTAAAATCGCTCTTGCTTTGGTTGGTTTGCAACATTATATGAAAGGATCTTGGTGCCTTTAATTTGTATGTTATTGTGCAGGATTTAGGCATGAAAGAGTAGAAACTTTAGACACAAGAAAGTTGGCAAAGAAACCAAGAAAGCAAGCAAACATCAGCAAGCTTGCCTAGCGAGGGAGGCAGCGAAGCACTCGCTAGGCGAGGACGCAACAAGATGCCAGCGAGCACTCCCAGACTTGGACAGTGGCAAAAAGACCACAAATTCCCTAGGCGAGTGAGGTAGCGAAGTGCTCGCTAGGCGAAGCACCAGCGAGCAGGTAGCGAACACCTCCAGATTTTGGACAGAGGCAAAAGGACCTTAAATTCGCTAGGCGAAGCAGCAGCGAACACTCGATTATTCAACTTGGATGTTGATCAACCTTCTCCCAAAACTTGTTTCTCAAATCATCATGAAAATGAGTAGCTAAATCCCTCTCTTGTCAAGGTTAGGAGTAGTTGGTTCAGATTTTATGTATTCTTCTTAATCTCTTGTATGTGAACAAGTTCTTAATCAATATAGTGAAGTTATTTGCCATTATTTTTACATTTATGGTTTGGTTTGTATTAGAGATAAATTTTCCAAGTCTTGACCTAATATCTTCATCTATCAACTATACAAATGCTAGAGATAAATTTGAAAGTTGATATCCATTTTGTATCATTCTTAAAGCTTATTGTTCCAATCCGTTAGGTAGAGAGATCATCTAACGGTTGAAACAATAACATTCACGAAATCGATTTAGAGATGAACGTTTTTGCAAGGATACGCGGTTATGTTGGTTAGAAATTCGTTCACATATTTGATTGGTAGAATACGTTTAGGAAGGACTAGCGAACCCTAATCTTGGCATGCTTTTATCAAACTTAAGACCGATTTTTATTACGCTTTATTTCTTGCAAACTTTTGTTACAAGATTGAAACCATTAAAAACTCCCATTTTTCTTAAGTCATTGAACCGTTGAACGGCTAGCATTTATATTCTCTTCAATCCCCGTGGAGACGATAAAACACTACCGAAAAATACTTCTAACATTCCTACATGTCATGTTTGATGAGTCTTACCCAAAATATGTTGGGAAACGTGTTTATTTTCATGATGTAGGTATATCTTCACAAGAAAATCTCAATGGAACCGAACAAGTAATTGGTCAACCTAAAGCAGTGAAACATGAGAAGAAATAAGATGACAATCATGAAGAGGAGAAGGTTGAGAGTCCAACTGCAGTGGAAGATATACCTTTGACTTGGAAAACATCCAAAGATCAACCTATTAACAACATACTTGTGTATATCACAAAAGACGTGACAACACGCTCTAAGATAAGTAATTTTTGTTATCATTTTTTGTTTGTGTCTCAAGTCGAACCTAAAAATGCTTTAGATGCATTACTTAATGAGCATTAGCTTATGGCCATGCAAGATGAACTAAACACATTTAAAAGGAATGACGTTTGGGACCTTGTCCCTCGTCCTAAAAATCATCAAGTAATTGACACCCGATGGATTTTTAGAAACAAGCTTGACGAAAACTTAGTGATAACCCGCAATAAAGCCCGACTAGTGGCTCAAGGCTATAACCAAGAGGAGGTCATCGATTATGAAGAGACTTATGCTCTAGTGGCTCGTCTTGAGGCTATACGTCTTTTACTAGCCTATGCTTGCACTAAAAATTTCAAGTTATTTCAAATGGACGTGAAAAGTGCGTTCCTAAATTTCTATATTGACGAAGAAATGTATGTAGCTCAACCCCCTATTTTGAAAGTCACGAGTATCCAAATTATGTATACAAACTCAAAAAAGATTTGTATGGTCTTAAACAAGCTTCTAGGGCTTGGTATGAGCGATTAAGTAAACTTTTAATTGATCATGGACACTCAAGGGGAAAAGTAGTTACTACATTATTCATTAAGCTCCAAGTAAAACATACTCTTCTAGTTCAAATTTATGCCGATGATATTATTTTTAGATCAACTAATATGCAACTTGTAGAAGAGTTCTCCAAGCTTATGCAAAGAGAATTTGAAATGAGCCTTATGGGGGAGTTAAACTACTTCCTTGGTCTTTAAATCAAACACCTAAATGAAGGCAGATTTGTATGTCAAACCAAATATTGTAAAGACTTGCTAAAGAGATTTGGCATGGAAGATGCAAAGTCTATTGATACTTCTATGGCTACAAATGATAAATTGGAAAGGAATAAGAATGGTAAGGATGTATATGTGAAGAAATATAGAGGTATGATTGATTCTCTTATATATATATATATATATATATATATATATATATATATATATATATATATATATATATATATATATATATATATATATATATATATATATATATATATATATATATATATATATATATATATATATATCATTATATCTAGGTTGAACATTATGTTTAATGTGTGTATGTGCGCCCGTTATCAATTGGCTCCCAAGGAATCTCATTTAAAAGTTGTAAAATGTATTCTTAGGTATCTTCATGGTACTTCTAGTTACGGGATTTGATATTCTAAAGGAAGCGATTATAATTTGGTTGGTTGCACCGATTATGATTTTTCCGGTTGCAAATCGGATAGGAAGAGTGCTAGTGGAAATTTCCACATGCTTTTAAATGCCTCGGTAAGTTGGCATAGCAAGAAATAAGTTTCCATTGTCTTGTCAACCGCCGAGTTAGAATACGTTGAAGCCGATAGTCGTTGTGTTCAAATTTTATGGCTTAAGCAACAATTACTTGACTTTGATATAAAACTTCAACGTATTCATATTATGTGCGACAACGCTAGTGCTATTAATCTAACCAAAAATTCAGTGTTGCATTCTCGCACTAAGCATATTGAGATTCATCACCACTTCCTACATGACGATGTTGAAAAAGAGGATGTCTTATTTGAGCATGTTGATAGTTAAAATCAACTTGCGGATATTTTTACAAAACCACTTACGACCGAGCCATTTCAACATTCGAATGGAATTTGGGATACTTGATATCTCAAATCTTGCATTAATATGAATTGTTGCATGCACGTTCTATACTATTTCTCTAACTTTGATTGGAAGTTATATTACATAAGAGTGCATCCTTCATCAATTCATGAGCGAGGTAATGTCGTTCCACTTCTCTCTTCTCTTGTAATCCTTTTATTGTTGCATGTTGCTTGTGTTCCAAATAACAGATATTCTTGATGTTTGAAATAGTTCATGATTATTCACTTCCAAAAATTTCTATTGATGTATGTGAACGATATGCTTATAGTGATGTTGTGATATTCCATCTATATGCTTGAAAGATACTCTTGATGCATATGGCTGGTTATATATTCTTAAATGAACTATGATTGAATATGTTATGATTTTAATAAAATTCTTGTTGTGTGTCATTGTTATGGTAACATATTGGTTTTTGGTTTGAGTGGTGATGGATTTGCATCGCCTTGCTAGAGCACATGCGAGTGCGACATTTGGGGAGCACCAATGGCATATGTCACATAATCGTGTCGCTTTTGTAGCAAACTCAAGATTTTTTGATGACATTGTATGCTTCATGCTTCATGTGTGTGTTATATTTTTTGGCATTAAATGTGACAATTATATTCTGTTGTTGCTTCATATGCTTGTATTTATGTTTAGGCATTTTTGTTGAATATGTATATCATTCCGTGTGAGTGCTATCATGTTGATGTTCTTATCTTTGAAGATTGCTACTGTATAATACTTTGGTTTGTATGTGAATTAAAATACTTCTCATGGTTTGCTTGTTCTCTTTATGATGTTGTCAAAGGGGGGAGAAGTATACAAGATGAAGAAGTTGGATGCACCAATTTAGATGGAGTCTTCATGAAGACACAAACGCCGTCGCGAAACGCATCGTCTCATGTTTTGATCATTTTTCCATCATAAAAAAGGGGAGTATCTGAGTGCTACTTTCCGTAGCATAAGTGTTTCGAATGATGTCAAAACTAGGATAGTGTAGCGTTAATATATATTGGACGGTATCCTCTGATTTTAGATGTGCATCTTAGCCTTAGAAAGCATTAAAATTGGTTTGGAAAAGGATCATACATCAAACATTCATTGAAAATAAGGTTTTGTGAAAAATGCATTGAAAAACAAATTTTTATGATGTCACTATAGGCTAAACCAACACACACACACACACACACACACAGACACACACAGACACACAGACACACATGTAGGTTGACCTATAGAAGCTTTTGCTTCAGTATAGGTCGATACACAAATTGCTAAGGTCGACCTCCACACATCAATAATAAAGGTTGTAGCCACTGTCCATAGGCTGACCAACTCAGACAAACACAAGACCTCTACAAGCCGACCTAAGACTTTCACAGGTCGACCTAATTGCCTTGATAGTTCGACCTATTGCTTTTATAGGTAGACACACATGATGCCCTCTTTCAAAAAATTCATTTTGTCCTACATACATTTGCATTCCTTTTGCTTCATATCTCTCTCTCTCTCACGCACGCAAACACATACACAGACATACACACACACACACACACAGATATATATATATATATATATATATATATATATATATATATATATATATATATATATATATATATATATATATATATATATATATATATATATATATATATATATATATATATATATATATATATATATATATATATATATATATATATATATATATATATATATATATATATATATATATATATATATATATATATATATATATATACATACACACACACACACACACATACATGTATCATTTTCTAGTAAGGTTCAAGTGTAAAACCTATATGAAATTAGAATTTCAAAGATACTCATCATCTTCAACCTCTCTTCTATGCATACACATAATCATTTTTTGATTGGGTAACCATTTAGATTATGTCGCACCTCGAAAAATCACGGAGACATTTCGGAGAAACGACCCTCGCGCGAAAGGCGCGGAAATGCGGTTCGACAGAGTCGCCACCGAACTTTATTTTTCCCGAACAAACGGGAGAGGAAAATATCGAGAAAACCTCTTAAAGCGAAAGGATAGGAACAGGGCTGTCGCAACCATGTTCCGGGTTCGGGAGTCGGTTACGTGAGGGGAAGGTATTAGCACCCCTCACGTCCGTCGTACTCGACGGGAACCTCTTAAGGTAAATGTGGGGAGTGTTGTTTAGGTTTACTTGTTTTCTTCTCGTTGATAAAGGTAGAATTGGTAGGTTAAAAGGTTAAAGACGCAAAGGAGAGATGGGTGGTTAGAGGATAGGGTGCTCGCCAAGGATTGGGGCCCTTGTGCCTACGTATGCTCATTCGGACGAGAATGAGAAATCAGAGCGTCGTAGTTCGACTACGGGAAAAGGATAGGGTAAATGGAAGATGGAGGGGATTGTGCTCGCCAAGATCATCGCAATCTTGTGCCTACGTATCTTGTATTCAAGAATGAATAAAGAATCAGAGCGTCCGTAGTTCGTGGAGACGACCACGAAAAAAACGAGGTTGAAAAAGTTGGGAGTTCGAGAAAAGAGACGAAAGAGTGACTGACAAGCAACCCAAGAGCACGCCTCAGGAGCTTGTCACTCAAGAATTCAAGGAATGCGAGACTCCAAGAACTCAGTTCTTTCGGGAATTGACTGAATAAGTTGAAGATAAGAATTGGATGTTTTGAAATCGAAAGAATAAACTAATAACAACTCGGGGGCGAGCCCAAGAGTTGCTCATTCGAATATTCAAAGAATGCTGGATTCTAAGAATATCCCTCTTTCGTAAGTTTGTGAAAGGATTGAATCGAAGAATGGCATGCGAGGCCAAAAGGAAGTTGTTTTGAACTGGCTCGACGACGAGTCGAGGATTTGATCGAAGATGGAACCGACTTGACGACGTGTCAAGTGTTAGGATTGTGAGAAACAATATTAGTCCCTGAGGGTGCTCCTAATATCGAGACCACGAGGAATTATGAATGAAATGGGTTGCGAATGCGGACGAGCAATCGACTCAGGAGAATATTGAGAATGATTGAGCTTGAAAAAGTCGAAAGGTTGAGTGAATAACAACCCAAAGGGCGTGCCCCGAGAGCTATTCACTCGAAAATTCAAGGAATGCTAGACTTCAAGAACCTCCTTCTTTCGAAGTTTGATCGAGAAAATGTTTGAAAAAGATTTGAAGTGAAATGAGGTATGAAAATAATTTGAGGTACGAGATGTGAGGACATGAGATTGGATTTGAAAATGAGAGAAATGACAATTATTTGATAAATGAGACGTAGGCCTCACAACCAATTAATTGGGGTATTATCGAAATGCTGGATCTCGACGACACCTTTTTCATTTGGAGAATATTTGAATGAACGATAGAAATATCACACAGAATGCTTGATTCCTATAATATTCCTTTGTCCGAAATAGTGTATTCAAAATGAAAAGTTGAATAATACATTATTTAAGGTGTACACCTCGCTAATGATCATCCAAAAATCCAAGAAGTGCTAGACTTCAAGGATTTAGTTTTTCGTAATTTGATTGAAAAAATAATTTAGTGTTGAAAAATATATTGAAATAAGATTAGCAAAATAAATCATGTTTTGAAATTGATTTAATTAATAAAATGGTTTGTATGTTAAAAAAAAATTTTAATTTAAGATTAGAGAAAAAGAAAAAGAAAAAAAAAATTAATCAAATTTTGGAAATAAGTTTGAAGAAAAATAATCCATGAATTTTATTTAAAAAATATTTAGAATTATCTTGAAACAAACTATTTACTAAAATAAAAAGTGACTTTTAGTTTAAAAAAACAATTATTTTATTAGCAAATAAAATATGCTTGGAAAAAACTAATTTAAATTTTATTAGAGAAAAAACAAATTGTTCTAACTCAATCTTAAAAATAATTATTTGATTACTTAAAAAACTAATTAAATAATAAGGTAATTTAGTAATAGCATTTCAACTTAATGTGGGCTTCAATTTTGAACAACCACAGTCACATAGCCTAAATTCCAGCTGACATTTGCAAGCACAATCGAAAATTACAATTAACATGAATTATAAGATACTCTACGGCAAACCGAAAACATACACCCACCATAAATGCCATGTATCAGAAATATGAATCCCAAAATAATTATAAGATCTCTTTGTCCTATAAACAAATACAAATCTTGCTGCCATAACATTATACATATACACCTTCTAAAGAAACAATGCTGAACAATATACCTTTAACATGATTTTGGTACAACAAAACTAAATTAATAAGCATTAGTCTCTCAACAACAATTATTTAATCCAGACATGGTATATCAGCAACAACTCTTAGACATCTAATCCAGCAGCAACATATGCCAAGTTTGGGACACAATCGAAACATGATAAAACTGAAATTATAACAACATATAGCAATGTACGATTATTAGAACAAGAGCAGCAGGCAAATAAGAATGGACAAATTTCCAGGCGATCCAATGGCCCAAATAACACACAGTATCAAATAATAAAGTTCAAAACTACTAACAAAGATTAGCAAAGAATATGAGTAAATTAATTTAACTTTCAAAATGTGAAATAGATACTGACAGAAGACTCAACAAGATAATCTTTCTTCTTATCCTTACCTCTGATGAAACCAGTATTGATGGAATACCACATTCTGTTCTAAGAAAACCAAGTAAGCTAACCGACATACCGTGGCGACACCGGTAACTTTGAGAATCCAACCATAAACAACCATAAACAAACATTGTCGCAGAATCAAAACGGAAATGGAAACACGATAGAAAATCTGAAACATACGACCAACCGTCAACAAATACTATCATGCCTAAGAAGTCCAAAAAAATCACAAACCAAAATGATTATGTCTAAACTTACAGAACCAACAGCAAGAACAAATAATACTTATACATGTTTTAAACAAATCCAGGAAAGAAGTCTCAAAATGACGCAACAAGAACTCACAATCAATCACAACGTCAAACTCGTCACAATAAAATAATGTTACCCAAATAACTGGATGTCGTTGCCGGCTTATTGATGTGGTACGCTGCTCGTAGTCTTGCTGAGTCGCGGCCTAAAATCCAGCCAAGAAGGAACTTCGCAACATCGTCACCTGCATTCCACAAATATGAAAATAAGAGTTAGCCGCGCCGAGTCGCTCGTTGAACGGTCGGAGAGGTGATTCCGTCGCGTTTGCGGTTATTGTTGATGTCGGCGCTTGTAGTTATCGTCTCAGAGCCATGATGAAAAAAGACAAACAAACAATAATGTAGGGATGCGTTGTGTTCGCAGCGATGAATCAGTGGTGGTCCCGACGACAGGAGTTGAACATGACATCGCGGTAGCTATGGAGTTGTCGTGTTCTCGGACCACCTCAACCTTTTCTCTCCGTGGCTTTTTCTAACGGGGATGATATCAGGAGTGTGACGGCGGATTTTGAGGGAGGAAGATGTTAAGGTTGCGATGGCGGCTGTTTGATTTTGGTGGAAGAAGAAAAACTAGGGTTTGGGGTTTTGGAGCGGCGGAGAGGATTTGGGGAGATGGCTGATGAACAGTAGATTCGGGTCCTTCATTCTGAAAATCCCTCTTCCTCTTATAGACAGTCCCTTTCTCCCTGGGCCTCCAATGGACAGGCCCGTTACTCCAAACCAATTCTGATTCTTTCAATTCCTTTTTTTCAATTTTCTTTTTTTCAATTTTTTCCAATTAGTTAATAAAAATACTAATAATATAATCTAATAATTACGATATCAATATTAACAACTACTTAATACTTAAATATTAACAATCAACAATTAAATGAACAATAAAAATATATATAAATAAACTAAAATCTATAAAAAACCAAAAAAATAATTACTAAAATAAAAATATACTATTAGTAGATTTAAAAAATAGAAAAAGTTTACGAAAATAAAATTCACAAAAATGTTCTTAGGCCACGTGTCGCACTTTGACTGGTCAAAAGATAAATTTTGAAAAAACGACCAATTGCGAGATGACACGTGTCTAAATGGCACGGAACAAAAAAAAAAAAAAAAAAACGAAAATAATTACAAAAGGGTAGGACAAATTTAGGGTATGACAGATTAGGGTTGACAACGTCCAATTAAGTTGGTGTACTGAGAATATTGGATTGAGCTTTTTGCGTGTTTCAAATAAGAAAATCAAGTTGGGGTTTTCCTTCAAGATCATTGAGGATACGATAGTTTTGGACAATATTACACAAATACGGATCCAATTGAGTGAAGGCCTTGGGACAAGGTGGTACCTTGCAAGGGAGTAGCGTGAGATGATGGATTGTGTTCGTAAATCTTGGATTCAACAAGTGCGTGCTTAGGATTAATCCAACCAAGCGAAAACCTTGAGACGAGAGGTATTGCAAGGTAGTAACAATAACTGGTGGATTGAAGTAGCATTATTGGTGACTTGATCAAACTTTGATCAAGATTTTTGGAGGTGGTAGAATCAACAACAAACCATAGGGTTTGTAGGGTTATAGTTCTTCATCTCTTGTATATACACTTTTTGCAAATTAAATTTAATTGCGACTATCTCAATTCGAATTCAAATTGAGGGACATACCCATAGCGAGGCCAATTGGGAACTAGCTAAACAAATCCTTCTCTCTCTTTCTCTCTCTCTCTCTCTCTCTCTCTCTCTCTCTCTCTATATATATATATATATATATATATATATATATATATATATATATATATATATATATATATATATATATATATATATATATATATATATATATATATACAAGAAAAAAGGAAATTTACGACACTTGAGTTGTGACAGTTATCACAAAACCGTCCTTATTCCTGTATTGCGACGGTTGTCACGACAGTTAGGATCAATTGTCATAGATTTTTTGCGACAGTTATCAAAAAACCGTCCTTATTCCTAGACTACGACAGTTCTCACGACGGTTTGAGCCAACCGTCGCAAATTTTTTAGACATGTTGTATAAAATAATGCGACAATTACCAAAGAACCACTCTCTTTCCACAGCCGCGACAGTTAAGACGAACTGTCGCAATTACTTTAGCCAATCATAATCACTATTTTTTTTTTTTTTTTTTTTTAATTTTCCATTTTTTTCTTCATTTTTATTTTCTAACATTTTCAATTTTATTAATTAATTTAATAAATAATTATTATAATTATTATAATTTTTATAATAATATAGTTTAATATTTTTGTCTAAAATAATAATAAAATATTTTCTATTTTATTATATAAATAGTTAATTTTTATTAAAAATTAATTTTGATAATAATAAGAGACCTTCACTGCAACATTTTTACTCTATAGCAACGCCTAATTTTTAGGAAGTAAAAAAATTGTTCTCGTAGAGAGTAATAGGCAACTAATTATATAATTTGTTGCGGTAGCTTATATAATTTTTTGTAAATTTTATACAAGGATGCAAAATCGTTCTTGTAGAAGACAACGAGAACGACTCCTATTAACAACGGTTAGACCCGTTCTTATATGTTAGACCCGTTCTTATATAATTTTTAATTATTTTAATAAAATATTATTTAGTAACACCGTTCTCTTATGTATTCCTTTTCATTGTCCCTCTCAAACCTGCATAAAAATTTCAATGTTCCCTCCCAAATTGATTCTCTCTCACAAAGAGAGAAGAAACATTCATTCCAAATCCGATATCGATTTTGTAACCCTAACAATTTGTTCTTCATCCCACGGTTACCATCTTCAATCTCCAGCTTTCTCATTTTTCTTTTCACCCAAAATATTTTTCGTTAAAACCTCCCAAAATATGTTTCAATAAAACTCTTGATGTTGTCTAATATTTCCACAAAATTGTATCTTCAAGATCCAATCCTCCCAAAACCCTTTCATTTTCGCCTGAAGTCGCTCAAAATTTCTATTGACCTTTTTTCCCCAAATCGCAAAACTCTGGTACATGTTCATTCTCGTTCTCGCAAAACAACATTACTGTGTTTAAAGTGCAGGAATCATTAATCAAACACTCACACGCATAAACCTCAAAGAATGTTTGGTTTTTGTGTTTTCTCCGTCACCGCCGCCTCCACTGCCGCCTCCACTCGTATTCTCTGTGCAACCCCTTACCCTCATTCTTCTATACATCACTTTTCTTCTTCCCACAACTTCGGTACTTTTCTTCTTCCCTTTAACAACTTTTTGCTTTATTCTTGTTCACTGGTTTTGAATTTCAAATGCATATGTCCAGGTTTCTTCTTCTTCACAACAATTCAGGTGCATTCACATCAAAGCCATGGCTGAAACAGATGCAATATCTGAGCCAAAAACAGGTGCATAATTGCTTTTAAAGTCCTGCATATTTTGAATTCTAGTATATTTTCTAGGTGTTTAGTTTATTTATATTACTTTTTACCCTAAAATTAAAATTTTCTTAAATTAAATTTTTATTCTACATGATTTTAGACAATAATGTGTTTATTTACCCTTTAATGATGTTTTCTATTTGATAAGTTTTAGGATTTATTGTTGTTCTATTGCTGTGAAACAGGAAGCAAACAAGCTTTGATATCATTGTCAGACAAGAAGGAACTTGCATTGGTTGGAAATGGACTTCAGGAATTAGGGTAGTTTTTATTATAAATAATGGATTTTTGTTCGTGCTTTTTTTGTTACAATGATTATCATGTATTTGAATATTAGGTTCACTATTGTTTCAACTGGAGGAACAACTTCTGCATTGGAGCGTGTTAGAGTGGCTGTCACTAAAGTTGAGCAACTTACTCATTTCCCTGAAATGGTGAGTGTACTTGTAACTTGATTCGGCTTTGAAATCTCGTTTAAATTCGGTTTGTGTGATTTTTAGCAGAATTACTAACAATGAATGCAATGACTTTTCTACACAGCTTGATGGCCGTGTCAAAACTCTACACCCTAACATACATGGAGGCATCCTTGCTCGAAGAGACCAAAAACAACATATTGATGCTCTCAAAACACATGGAATCGGAAAGTTATTATGTTATCCTCTTTGTTTTATAACCTGTGTTGTCAAATAGTGGATGCTGCGTAGCAGAATTTGAACAAATCTTTATTTAGTGCGAAACGTTAGCAAATACACAGAGAATCTCATGAGGATAGTTCCAGCAGTGCTTCTGTATCAATTCAATTGCCTAATGTTCGCCGTTTTCTTTCGCTGTCTACGTTGAGCGAAATCGATGACGTGTCTATTGGGAGGGTTACAGATGAATCTGATAGTGCACCAGATGCTGTTTTCTCTCAGTTGAAAATTGGTGATGGTAGATAGAATTTCATGTGAAGTTCTTCCAGGTAGAATGATCAACATGCAATTGTCTCAAGTGGAGGATATGGTCAATTCTTAATTAAGCTTTTTGGTGTATTCTCAATTGTAAGATTTATTATTATGATGTTTATTTCTATCGCTTACAATAAATTAGGTTGTTGGTAAATTAGGTGTAGTATATACAACACCTGTTTGAATGCTCGCGTCAATTTATGAAGTCTAATCAGCTGTTTAAATGTGGTATATGGTTCTAACGGCCTGAGCTTTACAGGGTTGTGCTAGAAAAACAATACTATGTTTTGTCGGTTTTGAATCGACAACATTTATTATTCTGTTATGTTTCTATTTGTTTACCGAGCAGGTCAAGTTCAGTTTCCATAGAGATTGGGACACCGTAGAGACACCGGTTTGATGAACGTGTCGAATAGGTGCTACTACTGTGATTGACTTGCCAACAACAGTTCGAGGTTCGATAACAGTCTGAATCAAATTTACTTTTGTATTAAACTCCTATGATGCTATCAATTTAATTTTGTTAAAGTTCTGTTGTTGCTATTGGTAATTGAATCAGATTTGTGCTAAATTATATAGAGTTTGTAAATTTGTTGTTGCAACTCCTTTGTTTTTTGTTTTTTTTTTGAGTTTGTCTCTTTATATATGTTACAGTATAGTCTTGATGTTACTACCATTCTTTATTTTGGAGAAGCTGATTTTGCAAGACAGTATTGTTATGCTAATGTGTTAGCATCTTGTTTTTCATTCTGACACTATGGTAGGGTTGTATTGTATGGTTTGATGGTTTTTTTTTTTCATTCACCTTTGAATTTCAAAAGTCCATTTAGCCTTTTGAAAATGATGGAAAGCTGCGGTACATTTCATTATGGATTAGAGGAGAGGCCACTTGAGTTTGTTACAATATTTCCTGCTAGATTTGTTTAGCCATTTACCATGTTTAAAACCACTTTTTTACTTAGTTAGAGATTTGTTTGTTTTCATTAGTAGTATTTCAGTTGGTAATAATTGAAATGGTCTTTTAAGTCATGCTTGCATTTCTGGTTTTACTATTAATGTCTTAGCTATTGTAGAAATATACATGTTAGTTAATCACAATGAGGTTTCATAATTTGTAAAATATTATCTAGCACTGTTCTTATATAATTTTTAATTATTTTAATAAAATATTATTTATCAGCACCGTTCTCATATGTATTACATTGACGTGGTTGAAACGAAACCTTCTCCCGCAATTTCGATAATTGAAACAGACTGTGAGGTAGATTTTGCCCCACCTCTTGATTACAAAGAACCTAAGAAATGATACGTGTGAGGGAAAGTATGATCACATGTAGTTTCATGGTTTCTATTTACAATGGACACTGAGATGTTACTTTATTTGTATACCATAACTGTAATTATTTTTGGATGTTTATTTTCCTCAGTGGCACAAGATCATTTCAGTTTCAAGATGTGTTCTCTCTGGAAAGTGAAGATTTTGATGACGTGACAACTTTGATTGACAAAAAGGTGTGCTTAAAGTAATCCGAAGTCTTCAGGGTTCTTATCAGTTATGATGCTCAATACTTCTTTTCATGTTTGAACCTTCTTACTTATTTATGCTATTGCATGACAGGACAATGTCTTTGTGATGTCAAACAAGAAATCCAAATATCCAGTGCTTCAAGTGGATTTGAGGTTGATATTTATTTTGATTTTTGACTTTGTAGTTACTGTTCAGGGAATTCTTTATCTGCTTGGTTGACTTGTTGAACAATAGTCAATTGTGCTATGAACTGCTTTAAATTTGGATAGCATTTTAATTCTGGCCTAATTTTCTAATGTTGTGTAAACTGTAAGTGTTGGAAACCATCAAGTATTTGCAGTGCCTTCTATTTTGCTTTCTTTTCTTCATTTGGAAAGTAAATGGTTTATGGTTTTCTTATTTTGTTCCTGGGGTTTGTATGCATAAAACAGAGAAGGAAGGTATCGCATGGTGATGGATGATTTAAGATTTATGAGTTTATGTTCTTGTTAGATATTGACTTGTTGCTCTTTATTTTTGAAATTTGTGTTTTTGAAGTCCGTGCATTATTTTATTTTCCAACCAAATTTAGTTAATAATTTAGTAATTTCACATTTGTGTAGGCTAATATCAGATTTGGTGGTCATCATAGTTTCTGCAGCCATTAATGGAATAGTCTTTTCCTGTTTGGGTATCGCCATTAGTCTTTAATGGAATAGTCTTTCTCTGCAGCCATTGGTGGTCATCATAATTTCACATAACCTGAGGAAGTTTTGCTTTTGGAAGAGCGTGTTGGTGAAGCCAAAAGATTAGCAGCAACTAGAAGACTACAAAACTGATTATGAAGGGCTCATGATGATACTAGAAGACCACAAGTGATTTTCTTTATTGGTGCTAACTGGAAGTAATGTTTAAGCTTTTGTAGATGTTCATGTCTACCCTCTAAGGCAAAATCATACCAAAGAATTCTTCAACCATCGGTAGAAAATCTTGGATCATCACTTGGTGTGAAAAATTGGGCAGAATATCTTGGATCATCAGAGGTTGTACAATTATATTGATTATATTGTATAAATCAAGTTATAGATTATGACATTTGATCATTTAGATATTCATAAGTATATATTTAGTAGAAAATATAATAAGTTATTTAGAAAAGTGATATAATGAAATATCAATTGTTTTTTAAGTTATATAAATTTATATATTTGTTATATGTGAGTCTTTATATATTTGATATACATGAGTCTTTATATATTTGATATATTACCAAAAAACAATAATGTTTAAATTAAAAAAAAGAATATTATAAAAAAAAAAGAGATGAAAGTAATTTAAATAAAAAAAGAATATTATAAAAAAAATCTATAGATAAAGTTATGACGGTTTAAACCGTCGCAACTAGCATAAATAATATTTAGAATTAGAAAATATAATTACGACGGTTGAAAACCGTCACAATATGGAGAATACGACAGTTAGCTACCCGTCGTGAAAATAACAACGGTTTGTACGACAGTTTTCACAACCGTCGCAATACGGTCTCCCGACGCACGTTTCTGCGACGGGGTTGAAACCGTCGTAACTTACAAATTGCGACGGTTAAAACTGTCGTAATATGTCAAAATGAACCGTCGCAATTTGGAAATTTTCTTGTAGTGTAAATATATATATATATATATATATATATATATATATATATATATATATATATATATATATATATATATATATATATATATATATATATATATATATATATATATATATATATATTATGTTTGTAAATTATCGAATTCGTTGTTGTTTTGATCAATTAGTTTAGAAATAAACTTTTGATTACATTTTGAATTAAGGTTTGTTGATATAATTATAATCACTTTGATTGTGATTGACTTTAATATCAACAAAAGAAATTAAATTTCCAAACGTTATCGATTGCACACAAAGTGTCGATAAATTGCCTTTAGTGCTTTTATTTGGTTTTGGATAATTGGAAATAAGCTTTATGTCTAGCGTATCATTTAATCATTTGTGATTAATAATTGTTGAACAATTTGTGTTCATTATCATTCGATTGTGTTACTTTACGCATATCCAAGCTTTTCAATAGTAGGTTCGGTTAAACGATTTGATTCGGGTTATTTCTATTGTGCCATAAAGCCTATGAAAACCATTTTTGCCAAAAGTTTTAATTTTAATTTGTGATCTATTCACCCCCTTCTAGATTAAATCCTATAATCTAACACAACTATAGTCGATTAAGATGGCTATCTCGTTTATAGAAGAAGAGATAATGGATACACAATTGAAAAAATGGATCATCCTTCACAACGATCATGTCGTGCCTCAAAATTTAAGTTTATTGTTGAAGTAAGAAGAACACATCAACATGGAATGATGTAATCAAAATACATCAACAAAATACTCATTCAAGTACATGAACAAATGTTCATATCCAATTCCAACTGTAATTGTACCTTTAGATGATAATACAAGAGGTAGGAAAAATAACATTGATGAAATCAAGCATTATCTAGATTATAGATATATATCCTCAAGTGAAGTGTGTTGGAGGATATTCTCATATACAATACATGGGAGGAACCCAGTATGGAGATATATTTTTTTTCACACAGAAGGAAAAAATTCAATGTACTACAAATATTTTGAGCAAATTAGGAATGTGTTACTCAAACCAAGTGTAATTCAATCTTTATTTACAACATGGTTTGAGGAAAACAAAAACTATGAAGATGCTACAATGCTATCATATGGTCAGTTTGTGTCCAAATTTGTTCATGTTAAAGAAAGCAGAAGTTGAAAACCATAGAAGAGAAGATACACAATTGGTTGCCTTATTTGGATTCCACATAGTACATGAGAGTTATATTATCTAAGAATGATGTTAGTTGTTCAGAAAGGATGCATAAGTTACAACGACATCAAAAAGATTGATGGCTTTCACAATTAAACTTTTAGGGATGCATGTTTTGCAATGCAATTTGTACAAGATGATCAAGAATTTATTGAGGCAATAAAAAGGCACATGTTTGGTGTTATATACTCTTCTTGTAAAATTTATTTATTACCATGTTGTTATCGGCATAAATGAATTGATTAGAGAATGTTTGAGGAAATTCGTGGGACAATTTATATGATGTAGTTCTTTTTGAGCAAGGTCGGGTGACAAGGAATCCAAGTAATCTAACTTTATTTCCCCCCAAAAATAATCAACCGATTAAAAAGCATAAGTTATTCTTATCATTAAAATTGTCTGTTTTAAATTGCAAAAGTCATATTAATTGTAACTTTTATGATTGGTTTCTTCTAATTTAAACTGTATTAGGAGTAGTGGAATGTTTTTTATCCTTAATGTATTGTGGACAAGGACGGATCCATACATTATATATTGGTGTGGTAAGTATAAAAATAATGTATGAATTAAATTATATTCATAATAAGAAATAATATTGTTTAATGAAGTATATTTACAATGATAATCGTCTATTATATATTTTTCCAAAATGAGCTAAAATAACATCATTGTTAATTGTTCCAAGAACACTTATTTCTATAAAAGTTACAAGACGATCATTTAGCCATTGATTACTCATTTTGTTACATAGCTGAGTCTTCATAAACATCATAGTTAAAAAAAACACGTTCCACGCTTGCATTTGCTGCTGGTAAGGCTAAAGCCAACTTGAAAAGCTTATAAACCATATAAATTGTGTTTTACTTTTTTTTCCCCACAAGTTTTACACAAAGATCTGAAAGTCCTTTTAAATTGACAAATTTTGCGTTACATCGAACATTTCTAAGATAATTATGAACCTAATGTCGTAACACCACTTTTGGCACATCTATAAAATCATTTGGATAAAGTAATTCATACTATAAAGAGAAGAATAAACTCAATTGATTATAAAGAAAAACACTCATGTGAGGTTGAGAAAATTGATTTTTTTTTAAAAATAAACTGAAGTTTTTGGGTTCAACACAAAAAGGAGAAAAGAATAAGAAAAAAAAATTAAAATTCTCACTTTATATTACATTTTCAATCACCCATAAATAAATACGATCAAACCAAGTGAATAAATTGAAATATAAAATAAAAGATTAACCACTCTAAGAGTAAGAAACAAGCGTGAGAGACGGTGAAGTTTGAGAGGAAAAGAAAAAAAAAGTTACTTTAAAAAAAAGAGAAAAATAAAAGGAAGAATTGCTATGGGAAAGAAATAAAAGTGAATTGATAATATTTTTTTAATAATTATCCAAATATTTTTATTATTAACTAATTAGTTATATATATATATATATATATATATATATATATATATATATATATATATATATATATATATATATATATATATATATATATATATATATATATATATATATATATATATATATATATATATATATATATATATATATATATATATATATATATATATATATATATATATATATATATATATATATATATATATATATATATATATATATATATATATATATATATATATATATATATATATATATATTGAAAAAAATGGTGTGGCTCATGCCACAGTGGAGGTCCGCCCATGATTGTAGGTTACAGTATCCTTTGTACTCTATTCTTGAATGAAATTATCTCTTAAAAAAAGTTATTTTGTCTTTTTTTTTATGGAATAAAATTTAGCTGATTTAGATTATATGGAGTCACTCATGAATGACTTACTTTAAATCTTAAAAGTATTTGTTAGATTACACAAATCAATTTAAGATGAGTTAATGAAGAATTAGGGTAATTTGGAGAAGATGAAGTTAAGAATTGATATATATATATATATATATATATATTATATATATATATATATATATATATATATATATATATATATATATATATATATATATATATATATATATATATATATATATATATATATATATATATATATATATATATATATATATATATATATATATATATATATATATATATATATATATATATATATATATATATATATTATATATATATATATATATATATATATATATATATATATATATATATATATAATATATATATATATAGAGAGAGAGAGAGAGAGAGAGAGAGAGAGAGAGAGAGAGAGAGAGAGAGAGAGAGAGAGAGAGAGAGAGAGAGAGAGAGAGAGAGAGAGAGAGAGAGAGAGAGAGAGAGAGAGAGAGAGAGAGAGAGAGAGAGAGAGAGAGAGAGAGAGAGAGAGAGAGAGAGAGAGAGAGAGAGAGAGAGAGAGAGAGAGAGAGAAGAGAGAGAGAGAGAGAGAGAGAGAGAGAGAGAGAGAGAGAGAGAGAGAGAGTGAGTGAAAATTGACATTAAAAATAATTGGGAGCACTAAAGGACTTTTATACAACATGTTCAAAAGTAAAGGGAAAAGAAAAACAACTTTAAAATAAGCTGAAAACTGAAAATGCGCTTAGTGTAACCGATTACCATATTTTGGGTAACCGATTACTACTAATTCCAATAGCCACCTCATTTTGATCAAAGCAGTGATAACTGGTTACACCAACGTGAAATGCAGAAAAACAACTTCTAATACGCCGCCTCATTTCAATTGGTTCAAGCCCAGCATGCTCAAGCTCATTTTCAACCTCTTGAACACATCATTTGTTACCCCCTTGGTCAACAAATATGCTACTTGGTCTTCGCTTCGACAATACCCAAAACGTAACTTGCTTTCATTCACTACCTCCCTCAAATAATGAAACCGCATCTATATGTGCTTGCTCATTCCATGTGCAATTAGATTCTTTGCAAGGTTGATCGCAGAAATATTATCAACAAGAAGTGTAGTAGCCTCACCCTCATTGCTACATAACTCCTTAAATAGACTCATGGGCCATATGGCTTGACATGCACACATCGAAGCCACAATGTACTCGACCTCACAAGACGAGAGTGCTACCACCGGTTCCTTCTTCAAACACTAGGAGATTGGTGTCCTACCAAATATAAATATGTATATAGCCATTGACTTTCTAACATCCTTATCACCACACCAATTGAAATCAGTAAAACCAAGTAAATCATATTTTGACCTGTATCCGATGTCGGAAAGAGAATTCCACAACCAAGAGTTCCTTTAACATATCTAAGGATCCTCTTGACCGCTTCCAATTGAGACACCTTAGGTCTCTCCTTGAATCTACTAGCAATACCGACACTAAATGTCTGCTCGGTCGCGTATTGCACAAGTACCACAATGATTCAATTAATCTCCTATATTGAGTTGGATCCACATCTTGTTTATCCTCACACTTGGACAGCTGCAATCTTGCCTCACATGGTGTAATGGTCGCATTGTAATGCTTAATTTGACACCTCTTCAAGATCTCAAGAGCATATCTCTTTTGATGCATGAGCAGTTTTGTTTTTTTTACCTTTGGAACTCTATGCCAAGGAAATACGTCATAATGCCAAGGCATATCATCTCAAAATCATCCATAAGTTCACTCTTTGAACTTAGAGATACTCTTCTCACAGTTTTAGGTAGTCAATAGATTATCCACATATAAGCAAAGGATGACCACACCATCATTTGCATCCGATCTCACATAAACTACGTGTTCGAGCACACATGCTTGAAACCAATATCAACAAGAAAGCCATCAATGTGTTTGTTCCAAGCTCTTGGAGCTTATTTCAAACCATATAATACTTTATGCAATTTGTAGTACTTCATCTCTTGATTCTTTACTATAAATTCGGAGGGTTGTTCAACATAAACCTCTTCATCAAGTGGACCGTTCAAAAAGGCAGATTTGACGTCCATTTGAAATATCTTCCAATCGTTGTTATTTGCAATGCCAACCACTAATCAGATGGTTTCAAGTCTAGCCACATGTGCAAACACCTTCTCAAAGTCTATAACTTCAAGTTGCAAGAATCACTTTGCTACCAATAGAGCCTTATGCTTGATCACCTCGCCTTTGGGATTTGCCTTCACTTTATAGACCCATCGCACACCAGTCTGCTTCTTTCCAAGCGGTAAATCAACCAAATCCCAAGTACCATTTTTTCAATAGATTCCAGCTCCTCCTTAATTGCACAAATCCACTTTGGATCGCTTAGAGCCTCCTCCATGTACACCGGTTCAGATTCGGCCATAAGTGCAAAGTGAATAAAATCACCATCATCATTAATTTCGTTGTCTTGGAATCTCTCACATTCTTGGAGTCTTTGAGGAAACATCATTTTCCTTGTTTATCTTATAATATTTTCTTTATTTTGAACCTTATTCGGTGGCTGCACAACGGTTTCGGAATTGACAGGATCATAAAAAAGAAATTTATTGGAGGTTCTGTTCTGCTGGTAACTGGTTACACCAAAATGAATTGGCTGGGTGTAACTGGTTACACCCTGTTCTGCAGACCTGGAATTGTGATTTCTCTGCATGTAACCATTTATATTAGATCGCACTTCCTTCAAGTAACCGGTTACCCTAGGACTACCAGCACTAATTTCATCAAAACTCACATATCGAATTATCACAATCTTTCGATTTTGCGCGTCAAATAGTTTGTATCCTCCAGTAGAGTGATATCCAATGCTTCTCATCTCCTCGCCCTTGTCGTTCAACTTCTTTCTAAGTCCGCTCTTCTCTACTTGCCGTTGTAGCTAAGCACTTATGATCCATCACTCTCAACTCCACTTTGAAAGTCCTATTGGCAGCCATAGAAGCCTTAAGGATCAACACTCAGTTAGCATCCACAATGCACAAAATCATGTCTTCCAAGAAAATTTTGTAACCCATTCTCAACCAATTGGCCAATACTCAAGAGATTATATTTAATTCCCAGTATATACAAGACATCCTTGATCATAAAATGTCCACCATTTTTTTGATCAAAACATCACCGAAACCTTCCACCACAAGAGTGGAATCATCAACGAATTTTACTCTATTTTTTGCGGCTTGGTTGATTTGCACATGCCATTCCTTTCTACGCATCATATGCGTTGAACAACTAGAATCCAAGCACCATTCATCGCTCCCTTGGACTCCATCTCGCACCGTAATCGTTACGTTTTATTTCGAACGCGTTTCTACCCTGTTTTCCAAACTGATACAGCTAGTGTCTCGCAACTTGCAACTGCTACTGCCCAACACCTCTTTACTGCGATAAAACTCCTCTATGATCAACACCAAGAGCGTATTTTCATCATCAACCTCTTGCCTTGCAACCTTAGCTTCATCTCTTTGGGAATCCCTCTGTTTTGCACCACATTCATTTGAAAAATGTTCAAGCTTTTGACACTTCCAACATTGAATTTTGCTTTTGTCCCTCGGTTTTCCGCATCTAACGTTGCCTTGATCACCATATCTATTGGAGATGCTCTCACTCTTTTTCCCCATCGAAACCTTCGAATTTTGTAGATCATTTCCACCTAAATTCTGGAAATTTTGCTTCCCTTTCGAAGCCTATTTTCCTTTCGGTCTTTTATTCTTCTCGTTGAGCCACACCTAGAAAGCAATCACCGTTTTAGCTTTATCACTTCCTCTCTTATCCATTCTTTGCTCATGATCCTCAAGAGAGCTTTGAAGTTCATCTTTGCTCAACTTTGCAAGGTCCTTCGATTCTTTGATAGCCACTACAATGTTGTCGAATCTTGATGTTAAAGAACACAAAATCTTCGACACAACATTTTGCTCCAAAATCGTTTCTCCACAAGACTTGATTTTATTCACCAAACGCGTAATACACGTCACATAATCGTTGATCATTTCCTTCTCTTCCATTATTGTTAGCTCGAAGTGCCTCTTGTGAGTTTGTAACCTTACCGGCCACCTTCGTCTTAACAACCCCGACATAAGCTTTCTCCAATATCTTCCAAGCTTGCTTTACCGACTCGCAATCGCCAAACTTTTCGAAGTTGTCACTATCACACACAAGAATGAATCAAGAAGAGTGCCTTGTAATCTTTCTTCTTCTCTTCCTTGAATGTAGCCTTTTGTGCCTTTGTAGCTTCTTCCCCAAGTGGTGTAACTCCATTATTGATCACTTCAAAAACTTATTGATACCCAAACAACACTTTCATTTGCTTTGACCACTTGTCATAATTCTTAGAATCAAGAATCAAAAGGTTTGTACGGATTCTATTGTTAGAAATAAAGCTTATTGTTGCAGCGAAATTGGATCAGAACCAGAGCTTTTGATGTCAAATGTTAGAACACACAAATCAACTAAGGTGAATTAAGGTAATTTGGAGAAGATAAAGTTAAGAATTGAGAGAGAGAGAGAGAGAGAGAGAGAGAGAGAGAGAGAGAGAGAGAGAGAGAGAGAGAGAGAGAGAGAGAGAGAGAGAGAGAGAGAGAGAGGGAGTGTGTGTGTAATTAAGGGTGAGAATGAAAATTGGTATTAACAATAATTGGGAGCACTAAAGGCCTTTTATACAACATGTTAAAAAATAATGAAAAAAGCAAAACAACTTAAAAATAAGATGAAAACTGAAAATGTGCCCAGTGTAACCGGTTACCACATTTTGGATAACCGGATACCACCAATTCCAGTAGCCACCCCATTCTGATCAAAGCCGTAGTAACCGATTACCACATATTCGATAATCGATTATACCAACTTAAAATGCAGAAAAACAACTTCTAATAATATTGACAAAGTTACTTTCATTTTAATCATCAAAAACATTTTTACACGGACAAGATATATATTGAAATTATAATATTTTAAACACGAAACAGATAATATATTTTTAATAAGGAACACGTACAATCAAACTAAATCCCCTCTTACAATTTTTTTAAATAAAGAAAAATAACAACTATTAATTGATAACACACAATCCTCAGAAGTACAAAAAACCAAAAGATAGTGAAAACCTCTTTAACAACTTATTATGTTTAGTTAGGACCCTTATAATAACTTAAAGATTAGTTTGGTTTTCTACAATTCTTCCTAATCTCTCCATTTGATCCCGTAAGAGGAGTTATGTCCCCCATCTTGATCATAGCAGCAGCAAAATCAGATGAAAAAGAGCTTGGATTAGTACTATATCCACTCACTATAGAATCGGTAGATCCGCCGTTGAAAAGCTGTTGGTCTGAATGGAGAAGACCTTTCTTCTGAACAAGATTCTTGAAGTAGTTATTATCAAAGGCAATGGGAGTCTGAAGATCAAGAGGTGCCAAATTGTTATCCCCAGACCCTGCTGCATTTGGACAGTTTGATTGTCTCGTAGTTGCAAAAGAAGTATCAATGTTGCTCTCATTGTAGATTCTTGTCCTAAACGTTGTGCACCTTGCTTGTCCAATTGTGTGACCACCTACTCAATTAAGATCCCAAATCAAATATTTGAAAGTTTAACATTCCTTCACAATTAAAAGTAAAACTTCACATTTTTTCTTATATATTAATATAATTATACCTGACAATGTGACCAAGTCCTTGGTGGAAAGACCAACTGCACTAAACATTGAGGTGAGTGTGTTGAGGTTGGAAGTTGGTGCTGGGATGGCTGTATTAGCGGCAGACAGACTAGCCGTCTTAGCGTCTCTTCTTCCGAGTTTTACATTCCACGACGGACCTCCGAGCTACCATGTACAATAATTAAAATATTGATTAATTTTCACTTAGTACATAACCTTTGCATGTTTAGTGCGCTACCTAGATTTTGATTCATTGTTATATGATTACACTTACAATTGCAACAGAGTCTGCAGCAGCAATGGCAAGAATATCAGCGCAAGATACAACTCCGGGACAGACGTTCTCTACGGCTGTTTTTATGTTATCGATAACTTCGAATCCACGAGCAGAGTTTCTATTAGCGTTAGCGTTCTTCTCCCCGGTAAAACTTGATGTGTCATCCAATAGAATTGATCCATCGCATCCCTGTAATCTCAAGTAATATATGTAACTTATTCACCGTGTTCACAATGGTTCAATGCATGCATGATAAGAGTTTGGCCTTATATATCAACGAATATTGAGACATGAGAAGACTTACATTGACAAAGCAATCGTGGAAGAACAACCGAAGGATGGAAGCACCGATTCGGGCCTCCTTTGATATGGCAGATTGCATAGTGGATTGCACCGTGGAAGATAGTTTAGGACAAGATGTTGAGTAAAAACTTGTAGAAAGTTGTGCATTTGCACTCCCTACTATGATGAGAACAAAGAGAGTCATACTCATGATCATGGTTAATCTAGGAAAACTTAAAGGTGCCATTAGCTAAATTCTCTACTAACAAGGAAGTTTCAGTAAGCTAGCTAGCTCTAGGGTTTATGTTTGTGAAGATTGGTGTGGTTTATCAAATTAGAGTTAGTTCCATATTTATAGTGGTTCTTGGCAGTAGCAAGGTTGTCTACGTCAAATTTGTTACACGTAGAATAGTTATCTAATCTATGCCTGCATGGTTGAAATGAAACTGGCGACGAACTTTCACAAAAAAGAAAATAAGTGCTTGGAAAGTTCAAAAGAGTGTAGAATTTAATTTATGATGATGACTGATTTGAAAAATGAGGTTTCTAGGTGTGATATGATTCGATGAATTCAAAGATACCAAAGTGAAGATTAAAGTAGCGTCTATTTTTCTACGAGCCTAACTACTATGTTCCTTTCCTTGCTTTGTCAAAGTGTTCACAATGGGTAAAGCATACTATTCCTTCAAGAGGGTCCATGTATTACAAGTTGCAAAAAGGAAATTTTTGACTACGTAGATCAATGATTACAAGAACCAATGAAAGGTATTACTCATGCGTAATTGACTTTAGTTTAAGGCAAGCATACAAGAAACTTCTATTCTTGTCTCATTTCACTACTATCAAATGCATTAGTATAAAATAATGGAAACAAACAAAAAAAATAAAAGAGTAAATTCATGAGAAATATAAAAATAAAATTAAGAGCTTCTGAAGAATTAATAATTTTACTAAAAGCTTTTTCAAACTGCAATAAAAACATGTCATGGACAAATGAAAACTACCAAGGCTATAAGAGCCTTTAATTCAACAGCATATTTGATCTTTAGAACAATATTTCACATATGCTTATTCACATTTAGCAACATACTTCTCATCAACATACTTTTAAGTTTGAATACATTCCTTGTCCAACAATTCTATACTTCTCACCAACATACTTCTAAGTCTGAGTACATTCCTAATCCAACAATTCTATAAGTAGCTGATAGGTTTCTATGTTTCTATATTTCTATATTTTTAATCTTCTCAAAACTCATCTTAAAAAATAAAAAAAAACTCAACGATTCATTTAAGTGTCCAATTATCCTTCACAAAATCGCAATGAAACATTTTTTCTATCACGCAGAACAAACATAAATTATACACAAAATGAAAACATGTACCCTTTTGTCGATGTTGTCATTTTTCTATAATGACTAATCCCAGTTTAGATTAGCTTCTCTCTTATAAGTATTTAATTCTTAACAAACAACTAACGCCCTTAAAAAGAAGTTGGATAATAGAGCTTCTAAAACCATTGAGATGCATAAACTAATTTCATCTTTTGTAAAAGTCTACTAAGGATGAGTTCTGTACATCCAAAATTTTAGAACTTAGTACGTACCAAATGTAGTCAACAATGCCTAAGAAGCACTTGTTGTAGATGAATACTAAGGGTTCACCATTGGGGTCTCTAGTCCCTGAAGAGTTATGCATATCCAAAAGAATGTCGAGTTTAATGACATGAACATGAGAAAGAAGCAAATCAAAAATAAAATGAATTATAGTTGAAGCTTGCCCTGACACTTTATTCCTATCTATTCCAAATAGATCTAACTGTGATAATGCAACACATTAAAAGACTCAAACATATAATAAACACTAGAGAGCATAACAACACCGATTTCCAATTTACTGCTCCATAAAGCTTTAATTGAAAGTCATAAATCTGAAATAGAAGATTGGCATTGAAACCCTAATAAAGCATCAGAAAAGAGTAAACCATAATAAATAAGAGTAAAGAAGATGATACCTCCTTTAAAACCAACAAAAATCAACCAAATTGCAAACAGAATCTTAAAATTTCATCTTCTAGGGTTTAAGGTTATCTTCCTCACTTATTTTTCCCCTCCATATGAGAGATGAGAAGAAGTGATGAGCATTGACTTCAAAATCAATACAATGGATTCTCAATAGAGTTGGTTTGGAGAAAGATGTAAAGAGGATTTTGTTGTTCTTTGAAGATAAGTGATTTGATTACAATTGAAACATGGTTAAGAGAAGTTCATTGTTTGATTACAATTAACAATAAATTCAAAATAAATAAAAAAGCAACATCATATAACAAAATACCAACAAGACTGTCATATTGACCAAAGTTAATGTTTTTCACTAAGATTTAACGGAAAGGATTAAGTTGGTTAATGGAAGTGTTGTTAAGGGACAAATAAGTAACATATATTAAATAAGGAATTAAAATGAAACCTTAAATTAAGTTAAAAGGATCAAAAGATGCATCCCGCCCTTAATTTACTATTCTCTCACATATCATTTATAATCATTAAAATACATCAATAGTTAACAAAAATAATATGATAAAATTGATATTATCTCTCATTCATTTATCACACTTTTTTAATCTGTATAAAATATTCAAATATAATACTTAATTTAAGACGTAGTAAGTTATTAAAGATGTTTTCTAGTGTTGCTAAATAATCTACTTGTTATCTAGAAAGTATTATTAATGTCAAATTAATTACAAATAATTACTCTTATAAAAGATAATAACTACTTGTTAGAATATTTCATTAAAAATTTAATTTAAATATTGTAATTTTTTTACATATTTTAAATATTATATTTTAATATTATTATATTAATAAATATTTATATTTTATTATATTAGTTTCTTTCCTTTCTTTTTTGATAAGCAAGGAATATTATTAAGAAAACATAGAGTATAAGAGGTAACTTATTACAAACTGACGCCAAAGAAATTACACGTCAACTTCAACATTTAAGATAAACTATAGGTGCTACACATAATTCATAAAAGTAACAGTTGTACTTAGCAATTTTTCTAATGACATTTCACTTCCAAGACAAAAATTTGATTTCCCACGTCACCTACATTACAAAAAACATCATTGAATAAAATTTTGTTTCCGAGATTCATAAAATTTTAATCCCTAGAACGTCTCGACACCAACCATAAATAATATGGTTCGACCAAGAGGGACCTCAGATAACACCATCATTAAATATGACGTCTATGATGGTTACATTACTAAAAATAAGACATTAGATTAAATGATTTTACATCAGGTTTTCAAAGATATGATGTAAAAAGTAATTGAAAAATGATTTTACACCAAATTTTAACAAGGTGGTAGTTTCGTAATTATTTAAAAAATTTGTTATAAGGGATTTAACATCGGGCCTGGATACGAAACCGATGTGAAAAATCAACTAATAAAAAAAATTACAAGGTGACGGTTTCGTAAATAACATGAGATTTTTTATAATTGATTTTATATCGGTTTTTGGAACTAAACCGATGTAAAATGTTGTCCAACAAAAAATATAATAAAATAAAATTATAAAAATAATTGGTCTTTTACATCGGTCCAAGTTTCCCAACCGATGTAAAAAAGTTAACGGATTGAAAAAATAAATTAAAAAATTAAAATAAATTTTTACATAGGTCGGTACTTTAAAACCAATGTAAACGGTTTTAAAAAACAAAAAATAAAATAATTAATTTGTTTTTACATCGGTTATGTTGAATGGCCCGATGTAAAATGTATTGAACTGACATTTTACATCGGTTGGGGCATGGCCCGATGTAAAAAACCCTTATATATAAAATATTTAGAAACACAGAATTCATTATTTCATTTTTTAGAAACGTTGTTCTCACACATTCGATACACTGTTCCTCTCTTCTCTCCGCGCTGTTGTTCTCACACACTCGATACACTGTTCCTCTCTTCTCTCCGCCGTCCCTGTTCCTTTTTTCGCACCGTCTTCTCATCGCGTCGTTCGTCTTTGCTTGCGCCGCCATCTTTGCATCGCGCCGCCGAATCTTCTCATCGTGTTGTTTCGTCTTTGCATCGCGGCGCCGAATCACTTCATCTTCTTCCTCTCCTTCGTTGCATGTGCTGGTTTCTCCACTACCGCAACTCTTTGGTTTCATCTCCAGTTTTTTTTTACTACGGTAACTGTATATTACTGCATCTCGGACACTGGTTTTTTTCCCTAGTTCTGATATTTTTAGTTTATGATATTTTTGGTTTCTGACACTGGTTTATTCTTGG
Source organism: Lathyrus sativus (assembly GCA_963859935.3). Taxonomy (NCBI): domain Eukaryota; kingdom Viridiplantae; phylum Streptophyta; class Magnoliopsida; order Fabales; family Fabaceae; genus Lathyrus; species Lathyrus sativus. The sequence continues at coordinate 546,158,155 of OZ012739.1, read as the reverse complement.
TTTCCTAGTTCTGATATTTTTGGTTTCTGACACTGGTTTATGGTATTTTTGGTTTCTGATATTTATGGTATTTTTGATTCTTGAGTAATAGAAATTTGTTAGTAATAGTTTTTGTTAGGAATAAAAATTTTATTATTGAGTAATAGAATTTTTAAGTAATAGAAATTTGTTAGGAATAGTTTTTTTTAGGAATAGAATTTTTATTCTTAGGTAATAGAATTTTTAAGTAATAGAAATTTGTTAGGAATAGTTTTTGTTATGAATAGAATTTTTATTTTTGAGTAATAGAATTTTTTTAGCTATTATAGGAATCCCAATAATTTAACTATGTATGCATTAATTTCGGAACATAGGTATGAATCGTAGTTGGATGAGAGCTAATCGATTAAGTGCTGAGTACGAAAATGGAGTGATGAAGTTTCTACAGTTTGATGAAAGGAATGCTAAAAAAAATCTTCCTCCTCCTAAAAGTAATGCTGAAAAAAGTAATCATCTACTTTATCTATGTTCATGTGTTCTTTGTGAAAATCAAGAACCAAAACTTAATAAGAAAGAAATAATGGATCGTCTAATTTATGAAGGGATTTGTCAAAGTTATACGCAATGGATATGGCACGGTGAAGTATTAGAAAATTCAAATGTGTCCCAAAGAGATAATGTTAGCGTAGAAATGGATGATTGTTTGGAAGACATGATGCGTGATATTGGACAAGATTCGTTTAAGAGAGCACATGCGTATGATACTTTATGTAGTGACAAGGATAAACCTTTGTACCCAGGATGCACAAATTTTACACGTTTGTCAGCCGTGTTAAAATTGTTTAATTTGAAGGTGAATAATGGATGGACTGACAAAAGGTTTACCGAATTGTTTAATTTAAAGTTTTACCCAGGATGCACAAATTTTACACATTTGGAAGGTCGTCTTCACAGCAACAACATATAGATGTAAAAGAACAACTTGCACAATTTTCATCTGAATTGGAAGCAAAACTTAGAGCTGATTTTGATCAAAAGTTGGTTGAAGAGCGTAAGGCCATGCAACAATATTTTATGGAGACACTTAAGTCTATGGGTTTATCGCAAAGCATAGAAAATAAGAAATGCATTGAACATGTGGAAGTTGTCGATGGAAGCAGAAAGGGAAGATGTTCAGCTGCAAAAGGAAGCACAAAAGAAGTGGAGGACGATGTTCAGAGATTGTTACTCATGGTTTTGAAAATGGGTGACACACACTTGGAAATTAATTTAAGTCATTGTGAGAGTGTCGTTAATTTTTATATGTCAGCTAAGTGTATCAGGGAATTGTTGGTGGATTTTCATTGGCTTGACGTGTTTACTCTGCAAGTTTGTTGCACGTAAGTACAATTTTAGTTTTTCATTACTATCATTATCTATTAATATGTTAAATCTCTTATCATTTTTTATAATGTTTATTTTAAAATTATTCAGGTATATTCATCGTTTATGTATTGATAATTCCACATCAAAAATATATGGATTTATGGACCCTCCTAGGTGTATATATGTTGATAATGTGCCAAAAACTGAAGCAGATGTAAAAAGATACATACAAGATAAGTTACGTGACGAACAGAGAGTGTGTCACTTACTACCATTTATTCACGGGTAAATTTGTATGCAGCTGTCTTTTCTATTTCTTTTTAATTTTGATAACATAGATATTTTATGTGACTTTTGTGTTTCCACACACGTACAGAGATCATTGGAAATTAGTCATCATTTGTCCGAGAGAAAATACTGTGGTCTTTGTTCACTTCATCAGAAACTTAATCAAACCATGAAGAAAATTATTACAAAATAAGTTTATCTTTTATGTGATTTATAACTTATTATATATCCTATATACATAATTTGTTACAAAGTAATTTCATATTTTATATGGCTTTATATGGATATTTTTTCCTGAATTAGTGCTTTTGGAGTTTATCAAATGGCAAATGGCAATAGAAAAAAGGCTACATGGCTACAACCCAAAGTAAGCGTGGTGTAAATTATAATTCTATATATTTAATTTTACCATAAGTATTTACTAATCATGTCATTTATTTGTAGACAAGACAACAACGTAACTCTTTTGATTGTGGATATTGTCTTATGAAAAATATGTTGGATATTGTCTCTGCCAATATAACTGAATCTTGGATGCAGGTTAAGAAAATAACTTTACTTTGTTATTTACTTTGCGTTTGCAACTTAATTTGATTTTTCAAAGAATAATTTTATATTGTTATTTACATATTGTAGGTATTTGATGACCCAACAGAATTAACACAAGATGATTTGTATGATTTGAGACTCTGTTGGGCAAAATGTTTCTTTGAGTTATATAAAAATTAAGCTTTATCTGGTGAGTTATATAGAATTGTCAGCAAATGTGATTTTGGTGTTGTCTACTGAAACTTAGTTGTATATATTTGTATGTTTCCACTGGTTTTGTTGTTCTAGTAGTCGACCGTTTAAAAATAATTATAATGTTATACAATTGTGTGTATCCTAGATTGGTACTTTTGAATTGTTAATTTTGAAGTGCATCCTAGATAACGAATTGGTGCAATGAAACTAATAGATTGGTTGAAAAAAATATGAAAAATTTGATACAAATAGAGACTTAAAGGTGGTCTGATGTTGGAAAAAATGAAAATTTAGGTACCACAGAAAATTACAGGAATTCCACCTCAATTCGGCTAAAATATAGAAAAAACCTTTATGAAAGTAGCAGACTTTTTACATCGGTCCTTATAGGAAACCAATGTAAAATCCTATGGGTTTAATTTTTTATATCGGTTCTGCCTCCCAACCGATGTAAAAACTAATCAGAAAATGTACTTTTTACATCGGGCCTAGCTCACAACCGATGTAAAATCCCTTTTAATAAATTACTTTTTACATCGGTTCTGCCTCTCAACCGATGTAAAAACCATAATCTTACATCCATCCTCTACTCCAACCGATGTTAAAAATACATTTCACATCGGACCGAAAATCGATGTGAAATGTCTTTGGTTTTTTACATCGCTTGGCTTTACATAGCATCCAGAACCGATGTAAAAAGTGTTTTATGCTCGATGTAAAAAGTGTTTCCTGCACTAGCGTTATGAGGCAACAAATGCATGAAAGAAATCTTGAAATGGTTAATACTTTGACCCAACAAATCAGTAAAATACTCAATCCTTTGATTACAAATGCTAACCAAACATATGCGTTGTAGGCCAATCAGATGGGTTGAATAGGTGATTTTTTCGGCACCCCTCAGATTCAGGTTCAACCTACCTCTTAAATATCAAATGTTAGGCAAGCCAAAACGCCTGACAATGGGACAAACCATGTAAACCTAGGCCAACATTAGGGGTTTTGACTACCAGAACCTACCCCAAATAGGGAGGACAAAGAGTACACAAGCTAGCATAACCCTAGGCATGTAATAGTACATAGAAATCATGATGCAACCAAGTACTCAGAAATGTTCAACAAAATAACTTTGGGGGGAATAACAACATAACTTACGTGGTCGAACAAATTTTGGCCCAAAATGGCCTTAATGTGGGTCTTCATAGACGTAATTTTATATCCCTTTTGTCAGAATACGTTAGACAAATAGTACTTCCTAGGGGCCGAAAAGTTCCCAAGTTTACCAAGTTTGCTGGTAACACTAGTGAGTCTATGGTTGAACATGTCGCTAGGTATCAGATTGAGGTTGACGATGTAAAAAACAATGAGAATTTGAAAATGAAGCATTACAACAAGGCCAACATTGTTTATGGTGATTACGTCCAATGCAAACTATAATTTGTTTCTATGACATGAGTGGATACATGGTATTGGTGCAGTTCCCTCAACTTTGCAATAAAGGATCTCAATATGGCGCCCATATGAAATATTGAAGAATATAGAAGCTGATCAAAGTTATTATATGGCTGAAGTTAACAAGGTCAGCAAAAAGCACTTTGACAAGAATTTAGACAAAATCCCTTTATGCTACCCATTAAAGGATACATATACTCCCCAAAAAGATGTTACATACTTTCAAAACTTACATCCTAACCATGGATTTATCTACGATAAGGAAGACGTGGGAGATCACCCTGTCGAAGATGGAAGTGTCACTCCTACTAGGTGGATGATGGTAAACGATCATGACCACTGAGTCGAATGCTCTGGCTCAGATTTCAGCCTATATGGATCAAAGCATACTAAACTCGGCCCTTGCAGCTAAAACGTTGCAAGATATGGTTCTTGAATCCATTATAGAAAATTTTGAGAAAAATGGCGATTTGGCCAAACAACAGCTTCAGAAAGCCGGAGGCTTGATTGAATATACGACAATGAGCCTTTGGGGTTTTAAAAAGATCCAAATGGATTATATGAAGAAGATGCATGCCTAAGATCCCTTAGAGGAAATAGATCTTGGTGATAGAGTATTAAAAAGACCAACCTACATCAATGCTAAGGTCGAACCAATCATGAAGAAAAAGGTGGTCGAGTTACTTAGGTAATTCAAAGATTGTTTCGCCTAGGATTACAATGAAATGACAGGATTGAGTCGAAACATGGTGGAGATAAAGCTACCAATTTGGTCTGGTAAAAAATCAGTGAAGCAACTACAAAGGAGGCACGTCCCAGAAATCATGTCGAAGATAAAAAAGGAGATTGAAAGGCCACTTGGGAGTAAGTTCATAAGAACAACTAGGTATGTTGAATGGTTAGCAAACATGGTGTTTGTTATTGAGAAAAATGGAACTCTTGGAGTATGTATTAATTTTAGAGACTTGAATAATGCTACACCCAAAGATGAGTACCAATGCATATGGCAGAAATGTTAGTGGATTCAGTCGCAAGCTTTAAATATCTAAGCTTTTTATATGGATATTAAGGGTATAATCACATTTTTATAGCTGATGAAGACGTTCCTAAAATAATTTTTCGATGCCCAAGTGGTTTAAGAACCTACGAATGGATAGTAATGCCCTTTGGTTTAAAAATTTCTAAGGAAACCTGTCAAAGGGATATGAATTCGATGTTCCATGACTTCATTGAAACATTCATGCAAGTTTGCATCGATGGCGTGGTTATAAAGTCCTTGTCGAAAAATAGTCATTTAGGCCATCTTCAATAATCCTTTGAGATGATGAGGAAATATGGATTAAAATGAATCAATTAAAATGTGCCTTTTGTGTACTTGCAAGAGATTTCTTGGGGGTTTATGGTGCACAAAAAGGGATCAAGATTAATAAAAACAATAACAAAGTGATATTGGATCTCAAACCTCCCTCGACAAAGAAACAACTCAAATCTTTGTTGGAAAAAATAAACTTACTGAGATGGTTCATATCCAACTTAAGTGGCAAGACACAGGCTTTCTCGCCTTTACTTCAACTCAAGAAAAAAAAGTGATTTCAGTTGGGGGAGCAAGCATCAAGAGGCCTTCAACAAAATCAAGGATTATCTGACGAAGCATCATATCTTATTACCTCCAATTAGAAATAAGAACATGAAATTTTATATGTCTGCATCGAATTCGACTATAAGAAGTATGTTAGCCTAAGAGGACGAGAACGACATTGAAAAATCCATTTATTATCTCAGTCGAATCTTGAACAATGAGGAAACTAGGTATAATACAATAGAAAAGTTATGCCTTTGTTTATACTTTTCATGTACAAAACTAAAGCATTATATAAATCTTGTCGATGTTAATGTATATTCTCATTTCAACATGATTAAACACATGTTGTTAAAACCTATACTTCACAATCGAATAGGAAAGTGTGCATTAACACTCACTGATTATTCATTAACTTATGGTCCTCTAAAAGCAATAAAAGGCCAGATTGTCACAGGCTTCATTGTTGATCATTCAGTGGTCAAAGTAGTCGAAAGTTATGTAGAGACAAGGCCTTAGAAATTATACTTTGACGGTTCTAGGCATAAAGATGGAACTGGATTTGGAGTGTTTATAATTTTACTAGAGGATATACTAACCAATTTCAAGTTTAGAAACAAAGGTCTTTGTTCAAACAATGAAGCTGAATATAAAGCCCTGATAACGGGACTTCAGATTTTGTTAGACTTGGGGGCAAAACACATTGAAATAAAAGTTAACTCAGATTTGGTCGTAAGACAGTTGAAAAAAGAATATAAATGCATCAAAGAGAAATTGATGATGTAATTTTTCATAGCCAACTCCTTAATGAAATGTTTCAATTGCGTCTCTATAGACCATATACCTCAACTAGAGAATCAAGAGGCAGATAATTTAGCCAGATTGCTTCATGTTATGAAATCTTCAAGGAAAGATTGGAGGAATTGGTCGAGATCAACGATAAGTTAATCTTAATCAACGGCTCTCCAGAGACATTGTCGATGTCAAAACTTAGGGGGCAGACGAAGTTGAGATATTATCAAACTTAGAAAGTTCTAGATTTTTTTGAAAATTTTGAAGCATTTGAAGTTTTGGCCATCGACTTAATGTCAGAAAATGATTGGCGAAAACTCGTTATCGAATATTTGTAAAGTCATATAGGGCCCTGAGCTAAGTGGTTATGGGGAATGAGTTGTTCAAGAAAACCCCTTAAGGAATTCTTCTTAAGTTTCATGGAAAATGTGAAGCGTACTTAGAAATATCTTAGGTACATATAGAATCATGTGACTCTCATCAAACAGGTCATAAGATGAAATGGTTGTTGTTTCGACTTAGGATTTACTGGCCAACTATGATGAAAGATTATATAGACTCCGCCAAGGGATGTCAAGAATGCCAAAGACATTCAGGTATTCAGGATGTACCTGAAAGTGATTAGCATTCTATCATTAATCCATGACCTTTTAGAGGATGAGCTTTAGACATAATAAGCAAAATTAAGCCAACATATATATATATATATATATATATATATATATATATATATATATATATATATATATATATATATATATATATATATATATATATATATATATATATATATATATATATATATATATATATATATATATATATATATATATATATATATATATAGCTTGGTGGGGATAGACTATTTTACTAAGTGGATAGAAGACATCCCTTTGCCTAGCGTCGACCAAGAAGCAGTAATTAGTTTCATTCAAAATCATATTATATACATATTTGGAATACCTGAGACTATAACCATTGGACAAGGCTCAATACTTATAGGTCAAAAAATGGTAAAGTTTACCTCGGAAACAAGGTTTAAGTTAATAACTTCAACACCTTATTATGCTCAAGCTATGGCCAAGTCGAAGCAACCAACAAGACTATAATTTGTTTAACTAAAAAACATGTAGGTCAAAAGTCAACAAAATTGGCATAGAATTTTAGACCAGGTGCTTTGGGCATGTCAAAACTCACATAAGGAGTCAAGTAAATCCACACCATTTCGACTTACTTATGGTCACGATGCAATACTCCCTCTAGAGATACATTTGTAATCAGTCAGAGTTCAAAGGAAAATTGAAATTCCATTTTATTCTTATTTAGGCATGATGCTGGATGAATTAGTTGATTTAGACGAAGAAAGATTAACTGCTCTATATGTCTTGATATGTCAGAAAGAGAGATTGTCTAAGGCTTATAATAAGAAAGTTAATGTAAAAAAATTATGTTAGGAGACTTAGTTTGGAAAGTATTATTGCTCATGGATAAAAAAGATAAAAACCTTGGGCAAATGGTCACAAAATTTAGAGAAACCATTTAGAGTCCTACAAACATTTATAAATAATGCATATGTGGTCAAAGAATTAACCCCTGAAGGTCGAATCCTGCAAATAAATGGTAAATATTTAAAGAGATACGACCTACATTATTGGAAATACCTATTAACACAGAATTAAAATTATATTTTAAAATAAAAAGGCTAAAAACATTAACCTGAATGTCGAGATTCCGCAAGGGGCATATTTAAAGATTACCATAAATAAATTTCATCAAAATGGCATAAAAGCCTTAGCAGAAAAATAAAAGTACAAGTGTTAAAAGGGAAAACAAGCTTTGGGTTTTTCTTATTGAATTTTTGTTGCAGCTAGTCGATAATTAACTTGTGAAATGGTTGAGGCAAGACTTTCAATTTCAGCATCCAAATTACCAACGTTCTCAAGATGATGGACCCCAACTAAGGCTTCTTCATCCAATTTCTCTTCACTTACCTTACGAAGTTTAGTTTTTGTGAGTTCATCTTTTTTCACTTTCAACTGTAATTAATTTCATTTTTCCATTTGAGGATGTTAACATCCAAATCAGCAACATCTTCATCCTATTTGCGAAGGGTATCTTTCAATTGCAAAGCTTGACTGTTGGATTCACTATCCAAACGTTAATCCTTCGACCAAGTGTCCTCTGTAGGTTTTAAATTAGTTTGTGCCTCGTGTTTTCTCTAGAAATCAACAATGATCTGGTCGAAGAGAGGGCCAAATGCTACCACCAAATTTACAACATCACTGGGGGCATTACGGATATCAAGTTTCTTTAGTAACGACTTGATCCCATAATCATGGATGAAGTTCTTTTCAAGAGCTTCAAACAAGTCACCTTCTGTAAGTTTGGACTTCAATTGTTTAAGCACCCTATCAACAGTCTCAAGTGAAGTGTTGCCTCCAGAGATTGTTGAAGAATGTGAGCATTTGTTAGTCGAAATACTTCGGGTACTCCTCATCAGTTTCAAATAGGATAATGTATTCGTCTTTTTCATCTCTGACAATTCCTCTCGAGATAAAGAAATGTTTGGTGATGGATTTGGCTTGGCAGTCAAAGTTTTTACAGTATCCTTTTTAGTCTATGACACAGTCTTTAAAGGTGGTTTCTCAGTTTTGTCAAAGTTGGTAACTTATGGATCATCACTTTGATTCTGGCCACTAAGAGGAGAGTCATCTTATTTTCTTCTTGCTCAAGAACATTATCTTGGGGAGCATAGTCCATGTCCACCTGATTTTTGTCTTCGCTATTAGTCGTCGAAGAAGATTTCTCACGAGTATGACCCTTGGTAGCCGATTCATGGGGAGTATTCGCATATGATTTTGTAGGTTGGTTAACCTCCTCAGTAGATTCCTTGATGGCAGTGGGAAAGATTGAAGGAGAACTTATGGATTAAGGTATGATGTATTTGATACTCAAAATGGGTTTTGTTAAAGGGTTATCATACATAAATTTGGGCATTAATCTTTGGAGATTTATTTTAGCAAAGAGAGTGATAGCTAAAAGTAAACTCACTTTGGACGTATCTACAACAGGGTTTGAGTTGCCACTTTCATGTTCAGCAGAAACAAGCTTTCTTGTCATTTTAATTTCCTTTTTGTCTTTTCCTAAGTTTTCCCGTTTCTCCTTCTTTGCCTTAGGGGTAGAAGCAACTTTTGGACTAGGTATAATCTTTTTAGAGCCAGCCCCAGCGATCTTTGGCTTCTTCTTATTACTGTGAAATTCAGGGGAATAGTGTTTGCCGGAAATGGCTTGGTTTTTGCCATCATCTTTTCCTATAGAGTGACTGCTGCTTCCTAAATAGTCAAACTAAGATCATCGGGGTCATACACAGTTTCAAAATAGTGTTGGAAAGTTGGGATCTCTTTGATATGTTTGTCTCTACCTTTTTGGAACTTCTTTTGCAAGAAAGAGAAAACATCTGTTAAATATTATGATAATGTTGAAACCTCAAGGAATTTTTTTGTATGGTAGGATCTCCACCAAGTGTCCAACTCTTTGGTGCAATAGAAAGTTGGGTGAAAAGTAAAAGGTGTAAGAATAACACGATTAACATCATGTCGGTCAAGGCACTCAACATATTCAATTTTTGAGTATTCGACAGTGCAAAGGCAAAGTTTGTTCTTTCGACTGAAGAAGGACTTAGGCAAAGTTTGGCTAATTCTAGAGTTAGTGAGACACCAAATTTGGTTGGTAACCAAAGTTGGAGAACCCAGTAAAGTCCAGCTAATAATAGATTATCTTTGGGTTTAAGATTTGTTAGGGTTTAAATGGCTAGCCATAAGGATTCATAAAGAGAACCTAATATCAATTGACTTAGACAAAATTTTAATCCTTCGTGCAATTGGTTAGCCAAAGTTCAATATCTTTTGGATACTTTCAAGGATTTTCATCAAAAAATACATCTTGACAACCATATTGCTAAAAAAGCAATATGTTCTTCATCAGACACTTCATTATTGGCATTATCATGGTGGTCTTTGATGTATTTCTCAAACGTGGCATGGTTGGTATTGAAGTTAATGGTATCCTCAACTCTTTCAGTGGGGTCAAAAATATCACTGGTTGGGCGGAGGCCAATGATGGACGCTACATCGAAAAGCATAGGCGTAATCATTCCACAATGGATTTGGAATGTATTAGTGCTACTTTCCCAAATATATAAAGTTGCGACAAGCATATTTTTGTTATAAGGAGGACCAACCCTCGATAATTGGACTAAGCTACAAATCCATTGATCTTTCCAGGTTTGGCCTTTTTGGTTTCAATCTTATTGAACTAAGAATTGTAGTATTCATTTCTTTTGGGCGAAGGGGCGGAACAGAAGACACATAGAGAGTCAGTCATATACTCTAGATCTATGGATTTTTTTAGACTCATTATAGGTCTAGTACGGTGGTAGGAGACAAAATATTCTCTCAGCTGAATAACATCCACTGAAGGGTTAGGTAATGGACCCATAAGTGCTTGAATTTTACCAGAAATTGAGTAAGGAATCAATACGTGGGATTTGTATATGCAAAGCTTTTCTTCTTAATTTGGTGGTTCTGGGACATACTCTTGATTTTCAGCAAGAATGACAACTTCCAGTATGGTAGCAAGAGGCAAATAATACTCGGGTTCGTTTGAGCTTTTGGATTTGGAAGACATAGTCATTGTTTTAGATGATAAAATTGATTTTTGAAGAAAAAAGGTTTCAGAGGAAGCTTTTTGCAAAGGAAGGCAGAAAAGAGAAGAAGAAGTCTGGAAAATGTATTTATAATATGTGAGAAAGACTCATCAGTTTTTTTCCATGACAATTGGCGCCAATTTTTCTAACACGTGCCAAGTTTTTAGAGGGAAAGATTGAACGGTTTCGTGTACAGATCCACGTCGTCCTAAAAAATAAGAGCAATGATTAAAGTTATAAGGATTGCACGTTTTCGAGGTGACGGTTGATGGAAATGCCATGATGTTAATGATGTCAAACCACAAGGTGAAACAATGTCAAGGAAGTAAAAAAACACCCATATCTTCTTTTAGTCGAAAGTGGAATTTTTGGGAGGGCAATTTGTTAGCTAGGATTTTCAACAAGATCAAATCTCAGCACAATGAGAAAAAACTTAGAGAAAGTTGGAAGGTAAAAAGGGAATTTCGACGAATATTACCAGTTGAGGAAGTTGAAGTCTCAGGGACGAGATAGAGTTTGGGACTTAGTATTTTCTGAAAAGAGATTTAGTCCAAGATTTTGACGATAACATTGCTCAGTATTTTGACTTCATTTGTCAGCAGACACATCAACGAGTAGCAGCTTCCGAGAAGAAATAATTCCAAAGCAAGTAACTACTTTTTTGTCTTATCTAAAGGGACACGTGAAAGACATTTCAGAGGCAAAAAGAATGCAATCATTACATGTCAATTTATGAAGAGAAGAACATTACAAACAATTATTTGACGTTAGTATAAATAAGAGTTCTAGTGTTAGGATTCAATGTGTTGAATTTACTACAAAAACTCACAGACTCAAAGCACTCAAGCAAAGCCAGAAACGAGTTATCTAAGTGAAATGTATAATTCCAAACACCATTTCATTTAATGAAAAGTTTTTCTTTAATTTATTTTCTTAATCCTGTTTTCGTTCTATTGCCATTTTCTGTTCACTTTACTTTATCTTTTCACAAAGTTTTTGTCATTATCGAAATCCTTTACTTTTTCCAGTAATTCATTCTAATTTGCATAAGTTTTTCATTACGATTTCGACCACATCGAAAACCTTTACATTCCTACACAAAATTCATAAAGAGTTTATGCATTATGTCCTACAAGTAATCTTTTATAAGAGACTATCGCTTGTGTACTAAATTTTCCAATAAAAACAATGAAACCTCAAGCTATGGTGTTAACCCTGAAATGTGGAGCTTTGTAAGCCATCCTCGATGCAAATGGAAAAGATAATGAAGAAAAGAGGTGCGACCTAGGTTAACTATATTGAGGCCCCATAATGGACGCCTCTGTACGGGTCAAAAAGTACAAGTGTGTGTGGTATCTCGATAAAGGTATGAGATACTCAAAGGCCTTAGTAGATTTATAAAATTTTGAGTCTGCCCGCGGCGACGAGAGACTATGTATGGTGGTATTTATGACGTTCATAGTGGTATGAAAGACCAGGTCACGTGAGGTGAAAGGCTCTGAGTATTATATGATATGTCGTTAAGTTAGGATATTTCTTTCTCCCATTATGAGAGGAATATTTATAGAGGTCCTTGAGCCTAGGTTTTCCTTGAGATTGATAACTGCCCACTCAATCAAAGTAATGATCGTTGTATCCTTACTTCCTTGGAAGGATTGAATCAGATATTGACTCTGACTTCTCTCTACTCAAAAAAACGTGTTACTCCATATTTTCCATGATTAGACGAGTGAGAGATACTTTACACTGTCAATCAATCATAATCATATATCAGAATAAAATGTAAAACTGTCTTAGACTGACAGTGCACGTTAGGAAGATCCTAAAGTCCCACGTTGGTTGGAGATAGAACATTAAAATAGTTTATATAGAATGACACCCCTCATTTTACCAACTGGTTTTGTAGGGTTGAGTTAGGCCAAACTCTAATAATGTACTACTTTAAACCCTTTTGTAAATACAAACACAAACAAACTTGTGGATAAGCAAAATAATAATTCTTCTTACAATGTTTCAAATAGAGAAACACGCGCAATAAAACAAAGATACATAACTCTTTAAAGTACATTGAAACAAAAGACGAGGAAAACATGTTTAACAACTTATTGCACGCCACATGTTCTATCCAAACAAAAAATATTAATTTTGTATGCGTATATCATAGACCCATAATATTAATTTAAACTTAAAGATTAGTTTGGTTTTCTACAATTCTTCCTAATCTCTCCATTTGATCCCGTAAGAGGACTTATGTCCCCCATCTTGATCATAGCAGCAGCAAAGTCAGATGAAAAAGAGGTTGGATTAGTACTATATCCACTCACTATAGAATCGGTAGATCCGCCGTTGAAAAGCTGTTGGTCTGAATGGAGAAGACCTTTCTTCTGAACAAGATTCTTGAAGTAGTTATTATCAAAGGAAATGGGAGTCTGAAGATCAAGAGGTGCCAAATTGTTATCCCCAGATCCTGCTGCATTTGGACAGTTTGATTGTCTCGTAGTAGCAAAAGAAGTATCAATGTTGCTCTCATTGTAGATTCTTGTCCTAAACGTTGTGCACCTTGCTTGTCCAATTGTGTGACCACCTACTCAATTAATAAAATTAAGTATTTGAAAATCATGCATTCCTTCATAGTTGAGAAATTATTTCCCCAAACTTTAGATATATTTTTCATCAAAATTAGGGGTGTTCAAATAAACCGGTTATTTAAAAAATCCATATCCATATCTAAATCCGGTTATTAAAAACCGGTTAATTATTAGTATGGTTTTAACCAAATCCACATTTTGGATATATTTTTAATATGGTTTTAACCAAATCCATAATTTGGACATCCATATCCAAAATAAAAACCAAATTAGTCAATTTTTTTTAATTAAAAAAAAACTTTGAAAATATTTTTCAAAAAAAAGATATTTTTATTTTGAAAAAAAAATATTGTTTTAATTTTTTTCAGTAAATAAAAATTTTATGAATTTTAAAATAACTATTGTTTAAAATTCATAACCAAAAATTATGATTTTGAATATTATGATTTTGAAATTCATAATATTGTTAAAATAACAATAGTAATTAAAATTCTAATTTACTCTGTCCTTCTTTATTTAAATTAGTTCTGCAGTTCACACAAACTAAATGACTACAAAAAGAAAAAATATCTTATCTATAATCAAAATAGACTTGTCGTTTAATTCAATCAATGCAAATTTAGATCATATTTTTTTTATTTTATTTTTTAGTTTTTAACCATCTCAAATAAGAATTTTAATTTAATCCAATAACTGTTCAAACGACAACAACCGTTTATTTTTTTATTGTAATTTATATACAAAAATCATATTTAAATATTAAATTATTATTATTTTTTAATAACACATATTTCTAATTACAAATCAACGAATTATATAGAAAAGAAAAAATAGATAGATTGGAGTAACTGTAACTAATATTATTATTTAATTGTTAAATTGGTTTAATAAATTTAAAATATAAAATTAAATTAATATTTTTTAAATATGGAGATGAATTAGATGAAATAATATATACTAATAGTTAAATTGAATTCATTCAATTAACTAACTTTTCATTTAATAATGAAGGAATTGAATGAACTTTTCATTCATGAATTTTAATAATAATTATTATGAATTTAAACAATAATAATTATGATTTTGAATATTTAGAGACGGAAAATTATGAATTTAAAAAAAACAATAGTTATTTTTAACAATATTATGATTTTGAAAAAATCAATTTAAAAATAAATTAAATCAAAACTAATTATAAAATTGGTTGATATAACCGGTTTATAACCATTTTAAAAAATAAAAACCGGAGAATTGGTTTTAATAACCGATTGTAATATATGGATTATTTATGGTTATAGATTGGTTTTGGACATTAACCATCCATGACCACCCCTAATCAAAATCAAAGTAACTATACCTGCTAACGTGACTAAGTCCTTGGTGGAAAGACCAACTGCAGCAAACATTGAGATGAGTGTATTAAGGTTAGAAGTTGGTGCTGGGATGGCTGTATTAGCAGCAGACTGACTCGCCGTCTTAGCGTCTCTTCTTCCAAGTTTTACATTCCACGACGGACCTCCAAGCTAAATTATTGAAAAATAACAATTATTATTGCATTAAAAAGTGGGAATGACATTCATTTTGAAACAAAATATTTCTTCTAAAACGACAATCATTTTGAAACAGAAGGAGTATAGGACTATACTTACAAGTGTAACGGAGTCTGCTGCGGCAATAGCAAGGATATCAGCACATGATACGACTCCGGGACATACATTCTCCACGGCTGTTTTTATATTATCAATGACTTCAAATCCACGAGCTGAGTTTCTATTTGGGTTTGCATTCTTCTCTCCGGTAAAGGTTGATGTGTCATCGAGTAGGATGGATCCATCACATCCCTACAATTGCAAGTAAGAGATATAATTTACTCATTAGATTCGCGATATAGCATTATTCTATTTGGTAGTACTTTTTTTCTCATTTTTACTTACATTGACAAAGCAATCGTGAAAGAACAATCGAAGAATTGAAGCACCAATCCGAGCCTCCTTTGATATTGCAGATTGCATTGTGGATTGCACTGTGGAAGAGAGTTTGGGACAAGAAGTTGAGTAAAAAGTTGTAGAAAGTTGTGCATTGACACTCCCTACTATGATGAGGACAAAGAGAGTCATGCTCATGATCATGGTTAATCTAGAACAGTTTAAAGGAGCCATTAGCTAAATCCTCTACTAACCAAGAAGTTTCAGTAAGCTAGCTAGCTCTAGTGTTTATGTTTGTGAAGATTGGTGTGGTTTATCAAATTAAAGTTAGTTCCATATTTATAGTGGTTCTTGGCGGTAGCAAGGGTTGTCTATGTCAAATTTGTAAAACGTAGAATAGTTATCTAATCTATGCCTGCATGGTTGAAATTTATTTGGCGACGATCTTTAAAAGCAGTGTTACGAAAACTTCAAAATAGCAATAAATTTATGATGATGATGGATTTGAAAAACATGGTTTCTAGGTGTGATTTGTGTCGAATGATTCAAAGATACCAAAGTGCAAATTAAGCAAAGTCATTTTTTCTATGAAGCTAACTACCAAGTTTCCGGCTCTGCTTTGTCAAAGTGTTCACAGTTGTTAATTCGGTACTATTCTTTCATGCTGTTTGCGGCGGTTTAAATGATTTTGTGAAGAAAAAAAATTATGTTTGAATGAGTCAAACTAAAAAAATCCAACACAATACAATTTAATTTTTTTAAAATAATTTAGTGACAAATTTATCTTTTAAAGATGGATAAGTAAGATGTTTTTGACGTGAATCCACATTGTTGCATTTGATATTTTGGAATAATAATATTTAATATAAAAACTTTAGAAATTTGGGTTATAACTCTAAAATTTATTTTAATATTTTTATATTGGGAAAACACATTAAAGTAATAAGCTTCATGCATATAATATATTAAAATTTATCATTTTAAAATTTGCAATAATCAATTATATTAAAAATATAAAAATAATTAAAAATAAATCGAACCAAGTTAGTAATACTTTAAAAATAATTCAATCAATAAAAAATTAATAAAATACATCATATTAATCATAAATCATTTACTAAAATATATTTAATAGGTTTGATTATTTTTTTCTGTTAAGTAATATAGTGAATAAAATTTACCTTTTAAAGATAAATAAAGTGACATGTGGCGGGTTTAAACTCGCATATTTGTATCTGATGTTGTTATAACTATAAATAAGTTGAATATATTTACATGGTTTAACTTAATTTTAATTTAAATGATTTTAACAAATAATTCATTGAAATATATTCATTATTATTGTTTATAAATCAATTTACTCTTTATCTCCAAGATGATCCATATATTACAAGTAGCAATTTGACTGCATAGATCAATGATTACAATTGCACATACCATTTGATTGCAACATATAATGTATAATACAAATGCACAGATGATTGACACGTCATGTACTAAAATCTATAACAAATAAACTAAACAAATAGTATAAATAGAAGAAGAAAAACCAATGAGGTGAGAAACAAACGTGTCATTTGGACTCTAATAACAGATCAAGTTAGACACTCTATTGAAGACCATAAAAAAATGTATAGATAATGAAAGCATAAAAAAGGAGAGTTTGAATTGAATTTTTAAAAATAAAACTTTTGCTATTCAAAACAACAATGAGAAAGCCAAAAACAAAAATAATAAACACAATTATTTTTATTCTAATACGTTAACAAAACTATCTTAAGTATTTGCTTAAGTGATTTTGTCTTATATGACATAATTTATCATAGTCAAATTTAATTACAACCACAAAGACTAATTGTCTATGTCTTTTTTGAATATTTTTGACTAAATTCTAGTCACTCAAAAAAAAATTATAAAGATTGAAATTCTAGTCACTCAATAACGAATAGAACAACATACTTATTGTAGTTCAGTTCGCGTGATGAGGGAACCAATTGTTCCGTGGAAGTTTTTAGATCTAGAAGAAGAATGTTCAGGTGTGAAGCTGAAAGCGCACGAAGAGTTGATGGCGTCCTCATCCAAACCTCCTAAATCGTTTGCAGATGCGGTGAATAACGTCTGTGATATTCCGGTAAGTCAGCTACCAAAGCCTTGTGTAAAAGGGGACCGTTTGTCCATTGTTATTCTGGAGGAGGAGTATCTGCTGGGTGTGGAGTCTTGCAAACACAACCTATACGGTAGGATTATCTGTCCTAAGGGATCCACACCATTGACAGTTCAAAACCTCAAAACTAAACTTTTGAATCTTTGGAAATCTATTGAGAAATGGGGCATTACCTCCCTTGGTAAAGGGTATTACGAATTCTCGTTTTCCACTCTTGAAGATGTCAGGCGTGTAAGGTTCATTTCATCATGGAACTTAAACCCAGGTTTCCTTAAGTTGTTCCCATGGACAAAGGACTTTAAGCCTTCCATCCTTAAGCAATCGTCAGCTCAAGTGTGGATTCGCATCCATGGTTTGTCCCAGGAGTACTGGAGGCCGAAAATCATCTTTGCAATTGCAAGTAGTCTGGGGATTCCACTGTGTACTGATTATGCATCTAATATGTGTTGTTTTGAAAGACCGTTTGGCCACTTTGTTAGAGTCTTAGTGGATTTGGATTTGAACTCTGATATTTGTTATAAAGTCTTAGTTGAAAGATCAGGTTTTGCGTTCTTTGTTGATCTCGAATACGAAAACCTTCCGGAGTTTTGTAAACACTGCAATAGTATTGGTCACTCTTTGGAAAAATGTAAACATCGTGGAGACGAAGGCGAATCTGGTGCACAGAAACAAAAAGCAGTAGACGAAGCAGATGCTGGTAAGCCAAATAATTCTAAGAAACACAACTTTGTTCAGGTGCCTATTAATAAGCCGACCATTATAAAGCCGATAGATATGTCTCAGATTCATACTGCAGTAGAGAATAGCCATGACAAAGACAATCAGAACCAAGTGAACATTGGTGGTCCTTCGGGTATTCTGAAAGTTGTTAATACAGTGGATGAAGTAGTTGTGGCAGATGACATAGATAAAACCTTGGCTTTGGTCAGTGAGGCGGAAAACAATTTTACAGGTGCAGAATGTATTGGCAATACACAAAGGAATTCAGTTGAAGAAGTCTCAATGCTTCTTGGAATAACATGGTCCAACAGGAGATGGTAAAGCAAGGCATTGGTGATAATATTTTGAACCCCTTGGGGGTAGACGACGATGGCTTTGTGAAAGTGAAGTCTAAATCCAAGAGAAAGATGCAGAAAAAAAATGCTTCGAGAGGTAATTACAAGACAAGGTCTAGGCCTGGTAGTGCGTCTAATACCCCATGAATTGTTTATTTTGGAATGCGAGAGGCTTAGCCAACTCTCCAACAAAATTGGCGCTAAAAAGGTTAGTTTTGAATTACAAACCTCAGTTCATTTTTATCGCGGAACCGTGGATGGATAAGGATAACTTCTCAATGTCTTGGCTTCGTAGTTTAAATCTTAAGTTCTTCGTTGTAAATAGTAGGGAATCTTTGCTCCCAAACCTTTAGTGTTTATGTGATTCTAGCATCAATCCAAACGTGATTCATATAGATGACCAACAGGTCTCTTTTACTGTGTTGGTTAATGGCATTTCTATTGGTATCTTGGTCGTTTATGCATCTACCAGCTACATAACACGCAGAAGTCTATGGAGTTCTCTGCAGAATATTCTTCACACTTATCAAATGCCTTGGAGTTTCATAGGTGATTTTAACACTATACTTGGTGCTCACGAGTATGATGGTTCTTTTAGGCCTGCGAGAGGCCCGATGGAGGAGTTTGCTGACTGGAAAGATTTCAATCATTTGGTCCATATGCCTACTGTTGGGGTTAAGTTTACTTGGGCTAATGGTAGAGAGGGTAGGCAGCATACTCGTAAACGGCTGGATCGAGTTATTTGCAATCAGGATTTGGTTAGTTTGTGTGCTCAATCTTCCTGCTCCACTCTTAACAAATCCCGGTCTGATCATTACCCCATTTTATTACACTTTAACTTTCAAGAGTTCAAGTTCTAATCTCACTTTCGTTTTATGCAAATGTGGACATCGCATCCTGAATGCATTAAAGTGGTGGAAGATGCTTGGAAAACTAATTATGTTGGTTGTTCGATGTTCGTTCTGGCAGCAAAGTTAAAATTGCTCAAGGAGAAACTTAAGGTGTGGAACAAAGAGTGTTTTGGAAATGTGCAAGACAATGTCGAAAAGGCTGAGTTAGATCTTGAAAGTATTCAGTATCAAATTCACACAGATGGCCATACTGATGTTTTGGCTCAACAAGAGAAAGTGGCGCAAGCTCGGCTGGAACAGGCTCTTAATACTGAGGAGCTCTTTTAGAAAGATAAAGCTCGTGTTAATTGGCAATTACACGGGGACCGAAACACGAAATATTTTCACAGGATCACTAAAACCAGAAACTCATCAAATCTCATTCACACTATGAAAATTGATGGGGTCACCACCAACAATCAAAATCTGATCGCAGACCATGTAGTTTCTCACTTTGAGAATTTATTTGACAATCCTTCTATTTTGCAGGACAATTCGCTGGTAGAGGATGTTATTCCGAATTTAGTGACTGATCAAATTAATTTGTTGCTAACGTCTCTCCCATCTGCTGAAGAAATTCGCAGTGCCGTTTGTCGCTACTGCGAAAATCGGCGCCGGCTGACAGAAGAGTCGCCACCGTGCGTTATTTATCCCTCAGAGCGGGAAAGGAAACGCTCGAAGTAAACCTCGCAAAAAACGGGGAAAAGGTATGGTCATCGCAACCAAAACCTGGGTTCGGGAGTCGGTTACGCAAGGGGAAGGTATTAGCACCCCTCACGTCCGTCGTACTCGACGGGATCCACGCTTGCTTGGTTGTCTACTGGATGCAAAACAATCTATCTACGGCTGCTAAATCTAAACGGAAGGGAATTGACTCGATAGAGCGTCGCACTCTATGCCTACGTATTCTCAAGAGAGAAAGTCAGAGTCAACGTAGTTCGGGACTACAAGGAAAATTGGCTCGCCAAGACCTCGCGTCTTGTGCCTACGTACTTCCACTGGATGGAAGATCAGAGCTTTACGTAGTTCAGACTAACTACGGCTAAACAAACAGTCTCACACAGCAGTGAGAAAAACAACTGGCTTCACAGGGTCGGGAACCTATGGGCAACACTATGGTTTGGTCTCAAATGCACTCGGGCAATAGAGAAAAAGGGTTACAGTTAATCGTCAGCGGGAAAGTCTCGATCGCACAGCCGCGAGAGAACAAAAGTCAGTTGTTAGTGTGCTCGCTAGGATATCGCATCCTATGCCTACATATCTTCGTCTGGTACGAAGAATCAGAGCAGCTGTAGTTCGGCTACTTCGGGACCACAGCTCAAATCTCGTTTTATTAATCTTCTGAAAAATGATTACAATACTTGAATACTGAAAAATAAATCTCCTAGGAAACACTATCCTATTCTATCCTGAAAAATTGAATGAAAATAGCCCCCTAACAAATGGGCTTCTAGACTATCCTAAAATCGTAAAATAATTTCTATGAAAATATCCTAAAAGAAAATGCTTTAAAAATATTAAATCTACTTTAATATTTTTTCTCTTTTTTCTTCTTTTCTTTTCAACATATTTTTTCTTCATATTTTCTTTCTCAATATTTTTCTCTATTTTTTCACTATATTTTTCTCTTTCACTTTTCTTATTTCTTTTTTCACAAATATTTTCTCACTATTTTTCCTCATGTATTTTCTTTTCTCTATTTCTTTTTTCCCAAAATATTTTCTTTTTTATGAATATTTCTTTTTCTATTTCTTTTTTCCAAATATGTTTTTTTTCTATTTATTTTTTCTCATATGACTATATATACAAAAATATAAGAGAAAAGAAAAATAAAGGGAGAGGGGTACTGCTGTTTACAGGGGGGTTAATCAAGTAGAAAAAATAACACAAAACAACAAACTAAAGGGCCCAGCCCAATGTGGCTGCAAAAAAAACGGAGGAAGGACACAAAAAACGGGGGGGTGTTGCTGGGAAATACGTTGGGCTTAAGCCCACTATGCCAAAAAACGAGGGGGCGTGCTATCCAAAAAATTTGGCTGGGCCTGGCCCACTCTCTTCCTCCTCACTTTCACCCTGAAACCCTAACCTTCTCACTCTCCTTTCTCCTTCAACCTAGCGCCGCCGCAACCTTCCTCTCCTCGTCTCCGTTCGAAGCCTTTGCCAGAAAAAAGACCATAGTATCACCACACAAATTGATATACTAATCCACATCCTTCTTCCTCCTCGTTCTCGTTTCCAAATCCTCCCCCAAACTTCTAAGAATAGCATAAATGGATCTGGAGATCTGAGGACTTGCAATTGTTGCTGAAGATCTTGACGCGAGACCGAGTGCATGATGAAGTCTTGGAAGATCCTTGATGAACCTTGAATGGGGTTTGTGACGAACACGATGAACACGGAGGATTCCCAGACGCAATGGATCTTCTGCAAAATCAACGAAGAACGCGTGAAGCTCTGGAGTGGTATGTTGATGAACTTTGGAATCTTGAAGATCAAACGACAATTGAAGATCTGAGATGGTGATTCTTGATGACGCTCGTTTCTGGAAATCGTTCTTGAAGGTGTTCTTGATCTGATGGTTTTCTGGATGATGATGATTTGTTGAACTGAAGTTCGTTGGAGCTTTTTTTTCCTGGGAATCTGATCTTGAAGATGATGAATGTGGAGATCATGAAGATGGTGATGTTGATGATCAGAGTTCTAGGATTCTTGATGAAGAATCCGTTCTTCTTGGAAATTTATTGAACGGAGATCTGGAGGTTGGTGATCGGAGATGGATGAAGGATAACCGGAGATCTGGGTTTGTGGTGAAGATTGAAGGTTGTTGAAGGTTCTGGGTTTCTGGAGATGATGGTCTGAAGCTTGTGGTGATTGAAGACGATGTTGGTGGATTTCTGGAATTGTTGAGTTGATGAAGCTTGATCGGAGTTCTGGAGCTTTGAGATTCTCCGGCGAAACTCTGGTGGTCGATGGGAGGAGGAAGATGAAGATTAGGGGAAGAAGATGGCCAGAATCTGGGTTTGCGTTTTCCGGTGAGGGGGCGGTGGCCGCCGGCCATGCAGGCCGGCCGGTGTGGTTCGCCGGTGAAGAACGGTGGAGGGCTGTGTGGTCGCCACGTGGGGGGAGCTAGGCTGCATGTGGGACGCGTGGGTGGACGTGGCATGTGGAGAGGGGAAGTGGGATGTGAGGTGTGTGGACGTGAAGACAAAACGTGGGCCAGCCCCTGAGCCAACACGTGGCGCTGAGCTTATAAAGCACTGAGAACATCTGGCACGTTCTGGAAGATTCTGGAGTGTGCTGGATGGAACTGGACGCTGCTGGACCTTTTCAGAACGAATCTGGACAAAAAACTGCATTTGAATTGGGCTTTTTGCTGAACTGAGGCCCAAACGAAAATGCTATAAAAAAATCAAAACTGAATCATGATTAATGAAAATAAAAACTAATTAACCCTAATTAACTAAACTCAAATTAATCTAATCAATCTAATTAACTCCTAACTAAAAAACTCTAATAAACCTACTAATCAAAGAATTAATAAATCTCTATTAGATCTAAAATTGATTAAATTTCTATTAAATCCCTAATAAAACTATATTATTCTATTAAAAAAAGATAAAATCTATTTAACTCTATTATTCTAAAAATGAATTAAAACATATTAAAACTATTTAAAATCTATTAAATTCTATACTATTTAAAAGAAAATATTCAAAAAATCAATTAATATTCTAAAAATCTATATTATTTATCTAAAATCTATTAAATCCTAAAATGATTAAAATCTATTTAAAAAAAGAATTAAAACTATTAAAAATGATTTAAAAGCTATTTAAACCCTAAAAAATGCCAATAAAATCCAGAAAAATCACCATAAATCCCAGAAGAACACATAACACCGCGAGAGCGCACAAAAATAGCCGGTAAAAATAAACGGGTACCGAAATATCCCAAAAACGATTCTACCTATCTAAACACCTGAAACACGAGACGAGAGCTGTGATCCCTGATAAAATCAAACAAAAATGAAAAATGCACTGTATGCAATATGCAGATGCGAATGCGATTATGCGTCGAAACATCGAGCCAGATGCGAGACCCGATTGGTCAAATTTTGGGGTGCAACAGCTGCCCCTATTCAAGCGGCTTCGACCTGAATGGGTGAAGAGCGCTCAGCCTTCACACATTCAAGGTAGATGACGGTTGAATACAAATGGAACCCTGAAATTTGCCAACCGCAAGAATATACTGCAAAACTGCTTGAGAAATAGCTTCCAATAAACTGAAGTTTGGTTGTCACGGCAACAACTGGTCCATTTTCTGATAAATTTTCTTCTCCTTTTCAACACCTGTGTGACGCCACAAGTATTGAAATAATGCTTCGGAAAATCAAACGACTTGATTCCCATCTCTCTCATGGGATCAAATCTGGTCAACTCATGGTTCACAGTGAACCTGAGGACAATTCTCCTGGGTGAATTCTGAATGGAACTGCCTGGCACCTATTCTGACGAAGGGGGCAGCTTCAGAAGTTTGATATATGTCAATCTTTGTTGTTGTTGTTGTTTTTTTTTCGATGCTGACGTAACAACCAAATATGAAGAATCACTCCGCTGGGGAAGTCGAGAAGCTGAACCAAACAACTCTGCAGGTGAATAAATTCGAAATCCAATGGGTAACCATCCTGGTTTATGTTTCGACATGCGTATGCTTGATAATGATGCAATGCCCTATATGACATGTAAATGCTATGCGTTTTGTTTGAAAATGCGATGCCCAGACGGAATGGAGATGCTATATGTTTGTATAAATGCTACGACTATATATGCAAATGCTAATGCAAGCTCTAGCTGCCAGAGAACACCAGGTCTGAAAACCACTTGGCAAAATAAATGCCGAAGGTAACGCCAACTCTACTGGGGATGAACCGAAGTCACAGATTTATCTCAGCAAAATAAATGCCGGAAACGGGAAATCAAATCCACTGAGGACAACTGCCCTGCTGGAGAAATGAAAAGGCAACCCTGCTTGACGACTTCACTGGGGAAAGAAAACAACTCTGCTCGGGGATGCTCTCTTCAAACCATTGACAACTGATTGTACTCTGCGGGGATTAACCCAAACTGAGATTGATTGCGCGCAGCACATTGCTGGAAATGCCCCTACTATCAAGGATATCAATTTTAATCTGCTGAGGATACTCCTGATCCTACTCTGATGCGGGGTAAAATACAATCTCGACTCTTCCGGGGATAATAAGCAACTTTCATCTGCTGAAGAGTAGCAATTCTGATTTAACAACATCCACAAGGATTTCCACCATTAATCGGGGCACTGGTATCCGTCGAGCTTCGTATCGGGGAACATGACAACTTGCGGGTCATTGGGAAATACTGTGTCAGATACCTTTAGGTCTTTTTGTTTTTCTGGTTTAGAATAAACACGGATTATGTACACAGTGGAAAATATGGGAAATACTAGACGAGAACTAGCATTCAAAGGTAGCCTACCAGGCGAGAACTGATAGGAAAATAGGTTAGGAAAATTGATTTTTGTGTTTTTGAACATCAGACGGGGCTGACTGGATAACAGACAACCAGGCGAGAACTGGCTGAAAGCTGACGTACACCAGATGAGAACTGGTATAACACATAGGGTAAAACACACGAGAACTGATTACGCGATGACATGTACCAGGCGAGAACTGATACAACACTTGAAGAAACGGTAACCAGACGAGAACTGGTTACAATAAACTGCATCAGACGAGAACCGATACTTACAATAAACTGCACCAGACGAGAACTGATGCTTACGATAGAGTGGGCCAGACGAGAACTGGTTACCGGTTTTCCAGGCGAGAACTGGACTTTGGAAACGACTGGTTACTGACACGCAACAGGTTTAAACTGCAGGATAATGATCCAACGACAGCACGGCCTTTTTATCTGAAAGGTTCAGGTTTTGATAAGGGTAATGACATGATTCCCCGATACTCAACTCTGGCTGGGGATAAACAGGCTGGTTTGAACAACTTGCCCCAGTACACTCAGCTGGGGGTAACAAGACTGGCTTGAACAACTTGCCCCAGTACTATGCAACTTGCCCCAATCTAACTCTTGGGAGTACTTGCTCTGAACAGCTTGCTACGAGACGACTTCGAGAATACTTGTCCCGGTATCTGTACGACAACAGAATTCAATCTCCATTAAACCTCTATCAACCCAGCTGGTTTCAACATTCTCTGCGATGACTTGCCCCTGAATGAGCGTTCTAGCGACTTAACCCGATCTGATTATCCACTGGAAGTATTTGCTTTCAAATCTCCACGCTCTGAATAACTGCCCCTGATTGGCTCCCGAGAAAACTCATTTCCGATCAACTGCCTCTCAAATGAACTGCCCCTGATCCACTGAAGCTTCAGGGCTTGTCCTCAGACTGACTGATTCCGAGCTTACCGGAAGATAATGCCCCTGATTCACAGGCCTCACAACATTCACCATTCTGGTTCAGACTGCTGGATTACTCAGTCCTGCTTGATTATTCCCTGATGGAATTTCTTTCATGCCAACTACTAACCTGCGATTAGAATCGTCTATCTACGAATGGTAATCTTAATGCAGTGGTTATGCAGATTTTGAAAAAAATTTGAGCTGTCACTCATTTACATGCATATGATTGTGAGTGACGAGTGAACCGAAGTTCAAACGTAGTGCTTACGTGGTCAGTGAAAATACAACAAGAATGTGACTAGCAAGTCAAGAAGGAGTCAGGTTACTCAACCTTATCGTAATGCGCTTCAGAATAACCCTACCTCAATTAGGTCTTTTAAGGGTTGTATCGTGGTCGGGTTCACGGTCCGTGAAACAAAGGATATTTGGCTCAAATTTTGATTTGTACCCACCCCTTCTACGTGATGATCTCCGATCCTAAGGTTCAGTTAACCTGGCACAAGCGCTCGCCTCTTCGAGAAGTATGTTGAATGGTAAGACCTACAGTTAAGGAACTCATAAAGCTTTTCTGGAGTGACAGTTACTCCTTCTCGCTTTCAGTGTCTGTGTACACGACTTTGTGATTTGCTGGGGAGAATTTTCTTTTTAATCCCTCTTTTTCCATTCTTTTGATTCCCTAATTTTTGCCTGGACTGACTCATTTTGAGTTCTCTTCGATTTCTTTTGAAGTCCAGCGGGATGCCCTGATTTTTGCCTAAGTATTAGCTTTCCAGCTTTTCTCTCGTTTTACTTAGCGGGCTTTCTTTCTTCTTTCTTTTGGAACAAAGTCGTGTGACACTGGTTGTCTTGATTACTCCGAAAGGATTGTAACTGTCTCACTCCTGATTGGTGAGGTTTGACCTCTTGAACGGTATAAACTGATTGGTCCTCGAAAGACAACACTCCTCTGTAAGACTTGAACGCTCGGTCAAGCTAACTGCCAACTACCCTGCCCCGGGTTAAGATGTGAGGGTTTATAAGTCCGAAAAAAACTTCTACTTCCTGGCGCGAAGTGGTTAACAAGGGACTAACTCCTTATATCTCCAGTGTGTAGGGGATTTGAAACAATGCCTTGTACGTCATCGGTACGGTCTTATCTGAAAGCATACGATCATCGGTTATGAGTTTCAGTTTCGTCATCCTCCCTCCTAACTTTGCTAGTCACAACGATAAAGTGGAGTGAATAAAATGCAAGTGTCAGTGCAATGCAGTAAATGAGCGACAGCGACATGACTAATTCAGAAAAATGCATAGTCACTTTATTATTATCACCATTCGAAACGTACAATGTTTAAAAGCAGGTAGTAACTAACAGAAAAGGAAACTACAAATGCAAATGATGTATAAAGGCCTGAGGACTGCCAATGCGGAGGCGCCTGCCTGTCTGAATCACTGGCTTCTTTGCTGGGGAATAGACCCTATGAATCTACGAGCTTAGACAGCTGAGCGGTTGGGATGAACAAACAGAAACCCTTCTCGAAAGGAAATGCGATCCTGATCAATCAATTGCTGTACCTTCGCCTGAAATGCTTTACAATCTTCTGTTGAATGCCCTGGAGAGCCACCATGATAACCACACTGAACGTGGGGATTATACCCAGGAGGGTAAGGTTCTGGAACTGGCTTAAGAGCTTTCGGCTCCACCAAAGACTTCTGGATCAAAGATGGTAGCAACTGGCTATACGGCATAGGCACTGGGTGAAAAGGAGCATTCCTTCGTTCCAAGTTGTTACGAGGTCGGCTCTGGTTCTGACGCTGATTCTGGTAACCTCGGCCACGAGTTCGCTGATTTGCAATGGAAGCGACATAAGATTCCTGATAGGGTGCCCCAGGCACGGCTGTCTGTTCAGTATAACAAGCCACGGGAGGTACTGATCTCTGATAAGATGATGAACCAACAAAATTCACTGATTCGCTTCGAGGATATTCAACCTTTGGCATGACTGAGTTGATCACAACTTCTTCTTCACTCTGATAGTCACAAGGGTATTCAGCTTCATCAGCTTGATCATATGAAGTAATCTGAATTTTCCCCATTCTTATGGAGTACTCGAGGCGTTCTCCTAATGCTACCACGTCAGAGAAACTTGCCGGAATTCCGAGCAATCTTTTGAAGTACGGATATTGTAGGGAATCTACAAACATGCTTGCCAGCTCTTGGTCTAACAGCGGTGGACGCACTCTAGCAGCAAATTCTCTCCATCTCTGAGCATACCTCCTGATAGGTTCATTGATCTCTTGAGACAACTCTTGCAAATGCATGCGATAAGGAGCAATGTCTAAATTGTAATCGTACTGCTTCAGAAAAGCTCTGGCTAAATCCATCCATGACTGAATCTGATTCCTCTCTAACTGCATATACCACCTCAAAGATGCCCCAGTCAGACTATCTTGAAAGCAATGGATCATCAACTTATCATCTCGCGCAAACGCAGTCATTCTTCGACAGAACATCATCAAATGCAGCTTCGGACAACTATCTCCCGTGTACTTCTCAAACTTCGGCGCTTTGAACTTGTAAGGCAACACCAGGTCAGGAACCAAACACATGCCTACAGCATCCAGGTTAACAGCATCTTTGGCTTTCAAAGCTTTCAATCCTTCTTCCAATGCTCGGAGTCTTCTAGCCTGGTCAAGAGCTCTTGGATCTACCATCCCAGCCATTGGAATATCTCTTCGGTAATTCATCACAGGGAAAGCAACACCTTGATAGTTAACAGGATGAGGACGCTCGTTCCGGGCAACAAACTGCTCATGTCGATCTCGGTTCTCAACAGAAGGCCGTACAACTTGGTCTGCAGCAACGTTGTTCACTTGCGGGAAGTCTTCCATAGAATCATACAGAGGGTTGGACGCCATAGTGAACCCCGTCAAGGTGTTAGGAGACTGGAAATTGCCTTCAGACATAGCTACCAATAATCTTCAGCTGACTTCAACACTTGATTCTGCTCAAATCTACTCAAACCCTAGGTCGGTCTTCTGACAATCAACAGCTGCTCAATCCAAACTCCGGGTAATCACCTTCAGGAAACAAAGGTCGGATCAGAACTCTGGCTAGCTGGCGAATGGTATGCAATATGATGCGAAGATGCCTATGCAAATGCAATGCAATGCAACAAACACGGGATCACAGCCCCCACACAATCTAAATACTGCTGCCCTGCTGGCGGAGTACGGTTGCTCTGGAGAGAAGACCAGAATAACGGGTAGGTTGGAAGTCAAGTTTCCTGCACAAAAAAACCCCCCACTCACAGGTGTGGACCTATATCTGATAAGGTACGCCATCCTATGCGGTCGTCAGCGTCACAGACTTTCATGAGGAATGATACGATTCCCAGAAGGAGTGGCATCGTCATCTCATGAAGAGGCCTCACTTAGCTAACTTCCAAATGATCGGTTCCCAGAGTCGGAAATCCTCACGTCTGGACTCCCCTCAGATCCTCAGGACCGGAAAGGAGCACCTCTGCCAGAACCTCGTCCGAGCGCGAATTTTCGTAGGGAACTGTGCCTGCTCAGCAGACAGGTTCGTCTACTACTTCTCCACAACTATATCTAGGTGCATACTCATACTCAAGCCCAGGTCCGACTTATCTCAATAATAGAACACCCGTAACACCCCAACAGCAACAGATAATATCGATAAATAAACCTCAAATAGACAAGCAAACAAGCGCTAGGATTGACTCTCTCTTAGGGGACGTTGGATCCCACAAATTGACTCGCTTTCGGGACGTTGGATCCCTAGGAAACTATCGCAGTCCCCAGCAGAGTCGCCAGCTGTCGCTACTGCGAAAATCGGCGCCGGCTGACAGAAGAGTCGCCACCGTGCGTTATTTATCCCTCAGAGCGGGAAAGGAAACGCTCGAAGTAAACCTCGCAAAAAACGGGGAAAAGGTATGGTCATCGCAACCAAAATCTGGGTTCGGGAGTCGGTTACGCAAGGGGAAGGTATTAGCACCCCTCACGTCCGTCGTACTCGACGGGATCCACGCTTGCTTGGTTGTCTACTGGATGCAAAACAATCTATCTACGGCTGCTAAATCTAAACGGAAGGGAATTGACTCGATAGAGCGTCGCACTCTGTGCCTACGTATTCTCAAGAGAGAAAGTCAGAGTCAACGTAGTTCGGGACTACAAGGAAAATTGGCTCGCCAAGACCTCGCGTCTTGTGCCTACGTACTTCCACTGGATGGAAGATCAGAGCTTTACGTAGTTCAGACTAACTACGGCTAAACAAACAGTCTCACACAGCAGTGAGAAAAACAACTGGCTTCACAGGGTCGAGAACCTATGGGCAACACTATGGTTTGGTCTCAAATGCACTCGGGCAATAGAGAAAAAGGGTTACAGTTAATCGTCAGCGGGAAAGTCTCGATCGCACAGCCGCGAGAGAACAAAAGTCAGTTGTTAGTGTGCTCGCTAGGATATCGCATCCTATGCCTACATATCTTCGTCTGGTACGAAGAATCAGAGCAGCTGTAGTTCGGCTACTTCGGGACCACAGCTCAAATCTCGTTTTATTAATCTTCTGAAAAATGATTACAATACTTGAATACTGAAAAATAAATCTCCTAGGAAACACTATCCTATTCTATCCTGAAAAATTGAATGAAAATAGCCCCCTAACAAATGGGCTTCTAGACTATCCTAAAATCGTAAAATAATTTCTATGAAAATATCCTAAAAGAAAATGCTTTAAAAATATTAAATCTACTTTAATATTTTTTCTCTTTTTTCTTCTTTTCTTTTCAACATATTTTTTCTTCATATTTTCTTTCTCAATATTTTTCTCTATTTTTTCACTATATTTTTCTCTTTCACTTTTCTTATTTCTTTTTTCACAAATATTTTCTCACTATTTTTCCTCATGTATTTTCTTTTCTCTATTTCTTTTTTCCCAAAATATTTTCTTTTTTATGAATATTTCTTTTTCTATTTCTTTTTTCCAAATATGTTTTTTTTCTATTTATTTTTTCTCATATGACTATATATACAAAAATATAAGAGAAAAGAAAAATAAAGGGAGAGGGGTACTGCTGTTTACAGGGGGGTTAATCAAGCAGAAAAAATAACACAAAACAACAAACTAAAGGGCCCAGCCCAATGTGGCTGCAAAAAAAACGGAGGAAGGACACAAAAAACGGGGGGGTGTTGCTGGGAAATACTTTGGGCTTAAGCCCACTATGCCAAAAAACGAGGGGGCGTGCTATCCAAAAAATTTGGCTGGGCCTGGCCCACTCTCTTCCTCCTCACTTTCACCCTGAAACCCTAACCTCCTCACTCTCCTTTCTCCTTCAACCTAGCGCCGCCGCAACCTTCCTCTCCTCGTCTCCGTTCGAAGCCTTTGCCAGAAAAAAGACCATAGTATCACCACACAAATTGATATACTAATCCACATCCTTCTTCCTCCTCGTTCTCGTTTCCAAATCCTCCCCCAAACTTCTAAGAATA
This sequence comes from Lathyrus sativus, assembly GCA_963859935.3. Classification (NCBI taxonomy): domain Eukaryota; kingdom Viridiplantae; phylum Streptophyta; class Magnoliopsida; order Fabales; family Fabaceae; genus Lathyrus; species Lathyrus sativus. The sequence continues at coordinate 546,126,690 of OZ012739.1, read as the reverse complement.
GCACAAATGGATCTGGAGATCTGAGGACTTGCAATTGTTGCTGAAGATCTTGACGCGAGACCGAGTGCATGATGAAGTCTTGGAAGATCCTTGATGAACCTTGAATGGGGTTTGTGACGAACACGATGAACACGGAGGATTCCCAGACGCAATGGATCTTCTGCAAAATCAACGAAGAACGCGTGAAGCTCTGGAGTGGTATGTTGATGAACTTTGGCATCTTGAAGATCAAACGACAATTGAAGATCTGAGATGGTGATTCTTGATGACGCTCGTTTCTGGAAATCGTTCTTGAAGGTGTTCTTGATCTGATGGTTTTCTGGATGATGATGATTTGTTGAACTGAAGTTCGTTGGAGCTTTTTTTTCCTGGGAATCTGATCTTGAAGATGATGAATGTGGAGATCATGAAGATGGTGATGTTGATGATCAGAGTTCTAGGATTCTTGATGAAGAATCCGTTCTTCCTGGAAATTTATTGAACGGAGATCTGGAGGTTGGTGATCGGAGATGGATGAAGGATAACCGGAGATTTGGGTTTGTGGTGAAGATTGAAGGTTGTTGAAGGTTCTGGGTTTCTGGAGATGATGGTCTGAAGCTTGTGGTGATTGAAGACGATGTTGGTGGATTTCTGGAATTGTTGAGTTGATGAAGCTTGATCGGAGTTCTGGAGCTTTGAGATTCTCCGGCGAAACTCTGGTGGTCGATGGGAGGAGGAAGATGAAGATTAGGGGAAGAAGATGGCCAGAATCTGGGTTTGCGTTTTCCGGTGAGGGGGCGGTGGCCGCCGGCCATGCAGGCCGGCCGGTGTGGTTCGCCGGTGAAGAACGGTGGAGGGCTGTGTGGTCGCCACGTGGGGGGAGCTAGGCTGCATGTGGAACGCGTGGGTGGACGTGGCATGTGGAGAGGGGAAGTGGGATGTGAGGTGTGTGGACGTGAAGACAAAACGTGGGCCAGCCCCTGAGCCAACACGTGGCGCTGAGCTTATAAAGCACTGAGAACATCTGGCACGTTCTGGAAGATTCTGGAGTGTGCTGGATGGAACTGGACGCTGCTGGACCTTTTCAGAACGAATCTGGACAAAAAACTGCATTTGAATTGGGCTTTTTGCTGAACTGAGGCCCAAACGAAAATGCTATAAAAAAATCAAAACTGAATCATGATTAATGAAAATAAAAACTAATTAACCCTAATTAACTAAACTCAAATTAATCTAATCAATCTAATTAACTCCTAACTAAAAAACTCTAATAAACCTACTAATCAAAGAATTAATAAATCTCTATTAGATCTAAAATTGATTAAATTTCTATTAAATCCCTAATAAAACTATATTATTCTATTAAAAAAAGATAAAATCTATTTAACTCTATTATTCTAAAAATGAATTAAAACATATTAAAACTATTTAAAATCTATTAAATTCTATACTATTTAAAAGAAAATATTCAAAAAATCAATTAATATTCTAAAAATCTATATTATTTATCTAAAATCTATTAAATCCTAAAATGATTAAAATCTATTTAAAAAAAGAATTAAAACTATTAAAAATGATTTAAAAGCTATTTAAACCCTAAAAAATGCCAATAAAATCCAGAAAAATCACCATAAATCCCAGAAGAACACATAACACCGCGAGAGCGCACAAAAATAGCCGGTAAAAATAAACGGGCACCGAAATATCCCAAAAACGATTCTACCTATCTAAACACCTGAAACACGAGACGAGAGCTGTGATCCCTGATAAAATCAAACAAAAATGAAAAATGCACTGTATGCAATATGCAGATGCGAATGCGATTATGCGTCGAAACATCGAGCCAGATGCGAGACCCGATTGGTCAAATTTTGGGGTGCAACACCGTTTTCAATTTAAATAGGGATAGTGCTGCTGGGCCTGACGGCTTTGGTCCTATTTTCTATCGAACATTTTGGGGCATAATTAAAGAAGATTTTATCAAGGCTACACTTCAGTTTTTTAAGGATGGGTGGTTGGCTCCTAATTATAATTCCAACACTTTGGTATTGATTCCGAAAGTAAAGGAGGTTGATAGCATTGACAAATTTAGACCTATTTCTATGCAAATTTCAAATTTAAAATCATCTCCAAAGTTCTTGCGGATAGGCTCGCTAAAGTGCTTCCTCATCTGATTTCCAAAGAGCAGCGATGGTTTATTAATGGGCGCAACATAAAGGATTGTATTTGTCTTGCTTCTGAGGTGGCTAATGTGATTCACAAAAAGTCTCTTCGCGATAACGTTATGCTTAAGATTGACATTGCCAAGGCATTTGATACCCTTAATTGGAATTTTCTGTTAAAGTTCTTAAGCAGTTCGGGTTCAATGACATATTCTGTTCTTGGATTAAGTTGGTGTTGGAATCGGCCAAGATTTCGGTGGCTTGTAATGGAGATCTTAGAGGTTTTTTTGGTTGCAAGAGGGGGGTTAGGCAAGGCAATCCACTGTCGCCTCTTCTTTTCTGTCTTACAGAGGATGTTCTGAGTCGAGGGTTAACTCATTTGGTTGATATGAATAGGCTGAAATGTATCAAAGCTTGTAGGAATATGGTGTTTCCTTCGCATACTCTTTACGCTGATGACATCTTGCTTTTCACTTAAGGTATTTCTTCTTTGTTGGAAGCCATTGTGGAGCTGATTGATCGATATGCTTTGTGTGTTTGAGCAGGTCTGCAATCCGGCCAAATCCTTTATTTATGTCGGTTCTATGGCTGCGGAGAGACATGAATTCTTGGCTAGCAGACTTGGTTTTAAATTGGGTGTTCTTCCTTTCCTTTATCTTGGGGTTCCCATCTTCAAGGGTAGACCCAAAGCTGCTTTTTTTTAACTGGTTGTAGATAAAATTCGCGTTAAATTAGCTGCTTGGAAAGCTAGTTTACTATCTATAGCTGGAAGAGTTCAACTAGTAAACTCGGTGATTCACAGTATGTTGCTATATTCTTTCCGCATTTACTCTTGGCCGGTTAGTTTGATCACTCAAATTGAAACTTGGTGTCGGAACTTTATATGAAGTGGTGATATTAATCAAAGAAAGATGGCTACGGTGGCTTGGAAAGTTTGTTGTCAGGACCGTAAGGATGGAAGGTTGGGTATTCGCTCTCTTCGTGTTCTTAACAAAGCAAATCGTTTGGTTCAGTGCTGGTGTATTATGAATGAGATTGACACTTGGGCTTCAATTGTAAAAGCTAGAGTTTTAACGAATCTGGAAGACTTATTGCAGAATTCTATGTGGATGATTGGAAAGGGCGATAAAATTAATTTATAGCGTGATAACTGGTGTGGCAGTCCCTTGAGTTCATCGCTCCATCTTTCGGATACTTAGCTAGCACTGTTGAAGGCTGATATGAGCTCCATTTTAAGCGGCAATTCGTTTCACTTGCCACCGGGGCTGATCAGTTTTTGTCCTGAGCTGCCACGGATGGTGGAAAATATTTATGTCAATTGTTTAAAGGAAGATTGGCTCGCTTGGTCCAGGTCTGACAGCGGCAATATCACTGTCAAGGATGCGTATTCTTACTGCAAGCATAGCGGAAATGCTTGTGTTTGGGGCAATTTAATTTGGCACTCAAACATCCCTCCTTCTCATTCTATTCTCCTTTGGAGAGTTATGAAGAATCGTGTTCCTACGGATGACGTTCTCCGGCATTGCGGTATGGCAGGCCCTTCTATTTGCAACCTCTGTTTACATACAGATGAAAATATCAATCACCTTTTTTTTCAATGTGAGTATTCTCGGAGGATCTGGAATTGGCTGCACGATATGCTTAATGTTAATTTTAGCTTTTCAGATATGCAAGATTGTTTCATTGCAATGCATAAATCTGGTGTTGCGCAATGTATGGTGGTGTACCGTGCTTCGATTATTGCTGTGGTTAATGGCATTTGGCGGGCTCGAAATTATGCTCGGTTTCAAAACAGGTTTATTCCTTGGAGAACTACATGTTCATCTATTTATGCTACTTCCCAGCTGGCTGGAAATTCTTTCAAAGGAGCATCTTCTATGGAAATTAGGGATTTTCAAGTTCTGAAAAAGTTTTCTATTTCCATTAATCCGGTTAATCCCAAGATGTGTGTCGAAGTCATTTGGAATCCTCCCCCAAATGGTTGGATTAAAGTCAACATTGATGGAGTATCCGACGGTGATCCAATAAACGCAGCTTGTGGGGGGATCTTTAGAGATCACTTCGGGAATCACATTGAAAGTTTTGCTTGTAATTTAGGCTCTGTTAAATCACTATTTGCTGAGCTGATGGGAGCTATTTTGGCTATTGAGCATGCTTTAGTTCGAGGTTGGACAAATATTTGGCTAGAATCGGATTCATCTCTTGTTGTGATGGCGTTTAGTAAACCATTTGTTGTGCCTAGAAGATCAGGAATAGATGGGACAACTGTACGGCTACCCTTGGTAATTGTAATTTTTTGGCTTCTCATGTTTTTAGGGAAGGTAACCACTATGCCGATAAATTGGCTAACATAGGTTTAAATATCTCTAACTTTACTTGGTGGAATGATGTACATCGGGATATAGAACCGGACTTTTGTAGAAACCGGTTAGGTTTACCTAATTTTAGAATCAGATAGGTTTGAGGTTTAGGCTCTTCGTCCCCCTCATTTTTGTACCTATTTATCTTTTTCATTTAATGGATTTTTGGGTTTAGACCCAATTTATTAAAAAACAAAAAATACAAAGTGTATTTACAAAATACTTATAAGAAAGCAGAATACAAAGATAAATTACAAAGTATTTCACACAAAATATTTTCTATAAAGAATATGAACAAAAGTTCCTCGTATGTTTGTTTCTCTTTCTCTCAAAGATATTCACATTATGCAATTTTCACGTGGATGATATTCTCTCAAAAGTTGGTACTATTTCATTCTTTCAAGTTTTCTTTATATAGGCAATGGAAAGATATGTTGGAGGGTAGAATTAGAATCGACAAATATAGTTGTATTTTTGCATAACAGTCAGTGAAAATAGGAGACATAATGGTATAATAGTACAATTATTTTTTCACAAAATCAGTATAACAAAAAGAATATTTGATCTTGCACATTGTACTATTTTCTCACGTAAAATCTTTTTTATTTTATCTTTAAATATTCAGGAACTTCAAATAATATATGTATATATACATTATTTTTAAGAAAATAATTTATTCAATCAAATCACCACTAAGACTTATCTTTACAATATAAAAATTTCAAAAATAAATAAATATTTATTGCACGAAAAAATTCAAATTTTTAATTCAATATTTATTTATTTTAAAAATGATTTATATAATCTAGGGTTAATTATATTTTTAGCCCCTATAAATATCCTAAAATCTAGATTTAGTTCTTAGAATATTTTCGCTCTAAAAATGGCACCTCAAAAAATTTTCATCCATTCCATTAGTCCCCTATGTTAAATGTCACTAACGGATGTTGCCACGTGAAATTTTTTTGATGACTGGACATACACGTGGCATTGTTTGCATGGCAAAAAAATTATGACGTTGATGTCACGTGACAATTTCTTCCATTTTTTATTTTTTTATATTAATTAAAATTATAGCGACAAAAAGTCCGACGCTAATACGTTGCTAAGATGAACATCTTAAATAAATCTAGAATTTGTAGCTAATTTGTGGCTAATTGTAGATAATTCCTAGCAAACTTCTAACTAATTTAAACACATCATTCTTATAACTTAATTTTTTTTAATGATTTTTTTGCATAAAAGTTTGTAATCTTATAAAGATCTCTCACACAAAAATTAAAATTTTTTCTTCTTATGAATAATTAAATAAGATTTTTTTAACGCATATTTTTCATTAAATGCAAACAACGCAAGAGTTGACATATGATTGAATTTTGAAATGATATTTTGTAGAGAACTATCTTAATAATGCATAAAATAGATCTGAAAGGTTTCATGACATTTCAAATAAGTACCGATTTGTTTTTATTTTTTGATTGAAACAGATATATACGTGTTTCAATCAAAAAATTAAAATAAATCATGACTTATTCGAAAGACCGTGAAACTTTGAAGATCCTTTTAATGTGTTATTATATAGGTATCTACAAAATATTATCTCTAAATTCAATCATATTCTAATGTTTGTGTTTTTTTGTTTCATAAAAAATCAACGCTTAAAAAATTCATATTTAATTTATCTCATGTCAAATAAGCTTCAACATTTGTGCGAGAGATCATTATAATGTGATAAATATTCATAAAAATATCTTTAAAAATACGAAGTCTAGGTTATAATAATGATTTTCGCCTCTAGAAAAAAATACATATATATGTGTTTCGGTCAAAAAATTCAAAATAAATCGAGATTTATTTGGAATGCTATGAAACTTTTCAGAATTCTTTAATGTATTATTAGATAGGTGTCTACAAAATATCATTTCAAAACTTAATTATATGCCAACGTTTGCGTTGTTTCCATTTCATAGAAAATTGGTGTTAAAAAAATTCATATTAAATTTATCTCAAGTAAAAAAAATTTAAATTTTTGTGTGAAAGATCATTATAAGATTGTAAACTTTCACGCAAAAAATCATTAAGAAAAACGAATTTTAGGTCATAAGAATGATGTGTTTAAATTAACTAGGAATTAGTTAGGAATTAGCTACAAATTCCGCGATTATTTATGGATCTTATCGACGGATTAACGTCATACTTTCTATCACTATAATTTAATTAATATAAAAATAAATAAAAAAAATATATGAAATTGTCATGTTGTTCCAGGTCATCATTTTTTTTCACGCTGATATTGCTACATGTATGTCTGTTTAAACTGCCGTAAAGCGGCAAGAAGCAAAAATTTAGTTTTGAAGGAATTCCCTCCGGGATTTATATCGTCTCCACAAGGATCGGTGCGATACGAACGCCGTTCAACTGTCTCTATATTTCTCAGCTTGTTGTTCAAAAGATTTGGTTTAAAAGGTTCAAAGAACCATGAATAAAAGGCATAAAATATAAAGACGGAAAATATAAATTAAAGACTGAAATATAAACGGAGCCTTGTTGGGATTGGATCTCATCAATTGATAACACATGCATTCTTATGAACCTGTTAAACATAACTCAATCATTCGTCTAATATCCTCATGTATCACCTACGATTGAGGTCATCTCTAACGCAACGTCGAGAGAACAACCGTGTTGTCTCATTGGTGATGTCTCACGCAACAAAAACACAACACAGAGCATTAAGAACTGATACTCACACAAATGCTAAGCTTAAATATATGTCTAAAGTTTAGGACCTAACATGTAATCATTCTAGATCTAGATCTAAAGAGTACATGTCTATAACGGTTCAAATCAAAGATAAACAGGTAAACAAAGACGACACTCATATCGGATAAAAGATTGTTTTAAATAAAACATAATGATTATAATACGTGCATACGCTTAACCTGTATTACATGTATTCACCTAATCTGCCAAATGGTTGTGAACATCATTTTTCATCACTAATATCACGCACCCGCACAATATCGTATTGATCCTACTCATGCTACCCATGCTACTAAATCAACACAATACAATAGAAGATACAATGAATATCAACTTACAAAACCATGTCAAAAGTTTGTTCATTGATAGATGAAAACCTTAGATCAAAGATGTGAAAAGGTTTTGTCAAGACCCACAAATAAGCAATCAAAGATAATCAATCAATAGAGAATCCAAACTAGTTCACAAACATATATTAGATGAAATACATAAGGTATCAAAAGATTACATCCAAACCCCAACAAGAGATCAAAGATCTTACCTCCTCCCTCTTAGGGTTTTTATTTCTCTCTCTAAAATAAATTTGAAATCAAGAGAGATAAGTTATGATGTAAAAAATATTACATACCAACCTAAAAATCAAGAAAAGTACTTATATAGTACATTCAGGATCTGTCTTGTTCGCACTGCGAACAGATCCTTCGCCTTGCGAACAACAAATTAGGCACCTGAGATGCCTCTGAATAGTTAAACCGGCCTTCAGACTTTTCCATATATTCATTGTGCGAGCAATCCTTCGCACTTTGAAGGCTTTGCTACAAACTTCGCACAGCAAATTCTTGTCCAAATACTTACTACCTCGGACCCGGGGCTATTCGCTAGGACTTCGCTTTTCCTTCGCTCCAGCAAACCATTCGCTAGCTCCTTCGCATAGCGAATTTTGATGTCTTTTCTCTCTGTATGAACAATGTCAGGTTCCTAAGGGCCTTCGCTGGCAAAGTCGCTGTGCGAACTTATTGATGATTTTTCTGGGCAAATTTGTTAGGAAGTTTGCTGTGCGAACTTGTTGATGTTTTGTTGATGACTTGGTTTCCTTGTCAAAGTCCTTGTGTCTTACTCTTCTTATTTTGTGCCTAATTTCTGCATAATAACACACAAATCAAAGCAACCAAGAAATTTTTACACAATCAAGCATATCATTAAAAAGAAGAGTGATTATAATCACTTTCACCTACAAAAGAATGAAAGATGACAACATTTGATAGATCAAATAAGCAAAGTTTGACATCTAACAACTCTCCCCAACTATAGTTTTTCTTGTCCTCAAGCAAAGTATGCCTCTCATTTCGTAACAAGAGGATTTGCTCAAGATTAAAATTCACCCAGGAATGGACAAAATGGCTCAAACACAAAGAATGCAAACAAGCAATAGTTTCAAATGTTGAGAATCAAACAATGCACAAGAACTAAATTCTTAAAGAAAATATTAAGTATGTATCAATCAACAACTATGTTTTTCATGAATGAATCACTCTATCTCTTCTCTTCGAATAAGGATTGAAGAAATTACGCATTTGCAACCGCGGAGAAAATTTCACTCACCTAACAAACAATGCTAATATCAATCCAATTCATACAATATCTAACAATCAAAAGTGAAAATATGGAAGCAAGAAGATCACTAAGGTCTTTAAGGTTGTAGTTTGGTCGGATTTACAAATAAGGGACATTTCTAAGGCCATTGAAAGGAAATTGCTGATGCAAAAGAAACATTCACTGTACATGTTATTTACACATCCCAACTTCATTCCATTTATTTCTCAATTGTAAACCTTCACAAACCTTATTTCACAACTTATTCTTTCACTATTTTTATTTTCCAAGTAAGCATTCTTTTTCTCTTTTTTTTACATTCATATTCACACAACTTTTTTCAATGCTTGCTTGAATTTTTCAAAAGTTGTAGCAACCTACCATCTTCTTTTTCATTCTCCCCAACTTGATTTTTACCCAACCCTCAAGTGAATGCTCTTGATTTTTATGGCAAAGAGGACAATTAAAACAAAATTCAAGGGTTCAAGAAAACTTTTAGAATCTCATAAAATTCAGAATGAGATTCACATTGTTTAGGCTCAAAGGGGGTTAACGAATTCTCCCTGCTCACAGGTAAGTTGCATTTGGACATGGTTATGCTGAATAAAAACAAGTGTCTTGATCATTTCTAATGCTCAAGATAAATCATGAGTTAAAAGAATCAATAAGGTTTATTAAAAATCTAGCATTTAGTACACAATGGAGGCTTTCTCGCAATTTGTGGTTTTTAGTCCTAAGTGAAACATTTATTCAACAAGTTGCTAAAAGAACAATTTTCATTTACATAAAAATTTAAGTTCTTAAGCATTATAAGATTCTAAACAAAGGTAACCATGTACCTTGACATTATTCTCTTGCTTAATACTATCATCGCCATCTAAACTTGGATGAATCTTCGTTGAATGCTTTTATACAAAGAGCAACAAATTTAGAAGGAGTTCTCATCATTCCTAATCACACTAGAGAAAACATAAAAGAAAACAAATATATACAATATAAACAAATATACAAAGCTTAAAAATATAGAACAATTACAATGCACTTCAATATCTCTACACCAATCCCCGACAACGACACCATTTTTATGAACTGCAGTAAAGCGGCAAGAAGCAAAAATTTAGTTTTGAAGGAATTCCCTCGGGGATTTATATCGTCTCCACAGGGATCAGTGCGATACGAACGCCGTTCAACTGTCTCTACATTTCTCAGCTTGTTGTTCAAAAGATTTGGTTTAAAAGGTTCAAAGAACCATGAATAAAAGGCATAAAATATAAAGACAGAAAATATAAATTAAAGACTGAAATATAAACGGAGCCTTGTTGGGATTAGATCTCATCAATTGATAACACATGCATTCTTATGAACCTGTTAAACATAACTCAATCATTCGTCTAATATCCTCATGTATCACCTACGATAGAGGTCATCTCTAACGCAACGTCGAGAGAACAACCGTGTTGTCTCATTGGTGATGTCTCACGCAACAAAAACACAACACAGAGCATTAAGAACTGATACTCACACAAATGCTAAGCCTAAATATATGTCTAAAGTTTAGGACCTAACATGTAATCATCCTAGATCTAGATCTAAAGAGTACATGTCTATAGCGGTTCAAATCAAAGATAAACAGGTAAACAAAGACGACACTCATATCGGATAAAAGACTGTTTTAAATAAAACATAATGATCAGAATACGTGCATACGCTTAACCCGTATTACATGTATTCACCTAATCTGCCAAATGGTTGTGAACATCATTTTTCATCACTAATATCACGCACCCGCACAATATCGTATTGATCCTACTCATGCTACCCATGCTACTTAATCAACACAATACAATAGAAGATACAATGAATATCAACTTATAAAACCATGTCAAAAGTTTGTTCATTGATAGATGAAAATCTTAGATCAAAGATGTGAAAAGGTTTTGTCAAGACCCACAAATAAGCAATCAAAGATAATCAATCAATAGAGAATCCAAACTAGTTCACAAACATATATTAGATGAAATACATAAGGTATCAAAAGATTACATCCAAACCCCAACAAGAGATCAAAGATCTTACCTCCTCCCTCTTAGGGTTTTTATTTCTCTCTTTAAAATAAATTTGAAATCAAGAGAGATAAGTTATGATGTAAAAAATATTACATACCAACCTAAAAATCAAGAAAAGTACTTATATAGTACATTCAGGATCTGTCTTGTTCGCACTACGAACAGATCCTTCGCCTAGCGAACAACAAATTAGGCACCTGAGGTGCCTCTGAACAGTTAAACCGCCATTGAGACTTTTCCACATATTCATTGTGCGAGCAATCCTTCGCACTGTGAAGGCTTCGCTACAAACTTCGCACATGAATTCTTGTCCAAATACTTACTGCCTCAGGTCTGAGGCTATTCGCTAGAACTTTGCTTCTCCTTCGCTCCAGCGAACCATTCGCTAACTCCTCCGCACAACGAATTTTGATGTCTTTTCTTTCTGTATGAACAGTGCCAGGTTCCCAAGGGCCTTCGCTGGCAAGTTCGTTGTGCGAACTTGTTGATGATTTTTCTGGACAAATTTGCTGGCAAGTTCGTTGTGCGAACTTGTTGATGTTTTGCTGCTGACTTGGTTTGATTGTCAAAGTCCTTGTGTCTTACTCTTCTTATTTTGTGCCTAATTTCTGCACAATAGCACACAAATCAAAGCAACCAAGACATTTTCACACAATGAAGCATATCATCAAAAACAAGAGTGACTCTAATCACTTTCATCTACAAAAAGAATGAAAGATGCCAATATTTAATGGATCAAATAAGCAAGGTTTGAAATCTAACAATGTCCAATCATCAAAAAGTTTCAGACGACATGTCACGTCAACATCCGTAATTGTATGGATGCAAATTTTTGGAGAAACCGTTTTTTGAATAAAAATGTTTTAGAGACTAAAACTAAATTTTAAAATATTTATAGAACTAAAAACATATTTAACTCTATAATCTATAATCATTTGTTAAACTCTTTGATATGATTAATGTTGAAAAAGAAGAATTCAATTTAAGTTTGAGCAATTTGTGTTTTTATTTTATTTTATTTTTATAAAACAATCTGATTACAATAACACAATAATAACAAGTTGATAACATCTAATTATCAAATAAATACTTTAAATCTTAATAAATTAGTCACAAAACTATAATGGTTTGTTATAAAATGAATATTAAATTAATCACATTTTGTCAATTAATAATTTATAACTAATTAATACATTTATTTATGATATATATATATATATATATATATATATATATATATATATATATATATATATATATATATATATATATATATATATATATATATATATATATATATATATATATATATATATATATATATATATATATATATATATATATATATATATATATATATATATATATATATTCTTAATAAATTTACAATTGACTAATTTTTTATCTTTTAAAATAGTTATTCAAAAACTCAATCACATATATTTTATTAATAAAAATAATAATATTTACAATCCTTCAAAAATACTTTAACAATATTAATTTAATTATTTTAGAATTCTTTAATATTATTGATTTTCTGCGATTATTTAAGATGATTGATAGAATTCTTTTGATCATTCTTTCAGCAAAGTGATGCTTTGTAAATTATTTAACAACTATATAAATTATTGTATTACTATCCTTCAGGATGCTTCTTATGTTTTTCAGAAATTATATAATGAATTATTATTTTGCTATCTTTTAAAAATGTTTGTTAAATTCTTTAAGAACTATATAATATTCTCTATTTTACAATTATTTTATTATTTTTTATTTTATTATTCTTTATTTTATTATTTTATAACTATATAATAAAATTATTATTTTACTATTACTCAAGATGTTTAATAAATTCTTCATAACACTATCCTATGTTTGATAAATTCTTCGTGATAAACTATATAACAAACACATTAGTTTATAAAAAACTTAACAAATATTTTTGAAGAACCATAGACTTATTTTATAAAGGAATACAAATGAAGGAGAGAAAGTGAAGGGAGAAATAGGATTATATTATTCTTGTTACCAATGTTTTCAAGTATAATATAAATCTTATTAGACATATGTAATAATAAAAATTAGAAAATACATTTATTTTTTGTGTTGTTATGACTAAAGCAGAGTCTTATATTATGTATTTCGCATAATTCAAAATGCCATATTTTTCTCATTATAAAATTAAATTAAATTACTTTTATACATAGAGAAATAAATATTATATTTTTAATTTATAAATTAAAAAAATATCACTATAAAATTAAATGGGATTAATCCTTATAATAGTTAAACTAATTTAAAATATTATCATTATATGATTAAACAAGATTACTTCTTATAAAAATTCATATAAAATATCTATACACAAATAGGATTAGAATTTGTATGGATACAACTTAAAAGAAAAAATGTATTAAAAAAGTATTAAGATGTGTTTTGGCCTGAGCCCGGCTTGACCGAGCAGGCCCAACCCAATGGTATTTTGTCAAGCCTAATCCAGCTTGAGCCACAGCTGTCGAGCACAGGTTTTTCGCCGGGCAGGCAATGGCCCCTCCACGGGCAAGACCTTCTCCCCTGTCGAGCAGAACAATGTGCTCTTCGCACGTTCTCCACGTGCACCCCTCTGCGGGGACACGTCACCAACCAACTACCCACCTCTGAAAGGGCAGGTCAAACCCACTTTCCGGAGATCACAGGACAATTGGACTAGGGCGAAGACCATGTTCTGGTCTTCACTACGCCACGTTAGCCCTAGCAGTCATTTGAGTTGGGTCTGGCCATCCAGCCCAACTCAAATGACCGTTGGCCCTGCGCTGGGGTCTCTCTATAAATACCTCTTTCACAAGAGGGTCAGATATGCAATTCTTACCCTTTTTCTGTATTTGATGTCACTCTGTCCAAACACTTACTTTGCCATCGGAGTGCTTGCAGGTACACCCCCCATCTCCCTTACACAACACCGGTCAGGAGACAGCAGATCAACGGCGTGTGACAAATCCGTGGTCCCCTTCTGATCAGGCCAGATCAAGATACAATATCAAAAATAACAACACACAACTCCAAAAACATCACAACAACACATAAGATAGATGTTTTAATCAACAATATTAATTAGTTATTTTTAATTAAAATTTATGATTTATAAACAATATTAAATAGTTTTTAATTACATTTTATGATTTCACTAATATCATGTCTCTATATTTATGTTATAATTTTAATAGGGTTTTTAATATTCGATTTTGCTACTTATTATAATGATTTCTTTGTTCTATTTAAATGATCTCATTTTACTCTTTAATTATATGAAAAGAAAAAAAAATACTAATTCAAATATTATAAATACAAATTTATCAACTATTTTTCTAAAGTATTTGAAATAGATCAAAGAGAATATAGTAAGAAACTAAGTAGATAATTTAATATTGTGTATTGTTGATACAAATATTTGACAAAACGATTTTATTTTTATATCCTGGAAAAATGTATTGTTGATATAAATATTTTTATAAATAGAATTCGAAATAAAATTAATTTTTATACATGTATAAAATGTGTTTTTAATTCAAATATTTTTATACACGAAAAAAATGAATGGTTAATACAAATATTTTTATAAAAAAGAAAAATTATTTGTTGATACAAATATTTTTATAAATAAAAAAAATGTATTGCTGGTAAAATATTTTTTTATGCAAAAAATTATCTACTATTGATACAAATAATTTTATAAATAAGAAAAAGAAAATTATTGATATAAATAAGTAGTAGTTCAACCCCAAAACAAGATTGAGACCTCAATACCTCAATCAGATTCATAGCAAAGATCAACCAGAGTGGTAGAGGAGATGAGATACTTCTTCTAGATAAAATTACAACATGAACACGATCAATTATTTTAAAATCAAAGAGTTGTGTTATGACTCTTGTGAAAGGTACTAATTAGCTTGATATAACCGTATTTGAACGGTGCATGTCAATACAACCCTCATGGTGATTTCAACTAATATTCATTGTTCTCAAATACTTTTGATTTCAACTTTTAGATTAACACCATTTAGGTACATGCATTAGTTTTATGCACACAAAAATTTTAAGAAGTATGATTTAATCTTTAATTTTCAATTTTTCCAATATTTATCAAATGATATCCAAACAGGCATACAAAATAAATTAATTCAAGATAAAAGAGATTGTTATTTAGGACTTCTTGTGTTTTCTCTTATTTAATGTTGGTTGACTATTCATGGTTTATTGTCTTGTTGAATATATATATATATATATATATATATATATATATATATATATATATATATATATATATATATATATATATATATATATATATATATATATATATATATATATATATTGGTTGAAAATATACATGTTGAAAAAGTCCTATATTGCTTTGTTTTGTAAATGAAGAGAGTCAAGGCTATATGTGGGATACAAGTGTTTTGAAGTCTCACATGACTTAGTTTTGTAAAGGAAGAGGGAGTCCAAAGCTATATATAGGATCAAGTTTTTCATTCCAAGATGTAGCAGTCAAATGCACTTTAAGCTTGTATTTAGTTTTATTTGTTCTCTTATACTCTTGTATTAGAGTGTTGTGAAATATAGTTAAATATTTGTTTTGGAGTGTGTGGATGTACTGGAGGTATGAGTTATTTGAGGGTATATTATGTGTTGTAACAATTTTCACATTGTGTTGGAGTTTCCACCTTATGTTCTTATGTTGTGATTGTATTTCTCTTTTTTCTCTACGTTTTGTTTGTGTGTTTCAACAAGTGGTATCAGTGGTTCGATCCGGGGATAAATGTTCTTAGTATACTATGTACCTGCATTTTTGTTTGATCTTCCACATCAGAAAAGAAGGGTAGTCTTGTGAAAGAGTTGTTGAGTTGCAGTCTAAAATTCTGATGTGCAGTTTGGGTTAGAGAAAATTGATGGAAGATTTTTTTTTACTTGTGGAAAGTTCAAGTCAAAGATGTGTTGATACAACCAAAATTACATACGGTGCAAGATTATGTCGGTGGTTGAATAACTTCCTGTCAACAAGGAAGATGCACCATAATGTTTCAACCTAGTTATGAACACGTGAAAATCTTGAATTAGTTTACCTTCAAGTGAAATATACTCTTCTTTAGGTGGAGTATGATAGTTTATTAAAACTATGATTGGCGATGAAGACAATGTGAAATTCTTGAAGTGAAATTTATTCTTCATGATAAAATATATAATTTTTGGTGATGACAATGTGAAATTTTTGAAATGGTTTATCTTCAAGTAACATATATTCTTCATGAGAGAGTATAATAGTTTTTAAAACTATGATTGTCCCGGAAGAAAATGTAAAAATTCTTAATGTTGCGCATTTCCATAACACTTTTCTTGATCTCGCACAATAAATCAAAATAAAACATTTTTTATCCGAAATAAAATCTCTTATTCGTAATTGTGTGTATAAATATTTATCTTTTTACAATTTTATAAACATTGAAAGAAAAATCATATTAAAACTAAGATAAAACGTAACACTTGTAATATGATACAAGATAATAAAATTATTGTTAACAACTTATTGCACACACTCGTGCGACACACAATTTTGTATATGTATAACCCTTAATTCATTTAACCTTAAACACTAGTTTATTTTTCCACAATTCTTTCTGATCTCTCCATTTGATCCAGTGAGAGGTTTAATATCTCCCATCTTGATCATAGCAGCAGCAAAATCAGATGAAAAAGATTTTGGATTAGCACTATAGCCACTCACTATAGAATCAGTAGACCCGCCGTTGAAAAGCTGTTGGTCTGAATGGAGAAGACCTTTCTTCTGAACAAGATTCTTGAAGTAGTCGTTATCAAAAGAAATGGGAGTCTGAAGATCAAGGGGTGCCAAATTGTTATCTCCTGTTCCGTTTACATTTGGACAATTTGATTGCCTTGTAGTAGCAAAAGAAGTATCTATGTTGGTTTCAGTGTAGATTCTTGCCCTAAAGGTTGTGCACCTTGCTTGTCCAATTGTGTGACCACCTGACAATGCAACTAAGTCTTTGAGGGAAAGACCATTTTTACTAAACATGCTGGCGAGTACTTTGAGGTCAGAATCTGGTCTCGGAATGGCGGCAGTTGCGGCGGATTGACTGGCTGTCTTAGCGTCTCTTCTTCCAAGTTTTACATTCCAAGTTGGGCCTCCAAGCTGCCATATAAAATAAAAACAACACGATTAAAAATATTAATTAACTAAATCATGGTTAGTTTGGTATCTAGATTTTTGTAGGTTAACTAAATCATTGTTATATGATCACACGTACAATTGCGACGGAATCTGCAGCAGCAATGGCAAGAATATCAGCACATGACACAACTCCGGGACATACATTCTCTACGGCTGATTTTATATTATCAATGACTTCGAATCCACGAGCAGAGTTATTGTTCGGGGGCGCGTGTTGCTCTCCGGTAAAGGTTGGTGTGTCATCGAGTAGAATTGACCCATCACAACCCTGTTACATTAAGTTATTCACGGTGTTTATGAGATACAATTATGAGTTTGAATTTATATATGAGAAAACTTACATTGACAAAACAATCATGGAAGAACAAACGGAGGATGGAAGCACCTATTCGAGCCTCCTTTGATATGGCAGATTGCACGGTGGATTTCACGGTAGAAAGGAGTTTGGGACAAGAACTCGAATAAAAGTTTGTAGAAAGTGTTGCATTGGCACTCCCTATTATTAGAACAAATAGAATCAAACCGATCATGGTTAATCTAGAGCTAGTTAAAGCAGCCATTAAGTAAATCTTCTACTAACAAAGAACTTTCACTTATAGTGGTTTATCAAATTATAGAATTAGTTCCATATTTATAATGGTTCTTAGCAATAATAGGGTTGTCTGAGTCAATGTGTAACACGTAGAAAATAGACAAATCATTTATGCATGGGCCGGGAAAATTAATGTGGCCATATATTATTATGAGATTTTTTCAAAAAAGTAGTGCTCTATTATTATAAAAAAAATACTATTTATTTGAAATTTTTTTGTTCTCATAACTTTCCATATAGATACATCTCTCCTAATGAATTTATTATTATGGCAGATTATTATAACAATATGGTTAGTAGGTGTATGATTTGATCAACTCAAAGATAACGAAGTGTAAATTAAAGCAGTGCAATTTTGTCAAAGTGCTTACTATTCCTCCAAGAAGTTCCTATCAAATAACCTTTTAATGAGTCATATCTAACATGTGATATCCATATTGGATAACGACGAAAGAGGGGGAAAAGAAGAAGATTTGACTGCAATCAAAGTTTCTGAGAACAAATGAAAAACAAGCATAATCATATACTTATGTTTAATACAATAATAATATAAGTGTAGATTGATTAGAATAGTATTTCATTAGTTAGATAGTATTTGAATAGTATTTTTAATGGTAATAATATAATTTTTATGACTGTAAATTCACTTAATTTTGATGCATTTGTTAAGATGACATTTAATATATAAATTATTTATAAAAATAAGTAAGGTAGTGTTTTCATTGCTCATCCAAAAAATGAAAAGTTTACGGTTACAAGGGAATAGAAAAGAGACATATATTACTTTGCATTGGTCCCACAAAGTGGGAATGGTTATAAGTTATGGATGCTAGAACTTAAGGTTTAAAATTCATCATTAACATATATGTTATTTTCGATGAGGCTTGTAGAAGGATGAAGTGTAAACACTAGAAGGTGAAAGAATAAAAAAATTTGGAAGAGAAATAAAGAAAAAGTTAAGGAGACTGGAAATAAAAGAAAAAGTTAAGACTCTTGATTCTAGTTTTAGTGTGGTTAAATTTATAGTTTATTTAGGTTATTATTAACTCGTGATTTGTTAAAAAAAAGAAAAGGAAATTGTTCAATCTTAAAGATACGTGTGTATTGACATTTGTTGTTATGTTTTGAATGTGGTATAAGGGTTGCACAATGTGATAAAAGTCTCTATCCCGTGATGAAATAATTGAGTCTATTATATAAGAAATGAGAAGTCACACATCTACGTCCACTAGAAAAATGATTAAATATACACTACGATAAATGACAAAACAAAAGGAACCGGCCCAAGAAAGTACGATTGTAATCTAGAGAAAGAAGCTCGACCTCGAAAAAAATGAGATTGATATAGATTGAAGAAAACTAATCTACAAAGACAACAAAAGGAGACAATGCAAGTTTAAAATCCTTACCTCGGCCACACCGAAGAAGGCTTGGGAGAAACTGTTCCTATCCGATTCTAGCCTTAGTCGATAACCTGATAGAAAATGATCAACACAATGACATCACAACAGTGACGTCGGGAGGCAAATATCCTCATCAGACAGAAGGTTTTAGGACCTAGTGATTAGGCTTGGACCCACCGTAAAATAAAACACCTGATTAAGGCAAAAGGAAAAAAGAAAGATTGTCAGCAAGAGGGTTAGTAGAACTCGTACAATACTTCATATAAAATTGAGAATACACGCCAAATCATGTACACACAAAAATTCCATTAACACATTTTTGCCTCTTACCTCTGACAATCACTGACATGGACATCAAAGTGTGTGTATATACCCTCTTATCTTTTACAAGATGACCAGGGTATGAGAAGGAGACCGCTCTTAAGAATAACCAGGACCTTATAATTCCTTGAAGAAGCTTCCTTACGGAAGAAACAAAACCAAATTATTCCAAAATCATCCTAACTAAACAAATTAGGCAAAATACCATTTTTTGTCCTTTAACTTTACCTTGAGGTCCATTTTGGTCCCTCAATTTTAAAAAATTTCAAGTTGATCCTTTAATTGTTTAAATAGTATCACGTTCATCCTTTCTGTTTGCTCCGTTAGTCAAAGTCAACATTGGTGTACAAGTGGCACACACATGTAACTGATGTGGAATTTTTCTACCATATGGAATATAAGGTCCAAAAAATAATCCTAAATGGCTAAAAAACAAAGGGCATTTTTCTCTAATCATGATAAAAAAGAGGGCACTATTGGCTTTTTCACTTGTCTTCTCTACCACCAAAAAATCTATAAACCTTAATAATTGTTAAAAACCCAAAATTTCAAATCTTTAAACCTTATTAATCCAGATTTTATGATGAATCGTTTACATTGAACATGAATCAAAATTAAAAATCCAAATATATAATAATGCATATTTAAATTTTAAGAATTTTCTGATTTGGGGAAAATTTTCCAAATTCCGGCGAGAGTATGAATTGTTTAGGGGAAGTTATGAATTTTTCAGCGATAATTTTTTGGCAAGCTTAACATGACTATTTATAAGTTGTTTCCTCCAAAAATATTATTTTAATTTTTCAAAAATATTATTTTGTTGAAGTTCCTGCTGAAATTATTCAGGATGGTGTAATTTGTTGTGAGGTGCCATCCAATCTTCTTGGAAAGGTTACTTTCTGCAGATTTCAGAAATTATTGCGCACATGTAATAAAAACCATCGCGTGTCAGAAATTATTGAGCAACTTTCATTAATTATATTAAAGGTTTATATAAAATTGGTGCATTGTTTGACGCTCAAGCAACATATGTTGTTAGCCTGCAATATATTTTTGGATGAATATTTAAAATTGCTATATGGTCATCCATATAATACAAGTTAAGAGAAAGAGGGGCAGGGGATTATGCAGAAGTTTCACTCAGATCTGGGTATAAAAAAACAGAAATATTTGGGTACGAATATGAGGCTTGAGGTATTTGTTTAAGGCTTTGAGCAGTGGCATTAGTGTGTTTAGATCTGGGTATGAAAAAGTTGAAAGATTAGGATATGAATGTGAGTCTAGGAGTGTATGACGTTGAAAGAGAGGGAATAAGGGGATGGAAGGAAGAAGATGAAATATATATTCCACGTCAGCTGTCACGTATACCAAAACAAACGTCTGTTTCACCCAAATGGACGGAAAGGACTTTTGTGACTTTATTTGAACAATTAAAGGATCAACTTGGAACTTTTTAAAATTGATGGACCAAAATGAACCATGAGGTAAAGTTAAAGGACCAAAAAGGGTATTTTACCAACAAATTATATAGTATTTTACTGAGATAATTACGATGAAGAATCAAGGAAAAGGGTGAAACACTAAGAACAAAGGAAAGTCAAATAAGAATTCCACGAGAAAGAAAATCGTGATGCAGCTGTATACTAAAGCAACGCTATTCAACAACAAAAGAGCAAAGCGACAAGTCAAAGGCATAACGACGCAATCTTAACTTCTTGCCAAGATAACATTGCATTTTAAATAATTAAGTGTGGTGCTTCTAAGGAATAGAATAACGTGTTTATGGCATAGTGTGGCACATCAAGAGCATATCAGGACGTGTCTAAGGAATAACATGAAGCATCTAATGCGTAGCCTACCGCATCTAGGGAATAATGTCGCTTAATTTCGAGGGTTTTACTCACAAACTCTTTCAAAGGCCTTTATAAAACCCCAACTATTGGGGCAAAGTTAAGAAAGGGCTATGTTCACGGTTTGTAAAACATCTGCTTCAAAATCGGAAAAGGGTATCTGAATGTTGAAGTCGTTTAAAACCCCAACATAAAAATAAAAAATATCTTCCTTGACACCTTTAGGATGGAGTATACAAACTCGTTCTCCGAGAATACATGATTCCAAGACAACATCATCATCGGACCCTGTTGAAGATATTTACTTTTTTGGATCGAAGCTTTGCGATTTCTATATCATCAAAGATGTTATTCTTATAGTTCATGACTTCGAGATTGAAGGGAGCAGCGGTCATCATCGAAGTCTTTACAAAACCTGAGGAAGATGAGTCAGGGTCAAAATCACTTTTAGAAGTGAGAATATCACCATAAACTTCATATATAACCCGTCTATACTCTTCTAATCCTAAAGCGTCTTCCATTTCCCACATGTATTGCTCCCACAACTTCTTTCTCTCCATGACACTCATACAAACGACACTACCACTACCCTCAACGCCCTGTTCCCCAAAGACGATCATTCTTTCTAAAAAGAAAGTAGAAGGATAAGATAAATCAAGAAGGGTAAGAAAATAACTGTGAGTAACGAGAAGCTAGAAATTGAAATGGGAGTTTAATTGTTAAAAAAGATAATGCATGACCAAAATGAGAAGAGGGAGAGAGGAAAGAAAGGCTTTTAAAGGACTCAGCACCCAAGGATAGCTAGGGAGTAGCCATTAACAGTCATCATTACACTAGAGAAAATGAAAGGACACGACCCTCTAAGGAATTCATGACATGTAAGGACCTGAGAAGAAAAGTCGATCTATAGCACGATATCAGTCAAATATATCCAGCCTCATGTTATTGCCGAGTATTGTACCCTTGTAAACAGATATAGTACTCAAGGGGCTTATGTACATGCAAAATATATTTTAAGTCGGGTTAAGCATGAACTAGACTACGATAGCAAGAAAGGTCGAGCAATGCAGAGAGCTAGGCAAGTATCTCCTATAGCCCGGACCGATCACATAACCCGACTCCCATCAGCCGAGCTCCTAGGAAGTCGAGTACAGACCCCGTCAACCCGGTACTTACGCCGGATATGAGCTCAACCGCCATACCAACAGTTGTAACGGTGGCGACACATCAATACGGACGTTACCAGAGCTTCAAAGCCTACATTCATGAAAGGGAATTACAATAATATGTCCATGTAATGTCAGAAGGTCAAGAGACTTCTCTTAATGGCATATCTTAATGGAAGACTATAAAAGGGGCTCCCACATGAGGGTTAAGCAAGACACAATCATCTTGAGACAATACACAATACAAGTGTAGCTCTCAAATCCCCAAATATCCCTCACAATATAGACATTGTAGTTTTTCTTGTCCAAGACAAGGGGAGTTAGCACTTTTGGTGTATCTAATCATTTTTAGCTAGAACTATATATATATATATATATATATATATATATATATATATATATATATATATATATATATATATATATATATATATATATATATATATATATATATATATATATATATATATATATATATATATATATATATATATATATATATATATATATATATATATATATATATATATATATTTCATATTATGGTTCTGATTGGTAACTTATTTGTAGTTTTTCTTGTCCAAGACAAGGAGAATTAGCACTTTTGGTGTATCTAATCATTTTTGGCTTGAAATATATATATATATATATATATATATATATATATATATATATATATATATATATATATATATATATATATATATATATATATATATATATATATATATATATAATTCATATTATGGTTCTGATTGGTAAAAACTAGCTTATGGTTGATAGCTTACAAAATGACATAAACGGACATTCTTAATAAAGAAATTAGTAATTTCATTATCTTATTATATTATACTATAAAATTAATTTTTATTTGATAAAAGTAAATGTATTAATAGCAACATGTAAAACAATTTTAATATATATATATATATATATATATATATATATATATATATATATATATATATATATATATATATATATATATATATATATATATATATATATATATATATATATATATATATATATATATATATATATATATATATATATATATATAATTGAAGATATCATTAAAATATATAAATTTGCATATAAGTTTTATAAGTTTTGCAATTTAATATGAATATATTGACAACGAAATTCAATGAATAAAAGAACTAACAAACCATACATAAAGCAGAGGTATTTCTTAAAGTCATTTATGAGAACAAAAAAGTAAAAGTAATCTTAATAACTACAATTCTTGTTTTGGTTAACTCATTCTTTCGTAAAATATAGTTTTTTTTTTCTAATTTTATAATAAAATTTAATAAAATACGTGAAATATTAACATTGTAATTTTGAATTTAGTTATATTAATCTAAAATAATAACAAAAATAAGTTTATTGTCTAATATTTTACAATAAAACTGCAATAATATTTTAAACTTTCTTTACCTTTGTTGATTTCATTGAGTCTCCTATGATGTTTTACTAACTTGAGAATTATCAAAACTATTTTAAAATTAATTATAGAATTTATATTTAATAAATGAAATAATGTCTAATAAAGTAGAGATAAATAATAAGGGTATAATTGAAATAAAAAGTTATAAGCTAAAAGTTACAAATTCAAAAGTTACTTCCAATAGTTTTTGATAAAAAAAGTTAAAAGTTAGTTAAAAATCTATAAACAAAAAGCTAAAAAATAGTTACCAAACAGAACTTTTTAATTAAAATGAGTTGAAAAACTAAAAAGTAAAAGTTAAAAACTCTTTTATTGATCTTACTGATCAGACTCATATACTAGCTAATAGTTAACGTAGTAAAGCAATATAAACTTTATCGACTTTCAATTGTTTATTATCAGGTTACTTATCGGCTATCTTTATTTTTTAACAAACATAATATATGTATATAGTTCAATCAAATTCTCAATCTTGATTAAAATGTTCATGAAAATTTGAGAGTTGTATTGATTTTTGATTTAATGTAATTACATAATCGAGTCGATTCAAGTTTCATATTGGCTTTCAATTTGTTTAGAGATGCGGAAGAATGAACTTTATTTTTTTTAAGCCATATTCTTTATCATTAAAAAGGAAGAATCGTGATTTTATAAACGAACTAGTGTCCACTATAAACACTATAGTTCCTCTTACAACCATAAATACATACACACAAAGAAAGGTAGATAAATAGATATACATAGATGCATGGAGAGAGAGAGAGAGAGAGAGAGAGAGAGAGAGAGAGAGAGAGAGAGAGAGAGAGAGAGAGAGAGAGAGAGAGAGAGAGAGAGAGAGAGAGAGAGAGAGAGAGAGAGAGAGAGAGAGAGAGAGAGAGAGAGAGAGAGAGAGAGAGAGAGAGAGAGAGAGAGAGAGAGAGAGGGAAAAGCCTAAATGTGTTTGTTTCTTCCACAATTTAAACAAACGAGTCTCAAAATAATTATAGTGCATCAGATACTTTTAATGAAGAGAGAAAGAGAGAGAATAAAGCAATAAGGATTGTATTATTGAATAAAATAATAATAAAATTTAATTACAAATTATTTATATATATAACTGACTTGTCTACTAAGTAAAATAACAAACTAAGTAATAAACTCTAAACACTAATTAACTTTGGGCTTGAGCCACATAACTCAACTTGAATTATATATAATATCTCAACACGCCCCTCGTAAAATTCAAGTTGTCGAAACACGCAAATCATTTTTGATATGAACTATTACTAATTTCATTCTTAAAGTTAGGAACTTGTGATCTTCAATCATTTGGTGAAAATGTCGCTCAAGTATGCTTCTTGAGCAATGTCTCACTTCATGTTCACCTCAATTTACCTTCTCTCTAAGAAAATGAAATCTAGCTTCGATGTGCTTGCTCCTTCCATGCAAAACTGCATTATTCGCAAGATTTAGGGTTGAATTATTGTCGATCTGCAGCACCAGAGGTTTCTTCAGTTCGACCTCAATCTCTTCCAGCATAGATCTAATCCAAATTTCTTGACACGTAGCATAGAATCCTGCTATATATTCAACCTCACTCGATGACAATGCCACTATAGGTTGCTTTCTCGAGCACCATGAGATTGAGGTACCAAATACTTGAAATAAATATTCAGGCGTGCTTCTTCAATCTTTCTTATCTCCACACCAATCAGCTTCTGAATAGCAAGTAACCATAGCTTCTTTACTTTAAGAATCTCGTCGAGATAAAATTCCATAGTTTGTCGATCCTTTTAAGCATCTTAGGATTCTTCTTGCGGCCTTCATGTGTGACAACCTTGATTCACTCATGTATCTGCTTACTAATCTGACTGAGAAACATATATCAGGTCGACTGTTGCACACATATCTTAGAGATCCAACAATTTATTTGAACAAAGATGCATCTACTTTGTCTTCCTCTCCATGCTTTTCCAACATAAAATTTGGTTCGACAGGCGAACATGCAGAAGTGGAATCATCCATCCTGAATCTCTTAAGTATATCCTTAACATACTTCCTTTAATGTTGCACCATACCTTGCTTCGACATTTGAATTTCCATGCCTACGAAGTAAGACAACTTTTCCATATCTGACATTTCAAATTCCTTTTTCATCAGCTCTTTGAACTTCGACAATTTCTTTAAGCCATTTCTAGTTACTAGCAAGTCATCGACTTATAATCAGATGATTGTTATATCTTGCGCCACTACCTGAACATAGACGTTGTACTCAGATTTTCATTTGATAAATCCAATTTTACTAAGTATGAATCGATTTTCTTGTTCCATGCCCTAAGTTTCTGCTTGAGACCATAGAGCACTTTGTGTAACTTGTATACTTTCCTTGCTTCCTCCTAAATCATAAACCTAGGAGGTTGTGTGATATACGCCTCTCCATCTAAAGTTCCATTCAAAAATGATGATTTCACATCTAAGTGAAATGTCAACCATCCTTGATTGCATGCCAAGTCTACCATTAGTCGAACAGTCTTCAAACTTGGACAAGTGCAAAGATTTCAGAGTAGTCGAGTCCTGCTCGCTGAAGAAATCCTCAAGCTACCAATATTGCCTTATGTCTTGCTATTGACCCATCAATATTGTGCTTTAACTTGACCACTCGCTTCACTTTGATAACTTTTGTATGTGCTGGAAATTTGACCAACCCCCACGTGTTGTTTCTTTCAATTGCTTGTAACTCTTCGACAATAGCAGACTTCCATTATTTATCTTTGAAGGTTTCATTATACTTGATTGGCTCAACACCTACAAGTAAAGAAAAATGAACTATTTTTCCATCTATTATGACTTCATCATCACCAACCACTTCATAGTCTTGAAGTCTTATTGGACGAGCTCTAGTTCTTTGAGGTCTATGGCTTGTTCTAGCCATATCCTCTTCGACTTCAACTGTATTGGGTAATGTCAATAATAACTTCGACTTCAATTGGAATGTTGACAATATCTTCGACTTCGACATCATTACATGCTTCGTCGAAATCATTGATCATCAATGGCTTGTCAATTGTAGTACTAGAATTCTAGTCCCAGGCAGAATTTTCATTAAGCACAGTATCTCGAGTAATCAAAATTTTCTGATTAATTAGATTGAATAACCTGTATGCTCTAGTCTTATGATATTCTATCAGAATCATAGGTTCACTCTTGCCATCAAGCTTCCTTCTTCTTGCATCAGGAACATGCTTGTAGCAAATAAAGTCAAACACCTTCAGATGACTCGCTGACGATCGTTTTCCACTATGCACTTCTCCAGGAATGTTTTTCTTCAACTTCTTGGTAGGGAACCCGTTCAGAATATAAATAGCAGTTAAAACAGCCTCAACCCATAAGGACTTTGGCAAATTCTTCTACTTCAACATGCATCTCCCCATGTCCAATATGGTCCTATTTCTTATTTCCGCTATTCCATTATGTTAAGGAGTATAAGGAGAAATTACCTCATAATCAACACCATGTTCTGCACAAAATGCTTCAAATATGTTGGATCTGTATTCGCCACCTCCATCTGTTCACATAACTTTGATCTTCTTTTCACTATGGTTTTTGACAAGCATCTTGAGTCTCTTAAAGATTTCGAATACTTTGTCCTTTCTCTTGATCATATAGATCCACAGCTTTCGACTAAACTCATCGACAAATGAAACAAAATACTTGTTTCCACCAATGGTATGCTCCTCAAATGGACCACATACATTTGAATGTACAACTTCGAGTATGTAGGAGGATCTCATTGGCATAGTCGAAATGAACGACTTTCTAGATTGCTTTCTGACTAGACACCTTTCACGGAGTTTGTGGAGCATCTCCAAACTTGGTATATTGATTACCATATCTTGATTAGTCAGTTGATTGAGTGATTGAAATTTCAAATGTTCAAACCTCAAATTCCACGAGCAACTATGCTTGTGGTCGACAACTGTTTTTCGACATTGTACTTCAGTCGAGCTAATCAAGGTCTTGAATGTCTTGTTCTTCGATAAAGGAGATTTCTAGACCAAATTATTCTGAGTTTCGAACAGTTCCAAGGCTCCATCTTTCATAATCACTGAGAAATTTTTTTCTATCATTATCCAACACTTAACATATTGCACTTTATTCCAGGTACATATAGTACATATTTGATCATAGGTTTTCCTCAATTACTCCTTTGAATAACTATGTCGCCAGTACATTCTGCTTAACGAGCTATTATTAGGAAGTTTGAACTTTATCTTCTTTGACTTGTCGAAATTTTCTAACCACTCTTTTTGACCTGTCATGTGATTCGAATAGCCCGATTCAAGGAACCAGATCTTAGAGTCGACAGTCATCTCCAACTGTAGCCATAACCATCATAGCTTCAAAATCATATGAATCTTGGCGTGAAATGTTTGCTCCTTCATCCTTGTCTTTTATCACTCCCTTGTCTTTATTGTACCAACAATGTTTGGCAAAGTGACCCTACTTTTCACAGTTATAACATTACACACCATTTTTTCTTTATCTTTCTAATAGAAATTTTCTTATCCTCTTTTCGAGAATTCAGAAGCTCTATCATCGACCTTATTCTTGTAAGGGTTCTACCAAGACTTCTTACCTTGAGTCTTGTCGATTTTTCCTTTGAACTTGTTGGAACCACCATTCTTCTTCCATGACTGAGCCTGTAGTGCTTATATCGAGTCTTGAACTCCTTTCCTTTCGACAATCCTAATCACATGCACCTCCAACGAACCAACCAAATCATCTCGTGTTAGTGTTTCAAGATTGTTGGATTCTTGAGTAGCTACAATAATGTGATCAAAGTGGGAGGTTAACATACGCATTACCTTCTCAATTATTATCTTATCAGTTAGGGGTTCACCACAACACATCATGAGATGGACGAGTTTCTGCACCTTCGACACATAGCCTGCAATTATTTGGTCTTCTCTCATCGACAACAATTCATATTGTCGTCGCAAATTTTGCAACTTGACAACCTTGACTTTCTCGCCTCCTTCACAGTACTTGACTAGAATATCCCATGTCTCTTTCGTCGATTCAGCATGATCGAGTCTGTTGAAATTAGTCGCATCAATTGTCGATTGGATGTAAAACGCCGGCTTGCCATCCTTCTTTTTGGCATCCTTTTTAGTTGTTCTCTGTATGTCGGTTGCATCTTCACAAAGCGCAGGAACGCCATTAGTAACCACTTCTAAGGTTTCATAAAAGACAAATAGAGATTGCATTTGTCTTCTCCATTGAAGTCAATTCTTGTCGTCAAGAGTTAGAAGGGAGTTTGGTAAATTTTCGTTATCATTCATCTTTACAGCGATTGATCAACAACAACCCATGATTCTGAAAACACAACCTCTAACGTGTGATTTTTGAAAACAAGATCAAGAATCTAACAGATACTCTAGATACAAATTTGTTAATGTGTGAGGCAATTTTAATGAGGAGAAAAAGAGAGAATATAACAATAAAAATTATATTATTGAATGGATTAATGATAATAAAACTGAATTACAAATTATGTATTCATATACAATTGACTTGTCTATTAAATAAAGTAACAAATCTTAAACCATAATTAACTTTAAATTTGGACCACATAAATCAACTTGGATTATATCTAAATATCTAACCATAAAAGAGTCATATAGTAAATACAAAGTTTTAAAAAAAATTAAAAAGAAAAATAGCAAATTTTGTGACAATTGTCCTTTCTTTTAAAATTTCTCTCTTTAGATTCACCGACAAAGCATATCAGTCACTTCGGGTATTCAATTTCACTTCATTTTTCAGATTCATGCATGCAAGTTGTTCTTGCATTTTTTTCCTTTAAACATGAATTGTGGAATCCTGAATCTAACTAAGGATTTAAATTTTTTTTTTGGACAAATGAGTCTATTGAATCGATCAATAAAATGTTCATATATTTTAAATTTTTTCTATTCAGTGATGAATTAAATCATGCATAAACTAAATCGGCCATTAAAATGCATTTTTAATTGAATTTCTATGGTTTTGTGATCGATAAAATGGCTAACTAAATCGTTCAGTAAAAGATGTCATACAAGTTGAGAAATATAAATGCACATTATAAATAAAATCACATAATTTTTAAATAGACTTAATTATTAATTTTGACTAACAACATATAATGTATAAAAATGATTAATATGTATCACTTTAGTGATGTTAAGAGACGAATATTCATTTTTAGTAAGAGGTATAATATAAATATCAAGCTAAAATATGAGTATAAGAAAATGTTATAAATAAAATTCAATTGGTTGTATTAAACCCTCAACTCCTTGAGGTTAACAGCTTAACATACATTTGGAAAAGTCTAGCACAATTCTAAATAATAAAAACGTTTCAATACAAACAAATAAATAAATAATTAAAAGAAGATAATTTAATCTATTTTATTTGTGTTGTGTGTTCTCAATTTTTTCTTCTTAAATTCATTTTAAATTTCCTATTTTATTCAAAAAGAGTTTTTAATTTAATCTATAATTTCTTAAATTGAGTTTTTAGGCCATTTATTTTTATATTTTGTAGGATTTTTAGTCCTCTTATTTTATATGATGTGACATGATTTTTAATGATCTTAATGATGTATTCCAATTCACTTGAACGAAACTATACTCATATTGGCTTTTATATTTTAATTTTTTAATATTAATTTATTTTTTAATTTTAATATTGTCTTTTGTTATATTTTAATTAAATACAAAAATAATTTATACTTAAACTCATGGTAATGTAATTTTGCTATATTTTTTTGTTGATTATAATATTTTGTATTTTTTAAAATTTCAAAAAAAAAATTTAGAAATAAATTAGGTATATTTAACTATCATTTTTGTTCATCTTTTGATGAATTAAATTTTCTGTCGCTTTATATTTTTTTTTTGTTTTTTTTTCAATAAATTATTTTTATTAAAAAATATTTTAATATTTTAATTAGTTTAATCAATAATTGAAGTTGAAGCTCCCTCGTCAACAGTTAGATTCTTGACTTTAAACTTGCAAACCAAACGCATCCAACTTGATCAACAAATCGAATAATCCTTTATAAAAATAAAAATAAAAGAAGCAAAAGTCTTGTTTTAAAAATATTAAATTAAGGGTAGTGAGAGAGACCAAAAGAAGAAAACAATTTCACCAAAAAAATATCTAAATCTAAAATAAGGAGACAAAATAAAAAAAAAAATGCTCATTTCACAAATGGTATGTAGTTTTTGTTTTTGTTTTTTTAATGTTTGATTTTAATTTGCCAAGATGCAACAAAGAATAAAAGATTGTTTGTTTGAGTTGGTTTTTGAAGGATTTTGAAGAGTTACATATATATTTTAATGTGTATTATATATTTTAAAATTTTAAAAAAATAATGTTATATATTAATATAATAAAATCATATTGTTTTAAAAATTTTTAAAAATATTAAATACATATAAAAATATAGACGGAAATTTTTAAAATCTACCTCTCTGAAACTATTTAAAAATCAACTTTTAAACAAATCCTAAAAAATACGTACTTCAAAGAATTCTATAACTTCAAGAAAATATTTCGTTGTTGGATCTGTTAATAACTTTATGATTTATATCGATATAAAAGTCAGGAATAGAACTCTAAATTAATCCATATAAGTTAAATAGAACTTCAACTCATATCTCTTAAATCCATACCAAAATTCAATTAGAGAATGAAAGCGGAATCGTACATGAGTTTGTCATTGAAATCGATGAATGCTTGAGAATATGTGATATTCCAATTTGTAGATTTTCTCGGGGTTTCTTGAATCTCTTCTGATGGGGATGAAAAGAGAATCCTATTAAACGTGTATTTCAATCTTATCTACAAATGGGGACTATAACCCATATAAATAACTCTAGAATTATTTCTTAATTTTCAATATTTTAATTTTTTTCCTCATCAAATTAGATATTGACTTATGGTATCTATACAATAACTTTATCTTTCATGACTTTTATACTTTTAGCAACAGACTTGCTTAATATTAATTAGACCCTTTCAACTATTGACTAATTAAACAATGACCCTAACAGCTTAATAGTTACATTTGTGACCCAAAATTCTAACAATCTCTCACTAGTCACATATGTAACTTTACACATCTGTTAGAATTTATGAGCTCAAAATTTGTCATTATATATACTTCAAGCATATCCAAATAATCTCGTTCATTAGTCATGCCACTATACATAATCAAAGTGATTTTTGTAACCCAAAATTTCGAAATTTATATAAAAAGGTTTACTCAACAACTTAAGGTGTCACCAACGATAATCCTTCAACAAACATAGGCATTTTGAAAACACGCAGCGAAAAAGTAAACAACATACAACACATGTCATTGCATGTTCACTTTCACTTAGGGTATCATCGTAGCATAATCACATAAATCACAATAATAAAATAGGTTAACTTCAATTTGGGTCGTATAAAGACTTAACTTTCACAAAATGATTTAGAAGAAGTTTCAATATCCCTTTTCAACAACTTCAAACAAATCAACAGAATAATGATCAAACTTCAACAAAACAAATACGTCGACATCAACCATAATAAAAAAAACAACGTTTGCCCCTAGTGTTACAAAATCAGAGCATAGCAACTAAAAATGCGATAACTAAATGAAAATAACTCCAAGAGTATCTGCAAAATGTCCATAGTGGATAACATCAAAGAAAGGAGAGTGAAAATTCACATCAATAAATAAACGGCATAAGTTGCAAGGTAGAATTCAAACATCTACACAATCCATATCAATCACACAACATCAATCACACACTCAATCCATCATCATACAAAAAGCAATCATGTATTCATCAATTAAATTATACAATGAGACTAATAACTTCAACTAGACTCATATGCATGTGGTATCATATCATCATCAATTGGTTCACTCAGGAACCGAGTTCACCCTGTTCGAAGCCTAAATCCACCCTGCTTGGATTCAGGACAAGTCACCAACCTGCTTGGATTGAAATTGCCTCTTTTATTAACAACAATGACATAACGAATTCATGTCATGACACGTCAATGCAACAACAATATAATGTTTAAAGTCACCTTCCGAAAATAAACAAAATGTGCATTGACACAATGATAATAGTTCCCCTCCCAAACTATCATCCTAAAACAACATAACTCATGTTCATATAGCATCATATCATCATCACAATTCACAATAATTAACACAACATCATCATCAAATCATACTTTCACTTTTATTATACATACCAATCAATGAGTTAACCGGTTACCGCTGTACAGAAACGCAAAAACGCAATTTTCATCATTAGAGCACTTCCAAAGCTCCGATCTCGATCCCCAAAACACCCACTTGCACATAATTCATCATACATATAATATATAATATTTAAAATTTGATTTCACACAAATTAACACCTTAATTGATGGTTTTCATGAAATCATGTTATTCCCCAAAACATCAATTTGACAACAATGGTGAAAATATGTTAACTCTTCTAAGCAGAATTTATCACACAACGTAGTACATGAATTTCATTACCAATCATCATTACATACATCAATTAAAACATCAATGACATAATTGTTTTAAAATCCCATTTTCTCTATTGTAGGTTAAGGACTCCACATATCTACCCCTTATACATATACCCATTATTTAGATAGTTCTCCCCCTTTATCTGGTTATCCTAGCAGTAGTGTAAAAATTCTGGTTTTTGATACTTTAATCCCCTCCAAGGTCTAAGCTTTCCCTTACACTTTTTCTAACCTCCTCTCTATTCTCCAAATTCTATTTTCAGATACTGCTTGGAATCCTCCCCCAAACCTAGGTTATCTCCTAATTTATACAATTAGGGTAATATAGTTAAAATTATAAACTCACCTCTGACTTATTAACATTCTCACTCCTTCCTCCCCTTTATTTTTCATAATTCTCAATTCAACCTCAAACTCTATATTCTCCCTTTAACTAATTAAATTTAAAAAAATATTATTATTTTAATTATTATTTTAATTATTATTTTAATTCCTAATAATTATAGCACACTTCTGTCAATATCTAATTACTCATACACTCTCATCTCGAGGTCACACACCTCCATCACCCAAATTAATTCAATTATCGCACATAATAATTAAATTAAAATACAAATAAATTAATGAAAATAATAACTCGAAAACTAGGGTGTTACAACTCTCCCCAACTTAAAGAATTTTCTCCCTCGAAAATTATCTTAAGTAAACAGATTTAAATAAGAATCCCTTATCTGTCTCTCAAGCTCCAAAGTCATATTTCCACTATTTGGTCCTCCCCAAGCAACTTTTACCAAGGTAATCTCATTATGATGCAACTACATTACTTCCCGATCCTCTATCCGCATGGGTAATGCCTCAACAATCAGGTTATCTCTCACATGCACATCATCCACTTGAATCACATGAGACGGATCTGGAATGTATCTCCTCAATTGAGACAAATGAAACACATCATGAAGATTAGCAAGCGACGATGGTAACGCAATCTAGTAGGCCAACCCTCTTATCCTCTATAAAATATAGTACGGACCAACAAAACTCTAAGTGAGCTTTCGAGACTTCAACTCTCGACCAACACCAGTTATCGGAGTAACCCTTATAAAACGTAATCCCCTTATTAGAACTCAAGTGATTTTCTTTGCTTATCATGATAGCTCTTCTGACGAGTCTGTGAAGCTATCATCTTTTCTTTGATCACTTTGATCTTCTATGTGGTATGTTGGACAATCTCCTGACTCATACTAATATAAAGGTGTCCTACACCTTCTACCATACAATGGCTCAAATAGTGTCATTCCAATACTCGAATGAAAACTTTTGTTGTAGGTAAAATTGATTAATGGTAAAAAAACCATCCAATAACCTCCAAGTTCTAGCATACAAGCTCTCAACAAGTCTTTTAATGATTGGATAGTCCTTTTTGTCTGACCATATTCCTATGGGTGGTAAGAAGAACTCAAATACAAATTGATAATCTTATCAATATACAACTATGCTAGTCTCTCCAATGGATAGTTAAGTCGAATCAAAATAAAGTGAACTAATTTAGTCAACTTATCCACAATAACCCAAATGGTGTCACAAGTTGACTAAATTAGTTCACTTTATTTTGATTCGACTTAACTTATACACCTAACGACATCACTGAATACTTGTAATTACCATGCCTCATTTTGAAAGCAGTCTTCAGAATATCGTCTGGTTTCACTTGAATCTATGATAACCCGAACGCAAATCAATATTTCTAAAAACACAAGCGCTATCTAACTAATCCATCAGATTGTCGATTCTCGGAAGTGGATACTTGTTTTTGATAGTTACCCTGTTCAGCTATCGAAAATCAACACACAACCTCATGTTACCATCCTTCTTCTTAACTAACAACATGGGTGTTCCCTACGGTGAAACACTCGGTTGAAAAAACTTCTTCTCAAACAACTCTTCCAACTGTTTATTCAGCTCACTCAGCTCTGAAGCGAACATTCCATAAGGATCTATCGGAGTAACCCTTATAAAACGTAATCCCCTTATTAGAACTCAAGTGATTTTCTTTGCTTATCATGATAGCTCTTCTGACGAGTCTGTGAAGCTATCATCTTTTCTTTGATCACTTTGATCTTCTATGTGGTATGTTGGACAATCTCCTGACTCATACTAATATAAAGGTGTCCTACACCTTCTACCATACAATGGCTCAAATAGTGTCATTCCAATACTCGAATGAAAACTTTTGTTGTAGGTAAAATTGATTAATGGTAAAAAAAACATCCAATAACCTCCAAGTTCTAGCATACAAGCTCTCAACAAGTCTTTTAATGATTGGATAGTCCTTTTTGTCTGACCATATTCCTATGGGTGGTAAGAAGAACTCAAATACAAATTGATAATCTTATCAATATACAACTATGCTAGTCTCTCCAATGGATAGTTAAGTCGAATCAAAATAAAGTGAACTAATTTAGTCAACTTATCCACAATAACCCAAATGGTGTCACAAGTTGACTAAATTAGTTCACTTTATTTTGATTCGACTTAACTATCCATTGGAGTCTTCATATAAAGCATCCCACACATACGCTTGACCCTTTCGAGTCAACTGAGTCAAAGGCATTGTCAACTTTGAAAAGCCTTCAATAAACCTTCTGTAGTAACTAGCCCTACCTAGAAAACTTCTAATCTCGGTAACAGACTTCATAGTTTCCCATTGCAATAGATCAACAACAATACCTCTACTAGAAATTAAATGACCTAATAAACTCACTTCTTTTAGCCATAACTCACACTTAGATAACTTTTCATACAACTTCTTTTCTTTAAAGGTTTGACAATTGTTTCTCATATGCTCTGCATGATCTTCATCTGAATTAGAATATATCAGAATATCATCGATGAACACAACCGCAAATAAATCTAAGTACGGATGAAATATTTGATTCATATACTCCACAAAAACTCTAGGCGCGTTAGATACACCTAACGACATCACTGAATACTTGTAATTACCATGCCTCATTTTGAAAGCAGTCTTCAGAATATCGTCTGGTTTCACTTGAATCTATGATAACCCGAACGCAAATCAATATTTCTAAAAACACAAGCGCTATCTAACTAATCCATCAGATTGTCGATTCTCGGAAGTGGATACTTGTTCTTGATAGTTACCCTGTTCAGCTATCGAAAATCAACACACAACCTCATGTTACCATCCTTCTTCTTAACTAACAACATGGGTGTTCCCTACGGTGAAACACTCGGTTGAAAAAACTTCTTCTCAAACAACTCTTCCAACTGTTTATTCAGCTCACTCAACTCTGAAGCGAACATTCCATAAGGATCTATCGACATAGGACTAGTATCAGGTATTACGTCTATAACATACTCCACCTCGCTCTCTGGCGGAAAATTAATTATATCATTTGGAAACACTTCTAGGAACTTGCACGCCAATGGTAATTCATCAATTACAAATTTGATTTCAGTATTCAAAGAAGCTAATATCATAAACACTTCAGCCTCACCCTTCACGAGTTCATCCACTTGCTTAGCAGACACAAACAACTCATCACTTGCATCAAACTCTGGAAATGACACTGACTCACCCGATAACTTGCACTCTGACAATCAACGGCACACTGAACAAACCATATACACCTGAAACAGCTTAGAGAAGCAAAAGCTTCTCCTCCACTTATTTCAATCCCGCTCCTACAGACATGTGGTTAGAAAAAACAAACAAGCACCAACAGTGTTTCACACACATGTCACGTACTAGGGAACAGACAAAATTAATAACATCCTGGCGGAATGAACCACCCTACTTTGATACCATTATGTAACACCCTAACCCTGAAACTTACAAAAAAATATTTACTCGACAATTTACAGTGTCACCGATGATTATTGGTGTTCAAAGCCAAACCAATCCAATAGAAAATCGCAAACCAAACCAAATTGGAAACGCTTAAAAATTGCATTTGGTTCAGACGTGTTTGAGCTATTTTTTAATAAAACCAGGTGGTTTCATTTGGTTTATGGTTTGTATTTTGCAAACCGAACTGAACAAAAGAAAATTGCATTATGTTACAACCCAAAATTTACTTATCCCACATCCAACTCAAAACTCAAACCTATTATGCCTTAACCTTACAAAGATTTTCTTACTCATACTTAGAGTTTTAATTTCAACATTTTCAAATCTCTCTTATTAGTATTCCACATTCTTATCTTCTTCTTTACCATGTACGTCTCACCTCTTATACTCTAATCTCTCATCTCTTATGTTCATTTTTTTATCATCTTCTCATTTTTATATTATTGTTTTCTCTTCCAATTAGTTTTTTATCACACATTTCTTCTCTAATCTCGCACCTCTCTTGTTCTTTATTTTTCATTCGTTTCTAATCTCTCATCTCCTTAGTTTCTTTTTCTTTTTTATTATAATAATTTTACATTATTTTATGATACTATTTTATGTTTTTTATTCCACTTTTGTATAATATTATTTTTGTATATTGAATGAGAAGTTTTTGTTTAAATGTGATAAGTTTTGTTATTATTTGG
Organism: Lathyrus sativus; assembly: GCA_963859935.3. NCBI lineage: Eukaryota > Viridiplantae > Streptophyta > Magnoliopsida > Fabales > Fabaceae > Lathyrus > Lathyrus sativus. The sequence goes on along the minus strand of OZ012739.1, from coordinate 546,088,605 downwards.
TAATGTATGAATAAATAAACATAATGTTATATTATTCTATATTGGAGTATATATGACTCAATATAAATAGTGTAAAAAAACTGAACCAACCCAAACCACATTAGTTTGGTTTGGTTTTATTCAATTTTATTTCTAAAAGCCAATTGAACGAAACCGAATCACATATTTTTTCTCTTGCGGTTCAGATGATTTTTAGCGTCAAAATTGCCCAATCCACATCGCGAACACCCCTACCAATGAAAATCCTTCAACAAAACATAGACAATTTGAAAACGCGCAGTAGAAAAGTAAACAACATACAACACATGTCATTGTATACTCACCTTCACTTAGGGTATCATCGCAATAGAATTACATAAATCACAATAATAAAAATAAGTTAACTTCAATTTAGGTCTTATAAAGACTTAACTTTCACAAAATAATTCAAAAGGATTTTCAATATCCACTTTTAATTACGTTAAACAAATCAACATAATAATTATCAAACTTCAACAAAACAAATACGTCGACATCAACCATAATAAAGAAAACATTGTCGCCGCCAGTGTTACAGAATTACAACATAGCGACTAAAAATGCGATAACTAAATGAAAATAAATCCAAGAGCTATTTCCGACTCACAACAGAAACTATACTTCTGAGTATCTGCAAGATATTCATGGGGGACAACATCAAAGAAAAAACGGTGAGAATTCACATCAATAAATTAACGGCATAAGCTGCAAGGTTGAATTCAAACATCTATATAATACACATCAATTACACAACATCAATCTCACACCCAATCCACCACCATACAAAAAGAAATCACATATTCATCAATTAAATTATGCAATGAGACTCACAACTTCAACTAGCATCATATGCATATGGTATCATATCATCATCAATTGGTTCACTTAAGAACCGGGTTAACCCTGCTCGAATCCCGAATCTGGCCTGCTCAGATTCAAAACAATTCACCAATCTACCTTGCTTGGATTGAAACTTGCCTCTTTCATCAACAACAATGACATAATGAATGCATGTCATGACACGTAAATGCAACAACAACATCATGTTTAAAGATCCCTCCCAACAATAAACAAAACGTGCATTGACATAACAATAATAGTTACCTTCCATAAATATCATCCTAAAATAACATAGTTCATTTTCATATAGCAGCATATCATCATCACAATTCATAGCAATTAACACAATATCATCATCACATCATACTTTCACTTTTATTACACATACTCACAATTACACATAATTCGCATATTGAACATGCATCCACACATCAATTAAACGTATCAATACGTCTTACAAGGCACTACCATAATGTATCTCGGTGGGTTATCTTTTCAATGCTTCAAACCGCGCCTCAATCCGAGTCACAAAACATAAGTTACGACAAAAACAGTTGGGAATAAAAAATCAATATTTCTGGAAAACGCATAAGGTGTAAACGGTAATAATTAGGAAAATTTCAAAAAAAAATTGTCGATTAGCTTAAGCTTTATCCAGTTACACCAATACATTAAGCGGTTACCACAGTACAGAAACACAAAAATGCAGTTTTCACCATTAGAGCATTTCCGAAGCTCCGAATTTGATCCCCAAAACACCCACTTGCTCATAATTCATCATACATATATAACATTGAATATGTTAATTTCACACAGATTAACAACTTATTTCATGGTTTTCATAAAATCATGTCATTCCCACAACCTTCAAATTGACAACAATGGTGAAAATATAGTACACAAATTTCATCACCAATCATCATCACATACAGAAATTCAAACATCAATGACAGGATTATGTTAAAATCACATTTATCTTATTGAAGGTTAAGGGCTCCTGAATTCTATCCCTCATACAAATACCAATTATTGAGATAGTTCTCCCCCTTACCTCGTTATCCTAGCAGCAGTGTAAAAGTTCAGGTTTTTAATCTTCTAATCCTCTCCAAGTTCTAAGTTTTCCCTTGCACTTTCTCTATCCTCCTCACTATTCTTCAAAATCTATTTTCACGTACTATTTGGAATCCTCCCCTAAACTTAGTTTTTCTCCCAATTTATACAATTAGGGTAATCTAGTTAAAATTATAAACTCACCTCTCACTTACTATTAATCTCACTCCTTCCCCCCCTTTATTTTCATAACTCTCAATTCAACCCCAAACTCTCTATTTTTCCTTTAATTAATTAAAAAAAATAAAATACTATTATTTTAATTACTAAAATAATTCTTAATAATTCTAGCCAACTTCTACCATTCTTTAATTACTCCTACACTCTCATCTCGAGGTCACACACCCTTATCACCCAAGTTAAATCAATTATCACACATAATAATTAAAGTAAAATACAAATAAATTAATTAAAATAATAACTCGGAAACTAGAGTGTTACAACTCTCCCCTAAATGATTTTTCTCCCTCGAAAATTACCTTAAGTAAACAGATTCAGATGCGAACTCCTTATCTAGCTCTCAAGCTCCCAAGTCACATTTTCACCAGTCGGTCCTCCCCAAGCTACCTTCACTAAGGTAATATCCTTACCACATAACTGCTTCACTTCCCGATTTCTCTATCTGCATGGGTGATGCCACAATAGTCAGATTATCTCTCACGTGCATATTATCCACCTGAATCACATGGGACGAATTCAAAATGTATCTCCTCAACTGAGATACATAAAACACATCATGAAGATTACCAAGCGATGGTGGTAAAGAAATCTGGTAAGCCACTCTTTTTATCCTCTACAAAATCTAATATGGAACAATGAAACGCATAGTGAGCTTTCAAGACTTCAATGTCAACCAACGCCAGTTACCAAAATAACCCAAAAAAACACATGATCCCCCGATTGGAACTCAAGTGCTTTCCTTTGCTTATCATGATAGCTCTTCTGACGACTCTGCGAAGCTCTCATCTTTTCTTGGATCACTTTGATTTTCTTTGTAATCTGTTGGACAATCTTCGGTCCAATCACAACACCCTTTCCTTACTCATACCAACATAAAGGTGTCCTACACCTTCTGTCATACAAGGCCTTAAATGATGTCATTCCAATGCTTGAATGGAAACTTTGTTTTTGTAGGTAAACTCAATTATAGGTAAAACAAATCTATCCCAAGCACCTCTAGGTTATAGCACACAGGCTCTCAACATGTCTTCTAAGGATTTGATAGTCCTCTCTCTCTCTCTGACCATCTGTCTGCGGGTGATAAGCAGAACTCAAATGTAGCTTCATATCCAAATCTTTCTACAAACTCTCCCAGAACCTCGACATAAACCTTGAATCTCTGTCAGATACAATACTAGACGGAATCCCAGACAAACTGGCAATCTTCTCAATATACAACTTTGTTAGTCTCTCCAATGGATAGTTAAATCAAATCAGAATAAAGTGAGTCGACTTAGCCAACCTATCCATAATAACATAATTGGTGTCATAATTCTTCACTATCTCCGGAAAACCAAATACAAAGTTCATTGAAATTTTGTTCTACTTCCACTAGAGAATACTCAACGGTTGAATATCACCCAACGACTTCTGATGGTTAATCTTTGACTTCTAGAAAGTCAAACACATATGCACGAACTCATCAGTTTATTTCTTTATTCCTTGCTACCAAAACATCTTCCTCAAGTCTTGATACATTTTAGTAGCACCGAGATGTATACTCAAGTCATTCCTATGACCTTCCTCAAAAATACTCTTTTTAAGTTCGGGCACAATTGGTACTCACCATTCTCTTCAATTCTGAACTCACCACCTTAACCCTAATTAATCAATACCAACAGATTAACTAATCCTAAGTCGATCTTATAACCTTCTTTGATCTTTTCAAGAATACCACTGGTCAGCTTCAACATGCCCAACCTTACATTGTTACGAGTCCTTTCACATTCTAAACTCAAATCTTAGAATTATTCAATTTACCTCAACTGATCTAGAACCATAAGCATTGACCTATGCAACGATTTCCCACTCAAAGCATCACCTACGACATCGGCTTTACCAGGATGGTAATTCAAACCAAAATCATAGTCCTTCAGAAATTTGAGCCACTTTCATACCCCAAATTTGTCCTACCTTTTTTCAAAATTTTCATTTGCCCGACTTTGTTTTTAATCTACCTCGCTTATACAGCGTAGCGTATTTTTCAGCAAAAACGAGCATTTTTACTTTTTTTAGCCCAATAAATTTTGACACGTGGCATTTGTTTGTGATTTATGTGTGCCACGTAGCATTTGTTTTTGTATATATTTATAATTATTTTTGTTTCATAATTTCTTTTTATTTTATAATATGTAAATATAATATAGTTTTAATATTAATTAATTAATTATTTTAGATTAGATTAATTTTTTAATAGTTAGTAATTATGTTAGAATTAGAATTAAATTTAAGTTAAGAGTTAATTGATTAAGCAAACAGAAAATTAATAAAAATTAAAATCAATTTTAAGAGAAAAAAATGGAAGCTGGGGAAGGCCCATGTTTGGCCCATTAGGGTGGAAACAGACGACATATAAGGAGGGGAGAAGAAACTATTTGAAAGATCACTGTTCACGATCCCTAAAAAAAACCCTAAAACGGCGCCTCCAAAACCCTAGCTCTCCCTTCAGAATCCGTCGCCTACCTTCTCATCTCCGTCACTCTCTTTCACGATTTTCCACCGAAGCCCTCTCATTTCTCCGGCGCCGCGACCCCTCTCGAAAATAGCCACCCCCAATACTGAAAACCCTAGTCTCCTATTGTCGCTACTGCGAAAATCGGCGCCGGCTGAACAGAAGAGTCGCCACCGTGCGTTATTTATCCCACGGGAGGGAAAGGAAACGCTCAGAGTAAACCTCGCACAACACGGGAAAGGTATGGTCGTCGCAACCAAAACCTGGATTCGGGAGTCGGTTACGCAAGGGGAAGGTATTAGCACCCCTCACGTCCGTCGTACTCGACGGGATCCACGCTTGTCTTCGGATATGGATTGTTATTCTATCTAAACTATAGGTCAAGGGTTAAAAAGAAAATAAAATGAAAATAAAAATGACTCGGCAAAGTATCGCACTTTATGCCTACGTATTCCCGTCTGGAACGAGAAATCAGAGTCAGCGTAGTTCGCCTACCTACGGGAAAGGAGGGGAAGGTTGCTCGCTAGGATATCGCATCCTATGCCTACGTACTTCCACACTGCATGGAAGATCAGAGCAAACGTAGTTCGGGCCACGTACGACACAAGCTTGTCTTGATTGATTTTATTCCTTCTGAAAAAGGTTTTCCTGATTAAAAGTCCAAGCGGACAAAAATGACGTCTTGATGAGTTCACATTCTTTTACGGAAGAAGTGTCTTTTATTGTGTTTGAAATCTTTATGTGTTTTTCTGTTTGTTTTGAGAAAGAAAGAGACAGAACTTTAACCTACGGTTGCGAAGGGAAACAAACTAACCTAATGTTATCATGCATGGGTTAAGACCTAGTGTCTATCATGCTCCTCTCTTGCACAGAGAGAAACAGAGATCCTAAGGGATAGGCAGAAACAGAAACAATAACAGATATATACAGTAAAACAGTAAAATGCATGGATGCAACAGCACAAGCGAGGCAAGGGAGTCCCACTCAACCTCGAACCTAGGAAACAATAGGCAAAAGTGAACAGGCTTCACTTTCAACCCAGCAGGGTAAACAGCAAACAATACAGTTCAGAAAACCAATCAATACATCAACAAATGAAATACAACAGCAAAAGAAACAGCATCAGCAGCTCTGAATCAACATCTGGCTTCAAGCAATCTCCAGTCAATTACAGGCTTCAACATGCATCAATCTCCATCTTCATGGCCTTCAGGCAAGGGCTTTGATCATCAGTCTTCTATCTGCAGTGGCTTTTCTTCAAGCACAAACCTCCCAGATAAGGAATCAGTCACAAGAGTGAAGTGAATGAATGTTAGACAGTTGATTACCTACCAAGGGTGGTTCATCAACTGTTAACATTAAACAGAAAGTTTCCTCTCAAAAGTTCTATCTTTCAAATATATTCACTGATCCTTCCAAAGGAAGGAGGTGGGTATTTGAAAGAGACTTTGAATCATTGAGAAAGGATGGATGCAGACAAGGCATTCCATGTTTGAGAAACAAGCTTTTTAATCTAGAGCTCTGCCTAGCTCCTAAACCCTAGTCTCCTCAGCAGCTGCTAGCAAGAACCTCCTCTCCAATTCTGGAAGTTGATCTTCAATCTCTGGATCTCCAATGGTCTTCATCTTCTCAAGTCTCCAGCTCTCCCAATCCCCAGACAATCCCAATACCCACACAAGCAAGCAATAATCCCCAGAGGGCACACCACACCAGTCAATCAGATACACAGACAGTATTAATAGCAGTAGGGGAATCCTGACTTTTCTCTAAGGGATCTAGTAACTACCCATAGCCCCTATAGTCCCATAACTAATCTAGTCAAACCCTAAGTCCTAAGGGAAAAAATCAAACTTCCTAAGTCATCACCTAAAAAACCCTAATTTTATCCATGTTATTCAATCTTGCACTAATCACCTAAAATTAATTTCTAAAAATGGGAACTAAATTGTTTCTACAAGTTCAACATCTCATCTAAACACCCTAAAAAGAATGAACAAAAAAAATTAAAGCATTTGATAGAACAAAAATTAACAAATTTATGCATGAAATGAATCTATTTAAAATGACATTTATTTAAAAAATATGAAAAAAATATGAAATCAAAATAAAAATGCAATTTTATTTTTCTATAATTTTCTACACATCCTAAAGAAAATTATGTAAAAAGAATGAAGTGAAAATGATTTTTTATGAATTTGTTATGAATTTATGAAAATTGGTAAAAATTAAAGGGAATTAAGAAATTAAATTGAATTAAAATGAGGGAGGGGGGTTCATTAAGCAAGCACGCCCAGTTGATATTCCATTGGGCCAGGCAGACAGGGGTGCAGTTAGCGTTTTGAGTTAGGCCCAGAAACACTCAGAATTAGTGAAAAATAAAAAGGACGCTGGGGGGGTGAGAATAGAAGCAGAATCATGTTCAAATTGGAATGGGCCTATGCACTGGGGGTGGGGATAGCAACACAATCTGAGGCCCGCCCGTTTCAATTAATGAAACGGTGCGTTTTGGCCAACTCACTTCCCTCCAATTTCTGAATCAAATAACAGCCATAGGATCTCCCTCTTAGTCAAAGGTCTTACACGAAATGAATGGACCAGATTACATCTTCCTCCTTGGTTCACACGAATTAGGGTTTGCCTCCATGGAAGCTCATGCACGAGCTCCATTCCACCAATCGGTTCTCCCTCTACAGGCCATGAATCACCACGATCTCAACATGAAAAATGTTCAGAATTCTTCCCTCTACAATCCTATGGTCTTAGATCAGTCTGAAATTCAACAAATCATTCAACCCGAGCACAACAAGATCTGGTCACCATGAACATACTCTGAGATGCATCATCACAATTCTCCATCAAACTTGCACTAATCTAACCTACAACTAATGGTGATTAACCTGATCTATCAAGCTAAGATTCTAATGCACTAACCTAAGAGTACTACCTCCTAACAGTTTATGGCACCTGCTAACAATTGTCACCAAATCACTCCAAATTCATCCTACTTGCTCTACTAACCTTCTACTTCATATCTAAACTAACAACAACATGCTAACCTAATTGAATCAAGCTGTTTGAGTGAAAACGTACCTGGTGCAAAAGCTTGAAGACAGCTATGGAAACTTGTGGATCTGAAGCTTTTGAGACTTGGATCTTGATCCACAAACTCAGTACTCAATTCTGTATGCAACACTTGAGTGAGATTTGGCTTGAATTGTGCTATCCACTTGCAACTTCAATTTTGATGTTGATGATGGAAGTGCTCGAAAATGGATGATTCACACTTGATTCTTGATTGAATTATGATCCAGGATGATGATTGAATAAGATTGAATTGATGTGGATGAGAATTGGTGAAGGTTTTGTGAGATTGAAGTGAAATTGCCAAGAGAAAAGAATGAGAAAATTTGTGAAATTCTTGGTGCAAATGAGGCCAACCCTTGATCAATCTTCATTTCATGAATATATAGGGCTCACATGAACATTCTAGATCCATCTTGCACATTCCCTTGCCTTCCAACTTTGATCCATTTTTGAAATGTTTCTTCAATTACAAGTAACCAAAGATAACTTTCTTTTTTCCTTCTAAACTCAAAAAAGTGTTTGAACCATTGTTCTTAGAATTGCTTTTCCATTCAAAATCATATATTGGAAGTCTCCATTTGGACTCATAAATCTCCCAAACCATTTTTCACTTTGAATTTCTTTGAATTATAAGCCATTTTAGTTCATATTTTGACCAATTATGCAACTTCATGCTATGAGCTTTTCCAACAATTTGTGACCTTCTTTCTAGACTTAAAATCCCATTTGGAGCAAGTTTGATGTTGTAAGTTTTTCCATTTGAGGCCTCCTTGTATGAGTTTTGGACATAGGTTAAAATGACCTGTAATTCACAAATGCCCAAAATACCCTTTGCTTGCCAAGACCATAAGTTGAGTTCCACACATCATATGAAGGCATGCCATACCATTATAGAAAGCTAAGACAATGAGGAACAATTCTTATGTTGACCAAGAATTCATTTGAAATCTCCTTGAGGGGCAAAATTTGCTTGGAAGTCAAGTCACTTTCACAGACAAAATTTCAGATACCTCAGATGACCTGTAACTTGCAAGGACCATAACTTGAGTTATATAAATCTCCTTGATGTCTTCCACCACTCAAATTAAAGGTCTTGAGATCCTCTACAAGTTTCATGTTGGCCAAGAAGCCATTTGAAGCTAGCATTTTGACTTATCTTGCTTGGAAATTTGACCTAAACTAGGGGATTTTACAGAGAAACCCTAATTTAGAAACTCCTCTTCTCCTTGATTTCTCTTGAATTCTTCTTGGCATATCTCCATATCCTTCTTTATATGTCCAATGATGAACCCCACATCTCTCCAATAGCCTTGAATGCCTCTTCAAATCAGTCAATTGAACTAGGGTTGACCTAGGGTTGACCCAGATGAAACCCTAGGTGACTGCCTTCAACTATAGCTCTTGTGCTCTCATCAATGACTTGTCTCCTTCTCCAAATGACTTTCTAAGTCTATCATAATGTCTAGATGCTCTCCATGCCTTCAACTCACAGCTCACAACCCTCTTGTTGACCCTCAAATACCCTCAGCTAGGAGATGGCCTCAAGGCTTGATCTGCTGAACTCTTTGCTTTCAAATTCTTTTCTGATGACTTGAATGAGGTGGAATTAGGATAATGACCTCTTGATAGGCCTATAGAGATGAGAATAATGATTGGCCCCCTGTTGAATGACTTGCTATGCTTATGCTATGCAGATGGTTAGTCTATGTACATGACTCTATATGCAAATGCTAATGATATTGAAACATAAACCCAAGGAGTAAGGTTGGGCAAATTTTAGGGTGCAACAACTGCCCCTATTCAAGCGACTTGGACCCGATTGGGTGAAGAGCCCGGAGCCTTCAGACATTCGCGGTACGAGACGGTTGAATACTAGTGAAACCAGAAATTTGCCAACCGCAGAAATAAATGGCGCTTCTGCTTGAGGAACGACATTCATCAGCTGAATCTGACTGTTACAGCAACCCACTGATCTCATGCGACTGTGCTGGGAATTGTCTTCATCGTTCTGAAGAGGATTCTGTCATAACAGATTGCTTGCTTGTCCACGTCAGGACTCTGTCTGTCATCAATACGAAGAAATCTCAACCAGAACCTGTCCACGTTAGGACTCCACTTGCTGTTAACCCAGGAAAATCTCGGCAACTTCGCTGGGGATAATTCGTCTGCATTTCCACGTTAGGAATAACACTCTTCCACGTTAGGAGTAATAATTTCTTTGATTTGTCCACGTCAGGAATAACATCGTCCACGTTAGGAATCGTTTCTTCTGCATCTGTCCACGTCAGGACTAAACCTTTCATCTTTCCACGTCAGGAAGCAATCTTCTTTCCACACAAGGAGAACTATATCGATCTGTCCACGTAAGGACTCCACTCTCACTTGACATGTCCACGTTAGGACTCCAATCTTTCCACGCACGGAGTTCAACTTTTGGTTCTGAACCTGTCCCCGTCAGGACTCAACTTTCCACGTAAGGAGTACATCATCCTTCCACGTCAGGAATCAACTTTTCTTGCATCTATCCACGTCAGGACTAACCTATTCCACGTCAGGAATAATCTCTTTCTTTCCACGTAAGGAATCAATCTTGACATGTCCGCGTGAGGACTCAATCTTTCCACGACAGGAATGCTGTCATTTCCGCGTAAGGAAACCATTTCTCTTCCACGTAAGGAATGCTCTTGATATGTCCACGTAAGGACTCTGATCTTTCCACGTTAGGAATCAAACCTTGATCTGTCCACGTCAGGACTAAACTTTTCCACGTAAGGAAACACCTTCTCTTTCCACGTCAGGAATCAACTTCTTTTCCATCTGTCCGCGTCAGGACTAGACTTTCCACGTAAGGAATACCATCTTAATCTGTCCACGTAAGGACTCCACTCTTTCCACGTCAGGAATGCGACTTCTGATATGTCCGCGTATGGACTCAATCTTTTCCGCGTAAGGAATCTCCATCTTTCCACGTTAGGAATCACTTCTGTTGATATGTCCGCGTAAGGACTACATCGTCCACGTTAGGACCCATTTCTCCGCGTTAGGAACAATAATTTCTTCGATTTGTCCGCGTCAGGACTCTGATCTCGTCTTGATTTGTCCACGTTAGGACTCAGGCGTCTTCGACTCGCTGAGGAAATAAGACTTGTCCACGTGAGGACTCTCACACTGGTCTGATCTGTCCGCGTCAGGACCCCAACACAAAGAGTAATCACTTTTGTCAACGCCATGACCTCACATTCCATCAACTTCGAGAACCCAAATCTGCCCACGATAGGACTAACACCACTCACCAATCCAGGGAAACAACCCTGTCCACGTAAGGACGCCCACTTCTGAAGAAAACCCGTCAATATAGGAGTAAATTGTCCACGTCAGGACTTAGTTCTCCAATGATCCTTACCCACAAACTTCTTAGCACTGACGTGACAGCGACTTTGAGATGAACTCTACTGGGGATGTCTGGAACCCAAACTATCGGACGCCTGCTCTGATAACCGGCGGTGGCCTCTGAAATTCTGATTCATGGAAACCCTTTTAATGTTGACGTAACAACAACTTTGAAGGAAACACTCCGCTGATCGGACTAGAGAAACTTCAACAAAACTCTGGCGGGGACATAAGTAACTCTGCTTGGGGACAAAGAGAAACTTATCCTACTGACTCTGGTGGGGAATAATGCCAAAGCTGACATTTTCGTCGAATGTCTCATGCCGAGATCCTGAATGTTTGGTAATTCATTTGAGCGAGAGCTCTCTCCACCTGAACCGCTAGAATACAGGAACTGCTTCAGCAAAATAAATGCTGGAAGGTGATGCCGACTCCGCCGGGGATAGCCAGATGCTACAGAATTATTCCAGCAAAATAAATGCTGGAAGGGTGAAGTCGACTCAGCTGGGAAATTAGGAACTTAAACCAAACCCCCTGTTGAGGTAACCCCCTGCTGGGGAATAGCAGATGTGCATAGTTCGATCGGACTTACTGCTGGAACGTGAACTGATATCACCAGTATCTCTGACAAAATAAATGCCAGGACCCACCATCAACTCTGCTTTGGAGAGCCTTGATCTTCGAGTTCCACTGGAAGGGATGAAAACACTTGCAAAGAGAATTCCGCTGGAGATGGGATGATTCTCTTGGGGAAAATTAACTGACTCCGCCGGGGGAGAGTGCATGACCCTGCGGGGAAAGATGAACCTGTCTGAATACAGCCTTATGGTCTTGGAATCGCCAAACTCTGCTGAGGACAAATAACTTTTCTGGAGCACGTCCTTTGGATAAGCTACGGCTTAGCTGGGAAATTCTATCCTTCTTCAGGAAGAACATGCATGACCTGCGTGGAGACTGAGTCTTTCGTTATTGCAATCTTTTGATCGCCTTTCTCGTATGGTCATGAAACCTGCAACAGCACAAACAAGACACGACAAGCCTGTGCAATCAAGTCAATTCAGGTTAGTGACATTACACTCAGTTAATTCAAAGCTTTAACAATCGTTGGCAAGGACCAGTGATGTTATACTCATGCTAGTTTCAATCAAACTTAGGCGTTTTATCATGCACAAAACAGTAAAGAACAGGCATCAAGTACTGAATAACACATTTTCATTGATTGGGCCCCTGAATGGGCGGAGTTTTTGTACACGGGATGTAACTCCTGAAAAGAGGAAGCTACGCAAAGCAAATATACAAGTATGCACAAGCAGCATGAATATCTTGACAAATTAAATTTTGTACACATGTCGGCAACGGGATGCAGATGAACACCACGAACTGATCCTCCCATGACTCGTCCGACTCTAATACTTTCCCAGTATCCCCTCTTCTGAAGAGATTGTATCCGATAACTGGCTCCTCCAACATATTCTCCCGCATTGATGCTCATTGCAATATCAAATTCGGACCGCAGTCATTTGCTTTTCAAATCCCTAACTTTTGCGTGAACCGCCCTTTACGGGTTTTCAGTTCACCGGGATACCCCTTTTTGCCGAAGCCGCCCAGTGTAGGTTTTCAACTTCGCGGGTGTACATTTTTTCAATTTTATCCCTAACTTTTGCCCGAACCTTTTTATTCTGTTTTTGGTTCGCCAGGATGCCCCATTTTTGCCTGGACTCTCTTTTTTTTTTTTTTTTTTCCAGCGGGTCTATTTTAAGCAAAGTATTTTTTAACTACGTCCGAATTCACAGGTGACGCAAAGTCTTCTCCGTCCATGGTGGACAACAACAATGCTCCTCCTGAAAAGACCTTACTGACAACGTATGGCCCTTCGTAGTTGGGGGTCCACTTGCCCCTGTGATCTGCTTGCGGCGGGAGAATCCTTCTCAGCACAAGGTCGCCCGTCTGAAAGCTTCGCGGAATTATCTTCTTGTCGTACGCTTTCTTCATTCGTCTTTGGTACAAACGACCGTATGCCAGAGAAGCTAGCCTCTTCTCATCCATCAAACTCAGTTGGTTCAATCTATTCGTTACCCATTCTGCCTCGTCCAGCTGAACGTCTCGCAATACCCTCAGAGAAGGGATCTCAACTTCCAATGGTAATACCGCTTCCATTCCGTATACCAACGAGAATGGAGTTGCCCCGGTTGATGTGCGTACCGTCGTACGATAACCGTGCAAAGCAAAAGGTAGCATTTCATGCCAATCCTTATAAGTCACCACCATTTTCTGAACGATCTTCTTGATATTCTTATTGGCCGCTTCGACAGCGCCATTCATCTTGGGTCGGTAAGGGGAGGAGTTGTGATGTTCGATCTTGAAATTCTGACAGAGCTCCTTCATCATTTTGTTGTTCAGATTTGAACCATTATCCGTGATTATCCGCTCGGGAATCCCATATCGGCAAATGATATCTCTCTTGATGAATCTGGCCACCACTTGCTTCGTTACATTTGCGTAAGACGCCGCTTCCACCCACTTGGTGAAATAATCGATTGCTACTAGGATGAACCGATGCCCATTAGAAGCTGTCGGCTCAATCTTTCCAATTATATCGATTCCCCACATCGAGAATGGCCATGGAGATGACATCACATTTAGAGGACTCGGAGGCACGTGTATTTTGTCAGCATAGATTTGGCACTTGTGGCACTTCCTTGCGAACTTGAAACAATCAGTTTCCATCGTCAGCCAAAAGTAACCTGCCCTCAACAGCTTTCTCGTCATAGCATGCCCACCAGCATGCGTACCAAAGGCACCTTCGTGAATTTCCTCCATGAGAAGCTTTGCCTCTTTCTCGTCTACACAACGCAACAACACCAAATCGTGGTTCCTTCTGTATAAGACGCCATCCGGGTTCAAGTAGAAATTACCCGCTAATCTCCTGAGAGTCTTCTGATCTTGACTGGATGCCCCAGCCGGATACTCTTTATTCTTCAGGAAATTAAGGATATCAAAATACCACGATTTGTCATCAGATGCTTCATCGATAGCAAATACATAAGCTGGCCTGTCCAACCGAGAGATAGTGATTTGGGGAGCTTCGTTCCAGAAGTTGACCTTGTACATGGAAGACAAAGTGGCAAGGGCGTCAGCCATTTGATTTTCTGCCCGCGGCACGTGATGCAATTCGACTTTGTCGAAGAAAGGCAACAATCTCCTTGCATAATTCATATAATGTATCAAATTGGGCTGCCGTGTCTCCCATTCCCCTTTGATCTGATTCACCACCAGAGCTGAGTCTCCGTATACGTCTAGATGTTTGATTCGCAAATCAATGGCTTCTTCAAGCCCCATTATACAAGCTTCGTATTCGGCCTCATTGTTGGTAACGGCAAAGGTCAATCGGGCAGTAAACGGGATGTGCGACCCGTGCGGCGTCGTGATAATTGCCCCTATTCCGCTGCCGTAAGCATTCACAGCTCCGTCAAATATCATCTGCCATTTGGACCCCAACTCTGGTCCTTCGTCTGGCAACGGTTCTTCGCAATCCTTCATCTTTAGGTACATGATATCCTCGTCAGGAAAATCAAACCTCATCGATTGGTACTCTTCAATAGGCTGCTCCGCCAGATACTCAGACAGCACACTCCCCTTTATAGCCTTTTGCGAGACGTATTGGATATCATATTCAGTCAAGACCATCTGCCAACGGGCAATTCTACCTGACAACGCCTGCTTTTCGAATACATATTTGATAGGATCCATCTTCGAGATGAGCATGGTTGTATGATTCAGCATGTACTGCCTCAAACGCTTGGCGGCCCAGGCTAGCGCGCAACAAGTTTTCTCCAGCATTGAGTATCGAGATTCACAGTCTGTAAATTTCTTACTCAAGTAATAGATCGCATGCTCTTTTCTCCCTGTCTCGTCGTGTTGACCGAGAACACAACCCATGCTTCCCTCAAGAACCGTCAAATACATTATCAAGGGTCTCCCTGCCACTGGGGGTATCAAAATAGGAGGCTCCTGCAGATACTTCTTTATTTTATCGAACGCCTTTTGACAATTTTCGTTCCACGTCACAGCTTGATCTTTCTTCAACAGCTTGAATAATGGTTCACACGTAGCAGTCAGGTGAGATATGAACCGGGCAATGTAGTTCAATCTCCCTAAAAACCCGCGCACCTCTTTCTCTGTTTTAGGCGTCGGCATTTCTTGAATCGCTTTTATTTTAGCAGGATCGACCTCTATTCCCCTTTCGCTTACGATAAACCCCAGCAGTTTACCCGATCTCACCCCGAAGGTGCATTTATTAGGGTTCAGCCTCAGCCTGAACTTCCTAAGCCTTTTAAACAACTTCAGCAGATTCACCAGATGCTCTTCCTCCGTCTGGGATTTAGCAATCATATCGTCAACATAAACTTCGATCTCTTTATGCATCATGTCATGAAAAAGAGTCGTCATAGCACGCTGATATGTTGCCCCAGCATTTTTCAAACCAAAGGGCATCACTTTGTAGCAAAATGTTCCCCACGGCGTTATGAAAGTAGTCTTCTCCATATCCTCTGGCGCCATTTTAATCTGGTTATAGCCTGAAAAGCCATCCATGAAGGAGAATACAGAGTATTGAGCGGTATTATCAACTAACACATCAATGTGAGGAAGTGGAAAATCGTCTTTTGGGCTTGCTTTGTTCAAATCTCTATAATCCACGCACATTCGAACCTTGCCATCTTTCTTTGGCACTGGTACGATGTTGGCAACCCATGAAGGATACTTCGTCACAGCCAGGAAACCGGCGTCCCACTGTTTCTGAACCTCCTCTTTGATCTTCATTGCCATATCTGGTCGAGTTCTGCGAAGCTTTTGTTTGACTGGCGGGCAATCTTCTTTCAGTGGCAGGCGATGCACAACCATATCTGTATCGAGCCCTGGCATATCTTGATACGACCAAGCGAATACATCATTATACTCTCGGAGCATTTCAACCAGCCTTCGCTTGATATCACTCTGCAGTGCGGCTCCGATACGAATATTTTTCTCAACCCCTTCCGACCCCAAATTGATAATTTCGATGACCTCGTCGTGAGGCAGAATGGCTCTCTCCTCTTGCTTCACTAACCAAGACAGTTCTTCAGGAACGTCGCTATCTTCGACAACCTCTTCTTCGGCCTGGGATACCGGGTGCTCAAAGTCGGGACGAGTCATAGGTGGTTCGAGGATGTCATCTGAAAATGTTATCCTGCAAAAGGAATGGTTAAGTGCTTCAAAATGCGTATAAAGCGAATAACCATGTTGCCATTTTATTGAAAATACAAAACAAGAAAGACAGGGATTACAGTATTTGCACATGAAAAAACGCCATTCATTTAATGATTAACACGCAATGTTTATAACAACACAGCCCTAAGCAAATCCTGACGCCCCGGGCAAGACATCAGATTATTCAACAATTAATAAAGCAAAGCATTACTGTTTAAAAGTCACAGGAACAAGCTCCTGAATAGACCAGTTGCACAGTCCTTGTCCTGGCGTGCTTGGCTGAATCCAGGCATCCATATCACAGTCGCTGTCTCCTTCATCAGACTCTGAAACAGCATTGACAGTTCCATGACATACTCCACTGGCAGAGATGGTAATTGACTTTCTGAAACGAGGGGCCTCCACGGAAGGAGTTGATGACGACGGTCGGTACCCCAGTCCGAACCGGTCCATTTTCACAGGAATGTCCAGCACTTTGCCCCAGCCTTTGGCTTCTCCTGCTTCCACTAGCGCTTGAGCTTCTTTATACGATGAGACAGCTATCTCCGGCACTTTGCTCGGCCCGGGACCTTTGTCCTTGATGCGCAAACCTTCGAATGCCTGGCATGGCGTCTCGTGGATCTCTCCGTCGACTTCCACATATTTAAACGAGGATAGATGGCTGACCAGGATGTCTTCTTCTCCGCACACGGTGACTACGCTGTCTCCGACCATATACTTTAACTTCTGATGCAGGGTAGACGTGACTGCCCCTGCCCCATGAATCCAGGGTCTTCCCAGCAAGCAGCTGTACGCAGGCTGTATATCCATGATATAAAACTCCGTTGCAAACACCTCCGGCCCCACTTGCAGAGGCAAGGTAATCGATCCGAAGACTGTTCTCCGCGTGCCGTCAAATGCTCTGACTACCAAATCACTGGGTGTACATAAAATCCCTCGAACATCCAGCTTCATCATCGCCTTCTTAGGCAGCACATTCAAAGACGATCCAGTGTCAACCAATACGTGCGACATTACTGATCCCCTACACTCAACAGATACGTGTAATGCCATATTATGATCCCTCCCTTTCGGAGTCAAGTCAAAATCGGTGAAGCCCAGACTGTGGCCTGCATTCACATGTGCCAATACTCCTTCTAGCTGATTCACGGAGACGTCCTGGGGTACGAAAGAAGTGTCCAGGACTTTCAGCAAAGCGTTTCTGTGGGCTTCCGAACACAACAGCAAAGACAGGATAGATATCTTGGACGGTGTCTGCTGCAGATGCTCCACAATCTTATAATCACTTTTCCGAATTAAGCGCATGAATTCTTCCACATCCTTCGATGCTGCTTTTTCACTCGCTTGTACCGGAACATTTTCAACCGCTTTCCCTTTTCCTTTCGCTAGCCTTTCAGCCTCCACTTCAGGAGATATAAAGATCCTGCCGCTCCTCGTCATGCCTCCTGAGCCAACAACATTATCCACAACCTCCACTGGCTGCTTGCTAACATCGATCTTTATCCCGTCACAGTACACCTCTAGCCCATATGACCATGGGACTGCTTTCGTGTTCTCATACGGGATTGGCCCGGCTTTAGTTATGGTAATCGGAGGTCGCTGAGCTGGTGCTGCAATAGTGATCGTCTTCCGCGGAATCGTTACCGTGGCCACATCACTCCGATTTTCCACCACTGCCCCTGCAGGCTCGTCAGTTGCCGTTCTATCAAACTGCAATACACCATCATCAATTAAGGCCTGAATGCCTTTCTTCAAATCCTCACACCCCCCAACTAGGGTCCAACAGTCTAAGCAGTACTCATTACATCCTGGGTAAACACCTCCCTGCAACAGTCGGCTCTTTATTTCGCTCAGCGGCGTCTTCAAATCTTCCACATTCATAATCAGATTCAACCCTTCCTCAGTCAGCACGGCGTTCGCCCCATGATTAGGCATGGGTTTCTGGACTATATTCGGACCTGCCGTTCCGAAATTGATAGTCTTGTTGTCTAAGAGATCCTGCACAACGTGCTTAAAAGCATGACAACCTTCTATATCGTGGCCCGGGGCCCCAGAATGAAACTCACAGTGTCTATTCGCATCGTAGCCAAACGGGGGAGTTCCCGTTATCGGCGCCAGGGTTCTTTTCTCTACCAGATTCAATCCCAACAATGTCTGCAATAAATCGGCATAGGTTGAGGGCGGTTTCTCAAACACCCTTCTCGGTTTACTACCCTGGAATCTTCGTTGAGCTTGCTGTGCCCCCTGCTGAGGCTGCTGCTGCTGTGGCATTGGTTGCTGCTGAACCGGTTGTTGTTGCTGGATTGGTTGTTGCTGATAGGGAATAGTAACACTCGACACCTGCTGCGGCTGACGATATTGATTTCTTCCCCTGCCTCGGCCTCGGCCTCGGCCTCCAAATACTGCGCTAGCTTCGCCCTGACGGCGCCCACCATAAGCTTTCCTATTACTGCCAGATGCAGTTGATTCCTCGACTTGGAACTTTCCTTGCTTAATATTACGCTCAATCTTTTCCCCCATCAGAATCAGGTCTGAAAAACTGGCCAGAGACGTATGAAACAGCATATCATGAAACAGTCCTGTGAATGTGCCAACAAACATATCATTCATTTCCTTATCGTCTACAGGAGGACGGACCCTGGCAGCCATATCGCGCCACCTTTGCGCGTACTCTTTAAAACTCTCCCCCTTCTTCTGCGAAAGCCCGGCCAACTGGACCCGATTGGGTGCCAGGTCGCTGTTATACTTGTAATGGGCTACAAACGCCTCCGCTAATTGCTTCCATGTCTTGATATCAGTTGGCTCCAACCCCATGTACCACTCTAAGGAAGGGCCCGACAGACTATCCTGAAAGAAATGCATTAGCATCCTTTCATCAGTGGAGTATGCAGACATCTTTCTGTAATAAGCTCGTACATGCACTTTCGGACATGTGTCTCCCTTGTACTTATCAAACGCAGGAGCCTTGAACTTAATTGGCACCCTCAAGCCAGGTACCAAACCCATTGTTGCCATGTCCAATCCCACAGCGCTCTGATTTAGGACTCCCTTCATTTGCTCTTCCAGCATTCTAATCTTTTGAGAATCATCCATCGGCCCTTCAAAACCTCCTCCAGAGAAGGCGTCCTCCTGCTGATCCTCTTGCCACATACCGTTTCCAGCCCCGTACCCATCGTACGCATTATTACGTCCAGCTCTGATCTGATTCATCCCCGGACCTCGGCCTCTGTTGCCATACCCTTGAACACCTCCAGCAGGACCAACAGCCATAAATCCAGCACCGTTTCCGTTTCCAAAGCCTCCGTAACCCTGATTGACCATACCATAACCATCTTGTCCAAAGCCTTGAGCATTAAAGCCATACTTCCCAGTGTTATCGAATCCCTGATCATTGAATCCGAACCCAGTATTGACAAAGCCATTGCCTCCGAGATTATCTCCCACATTGACATCACCCAGCCCAACATTATGGACAGCAGTCTCATTCCCCACTCCGACGTTACCATTCACAGCAGCGGTAGCGTTGTTGACGTTAGCAGCAGTCACATTGACCACAGGCGGAGCCACTGGCGTGGGAGTGCCGTCTCCATGAGCAGTATCAACCCGGACAGACTGATGATCTTCGTTACCATGACCAGCGTTGCGAGCCAACAGAGGCTGGACCATGGCCTGCAAATTCTCTTGCCCTTTTGCTATAGCTTCCATGGTCTGCATGAAGAGGGCGAGCTTCTCGCGCACATCCTGCATCTCGTTCTGGATTTGGTCCATGACTTTTCGACAGTTGGAGCGTGTAGAATAGCGGTGCGGATGTTGATCTGGAATCCTGTTAAGTACCTGGTACAGAGCAGGGAATAAGACACCATTCAAAGATTACCTGTAATGCAATATGAATATGAATGCAATGCAATGTGTCTGTGCATTAGGGAAGTTCATTCCCCCAGTTCTAGTGCAAAGGTGCCGGTGCAGTGACAGTGCTGACAATAGGAATATCGGAGCTGAATCATAGAAAGCCTCATATATTGCAGGGAGAATCAATAAGCCCGGGGTACAATATCATTGAGAATACAAAGAAGGCATGACCTCAACCAACAATCCTGGTGATGGTCAGCACTATGCAAATAAAGCATGCAAGTAACTACATGAAATGATCAAATCCTCCCAAAAGTCTGATACTCCTCTACCAACTTCTTGGTCTCCGGATGGCTTGGTCGATCAAGCAGCCCTTCAACAAGCTGGTTTCTCCTCTTAAGGACACGGCGTACGTCTTCAGCAGTTTCTTCCCATGTTGCTTCTCCGAAGCAATCTTCTAGCTTTCGCTTCTGAGACACTGCTTCATCTCTGGATTTAATTGCCTTGTTCAGTGCATGCTGGACACTATACCGGGTCATCACTTCCTCCTCACACTTCTTGATGCTAGACTTCAACTTCTCTTCGAGGTCGGCAATTTGCTGCTTCAGCTTATCTTCCCTCTTCTTATTGTTAGTGAGTGTAGCATTCCAAGTCTTGTTGCAAGAGGATATCTCTCGGTGTGCTGCGTCGAGCGCTTTCTTTTTGGCTTCCAGCATGTCATGGGAACTTCTGAACTCTTGCCCCAGACGTTCACGCTTTTTCTTTTCCTCGGTCAACTCAGCTCCTAACCTGTTTACCAGCTCGATCTGTTGTTGGAAAGCATATACGGCCTTGTTTTTCTCACTGCGTACTTGAGCTAACTCTTGCTCTAACCCTTCATTAATCTTCATCAAGGCTTCCTTTTCTTTCACAACTTGTTCGTAGACTTCCCTAGAAACAGTAGTTGGCTCTGCTACCGGAACGGGAACAAGAATTGGTGCATCTGGAAACGGCATCCTCAACTGACTAGCCCTCTCCTGAATCCAAACTCTATAAGGTGCATAGGCCTGACAGTCATTCTTCCCTAACAACGGCTTCCCTTTGCGGTTAATACGCGTCCAGGCATGTTGCAACTTGGCTAATAACTCCCCCTTCACGTCACCGGTGAAGTACAGAGATTCCTGTACTTCTTCCTCCTGAGGCGGGTTCTTCAGTGCATATCCGAACTGGCGAATGAATAGAGAAGGGTTGTAATTGATACACCCTTTTCTTCCTATCAACGGCACATTAGGGTACCCAGAACAGCTGAAGATGAGCTCAGATCCCAACAGGTCTCGATCAAACCACCCAACGTCTTCGGAAGATAGCCTCATCAGGCGTTCTGACCAACTGGCTGAGTTTACACTATCCATAAATGGTCCCTTTGTGGGAAGGTGACTCTTGAACCACATATTCAGTAGAGGGGTACAGCAGTACACAACTTTTCCTCTTCGGTTCTCATTCTTATAGTGCAATGAGTGATAGAAGTCTCCAATCAACGTTGGCACTGGGTTGCCTGCAGCAAACAGATAAAAAGCATCCAAATCCACAAAGTTGGGCAAGTTAGGAAACAGCACAATTCCATAGATGCATAAAGCCAAAATAGCATTGAAAACCACCCAACAACCGTTCTTGGCGTACTCTCGAGCTTTGACAACTAAGAAATCCAGAGAGAAACCTGACACCCCAAGCCAAGAAGTCAATAATAGATCTGCAGCGTTCATATGCAAGGCTTTGGCTAAGTCCTCCAACTTGGGCTCAGCAGCAGAGTGAATGAAGGGAACTTTGTTCTGCACGGGAAGCTCAGTAAACCCCACATACTCCTCAATGGTAGGTCCTAGAATGAAGTCAGCAAAAGTAAAGCATCTCAATGCGGGGTCATAGAACTGCATCAAGGTGTATAGCCCGTTCATCTCATCAGCAGTGGGCTTACAGACTAATCTCAGTAATCTCCCATGGCTCATTCTGAAGCTTCTCCTAACCTCCTCATCAGCAAGAGATATCAGACCAAGCAAAGAAGTAATATCAGGTGAAGGTAGCTTATACGCAACTGTTTTCCTCAAACCAGCCATAACCAATACTCAGAAGTCCAGGCACTAGAACTAGGGAAATGCAAATGCACCTGCAGCACAGACACATGTTAGTGAAATGCAAATGATAATGGATATGCCGGCAATGCAATGCAAGTAACATGCAACAGGGACCAAAGCTGTAGCTGAATGGCCTGAACCCAATCAAGAAAGGTCTCAGATAGACCATCCAGAAGTCATCAAGCCCTGGTCTCAAATAGACCTAAAACAAAGCTCCAACACTGGTCTCTGACAGACCTCAAACCATAACTCCAACTGGTCTCTGGTAGACCTCAAATCATATCTCCAATTGGTCTCTGACAGACCTCAAGACTCTCCTACTGGTCTCTGACAGACCTCAGAACACATCTCCAAACGGTCTCTGACAGACCTCATAACTCTCCATAAATAACCAGGATCTCTGATCAAGAAATAACCGGTATCTGAAGGTCTGTTTACCTGCATAACCCCAAATCCCCTCACAGGTGGGTGGCCCTATAACTGGCACAAGGTACGGCATCCTATGCGGTCGTCGGCGTCACAGACTTTCAGGGTTGATGATACGATTCCCAGAAGGAGTGGCATCGTCAAATCCTGAAGAGGCCTCACTCAGCCAACTTCCAAATGATCGGTTCCCGGAGTCGACAATTCAGCTGACCAACAACCCCTTCGACCCAAAGGGTAGAAAAAGAAGCCAACCAGAAGAACCTCGTCCGAGTGTAGATTTCATGAGACACTAATGCAAGCAAAGTCGGCACGCGCCCACTACTTTCTACGCTAATTCTAGGTGCACTCAAGCCCAGGTCCGGCTTCTCACTCAATATCAGAACACCCGTCACACCCCCAAGATACAGCAATAATAATCAATATATAAAGCTGAAAATACAAGGTTAGAAATATAAAATAACTCCATACAAAATCCTCGACGGGAAAACAAGCGCTAGGATTGACTCGCTCAAAGGGACGTTGGATCCCAAATGCATAAGAACCATCGCAGTTCTTAGCAGCCAGGGGACGTTGGATCCCCAACAGAGTCGCCAGCTGTCGCTACTGCGAAAATCGGCGCCGGCTGAACAGAAGAGTCGCCACCGTGCGTTATTTATCCCACGGGAGGGAAAGGAAACGCTCAGAGTAAACCTCGCACAACACGGGAAAGGTATGGTCGTCGCAACCAAAACCTGGATTCGGGAGTCGGTTACGCAAGGGGAAGGTATTAGCACCCATCACGTCCGTCGTACTCGACGGGATCCACGCTTGTCTTCGGATATGGATTGTTATTCTATCTAAACTATAGGTCAAGGGTTAAAAAGAAAATAAAATGAAAATAAAAATGACTCGGCAAAGTATCGCACTTTATGCCTACGTATTCCCGTCTGGAACGAGAAATCAGAGTCAGCGTAGTTCGCCTACCTACGGGAAAGGAGGGGAAGGTTGCTCGCTAGGATATCGCATCCTATGCCTACGTACTTCCACACTGCATGGAAGATCAGAGCAAACGTAGTTCGGGCCACGTACGACACAAGCTTGTCTTGATTGATTTTATTCCTTCTGAAAAAGGTTTTCCTGATTAAAAGTCCAAGCGGACAAAAATGACGTCTTGATGAGTTCACATTCTTTTACATAAGAAGTGTCTTTTATTGTGTTTGAAATCTTTATGTGTTTTTCTGTTTGTTTTGAGAAAGAAAGAGACAGAACTTTAACCTACGGTTGCGAAGGGAAACAAACTAACCTAATGTTATCATGCATGGGTTAAGACCTAGTGTCTATCATGCTCCTCTCTTGCACAGAGAGAAACAGAGATCCTAAGGGATAGGCAGAAACAGAAACAATAACAGATATATACAGTAAAACAGTAAAATGCATGGATGCAACAGCACAAGCGAGGCAAGGGAGTCCCACTCAACCTCGAACCTAGGAAACAATAGGCAAAAGTGAACAGGCTTCACTTTCAACCCAGCAGGGTAAACAGCAAACAATACAGTTCAGAAAACCAATCAATACATCAACAAATGAAATACAACAGCAAAAGAAACAGCATCAGCAGCTCTGAATCAACATCTGGCTTCAAGCAATCTCCAGTCAATTACAGGCTTCAACATGCATCAATCTCCATCTTCATGGCCTTCAGGCAAGGGCTTTGATCATCAGTCTTCTATCTGCAGTGGCTTTTCTTCAAGCACAAACCTCCCAGATAAGGAATCAGTCACAAGAGTGAAGTGAATGAATGTTAGACAGTTGATTACCTACCAAGGGTGGTTCATCAACTGTTAACATTAAACAGAAAGTTTCCTCTCAAAAGTTCTATCTTTCAAATATATTCACTGATCCTTCCAAAGGAAGGAGGTGGGTATTTGAAAGAGACTTTGAATCATTGAGAAAGGATGGATGCAGACAAGGCATTCCATGTTTGAGAAACAAGCTTTTTAATCTAGAGCTCTGCCTAGCTCCTAAACCCTAGTCTCCTCAGCAGCTGCTAGCAAGAACCTCCTCTCCAATTCTGGAAGTTGATCTTCAATCTCTGGATCTCCAATGGTCTTCATCTTCTCAAGTCTCCAGCTCTCCCAATCCCCAGACAATCCCAATACCCACACAAGCAAGCAATAATCCCCAGAGGGCACACCACACCAGTCAATCAGATACACAGACAGTATTAATAGCAGTAGGGGAATCCTGACTTTTCTCTAAGGGATCTAGTAACTACCCATAGCCCCTATAGTCCCATAACTAATCTAGTCAAACCCTAAGTCCTAAGGGAAAAAATCAAACTTCCTAAGTCATCACCTAAAAAACCCTAATTTTATCCATGTTATTCAATCTTGCACTAATCACCTAAAATTAATTTCTAAAAATGGGAACTAAATTGTTTCTACAAGTTCAACATCTCATCTAAACACCCTAAAAAGAATGAACAAAAAAAATTAAAGCATTTGATAGAACAAAAATTAACAAATTTATGCATGAAATGAATCTATTTAAAATGACATTTATTTAAAAAATATGAAAAAAATATGAAATCAAAATAAAAATGCAATTTTATTTTTCTATAATTTTCTACACATCCTAAAGAAAATTATGTAAAAAGAATGAAGTGAAAATGATTTTTTATGAATTTGTTATGAATTTATGAAAATTGGTAAAAATTAAAGGGAATTAAGAAATTAAATTGAATTAAAATGAGGGAGGGGGGTTCATTAAGCAAGCACGCCCAGTTGATATTCCATTGGGCCAGGCAGACAGGGGTGCAGTTAGCGTTTTGAGTTAGGCCCAGAAACACTCAGAATTAGTGAAAAATAAAAAGGACGCTGGGGGGGTGAGAATAGAAGCAGAATCATGTTCAAATTGGAATGGGCCTATGCACTGGGGGTGGGGATAGCAACACAATCTGAGGCCCGCCCGTTTCAATTAATGAAACGGTGCGTTTTGGCCAACTCACTTCCCTCCAATTTCTGAATCAAATAACAGCCATAGGATCTCCCTCTTAGTCAAAGGTCTTACACGAAATGAATGGACCAGATTACATCTTCCTCCTTGGTTCACACGAATTAGGGTTTGCCTCCATGGAAGCTCATGCACGAGCTCCATTCCACCAATCGGTTCTCCCTCTACAGGCCATGAATCACCACGATCTCAACATGAAAAATGTTCAGAATTCTTCCCTCTACAATCCTATGGTCTTAGATCAGTCTGAAATTCAACAAATCATTCAACCCGAGCACAACAAGATCTGGTCACCATGAACATACTCTGAGATGCATCATCACAATTCTCCATCAAACTTGCACTAATCTAACCTACAACTAATGGTGATTAACCTGATCTATCAAGCTAAGATTCTAATGCACTAACCTAAGAGTACTACCTCCTAACAGTTTATGGCACCTGCTAACAATTGTCACCAAATCACTCCAAATTCATCCTACTTGCTCTACTAACCTTCTACTTCATATCTAAACTAACAACAACATGCTAACCTAATTGAATCAAGCTGTTTGAGTGAAAACGTACCTGGTGCAAAAGCTTGAAGACAGCTATGGAAACTTGTGGATCTGAAGCTTTTGAGACTTGGATCTTGATCCACAAACTCAGTACTCAATTCTGTATGCAACACTTGAGTGAGATTTGGCTTGAATTGTGCTATCCACTTGCAACTTCAATTTTGATGTTGATGATGGAAGTGCTCGAAAATGGATGATTCACACTTGATTCTTGATTGAATTATGATCCAGGATGATGATTGAATAAGATTGAATTGATGTGGATGAGAATTGGTGAAGGTTTTGTGAGATTGAAGTGAAATTGCCAAGAGAAAAGAATGAGAAAATTTGTGAAATTCTTGGTGCAAATGAGGCCAACCCTTGATCAATCTTCATTTCATGAATATATAGGGCTCACATGAACATTCTAGATCCATCTTGCACATTCCCTTGCCTTCCAACTTTGATCCATTTTTGAAATGTTTCTTCAATTACAAGTAACCAAAGATAACTTTCTTTTTTCCTTCTAAACTCAAAAAAGTGTTTGAACCATTGTTCTTATAATTGCTTTTCCATTCAAAATCATATATTGGAAGTCTCCATTTGGACTCATAAATCTCCCAAACCATTTTTCACTTTGAATTTCTTTGAATTATAAGCCATTTTAGTTCATATTTTGACCAATTATGCAACTTCATGCTATGAGCTTTTCCAACAATTTGTGACCTTCTTTCTAGACTTAAAATCCCATTTGGAGCAAGTTTGATGTTGTAAGTTTTTCCATTTGAGGCCTCCTTGTATGAGTTTTGGACATAGGTTAAAATGACCTGTAATTCACAAATGCCCAAAATACCCTTTGCTTGCCAAGACCATAAGTTGAGTTCCACACATCATATGAAGGCATGCCATACCATTCTAGAAAGCTAAGACAATGAGGAACAATTCTTATGTTGACCAAGAATTCATTTGAAATCTCCTTGAGGGGCAAAATTTGCTTGGAAGTCAAGTCACTTTCATAGACAAAATTTCAGATACCTCAGATGACCTGTAACTTGCAAGGACCATAACTTGAGTTCTATAAATCTCCTTGATGTCTTCCACCACTCAAATTAAAGGTCTTGAGATCCTCTACAAGTTTCATGTTGGCCAAGAAGCCATTTGAAGCTAGCATTTTGACTTATCTTGCTTGGAAATTTGACCTAAACTAGGGGATTTTACAGAGAAACCCTAATTTAGAAACTCCTCTTCTCCTTGATTTCTCTTGAATTCTTCTTGGCATATCTCCATATCCTTCTTTATATGTCCAATGATGAACCCCACATCTCTCCAATAGCCTTGAATGCCTCTTCAAATCAGTCAATTGAACTAGGGTTGACCTAGGGTTGACCCAGATGAAACCCTAGGTGACTGCCTTCAACTATAGCTCTTGTGCTCTCATCAATGACTTGTCTCCTTCTCCAAATGACTTTCTAAGTCTCTCATAATGTCTAGATGCTCTCCATGCCTTCAACTCACAGCTCACAACCCTCTTGTTGACCCTCAAATACCCTCAGCTAGGAGATGGCCTCAAGGCTTGATCTGCTGAACTCTTTGCTTTCAAATTCTTTTCTGATGACTTGAATGAGGTG
This sequence comes from Lathyrus sativus, assembly GCA_963859935.3. NCBI lineage: Eukaryota > Viridiplantae > Streptophyta > Magnoliopsida > Fabales > Fabaceae > Lathyrus > Lathyrus sativus. Next base: position 546,060,707 of record OZ012739.1, on the reverse strand, counting down.
GAATTAGGATAATGACCTCTTGATAGGCCTCTAGAGATGAGAATAATGATTGGCCCCCTGTTGAATGACTTGCTATGCTTATGCTATGCAGATGGTTAGTCTATGTACATGACTCTATATGCAAATGCTAATGATATTGAAACATAAACCCAAGGAGTAAGGTTGGGCAAATTTTAGGGTGCAACACCTATTCATCTCCCTCTTCCACCTTTCTCTGGTTCGAAATGGCCGCCATCCACCTCTTACCCTCTCCTCTCCGTTTCCGTCATAACACAATTCACTCAAACCCTCATATCTCTCTTACCGCCGCAAACAAGAACTTGCCGCCGCCACCGCCGCCGCATCGAGTCTCTCGGTTGAAGATGACCCCCTTGCCGTCAATTACGGTTTCGTCCCGCTCATTGAGATCCAGTCAAAGACCTCTGTTGATGTCAACGAGTGGACCCGAGTTGAGGCTCTTGATGATTCAGTAGCAAACAAACCGGTAAAAATCCGGGGGAGGGCACAAACTATTCGACCAGTGGGGAAGAAGATGGCGTTTTTGGTCATCAGAGAAAATGGGTTCACTGTACAGTGTTTGGTTCAGGCACAACCTGATGCAGTGAGTCCGCAGATGGTGAAATTTGCGGCTGCGCTCAGCCGTGAATCTATTGTCGATGTCGAAGGTGTGGTTTCTATTCCGGCAGCTCCTATTAAAGGTGCCACACAACAGGTTGAAATTCAAGTGAGCAAACTGTACTTTGTGAGTAAGGCCATTCCTACTCTGCCGATTAATCTCGAGGATGCTGCCCGAAGTTGAAGTTGAAATTGAGAAGGCCATTCAGGCTGGTGAACAACTTGTTCGTGTGAATCAGGATACGCGATTGAACTTTAGAGTACTTGACTTATGGACACCAGCTAATCAAGGAATTTTCCGCATTCAGTCTCAAGTTGGAAATGCGTTCCGACAATTTTTATTAGCTGAAAGTTTTGTTGAAACCCACACTCCAAAGTTGATTGCTGGATCTAGTGAAGGTGGAACTGCTGTCTTTAGACTGGACTACAAAGGGCAACCCGCATGCCTGGCTCAGTCACCTCAGCTTCACAAGCAAATGTCAATATGTGCTGACTTTGACCGTGTTTTTGAGATTGGTCCTGTGTTTAGAGCAGAAGATTCCTTTACTCACAGACATCTGTGCGAGTTTACAGGGCTTGATGTTGAAATGGAGATTAAGAAGCATTATCTTGAGGTTATGGATGTAGTTGACAGATTGTTTGTCACATTATTTGACAGTTTGAACACAAATTGTAAGAAGGATCTCGAAGCTGTGGCGAATCAGTATCCATTTGAACCTTTAAAGTATTTGAGAAAAACTCTGCGGCTTACGTATGAAGAAGGTATTCAGATGCTCAAGGTTGTGTCCCGACTCAAGATCTGGGTTCAATATGTTATTATCGCGACATCTCCGAGTTCCGTTTCTGTTTACGCAACTATGCCATGTTTTCAAAGCAGCACTGACGATGATACCGACAATATCGCGGATTCAAGTCAGCAGCTCAGACTTGTAGGAGAACTTGGCATTTCAAGTGGAATCTCAACGGAAGCCATTATTGATCGTGCAGCAATATTTGCCATGCTTTTTGGTAGTGAGCTTTTTGAGGAATATATTGGCCAGTTAGCCACGGCATCAATGGCTTCAATGGACATTTTTACTGAAGGGGAACAGTTTGATACTAAAAAGTTGCAAGATAAAATGCGGGTCTGTCGCATCTTCAATGGCGCTTTCGTAGCAACAAACTTTTTGAAACAAGGAACCTGCATCAAACGCAGCAACCACCAAACAATGATAGCTCCCACTTAGCAGCAAGTTCGGTACGACATCACTGAATCCCGCATTGCAGAACGCTTCTCCCGTAGCGACGACAACATTGGAACAACACGGACGACACCATTTCAAAACAGCAACAAATTCAATGGATTCTTGACTAGTTTTCAACAATGATTCCGACGACGTCACAACCTCAATAACATCCCAACTCAGCAGCAGCTACTATCGTTTATGTCGGTAACATTCTAAACTCTTGAAGTCTTGTTGTTATGATATGTAGTCAACCATGTCTTGGTCTATCTGGTGTGTTGGTCAGCCACTGCATAGTTTATAGTTTGGTCAAAATTTTGTGTATTATTTTTGTGTATATTTCTGTGATTACTTTGTTTCATTCTAAAATTTTGAGTAACATTCTAAATTTTGTGTATTATTTTTGTTTCATTGTTTTTGAGGTGTGTTCAACATCAATTTGAAACTGGTATGATTTAGTAAACATTAGTGTTGAGTTTCGATTTTGATTCGATCGATTTTATCATGGTAACCTTGTCGGTATAATTTCAATGTAGTATTGGTTTTTGGTTGAAACTCGGTTATGTGCATAACTGTTGAAGCTAGCTGTTCTGTTAAAGAAATCATCGAATTCCAGCTTTCATATATGTTGTGCCACTAGATTTGTTATCTATGTTGTAACATCATTTTACAAGAATGTCGTTTTCTATTTATTTTAATCTATTATACCTGAGGTGCCATTGTATATTTTATCGATTCGAGCCCCCCTTGCGCTTGTGGTAAAAGCTGTAGCTTGGTTCGAGTACTGCTACCGTCATGGTACAGTTAACAAATTTCTTTCTGCTCATGCTTAAACTTGGTGGATTTCATAGCATAAAGAAACAATTGAATTTCTACAGGCTATTTTAAAAGTTTTTTCTTACTGTCGAAAACCAATGCATGAGTTTCGATTGGTATTGTTTTTTAAGTTTTGTAGCTAAAGGATGAATGAAAAAACAGTTAGGGCGTTATGTCTTTATGGATAGCATGCCATTGATTTATCAGTAGGTACACAATATTGCATTGATTGAATGTCAGAAAACACAAATAAAATTATATAGAATTTTTGTTTAGTTAAATCAAATATTTGGTTTAAGAATTAATTATAATTATTATTATGACTCTTGTATTATATGTCTTATGTACAAATTAATTTGAAAACATTATAACAAATTGGTTTCTTATTTCTTAATTATTTTCAAATCATGCTTATGTCAATTAGAGTGTAAATCATAATGTTTTTTTTAATCACGAAAGTAGCGGGTTCTTGGGGTCTAGCATCCCTTGAGTCCTTGAACAACTGTTCTCGAGGCGCACGCCCTTGAGTTACGGTTGTTCCTTTTTTTTTTCGATTTTCAAAACTGTTTTCACTCAATTCAATTAAAATTTCTAAAAAGATATTTTTAAACAATTTTTATTTAATTAGATATTTTAAATTCCAAATATTCATTCTTTTAAAATACAGTACATTTCAAAATTATTACCAAATTAATATTTTAAATATTAAACTTTTTGAAAATTATACTTTATTTAAAACTTTTTTTTTAAGATATTAAACTTCTCTTCAAAACAATTAATAATGATTAACTTTTCTCAAATCAAAACTTTTTGCAATTGATTAATTTATATGAAAATTAAAACTATCTTTCTTAATTAAATTAAACTATCTTCCTAAAATAATTTTCAAAACAATCAAATTCTTGGATCTCGCCTTCCTTGAATTTTTAAAGCCGCTCTCGAGGTGCACACTTTGAGTTGTGATCCTTCTGATCTTATTTTCTAGAATACCTAGCGCGCCTAGTCCGAGTACGCTATTCAATTCAAATTATTTTCTAAATCAAATCACGAAAGAATCAAGTTCTTGGAGTCGCGCATTCCTCGAATTTGAGAGTGACTACTATTGAGGCGTACGCCTTGAATGACGTGTCGTTCGAACTTTCGCTTCTTAAAATACTTCCTATAATTATTTGGACAAGTATTCACTGTCTAACAAACACTATTTCATAATTAATGGGATGAAAAAGATTGTCGTTGGGATCTAGCATTCCAACGATATCCCGACTAATTGGTTGTGAGGTTGACGTCTTGCTTATCAAATAGTCGTCATTCCTCCCAAATTTTCAACCCATCTAACCTCGTTCCCCACCTCCGTGTGATCGAGTATAAACCCTCGTATGCTTCTAAACCATACATCGAATCCAAACTATTTTCTCGATTAAATTACAAAAGAATTGAGTTCTTGGAGTCTCGCATTCCTTGAATTCTTGAGTAACCACTCTTGGGGCGTACGCTTTAGGTCGTGGATTACTCGACCTTTCGTATATAAAATATATGCCCTAACTATTTGGACGAATACCGCCATTGTCCATTCAAATACACTTTCATAATTAATTAAATGAAAAAGGTATCATTGGGATCTAGCATTCCAATGATATCCCGATTAATCGATTGCGAGACTGACGTCTCGTTTATCGAGTAATCGTCATTCTCCCTTAAAATATTCAATCCAACTCTCTTCTCTCGCCCTCGTGCGATTGAAACTTTCTCAAACATGTTTCGTAATTATTCGAATGAAAAAGGTGTCGTTGGAATCTAGCATTCCAATAACATCCCGATTAATTGATTGCGAGGTCGACGTCTCGTTTATCGAATAGTCGTCATTCTCTATCAAATTACCTAACTAAACTCCTCTTTCTTGCCCCCGTGCAATCGAAACCTTAAACTTATTCAAATCCATTCTCTTTCCCAAACCAAAACATCCAATGTGATAAACACAAATTCCTCGCCCTCGTGCGATTTCCAACCAAAACACCTTTTGTTAAGAACATTGTTTAGTCCCTTCTTCCGCGCATAACAAACTCGTGCTTCAGCCTCCCCTAGCGAGCAGACAAGCCAACGTTTAGCAGTTAGAGTGCGACCTAAACTCTCGTTCATTCCAAACACAAACCTTTTACCGTAGTTGGCCGAACTACGGCTGCTCTGATCTCTCATATCTGTTGAGAGTATGTAGGCATAGGATTGCGATGATCCTAGCGAGCACTTTTCCACTTTTCCTTCTTTCCCATACCTTTTACCAAGAACATTGTTTAGACCTTTCTTCCGCGCATAACAAACTAGTGCTTCAGCCTCCCCTAGTGAGTAGACAAGCCAACGTTTAGCAGTTAGAATGCGACCTAAGCACTCGTTCATTTCCGAACCCTTTTATCGTAGTTAGCCGAACTACGGCTGCTCTGATTCTTCATTCCCTCTTGAATGTAAGATACGTAGGCACAAGATTGCGATGATCTTGGCGAGCACAATCCCCCCTTTTATCCGTAGTCCCACGAACTACGAATGCTCTAATTTTCCACTTCTTACAAGTGAAGATACATAGGCACAAGGGCCCCAATCCTTGGCGAGCACCCTATCTATAAACCACTCATTCCCCCTATAGGAGAAATCTTTAGAAGAAAACAAACAAGCGTAGTTAACTTTACTCTCGAATCGAATCAAGAGGTTCCCGTTGAGTACAACAGACGTAAAGGGTGCTAATACCTTCCCTCTATGTAATCGACTCCCGAACCTAGAATATTGGTTGCGATGACCATGTTCTTATCTCCTTAAAGGTTTTATCGATATTTTCCTATTCCATCCTTGGAATGAATAAAGTTCGGTGGAGACTCTGTTCGAACGTATTTTCCGCGTCCATCGTGAGGATCGTATTTTTTCGAGGTACGACAACCACCTCCTATGTCTCATATCCAACTCTTTCTAATCAAATAAGTACTTCAAACTCTTATAATCACTGAACACTTCAAATCTGAAACTAAACATGTAATGCCTCCAAATATTAAGTACAAACACAACAACGACTAATTCTAGATAATGCATAGGATAATTCCTCTCATGAAATTTTAATTGTCTAAAAGCGTAAGCCACAACCTATCTATTTTGCATCAGCACATCATCCAGACCCATCATTGAAGCATCACAATACACAACAAACGACTCTCTTAGAATCATAAAAATCAATATTGTAGAAGACGCCAAATTATTCTTAAGTTATACAAAGCTCTCTTCACATAAAGCATCTCACACATACGCTTGACCCTTTTGAGTTAACTGAGTGAAAGGAATTGCTAACTTCAAAAAGCCTTCAATAAACCTTATGTAGTAACCAACCAAACCTAGAAAGCTTCTAATCTCGGTAACAAATTTCAGAGTTTCCCATTATAACACAACATCAACCTTTGACTGATCAATAACAACACCCCTACTAGAAATTACATGACCTTAGAAACTTATTTCTTTCAGCCATAACTCACACTTAAATAACTTTACATATAACTTATTTTCTTTCAATATTTGTGACAATATTCTCAAATTCTCTACATGATCTTCATCTCAATTTGAATATATCAAAATTATGCCTCAACTTATTAGAAGCCTATACCAATTAAACATTATTGTGCTCCTTTGTAGACTCGTCTAATAAAAATATGTAACTAGTTTTTTTTTTAAGTGTACATCCTTACATTTTCAACAACCCACATCCACCGATTGGTGTTGTCCCTCATAGAAGCGGAAAAATCAGGAAAAAAAGCTTGGATTAATATTATAGCCACTCAGTATAGAGCTAGCGGACCCACTAATAAAGTTGTTGGTTTGAATGGAGAAGACCCTTGTTTTGAACAAGGTTCATCAATTAGCTGTTGCCATAAGTGGGAGTCTGTAGATCAATAGATGCCAAATTGTTATCTTCTTACCTGTTTTGAGGTTAGAAGTTGATTTTGGAATGGTAATATTAGCATCAACTTAACTTTTTGTCTTAGCGTCTCTTCTTCCAAGTTTTACATTTCAGGTTGGGCCTCCAAGCTACCTTGTAAAATGAAAAACAACACAACAATTTTAATTAACTTCCACTTAATTTTAAGGTTTAATGGGAAGAATATTAGGGCAAGATACAACTCTAAGATATATGTTTTCCACGACTCACTTTATTTTGTCAATTACTTCGAATCCATAAGCAGAGTTTGCATGCTGCTCTCCGATATAGTATGAAGTGTCATCCAATATAATTAACCTATCATATCCCTAGTAATATACTAATAAATATAATTTACTCATAATATTCATGAGATATATCATGGCTCATAAACAAGAATTTGATCTTGATAAAGAGGTTTCGACAACTATTTCTAAGGTCTTGGGTTTTACCAAAAGGGCAACACTAATCTAAGAAGACAAGAAGAAAATAAACTTATGAATGAATTCTCTACTTTTCTCGTAAACCAAAGGTGCTTTAAATACAAAAATAATCCCCAAAGAATTGTGTCAATGAGCCATCCCACTTAAAGGAAATTAAAATAACATAATAATCAATAATGAGAACGTATTATTTTAACACAAAATCCTGCATTCACTTGGGCTTGGATATTATACGTATGGGCCTGTTATCACTACTATCCGGCTCAAAAACATCCTTGTCCTTAAGGTTGGCTGTGAAAATATTTTTGGTGGTGTTAAAAGATGTAGCCTACTTGGAAGGCCCACCCATAAGAGTAACCGAAGGAGTTGAATGGGAATTGGACCGATTGGAAACTAATGAGAGGGCAGATGATGAAGTGATATACGTGGGGCAGAGGAAAATTGATTTATGCAGAAAGGGCATGTAGCTGCAGAGTGGAGTCTTGTCGTGCCAGCTCATAGGGCGATGTGATAGGAGAAAATACATGCTTGTGGTTGCTAGATATAGTGATTGACTCAGCAAGTGGGAAATGATTGAATGGATGAGGTGGATCGGTTGGAGGCCCGAGGTCAGCAAGCCAGGCAGAATTTATGAAAAAGGAGCTATTGGGAAGGGGTTATAGGCGGAAGTTGGGTCACGTGAAGGAACAATACTTGTGTTCCCAAAGTACTGAATATTCAACTCCCCTCTATTTTCTTTATAATGCATGTCATCAGCTGAAGCATTTTCTTTACTCCTTACAGATTCCAAGTGCAGAGTCATTAATTTCTTTTTCTCTCCCTTAATTTCCAAATGTTACGAAATTAAATCCTCTAAGACTTATGTCCTTTCCTTGTTTTCCAAGGGCTTAGAAACATGTCCCCCTTCATTCTTCTCCCTAGTTTCTTCAATTGTGATGTTGTCTTGTGTTAAGTTAACATCTGAAGATGGTTGTGCATGTGGAACGTCTTCGCTGTTTTCTATTAAAAACTCAATTAGAATAGGGTTGAACTGTGAAGTAGGATATGTACCATGAAAAGTGCACAACTGAGAGACATGGAAGACAAGATGAATCTTTGAAGAAGTGAGAAGATTCAGATGATACCCAATGTTCCCGATCCAGAGTTGAATCTTGAAATGACCAAAATAGCATTTGGAGAGCTTGTTAGAGACGCGTCTTTGCACAAAATTTTGATGATATGGATGCAGTTAAAGCAGAACTAGATTGCCTTTTACAAAGGTGATATCTTATATTTTTTTTGCTTTGAATTTCCATATATTTTTTGTTGTGTTCCAGATTTTGTTCTAAAACTCTAAGAATCTCGTCTCTTTATTGTAGAGAAACATCAACGGCGTCAAGAGATGAAGAACTTGGGTCATAATGATTAAAGGAAGGAGGAGGTCAGCCATAGAGATCCTCAAAGAGGGACATTTTGATGGAACTATGGATAGTTGTATTGTGCCAAAATTCTGCTAAGTGTTAGTATTTGAACCACTGTTTTGGTTGTTCACTTGTGAAGCAACGTAGGTAGGTTTCTGGATAGCCATTAACAACCTCTACTTAACTGTATGTTTTAGGGTGATTGGTGGTACTATAAGCCAGTGAGGTGCAGCACCAGAATTTAACATGATTGCAACTACAAGTTCAGTAAGAGTCCTATTCTTTCTTTCTGCTTTACCATTCATTTCAGGAGAGTATGGAGCAGTCGTTTCATGTATAATACCATGTTCAGCATAAAAATCATTAAACAAGCTAGAGTCATATTCGGTTCCCCTATCACTGCGAAGTCTCTTAATCTTCTTGTTAAATTGATTCTCAATTTCAGTTACATACACCTTAAACATGTCAATCGCTTCACTTTTATTCTTCATTAGATATACATAAGTATAATCAGAGCAATCGTCAATAAAAGTGATAAAATAACGTTTATTATTTCTAGTTAAACTTCCATCTAATTCACATATATCAGAGTGTATAAGATCTAGGGGATCAGATTCTTTTATTATTGATTTATGTGAAGTCTTTGTTATTTTAGCTTGACTGCAAAATTCACATTTATTGGAATCATTAATATTTAGTTTAGGGATTAGGCCTATGTTGCTTGCATTAGAAATGATTCGTTTATTAACGTGACAAAGTCTACCATGCCAAATATTAAAATCACACAAAAAGTAAACAGAAGGAGAAGTTTTATTCAAATCAACATTCAACTTAAACATGCCATCAGTGGCGTACCCTTTTCCAACAAAAATACCATTCTTAGTGATGGTGTACAAATCTGCCCCTAAAGTTTGACTAAACCCAGCCTTATTCAAAAGAAAACCAGAAACAAGATTCTTCCTAATTTCAGGAACATGCATGACGTCCTTCAAGATCAAAGTCTTTCCTGAAGTGAACTTCAGCTCAACATCTCCAATTCCAGCAACATTAGTGGTGTGAGCATCTCCCAACAACACTTTCTTATCTTCAGCATTCATGTATGTCTTGAACATAGCACGATCATAGCAGACATGACGAGTGGCGCCAGTGTCTATCCACCAACCATCACTTCCACCAACCATGTTGATTTCAGTGATCATGGCAATGAGTTGCTCATCAGTCAGGTTGACCTGAGCATTTGAGCCAGCTGCAGGTTTAGGCCTGCTCCTACATTTCTTTGCCATATGGCCCGGTTTCCCACAATTATAGCAAGTGAAAACCGGAGCATCATTTCTTTGAGGTGGTGGCTGTTGCTTAGCAAATGGAGCCGATGGGGCCCTAGAGGGATTCCCATTCTTAGTTCGGTTCATAGCATTGCGGTTCTGATTCTTTAAAGGTTTGCCCGTAGGCTTCAGAACCGCACCGAATTTCTTTTTGTTGTTAGACACAACTAAGACTTCTTCTTTCTGATCTTGTTTCCGAGCCTCCTCTTCAATTCGGAGGCGAGTTATCAGACTCTCGATTGAAAATTCTTTTGTTTTGTGACGAAGCACATTTTTGAAATCTTTCCAACCAGGGGGCAGTTTGTCAATAATTACAGCAATTTGAAATTGTTCATTGAGGGGCATACCTTCTGTAATGATCTCATGAGCAATCTTTTGTATTTCGTGGCTTTGAGCTTCCACCGACTTCTCATCCACCATCTTGTAGTTCAAGTAGCGGCTGACAGCAAATTTCTTCGCACCTGCTTCTTCAGTATCATATTTTCTTTGCAGAGCCTCCCAAACCTGTTTAGCAGTCCTGTAGCTACTGTAGTAGTCGTACAGATCATCAGCAAGGCTGTTCAGAATGTGATTTTTGCACAGATAATCATTCTCGTGCCATAAGGCGATTTCTTTTCGGAGCTGTAGATCATCTGCTGCAGCCTTAGCTTTTGCAGCATCTGAGTCAGATATTTTGGAAGTCCCGTCTGAATCTGCAAGTGAGTTACCGTTAGGTAGTTCAGATGATGCAGAAGGGACAACCGGGATATCCTCAGTCAGAACGTGGGCAACCTTTTTCAGAGTTAAGAAAAATTTCATCTTAGCTTGCCAACGTTTGAAATTGGAACCCTCAAACCTGAAAGGTTTGTCATAGACCGAAGCGGCCGCAGTAGTACCGATAATTTCCTCAGTTGCCATGGCAGTTATGAAAACGTCTTAAAATTGTTGTTTTCGGATTTGAAAAAATAGCGTTTGGCACAAGGAAATTATCGGGACGAGTCGCGTACTAGGTCGCTTTCTTTAAGACGTTTCGCCGTACTGCCAAATTATGCAAAGCAGTCGAATTTACGACGACGCCTCCAGGATAAAACAGCCCGTTCAAACAACTTACGATTATCAGTTGCACACTGATAAATCGCTCTAGAAATACACCTGTCTAAGTATCTGGTGAAAATAACCAGTCAAGAAAAGAGAGTTTTTGAGATGAAGAGAAATGAGAAAGAGAAGAGGGAAATCAAAATTCGTGTGAATTTGTGAAATCCGATGTACCCACTTCTGAATTTCTACCCTGTATTTATAGGCAGCAAACTGCACCTGAGTGGGGAGAAATTCGTGGGGAGTGGAGAAAATGGTGGGAGACTGAGAAATAAGTGGGGAGTGGAGAAAATGGTGGGAGACTGAGAAATTCGTGGAGGACTGACTGACCAATTATTTTCTTAATTAATTAATATTTATTATTAATTAATTTTCCACCGAATTATATTAATTAATTAATGATAATTAAATTATATAAATTCGGGTCCAAGAAATAATTCATCTAAACACGACTAATATTTCCATTCCCTTCAATGTGGGACTAAAATGAATCTTTTCAAATTCACTTCTATATTAGTTCTCACTTGTGTTCATTTATTGCTCATTAATTGTCAACAAATGTTTCCAATTCCCACTATAATTAATTAAAGTTCCACCATTAATTAATTAAAGTTCCAACAGATATGTACCATGAAAAGTGCACAACTGAGAGACATGGAAGACAAGATGAATCTTTGAAGAAGTGAGAAGATTCAGATGATACCCAATGTTCCCGATCCAGAGTTGAATCTTGAAATGACCAAAATAGCATTTGGAGAGCTTGTTAGAGACGCGTCTTTGCACAAAATTTTGATGATATGGATGCAGTTAAAGCAGAACTAGATTGCCTTTTACAAAGGTGATATCTTATATTTTTTTTGCTTTGAATTTCCATATATTTTTTGTTGTGTTCCAGATTTTGTTCTAAAACTCTAAGAATCTCGTCTCTTTATTGTAGAGAAACATCAACGGCGTCAAGAGATGAAGAACTTGGGTCATAATGATTAAAGGAAGGAGGAGGTCAGCCATAGAGATCCTCAAAGAGGGACATTTTGATGGAACTATGGATAGTTGTATTGTGCCAAAATTCTGCTAAGTGTTAGTATTTGAACCACTGTTTTGGTTGTTCACTTGTGAAGCAACGTAGGTAGGTTTCTGGATAGCCATTAACAACCTCTACTTAACTGTATGTTTTAGGGTGATTGGTGGTACTATACTTTAAAGTGGCGCCTTAGGCGCAAAATAGCTCCTTCTAGAACGTGTTGAGGAAGAAAGAGTCATGATTCGTGATGATTATCCTCGAAATGTCGCGCAACTGTTAGAAAGTATATTGGGGTAGTGTTTTATCGTCTTCATAGGGATTGAAGAGAATATAAATGCTTGCTGTTCAACAGTTTAATGTCTTAAGAAAATGGGTTTTTAGAATGGTTTCAATTTTCGTAACTAAAGTTTGCAAGAAAGAAAGCGGAATAAAATTCAGTCTAAGTTTGATAAAAACATGTCAAGATTAGGGTTTGCTAGTTCTTCTTAAACGTATCCAACCGATCAAATATGTGAACCAAGTTTTAACCAACATAATCGCGTATCCTCGCAAAAACATTCATTTCTAAAGCGATTTCGTGAATGTTATTGTTTCAACCGTTAAATGATCTCTCTAAGTAACAATCAAAACAATAAGCATTAAGATCAATACAAAGCAGATATCAACTTTCAAACCTATGTCTAGAATTTTTATAGTTGATAGATGAAGGTATTAGGTCAAGACTTGGAAAGCTCATGTCTAAAGCAATCCAAACCATAAATATACAAAGAGTAGCAAATAACTTCATCTATATTGATCACAATATTTGTTCACATACAAAAGATAAAATGGAATATAAAATCTGAACTAACTACTTCTAACCTTGACAAGAGAGGGATTTAGCCAACCATTTCCATGATAGCTTGAGCAACAAGTTTCGGAAGAAGGTTGATCAACATCTGAGTCGAATATTCGAGATTGAATGGGAATCCACCGTATTTTTGTGAAATATTGCTAAGAGATGATGAGAAATGGAGGAATGATTTTTCTAGGTCAGAAAATCCTCTCAAATACAAGTACAAAAAATTAGATATTTTTACAAAAAGTAGCTCATACTACTTATAGAAGTGACTGTTGAGCTGTCACGTTCGCAGTGCGAACGAATTGTTCGGCCAACGAACACCCAAAATGGCACCTGAAGTGCCTATGTCCTGTGAAAGCTCCCCATAGAGAAATCCCAATGTTCATTGTGCGGAGAATTGTTCGCCTAGCGAAGCCTTCGCTGCAAACTTCGCACAACGAGTTTATGGCCCTTTCCTTACTGTCTCAAGTCTGAGAGTGTTCACTACCACTTCGCCTAGCGAGCTCTTCACTGCCTCCTTCACCTAGCGAGTTTATGGTCCTTTCCTTACTATTTTGAATTCCTGGCCTTCGCTACATAGTTCGCCTAGTGAACTTGCTATTGTTTGCATGTCGTCTTGGTTTCTTTGTCATCTTTCTTGTGTCTTAATTTCCACCCTTTCATGCCTAATTCTTGCACAATAACACACAAATCAAAGGTACCAAGATATTTTCACATAATGTTGCAAAATAACCAAAGCAAGAGTGATTTTTAACGCTTTCTTGACAAAAAGGAGTGAAAATGCGCACATTTGATAGATCAAATAAGCAAAGTTGGGCATCTAACATCAATCGGCAGATCTCTATCGAGAAATGAAAATCCAAATCCTAAGCTGAGAATTTGGTAGGGAGCCCAACGAAATGACAAAACTTTGTGAGCCTGTCACAGATTACCTAGATTACTGTGTGACCAAAAGAAACAGGTAAGTGTGTTATAAAGTCCACCATCAAATCTTCTCACACTTGGTTTGGTATTGGTAGGGGTTGGAGAAGACCTTGTTTCTTCTTGGTGACATACTTATTTTACTGACATACTGAACAATTCTGAACAAAAACCTTTGTGTCTCTATATATGCCAAGCTAGAGAAAGGAGCAGGAAATACGCACCAATGTTGGTTGAAGCTCTGAGTGACCAGCAACAGGGGTAGAGTGATATTCTTTCAAGACATTTTGTCTCAACCCTTCAATGGGAGATATATAAATATTGCCCTTGTAGTACAAGAGTTCATCCTTGATTTGAAAAAGAGGTTGTGAGCTTGGATTAGACAACACCTTACTCATGAGGTTTTGACCATCTAGTTCTATTTTATAGAATTGCTTGAGTTGTGTGATCAATAGGGGAATAGGTGAAGAGATTGATAGGAACACGACCTCATCTTCAATATAAATGTGACTCAAAGCATCAACAACTTGGTTAGACTTTCTAGGTTTGTAAAAAAATTCAAAGTGAAAACCTTGTAATTTAGCGACACTTCTGTTGTTCAGGAGTTTAAATAGTTTGAACTAACGGATTTTTTAAGCTCTTCTAATTAGTATATATGTCAAAATGTCTGCCGATTAAGTGTTGACATCATTTCTTAACAACTTTTGTAATGGCGTACATCTCATGAATATACATAGAGGAGGCTTGGAGTCGGTTGCACAACTTCTTACTAAAGAAAGCCAAAGGGTTCCTGTTGCGATAAAACGGCTCCAATAGAGACTGTTGAAGCATATGTCTCAAGCACGAAGATTTGGGAGAAATCTGGAAGACACAATATCGGAGTTTCTGTCATTTTTTATTTTAATCTTGTAATAGCTAAATCAACTTATGCACTCCAAACTAATTTGGTGGTACACAATAAATTGGTGAGAGGATCGGCGAGTGAGGCGTAATGACGAACAAATCGTCGATAAAACTCGGTGAGACCTAAAAAACCCTGAGAGTCGTGAGAGAGTGTGGCTTAGGCCAGTCAATGATTTCTTGAATCTTTTCTGAATCTAGGGTTACACCTTCATTTGAGATAATATGACCTAAGTAATCAACACTAGGAACAACAAAACACACATTTGGATAACTTGGCATAAAATTGATTTGATAACAGTAATTCTAAAATCAATCGTAAATGATGAACATGTTCAAAAATGCAAGAACTGTAAATTAAAACATCATCAAAGAAGACTAAAACAAACCAACATAGATATGGTCGAAGAAAATCATTCATTGCCGATTGAAAAGAACTAGGAGCGTTAGTTAGACCAAAATGCATAACCAAAAACTCATAGTGTCCATTAGATGCTCTGAATGATGTTTTATGTGTGTCTTCTGGTGTTGCCCTGATTTGGTGGTAACCAGATCTTAGATCAATCTTAGAAAAAATAGTTGTATAACCCAATTCATCAAAAATTTCATCTATTGTTGGTATGGGATCATGGTCACGAACTGTTATTGCGTTTAAGGCACGATAATCAGTGCAAAAATGCCAAGAACCATCCATTTTGCATACTAAAAGCATGGGTGAGGAGTATGGCTTGTTGCTAGGTTTAATTATGCCTTCATGAAGCATGTTATGAATAATGGTGGTCATGGCTTCTTTTTGTGAATGTTGATATCGGTAAGGCTTAACATTAATTGGTGTAGTGTTAGGGATGATCGGGATGTGGTAGTCATGCGGCTTTGTGGGAGGTAGGCCCTGGGGTTGTTTGAAAACAACAGGATATGGGTGTAGGATGATTTTGATTTGTTTGGGTAGGAATATGGGTAGTGAATCAAGAGGGTTAGTGAGGGTTTATGGGAAATTAGGGGGGAGGGGTTCATGTGATGGTTGGTAAAAGAGGAGGTGGATAGAAGCAACTGAATCTATATGGAGAAGATGGAAAAATTGGTTGTAGGAAGAGTGGGAAGGAAGTGATTTGGGTCCCCCGTAATAGTAATTTTATTGTTTTGATATGTAAAGGAAATCTTTGGAATAGAAAAGTCAGCCATGATAGGACCAAGTGTTCTTAACCATTCCATATCAAGGACAACATCTGCTCATTCAATAGGAAGTAGATGGAAACAGATCAGAAATAGGTTATTTTGTAATGTGATAGGGACTTGAGGACAGAGCCCTAAATAGGACAGCTTTGACCCATTGTCAACCATGACTAGAAATTTTGGGATTGGTTTAGTTGGGATTTTGAGATGTTGGGTAATGTGTGGTTGCAAAGTATTGTGAGTACTGCCTGTATCGATCAGTACTGTCATAGTGAGACCATTAAGTAGGCATGTGAATTTAAGTGTCTTAGTAGAAAATTGGTCGTTGGCCGCTTGGGGAGACAATTGGAAATAAGTGTCATTTGTTTCAGTTATTTCTGTTGTTGTGGAGTTAATGTGGCTGGTGTCTATTGATTCGTGAATAGTTAATTCTTCATCATCCACCATTAATAATAAGAATTTTCCAGATGAATATTTATCTCCTGGTATAAACTTCTCATCACAATTAAAGCACAATCCTTGAGTGCGACGCTCTTGCAGTTGGGAATTGGATAGGCGTCGAGTAGGAAGTTTAATAGGTTGATGTATATGGGATTTTAGGTGGTAGAGTAGATAAGGTTAGTATAGTTGATGGTGGATTGCAACAGTTAAGAGGATTGGCAAAGGATTTCTGAAATTTAGGTTTTGCATCTTTAATCTTGGATTCAATCAGTTTAGCTAGTCCAATGGCTTGTGAAATCAAAAATGGTTTATGAATGGCGATTTCATTTTGAACATCAGGTGTTAATCCAGAAATGAAACAATCTAGGATCGCATCTTGAGATAATCCAACAACTTGAGTACCTACTTTTTCAAATGTAGCTTGATATTCAACAACTGAATCAACTTGTTTTACCTTAAATAATTCCATTTGATCATTAACATATGTAGATGGACCAAAATGTAATTCCAAGGCCTTAGTAAACGAGGGCCAATCAATTCAGAGATGACTTTGGTGCATACATTTAAACCAACATAACGCTTCACCTTTCATATAAAATGACATCATGGATAATCTATTTTTAGGTGGTAACTAATAAAAATAAAAATAAAATTCTCAGCTTGATATAACCATTCCAAGGGATTTGAACCATCAAACATTGGTAGTTTCAATTTTGGGGGTTCAGAAGGTAGGTAGAGGGGAACTTTGTGGGATTTGAGAAAAATGAATTTGGTGGAACATAGGAATATTCTAGACCTGTGTGTCTGGGAGGGTGGTTGGTGTAGTGAGGTAAGGTGAAGAAAAATATCTAGGTATGTGGGATTTTGTGGGTCTGATGGAAGCAGTTGGGATAGGTGGGGGAGGGTTGTGGAAAGGGGTAATAGAGTGTATAGGGGAGGTATGGGTATGGAGAAAATTAGAGGAACCATGAGGGGAGTTTGTATTGGTAAAAATGGAGTTGATATGAGTTGTTGACATGGGAAATGAGGTAAGAACACGAGTAATACCTGAAGAACTTATACTGTGCGAATGGTGGTTGCTAGAAGTTGTTCCTTTTGAGCTGCTAGCTTGGTTAGCATTCCCATGATATTTTCGTATCTTGAGTCAGAAAATTGTTTTTCATTATCCATTATTGTTTGAATATGCTCCATATTTGAAGTAGTCTTATCAAATTTCTCATCCATTTGTTGTTGTGTTTGGGTCATAGCATTATCAAGATGGATATGAGTAATTTGGACAACTTCTTCTACGATTTCTCTAGAAGAATGGTTGAAGGGTTTTGTAGGAGCCATGAATCCAATAGATGAAAGCACCAAATGGTAAAGAGGTTTCCACAACTATTTCTAAGGTTTAGGGTTTTACCAAAAGGGCAACACAAAACTAAGAAGACAAGAAGAAAATAATGTTCTGAATTAATTCTCTACTTTTCTTATAAACCAAAGGTACTTTAAATACAAATAATAATTCCCAAAGAATTGGGTTAATGGGCCAGTCCACTTGAAGAAAAGTAAAGAGAATTTCTTACCCCACCCATTGGGGTTCTTAGGCACCATGTGCACTTCTAAAAATACCCATGCTTTTAGAGATGTATCTCCAGACGCACCTTTTCTTACTCAATGTTGGTTTTTCCAGAGCTACATCTATGGAATGTTTCCATTTATATAGCTCTGGAATCTATTGGAATACATTCCCGCCAGGGTCCCGTTTCCTCCCTCATTCTTTATTTTTCATCTTCTTCACTCTCAAACTCTCTCAATCCTCAAAAACTAAATTTTCACAAAACTTAATTTTTTTCAATCGAGTTCGACAAGGAGCATTCATTTCAACGATCAAGACACTCTAAATCATTCAAAGCTCGATATAATCGGTAAGTTTTCGAGTTTCTAAGGTATTTTTGAGTATTTCCCGTAAACGAGTTAGAATATAGTTTTAAGGTATAAATCCTTAGATAGTTTTAGAAACATAGTTTAGAGACAATGTAGGTATTGTTTGTTGGCTGAAACGGACGACTAAGGTTTCAAAAATCGATTTTCATGGGTAGGGGATGCCGTTGCAGAATGTTCCGGAGCTACATCTACGAAACAAATTAACGTTAGAGAAATTTCGTAGATGCAACTCCAGAACAAATCAAACGTTGTGAATTCTGGGTACTTTCGTAGATACATCTATTTCAACAGAACCTACAGGTGAGGCACAACCTTCTTCATCACATGCCTAGGATACTCCTATTCCTCCTCCTTCCGATGATTTTTTTTTAATTTTTAAATTTTAAGCACCTTCCAAAATTATTTTTTAGCAAATTATTTTCTAATAAATACTTTTAAAATTAACTTTAAAAAAATTCTTAAAAAGTATTTTCAGATTATTCTTTTAAAAAATGATTTTTTTAGTTTCGTAACAAAAAGAAAGTCTAAAATCTTTTGTTCAAGACAAGTTTTTTCGGAAAAAAATTAAAGTCTTAGGAGCTTTTATTTAGGTTTAGGCATGATAAAAAAAACTGAACCCAACAAGATTCTATCGTTACTATCCAAATTTAATGGGCAAAAATTAATTTAATTATTTATTTCAATATTAATCTTAATACTTAATCATTTTCAATATTTTTTAAATAAAATTAATTTTAATAAATTTGTCATCTTAAAAAGAAGAATAAATAAATAATAAAATTATTAAAATAAAAATAATAAAATAAATTTAATAAATAGAAGTAAAGCACGAGTGGAGGGTCAATTGTTACTTCCATTAAATTTAGAGGAGGATGAGAGTGGGCGATCAAATTATTACTTCCGACTAAATTTGAGAACGGAGAAATCAAAGTTCAAATAATATTACCGAGTCTTATTCTCATGTCTACTTAAGCTCATAAAAATTAATAAGAGTTCTAAAATAAAGAGTAAAAAAACACACAGCCAATAAGGGATTAACAATAAGAAGAAGAAAAATATTTAATTAGTAAAAAATCCTAAAAATAAGGGATTAAATATAGACATAATCAATGTGACTTTTGTCATGCATGTACAGTTTTTTCTTTTTTTAACATCTTTTCTTCTCACTATAATGAGGACAAAGAGAGCCATACTCAAAGATAACGAAATGCAAATTAAATAAAGCCAAGTCAATTTTCTACAAGCCTAAATACTCTGTTCCCTTATCTGCTTTGTCAAATTGTTTACAATTCCACTGTGAGGTCACCTTTATAGATCATATCTTTCATGTGATATTCATACAAGAAAGCCAAAACTTGACTTCAGGTTACTAGGGTTTATTTGATTGAAAGAATTAATGAAAATAGTTTATGGTAATTTTCATAATTAAAAATAATGTTTCTCATGTTTTTCAAGATAATTATAGAAACAATTAATAGCACATACAAAAATATTATTTTATTAGAAAAACAGTTAATGAAAATTCATCCATAAATACGTATTATGACAAAGACTTGTCCTGTAAATTATTAATAAATTGTTTATCCAAAGATGGCCTTAACCATGTGCAATTGTTTTCAGTTTAACATAATAATAATAATAATATAGTTCATCCATAAATACTTATTATGACAAAGACTTTTGCTATAAATTATTAATATATTGTTTATAATAAAATGGCCTTAATCATGTGTAATTGACTTTAGTTTATAACAGAATAATACTGAAAGACCAACAGGACCCTCCAGAACTTAAACAATCTAACTCCTTTTAAAAATAGTCTTTAAACACCTAAAGAGGTCTTCGGATTCAAACACCACATTGTAATGTTTAAATTTGAATCCTTTGCTTTAACTTTCAACCAATTCCAAACCTCTATTTTTACATTCTCAACCATTTTTTTCATTTCTCAGCTTTCCAAATGTTTCACACGCAGACTAGATTATTTGAACTTTTTTTACTAATTCTTCTATTTCCATCTACTAGACCTTCAAATTGAGCCAGGTGAGACAAATTGTCATGATGCAGAGCCGATGATATATTTAACCATCGCAGACAACATACGCAAAGACCAGATTCATTATTAATCACTATTGGTGCACAAGATTAAAAAGAGATGAATAGAATGAGAGAATATGTTTATATTTTGCAAATGACGGCTACAAAGTTGTAAGGAAGAATTACAAAATAACATCTACCACTAATCTATTTTTGCACAGAAAATTAGGGTCATATAGGCAATATACTAAAGTACTAAATTACCCTCTAACAAAGTTTAGTCACTAAGTTTTGTAAAATATAAATTATTTCTAACACCATCCCTTAATTTATATTTACCCAAAACTAACAACAACAATTTCATCCCTTAAGCGAAGAAATGATTGGTCTTGATAGTCTTCGTCAGAACATCTGCCAACTGCTTATGGGTGCTACAGTGTACAACTTCTAGCACTCCATTCTGAACCTGATTTCTCAGAAAGTGATACTTAGTCTCAATATGTTTGCTTATCCCATGCAGCACTGAGTTTCTGACAAGATTAATTGCAGATTTGTTATCAATCATCAGCTTCAGAGACTTGTTAATTTTGATCTTCAGATCCCGCAGTAAGTTCTGAATCCACACAGCTTGACATGCAGTCACAACGCTTGGGATATATTCAGCTTCGGAGTTGACAACGCAACAACAGGTTATTTCTTGGAACACCGAGAAATAGGACCTCCCAAAAACTTAAACAAGTACCCAGAAGTACTTTTTTTGTCAACTATGTCTCCACACCAATTAAAACCTGAATAACTCAGAAGTTCTGATTCAATATTTCTTCCAGAAGGGAATATCACTCCATACTTCATAGTTCCCTTGATATACCTCAGAATTCTGGCAGTAGCTTGGTAATGGGACCACTTAGATTTACTCATTAACCTACTAACCGTTCCAACTGCATAGCAGATATCAGGTCTGGTATTACACAAATACCTCAGAGAACCAACCAACTGTTTGAAGGTTGTAGCATCCACATCTTCACCATCAGAATCAGAATCCAGTTTCTAATTTGTATATGCAGGTGTGATAGCAGCCTTACAGTTTTGCAGCTTAAATCTCTTCAGAAGCTCAAGTTCATACTTTAGTTGATGCAAAATTATACCCTTCTCAGAGTATATAAACTCCATCCCTAGAAAATATGTCATTTTCTTGAGATCACTCATTTCAAACTCATTCATCAGCACCTTCTTGAACTTAGATATCTTTTGTTCAGAACTCCCTGTCAGCAGTATGTCATCAATATACAAACACACCAGAATTATATTGCCTTCAGAAGTATGTTGAACATAAACACCATACTCCATCTCACATTTCTGAAACCCTTGCTCCTTGAACAACGAATCGATCTTCAGATTCCAAACTCTGGGCGCTTGCTTCAATCCATACAAAGCTTAATGTAATATGTACACCATCCTTTCCTGATTCTTTTTAGCAAATCCAGGAGGTTTTGACACGTATACCTCTTCTTGTAATTGACCATTCAGAACTGCAGACTTCACATCTAAATGCATCAGAGGTCAATTTCTATTAGCAACTATTGCAATCACCAATCTGATTGTTTCATGTCTTGCTACAGGTATAAACACTTCAGCATAATCCAGCCCAGGTTTATGTAGAAATCTTCTTGCTACTAACCTCACTTTATGTTTGCCAATTGATCCATATGACTTTAGCTTCTGTTTGAAAACCCATATGAAGTTGATGGCTTTCTTGTCCTTTGGAAGTTCTGTCAGCTTCCCAGTTTTGTTCCTCTCTATAGAATCAAGTTCTTCTTTGATGGCCTTCAGCCAGACTTTCTGCTCAAGAACCTCTTCAGTGCTTACGATTTTAGAGTCTACTAACATTGCACGCTGAATAACTTCTCCTTTAGAATATACTTCAGTGTCTTGTAGCATGTCAAACTCTTCAAATCTTCTCAGAATGTTTCTGATTCTCTATGGCCTCTGACCTTGTTCAGAATCTCCTTCAGATGCTTGAACTTTGTATGTTCTATCTTCAGAAGTTTCTCCTTCAGAAGCTCTTGATTCAGAAGTTTGACCCCCTCCAGAACCTTGACCACCTTTAGAGTCTGGAATATTCCCAGAATCTGAATCACCATCAGAATCTGGATCAAAATCATCTTCACCTTCTGAGTCTCCTTCAGAGTCATAATCACCATCAGAGTCTACTCCAGCTTCAGAATCTTCTCCAGTTTCTGACTCATCTTCAGAAACTTCTAATTCTGAACTTTCTTCAGAATTTCTCGCATCATAGTTCGATTGAGACTTGTCCCAATTTCAAGTTTCTAATTCCTTTACAATTACGTCTCTGCTGAATTCAACTTTATTAGTTTCTAGACAATAGAGCTTGTACGCACCTGTACTGTGGTACCCCACTAGTACCATTATTTTGCTTCTACCATCTAGCTTCTATCTTTTGGTTTCTGGAACATGTTTGTAATATACATAACCAAATACCTTCTGATGGCTAACACTTTTCTTATCTCCAGTCCACTTCTGAATAGGAACTATTTCCTTCAGCTTCTTTGTTGGACATCTGTTGAGCACATATGTTACGGTGGCAATAACTTCTCCCTATAAGGTATGAGGAAGCTTCTTCTCCTTCAACATGATTCTCATCATATCAAGCAAAGTAAGATTTCTTCTCTCAGATAGACCATTGTGTTGAGGAGTATAAGGAGCAGTAACCTCATGCTCAATTCCATTCTCCTCACAGAAATTTCTGAACTCAGTGGAGTTATACTCACCTCTACCATCAGTTCTGAGAATCTTCGGAGTCTGACCACTCTGATTCTCAGCCTTCATTCTGAACTTCTTGAATTCATCAAACACCTTGTGTTTGAACTTTATAAGAGATACCCATGTCATTCTTGTGAATTCCTCAACAAATTAAACAAAGTATTAATTCCCTCCAATCGATTCTATTGGAAATGGACCACACACATCATAATGCATTACTCTCAAGGCATGCTTTGCTCTTGGAGCTACTTCTAACGTAAATGGAAATCTTGGTTGCTTTCCTTCCATGCACACTTTGCATGACATCTCAGGCTTCTTAATTGTAAAAATTCCATGTACCAGCTTCTTCGAATTCAGATGCCCTAAGCTTCTGAAATTCAGATGACCAAATCTTTTGTGCCACAACTGACTTTCCTTCATAACACTTGATGCACTAAGACATTCAGAGTCTGCAGTTCTTACATTCACCTTGAATATTCTATCCCTTTTCTATTCTGAATCCACAATCAACTTCTAATTACAGTTATACAGCTTTAGAAGATTGTCCTTCATGGTAACTGAAAAACCTTTCTCAATTAGTTGCCCCACACTCATAAGATTTCTTTTCATGCCAGGTACATACCACGCTTTTTGAATCAATGTTGTTTTCCCATTGTTTAGAACGAATCTGACATTTCCCATACCTTCAGCGTTGAGGTATTTATCATCAGCACATCTGATCTTTGCCTTCTTACTAGAGTCAAAGTTAACCAACCATTTCTTATTTCCAGTAAGATGATTTGAGCAGCCAGTGTCCATATACCACCAGTCAGTCAAATTCGTATCATCAGATTCAGCAGCCATCAGTAGCACAGATTCATCATCAGAACTTCTGGCTATATTTGCTTCTTCTGACTTCCTTTGCTTGTTTGACCAACATGTTAGACGATGACGCAGATCTAGAAGGGGGGTTGAATAGATCACTTGCTTAAAAAATAGAGTCGGCGCTACCAAAAATTGGTTTTTAAAATTTGTTTAATAGCGGAAGCGGCTGAGGAACTATAAACGTCTAAAATGAACATTTACTATAAAACCGGATATGCGTTAACCCTATGGAATCTGATAAACGAGATATAAGAATCACTATGTCAATCACGCTTTCAATTTGATTATGCTCACTATACGGTGTGACTAGTTCTAATGCTTTCAAAATATTGACAATATGAAAAGACAACTGTTGCACCCTAAAATTTGCCCTCTTTCAAGGCTTGACTCATTTCTTCATTTCTTTCAAATTCAATGACATAAAGGAAATCCATCATGAATTCAAGATTAAAGGCAAGAATATTATAAAGAGAAGTTTTGTGACATTACAAGAATGTCATTTGTTGCAAGATTTTTCAACTCTAAGTAATGTTTAGAAATTAATTTATTTCTAATACTTCATTCAAGTCTCTAGTCAAATTCATGTTATGGTAATGCCACACCAAGTCTACATTATGCTTACAAACATCCAAGAAACATGCAAGGATTAAATCAACATTGGAATATTTTAGGACCAAGAATATACATGTTTAAACATGGCAAAACAGTCCCATGCAAGAGGTGACAAATTTCTTCATGTCACAAGATCACATGTCACAAGACCAAAGGAATAACATGTGATAATGCTTCTACATATCAGAATTTTCAAAATGATGTCAAGAGTTGGTGGCATTGACCAAGAGGAGCTGTCCAAACACAAACAAACAAAAGGTCACAAGGCACAAGGTGCTGCAGCAAATAGCCTAGCAATAGTGCAGAAAATACAGCATAACAACATACATGGAAATGGAAAGAAAAAGAGTGACATGAAGAAAGTTGCCTTGGACATTTCTAAGTAAGGATTTGAAGTCTTGAAGGAAGAGTAAACCCTAATGTGCTGAGATAAGAGAGGAGAGGGGGCTGCAAACACATACACTATCATTCACATACACAAGATTGAGAGAGCAAGAGAGAAGAGAAAAACAGAAAATAGAGAGAGCTAACAAAACCCAAAAAAAACCAGAAAAATAGGAAGCTTTGCAAACCAGAAAAAGAGAGTGATATAGAACCAAGAGGATCATTGAGAAACAAAACCTTCACAACATAGAAGTGAAGAGGAGTGAAGTACTTTCAACCAAGACCAAGGAGGACTTGCAAGAAAGATAGAAATCTCTTGGGTATCCATTTCCTCCAACCTTTCTCCCTTTATTTTTTGCTCTTACATTCATTTTGTTTACTCTTTTATGTATTGTTGTATGGCATGTTTCATGTAAGGTTCCAAAGGGACCAAGAAACCGTTCTTAAGAAACCACAAAAACGAAAGAAAAACATAGAAAAAGTTAGGTTTTTCACTCTGGTAGCCTGACACAGGCCGTGTCCCACAACACGGCCACCCGTGTCGCCCAACACGGGCCGTGTCACACAACACGGCCACCCGTGTTGCACCTCTGTTTGAGGTTTCCACGACCAAAAAACCCCAGGCTTCACAACACGGGCCGTGTCACACAACACGGCCACCCGTGTTGTACCTCTGTTTGCCCTAAAAATCATTTTTCACCCAGACTTTACAACACGGGCCGTGTCACACAACACGGCCACCCGTGTCACACAACACGGCCACCCGTGTTGCACCTCTGTCATGCCCTAAAAACTCACATTGCAGGTACCCTATGACACGGGCCGTGTCACACAACACGGCCACCCGTGTTACTCCACTGTTTTCCACTTATTTTTGTTATTTTTACCTCCAAATTTTTTTTTTCCGTTTTTATTGCATGTCTCGATTTTTTTAGCCGCCTAATCCCATATGTTGTATAATTTTAGTAGGAATGTTGCTATTGTCCTTGGTGACTTTTGATTCCAAAAACCATTTTCAAAATCAAACTCTCGATTTTATCGAGCCGTTTTTAACCCTTGTAAGTCGGCCGCCTTGTGCGTCCGCCATCGACCTTGCTCGCTTCACCTCAAACCTTTTTAAACAATTAAATCCTTGACCCAATGTCAAGCGGATTTTCTCAAACGATTGTTAAGCCAATTCACCATATTTAATAAAAGGGTAAAGTTCTCTTTGTATTGAACTAAAGAGAAGGGATTGAGTGTAGACTTCTTCCTTTCCGAGTGTCGAGATGCTCACTGAAGTGTGGGTGGTTTTGATACTTGTCTTTCAATACGAAGAAGTTTTCATCCGCACCTTTTTCTCCTAAAAAACCTCGGCCCCGTACCAAGTGCATTTTCAAAACACTTACAATAAATAAATCGATTCTCTTGGTATTGAACTAAAGAGAGAGGATTGAGTGTAGACTTCTTCCTCTCCGAGTGTTGGGATATTCACTGTAGTGTGGGTGGTCTCGATACTCGTCTTTCAATACGAAGACGTGACTTTATCCGCCACCTATCTTCCCACAAATTCCTCCCGCAACCTTTGTCACCTAAAAACCTCGGTCCCGTACCGAGCGCATTTTTAAACTTCTTTTCGTAACAAAAACTTGAATGGTCGTGGAGTGGTTAGGTGTAGGCCTTCTCCTATCCCGAGTGCTGACGTTTACCGTAGGGTTCTCTGTCGCAAAAACACTTACCATTCAAAACCAAAAACACTTTAATAAGAGAATGAAGTTCTCTTTGTATTGAACTAAAAAGAGAGGATTAAGTGTAGACTTCTTCCTCTCCGAGTGTCGAGATGCTCACTGTAGTGTGTGTGGTTTTGATACTCGTCTTTCAATACGAAGACGCTATGTTCGCCACACCCTTTCATAACAAAAACTTTGAGATAAAGAATTGGGTACTACCCGTAGGGGTTACTATCCGAGGACCTATCTCGCCCCTAAAAAAAACAATTCAACAAATCAAATGTGACATCTTGCCTCGCATGGCGAAAACTTATCTTTCGAAAAGGATATGATACGTCCGTTCTACCGCAAACAGGTAATGCCTAAGTCTCCAACGAGCGAGCAGCAATACACCTAACTGCTAGAATGCGTACGATAGCATCATCCATAAAAACATCAACAAATCGTAGGCCGAACTACGGCTGCTCTGATTCTTTACTTCATTCAAGTAAGGATACGTAGGCACAAGGGCCACAATCCTTGCCGAGCACATTCCCCCTTATATCTGTAGTTTCCCGAACTACGTCGACTCTGACTTTCTCATGTCCATTGAGAATACGTAGGCCTAGGACCGCGAAGTCCTATTGAGTCCGCTTTTTCCCTTCTTCCTCGCGATACCTTTCTTTCCCCGTTTCTAAACCCTTTTCTGTATCTTTTGGAACACTCTTCATAATGTTTAAGCAAATAAATCACACACGACAAACAAATGGTTCCCATCGAGTACGATGGATGCGAGGGGTGCTAATACCTTCCCTTTGCATAACCGGCTTCCGAACCTGTTCTTGGTTGCGAGACCATCTTATCCGTTCTTTTCTTGAGGTTTTCTCGATATTTTCCTTTCCCCTCGTGGGATAAATAAAATTCGGTGGCGACTCTTCTGTCCTTTTTCTTTTCGCCTTTCCCGTCGTTGCGCGTATTTTTCGAGTAGCGACAACAACACACAAGGTTTTAGTTCACACAACTTATCAAACACTTGGAGTGAAGAGCACTACAAGTGAATTCTATTTTGAGAGTTACAAGCTTAAGTTCTCTCTTACAATCAATGATTGTAATGGGTTTATAAAATAGTTCAGCACAACTCAAATCAGAACTTGATTGATATAATCGTTTGCACTAAAATCACAGAAATTTAGCAATATAAACATAAAGAAAAAGACACAATGATTTGTTGAGGCAGTTCCCTCGTCGTCCTCGCTCGGGGTACGCCTGCCCTCAACTCTAACAATAGAATTGAGACCTATATATAGATAGATATAACCTTTTGGTTAATGTTTATACAAGAAGCGAATAACTATCAAACAAACGAAAACAATTGTTGTTGTAGATCCTATTTCTTCTTGGCCCTTGATTCAAGTTGAATCAAGTCGTTCAAACGCTGTGAATAAACCTCGGATTGCGACACTCTCTTTGAACAACCCCCGGTCTTCAAAATATGGCCCGACTGATTTTAATCACCCGCGT
This sequence comes from Lathyrus sativus, assembly GCA_963859935.3. Taxonomy (NCBI): domain Eukaryota; kingdom Viridiplantae; phylum Streptophyta; class Magnoliopsida; order Fabales; family Fabaceae; genus Lathyrus; species Lathyrus sativus. Next base: position 546,032,758 of record OZ012739.1, on the reverse strand, counting down.
GTCGAACCCGAATCTCCCACTTACAATCCCCCGTTTATCGTTACTAAATCAACAGAACCTCCAGCTCTTCGATTACCTTCACTCGGCTGAATATGTGATGGAACGAATCATGCAAAAACCCCCAAAATCTGAGATTCTTAGAGGGAAAAACCCTGACGATTTTATTCAAGAAAAACTTGTCGATTACTCAACCTAAACCAGATAAACCAATCTTTGGCTTTGGACATTATCACCTCGAACATGCACAATGCACAACAAAGATGATTATGTGTAATTGTTGTGAAATGCTATGAAGAAAGTGAAGATGATGAGAACCAAATCGACACGTAATTTCACTTTTCTTGTTTTCTTAGATATTGTGAAATGAAAGAGCAATTCAACTTATATACCAAACATAACTGACATAATAAACCAAACCAATTCACAAAAACAGTTGACATAACATTATTTTGACACAAAACAGCGAGCGATCGGCCTATGCAGTAGAGGGGGTCAACCTAAGCTGACCCGAATGCAAGATTGTGTAGAAAACAGGACCATGCATCGACCGGAGCATAACATGCGTTGACGCATAGCATGCACTTTTAGCCAAACGAAAATGCTTACAGTATGAGTCGACTGGAGGGTCGATGCGATCCCTCCTGAGACTAATTCACTAAAAAGACTTGTCGTGTGAGTCGACCGGAGCAGGTTTTAGGTCGACTCAAAATCCTGAAACAAGCAAAAATGCATATTTTCATGCTTTACGACACATTTGATGAAACCTATAGTATAGAAAACAACACCAACTAAGTCAACCCTATATGACACACATATTTGGCTATCTATATGCAACAATCGTGATTTTTTATGAGCCTTTGGATTATGAGAGACAAGACATGCAAATACGACATGGTGACAACGTCTAACATATATTTTTCTATGGAGCTGAGTTTTGACATCATCGAAACGAGCACATCTATATATGAGGCTTTGCCCTCACACAGCAATCAATAGTAAAATAGCCAAACTTATTACAACAGTAGCACTGGATCTTCTTCTTGTCATACCTTTATTTTCCCTTCTAAGAATTCTTCTGCTTATCAGAAGTTGAGGTTTCTGACTTCTGAACACCATCTGGTCTTCTTCTGGCTTCTGACCAAGACTGTTTCTGATGCTTCTTACCAGAAACTGTTTTCAGAGCCTGCTGCTCTACTTCTCTTTCAGAAGTTCTCTCAATCAGACGCAACTCTTGTGCCTCTAGACTACTTTGCAACTCTTCAATTCTCATGGTCCTCAGATCTTTAGAATGTTCTATTGCTACCACAATGTAATCAAACTGAGGTGTAAGGGATCTCAATACCTTCTCAATGATTACTTGTTCAGAAAGGGTTTTTCCACAAGCTTTCATCTCATTAGATATTCAGAATCACTCTGGAGATGTACTCAGATACCTTCTCACTGTTCTTCATGTTGATATTCTCATACTGCTTCCGTAGGGACTGAAGCTTCATCTTCTTCACTGATGCTTTACCACCATAGCACCTGGCCAGTGTATCCCAGGAAGCCTTCGCCGTTATTGAATCAGCGATTTTCTCAAACACATTTGCAACCACACACTGATGGATGTAGAACAATGCTTTCTAATCTTTCTTCCTCATATTTTTCTGCACGTTTTTTTGTTCCACCGTTGCATTTGCTGCTACTGGAACGTAACCTTTAGTGACAAGTTCAAGCACATCTTGAGCACCGAATAATACACACATCTGAATCATCCAACGAGTCCAGTTTTTTTCTATCAAACACTGGAAGCTTGGTGCTCAGACCACCATTTTCGTTCATCTTCAACCTTGTGCAATTACTCAGATCTCACCAAACACAGTGTGTCTCAATCCTGCAGAATCAGGAAATGTGATTCTGTTACGATTTCATTCAAGATTCAACATGAATTCATGAAACGAAATCAACCACATAACGCCTCACCAGTTCACTCGTGTTTCCTGTGTTTCCCCGTGGATCCTAACCGGAGCTCTAGATACCAATTGTTGGTGCACAAGGTTAAAAAAATATGAATTGAATGAGATAATATATTTATATTTTGCAAATGACGGCTACAAAGTTGTAAGGAAGAATTACAAAATGACATCTACCACTAATTTATTTATGCACAAAAAACTATGGTCACATAGGCAACATACTAAAGTACTAAATTACCCTCTAACAAAGTTTAGTCACTAAATTTTGTAAAATATAAATTATTTCTAACAATCACCTCCTCCTAATTAAATTATCTTTAGTTGCAATTTTATTTTAAAATATTCTCCACACTAAACACAAGACTTTCGCCAGAACAGCTTTATGCCATGCCTTAACACAATCCGAGTTTGTTGTATTAACGACTTGAGACAATAGCCCCCTATACATTTCCTTAACCGAATAAAATGAGTCATTGAACCATTCACGAAAATTGAGATTCCTGATACATTTCCACCAATTCAAACTATCTATACCTACTCCCACTGTTCTGTCTTCTCTCACTCCATACCAATTAACTAAAGCCTTGTACCATAAACCTCTCCTCTCAAAGGATATATTCCATATTAGAAATCTGAGGGATTAGTTAGGTAAGTTTGCATTGGATAATTAACTCAAAATAATAATAGATTTGTAAGTCGGCAATATATTCATGTTCATTTTCTAATTGATTTGTGAACCCTGCTCTTTGTATAACTCAATAGCTATTTGAGAGTTTTCTTTTTTTTTATATGTGGTTTTAAACTTCTTTTGGATGTGTGATTCTTTTTCCTAAGATCTAGCCTAATTCTTTTCTTAGTTTTCACGGCTCTTTAAGTTTTTCCCTTTTTCATTTGTATTTTTCCTTTTCTTTTTATTGTTGTGAAGGGGTTTTTTTTGATCGGGCCAAGGCCCAATGAAATAGGTCAATCAGACCCACTTTTCCAACTGTTATAAATACCACTCTTCTGGCGCCACTCAAAGGTATACAACTCATTTATTTGACATTTCCTCTCACTCTTAATTTCTTAAATAATTAACTTGGTCGTTGGAGTGGTTGGAGTGTTAACCTTATAGATTAGTCACGCATGTAACATTGGAGTCGAATCTCCGTTATAACAACCTCTCCAGGTAGATTCTCTGATCATCATTTTCTTTTTGTACAGAATAGTGGAGTCGTAAATGGAAATATGAAATTGATTTCTATTCAATCTTACTTTGAATATTCCCATTCCAGATCTACCTTTCTTCGACAACTGCAAATAGTGGAGCTAATATTGAACATTCTTCCACCTAACTGCATTTCGATACTCCCTATTGACTCTAAGAGATTTCCAAAATATTGTTGGATGTTTGTATTTCTATGATTGCAAGCATATTTATCATAATGTGATTAGATGTCCTAGTGGTAAAGTGGGTTTGCTATAATGTAAAGGTGTTGAGTTTGATTATGGTGTGTATCGTTACATTGCTTATGAAATATTGTGAACGTTAAAATGATTCATTATTTTAGGTGCATAATTGTATTCAAAAGGTGCTTCACTTTGTTAAGTGATATAAAATTTTCTATAAATAAAGAAACTTGGAAATTATAAAATGCACACGAAAATAAAAATATACACATTCATTCTTCTATCATTTCAATTATTCTAAAATCATCTTTTACTTCATTAATGCATGAGTGAACTATAGGAAACATTTTTTTGCAACCTATAATAAAAAAAAATAAGCTTAGTCTGTTTGCGCAATTCACATTAAGATATTCAAAGTATCCTGAAGGGAATTCTCTATTAATCTCTATTGCATCCGATATAAAATAATTGGTGGGAGTGAATTGAATCTAAAGGTTAGTGTGAATTCACACGCTTTGAATTTTCTAAATTATAATCTTCATCAAGACCTTCTTTATTTTAGTGCTGCAACATCCACCAACAACCTCAAATATCCAACAATGTTTAGGTTCAATTGTTACTTAATCACTGGTGGCATCACTCAAAGAAATGACATCTAATTTTGTGAAATTGGATTAGTTTGATGGAGACAGCTTTATCCGTTGGCAGAAAAAAAATGAAATTGTTACTTACAATTTTGAAAGTGGTATATGTTTTGAATACAACAAGACCGGTAGAAAGGGAAGAAGAAACAATAGTTAAAACTAGAGAGAGAGAGAGAGAGAGAGAGAGAGAGAGATGGGATAATGATGACTACATTTGCATGGGTCATATTCTCAATGGTATGTCAGATTCCTTGTTCGATATCTATCAAAGCAGTTAATCCGCAAAATAACTATAGAATAAACTAGAATCGAGATACATGCGAGAAGATGCTACAAGTAAGAAATTTATTGTTTCCCATTTCAATAATTATAAAATGGAAGATAATAGACCTGTTATGGAACAATTACATGAAATTGAACATATTCTTAATAATTACAAACAACACAATATGTAAATAGACGAAACAATCGTTGTGTCTTCTATAATAGACAAACTCCCACCTTCATGGAAGGATATAAAAAGGAGTCTGAAACATAAAAAGGGTGATATATCTCTTGAGCAATTGGGTAATCACAGTTGGTGCACAAGATGAAGACGATGAACATGGAAGAACATAGAGAAGAGAGAATTGAACAACAAACTTCTACTACTCTTGCAAAACAGTTACAATGAATGGTTACTTCATATTCTACTGAAAGCTACACTTGTTTAAATACAAGTGGAAACAACTAAAAATAATGAATTATCCTTCAGCACCATCCCTTAATTCAGATTTAGCTAATTAAAACTAACAACACCAATTTCATCTCTCAAGTGGAGAAATTGATCAGTCTTGATCGCTTTCATCAGAACATCTGCCAACTGCTTTTGGGTGCTACAGTGTGTAACTTCTAACACTCCATTTTGAACATGACTTCTCAGAAAGTGATACTTAGTCTCAATGTGCTTACTACTCCCATGCAACACTGACTTCTTAGCATAATTTATTTTAGACTTGTTGTCAATCATTAGCTTCATAGGCTTGTTTACCTTGACCTTCAGATCTTGTATTAAATTCAGAAGCCAAATAGCTTGACATGCAGCCATAACACCTGCAATGTATTTAGCTTCACAAGTTGACAAAGCAACAACTGGTTGCTTCTTGGAGAATACAAAACTAGGACCTCCCAGATACTTAAACCAAATATCCAGAAGTACTTCTTCTGTCAACTTTATCTCCATACCAATCAGATTCTGAGTAACACATCAGCTCTGAATTAACCTTTTCACCAGAAAGGACAACACTTCATACTTCATAGTCCTCTTAATATACCTCAGAATCCAGACATCAGCTTGGTAATGAGACCATTTTGGTTTAATCATGAACCTACTAACCATTCCAATTACATAGCAAATATAAGTTATGGTATTACGCAAATACCTCAGAGATCCAACCAACTTCTTGAAATTTGTAGCATCTACATCATTATCCTCAAGATCAAAATCCAATTTATGATTTGTTTCTAAAGGTGTGACATCAACCTTACAATTCAACCGCTCAAATCACTTCAGAAACTCAAGTTCATACTTCAAATGATACAAAAGTATACCTTTATCAAAGTACATAATCTCCATCCCTAGAAAATATGTCATATTTCCTAGATCAATCATCTCAAACTCATTCATCAGCACCTTCATGAACTTCATTATCTCATTTGAACAACTTCCTGTCAGTAATATATCATCAACATAGAGAAACACTAGAATCATATTGTCTTCAGAAATATGCTTAACTTAGACACCATACTCCATCTCATACTTTCTGAATCCTTGGAGCTTGGAAAATAAATCAATTTTCATATTCCAAGATCTAGAAGCTTGTTTCAGTCCATACAACACTTTATGTAACCTCCCTTCTTGATTATTTTTCATAATTCCATGAGGTTGTAACACATATACCTCTTCTTGCAATGGACCGTTCAGAAATGTAGATTTCACATCCAGATGCATCATAGACCAATTCCCGTTTGCATCTATAGAAATCACCAATTTGATTGTTTCATGTCTAGCTACAGGCGCAAACACTTCAAAGTAATCTAACCCAAATATCTGTTGAAATCCTATTGCTTCTAACATTGCTTTGTGTTTGACAATTGATCCATCTAGCCTTAGTTTCACCTTGAAAACCCATCTGACGTTAATGGCTTTCTTGTTCCTTGGAAGCTCAGTCAACTCTCAAGTCTTATTTCTTTCTATAGCCTCAAGTTATTTTTTCATGGCCTTCAGTCAAACTTTCTTATTGAGATCTTCTTCTGTACTCACTCGTTCAGAGTCTACTAACATGGTACACTAAATGACTTCCTCTTCATAGTCTATTTCAGTATCTTGCAACATGTCAAACTCTGCAAATTTTCTTAGAATGTTTCTAATTCTTTGTAGTCTCTAAACATGTTAAGAATCTTCTTCGAATGCTAGAACAATATTAGATGTTGGAACCCCAGAAGTACCACCTTCAGAGTTTGGAATATTCCCAGAGTCTGGATCACCACCATGTCATACCTCAAATTTGTCTTATATGTGTATAACTTTCATCTATACTTCCATCCACTAACTATTATTCATAAAAATCTAAAAAATATGTTGTTCCTGCTCAATGTGTTGCTAGATTGAGTAATGTTTCATTCAAGGGTATCCAATCAGGAGCATTTGCAGAATTGATTGAAGTTCATCTGGTTGTGACCTAATTTTGGTCAAACAAGTATTGTTTCAAGATCAAGGACTGGGGATGATTGATTCAAATGGCGTGGGTTTAAGCTTTCAACTAGGGTTTATAACTATTCAAGTCATATGTGTGTGAGTATCAGAATGTCAGGGTGGGTTGAGTATTAAATGTTTCATGATGGAAAAACATGTGGAATCTGTTCTTCTCAATTAGGGTTTTTGGAGTAGTTGTAGTGCAGTGCAGTATCTTTTGATCTCAAGGCATTTGTTGCTCATTTGGTTCATGGAGAAGGATTTATTTTTTGGTGTTCAGGTGGCCAGGTAAAAATGGATTCATTGATTCAAGGTCAGAGTTTATTCCAAGTTCAAGGTTAAATCAAGAATTACTTTGATTCAATGATCTAATTTATCCAAGATCCAAGGATTGGTTCATGGTGAATTTTAATTCTTAGGACCAATTCAAGGTGTCATCCATTTCAAGGCAAATACAAGAATAATTTCAAATATGAAACATGGAGTTAATACAGAGACACGAAGTTCTAGTCATCATTGTTTTTAATAGAAGAATTCGAAGCGTTGCAAGATAAATTCAAAAATATTATCAGTCCCTTAACAAGGTTACTTGAAAAAAATAAATAGAGGGTGGCAATAGTACATTTCAAGCCCAAACCGGATTTTTATTACAAAAAATAAAATTACACGGTCCATTTACAAAAAGCCCAATTATGTTCACATATGTCACTACAATTTGTAACAACAATAAGAGAAATACTCAGCCCATTTCAAATTACAAGTCACCAAAAGCAATACACCCTACATCAAAAGTAGTTCATAGTCACAATACCTTTTTAATATGTACCATAAAACCATACCATTACATCATCACCTTACACTGCAGCAAAACCAAACTCAAAGTTTCACAATGCAATTTGCAGCAGCGTAAACCCGTATAATCACTAGCCATAAACGATTCATACGCAGCACATTCAAATGTCATGCTCCTACACTCTTCACACAATGCACCAACCTCCTCCCACGACAACTTCATCCGTTACCTTTTCCTCTCCAAATCACCAACATGGAACCTTCACAAAACAACAAATAAACCGTTACACCATAATTTATACAACCTGTACATACGCAACAAAAATCCATACGCATACCTTCAGCAAGCCTTTAAATAGCTACTGCAAATCACGTACGAATCCGACCCTAGACAATATTTTTTCCAGCCAAACAATACGTACGATACAAAAACAAACCTTTTCAAAACGACTTTGGTACAAACCAAAACAGTATCGCAAACCACATCATTTTCACAACCTTCGTTCTATAAAAGCATTTCATGATATTTGTTTTAACCGTTTGATGTTGTTGTTGTCTTCTTGTTCAATGACCATGCCCTATTTCTCATCCTTTGCCTTTTTGTTCTGAAGATGTTGTTACAGTGTTGTGTGTTGTATTTGTTCTTTAAAAGCATTTCATGATAATGGTCTATGGACCATGCTTTTAAGGGACGATGGACTTTTAAAACCCATAGGATTCTCGCGCCTTTTTTATTTATTTATTCACCATCCATTATTTTGCTACCCGTATCTCATTAGTTCTTGAAGGATGATAGGCTTGCTAAAGCCTACATGATTCCTTCCTCTCCTTTCTAGCATACCCTATATTCAGCTTGCATCACCCTTACTACTTTGTTAATTCTTTTTAATAATATTATTAAATTTTTTGTTAATTATCTTTTAATATTCTTGATACCTCTTATTAATAATTTTTTTAATTAATTTTGTTAACAATTTTTATTAGTTATTTTGCTAAATATTTCGTTATTTGCTTGTTGAAAATTCTTGTTAATTATTAGTAGTATTTTTGTTAATGATTTTGTTAAACTTTTTATTAGATATTTTGTTAAATGTTATTTTGTTTTCTCATTTTTATAATTACATTTTGGTTATCACTTTGTTTAGATTCATTTCTTGATTTATATTTCTTTTCAATTTCCTTTTCATCTTCGATTTTCTTTTCAATTTTATCTTTGGTCGATGAAGTCTTTTGAATCGCGAATTTTGATTATCGAAGTTATTAACCTTCATGATTTTAAATCTATAGTGAATGATCATCAAGATCATTTTCTATACTTTGGGATCGTGATAGATTACTTTCGATTAATTGACAAAAGTTTGTGTTTAAGATAAGATCATCCTCTTTTCTTTTCGTGTGACATGATTTTCTTGGAGAATGATTCACAATATCATTTCTCCATCGTGTTTTAACACAAATATCATTCTTGCGTGACCTCCTATAGTATGATCTTCTTAATAGATCATTCTACTAACAACTAACTTTAATTTCCGCTCAATATACTTTTACTTTACTTTTCCGTCAATATATGTTGTTTATATTATTATGGATATTATCTTGATCATATTGCTCATATCGTATCCATCTTGTTCATACTTTGTTCATACCATTCGAAAACATACTAAAAATATCGAAACCATAAAAGACTCAATTGGTGAAATGTTGGTTACTTTTCCGAGCAACAGAACTTGGACTTTGTATAAAAACCCTAGCATGGAGATTTTTGTCTGAACTTTTGTTCGTGGCTTAGTTTAAGGCACCTCGCACACACATGGCTTCCTCTTGGGCTACCTGACAAAGACCCCATTTATTTCGTGTAATCCTGTGTAACTTACATGTACCCAGCTCCCATTCCAATGTACGTGTTTGTTTTGCTTTGATTATGGTTTATTTACTAGGAGCACCCCTAGGGACTAGCATAGACTAAACCATTTTCAAACTAATTCTCGATTCGTTGTCGAGTCCATTTTCAAAACACCCCTGTAAGTTGATTGCTCTTTAGCATTCTCCATCAACCTAACACACACACTCACACATTTCATCATGGTTTCGTTACTAGGAGCACCCCTAGGGACTAGGATCGATTGACACCTCTTTACAACCTCTTCGCACACAAACATAATCAAACCCTTGATCCAACGTCAAACGGATTTTCTGAATCAAACTTCAAAATAATTCACAACTATTGAAACTCTTTTAAGGTGAAAAAGAGGGTGATTGAGCCTTTGATCTCTCTTCAGTTGTTTAGGTATGAGTTCTCTTCCTCGTGTGTAAGCAATTGACGCCTCTGTCATACCCTAAATTTTACCCTTAGATCATCAGGTTCATTTTGCATTTCATTTTATTCTGCACTTCGTTTTAACTAACCGCTAACCGGTTTGCTCAGTCTGTTTGTTTTTGCAGAATAATAACATTGTGTGCGAAGGGTCGTTAATCTATGGCCTGTTGACGATTATGAAGCAAAGTCGTTATCATAAATTTCTCAAACGATTAGGGTTTCTATCTCCGAATCATGCGACTTTTATCTGAGAATGGGTTGAATTTTCTGACGTCAGGTTTCTCGTGACACAATACATTTTTGTTCAAGAACCAGACGTAGTCGTCAGTTGGATTGCAGAAATATCGTTTGAGTCATAAACCGTATGGAGTTGAGGGCGTTGAAATATAAATGAGCTTGGCTTGAATCTGTGCGAGAATCGGTTTCAAGGAATTTATTCTGCATATGCACGTTTTCCTGTTTTTTCTACTGGTTACCAGTCAATTTTAGAGGAACAGTGGAATTTCAGTCCGCATTGAGTTTATAATAAATATCAGTTGGTTTGATTACGATTATCTGTCACGTCGATTTAGGTTACAGAGTCAGAGTATTCGGGATACCGTCTGGATTTTAAATGTGGAGGAAAATTCGTTTCACCACTAAATTGGATTTCTCTGTTTATCTGTTCAGGGCCATATTCACTAATTTTATGATCCAGTACGATTTAATTTGCAAAAGGATTCGTTTGAACTCAAAAGTTACATTGGATGTAATTCTCAGTTGTGCAAGACGTTTAGCTGTCGAATTCAGATGTTGAAGCGTTAAATTTTTATCCATATGAACTTAGTCGGAGAATAAAAATTCGTTTTATTAAAAATTGGAATTATTTATTCCAGTTCTATACAGTTTTATTACAACATTTATTCGGGAATACAAATTAAATTCAAACTCCTAATTGTCCTAAAAGTTCCTAATTTTTTTTCTAAGAATTCTTCACGTCCGAATCTTCAATCTTCGAATTTCGAACCTACAAAACCGGCAACGTCAGAAAAGTCGTCAATTGGTTAGAATTAATCAAAAAGTTGTTTTTTTTTTAGTTATTTCGATACCCCCAGTTAAAATTCTCATCATCTGGTACGTCGGAGGGGGGGCAACAAATAAATGCCACCACATCCCCCGACTTTTATTTTCCGACCCCGACATGAGCTGACAATGATCTGTTCAAGTTTATTCCGAGAGAAAAAGTGATTTTTTGGAAAAGTGCTTTTTTGAAAAAAAAAGTGATTTTTCTTGTTCAATGCCAACCAAGTCATAAGGAAATTCCTCAGAATCCATCCAGAAAATGGATATCTCAAATCTATAGAAAATCCATGGATATCCAGAGTGGAAAAATCCATGTCCAGTCAGCCAAGAACAACATTTCCCCAAATTTCTGCTCCAAAACAAATCAAAATAGAGAGCTCCATGAAAAACGCGAATCACTGTTCCAACAACAACCAAAACAGATCAAAACAAAATCTCCATGAAAAACGCAGCAGTTAAATCCCCAGAAGTAGGAAGAGTAATAACAAGAAATCCGAAAATTCATCTGTTTCAAAACAATCAAAACAGAAAAATCGTAACATAATCAAATCCAGGCCCAAAATGTCGATAATATAAAATATCATCATTTTTTCATCACAGAGGGGGAGGACGAGTTTTGAAGAACCCAAAGGGGATCCAAAGGAAAAACGGCGGAACCCAAAACGAGCTTCATCAACAACCATTCAACGACCACAACCAAGTGAACAAATCAAGACCCATCGGCAAGATCACTCAACGGCGCGACCAAGGACTCACAGTCCCTTAACACGCGTCAAATTGCGGCCGGAACAACCACCATCACCACCGCAAGTCACCGGCGAAACTGCTTCAAACTCATAACGAAAAGGTGAGCAATTTTCCGTGACCGATTGTTTTTTTTTCCAGATGGCACGAAAAGAGGAGGAAGAGATGATCAGGCGAAGAAGAAGAATGAACAAAGTGAAAAAAGCTCCGAGGAAGCTTTCATGGGAGCGCCGCGCATGCGAAGAAGAAGAGGATGGGTTTTGCAGACACTAAATAATGCTTTAACAATTTGACCCTTTCCCTTTATATTTTTCTTTTTATTTTTTATAATTTTTTTGTTAGTTTAATTTATTTATTAAAATTCTGTTTAAAAAAAACATAAATGCTATTTAGCTTTTATAATTAAAACCATTTTTAAAAAAAAAGATGTAAATAAGTAGAAATCTTAATTTCTAATTTTTTTTAAAGGAAAATAAGTTTCTAATAATTTAAGACTTAAGTTGGAAACTTAATTCTTTAATTTAAAATTCAATTTTTATAACTTAAATTTAACACTTTTTAATAAATCTAATCTCTAAAATTAATATTTGGTTTTTGATTAAAATTAATTTTACTTTAAAAACACAAGCTAATTTTTTCTTTAAAGTAAAATCCATTTTTTTTATAAATAAATAATTACTAACATTTAAAAAAACATTAAAATTAAGTTTAAGTTACAATTAATGTTAAAACTTTTTCTTAAAAATATTTCTAACCTAATTTGCTAACTCTTTCATTCTAACCTAGAAATTCAAAAATAATAAAATTCTTAACATTCCCGTTAAATTTTCATCTAACTTTCATTTCGTTTCCTAACACTATTCATTATTCGTCCGTGCTGCTAACCCTTTATTTTCGTATTTATTTTTCATGGTTGTAAATTATGCGAGGACATCGTCGCTTCTTATTCTGTTATTATTCTTGCACATTTTCCCATATTTCAATACCATTGCTTGACTAATTTTTCATTATACTTATTTACCGTTAATTTCCCCTCCGAAGGATAGGTCTAGTCGTTTGATCGCCATGTCAATAGTCCTTAACCCTTGCGTCTTTCACCTTTCAAACCTAGAAACTCCAAGTCGTCGTACTCATGCTTAGGCGTCCCGCCGTAGACAATTTTACCCTTTACCCTAGCATTAGGATAAGGAGTCGCCGCACTCCATATTAGGTTTCCTGTCGTGGAATACCTAGCTTACCCTTCTCAATTCAACTTTACAACATAGAGATAGGAGTCGCTGCACTCCACGTAAGCGCTTCCCTATGAACGTTTACATCCCCTTGAAACCTTGACCATAGTCAAGAAGTTTCTCTTCCTCCCTTTCAAGGGGAACTACGATTACTATGATTCTATCCCCTACCTCGGATACGTAGGCACAAGATGCGAGTCTTGGCGAGTAAACTTAGGACTAACCCTTAGGTCTTTCTTTCACTTTTAACCCTTAGCATATACCCTTAAGCAGATAATAATTAGCAAAATATCAGCATTAAAACAAGAGGTTCCTGTAGAGTACTACAGAAGTTTAGGGTGCTAATACCTTCCCTAAGCTTAACCAACCCCCGAACCCTAGATCTTTCCCCACATTGTGTTTACGATGCAAAATTAGGTTTTTCCTTCCTTTGACCTTTCCTTCGGATAAATTAAAGACCGGTTGTGAATCTAAGATTTGTGATTCAAATTAATTAATAATTTGATATCCTATTCTTACCGCAACAGCCTCTAAAACACTTCTAACTCGACAACATTCAACTATATTCCAATCATTCATCGTTCAAAACATTTTTCAAACACAACCTCTTTTCAAGATGAAAAAGAGAGAGATTCAAGCCTTTGACTCATTCTCCTGATTACTTGGGCCCGAGGAGCCTTTCTTAAGCTTCGAGTAATCGTCATCCAAACTAAACTTCAACACGTTCAACCGCTTTTTTTTTCCATGGTCGTATCCACGAACTACAGACGCTCTGATTCTTCATTCATCTGAATGAAGATATGTAGGCACAAGATTGCAATTATCTTGGCGAGCTACCTTCCCTCCATCTTCCGTTTTCCCCCTCTATCATTTCTGTAGTCAAACTATGAGCACTCTAATTTTTCATTCTCATCTGAATGAGCATACGTAGGCACAAGGGTCCTAATCCTTGGCGAGCACCCTATCATAAAACCACCCCATTTCCCCTTAGCATCGATTCCTTTTATTTTACTGTTTCGCATTTATTGTTTGGAGAAAACAAATAAGCTTAGCTAATGTTCATCACAATTCAAATTAAGAGGTTTTCGTTGAGTACAACGGGCGTAGGGGTGCTAATACCTTCCTCTTACGTAACCGACTCCCGAACCTAGAATGTTGTTGCAAAGAACATGGTCTTATCTCTCTTAAAGGTTTTCTTGATATTTTTCTTTCCCCCTTTTGGGATAAATAAATTTTGGTGGCGACTATGTCGAACTAATTTTCTGCGCTTTTACGCGAGGGTCGTATTTCTCGATTGTGCGTTTTTCGAGGTGCGACACACTAGAGTCTGAATCACCATCAAAATCTAGATCAGAATCAGATTCACCTTCAGAGTCAGACTTGTCTTTAGACTCTGACTCACCTTTTGAGTATCCTTTAGCTTCAGATTCATCTTCAAACTATGACTCATCTTCAAAGGTTGATGCTCCTTCAGATTCAAAAATACCTTCAGAAGTTAACTCAGATGTTAACACCACACCAGAGTTGGATTGAGACTTGTTCCAATTCCATGCTTATGATTCTTTCAAAGTGACAACTCTGCTAAATTCAACCATGTTAGTGACAAGATAGTAGACCTTATAGGCACATGTACTATGGTACACTACAAGCAACATAACTCTATTTTTGTCATCCAACTTCCTTTTCTTAGCATCTTGAATATGTCTATAAGAAATAGAACCAAACACCTTCAGATGGCTCACACTTTGCTTATCTCCAGCCCACTTCTCTAAAGAAACAATTTCCTTTAGCTTCTTGGTTGGACACCTGTTGAGCACATATGCTACAATGGCAATAGCTTCTCCCCACAAGGTGTGAGGGAACTTCCCCTTCTGCATGCTTCTTGTCATATCAAGAAAAGTTTGGTTTCTTCTTTCAACAAGAACATTATGTTGATGAGTGTATGGAGCAGTAACCTCATGCTCAATTCCATTATCCTCATAGAACTTTATGAACTCCATAGAGTTATACTCTCATTTACCATCAGTTCTGAGAATCTTCAGAGTCTGACCACTCTGATTCTTAGTCTTGATTCTGAATGTCTTGAATTCAGCAAACACCTAATGCTTAAACTTGATGAGGGCTACCCATGTCATTCTTGTGAATTCATCCATAAATGACACAAAATATTTGTTTCCTCCAAGTGAAGGTACTTCAAATGGTCCGCAAACATCAGAGTGTACTACTCCTAAAGCATGATTTTCTCTTGAGGCTACTTCTGATGCAAATGATAATCTAGGTTACTTGCCTTTCAAGCATATTTCACATGACTTTTCAGGCTTTACAATCTTTGGAATGCCATATACTAGCTTTTTATGATTCAGATGCCCTAAGCTTCTAAAATTAAGATGCCCTAATATCTTATGCCATAACTCACTGTAACTTTCAGCGCCTTCAGCATTAAGGCATTTAGTTTCGACTATCTCCACATTCACCTTGAATGTTTTGTTGCTTTCCTGCTCAGATTTCATAATCTGCTTCTGATCAAAATCATACAACTTCAAGAGATTGTTTTTCATAGTAACTCATAAACCTTTCTTAATGACCTGACCTACACTCATCAGATTGCTCTTTATACCAGGAACATACCAAACATCCTTGATCAAAATAGTTTTATCATTCATCACCTTGACTTTAACATTTCCCATACCTTCAGCATTGAGGTATTTATCATTAGCACATATGATCTTAGTTCTTTTTCTAGAGTTAAAATCAACCAACCTTGTTTGTTTCCAGTTAGGTGATTTGAGCCACCAGTGTCCATATGCCACCAGTATACCAAATATGTACCATCAGATTCAAAAGCCATCAATAACACAGGTTCACCATTAGAATCTCCTCTGGCTATGTTTGCTTTTCTAATTTTCTTTCCTTGTTTACCCAACAATCAACAACGAAATGGCCAAACTTCTTATAACACTAACATTAAACCTCCCTCTTGTCATACTTCTCCTTCTCCTTCAAAGAACTCTTCTGAATTTCAGAAGTTGAGGTTTCGGACTTTTGAACACCATTAAATTTCTTCATGGCTTTTGACCAAGACTGTTTTTCATATTTCTTACCAGAAGATGCTTTTAGAGCATGCTGTTCCACCTCCATTTCAGAGTTTCTCTCAATCAGACACAACTTTTGTGCCTCTAGACTGCTTTGTATATATTTAATTCTCATGGTGCTAAGATCCTTAGAATGTTCAATTGCTACAACAATGTAATCAAACTGAGGAGTAAGAGATTTAAGTACCTTTTCAATGATCCTTTCTTCAGGGAGAGTTTCTCCACACGATTTCATCTCATTTGTGATCAGAATCACTCTAGAGATGTAGTCAGATACCTTCTTGTTGTTCTTCATGTTGAGATTCTCATACTGCTTACATAGACACTGAAGCTTCACCTTCTTCACTGATGCATCACCATCGTATCACCATAAAAATGTGTCCCATGAAGCCTTTGTCATTGTCGGATCAACAATCTTCTCAAACACGTTCGCATCCACACACTGATGAATGTAGAACAATGCCTTATGATCATTCTTCTTCATATTACGTTGAGCATTCCTCTATGCATCCGTTGCATTTTCTATAAGTGCAACCGGAACGTAACTGTCATTGACGAGATCAAGAACATCTTGAGCGCCAAACAACATGTACATATGAATCATCCACCGATTCCAGTTCTTGCCATCGAACAGTGGGAGTTTAGTACTCAGATTACCATTTTCGTTCATCTTCAACCTTGTTGAATTCACTCAGATCTCACCTAACACTAGTATTTCTCAATCTTGCATAACCAAGAAGTTTAATTTTGTTACGATTTCGATCAAAAAATTCAACACGAATTCAAGAAAAAAATCAATCACACAATGTCTCACCCTTCACTCGTGTTTCTCTGTAGATTTAAACCGGAGCTCTAGATACCAATTGTTGGTGCATAAGATGAAGAAAATGAAGATGGAAGAAGAGAGAGAATAGATAATTAAATAACAAACATTTACAACTCTTACAAAATGGTTACAATGAATGGTTACTTCATATTCTATTAAAAATTACACTTGTTTAAATACAAGTGGAAACAACTAAAAATACTGAATTACCCTTCAACAATCACCTTTGGTTAGAAGAGGTGTATCGTAAAGAAGAAGATACTAAAGACCAATTTACTCATGAGAAAGTACATGTTGTGGAAGATGGAAAATCTAATAAGTCTACTGATTATATGGACATAGATGATAAAAAGGTTCGTGATAACAATGAAAATGAAAAAAAAAAAGAAAAAGAGGAAGTTGCTTTCATTGTGGCAAACCATGACATTTTCAAAGTAAATGTAAGTTCTTGAAAAAATGAACAAAGAGAATAACTTAAGTGCACAAAAGAATTATTTTGTTGCAGAGAAGTATCTTATAGCAATTACTCACTTTTAAGAATGTATATTCGATGTTGAAAATTTTATAATTAAGTGTGTTATATGTAATAAAGTGTGAATTTATTTGGTTTGTATAATTTATTGTGTGATATATTTATATGAAAGTGGATTTGTATTTATTTATAAAGAAATTGAATATGAAATTTGGTTGTTATATATTTTCATAAAATATTGAATTTTCTTTTAATAAAAGTTGTGACATAAATAAATATACTTATAATGAGTTTAATATGTTTAAAGTAATATCATTTGATTTATATTTAAAATGGAAAATATTATTTTCTTTATTTTATTACATCCATTTAAGTTTATGACTTAAAACTCAATCTTATTTAAAGTATAATTATTGATAGTTGTATAATAAATTTCAAGTATATGCGTGTATGTTTTGTATGCCATGTAAATGATAAAATTCTATTTAAGAGAATTAAATTAATCTAACTATTTATATTTAATTTTGATATGTGTTTATGATTACATGATTGAATGTATGATAAAATATATGATCATGATTGTTTCGGATATAGAAATTTGATAATCATGTTTATTATGGTTGTTTTACGTGTTTATTGTATTAGTGTGTTGTGTGCATATTGAAACAAAAATGAAACTTTAAATCCTAATTAAATGGTTTAATAACAAATGTTGAATAATTTAATATGTTAGTATGAGATACAAAGTGATTCAATGACTACATTGTTATGGTTGTGTGATAGTTGGTTAAACTATAAAAAAGTAAACGGTTAAATATACAACACCTCCTACAATGTAAGCGAGATTTGCTTTCTCTCCCTGTAAAAGATTTTTTTTTATTCCTCCTGGTAATGTGAAGATTCTTTGTATATAGCCCCTGAGTACACTATTTGCTGACGTGGCATGTGTATGTGTCATTTAATTTAATTTTTTTTATTGTTTTTTAAAACTCATGTCAGCAAATATTAAAAAATAGTAATAATAAATTCCACATGGCATTTTTATAAAAAAAAAAATTTATGTTTTTTTTTATAATTTTTTTATATGTATATTTTTTTAATTTCTTTTATTACGACGAGGTAAATCAAAAGTCGCTCATTAAGCTTAGTGGGTGAGATTCTTAACCATTAGGCTAATGTTCCTTTTGTTTATAATATTTACATGTTAAATATATATTACGAAATCTTGAATTAAAGGTTTGAGTTAAAGTTGAAACTTGAAACTTGAAACTGTAATAGCAGCTAGCTACTATACCATATACATAATCAACACTTGAAATGAATTTAAGTTTATTTATTTTGTTCTTAAGTGCACACCATTATAACACAAGTGATGATATCATGGTTTTGCTAATATTTTTCATTTTTCATTGAAGCAACGTCAACATTAACTAACAACTGACAATGAATTACATAACTTCAATATAACTTAAGAAAAAAACTTAACACTACCAGATGATTAATAAATTAGAAAACCTAAATACTACCATATGATTCTGGATGTTTTAGCATCTTCATTATGTAGTCAAAAGATCTTGAAAGCTTATCATCTAACTCGATCGTCCCCTTTGTTATTCTACGGTGAAATAATCTCCACATTTTATTCACATCTTCACTGGCCTTTAACTCAATAATATTGTATTAATATCAATCTAATCTTCATGAAATTCAATCTTTCTCACCTTTCTGTTTTCGGCATTAGGAAACAATTCATTCAACTTGGACGCCAGGCCAACAAGAGATGTGTGTAATACCCCAAAATTTTCCTTACCTTTTTTTTAATCTCTTGGGTTATGTTTCATTCCATTTGTATAGCATTGGTTCTAGGCAAGAGATCAAGGTATCTTGTTTGATTCTCAAGAAAAAGAGTGTGACTCTCAAAGCTCAAAGCAAGAATATTTTCTCAACCTTGTGGTATTGTCAAGCCACAAGATCCTCTCATCATCAAGGCATCTCTCACAACCATTTGAATCAAGGTTACAAGCATTGATCACTTCCTCCTATCTTGTGGACAACTGGATTAGGGTTTTGGTCAAAAGGCACCTGTGGCTAATTCCTTGGGAAAGACATGGTTTTATGTCTCCATAGACATATTGAATGTTCTATACATGAATTATGTTTCATCACAAGTCATGACATGAGCTTTAATGAGTGGAAAGAGTGCTAGGGCTTCATATGATCAAGAAAAGTCAATTATGGCTCCATAAGGTCAAAGTCTTGGATTTCAAGGTTAACCAAGGGCATGCTTTGTATTCTCAAGTGTTTTCATGTGTTTGAAATAATAATAATCAATGAGAAACATAATCAAGAGTTTGATTGATTTAGGATTTCGGTGAAATAAATTCCAAGTCTAGAAAATCCTAATTCTAGCCATTTTGCAACATCCATAACTTTCTCACCCTTGATCCAATGGGAGCAAATTTGTTATCAAATTAAAGATGACATCATGAACTACAAGTTTGTAGAAGAAAGAAAGTCCAAAAGATCCATAGGTTGAGATATATGGAGAGCTAAATTTGAGAAAATGAAGGTTTTGTCATTTCAACACTTAGAATTTTTTCTAAGTATAGAAATTCAGCTTGAGATACATATTTTCAAGCCCATCTTTCATGGTGATCCAAGCTTCATATGAATTTTTCTTCAACATGAAAGTTGTAGAGCATCCTCCAAGCTTTCTTTTTAGTACTAGAACTCCTCCATTAGATGTGTAGAACTCAAGTTATGATGTCTCCAAGTTAGGGTTTCAAAGATGTCAAGTTGGACAAGTTTTAGGCAGATTTTTGGGACAATTTTCCAAGACATTTTTCACCATGTTCTTGACTCCAAATCACTTTTCTTTGAACATGAGAGTTGTATATATTTCTTCATGATTTATTTCCATTACTAGAACTCTTTCATTGGATCAAGAAATCTCAAGTTGTGGTGCTTCAAAGACAATACGTTTTTGGGGTTCAATTTGGTAACTTAGTGAAATTTCACTAAGTGTTGCTAGGCAGTTTTTGGGACACCTTCTCAAGACCAATTTTCACATTGATTCAAGTTCCATTTTAAGTTTTTTCCAAAACAAAATATGTTCATGGATTTTTCTACTTTCCCTTGAGCACAAAAGTGCCCCAACTGGATGAGAATTCATTAAGTTATCCTCATCCAAAGATGGCTTCATCACTTGATTTTCAAGGCTTAATTATTGGTATATTTGTTGAGCATGTTTGCAGCATGTATACACATCACTTTCATTCGCCTTTCCTTGCCCAAAATTCTGCCTCAAATAGAAAAACCACCACATATTCCTCATGCAACCTCATGGACATGTTTCACCAAAAGAGGAAAAGATTTGAAATCACAAAAAAGGTTTTCTCCCCACTTCATTCCCACGTGACATCATACTTGTACCCTCTCTTTTGCTCATTACCATAACCAATATCACAATAACATGGCCAAACCGGAACCATTCTCTCATGCTTTAAACCAACTCATAGGCCCATGACACAGTTGCAGTCCATCATATATAAACCTCCAAAACCCTAAAATGTGGAGAAAGGCTTCATTTTTGGTAAGTTCAGATCTACAATACTCCACACCCTCAAGTTTATCTCTCTTATATGCATCATTTTCTTCAAGTTTTTCTCACTTTCTTGCACTCTTGAGCTTCATTAAGACACAAGGAAGTTGATAGAAGCATTTATTCAAAGTTTTTCTTCACAAGTTGAAGGAGCAGTAAACTTTCTCAACTTGGTAAGCTCCTCTAAACTTCATCTTTTTCCATCTTTAAATCACGTGATTTTGCTCATACATCGCATCTGGAAAGTTTTGAAATGATGGCACACCATGAATCTTTGAATCTGAGCTTGTTGACATTTTTGAATGTTTGTGTTCATTTTTGATTTCATGACTTTACATCTTTTATACTTGTGTTTGAATTTTCATTTTGAAAAACTAATGGTGCAGTGTTGTTCTACTCATTTAGGGCTTCATTTTAGTATCTTATTTTATGCAAATTGATGATGTTTTAATGGTGATATTTGAAATACAAGATTGCATGAGAACACTCTATGTATCGTGTACTAGGGCTTGATGTTGTTCTTTTCACATGGCTGCATGAAGAATACAATGAGGTGTCACAGTGTGAAAGGGTGGTTTTTCATTTTGTCCTTTTGTGACTTAAAGTTTGGGTGACCGATTGACAAGACGCACTTTTTTTTGTACTTTTCTTTTTTTTTCTTTTTTTGGCTGATTGGTATGTGGTTTGGTTGTTGGGCCTAGCGTTTTAGTATTCACGCCTCCCCATTTTAAAGGCCCAAATGAGTGTAACTGAGGTCCCTTTGAATTCAGATTGTTAATGCACCCCTGGCTTTCTTATCTTATTTCTATGTTATTATTTTTGCTATTTCCCATTTGTATGTTATCTTATTGTTTCAAAACATGATAAAATTCCACAAAAATATGATTTTTAATCTTTGATGTATTATTTGATTTTTCATTATTATTATTTTATTTTTCCATTTATTTTGATAATTTATTTGAATTAATTTTGTGAAGTGCTTTTACCTATCTACCCTTGAACTAGGGTTTATGTTTTGATGCCTTGTGGTTGTCTTCTTGATCCAAATTTTTGGCCATGCTTTGACATATGAATTATGGATACTTGTATGCTATTTTTGTGCCTTGATGTTTAATTTTTGGTTGATTTTTAATTGGTGTTTTTTAGCCCTCGATGTATGCTCAATTAGTGACATACTTGATCTTGTTGACTTGATTTTGAGGATACATTTATGCAATGATTTTGGGATCTCTTTCCCATTTGTTTAGGATTTCTTTGCCATGATTTAGAGCCCTAAATTTTTATTTTTTTTTATTATTGAACTATTTTTAATTGATGTATCAAATTGATTTTGTTTTGACCATGACATTGTGCATGTCTTGACCTAGTTTCTTGAGGATGTTTCTTGAATGATCCAATTGATGCTTGATGACTCTTGTGTTGACTTGTTTAAGGTTCTGACCTTCACATTTATAGATTTATTTCATGATCACTTTATCTCATTTTCTTCACATAATCATTTGTTTCTCATATGGATAACTTTAGGGATGTTTGCCTAGCTTTTTGTGCATGAACTTGAAGTTGTTTCTTCTTGAATTTGGTTGATGTTTTGGATTTGAATATGGAGTGTATCATTTGTGTTTGATTCTGATCTTCATGATATGGTTTTCCTTGATTGACCATTTGTGCCTTACACTTTGCTTGAACATCTTCCCTTTTTTTAAGGATGATTTTGATACATGTGTGCTTGCTTCTTGATGCATGTTTTGGATTCAATCCATGTTGGTTCTCTTGTGTGTTCATGAGTGGATGTTTAAGTTGGTGTTCATGTTTATGCTACTTCCCTCACTTGGTTCCATGCCCTAATCTCACATGTTTACTTCTTTGAGGTGTGTCTTTACATGTTTATTTTGTGTGGTCATTGATTGTGTTTGGATATGATGCATGACTTGACTCTTTGTGCTCTTTCTTTGACCATTGACATGAGTTGAACATGATATGATGTTGTTACTGCCCTACCTTGCTTCTTCCCTCATTTGACTTTATCTCTTTTGGTTTGATGATTGATATTGCTTCTTGTTGGACTTTAAATCATTCGTATGTGTGTGACCACTTTGTTTTGCCATTTGGTTTTGATTTTAGATCTTTGGGTTCGGTCTGACATGTGAATACATTCTTGTTTCTTTGACATGATGTTATTTTTTACCTTATGCGATTGAGATTAATGTTTGCTTGATGCTTTTTGAGTTTGAACTTTTATGTTTGCTCATAATGTTGCATCTTCTTCATTCTTCTTCTTTCTTCTTCATCTTTCTCCTCTTCTTGAGACTTGTTTAAGTTTCAATCTTATTTTAATTTGTGATTAAATTGTATGGTGTTTACTTGTGCTTGCTCACATGATCCCTTAGGATTCCTAGTTCGACGTAATTTCTGATTAAGTTAGGAGTACGAGAGATATTAGGCTTTCAATCATTTGCATGATAACAATTAGAATAGCCACTCTTTGACCTCAACTTTAGGTCCATCATTTGTATGATAACATTAGGTAGACTACCCTTTTATCTTATCTTTAGGACCATTTTGTATGATAACATTAGGATCCAGTGTCCCTTAGTATTTTATTTTCACTCTTTGAGTCCTTTTTCTTCTTATCTCAAAACACATCATTAACACACTTAATAAAATACGATGAATGTTGTGCGCCATGACCATTAAGCATATGAGAAATGATGAGTGAGGGGTCTCTCCTTGCTTGTCTAGATTGTTTAGTGTACGTCCCATCTGTGGGCGATATGCGACACATTCGTTCCTATATCATAGCTTTTAGCGCAATGTGAATCTCAAACCAGTCAATCCACTTCTCTAAAAAAACTCATAAAAAAACTCCAAACCTTTTTATCCTTCGGAGTTGTCTTTCAAACTCATTTTTAGAAAACAGTACGTTATTTTTCCGTTCTATCGCAAACAGGCATCGACCTTAACTGCTGGAATGGGAGCTTAACGTCACTCATGAAAAACACTTAACCAACCTGTGGTTTAGTTAGCCAAACTACGTTTACTCTGATTTCTCATACCAGATGAGAATACGTAGACACGAGACGATGATGTATTGGCGAGTAACCTTCTCCCATCACCCATAGTTTTCCGAACTACGTTGACTCTGACTTTCCCATTGCAAGAGGGAATACGTAGGCATAGGGCGGCGATGTCCTATCGAGTCTCCTTTTCCTTTTCCCTTTCCCATTTTCATTTAGTAGTAGCTTTTAGATAACTCACCCTTTGATTAGACAACAAACGTGGATCCCGTTGAGTAAAACGGACGTGAGGGGTGCTCATACCTTCCCCTTGCGTAACCGACTTTCGAACCCAATATTTGGTTACGATGACCTTGTCTTCTCCTTTTTTTATGTTTTCTTCGATCATTTTATTTCCCTGTTTTGGGATAAATAATGTTCGGTAGAGATTCTTCTATTTGTTTTCGCTGGTTGTTTTTTCGCAGTTGTGACAATGTGGTGTCATCTAGAAGCCGGAACTCTATAGGAGGAAAAGCTCCATTGAAGTACATTTATGCCTTATTCAAAAATTGAGGAAGAGACATTTTGTGAGATGTGTTAATCAAACAACATGCGACTCCCTATTTATACAACTTTACATTTACTCTGAACCACACAAAACTATCGGTGCAATCACAGTCATCTAAAAATGTCCACAACATCCTGAACATCTAAAAGACCAATACAAATTAATAATTTTATTTAAAAGGATTAAATGATTTTTTAAATCAAAATTAAAAATTAAAAATTAAAAAATTCTAATATCAATACAAACGTTAAATTTAAAGTTTAAGAACATTTTTAAAATAAAAGCACTTTTAAAAATATAATATGATGATCTTGTAAATATTATTTCATTACCATTACTTATTTAAAATTACGTTATTAATATTCACCAACATGGCACAATTGTAATATCATAGGTTAAATAGTAGTTTGAATAAATTCATGTTGCACTCAAAAGACATTATTAGTTGTCAAATTACAACAAATGCAAAATATATTGATAAGATTTGAATGTAATATATATATATATATATATATATATATATATATATATATATATATATATATATATATATATATATATATATATATATATATATATATATATATATATATATATATATATATATATATATATATATATATATATATATATATATATATATATATATATATATATATATATATATATATATATATATATATGAAAGAAACATTAGTCTAATGATTAAGAATTTCACCAACTAAGCTTAGATATTAAGTTTGAATCCTATTGATAGAAAAAATTAGAATTTTTTCAATGACTTACTATATAAAACAGCAAAATTATATTTTACCTCTGTGTAATGCTCAGCGAATTTTGATTTACTCCCTCGTAATAAAAAAATTTAAAAATTTTAAAAAATTAATTTTTAAAAAATACCAACTTGGATTTTATTATTTTTATTTTTTTACAGTTTGTTGACGTGAATTTTTTAAAAAACTAATAAAAAAATTAAAATAAATGGCACATGCACATGCCAGTCAGCAAATAGTACACTTAGGAGCTATATTGATAAAATTATGAGATGAGATAATTCTATATGTCTACATTCATACTATAAATAGGGGTGGCAAAACGGGTTGGGTCCGCCCGTTTAACCCACCATTTTTGGCGGGCCGTAATAAAGTTTTCGACTCGGTGTCTTAAGTTGGTCCGTCCCATTTTTGGATGGGCTTAAATGGAGCGGGCCTAAACAGGATTGACCGCCCGCTTTTCCACCCCTAACTGGAAACTATATATATATATATATATATATATATATATATATATATATATATATATATATATATATATATATATATATATATATATATATATATATATATATATATATATATATATATATATATACATGCTACTTATTGGTATCATAATCCATAAACCTATGTCTATAATCTCTCCCTTAACAGCTTGGTCAAAGGTACAACGAATCAACATTAATTTGCTAGACAATGATTCCATATATAAGGAAAGTATAAAATGCAATTTCCTAACTAACATAGATTATTTCTTAGTAATTCAATTTCCTATTGTTAACATATATATTGTTTCCTTATTACCCCCCCCCCCCCCCCCCCCCCCCCCCCCCAAGTTGGTGCATATGGAGTCAAAATGTCCAACTTGCCAAGTAAGGCATGAACTTGTTTGCACCCCAAAGCTTTAGTAAATGTATCTGCAAGTTGTGCATGAGTGGGAACGTAAGACGGTTGCAAATTGCAATGGGAAATCTCATCATGTATGAAGTGACAATCTATTTCTATATGCTTTGTTCTTTCATGAACTACGGGATTCTTCGCAATATGTAATGCGGCTTGGCTGTCACAGTAAAGTTGTTTGGGCATAGAATGAGTGATCCCAAGGCTTGAGAGAACACCTTTAAGACATTTCAATTCACATGTGGTACTGACCATTGAACGATACTCAGCTTCCGCAGATGAACAAGCCACCGCGTGTTATTTTTTTGTTTTCCAAGAAATGGGAGAGTTTCCAAAAAAAATAATCCATCTTGTAAGTGATCTGCGAGTAAGAGGGCATGTTGCCCATTTAGAGTCACACCATCCAAAAAGTTTAAGATCACAATGACTATCTAAGAGGATCCCTTGTCTAGGGTCTCCTTTGAGGTATCTGACTACTCATAAAATAGCTTTCCAATGTTCAATTTGCGGCTGCTGCATGAACTGAGATAGCACATGGACACAATATGATAGTTCAGGTCGGGTGAAACAAAGATAAATGAGGCTTCCCACCAACTGACGATACCGGTCAGGATTAGCAAGAAACTCTCCATTAGTAAGGCCAAGATGATGGTTTTGTTCTAGAGGGGTACTTGCAGGTTTCGTAGCAAGTAATCCAGCTTCACTAATAATATCTATAGCATATTTTCTTTGACAAAGAAAAATACCTACAGGTGATCTAGCAACTTCCACACCTAGGAAGTATGTCAATTTTCCTAAATCTTTCATATGGAAGCATCTGCTCAAGTATTGTTTGAATTGCTGTATGGAGTCAGGATCGTTGCCACATATAATAAAATCATCAACATACATTAGAACCACCAATTATATGTCTTTATCATGTAGTGTGAACAAAGAATAATTCGAGTAGGA
Organism: Lathyrus sativus; assembly: GCA_963859935.3. Classification (NCBI taxonomy): domain Eukaryota; kingdom Viridiplantae; phylum Streptophyta; class Magnoliopsida; order Fabales; family Fabaceae; genus Lathyrus; species Lathyrus sativus. Next base: position 546,005,713 of record OZ012739.1, on the reverse strand, counting down.
TCGCTCGAAACCATACTTTTGGAGTTCCCAAGGCAGTTTTGCAAACAAGCAACGTGGAGCTTGCTTCAACCCATATAATGATTTGCGAAGTTACAAGCCATTCCTGATTGGGATGAGTGAAAACCCGAGGTGAACTTCATAAATATTTACTCTTGTAAATCACCATGTAGGAACGCGTTGTGTACGTCCATTTGGTAGAGTTCCCAATTCTTTGCAGCAGCAACTGCTATAACAGTTCGAGCAGTACCACTTTTTAGCACTAGAGAGAAAGTTTTGTTGTAGTTGATGCCTTCAACTTGATGATTTCCAAGAAAAATGAGTCTAGCTTTAAACCGTTCTATGGTTCCACCTGAATGATACTTGATTTTATAGACCCATTTTCACCATAATGCATTTTTATCCATCGGAAGTGGGCACATCGTCCATGTATTATTATCTTCAAGAGCTTTTATTTCTTCTTGCATTATAGAGCGCCATATGCTATCTTTTACTGCTTCTACAAACTTCATCGACTTTTTCTCCATCGTCACAGATGTAAGAAACCTGCGATGCTGTAATGAAAATTTGTTACAGTTAGCATAATGTGCAATAGGATACAACATATTTGGTTCCTATTGTGGAGTAGGTGATTGAGTAGATAGGCTCCTTGATGTTTGCACTATACACGTCACATAGTCTCCAAGCTTCATAGAGGGAATTCTATCATGTTTGCCTCATCCAGACAACTCCTTATTTTCTGGTTTTGCATCCTCATTTTCTGGTTGTGCACAAGTTGAAGCATGTTTGCTTTGTGTGCTTTCAACATGTTGTGAATCATTTAAGCTAGTACCCCCCCCCCTTTACATCGACATCTATTTCATTACTTGGAAACTCAATGGTCGAGAGTTCAATACTATCAGTGTCAAAAGCAGTTTCTTCATCCACCACTTTGATTGTTGACTCACTACTGGATGTTGCAATACCCTCTGCATATGGGAATTTAGCTTCAAAGAAATCAACATCTCTTGATACAAAATAGGTGTTATTGTCCAAGTCAAATAATTTCCATCCTTTCTTTCCATATGGGTAGCCTACAAACACACACTTCTTATTTTTGGAAGCAAACTTGTCTCCTTTTCTTCCTTGATTATAAGAATAGCAAAGACACCTAAACACTCTAAGTTGGTAATAGGAAGGTGTTATCCCATTTAAGACCTCATAAGGAGATTTTTCGTTTAACAACAGTGTTGGTGTTATATTTATCCATATCACAAATAATACCACTTACTTTAGAGAAAATAAATTTAGGGTTTTTATTTCTAACACCACAACACATATTGTATCCTTTTACGACTCTACTTGTTGAAAAAATTAAACATTAGTAAAAAACAGTCAAATATAAAGTAAACATTTTAATATTACAAATAATATCACTTACACACTAGTTATATTTGTTATCTTTGAATGGAGATGTTTGCCTAACTAACATGTAATAATTACATTATTCTGCTTAGGACAGATCGTTACTAATTGTCAATGACCACTGCATGAACACCAAAATAATTAATAATGAGTACAAAATTGAATGTTAAATAAGAGAAAACAGAAATTCATATATACTTACAAATTGATAAACGATGTTAGGTAATAAATTCTAATTTAATGAATTAACTTATTTTATATGTAAGTTTGGATCTCCATTTATTGACATCTTAAATATGGAATGTCGTAGGGGTACAAGAATGCATATACATTTTATTTCTTTCTTTCTATACAAAGTTTATGTATATAACTTAATGTTAAAACAAAAGTCAAAATTTTAAGTGAATATTGACATTAAAAGTATTTGGGAACAATCAATATGAATTAGCATCATCTTACAAGATGTACTTACGTGAATCATAATTGTAGTATAGATATATCAAACCAATCAGTACCCTGCACAAGATACATAATACATCTCTTTAGAAGAAAAAAAACTTCACAATGATCTAGATCATGCCCTAATTATTTCGATGGCATATGCCATATCTTTAACCATTCTTGAAAATCTTTCCATTGGATCTGGTTGAGGAGTTAGGTTCTCATTCATTGGCCATGGTTAACAATCTTTGACCATCCAAAGCAACTTTCTCATAAAGGTCTAATGGATTTGTATTTGGTTGGACAAATGGACTCATAGATGTCTATTTTTGCATCATAAAAATAGGAACATCATAATACATAATTTTATGAGCACAAACATCAACAATACACAACACATATTCTTAATCAGAAAAATAAAAAAGGACGTACCAAAACCAAACATATACTTACCTCAATCACCTCATGGGCCATACTCTCTAGCACAATCACCCTCTCCTTTTCTAATCTTTCTTCAAGCCTCTGATCAACCAGCTCTTCAAAATTTTTTTGGCACAATACTTGATTCTTTAAAGATGATATGAAATAATGTCTCATACCAATTCCTCATCCAATACCACGGGCGTGCCCATACGCTTATTTGTTTCAATTGCTTCTACTAATATGCATGACTTTGCTGTGGAACAAAGGCACCAACATTAGCCTTTTCATCCAACAAATCATATAACACGAATAAAAGAACATTATCAAAGTGGATTACCATCTATCATACCCTAAATTTGTCCTATCGGTGTTATCTTTCATCTGTACACTCACCCACTAATCATAATTCAAAAAATGATAATATGTTGTGCAGGGTTTATTCAAGGATAAGGTTTATGAGTTACATGATAAGTGTGTCTGAAGATCTGATTAGGGGGGATGATCCCCAGGACTCATTTCACTTTCCAGTTAGGCTTCTATGACAATTCAGGTTGTCCGCATGGAGATCAAGTTGTCAGGTTATATCAGGTTATAATGCTTCATGGATAAAGATCGTCAAGGATCAGTTTATTTTAAATCAATGATTAATTGGAATTTGGTGCTTAGCGCGTTTGTAAATCTGATTCAAGTGCAGTATTGGGTTAAGATCAGTCAAGGTATGCATATGTGGTTCTAGGTCGAGGTTCATATTTCAAGTCATGATGTCAAGGCAAGTTCTTGTTCAAGAAGTTCCACAATGAAGGTTCTTATTTATCATGATTCAAGGGTCCAAGTTCGAGACTAATTCAGGATTGATTCATTAATTCATAATTTTAATAAAGTTCATTCCAATTCCAAGATGGGTTCCTGGTCAGTTTTATTTCTCAAGGTCAGTTCAAGATAAGGATTCAAACAAGGGTAGGATGTAGTTCATGAGATTTGTGGATTAACTTGGGAAATTCATTTGAGTTGTACAAGCATCATGTCATTCAAGTTCAAATTCAAAAAATAAGTATATAAAAAAAATAAGTATAGAATGGCCCGTTTGTCAGCAATCTCATGTGAAAGTCCACCATTTTTCTTCCATTCACAACAATCATCCATAAAACACACAAAAAAGCTCATTATCGTTTTTCTTATATCATGACAAGCCCAATTCTTTTCCATACAAATTCGTTTTTTTTTAAAAAAATATTCATTACAAGCTTCAAGCCCATTACATGTTACAAAATTTCCATAAGAAATAATATGAAATAAGCCCATTGTTCTTTATTCCAAAATCCACCCATTAATTTTATGTTACAGCCAGAAATTTAAAAAGAAGTGTTGCAGAACACAGCCAACATAGTGAGACGCATATCCTACAAGCCTTCACTTTTCCCTCACCAAGACGGGTCACGACACCACAAAATCGTACCCAAAATGTTTGATCTTTTTTCCACATAATCCGCAAAGGGGTTCCTCCTTCCATCAGTAATCTCTTCTTTCCCATTTGACCCCTCAAACCTCTCTATAAGAACCGAATTTCGCCATTTGTTTTAAGGGGAAGAGATCACCCAAGGTCACCCTTTGTAAACTTTTCCTCCTTCATCTTCTCTTTTTCCCCATTCACTGAGAACCTAGACAGCCATAAAGAAAAACCAATCAAGCAATATTCCTCATAACTTTCATCTCCTTCAATCAAATTCATTTTTTTCTTCTTCTTTCAATCCAACTATAGCGATATTTTACAAAATAAATCACAGTAGCAAATCAAACAAATGCCAAAAAAACTAAAAGAGAATAGAGAGATGAGAAACAGAAGAAGAAGAAGAAGAAGAAGAAGAATGAAAATCATACTTTCAGTCTAAAGCTAGAATCAATAAAAACCCAGAATCAATAGGAGAAGGAGAAGAATCGGATCGATAAACACAAACTCGATTAAGACAACTAGAAGCTGGCCTTGAATCGGAATTGTTTGAACCAAAGCGAGGCAAGGTTGAGTGATTTCATTTCGGTCGTTTGAGTTTTCTCGTTTCAAACTGAGAATGTTTCCTTCGGTTATCGTGTTGAGGATTACATTAAATTGGTTTTCAGAGAGAACAAGTGATGGTTGTTGTTTTTTTTTGTTTTTGCTGGGAAGAACTTGTTTTGGCCTTGGGCTCAAAAAGCCCGTTTTCTTTTCCTTCCAATCCCCCATTTTTTATTAGCATTGTTGTTTTTATGGAGGGGTGATGGGCTCTTAGTCCATATGATCCTCTCCTATTTTTATTTACTACCCTCTGGTTTATTTCAGAACCCCCTTCCCCTCACGTAACCGGCTTCTGAACTCGGAACATCGGTTGTGACGGCCCTGTTCCTGTCATTTTGTTTTAAAAGATTTTCTCGATATTTTCCTTTCCTGTATCTTTGGGATAAATAAAGTTCAGTGGCGACTCTGTCGAACCGCATTTTCGTGCCTTTTGCGCGAGGGTCGTATGTTCGAATGATTTTTTGAGGTGCGACTTTGCTGCAAACTATTTTCTCCATGCAAGAGAGAGTCGAGCCTATCTTAGGGTTTTGTGAGAAGTGTTGTCTTTGTTTGCTTATTTTCTTCTTGTTTACGCTTTTTTTCTCTTATATGCTTTCTATCTTGCTTGCATGTTGGATTCGGGGATGGCATCATGAGTAAGGCTCTACGCCCGAGCTTTGGTAAAAGCAGAGAGAACACATAGTTTAGAATTGGTAGTCGAGTAGTGTTAGTCCCCAAGGACTTGGTCCTTGTGTGCCTAGCATGAAAGCTCCCCTAGAGGAGACCTATTCATAGATCTTGTTGTAATACAGCTAGCCTATTGCACAACTTGATTAATGAAAGGTTCGTGATTTTGGGAACCCTTTTTAGCACCAGTTCTATATTGGTGGTCGCGTAATGTTAGTCTCCAAGGATTCACTCCTTGTGTGCCTAACATGAAGACTCCACTCAGGAGAGACCTTGTCGTCATTATCGTCGTCATACAGCTAGCCTGTTGCGTGACGCTGATGTGTGTCCGTATTCCTGGGAACCATAGCCAAACATAGAAACCATCATGTGAGTGAGTTTATGGGTAAAGAATATAGATATTCCTGTATAGGGTTTACCTGTAAGGTTTCTTTATTCAGAAAATGTGGTTACCTACCTGTTACAGTGACTAGCTTCAAAATTGCTCGATCCTGTGATCCTGGATCTTGCATCTGGAATCTTGAATATCATTTGCATTGCATCTGTTGTACATCTTGCATTTTTGTTCCTCCAGCATAATCTCATTTCTCCTTCCTTCCTCTCCAATAAATCAAGTTGATTCCTCGACTCCAGTATGCAATTCAAGCCAACACTAGACGCATGATGGAGCAGATTCAGCAAGAGAAAGTTTCCATTAGAAAGGAGTTGGAATCCCTCAAAGGAAAGATTGATCAGATCTTTGAAGCCATTATAACGACCAGAAAGGAAGAAGAACAACAAGCTACTCAACGACAGCGTCGACGTAATCAACAAAGGATGAGGAAGCCAGGTAGAGTCTTTGATCGGCTGCCAATGACACATACTCAGATCTTTGCTCAATTGATGTAGAAAAAGGCCATCACACTGAGAGACCTAGCTCCTCCAACTGTCATTTCTCTTGACTATGATGCAAACGCCCATTGTAAGTTTCATAAGGGCGTTCCAGGGCATACGATCGAGAATTGCAGAGCTTTCAAACACAAAGTTTAGGACCTGGTTGATAAGGAAGCTCTCACCTTCAATGGGAAGACTCTGAATGTCATCAACAATCATATTCCGCCGCCAAGCTAGTGCCAGCATCAGATCAAGTTAAATCAAGTCAAGTCAAGTTCACCCCTGAAGGAGGCAGTCATGTTCCCATTTCATCTTTTGCATTCTTGTATTTTGTCTTTGTTTGTTTAAGTACTGTATGCTTTGAACATTGCCATTCATATTTGATTTTATTAATGTATTTATTATGCATTCTTTGAATTAGTTATGTCGTATTCACTCATTTTTATCACAAATGACAGACACATATTTTGTCCAGTTCACTTTTTATCAACTGTTGTTTAGCATGATTGGAGGGAGGATGATGAAAACGAAATACCCATAATTGCAAAACCGTATGCTTTTTGACAGAATATCGTCGATGACGTACAGGCATTGTTTCAATTCCCCAAACACTGGAGATACAAGGAGTTAATCCCTAGTAAACCACTTCGAGCCTATAAGTAGCAGTTTCTTTTGGATCTATAAACCCTTATACTTAACCTAGGGCAGGGTAGTGTTCAGTTAATCCAATTCGCACTCGAATCACAAAGCGAAATCCAAAGACACGACAGTTGTTCTTCAATAACCCATGACTTAAAAGTCACAACCCTCCAACAAAAATTAAAAAAAATCAAAAGCCTGCTAAGTCGAACACCTCAAAAGGAAGACTTAGGCAAAATCAAGGCAATCCCGATGGATCTGACAAGCAAAATCAGTCCATGCAAAAGTTAGGGATCAAAATAAAAGAGGCCCTTAAATCCTCACCAAAAAAAAATTCAGTGGCCACCAAATCAAAACAAAAGGGTCACTGACATTCCTCCAAAAGCAAAATAAGGTGATTTCCATTTCGAGCAAACCTTGAATCATCAAGTTTACACCGTCAAGATAAAGATGTGCAGAATTAACTGAATGTAAGACTGGAGATCATTACGAAGAAGGGGTGGGTACAAATCATACTTTAGACATAATATCCTTTATTTCATGAACCGCGAACCAGACCGCATTACAACCCTCGAAAGACCTAATTAAGGAGAGGTTTATTCTGAAAGCATACTATCACAAGGTTGCGTAAACTAACTCCTCACATATATGCTAATCATTAGCATTGGTGTCATTATCCTTGTTATATATTTCACACCTATCAAAATCAGCACAACGTTTGGATTAACAGTCCATTCGTTTCACACTATCACGACACTTCAATAAATGACATTTTTTTCTTCAAAACTTGCATGAATTTTGAATTAAGATTATCATTTGTGAATATGCTATTTTAACTGCAAATCAGTACTAGACATCAAAGACAGTCCATAAAGGGGCAATCAAGGAGGAACTTGAGCTTTTAGTGGCTGGCACGAAGCAAGGCTATCTCAAAACCCACAGGCTAGGGCAAGTCTTTCAACTGCACGATCAGGGGAAAGTTATCTCAAAGCATCAAAGTTTAGCTTCCGAACTGGTTAATCAGGGGCAGACCATTAACATGTTCAGGCAAGGGCAAGACTAGGTCATCCTAACCATCAAGCAGAGTTATGGTTCTCTCAAAACAGCCACAACAAATGATCAAGTGATCAGACTTGGGGTATCAAGAACATCTTCAGTTGCTTTAATCATGGCATCTTCAACAAACTACGTTTCGAGGAAATCAATCCCTCCCACCACCCAAAGTCCAATCCGCATTGGCAACTACCAAAAGTCCACCAAGATGGCATCTCTCACCTGTATTTCCAATCACCTATCTTATATCATATGCATACCTAAACCTTATCATACTTCCCCAGCATTTGCATCTCCACGCGTCAGCATTTTCATTTGCATTTCCATTCATTATAGAACATCACTAACATCAAGCATTCACATATGCAACTCAAGGTCCAAGATCAATCTCAATATTTCCAAGACGATCTGCAACCCAGTCAGGGGAAGTTTATTCAAGACCGTGGGCGTTCCCCACGAAGTTGTTTCAACCTTGTGGTTGATGAGAACTTCAAAAGCAACATTCAGCCTAGCTAGGGGCATCTTCTTCGAATCCATGAGCGTTTCTCACGAAGTTGTTCAGCCTTTTGTTGAACAAGACAAGATTAAAGCAAACTCAGCCTAGTCAAGGGCATTCTCTTCAAGTTCATGAGTGTTCCTCATGAAATTATTTTTACCTTTTGTGTGTCAAAGTTGTGACCTCCAAGCAAGTCAGTGGACGTTCCACATTGAATTGTGTTCTCAACCTTTTTTTGTTGAAGTTGGCATCCCCAACTCAACCATTTTCATTTTTCCAAGTCAGTGGGCATTCCTTGTTGATTTGTTTCAATGCAACCTTTCCTCTTGGGTGTCCCCCAGTGAGTTATTTCCTTTCAACCTTTTATTGACAAGGATGGTGTTCCTCAGTGACTTCTTTGCTTCAACCTTTTGTTGATGTCCTCAAATAAACCTAACTCATCACATCCCTAGCAAACTTGACCTTTAGTCAATTGCCTTGCTATCATCCTTTAGGTGATAGACAAACCTCGTTGGTTCAACCTAGCCTGCATCTTTTTCATGTCAGGGTTGTGTGTGTGTCGCTCCATCATCCTTTTGGTGATGGGTCTATCATCCTTTTGGTGCTAGATTATGCAAGTGTTCCCTACATCCTTTTGATGTTAGGGTTGTGTGTGTCTCGCTCCATCATCCTTTGGGTGATGGGTCTGTCATCCTTTTGGTGCCAGATCGTGCGAGTGTTCCCTACATCCTTTTGGTGTTAGGGTTGTGTGTATGTCGCTTCATCATCCTTTTGGTGATGGGTCCGTCATCCTTTAAGTGCCAGATTGTGTGAGTGTTCCCTACATCCTTTTGGTGTTAGGGATGTGTGTGTTTTTCCCCATCATCCTTTTCGTGATGGGTCTGTCATCCTTTTCGTGCCAGATTGTGTGAGTGTCGTTCTATCATCCTTTTGGTGGTAGAAACTTGTGTGTGTGTCACTCCATCATCCTTTTGGTGATGGGTTTGTCATCCTTTTGGTTCCAGATTGTGCGAGTATTTCCTACATCCTTTTGGTGTCAGGGCTGTGTGTGTGTTGCTCCATCATCCTTTTGGTGACGGGCCTCTCATCCTTTTGGTGCTAGATTGTGCGAGTGTTCCCTACATCCTTTTGGTGTCAGGGTTGTGTGTGTGCCGTTCTATCATCCTTTTGGTGATGGGTCTGTCATCCTTTTGGTGTCAGATAGTGCGAGTGTTCCCTATATTCTTTTGGTGTCAGGGTTGTGTGTGTTTCGCTCCATCATCCTTTTGGTGATGGGTTTTTCATCCTTTTGGTGCTAGATTGTACGAGTTTCGTTCTATCATCTTTTTGGTGGTAGCAACGTGTGTGTGTTTCTCTCCATCGTCCTTTTGGTGATGGGTCTGTCATCCTTTTGGTGCTAGATTGTGCTAGTGTTCCCTACATCCTTTTGGTGTCAGGGTTGTGTGTGTTTCGCTCCATCATTCTTTTGGTGATGGGTCTGTCATCCTTTTGGTGTCAGATTGTGCGAGTGTCGTTCTATCATCCTTTTGGTGGTAGCAACTTGTGTGTGTTTCACTTCATCATCCTTTTGGTGATGGGTCTGTCATCCTTCTGGTGCCAAATTGTATGAGTGTCGTTCTATTATCCTTTTGGTGGTAGAAACTTGTGTTTGTGTCGCTCCGTCATCCTTTTGGTGATGGGTTTGTCATCCTTTTGGTGCCAGATTGTGCGAGTGTTCCCTACATCCTTTTGGTGTCAGGGTTGTGTGTCTGAGTTTGCTCCATCATTCTTTTGGTGATGGGTCTTTCATCCTTTTGGTGCCAGATTGTGCGAGTGTTCTCCATTATCCTTTTGGTAATGGACCCCTACATCCTTTTGGTGTAAGGGTTGTGTGTGGTTCACTCTATCATCCTTTTGGTGATAGATTTATCATCCTTTTGGTTTCAGATTATGTGAGTGTTCTCCATTATCCTTTTGGTAATGGACCCCTACATCCTTTTGGTGTTAGAGTTGTGTGTGTGAGTTTGCTCTATCATCCTTTTGGTGATAGGTCTATCATCATTTTGGTGCCAAATTGTGCGAGTGTTCTCCATCATCCTTTTGGTAATGGACCCCTACATCCTTTTGGTGTCATATTGTTTGAGTTATCATCTTTTTGGTGATAACAACTTTTGCAGGTTATCCAATGTCCTTTCGAGGGTTGACATTGAGTTGTTTTTCCACTTCCCAAACACTTTCCTTCTTTTTGGACAAACTCATGGTTTTCTTTATATCTAATTATCTTATATCTCGAAAAAATAAACACCGTAGCAGTTCATCTTATTCAATTTAAGTCAATTAGATAAGGGCATATGTCATACCCCAAATTTTTCCTACCGGTGTTTAGCTTTCATCTGTACACTCACCCACTAATCATTATTCAAAAAATGATAATATGTTGTGCATGGTTTATTCAAGGATAAGGTTTATGAGTTACATGATAAGTGTGTCTGAAGATCAAATTAGGGGGGATGATCCCCAGGATTCATTTCACTTTCCAGTTAGGCTTCTATGACAATTCAGGTTGTCCGCATGGAGATTAAGTTGTCAGGTTATGTCAGGTTGTAATGCTTCATGGCTAAAGATCGTCAAGGATCAGTTTATTTTAAATCAAGGATTAATTGGAATTTGGTGCTTAGCGCGTTTGTAAATCTGATTCAAGTGCAGTATTGGGTTAAGATCAGTCAAGGTATGCATATGTGGTTCTAGGTCGAAGGTCATATTTCAAGTCATGATGTCAAGGCATGTTCCCACAATGAAGGTTCTTATTTATCATGATTCAAGGGTCCAAGTTCGAGACTAATTCAAGATTGATTCATTAATTCATAATTTTAATAAAGCTCATTCAAATTCCAAGATGGATTCCTGATCAGTTTTATTTCTCAAGGTCAGTTCAAGATAAGGATTCAAACAAGGGTAGGATGTGGTTCATTAGATTTATGGATTAACTTGGGAAATTCATTCGAGTTGTACAAGCATCATGTCATTCAAGTTAAAATTAAAAAAAAAAGTATATAAAAAAATAAGTATAGAATGGCCCGTTTGTCAGCAATCTCATGTGAAAGTCCACCATTTTTCTCCCATTCACAATAATCATCCATAAAACACACAAAAAAGCTCATTATCATTTTTCTTATATCATGACAAGCCCAATTATTTTCCATACAAGGTTGTTTTTTTAAAAAAAAATTCATTACAAGCTTCAAGCCCATTACATGTTACAAAATTTCCACAAGAAATAATATGAAATAAGCTCATTGTTCTTTATTCCAAAATCCACCCCTTACTTTTATGTTACAGCCAAAAATTTAAAAAGAAATGTTGCAGAATACAGCCAGCATAGTGTCGCACCCTAATTTTTGACCTTAAGATTCCACCCCCTTTCGTTTTTTGCGTGCTTTCTTTTTACTTTTACGCGTGTTTATTATGACTAATAAGGTGTGTGCAGGTACATTGATTTCAAGCATAAATGATACTTATTCTCATGGTCAAGTATTCCAGGATATAACCGTTCTAATTCAAGGATTCTAGGGTTCTCTACTGGTCATTTTCCTCCATCTGCTTAAAAGCTTCAGTGTATATTGCCGAGGAGGATTAGGAGGTTTAGGAAAGAAATTCTCGAAGTGAATATTTGAGATACATTTGTTCCTTACAAGATTCAAGTCATGTTTGCAAGTTCAAAATTATAATATCAAGTTTAAGTTCGTGTAAAATTATGAGTTTCGAGAATCACATTACATCCACATTCACAAGAGTGAATTTATAGAAAACTTACACGACTCTACATGACTATAAAAATATTATGGGGAGAAGGTTTATTTCCAACCAAGCATTGCTATGTGAATCTAAGGAGGATTTGGGTTTGGCATTAAATAAAAGCATGAATTACTTATGGGAATTCATTCTTTTTAAGAAATTATCTTCAAAATTTCTTTAGTGGTGCGCATTTTGAATTTAAGATAACGGTTCTCGATGGTTGGTATCCATATCCAATCATATAAAGATACTATGTATAACACATTACAAGTGAAGGATAATGTAAAGCATGATTCGAATGTTATTCCTTGTTGTGAGCCTTTACAAAGTTTGCCCTGTTCAAATAGCATATCATGACCCTTACAAAACATAATTTAAACAGATCTCAAGTCTCTTCCTAAAACCATTGCTTCTTCTGCTAGTGTCGGTCAAAGACTCCTCTCAGCGGCTACCATCACATATACTATATTGACATTATTGGACTGTGTAAACCAAAGACTTTCATGACAACTTCCACGCGTTCGACAGCGCAGCCACAAACTCTACCAAGTTTTAATCTAAATCTAAACTACACTACATTCAAAATATAAAAAGGACAATTATAGTCATTGGTAATCACGACATTACCCAAGGTCAATATGGTATTGGATCAGAAGAAGTACACACTCAATTCGACGATGGATGCGGCACACTCATTCTTTACGAGATAGTAATATTGCCTCTGGTGCAACAGGTCTCCCAACTAACATCTTGATGAACTCTAGATCACAAAATATTGCCCAAGATTTGCCTGTTAATTGTGAAGACAATTCAGGTGTTAGTATGCCAAATGCTGATGAAGCATAACTTTGTTATTCCAAGATCATGGAGATTGACATACTAGAATCTTCATTTGTTCGTGAGGAAGTTACCGAGTAGCAAGCATGACGTCTTTATAACCGCCCAGCCATCTTCTAAGACTCAAATTCAGTGACTTGACAAAGTTTCCTCCACAAGCGTGCCACATCTCCAAGAGTGTCATCCATCTTCAAAAACCAGCAGCACACATGAAGGATACACCCTTGATACTCGCCAACAAGCTTCAACTTCCACCGACACGTCTCCATAACCTGCATTCACAATGAAGGATTGGATTATCATTCAAACTTATAGTGTATCTTACACCAACATAAACCTGAAATTAACACAACAGCAGTCAACACAACCTCAGAATAACTTGCGAAGACTTCAATTGGATTCGAACCTCTCGCAGTGCTACCACTATAATTACAAAGAAAATTCTACAAAGTTGAGCGTAATATCTTTGAGGCGCTTGCCAGCAGTGGTGGGAGCAATTGAAGAACTTAGCTTTCGGTTTTTCTTCTTGGTTTTATTAGCAACAGCGGCTTCACGCATGCCAGAATATACCTCCATCAGGACCACTGGCTCCTAATATTCCGTCAACCAAGGACTACCGCAACCTGTATAATGATTGAGTGAAGAATAAGACTAAGTTCGTGATGTTTGAATACTACTTTCAAGATGACAATAAAAAGCTGAATGGACATTACTAACCAAGTAGGAAGCCGCAACTCACGCCGCAACTCAACCTGTCAAAATAACATGATCAGTAGTCAAAACACGCCGACAACGTCGCAATTGCTTAAAAGCTCATAAGAAGCAGTCATCCGAATTTAACAGAAACTGTCAGCAAAGCGTTAGCAGAAGTGGACAAGGGAATATTTCCTCATTAACAGTCATGAACTGCAGAAGAATCCTGAAAGCATTCCCTAATTGGTCAACCGATACATTCACAAACAACAACAACAACCGTACCCTTCTTCTTGTCTCCTACTCACTCATGACATGTTGCAGCTGCCAACGCCTAATCCACAGGACAACATATCCTACATTCAGTCTGGTTCACAAAAGAGGCATTTGAGTTGATGTTCATCATCCCAAGTATCTTCATGTGAACCTTCACCATAGAACCTCAAAGCAGCGGAAGCTCGTGCAAAACATCGTACTGTCAAAGAAGCAAGTTGATGATTGCCTTGGGCTGTTGATCTCCCCTGGCCCAATATCTCCCGATATCTACACCTGCCTGATCACGATTCATGGATTAGTAATTGATAGAAGAATATACCCTATGTTAAAAAGATCCTATTCAGATTCCTCAGCATCAACTAAGGATTCCCCAAATCAAATCGCAGAAATTGATCTTCCATCAACAACATTAAACTCAGTCGACATAAAAGGAAGGTTTTTGAATCCAATCGACACAAGAATGGAAGGTTTCAATCAGAAATTCAATCATGTTTTAAAGATCCTAAACCCCAACTCACCTATATAAGGGGGGTTTCAAATCGAAGGAAAGGGAATTTTTTGGGGAGAGAACTCGAAACCACCGTAAAAAACCCTAAAGAAATCGAATCAAAGAAAGAAGGGAACTCATCTGCTTTCGCCGAAGCTCTCGAAGATCCACACCTCCGAGAATAGCCGCCATCGCCGGAATCGCGCTTCATACGCCGATTCATCGTCGGTAAAACTCCACACCGCTTTTCTATGAATGATTGACGCTCTAATCTTTGTTTCAGGTACCACCATAACGGATGATCGGGAGAGAGAGTTGGATCTTTGAAAACCGAGCGAACAAGTAGCTCTGCTAGGCTTTTCCGCCGTCGTGTTTGTCTCCTATGTGTTTATGTTTTGTTTCCATTATGCTGTAAATTAATAAACTATATGCCTGCACGACCACGGTAGTACCGTGGTCCCTCATTGTTATCACCACATAATTCACTTTTTTTCTGATCACACGGACTACACAGCACGCCCATGGTAAACCAACGCATTGCATAGCACTAGATCTGCATTTTAATTTTAATTAACAGTTAACTAATTCTTTTTAAATTAATCTGTTTTTTTAACCTTAATATTAAATTAACCTAGTTTTTTAAAATAATAACTAATAATATCTTTTATAATAAACCTTTTTTAATTAATTAATCTTAGTCTTTCTAATTTAATTATTAATTCACCTTTAATGGGTTATTCGTTTAATAAACCAGTTTAATCACCCTTTTTTTTATCTTAATAAAGCTATTTTTTCTTAATAAAATTAATCCATGTTTTTTTAATAGAACTTTATTTAAATAGTATGGTTATTCACCCAAAAAACTTTTAAATTGCCATTTATCTAATTATTAGTAATAAAACCAATCTAGTTTTTTTAGAATAATAAGAACAACCTTTTTTATATAATCAATAATTAACTCTTAAAAATAACCTTGGCTTTTATAAATAATTCTTTTTGAGATAAGAATTTAAAACCATTTAGTATATTAACTTCTATCTAATAAATAATATAAAAATCAATCACTTATTAAAAATCAATTTCGCCTAAAATGAACCAATATCGTAAAGCTCGATCAACCGTGCACGCCTCGCTCCGGTCCGTTCACACAATCACATTCACCCCACACACCTTAGCGCTTTCATGCGTGTGTATGACTTTATTTTTTTCGCAATTTATCTTCTGCAATTTAACATTACAACAATTTACTTTTCTCGCATCGCATTCCGTCCAAAGGAAGAACCTACACATGATTCAACATTTGTGTGTAGAACACTTCATTTGCATCATATTCCCACTCGATCCTCGATCCCATTCAAGTCGATCCCTTAAGATAGATCCTACCCCATAAGGAGGACCTTTGTCTTTATCTTTACAACTTAGACAAACACATACAACTCAACAACAAATATTCAAACACAAGAAATATATGTTAATCATCTTAAGCGAGATAGAATCTCCACCCCACAACAATACAATCTCTTACACTTGTGGCGGTTAAATCTCTCTTAAAATGACAACTCGTCTTTTCTTCTAAACTCAATCAATCAACTACCCTAAACCCATAGGAACTTTGACCACAGTCAAAGAACTCCTCAAAACCCTTTAGGGGAACTACAGATACTCTGATTCTACTCCCGTAAGGATATGTAGGCATAAGATGCGATATCTTATCGAGTATACTTAGAAATAAACCCCTAGGTCTTTTAACCATTAAGCAGATAATCCATAGCAATAAACAACATTAAAATAAGAGGTTCCTGTAGAGTACTACAGAAACTTAGGATGTTAGCACCTTCCCTAAGTTTAACCGACCCCCGAACCTATAACTCTCTAGCTTGCATTTGCATTGCATTGTGGGAATTTCGATCTTTATCCCTTCCTTTGGACAAATCAAAGCTCGGTTGCAAAATGAATTAAAGATTCAAACTAATCAATAGTTTGGTATCCAAATTCCACCGCGACAGAAATGGCGACTTCACTGGGGATGCCTCAGTGGGTCTCCCTATCTTGTTTTGTTTCTTTATTGCTTTATGTATATTTTCTTACTTGCTTATTTGCTTATTTGTTTATTCTTTATTTCTTTTGGGCTGTTATCCTTGAGTGGTGAGACAAAGTCCTACACCCGGACTTGAGAGAAATTATGATAGGATGGTGATATATTCGATGAGGATTATAGGGAGTGAGTCCCGACTAAGTTGACTCGAGAATCCCGCTTAGTGGAGACCCTTTTGAAAATGGTTCGGTTGAACGAGTTTAGTCGTGAAAACTTTTACTATTCTCAATTGGAGTCCATGATACTAAGGACTGTAGTTACCTTTAACCCCACTTTTGCCTTTATTAGGACGTAGTGCGAGACTATGAGGGAGTAGTCCCGAAATAGTGCTACGCGATGCTACACTCAAAAGAAGTTCTCTTGAGAATATTATTAATCCCCGAGTTAGTTGGGAAATTTATAATATCCGAAAGATGGACTAATGACTTTAAGAACCCCTTTAGAACCTTGTTCTGCAGGTACAATCTACCTTTAGTCTATGTCCTTTGGGAATGGGTATACCCTTGGCTCCATGCTCGTTGCAAACCTAGGACCTTTGTTTGTTTATCTTTGTATGCCCTTATGTGCTCATTTGTGTTTGCTGCATTCATATAGCATCATAATGCATTGGACTTCATGGGATTTACCCTTTATTTATGAACATTGTAGGACATTATGGACTCTAACCGAAGAAATACTTTAAAATATATTTTTAAGAGCCCCAAATTGGATGGCCTAAGGGAATTGGGAACTTTGATTGAAAACCAAGAGAAGTTCAAGGGTAAATATGGGAAGTTACTATCTTTGTTGAGACGTAAGGCAAATGAGGATCTCCTTTCCGCTCTATTACAATTTTATGATCCGATGTATCACTGCTTTACTTTTCCAGACTATCAGTTTTTGCCAACTTTGGAGGAATACTCCTTTTTAGTGGGCTTGCCTATTCTTGAAGAATCTCCTTTTCCTTTCTTGGAAAAGGACCCCGAAGAAAGAGACATTGCTAAAGCCCTTTATCTCAAGGTATCTGACGTCAAGGCCAACATGGTTGTTAAAAGTGGGACTTTTGGTTTGACTACAGATTTCTTATTTAAGAAGGCCTTATTTTATACTGATTTTACAAACAAGGCTCTGTTCGAGGAAATCTCCGCCTTACTTGTTTATGGGGTGTTTCTATTTCTGAGTTTTGAAGGGTTTGTTGACCTTAATGCAATTAAGATCTTCATTAAGAACAATCCAGTGCTGACTCTATTGGGTAATACCTATCACTCTATACATCTCCGAAACCTTCATGGTGGAGGAATGATTACATGCCGTGTTCCCTTATTATACAAGTGGTACCTTACGCACTTACCCAGGTATGTTTCCTTTTGGCATCTTAATGATAGGCGTTGGTCAGAAAGGATTATGGCTTTGACTCATTCTGACATTGATTGGTATAGCCGTGAGTATGATGGGATTCTAATCATTGATGGATGTAGAGATTTCGCTAATGTACCGTTACTTAGCTTTGGTGGAGGAATCAATTATAACCCGGTTTTAGCTCGCCGACAGTTGGGATATCCGTTGGAAGGACCACCTAAGAGCATACAAGTTGAGAGTATTTTCTTTGAGGATAACCAAGAGCTCAGAGAGAAGATTATGAAGGCTTGGAAACATTTGCATAAGAAAGATAGGAATAGTTTGGGAAGGCCCAACTGTGTGTCTTTGGAACCGTATCTTCAATGGGTTAGGAATAGGGCGATCAAGCTGAGGATGCCTTATTCTCGTCAAGATCCTTTACCTCCAAGAGAAGAACTTACTTATACTTTTATGTCTGACGCTGGGAAGTTGGGGGTTGCCTTGAAGAAGTCACAACACGAGTCAGAAGTGTGGAAGAACAAGTATCAAGTGTCTGTTGCAGAGAATGATGGACTTCAGAGACAGATTGTTGAGCTTCAGGAACAGCTGCAGTTGAAGGATGAAGAATTACTTCCCTACAAGAGGAGGAAGGTTTTGGAGGATTTATTTTCCTCCGATTCTCAGTGTACCATATGGAAGATGATTGTGGACAATCTCACCCGTGAGAAGACTCAATTAGAAGAGCAGCTCAAGCAGCAGAATTCGAAATTTCCTTAGTGTCTTTATTAGCTTTTATTTAGCTTTTATTTGGGACTCTTTAAAAGAATATTTATGTAATCTGTTTCAAAATTAATAAAAACGTTTTCTTTTACCGCAATGTTTATAAATAGTTGGGATCCCATGAAGTCCTATTCATCTTGCATTGCTTTCTTTTCTTTATTCACTTCAAGAAACTCAATTTTATTTCACAGGTATTGTAACCATGGACTTCAAGAGAGAAGCATTGGAGTACACTTTTCAGAGTCCTAACATTGAAAGCTTAAGATAACTAGCAGATCTCATTGAGAACCGTCACGCTTTTGCAACAGAATATGGAGAAGTCTTCCGTTTCCTCGAGCTCAAGATGAAAGAAGGGTTGTTGGAGACACTTGTTCAGTTTTATGACCCGTTGTACCATTGTTTTACTTTTTCGGATTACCAATTAATGCCGACCCTGGAAGAGTATTCTGATTTCTTGAAGATGCCTGTGACGGCCCGACCTATATTCACCGGCCAGGAAGACGTACCCAGCCACCAAGAAATTGCCAACGCTACTCATCTCATCCTAGCAGATGTTCAAGCGCACTTAACCACCAAGGAAGGAGTCCTTGGATTCCCAGCTGATTTCTTGATCGAAAAAGTTTGTTACCATGTTGAAAGAAAAGAAGTCCTTATCTTGGAAGCTACCTTTGCTTTGTTGGTCTATGGGATTTTCTAGTTCCCAAAGATTGATGATTTTGTTGATATGGATGCGATTAAACTGTTCATACTCAAGAATCCGGTTCCCACCTTGCTAGCTGACACGTACTATTCAATCCACTCGAAGAATGCTGAAGGAGGAGGACATATCGTTTGTGGTACTGCTTTGTTGTATTCATGGTTTATTGCTCGCCTAGTTCGATATCCGTCTATTTGGGACGAGGTAGAATCACCCCATTGGTCTGAGATAGTTATGGCCCTTACTCACTCTGACATTGTGTGGTATGACCCTACTTATGGAGGTATATGTATGATTCCCAGCATTGGAGGATTCACCAACATACCGCTCATCGGGAGAGAAGGATGCATAAGTTACAACCCCGCTTTGGCCCGTAGACAATTTGGGCATCCCATGATAAAAGTACCTGACCAAGCTCTGCTGGAAGGGATCTTTCTCAAGGAAGGAGAAGATACAGACCTGAAGACCGTCATAGTTTATGCATGGAGATACGTCAATAAGGAAGGGACGGCTGTATTAGGGTTCCCTAATGACGACACCTCTGAAGACTATCTACATTGGGTGCGAGAAAGGGCTCTCGACCTCAAGATGCCGTTTCCTTTTCATTAACCTATGGTTTTGGCTTTTCATGATCCAGATTGGTTTGATGTGAGTGAAGTAGATCAGTTGAAGGCCGCTTTGGATGAGGCTCGGAAATTGAAAGCCGCTTGGAGGAACAAGTTTTTCACCCTCAAAGTGGAGAAAGAGAAGTCCCAGAAGCTGCCAGAGATAGAATTTGCAAAGAAGAGAAAGGCGCGAGAGGATTTATTTTCTTCTCACACCTCTTCCGAAACTGTCACTAGAGATGATCTTCCCCCAGCTGCTATGGCTTGGAAAGAATATGTCGATCAACTCATCAATGAAAAGGCCGAATTACAAGAACGCGTCAGCTAGTTAGAAGAAAAACTTCGCGCACAGAAGGAGCATAGGGAGTAGATCTCCGAGTTTCTCTTTTGCTTTTGGTTCTATGTAATAAGCTCTTAAAAAGAGTACTTTGCTTGGTAATGCCTCTCTAATATCAAAATAAAATAAGTTTTTTACGATGTTATAATACCGAGGATGATTTGAGTTTCTTGAAGTTTCATACTCATTTGCATTTTGCATAAGCATATCATTGTTTGCATTCCAGGGTCTCATTCTTGCTTCATCTCCGCAGACAAGCTGAATCACCAATACAACACTCGAGCTAATCGACGCCAAAAGATGGACCAACTTGAACAAGAGAACAGAGTGCTCTGTTATGAAGTTGCAGTTCTGAAAGAAAGTTTGGAGAGGTTGAATGGTCTAGTGGAAGCTCTGTCCAATCAAGCCGCACTCAACAACCAAGATGTTCAGAGGACTGTGATCTCCAAAGTGACACCAACACCGATCCCAGTGGTGTCTTCTGTTGCGGAAATGCCCTACAGCATGCCTCAAGGTTTCCCGTGGGGGTTGTCTCCCAATTTCTTTTCGACCGGCTACCGTCCGTCTGTGCCTGAGATCCCTGCTGTGACCGCTGTCCAAGCTACTCCTGCAGTTACTGCTGTGATGACTACTGCATCTCCACATGTGAGCGTTGTTCCGTATATTCTATATGAGCCAATTTTACAGGGGTCGCCGACCGAAACTGTGGGTTTGGAAGAAAGGATGGATGGGTTTCAAGACCAATTTTCTAAGATGCAAAAGGAGTTGAAGGCTCTTCGTGGGAAGGATTTGTTTGGAAAGAGCGCTTCTGAGCTGTGCTTGGTCCCAAATGTCAAGGTTCCACCAAAATTCAAGGTCCCTGATTTTGAGAAGTACAAGGGGAATACTTGCCCTCAGAGTCATCTTATTATGTATGCCAGAAAAATGTCTGCCCAAACTGACAATGATCAACTGCTCATTCACTATTTCCAAGATAGTCTGATAGGCGCTGCGCTCAAGTGGTACATGGGGTTGGATAATGCGAAGATTCGGACTTTCAATGATCTAGGAGGAGCCTTTGTCAAGCAGTATAAGTATAATATGGACATGGCTCCTGACCGTGATCAATTGAGGGCTATGACACAAAAAGATAAGGAGAATTTTAAGGAATATGCCCAACGTTGGTGCGAGTTGGCCGCGCAAGTCACACCACCGTTAGAAGAAAAAGAGATGACCAAGATTTTTCTGAAGACCCTTGGTCCTTTCTTTTATGAGAAGATGGTAGCCAGTGCACCCAGTGACTTTACTGAAATGGTTAATATGGGAATGCGTTTAGAGGAAGGTGTCCGTGAAGGAAGGTTGGCTAAGGAAGAGAGTGCTCCTAACAATGTTAAGAAGTATGGGAGTGGGTTTGTGAAGAAAAAAGAACAGGGGTGAACACCGTACAGGAAGGAAGACTTAGAAGAAGGTATTCACCATCATACCAAGTTGCGGCAGTATCACCAGTGTTTAATGCTCCAGATTATCAACCTCAGCAGTCTCCGCAACCGAGTCAGCAATCTCAGTCCCCCAATGCTCAACAGTCACAGCCTCAGCAAAATCCGCAGTATCCTCAGCAGAATCAGCCATTCAACAATCAGGGTCGTGTGTATAGAAAGATAAACTTTGAGCCCATTCCTATGAAATGTGTTGATTTGCTTCCAGCTCTGATTCAGAAGGGCCATATTCAGACAAAAGCTCCATGTATGGTTCCCGCAAATCCTCCTCCTTCTTACATAGCTGACAAGTTTTGTCCCTACCATCAGGGTGCTCCAGGTCACGATATTGAGAGTTTTTTTTGGTATGAAAACAGATGTCCAGAGGCTCATTAAGTGCGGAATTTTGTCCTTCAAGGATTCCGACCCTAATGTGCAGGTTAGCCCGTTACCCCCGCACGGTTCACCCTCCGTCAACATGATTCAAGATTATTTGGCAGATAATGATCAGGAAGTTTCAGATAAGAGGGCAGAATAAGTTTGTGTTATAGTGCCTCACTTTAAGGAAGTGGAGCGTATCGAAATTGTTTATAATAGCAGAAAGTCGGATGTTACTCCTTTGGTAATCGACGTGCCTGGACCCGTCCCTTACACTTCTAGTAAGGCTATCCCCTACAGATCCAACGCCACAATGTTGGAGAATGGAAAGGAAGTGCCTTTTCCCACTGTACCTTCAATAGTTAACATTGCAAATGTCAGTAGAGTAACAAGGAGTGGTCGAGTTTACCCGACTGTACCACCAAAAGAAAAGGAGGTATCATCCAAAAAACCAGGCTCAAAGGATCCAATTGTGGGGCAATTTGGTGGATCCAGTTTGACCAATTCAGATGAATGTCTAAAAGTGATCAAGAGAAGTGAATATAAGGTTGCAGATCAGCTCCTGCAAACCCCGTCGAAGATTTCTGTGTTGCAACTGTTGATGAGTTATGAGGCTCATAGAGAAGCGCTCCAGAAGATTCTAGAGCAAGCATATGTTGAACAAGATGTGACCATGGAGCAGTTTGACAACATCATTGGTAATATTACTTCATGTGACAATCTGGGTTTTAATGAGGACGATCTCCCCGAAGAAGGGAAGAAACATAACATGGCTTTACATATTTCTGTGAACTGCGGAAATGATTCTCTGTCCAGTATGTTAGTTGATACTGGATCTTCTCTAAATGTGATGCCTAAAACTACTCTATCTAAACTATCCTATCAGGGACCGCCGATGAGGCCAAGTCATGTTATCGTCAAAGCTTTTGATGAGTCTAGAAAGACAGTAATTGGCGAGGTGGATTTGCCGATGATTATTGGTTTGCATACTTTTGTGATCACGTTTTAGGTCATGGACATTCGTGCCGCCTATAGCTGTTTGCTAGGGAGGCCATGGATACGTGAAGCTGGGGAAGTTACTCCCACTCTGCATCAGAAGTTGAAATACGTTTTTGAGGGGAAAACGGTTACAGTTTGTGGAGAAAGAGCTTTAGTGGTGAGTCACTTGTCATCATTCTCGTATGTTGAAGCTGAGGAAGAGGTTGGCACACAGTTTCAGGCTTTGTCTATTATGGGCGAGGGTGTCCAGAAATCTCAGGCATTTATGTCATCTTTCAAAGACGCACAGCGTGTAGTGAACGGCGATTCTCAGACAATCTGGGGTAAGGTGTTGTCTTTTCCAGAAAACAGAAATAAGGAAGGTCTTGGTTTCACCAGAAGTTCTGCTCAACAAACTACTAGAAGTCAAGGTTTTCCGCTGATTAATGAAGTGTTCCATAGTGGAGGGGTCGTCCATCATCCTCAAGTTAATGTCGGGTTATAGGATGAGTCTGAAGGTTACATATCAGGTGGTTCTGCAAGGTTCTCCATTCCTTATGAAGATTATGAGCCCTATATGGAAGATCCAGGTTATGTTTCAGATGAGTTTGAGAAGTACATGTGTCTTGGTTACTGAAGAAGGCTCAGATGGGGATGTTCCAGACTTTGTAACCCCAGGAGTCTTGGTTAAGAATTGGAGTGTGGTTGAAGCCCCTGTTGTCGTTCATATATCTAAGTAAAGCATTTATTTTCAAAATTTCTCGCTCTGCCCAAGGCGAAACTGCATTATTAGGGCTTAATTTTAAATAATTCCCTTTGCTCTGCCCAAGGCAAAGGTGACTTTGTTGGGCGTGTCTTTTTGGTTTTGCTATCATCAATAAATCACTTTCATTTTCATTTGTGTTTTTTATAGTTACTTACGATGTTGGAAAATAATGAGTAGCATCTCGCGTACACACACTTTCCACTTTACAAAAACTTATTGAAAATCATATCACTTGCGTAGATTGCTACATAAATTACACCCTGGGAATAATGATCCACTGCCTTCTCCGAATTTTGAGTTTCCTGTGTACGAAGCCGAAGACGAAGAAGATAATATCCTAGAAGAGATTTCCAGACTACTTGAGAAGGAAGAGAAATCTATCCAACCTCATCAAGAGCCATTGGAAGTAATCAATTTGGGAACAGAAGAAATCCGTAGGGAAGTGAAAATTGGAGTTTTGCTCAAGCCTGAGGTGAAGAAACAGTTGATCATTTTACTTGGAGAGTTTGTTTATGTGTTTGCTTGGTCATATCAGGATATGCCTGGATTAGACACTGTTATAGTTGAACATCGTCTACCTTTGAAGCCAGAGTGCCCACCAGTAAAACAGAAGCTTAGAAGAACTCGACCCTACATGGCTCTAAAGATTAAGGAGGAGGTACAAAAACAGATTGATGCAGGTTTCCTTGTCAGTGCCGAGTATCCGCTCTGGTTGGCTAATATTGTGTTCGTGCCGAAGAAGGATGGTAAGGTTCGCATGTGTGTAGATTACAGGGATTTGAACAAAGCCAGTCCGAAAGATGATTTTCCGTTACCTCACATTGACATTTTGGTCGACAGTACCGAAAGATATGAGGTTTTCTCCTTTATGGACGGTTTTTCAGGTTACAATCAGATTAGAATGGCTCCCGAGGACAGAGAGAAGACTTCATTCATCACACCCTGAGGCACCTTTTGTTACAGAGTTATGCCGTTTGGATTAAAGAATGCAGGGGCAACATATCAGAGAGCTATGACTACTTTGTTCCATGATATGATGCACAAGGAGATCGAGGTCTATGTGGATGATATGATAGCTAAGTCGAGGACTGAGGATGATCATGTTAAACATCTGTCGAAACTGTTTAGTCGTTTGAGGGAATACAAGCTCCGTCTGAACCCCAACAAGTGTACATTTGGAGTACGATCAGGGAAACTATTGGGTTTTATTGTCAGTCAAAGAGGGATTGAAGTGGACCCCGACAAGGTAAAGGCTATCCGAGAAATGCCAGATCCTACCACCGAGAAACAAGTCAGAGGATTTTTGGGACGTTTGAATTATATCTCTAGGTTTATATCCAACATGACTGCTACATGTAAACCTATTTTCAAGCTTCTGAGGAAAGAACAAGGGCATGTTTGGACTGAAGATTGTCAAAAGGCTTTTGATAGTATCAAAGAATATTTGCTTGAACCTCCTATCCTGATACCGCCAGTTGAAGGACGACCTTTGATTATGTATTTGACTGTTTTAGAAGATTCAATGGGTTGTGTACTCGGTCAACGAGATGAAACAGGAAAGCAAGACCATGTCACTTATTACTTGAGCAAGAAATTTACCGATTGTGAAACAAGATACACTATGTTAGAAAAGACTTGTTATGTTTTGGCATGGGCCGCCAAACGTTTGCGCCAGTATATGTTGAATCACACCACTTGGTTAGTTTCGAAGATGGATCCTATCAAGTATATTTTTGAGAAGCCCGCTCTGACTGGGAGGATTGCTAGATGGCAGCTGTTGTTGTCTGAATATGATATCGAATACCATACTCAAAAGGCTATTAGAGGAAGTGTTTTGGCTGATCATTTGGCTCACCAGCCTATTTTGGATCATCAACCCTCAAACAATGATTTTCCAGACGAGGATGTTATGTTTTTAAAGATGAAAGATTGTGAAGAACCCGTGCATGGTGAAGGATCGGAACCCGGATCTCAATGGGGTTTAGTTTTTGATAGAGCTGTCAACACTCATGGAAAAGGGATAGGTGTTGTTATTGTGACTCCTCAAGGGTCCCACATCCCGTTTACTTCCAGATTAACATTCAAGTGTACTAATAATGAGGATGAGTATGAAGCGTGCATTATGGGTCTTGAGGAAGCAATAGATTTGAGAATTAAGAATTTGGATGTGTTTGGTGATTCTGCAGTGGTAATCAACCAAATCACTGGAGAGTGGGTAACTCGACATGATAATTTGGTCCCATACAGAGATTATGCCAGAAGACTGTTACCGTTCTTCAATAGGGTCTAATTTCATCATATTCCTCGTGATGAGAACAGAATGGCAGATGCGTTGGCAACTTTGGCCTCAATGATTGTGGTGAACTTTTGGAATGAGTGTCCTCGGATTGAAGTAAAACGTCTTGACAGACCCGCCTATATCTTTGCCGTCGAGGAAGTTGAAGATGGCAAACTCTAGTACCATGACATTGAAGTATTCCTTAGAACTCAAGAATATTCTTTGGGAGCTTCCAACAAAGATAAGAAGACTTTGAGAAGGTTGGCCGGGAGTTTTCTTCTAAGTAACAATGTGTTATACAAACGGAATTTTGACATGGTCTTGCTGAGATGTGTTGACAAACAAGAAGCAGGTATGTTAATGACGGAAATTCACGAAGGATCCTTTGGCACTCATGCCAACGGATATGTCATGGCCAAGAAACTTTTAAGAGCTGGTTATTATTGGATCACGATGCAATCAGATTGTTACAAGTTTGCTAGAAAATGTCACAAGTGTCAAATTTACGCAGATAAAATTCATGTGCCTCCGACTTTATTGAATGTTATCTCATCCCCGTGGGCGTTCTCTATGTGGGGAATTGATATGATTGGTATGATAGAGCCGAAAGAATCTAATGGGCACCGATTCATCTTAGTAGCCATTGATTATTTTACCAAGTGGGTCGAAGCAGCTTCTTACGCTAATGTAACTCGACATGTGGTTGTCAAATTCATCAAGAATCAGCTTATCTGCCGATATGTTGTGCCAAGCAAAATTATTACAGATAATGGCTCCAATTTGAATAATAGAATGATGAAAGAACTGTGCGAAGAATTCAAGATAGAGCATCATAATTCTTCTTCTTACAGACCAAAGATGAATGGATTCCAAATCACGAGGCGTGGGGAGGCGTTTTTCAGAGCTAAGACCCGTTCATGGTACCTAGACCATGAGGCGTGGGGAGGCATTTTTCAGAGCTAAGACCCGTTCATGGTACCCAGACCATGAGGCGTGGGGAGGTGTTTCTTTCCAGAATTGAGACTCGTTCATGGTACTCAGACCATGAAGCGTGGGGAGGTTTACCCATTTTACCATTTCCGGTTGGATTTCAAAATAAGAAGGAAAAAAAAAGAAAAGAATATGAAACAAAACTGAGTTATTGACTCGATCAAGAAAATTCATTTGGACTATTACCGACCACTACATTACGGTAGTAAATCTACCCTTCGATTACAAGTTTCTCACCTACTGTTAAATCACCATATTCTTGGTGTATGCATTATACTTTCACGTGTTTGGAGACTTCCCTTTGGTGGTTGTTTCCTGTCCCCGTAGAGCCTCGCTTTGTTGATCCGGTTCTTCCGGTGTGTTGTGTCTAGTCTTTTCCCCTGTGGCTCCATTTCTCCAAAGGACCCCCCGTCTATCTTGCATTTCCATATCTTTTCATGTCATTGCATATCATTCGCATTCGGTGGCTTTTTAGAGCCAAAAATTCGTGCAATGTTTGAATTTAAGTCCCTCCTATCTCGTCGAGACGAAGATTTCAATCTCCATATCTCCGGATAGAAGAAACTTAAATAGAGGCATCTGTCGCACCCTAATTTTTGACCTTAAGATTCCACCCCCTTTCATTTTTTGCGTGCTTTCTTTTTACTTTTACGCGTGTTTATTATGACTAATAAGGTGTGTGCAGGTACATTGATTTCAAGCATAAATGATACTTATTCTCATGGTCAAGTATTCCAGGATATAACCGTTCTAATTCAAGGATTCTAGGGTTCTCTACTGGTCATTTTCCTCCATCTGCTCAAAAGCTTCAGTGTATATTGCCGAGGAGGATCAGGAGGTTTAGGCAAGAATTTCTTGAAGTGAATATTTGAGATACATTTGTTCCTTACAAGATTCAAGTCATGTTTGCAAGTTCAAAATTAAAATATCAAGTTTAAGTTCGTGTAAAATTATGAGTTTCGAGAATCACATTACATCCACATTCACAAGAGTGAATTTATAGAAAACTTCCACGACTCTGCATGACTATAAAAATATTATGGGGAGAAGGTTTATTTCCAACCAAGCATTGCTATGTGAATCTAAGGAGGATTTGGGTTTGGCATTAAATAAAAGCATGAATTACTTATGGGAATTCATTCTTTTTAAGAAATTATCTTCAAACTTTCTTTAGTGGTGCGCATTTTGAATTTAAGATAACGGTTCTCGATGGTTGGTATCCGTATCCAATCATATAAAAATACTATGTATAGCACATTACAAGTGAAGGATAATGTAAAGCATGATTCGAATGTTATTCCTTGCTGTGAACCTTTACAAAGTTTGCCCTGTTCAAATAGCATATCATGACCCTTACAAAACATAATTTAAACAGATCTCAAGTCTCTTCCTAAAACCATTGCTTCTTTTGCTAGTGTCACTCAAAGACTCCTCTCAGCGGCTACCATCACCTATACTACATTGACATTATTGGAGTGTGTAAACCGAAGACTTTCATGACAACTTCCACGCGTTCGACAGCGCAACCACAAACGCTACCAAGTTTTAATCTAAATCTAAACTACACTACATTCAAAATAAAAAAAGGACAATTATAGTCGTTGGTAATCACGACATTACCCAAGGTCAATACGGTATTGGATCAGAAGAAGTACACACTCAATTCGACGAAGGATGTGGCACACTCATTTTTTACGAGATAGTAATATTGCCTCTGGTGCAGCAGGTCTCCCAACTAACATCTTGATGAACGCTAGATCACAAAATATTGCCCAAGATTTGTCTGTTAATTGTGAAGACAATTTAGGTGTTAGTATGCCAAATGCTGATGAAGCAGAACTTTGTTATTCCAAGATCATGGAGATTGACATACTAGAATCTTCAGCTGTTCGTGAGGAAGTTACCGAGTAGTAAGCATGACGTCTTTATAACCGCCTAGCCATCTTCTAAGACATAAATTCAGTGACTTGACAAAGTTTCCTCCACAAGCATGCCGTATCTCCAAGAGTGTTGTCCATCTTCAAAAACAAGCAGCACACATGAAGGATACACCCTTGATACTCGCCAACAAGCTTCAACTTCCACCGACACGTCTCCATAACCTGCATTCACAATGAAGGATTGGATTATCATTCAAACTTATAGTGTATCTTACACCAACATAAACCTGAAATTAACACAACAACAGTCAACACAACCTCAGAATAACTTGCGAAGACTTCAATTGGATTTGAACCTCTCGCAGTGCTACCACTATAATTACAAAGAGAATTATGAAAAGCTGAGCGTAATATCTTTGAGGCGCTTGCCGGCAGTGGTGGGAGAAATTGAAGAACTTAGCTTTCAGTTTTTCTTCTTGGTTTTATTAGCAACAACGAATTCACGCATGCCAGAATATACCTCCATCAGGACCACTGGCTCCTAATATTACGTCAACCAAGGACTACCGCGACCTGTATAATGATTGAGTGAAGAATGAGACTAAGTTCGTGATGTTTGAATACTACTTTCAAGATGACAATAAAAAGCTGAATGGACATTACTAACCAAGTAGGAAGCCGCAACTCACGCTCTGGTTTGCTCCATTCCCTTCATTAAAGTGCAGCATTGTAAGATACATCAGTTTCTGAATCACGTTCCTATAAAAGAATTCGATTTGTCAAGTAGGTTTCAGAATAAAGAGCAAGACGAGAGTTAATCAGCCAACAAACATAGCAACAAGAAGAACATACTACAATGACGGAAGTTATTCAAGGCGGCTCATGACAGTTAACAGCAAGTCCTCTAGTGCCTTTGAAAGAATTCAGGATGAAAAAGAACCATTTTAAGCAACCGGCACCTAAAACCGTTTCGTGATGAACCTTACTGCACAATCACTTGACTTTTTCAGAGGTATTATTCTTTTCTTCTCTCATGCGCAACCAGCTCACGACCATCCGCAACTCCCTTTCAACTTGTCAAAATAACATGATCAATAGTCAAAACACGCCGACAACGACGCAATTGCTTAAAAGCTCATCAGAAGCAGTCGTCCGAATTTAACAGAAACTGTCAGCAAAGCGTTAGCAGAAGTGGACAAGGGAATATTTCCTCATTAACAGTCATGAACTGCAGAAGAATCCTGAAAGCATTCCCTAATTGGTCAATCGATACATTCACAAACAACAACAACCGTACCCTTCTTCTTGTCTCCTACTCACTCATGACATGTTGCAGCTGCCAACGCCTAATCCATAGGACATCATATCCTACATTCAGTCTGGTCACAAAAGAGGCATTTGAGTTGATGTTCATCATCCCAAGTATCTTCATGTGAACCTTCACCATAGAACCTCAAAGCAGCGGAAGCTCGGGCAAAACATCGTACTGTCAAAGAAGCGAGTTGATGATTGCCTTGGGCTGTTGATCTCCCCTGGCCCAATATCTCCCGCTATCTACACCTTCCAGATCACAATTCATGGATTAGTAATTGATAGAAGAATATACCCTATGTTAAAAAGATCCTATTCAGATTCCTCAGCATCAACTAAGGATTCCCCAAATCAAATCGCAGAAATTGATCTTCCATCAACAACATTAAACTCAGTCGACATAAAAGGAAGGTTTTTGAATCCAATCGACACAAGAATGGAAGGTTTCAATCAGAAATTCAATCATGTTTTAAAGATCCTAAACCCCAACTCGCCTATATAAGGGGGGTTTCAAATCGAAGGAAAGGGAATTTTTTGGGGAGAGAACTCAAAACCACCGTTAAAAACCCTAAAGAAATCGAATCAAAGAAAGAAGGGAACTCATCTGCTTTCGCCGAAGCTCTCGAAGATCCACACCTCCGAGAATAGCCGCCATCGCCGGAATCGCGCTTCATACGCCGATTCATCGTCGGTAAAACTCCACACCGCTCTTCCATGAATGATTGACGCTCTAATCTTTGTTTCAGGTACCACCATAACGGACGATCGGGAGAGAGAGTTGGATCGTTGAAAACCGAGCGAACAAGTAGCTCTGCTAGGGTTTTCCGCCGTCGTGTTTGTCTCCTATGTGTTTATGTTTTGTTTCCATTATGCTGTAAATTAATAAACTATATGCCTGCACGACCACGGTAGTACCGTGGTCCCTCATTGTTATCACCACATGATTCACTTTTTTTCTGATCACACGGACTACACAGCACGCCCATGGTAAACCAACGCATTGCATAGCACTAGATCTGCATTTTAATTTTAATTAACAGTTAACTAATTCTTTTTAAATTAATCTGTTTTTTTAACCTTAATATTAAATTAACCTAGTTTTTAAAATAATAACTAATAATATCTTTTATAATAAACCTTTTTTAATTAATTAATCTTAGTCTTTCTAATTTAATTATTAATTCACCTTTAATGGGTTATTAGTTTAATAAACCAATTTAATCATCCTTTTTTTTTATCTTAATAAAGCTACTTTTTCTTAATAAAATTAATCCATGTTTTTTTTAATAGAACTTTTTTTAAATAGTATGGTTATTCACCCAAAAAACTTTTAAATTGCCATTTATCTAATTATTAGTAATAAAATCAATCTAGTTTTTTTAGAATAATAAGAACAACCTTTTTTATATAATCAATAATTAACTCTTAAAAATAACTTTGGCTTTTATAAATAATTCTTTTTAAGATAAGAATTTAAAACCATTTAGTATATTAACTTCTATCTAATAAATAATATAAAATAGTAATCATACTGAAAGAATAAAACATGCTATTAAGCAAGACAGTAAACTGCAATCATACAGAAGAAATGAAATAAAATGCCATCAGGCAAACAAAAACCACATGGGCAAGGGAGCTAGACTCTACCGAATACTCGCAAGCAAAGCCACACAGTAACAATACAAGCAGAGGGAGCAACTCAACCTCTAGTGCAATCATGCTCCTAGATTCTACCTAATCTAAGTATGGACTTATTCTAATGCATCAAGCAAGTCAAACAAAACATGCCAATACAGGAAAGAAAACAGAGAAGAAAGCAGATCAACTCCTCTCTCAACTCCAAGCTTCAGGTCTTCCAACAGCAACTCAGTCTTCAGACTTCCATCACTCTTGACAAATATCAATTTGCTTTTCCAGGTTTCAACCCTTCAACATAAGTTTCAACTTATCTTCTCTGAGCTTCAACTCCTTGATCAGCTCCACCTTCAGGCTTCACTGTTAACCACAAGTATCAACTTGGCTCCTTCAGGATCTCCAGGTATCAAAGTAAGTATCAGCTTCTTTTGTTCTTCAAGCTTCCAAGCTCTCCCAGTCTCAACTTGGTCTTCTCCTTGCAAGCTTCAGCTGCTTAGAGTAATCTTCAATCACTTAGAAGTATCAACTTCATCATTCAGTCTTTACTTCATCTTCAGGGGTCTTCAAGTGTCAACTTGCTCTTGTTGCTCTTCAAGCTTCAGCTGGAATGGAAATACTCAAGGATTCATCCTCTTCCATACTCTACAAAGAAGTCTTCATCTTCACACTCAAGCTCAGCATCTCTCAAGATAATCAAACCAGAGGAACTCACTTAACTGGGTAAGCTGGGACATTGAACTGCTTATTGACCACCAAAGGTGACCTATAAGGGTTCAACATCAAAGGAATGATTCCCTCAAAAGTTCTACTTCCTAGTTATCATCACTTATCCCTCCAAAGGAGAGAGGTGTATACCATGGAAGGACTTTGAATCATAGGGAGGAATGGAGGTGAAAGATACCATCCATGTTTAAGAAAGAAGTTAACTAGGTCTAAACTCTTCCTAATCCCTAACCCTAACACAAACAAGAAAACAAACAAGATCAAGCTCTCAAGCTCCTCAATGCTCCTACTATGCTCCTCCATGCTCCTCAAAGCAAAACCAAGCTCTCCAAGCCCACAAAGCAAAGCAAACAAAAATACAAGCCCATAAGGGCAACACAAACAATCATCAACTACAAAAATCATCTAAAAATAGTATACCACTATATTAAATCCTAATATAATTTCTAGGGGATCCTACATACCTACCCTTAATACCCCTATATGTCCCAATATCTAACTTGACCTAGAAACCCAAAATTCTAGTGTTATTATGGACCTATGTTAAGGATTGACCTAATTCTACACAACCTAATGTCATCTAAGCAAAACTAACCTAAAATTCATCACAAAATTATGGAATAAATCCAGGGGGGAGCTAAAGTCCTAATCTAACTATCCTAAAAAGAATGGCCTAAAAATATGAAGGGAACTAGCTAAACAAAATTCTACAAAACCATGTATCAACATAAAAGAATTAAAAAGCTATTAAAATGAAAAATACACAAAAAATATTAAAAATGAATGAAATGCAAATATTTTTATTTTAAAATTTTCTAGACATGAACATGAAATGGGAGAAAAAATTCCCACTTAAAAATCATTAATTTTCTAATTATTATGATTTTTCAAAGATTAACATAAAATGGAGAAAAAGAAATGAAAATATGAAATGATGTGGTGCAGATAGCAATTATGGACAGTTCATTTCATCAATGGGCTAAAAGTGGGGGTGGGGATAGTCATGCATGCTAGGCCCAAAACTAATCAGAAAAATAATTAATAAAATGAAAAGAAAAAGAAAAAGAAGCGGTGCAGGAAGTAAACATTTCCAGTTAATTTCAACCATGGGCCGTGATTGGGGGTGTGGATAGTGAACAAAGCATTCAGGCCCAAGAACTTCTTTTAATGAAACGGGGCGTTTCATTCTTTCTCAGCTTTTCCCTCTTCAAATTGAATTAAATCCTGTCCGTCAGATCTTAGTCTCAGTCAATGGTCCTCTCACGATCCAATGGCAACGCGTGTGTCTTCTACCTCCAGCTAGGGTTTGCAGCAACTTCTCCATGGAAGCAGAGCTCCATACACAAACTTCCCTCCATTCGTATGTCCTCAAATCATCATCAAATTTAACAATTCAAAACACTAGCATGCTCCATTTTTCATGCTGAATACAACCATAACCCTAGAATCCCTTGAAACCTCCTCCAACATGAAACACGATTCAAGATTGAAATTACGGTCAATCCTCAACTTCAACAATTCTTGGATTTCTTGGTACTAAAATGATCACCACATTTCACTGGTTAAAATAAGCTATCACACATGTATTATATCTCACTATACCACGAGTTCTTGATCATCAAAGAAATGGTGTCCATAACTCAATCTTCATCAATTGATCCATAACTCTCCAAAATCCATCTCCTATTGGTCTCTAACATTTCTACCATAACAATTCTACCTAAAGATGCATAAATCATGGTGTAGAGTGAATTTTGCAAACCTGGTATTTCTTGATCAACAGATGGTGAAAACCTTCACTTCAAGCCTTGAAATTCTTCAGAAAGCTTCCTTGGATGATGATCTTGCTACTGTTTGCAAAAGATTTGAGGGAGAGTGCTTGAATCTCAGAATTCGATTCTGACTTGCAACCTTGAAAATTCAATTGCCAACTTCTCAAATCACCATGGCTTTGCTCTCAAATTGATCTGCACAGCTTCACTATCATCAATGGAGTGTGTTAAGATGGAAAGAATGAATGGAAATGGTTCAGAATAGGGAATTCACTTTCAACTTGCAATGGAAGCAAGTGAAATGGCCAACTCTCTCTTCTCTCAAATCTTACACCAACCTTGCATCCGAGCAAGTTCTATAGGTTATATAGAGTGGTTTAGAATCATTTAGAACCATCTAGAACCTTCCCATGAGAAATTGGAAATCTCATGTCATGACATTATGAATTCACTTCTCCTCATGTGCTATCTCATATCATAGCTCTTGTAACCACCAATTCTGACTTGAAATTCTCCTCATATGAGATATATGGTGTGTTGAAATGCATAACTAACTTGTACATTGAGTTTCTTTGAGTTTTGCCTTTGTGCCTTAAGATGCAAGTAAGCCATTTCCAAAGCAGCCCCATGATCTAGGCCTCAAATCAAAATTGTGGCTGAACTATTGTTTTTAGAATGTCTTTTAGAGTCAAAATGACCTATTATATGACATGGTTTGGATGTATAACTTGGGATTTCCAATTTCCAATTTCAACTTATTTAACTTATGCCTCCATTTTAGGCCATTTTCATCACTTTTTGATACAAGCCTTTTCAACATCTCATGACCTCCCTAATAGCCTTAAAACATCATTCTAAGAAAGTTTGATGTTGAAGATTTTTCCATTTGAAGCTTGGAAGTAGGAGATATGGCCTTATGCTTGAAATGACCTATAATCTCCAAATGACCAAAATGCCCTTAACTTGTCAAAGTCATAAGTTGAGTTCTACAAATCCTATCAAGGACTTCTAGTACTCTCTAGAAATCTAAGAAGATGCTCTACAACATTCATGTTGACCAAGTGTTCATAGGAAGCATCCTACTAGGGAAAAAGTTGGATGCAAGTTGGGTGACTTTCAAGGACCCAGATTCACATACCTCAGATGACCTGTAATTTGTCAAAGTCATAACTTGAGCTCTACAAATCCTATCAAGGACTTCTAGTACTCAAATTAAAGCTAAGAGCAAGCTATACAACATTCATGTTGTGGGTAAGATGAGATAACAATAACATCTTGAGCTATACTGCCTTGAAGATAGGGATCAAATTAGGGGATTTTACACTGTCAAGCCTTAGAAACCCTAGCTTAAAACTTCTCAAACTCCTCAATCATGATGAGTTGGTCTAGGAATAATCCTTATAGCATCTCAATGCATCAATCTATGACCACATGGCTCTTGGATTAGGTCTCAACCCTCTCCAAATCATCAATTGACCTAGGGTTGACCCAAACAAACCCTAATTCCACCACTCATGGCTGAGTCTTCTGAATTCTTGTACAATGACCTCTCTAGGCTTCATGATGGCTTTCAAGACATCTCATAAGCTTTCTCAAAGCTTCAAGTTCATCCTCATAGTCTCAGAATCATCTGAGGAGCTCCCACAACTCTCAAGTTATGAGACACACAACCTTGGTTTCAACCAATCTCTCTGAGGATCTCTTGAGTTCTCTTACAAAGATATCAACCTTTGAACACTTGAATAAACTTCTTGGCTAGCTTCATAGTCTTATGTAGCTCTTGATGGGTAATCATATCTCTTGATCTACTACACCCATATCAATGAGAAGCAGATGATCATGCTAGGGAACACAAGCTTGGTAAATAAATGTTGGTCAAATTTTGGGGTGCAACAACTGCCCCTATTCAAACGGCTTGAACCTGACTGGGTGAGGAGCGAACGGCTCTCAGCCAATCGAGGTGCGAGACGGTTGAATACCGATAAACCCAGAAATTTGCCAACTGTACCAGTACACGATACTCAGATGGGAACAAATCTTCGAAAACTGAAATAATAGTTGTACGGCAACTAGCTGGAGAATTGGTCACACGGTAACTGGTAATACATAGTCGATCATGCCATCAGGCATCACGATTCCTCGGGACTCTTCAGGTCAACCATCAGGTTGATCATGCCATCAGGCATCCAAAGAAAACTGTCGGGCATCAGCCGGACTTCAACCATCAGGTTGATCATGCCATCAGGCATTCAAAGAACTTGTCGGGCATCATCCGGACTTCAACCATCAGGTTGATCATGCCATCAGGCATTCAAAGACATCTGGCGGGCATCAGCCGGACTTCAACCATCAGGTTGATCATGCCATCAGGCATTCAAAGACATCTGTCGGGCAACAGCTGGACTTCAACCATCAGGTTGATCATGCCATTAGGCATTCAAAGACATCTGTCGGGCATTAGCCGAACTTCAACCATCAGGTTGATCATGCCATCAGGCATTCAAAGACATCTGTCGGGCATCAGCCGGACTTCAACCATCAGGTTGATCATGCCATCAGGCATCCAAAGAAAATGTCGGGCATCAGCCGGACTTCGTCAGCAAGTCGGGGATAGAATTCTTGGTCAATCATGAGTCAACTGGGAATATCTAAACCTCTTCCATCAAGAACTCCGCATCAGCTGAGAGAACTGCTTCATTAACACGGTCAGACTTCAATCATGGAGTCTTCAAGGGAGGTTTCAACTTCGCCGTTCAAAAACCTGCTGGGGATGTCGCATCTCCGCTGGGGATTCTGGAGAACTATCAAGTAACTCCGCTCCGGGGGTCCAGAAATCATTCTGGATGAATCAACTCTGCTGAGGACTTCAAGAATCATCTTGGACAAATAACTCCGCCGGGGACCTTCAAGAATCATCTTGCACCGGTAACCATGCTGGAGCTTTCAGGAATCATCCTGAGCGAACACTCTGTTGGGGATTTCAGGAATCATCCTGGGCAACCTTTACTGGGGACTCTAATTATCAACTTGAGCAACCAACTCTGGAGACTGCACTGGGGATCTTAAGAATCATCTTAAGCAAACGGCCCTGCCGGGGAATTCAAGAATCATCTTGAACCGAAGACTTCACTGAGGGCTTCAAGAATCATCTTGAGCAAGCGGCTTCGTTGGGGAGAATGTCAGGAATCATCCTGAGCAATCGATTCTACGGCAGAACACCTGCAAAACAAGAACGGTAACAACCTAGATCATGTTTATTATGCATATGCTTCGGCAATGGCGCAATGCTCCACACGGTGGAAATGCTATGCGTTTATGGTAAATGCTATGCAATCATGCAATATGATGCGATCCCGTCAGCAACATAAATGCCGAAGGGAGAATCCTCCTGTCGAGGAGAAAAAACTACTCAGATAGAGGAATCATCCTGCTGAGGAGAACAAGGTCACGCCAATCT
The DNA here is from genome assembly GCA_963859935.3 of Lathyrus sativus. NCBI lineage: Eukaryota > Viridiplantae > Streptophyta > Magnoliopsida > Fabales > Fabaceae > Lathyrus > Lathyrus sativus. Next base: position 545,968,151 of record OZ012739.1, on the reverse strand, counting down.
CAATTGGACTCCGCAGGGGGCACAACTTCAGTTGACTGCTGTGGGGGAATGAAGCTCTATGAGAACTTGGACCTGTTGAGGGAAAGCGATGTCAATCGCAGGAATAACCTGTATGGCCTTCTCGGCTACTTCTCTGGAGATAGCGACTTTGTGGGGAAACAACTTCGGTTGTTCAACACTCCACTGGGGGAAAACCAATCATGGCTTGAGCAGCTTCCAAGGATTCGGCTCTCTTGGGGATCTGCAAACTCGGCTGAGGAAGGAGAAATCATTCTGCTTGCCGAGGAGTACGACTCTGCGGGGAATTTCAATTCCGCTGGGGAAGAAGGAATCATCCGACTTCGGGGGAGAGTACGACTCTGGTGGGGAATTTCAATTCCGCTGGAGACTTCAGTCTGGCACCATCAGTTGCTGCACACTTCAGTGAGCGAATAGTTTCCTACGAAACCTGCACTTGTGACCCGGTGCTGGGGGATGAACATGCGCTTCGGCGCCTGAATCAGCTGAGGAGATGATGTTCCTTCAGGACGCATCTGGTTGGGGGAGAGAATCATCTCTGCCTGGGGAGACATATCAATGCTCATTATCTCGTGTTCAGACTCTGCGGGGAGAGGCTACTGAACTCTGCTGGAGAAGGAGGAATCATCCTGCTTCAGGGATGCGCACGACGCACTGTCTGGAATATGCTACACCTGTAACAACACAAACAAACAGACAAGATACCCTTCTCAAAGGGACCTATCAAGGTTATTATCTCGTAACAATATTCACGTAATTCATTGTTTCAACAATCAGTGGCCTAGGCCAGTAAGTTTATGTATGCGCATTTTATCAAAAACATCGGCGTTCTTTTTCGCAAACAAAACAGATAAATGCTAAACAGGCAAACAGGATTGCTGAATAGTATGCATTTTATTGATAACGAACCCCTGAATGGGTAAAAATGTTTTACAACAGATGCAAGCTCCTGGAATGAGGAAGCCGCGCAAAAATAAAACATAAATATACATCAGTATATACAATTGTCGGCAACGAGGCGTAGACGAACACCATGAGTTGATCCCTCTATGACCCACTCGACTTCGATACTTCTCCGACGCTTCAGCTTCGGAAGAGATTGATTCAGATGAACGGCCCTCAGGTCTTCCAAACCACTAAACAAAGAAAGTCCGCACGCGGAACGCAGTCATTTGCTTTTTCAAATCCCTAACTTTTGCGTGAACCGCCCTTTGCGGGTTTTCAGTTCACCGGGATACCCTTTTTTTCCGAAGCCGCCCAGTGTAGGTTTTCGACTTCGCGGGTGTACATTTTTTCAATTTATATCCCTAACTTTTTCCCGAACCTTTTATTCTGTTTTTGGTTCGCCGGGATGCCCCATTTTTTCCTGGACTCTCTTTTTTTTGTCCGGCGGGTCACTTTCAAGCAAAGTATTTTTTAACTGCGTCCGCGTTCACCGGGGATGCAAAATCTTCACCATCCATCGTGGATAACAACAAAGCTCCTCCCGAGAAGACCTTGCTGACGACGTACGGACCTTCGTAATCCGGAGTCCACTTGCCCCGGTGATCGGAGTATGGAGGAAGAATCTTCTTCAGGACGAGATCACCCGTCTGAAAGCTTCTAGGACGCACCTTCTTATCATAAGCTTTCTTCATTCGGCTTTGGTACAGACGACCAAACGCAATCGATGCTAACCTCTTCTCGTCCATCAGGCTGAGTAGGTTCAGTCGGTTTGTAATCTATTCTGCCTCGTCGAGTTTCACATCAACCAAAACTCGCAAAGAAGGCATCTCCACTTCTAACGGTAGGACAACTTCCATACCGTACACCAAGGAGAAAGGAGTTGCCCCGGTCGACGTACGTACCGTTGTATGATAACCGTGCAATGCGAACGGCAGCATCTCATGCCAATCTTTGTAGGTCACAACCATCTTCTGAACAATCTTCTTTATGTTCTTATTGGCCGCTTCAACGGCGCCATTCATCTTCGGCCGGTAAGGAGATGAGTTGTGGTGTTCAATCTTGAAACTCTGGCACAGCTCCTTCATCATCTTGTTATTCAGATTCGAACCATTGTCAGTAATGATCCGCTCGGGAATTCCGTAACGACAGATGATGTCCCTCATTATGAATTTAGTCACTACCTGCTTGGTCACATTAGCATACGAGGCTGCCTCCACCCACTTGGTGAAGTAGTCGATAGCTACCAGGATGAAGCGATGACCGTTAGATGCAGTGGGCTCGATCTTGCCTATCATGTCGATGCCCCACATGGAGAACGGCCACGGGGAGGACATGACATTCAACAGGCACGGCGGCACATAAACTTTATCAGCATAAATCTGGCATTTATGACATCTCTTCGCGAATTTGAAGCAATCAGACTCCATCGTCAGCCAGTAGTATCCTGCTCTCAGGATCTTTCTCGTCATAGCATGCCCGCCGGCGTGCGTACCAAATGTGCCTTCATGAACTTCTTCCATGAGCATACTCGCCTCTTTCTCATCTACACATCTGAGTAGCACGAGATCGTGGTTTCTTTTATACAACACTCCATCAGGATTGAGATAAAAATTTCCAGACAGCCTCCTCAGAGTCTTCTTATCCTGGGTTGACGCAACCGCAGGATACTCCTTAGTCATAAGGAAGGTCTGGATGTCATAGAACCATGGCTTGCCGTCGGCGGCTTCCTCGATTGCAAAGACGAACGCAGGTCTATCAAGACGAGAAAGCACAATTCTTGGAGCCTCATTCCAAAAATTGACTTTATACATTGAAGCCAACGTGGCTAAGGCATCAGCCATCTGATTTTCTGCTCTGGGCACATGATGGAGTTCCACTCGATCAAAGAACGGAAGTAGCCTTCTGGCATAGTTCATGTACGGCACCAAATTCGATTGACGGGTCTCCCACTCCCCTTTAATTTGGTTGATCACAAGCGTTGAGTCACCATATACGTCTAGATTCTTGATTCTCAAATCAATTGCCTCTTCTAGACCCATGATGCATGCTTCGTACTCCGCCTCGTTGTTGGTGACCGGAAACGTCAGTCTTGCAGTAAACGGGATATGGGATCCGTGGGGAGTCGTGATGATAGCCCCGATGCCACTTCCGTAGGAATTAACCGCCCCATTGAATATCAATTTCCACTGGGATTTCCTATCTGGCCCCTCGTCGGGCAACGACTCATCGCAATCCTTCGCTTTGAGAAACATAATATCCTCATCAGGGAATTCAAATTTCATCGGCTGGTAATCCTCGATTGGCTGTTCGGCAAGGTAATCAGACAATACGCTTCCCTTGATGGCCTTCTGGGACACGTACTAAATATCGTATTCCGTTAACACCATTTGCCATCTGGCAATCCTGCCCGAAAGAGCCTGCTTCTCGAAGACGTACTTGATCGGATCCATCTTTGAAATTAGTATGGTGGTGTGATTGAGCATGTACTGTCGTAGATGTTTGGCAGCCCAGGCTAGCGCACAACACGTCTTCTCCAGCATCGAGTATCGAGATTCACAGTCATTGAACTTTTTACTCAAGTAGTAAATGGCATGCTCCTTTCTGCCCGTCTCGTCGTGCTGACCGAGAACACACCCCATACTATTCTCAAGAACTGTCAAGTACATGATTAGAGGCCGTCCAGCCACTGGGGGTATCAAGATTGGAGGTTCTTGGAGATACTGCTTTATCTTGTCAAATGCCTTCTGGCAATCCTCATTCCAAGTAATCGCCTGATCTTTCTTTAAAAGCTTGAACATCGGTTCACATGTGGCCGTGAGCTGAGAGATAAACCTTGCAATGTAGTTTATTCTGCCCAAGAAACCACGAACTTCTTTTTCTGTTTTCGGCACTGGCATTTCTTGTATGGCTTTTATCTTTGCAGGATCAACCTCGATGCCTCGTTCACTCACGATAAACCCCAGTAACTTTCCGGACCGTACTCCGAAAGTACACTTGTTAGGATTCAGCCTCAACCTGAACTTCCTAAGCCTCTCAAAAAGCTTCAACAAATTGACCAGATGCTCTTCCTCCGTTTGGGACTTCGCAATCATGTCATCAACATAGACCTCAATCTCATGATGAATCATGTCATGAAACAAAGTTACCATTGCTCGTTGGTAAGTGGCCCCTGCGTTCTTTAGACCGAAAGGCATTACCTTATAGCAAAATGTTCCCCAGGGAGTGATAAACGTCGTTTTCTCCATGTCCTCCGGCGCCATCTTGATCTGGTTGTAGTCGGAGAAGCCATCCATGAACGAAAACACGGAGAACTGGGTTGTGTTGTCGACCAACACATCGATATGAGGCAACGGGAAATCATCTTTAGGGCTCGCCCTATTCAAATCCCGATAATCGATGCACATGCGTACCTTACCGTCCTTCTTCGGTACAGGCACTATGTTGGCGACCCACGGAGGGTAAGTGGTGACCGCTAAGAAGCCAGCATCAAGTTGTTTTTGCACTTCTTCTTTGATCTTAACGGCCATGTCTGGTCTCGTCCTCCTAAGCTTCTGCTTAACGGGAGGGCAATCTTTTCGTAGCGGCAAGTGGTGGACCACGATGTCCGTGTCAAGTCCGGGCATATCTTCGTATGACCAAGCAAAGACGTCGCTATACTCTCTTAGCATCTCGACCAATCTCTGCTTGACATCACTCTGCAATGCAGCCCCTATCCTGACGTTTCTGACGAGCTCTTCAGAACCCAGGTTCACGATTTCGATCTCCTCCTCATGAGGCAGAATAACTTTTTCCTCTTGTTTCAACAAGCGGGCCAACTCTTCAGGAAGGTCTTCGTCTTCATCAATCTCTTCTTCAGCTTGATAGATCGGGCAATCGAACTCGAAGTGAGCCGTAGAAGGTCCAGAGTCGATGTCATCTGCTATGTGGATCCTGCAATAACAAGGGTTAAGTTTAAAACAAGGATGCGCAGGTTAGCACAAACCCCATTGCCATTTTACTATTTTTCAAAACAAATATAAAACAGGAATAACAGAGATCACAATATTTGAATACGAAGAAAACGCCTTTGATTTATTAACAAAATGCATGTACATAATCCAACAAGGCCCTGACAATAAAACCGCTATGCCCCGGGTAGGACATAGGGTTGTACAATGATTGGAAAAAGTAAATCATCACTCTTCACTTGTCATCTGGATGATATCCTTGATGCTCCAATTGTTGAGGCCCTCTCCCGGCTTGCTTGGCTGAATCCAAGAGTCGAGGTCACAATCGCTGTCCCCGCTGTCTTCAGACACCGCGTTGATGCTTTCGAATATCACTCCGCCACTGGTAAACTGGATCGGCCCTTTACCTCGAGACGCACTGCTAGACGAAGAAGAAGAAGCTTCAGCTCCAGGAGAATATCCCAATCCAAACTTATCTTGCTTGTTGGGTATCTCCAAAATTCGCCCCCAACCTGGGGTAGATCCGGCTTGGACAATGGCCCGAGCCTCCTTGAACGAGGAGAGAGTCATCTCTTGCTTTTCAGTGCCTACAGGAGCTACGTCCTTCACCTTGACAGCTTCGAACGCTTGGCAAAGAGTTTCATGAATTTCTCCATCCATTTCAACATACTTAAAGGATGACAAATGGCTCACCATTATGTCCTCCTCGCCGCACACGGTTACGATACTTCCTCCGACAGCATATTTGAGCTTTTGGTGCAACGTCGAGGTCACGGCACCAGCAGCATGGATCCATAGCCGGCCCAAGAGACAACTGTAGGCAGGCATGATGTCCATAATATAAAAGACCGCGTTGAACGTTTCCGGACCGACTTGGATCAGCAGGGTCACCTCCCCGAAAACGTGGCGTTTAGTTCCGTCGAACGCCTTCACAACCAGATCACTGGGTGTGCAGATCACTCCACGAGTATCCAACTTCATTAATGCCTTCTTCGGAAGGACATTAAGCGACGAACCCGTGTCCACCAGCACGTGCGACATGATCGTGCCCCTACACTCTATCGAGATGTGCAGGGCGCTATTGTGATTCCTCCCTTTTGGCGTTAGCTCTAAGTTTGTGAAACCTAGCCCATTGCCAGCGTTTACGTGGGCTACCACCTCCTTTAGCTGATTCACCGATATTTCTTGCGGTACGTATGCGGCGTTCAACACCTTCAGCAGCGCGTTGCGGTGTGCTTCAGAACACATCAACAGGTTGAGAATGGAAATCTTCGAGGGCGTCTGATGGAGATGATCTACAATCTTGTAGTCACTCCTTTTAATCAACCGCATGAACTCCTCGGCATCTTTGACAAGCAAGTCTTTCTCTACCCCACACGGGACCTCTTCAACGACTTTACTTTTACCTTTATCGGCCGCCTCAGCTCTGACCGCTTTATCCGTCACGACCTCTGGCGGTGCAAATACTCTTCCGCTGCGAGTAATACCACTGATTCCCGCAAGATTCTCCATAGTCGACCCATACGGTTCTAGCTCCAACCTCTGTCCGTTGCAATAGACTTCAGCCCCATAATGCCACGGAACGGCGTTAGTGCTCTCGAAGGGTATTGGCCCAGCTTTGGTAATAGTGATTGTGGGCGGTCTGGGCGCAGAAATGGTTATTGGCCGGCGAGGGATGGTGATGGTGGCGACTTCATCGGCCTGCTTCAGCACTACCTCTCCTGATCCACTTTCGGCCCTCCGGCTAAACTGCAGAATCCCCTCAGTCATCAGACTTTGAATTCCTTCTACCAACTGCTCACATCCATCAGAATGTGTGGCACAGTTCATACATAGCTCTCCGCAACCTGGAAAGAACCCTCTTTTCAGCAACTTAGCTTTAACGAAGCTAAGTGGCGTCTTCAGATCTCTGACATCAGTCAATAGATCTGCACTCTCTTCTTCGATAATGGAGTTCACTCCGCCTCCCCTATGATTCGGCATAGGATTCTTCATGACATTGGGCACATTATCGGAGAAGTTGATGATCTTGGCATCCACCAAATCCTGCACCTTATGCTTGAAGGCTTTGCAGTTCTCGATTGTGTGGCCTGGTGCCCCTGAGTGGAAATCGCAAGTGGCATTTGCGTCGTACCCTGCTGGAGGTGCCCCTGTCAAGGGAGCCATCATCCTCTTCTGGACCAACTGAAGCTGAAGCAAGGTCTGCAAGAGTTGCGCGTACGACATGGGCGGTGCCTCGAAGTGACGGTTTGCCAAAGATGCCTGATTCTGGTACTTTCTATATCCCTGTTGATTCAGTTGCTGCTGCTGCTGCGGAGCCGCTGGGATATTTATACTGGCTATCTGCTGCTGAGGGCCTTTGCCCTTCCTTCGAGTGTTGGTCACAGCGCTCGCCTCTCCGTCTCGTCGTTTGCCAGCATAAGGTTTCTTTCCGCCTCCTTCAGCTGAGGATGACTCACCTTGAATTTTCCCGATCTTGATCCCATTCTCGACATGTTCACCCATGATAATGAGATCCGAGAACTTCCCAGACATACCGCTAACTAACTTTTCATAGTAAACCCCTGGGAGGGTGGCTACAAACATCTGCAAGAGCTCGCGTTCAACCATCGGCGGCTGAACCCTGGCTGCCAACTCACGCCACCGCTGGGCGTACTCCTTAAACCCTTCATTGTTCCTCTGCGACAGGTTCTGCAGCTGAACTCGGTTCGGGGCCAAGTCGCTATTGTATTGGTAGTGGTGCACAAATGCTTCAGCAAGATCCTTCCATGTGCGCACGCTATGGCCTCCAGACCCATGTACCACTCGAGGGATGGCCCGGAAAGACTGTCTTGGAAGAAGTGCATCAGCAACTTCTCGTCCTCGGAATGAGCAGACATCTTCCTGTAATACGATCTCAGGTGGACACGAGGGCAAGTGGTGCCCTTATATTTTTCAAATTCCGGTACCCTGAACTTAGGAGGTACCTTGAAATCAGCAATTAATCCCAGCTTGGACATATCAACGCCCAAAGTATTCTGATTCTCGATATCTCTCATTTTATCTTCAAGTGCTTTGAATCTAAGCCGCGTTTCAGCATTCAGCTCTCCTTCAGCACCCTTCTGAGAGAATACATCATCCTGATGATCCTCAAGCCATGGCTGAGGCACAAACAGATTCCCGACGCCTGCATTGCCGTTGCCCGGCCCGAAATTGACATTAGCTCCCAGACCCCCATTACCGACGCCCTTCGTATTGAGTCCGATGTTGGCCATCACATTGCCATGAGCACTGCCGTTTCCCCCGGCCACGGGGACACCGTTCTGCGGAGTTTCAACTGGTGGAGGAGTAGGCACGGTCCCACCGTGGAGTACGCTGTTGCTATCAACCCTGGAGATCAAAGGCTGAACCAAAGTTCTGAACTGATCCTGGCCATTGGCGACCACTTGCATGAGTTCCATGAAGCGATCCATCCTTTCGCGGAGCTCCGGAACATCAGTTTGCACTTGATCCATGATTCTGGTCTGATTAGCTCTAGTCGGATAACAGTGAATCGGTCTCTGATCAATCCTGGAACCACCGGAAACAACCTGGGACAACCTGTAAACCTGAAAAACCTGGTAAACACAGAAGGGTTAGGAAAAACAATAAAATGCTCGTCATGCAAATGCATGCGTGTGTCTGTGTGTTAGGGAGATCTCCCCCGATCCTAGTGCCTGAGTGCCAGTGCTGATAATAATAATAATAAGAAGTCCGGGTCCAATCATGGAAACAACAATCTCATATATAAAGAAAGCCTATCAAGGCAGTACATAGCATCAGCGAGTACAAGATGAATCAACAGCGTGACCTCAGCCAACAAGCCTGGTGATGGTCAACATACAACAATGATCAAAACAAAAGGAATACAAATAGTCAAGTACGGCCACGGGCGCGATACTCTTCTAACAACTCCTTCGTCTCTGGATGATCCGGCAGAGTGAGCAACCCTTCGACGAGCAATTCCCTCCGCACAATGGTATACTAGATTCCTTCGACCGAACCCTCCCATGCTCCTTCGCCGAAGCAATCTTCTAACTTCCGCTTCTTGGACTCAAACGTCAGCTTGCGCTCCTTCAGGTTAGCGAGAGCTTTGTTGAGCTGGCCTTCGGCGGCGTATCTGCGGGCGGTTTCTTCATCAAACCTCTTCTCATTGTCCTTCACCTGGGCTTCCAGCTTGGAGATCCGTAGCATCAGCTTGTCCTCCCGCTCCTTCCTGGTGGCCAGGGAAGCCTTCCAGTGCTGGTTGAACTTGGATATCCTCCGATATGCCTCGTCCAAGTGCTGCTTCTTCATAGCCAGTACATCGTTGACAGCTTTGAAGTCTCGACCCATGCGTTCACGCTCGGCTATCTGCTTAGTCAGGTCTGTACCCAGCTGGTTCACCAACTCTGTCTTCCTTTTGAAAGAATGAACGGCTTCGTTCCTCTCGCTTCGGAGCTGAGCTAATTCCTTCTCCAGTTCTTCGTTTGCCTTTTTCAATTCATCCCGCTCAGCCAACACCTGATTATGCTGCTGAATGGGCACAGTAGTAGGCTCTTCAATCATTGGAGGGCTTCCTGGCTTGGCATGAGGAAACGGCATCCCTATAGCATCGGCCCTGGCTCTGATCCATGCCACATACGAAGGGTAGGCTTGATTGTTGCTTTTTCTCAGCAATGGCTTTCCTCGCTTACTGATACCATTCCACGCGCGCTGAAGCTTAGACAACAGATCCCCCTCTGGAAGACCAGTGAGGTACAGAGATTCCTGTACCTCTTCATCCTTCGGCGGAGTTCTCAAAGCATACGCGAACTACCGGACCAACAACGACGGATTGTAGTTTATACAGCCCTTCCTACCTATCAAAGGCACATTTGGGAACCCGCTGCAACTGAAGATCACCTCAGTACCCAACCTATCTCTGTCGAACCAGTCAATATCCTCTGCAGATAAACTCATCAGACGCTCGGACCACTCAGCTGTGGCTGCAGACAAGACAAAAGGACCCCTCTTGGGCAGATGACTATCAAGCCATTTGTAAAGCAAGGGTACACAGCATGAGACATTATTACCCCTCCTGTTCTCGTTTTTGTAGTGGATAGAATGGTAGACATCTCCTATCAAGGTAGGGACTGGATTCCCTGAAGCAAAGATGTGAAACGCATCAAAGTCTACAAAATCGGGCATATTGGGGAACAGAATGATGCCATATATGCACAGAGCAAGGATGGCGTTGAACGCGACCCAACATCCGTCTTTGGCACACTGCTGAGCCTTTCCCACTAGAAACTGCAAGGAGAACCTAGGAACCTTATTCCAACTAGTCACTACTAACTCGGAGGCGTCCAGGTGAAGTGAAGGAGCTAAACCAGCCAGATCAGGCTCAGCATCCATATGAACAAAAGGCATCTGCCTCTTGATAGGCATACCTAGCAAATCAGCATATTCTTCCAGCATGGGTGCGAGAACAAAATCCTGGAAAGTGAAACATCTCAACGGAGGGTCGTAGAACTGCAACAGAGCGTGCAACCCATTCAACTCGAACACAGAAGGTTTATGCACCAAACTGAGCAACCTGCCGTAAGATTTTCTGATCTCATCCCTCACAGAATCATCTGCTAAAGCTATCAAACCAGTCAGCTTAACCACATCGGGGGCAGGGAACTTGTAAGCCACAGTCTTCCTCAGAGAGCCCATAACAATACAATAGGAGGCAAGAAATCCTGGATCGGGGAAAACGGTACCTGCAACACAGACACACGTTAATGAAATGCAAATGAGTATGCAAACTAATGCAAAATGCAATCATGCAATAAGAGATCAGGGCAACTGGTGTTGTGGAGATTCTGTATCAACAAAACCATGACGCTGCTCTATCAAGAACAACCACTACATCTGATAAGAAGAAAACCCTGGTATCGGACCACAAATCTGCTCTGTCAAGAACGACCATCTGATAGGGCCATATACATAGGATCATAATTCTGCTCTGTCAAGAACAAACGTCTGATAATAAGGACCTCTGATGTAGGACCAAGAAATATGCTCTGTCAAGAGCAAACATACATCCGTTGATGAGATCTTCAGACCCCACTCAAAAATCTGCTCTATCAAGAACAAACAACATCTGCTGATGAGATCTTCAGACCCCATTCAAAAATCTGCTCTATCAAGAACAAACATACATCCGCTGATGAGATCTTCAGACCCCAATCAAAAATCTGCTCTATCAAGAACAAACAACTGATGACGAAAACTCTGCTCTATCTAGAACAAATACACATCTGATGATAAGATCCTCTGATCAAAACCTGCTCTATCAAGAACAGACATACATCTGATGATAAGATCCTCTGATCAAAACCTGCTCTATCAAGAACAGACAAATCTGCAACAGAGAAACCCCGGTACCAACAAAACTGATTCACTGTCAAGAAAACCAGGTAGTCTGAAGGTCAAGGTTTCCTGCAATAAACCCAACCCTGCTCACAGGTATGGACCTAAACTGACTCAAGTTCGGCATCCTATGCGTTCATCAGCGTCACAAACATTCAAGAGGGGTGATACGATACCCAGAAGGTGTGGCATCACCAGCTCATGAAGCGGCATCACTCGGCTGAATCACAAATGATCGGTCCCCAGAGTCGACAATCCACCAAACCAGCAACCATCTCAACCCAAAGGGTCGAAAGAGAAGCCAACCGGGAGAACCTCGTCTGAGCGTGGATTTCATGAGACACTAATGCCTGCAAAGCAAGCGCGCGCCCACTAATTTCCACAACTAATTCTATGGTGCACTCAAGCCTGGGTCTGGCTTCTCACTCATCAGAATGCCCCTTCCCACAATAGCACAGATAATCATATTATACTGAAAATAAAATGCGGGAGATAAAGTGCGAGAAGTAAAATGCGATAAATAACCACAACCCAACAAGTAATCATACAAGCGCTAGGATTGACTCGCATAGGGAACCGTTGGAGTCCCCAGCAGAGTCGCCAGCTGTCGCTTCCGCGAAAATAAGGTGCCGGCAAAACAGAAGAGTCGTCACCTTTCGTTATTTATCCCTCAGAGCGGGAAAGGAAACGATCGGAAAAACCTAACGAAGAAGGGTAAGACAAGGTCGTCGCAACCATTGTCTGGGTTCGGGAGTCGGTTACGCAAGGGGAAGGTATTAGCACCCCTCACGTCCGTCGTACTCGACGGGATCCACGCTTGTTGTGTTTACTTGGAAGGGTTGGTTTTATCTATCTACCTATCAAGGTTGGCTTAAACAGAAAAGAAAATGACTCGGCAAAGCGTCGCGCTTTATGCCTACGTATTCTCATCAGAGAACGAGAAATCAGAGTCAACGTAGTTCGACCTACGACGGATTATAGGGGAAGGTAGCTCGCCAATACATCAGTATTGTGCCTACGTACTCTCAACAGGTATGAGAGATCAAAGCTTACGTAGTTCGGGACACTACACTTTATTTCCTGTCTTTTACGAAAGAAGTGTTTTTTATTGTGTTTGCAATTTCAATCGCACTAGAGACTATGACCTGAGAGTGAATGCGTCACATGTCACCCAAAGGGTACCATACTAAACATCCAGACTGTGGAAAAGAAACTCTCCCACAATCCTTTCTCAGATAGCTTAAGGCTCGTAACGTACGAAAGAAATCATTCATGATTACTGTATCTTAAACTGTTTTGAGATGAGAAGAAAACAAGCCCAACTAGGAGGGAGACTATCAAGTCCTACTGTTGTCATGCCAAGGATTCATCCTATGGTTGAGGTTTGAACAGGGAACTCCTAGAAGTTGTCATGCATAGGTTTCAACCTAAAGTTCTATCATCAATTCCTTATCAAAGAAAATGAGAGTCTTAAGGGATCATGTCAATGATACACCAAAACAGACAAAGCATCAGCTTAACAGTAAAATGCATGCAATGCAAGTGAGGGAGGAAATGTGTGTGGGGCTTCAGCCTCCACAAGCTCATCTCAACCTCAAGCCAGAATGGATAACAGTAATCATACTGAAAGATAAAACATGCTATCAAGCAAGACAGTAAACTGCAATCATACAGAAGAAATGAAATAAAATGCCATCAGGCAAACAAAAACCACATGGGCAAGGGAGCTAGGCTCTACCGAATACCCGCAAGCAAAGCCACACAGTAACAATACAAGCAGAGGTAGCAACTCAACCTCTAGTGCAATCATGCTCCTAGATTCTACCTAATATAAATATGGACTTATTCTAATGCATCAAGCAAGTCAAACAAAACATGCCAATACAGAAAAGAAAATAGAGAAGAAAGCAGATCAACTCCTCTCTCAACTCCAAGCTTCAGCTCTTCCAACAGCAACTCAGTCTTCAGACTTCCATCACTCTTGACAAATATCAATTTTTTTTTCCAGGTTTCAACCCTTCAACATAACTTTCAACTTATCTTCTCTGAGTTTCAACTCCTTGATCAGCTCCACCTTCAGGCTTCACTGTTAACCACAAGTATCAACTTGGCTCCTTCAGGATCTCCAGGTATCAAAGTAAGTATCAGCTTCTTTTGTTCTTCAAGATTCCAAGCTCTCCCAGTCTCAACTTGGTCTTCTCCTTGCAAGCTTCAGCTGCTTAGAGTAATCTTCAATCACTTAGAAGTATCAACTTCATCCTTCAGTCTTTACTTCATCTTCAGGGGTCTTCAAGTGTCAACTTGCTCTTGTTGCTCTTCAAGCTTCAGCTGGAATGGAAATACTCAAGGATTCATCCTCTTCCATACTCTACAAAGAAGTCTTCATCTTCACACTCAAGCTCAGCATCTCTCAAGATAATCAAACCAGAGGAACTCACTTAACTGGGTAAGCTGGGACATTGAACTGCTTATTGACCACCAAAGGTGACCTATAAGGGTTCAACATCAAAGGAATGATTCCCTCAAAAGTTCTACTTCCTATGTATCATCACTTATCCCTCTAAAGGAGAGAGGTGTATACCATGGAAGGACTTTGAATCGTAGGGAGGAATGGAGGTGAAAGATACCATCCATGTTTAAGAAAGAAGTTAACTAGGTCTAAACTCTTCCTAATCCCTAACCCTAACACAAACAAGAAAACGAACAAGATCAAGCTCTCAAGCTCCTCAATGCTCCTCAATGCTCCTACTATGCTCCTCCATTCTCCTCAAAGCAAAACCAAGCTCTCCAAGCCCACAAAGCAAAGCAAACAAAAATACAAGCCCATAAGGGCAACACAAACAATCATCAACTACAAAAATCATCTAAAAATAGTATACCACTATATTAAATCCTAATATAATTTCTAAGGGATCCTACATACCTATCCTTAATACCCCTATATGTCCCAATATCTAACTTGACCTAGAAACCCAAAATTCTAGTGTTATTATGGACCTATGTTAAGGATTGACCTAATTCTACACAACCTAATGTCATCTAAGCAAAACTAACCTAAAATTCATCACAAAATTATGGAATAAATCCAGGGGGAGCTAAAGTCCTAATCTAACTATCCTAAAAAGAATGGCCTAAAAATATGAAGGGAACTAGCTAAACAAAATTCTACAAAACCATGTATCAACATAAAAGAATTAAAAAGCTATTAAAATGAAAAATACACAAAAAATATTAAAAATGCATGAAATGCAAATATTTTTATTTTACAATTTTCTAGACATGAACATGAAATGGGAGAAAAAATTACCACTTAAAAATCATTAATTTTCTAATTATTATGATTTTTCAAAGATTAACATAAAATGGAGAAAAAGAAATGAAAATATGAAATGATGTGGTGCAGATAGCAATTATGGACAGTTCATTTCATCAATGGGCTAAAAGTGGGGGTGGGGATAGTCATGCATGCTAGGCCCAAAACTAATCAGAAAAATAATTAATAAAATGAAAAGAAAAAGAAAAAGAAGCGGTGCAGGAAGTAAACATTTCCAGTTAATTTCAACCATGGGCCGTGATTGGGGGTGTGGATAGTGAACAAAGCATTCAGGCCCAAGAACTTCTTTTAATGAAATGGGGCGTTTCATTCTTTCTCAGCTTTTCCCTCTTCAAATTGAATTAAATCCTGTCCGTCATATCTTAGTCTCAGTCAATGGTCCTCTCACGATCCAATGGCCACGCGTGTGTCTTCTACCTCCAGCTAGGGTTTGCAGCAACTTCTCCATGGAAGCAGAGCTCCATACACAAACTTCCCTCCATTCGTATGTCCTCAAATCATCATCAAATTTAATAATTCAAAACACTAGCATGCTCCATTTTTCATGCTGAATACAACCATAACCCTAGAATCCCTTGAAACCTCCTCCAACATGAAACACGATTCAAGATTGAAATTATGGTCAATCCTCAACTTCAACAATTCTTGGATTTCTTGGTACTAAAATGATCACCACACTTCACTGGTTAAAATAAGCTATCACACATGTATTATATCTCACTATACCACGAGTTCTTGATCATCAAAGAAATGGTGTCCATAACTCAATCTTCATCAATTGATCCCTAAATCTCCAAAATCCATCTCCTATTGGTCTCTAACATTTCTACCCTAACAATTCTACCTAAAGATGCATAAATCATGGTGTAGAGTGAATTTTGCAAACTTGGTATTTCTTGATCAACAGATGGTGAAAACCTTCACTTCAAGCCTTAAAATTCTTCAGAAAGCTTCCTTGGATGATGATCTTGCTACTGTTTGCAAAAGATTTGAGGGAGAGTGCTTGAATCTCAGAATTCGATTCTGACTTGCAACCTTGAAAATTCAATTGCCAACTTCTCAAATCACCATGGCTTTGCTCTCAAATTGATCTGCACAGCTTCACTATCATCAATAGAGTGTGTTAAGATGGAAAGAATGAATGGAAATGGTTCAGAATAGGGAATTCACTTTCAACTTGCAATGGAAGCAAGTGAAATGGCCAACTCTCTCCTCTCTCAAATCTTACACCAACCTTGCATCTGAGCAAGTTCTATAGGTTATATAGAGTGGTTTAGAATCATCTAGAACCATCTAGAACCTTCCCATGAGAAATTGGAAATCTCATGTCATGACATTATGAATTCACTTCTCCTCATGTGCTATCTCATATCATAGCTCTTGTAACCACCAATTCTGACTTGAAATTCTCCTCATATGAGATATATGGTGTGTTAAAATGCATAACTAACTTGTACATTGAGTTTCTTTGAGTTTTTCCTTTGTGCCTTAAGATGCAAGTAAGCCATTTCCAAAGCAGCCCCATGATCTAGGCCTCAAATCAAAATTGTGACTGAACCATTGTTTTTAGAATGTCTTTTAGAGTCAAAATGACCTATTATATGACATGGTTTGGATGTATAACTTGGGATTTCCAATTTCCAATTTCAACTTATTTAACTTATGCCTCCATTTTAGGCCATTTTCATCACTTTTTGATACAAGCCTTTTCAACATCTCATGACCTCCCTAATAGCCTTAAAACATCATTCTAAGCAAGTTTGATGTTGAAGATTTTTCCATTTGAAGCTTGGAAGTAGGAGATATGGCCTTATGCTTGAAATGACCTATAATCTCCAAATGACCAAAATGCCCTTGACTTGTCAAAGTCATAAGTTGAGTTCTACAAATCCTATTGATCGCGACTTTCTATGTCTAATATAACCTAACTGCAAGTGCACAGTCTATCGCGTAGTAATAATAGATATCGATCCCACAGGGACTTGTAATCAAACTAGTGTTCTCGGGAGTTACTATGTTTAGCTAGGTAGAATATGTTTAAGGGGATAAGATTGTCACTAAAAGGGAACTAAGAATACTATTTAGATTATAGATGATTGAATCGATACGTAGTAATTGTGTTCTTCAGGGATTTGATAAGTTACTGGTGTATGAAATAATTTTCAAAGTTTATTTAAGCAGAAAATGGTGATTTGAAGACTCTCGCCTCACGATGGTTATTGACGCTAATCATAATCCTAAGGGCCAAACGTACACTTTCGTATCCCGTTCGGGGTTAAAAATATTTTTTGGAAATCTCTAAGTTCTAATTCATTTTAAAGTGCTTTCGTTGTTATTAAAATGAATGACTAGTGTTTACTATCTGACCTTACCGCAGCTTTCGCTTGTTGGTTCGTATCTTAATTAATTTCCCACTTTCGTGGCAAAACTACTTTTAAATAAGTTTTCGCTTTCGCGACGAAATTTATTCAGTAAATCAATTTTAAACACTCAGACCATAAGTTACTTTTGAAAAGAAGGTTTTTCAACCAGTTGTTATCAAATCCCATTCAAACTATTACTACATATCGATTACCTAAGTTTAGCTAGACATGGATTTGGGAAAGATAAAACATAAATAAAAACAATAAATAATGATTTGCATTATAATAAAACTGGAATCGATTGAAATGAGAAACCTGTAAATATTCCAATTGGCCTTTGGGCAGATCCTCCACAGATGTTGGCAGGATTCTGATCTCTAATGCCAATTTGATCGTACAATGAAAGTAGAAATTACAGAAGAATGAAAAATGGAATACAGGAAAGGAAAAGAGAAACAAATAAGAATATTGCTGGAAAATATGCTTTGGAAATAAATTTGGCAGCACTTCGTTGTATGAATGCAGCACACCTTCTGAGGTCCCTTTCTTCCCTTTTTATAGAAGTGGAATTCCAACGGTTATCCTTGAAGCTGATGGACTTTGAGGCAGATAATTTAGGGAGTCATGGTCCACTCTGTGGGAATTGGAACTGATTCTTTAACGTGTAATTGAAGTGGGGCGTTTTTGCCTGCATGACGGTCGTCACCCGTGTGACGCTCGTCATGTAGCTGTGACGGTCGTCAAATCAGCAAAAACAGCTTCCTGCGCTTTTCATGATGTTTTCACTCCTTTTTCGTCCGTATTTCATCTGAGATTGCTTCTTTTCTTCATGTTGCCTCGTTTAGACGTGATCGTTAAATACCTGCAAAACATCACACAAATAACACGGAAATAACCCGCAATCGGATCGAAAATGGTTAAACTTTAGTTGAATTATGCATAAAAATATCTATATGATTTCGTGTTATCAAACTCCCCTAAGCTTGAATCTTTGCTTGTCCTCAAGTAAAACATGAAAAAGTCGGCAAGTACGAGGCCGCTTCTTCGTTTGCAGAGTAGGGAAAAACCGGGATTCTTGGTAGGAACAAGACGAGTATCATGACGACACTAGACTACAAGTCTTCGGAGGTCTCCTTTTTATGCAAATCGGTCCCAGTCATGCTACTGTAGCTTGGTGCCAAGGTTCTTGCGGCAAGTTCACCCTGTTTGTTCTAGCGCAATCACATTAAGCCCGTTGTCCATACACTTTCATGGCAAGTCGACCTGTTAGTGAATATGATCTCATTTCTGTTTTTGATTTTCTTCATTGATCATAAGCTTATGTCATTGATTTTTCAATGAGTTTCCGTGCCGTTGGGCTAAATGCTCGGGTGAGGAGCACCTAACTTAGAAGGAAACGTATCTTATATTTTTGGGCTATTTAGCTCTCTTTTCATGATTTTTCATCTTTTTGGAGATCATACACTTATTTGCATCGGCCGCTCGCTTAGAAGTGTTTTAGGATGGTGCTGACTGCTAGTATAAACTACTTGGGGTTGAGTTTGCGTAGACACTTGAGACTTTGGTACGCGTAGGTAGTGAAACCGACTCGCATAAACCGGAGATCTAAGGTGTCTGGACGATACTGGTTTTGTTAGAACTGTCGTTTCCTCGGAGTTTCAAAACTTGTTTTGAACTCGGGTGCATTCTCGTGGTGCTTTTGCTTTTGAGGAACGAACCAAAGTTTTTGTTTACATTGAATAATGTGGGGATTGTTTGCGTAATGGGAAAAGTATATAGACGAGCTTTATTTGCTAAAGATAGAAAGTGTTTAAATAGAAATTACGAAAATTCAAAGTACAGTGGAATGGAAATAAAGGCTCCGCTCCCACACTATCTCAATCAGTGTCCTCACTGATTTTTGAAGCATGCGAGAGGGAGATACAACTGAAAATGAAAATACAAATAACTAAAATATAGTAAACAATGAAGGAAAAAAAGGAAAACTAATCACGTCTGCTGCCTCTGTCACGTCCGCGCTGGCGTCCTCTGGCTCTGGCGAGGGCTACTCGGTCCTCATAACTCATAGCTCCTGTGTGGTAGACGGTGTCCCGGAGTCCTTCGACCTGCAAGGTCAGATTTGCCAGGCTCTCAGTGATAGTAGCTTGGCCGGTGTGAAGTTGTTGCATTTGAGTCCGGTGCCAAGCTTCGAACTGGTCAGCTTGCTGATTCTGCTGCTGCAGCATCGCGAGTATCTGTGCCTGCTGGTCTAGGGAGCGGCGGAGGTCCTCTTCTGTGTAGTCTGGCACGGGATGATGGCGGCGGCGGCGAGAGGATGTACCTTCGGGAGGAGGAGGCTGCGATGCCTCTGGCTGCTCGGACCTGTCCAACTCAGCTTGGATTTCATCGTCGGAACCGTGAGTGTGATCCTGAGTAAGAACAGCGGCAGCAGGAGGGGCAGTGAGGTCAAACAACCAGTTGGTACGGTCCTCTGGGTGTGTGCGGGTGCGGGACAGAAGGATGATGCTTCGGACGATCTTGCCTCGCACTACCGGATGGTATTTGCCGTCAGCTCTAGAGCGGATACGATGAGAGGCTCTGCAGTGGTCGGTGTCAAGGAACACCGAGGGGATGGAATGGAGGTGCTGGAGGCGGTCGCCAAGGTTCAGCCAAGTGCAATAGCAGTGACAATCCTGCCAAAGTAGAATGGCTTCGAGCCACGGTTGCAGTTGGCCTGAATATGAGCCAGCAGAAACGGAGCAGCGTTGACAGGTTCATTGTTGAAGACGCAATGGAGAAAGAAGAGCTCTTTCGAGTTCACTTTGTGGTTGCTGTCTCTGGCGAAAATAGTGTTGCTTAACGCTCTGTGAAAGTACCGGATGGTTGGGTTATGGATATGAGTGGCGTGCAGGGAGTCCCAACCATCGGCATTGATGCCGGTCAATTGATACCACAGCGCGAAAGCTTCATGCTGGAACTGATCGGTGATGCGGCGGTGAGCGTTGTCGCCGCGAGGTAGCTGTAGGATGCTGGCAATCTGATTTTGGTTCACCTGATAGTTGGTGCCAAACATCCGGAAGCATGCGGAACCTGAGTCCTGGGTAAGTTCGCCGCTGGATGTGGCGTAAGTGAACGAACTCAAGAACTCAAGAGTGAGTTGTTCGTATGTTGGCTGTGGGTTGGTGCAGAGGTGCCAGATGCCTGCTCGTTGAAGCATCCAGGTTACGCCTTCAAGGAGTCCGAGCTCCGTAAGCGATGGAAGGTGCGGATAATGAGTCGGCTGGAGCGACCTCTGATGAAATGCGATGTAGTTTGCTCGTTGTCTTTCGCCTAAGTCTCCTTCATTGAAGTTAATGTTGCTGACATCTGGGGTTTCTGCATTCCTTGCCATTGTTGGAAGATGGAGAGGTTTATGAAGATTGGGGTATTTTCTGCAGAGTGGGAAGAACTGACAGAAGTGTGGTTTGGAGGTTGAGTTTGGAGTTGAAATATATAGTTCAATGTGGGGAGGACGAAAATTCGTAGTGGGGTAGGAGTTAGGATGATTGGAAGTGGTAATGAGGGAAGTGGAAGAGAACACGAACCCTGTTTTATCAGATATCAGTTTTTGAATGCGTGACGGTCGTCACCCGCGTGACGCTCGTCAGGGTCCTGTGACGGTCGTCACAGCAGCAAAATCTGCAGAACGCAGAATTTTGCTCTGAGGGCGTTCTCGTAGTGACTTTAAGGCTTAGGAATGATACTACAATGTAATTGAACAGCCGACAAACAACGGATAATGCTAAAATAGAATAATTGCATAAAAACTAGAATTGAAATAACATAAAATTGAAATGATTGTATGTAGTACATAAAGAAAACTAACAATGCGAAAAATCCAAATGAAACTAAACTAGACTAAACTAAACTGAAACTACTACTAAGAACTAGTAACTAATCTTTTCGTGTCTTCAACTCATCGAATTTCCGTGAATAGTAGTCGAGTTGGTCGCAGACTAAATCCATGAAGCCTACCAGTTCGCTGTGCATGCTTGCGATGTCAGCTTTTACATTAGTCAGAGCTGCATCAACGTCGTCCAATCTGAGTAACACGGCATCCATTTTGTCGGTGGTCTCCTCAGGGATAGGCTCAGGATAAGTGTTGTAGTGCGGAGGAGTCGTAGGGTCTACTTCAGCTTCGGATACAGCATCCTCATAGTACATATAGTCGTGTGCCTCAGAGATGTGGTCATTGTCATACATATAGTTTTGTGGTGTTGACTGTGGTGAAGGAGGTCCCATAGGCTCATCCAATTTATAGAGCCAGTTGTCCTTGTTGTGGATACTTGTCATCAGATGATCAGGCAGTGTGAATAGCTGTACTGGTTTTTCGTTAATGAGGTACTCATACGGTCCAGGTCCCATAGTTCCTAAGATGCGCATGTTAAAGCAGAATTGTATGTTCATGGGTCGGATGGTGCCAAAGCGAGTGCTGGCATTTAAGTGGAATCTAAGACCAAGCTCGTGGGCAATCATTGTTACTAGGCCTCCTATAAGAATAGGTGTCTTTGGTTCCAGCGTGAGGCGTTTGAAAGACCTCATCATGAAAGGCACTGCATTTACTGTACGTCCCTGAGAAGCACAGAACATGATGAATAACTCCTCTTTAGATACTGCAGTAATATTTTCTTCTTTTCCAAACAAGGTGTGAGCTAGTATCTTATGGAAGTATCTGAAGGCTGGGTTATGAATGTCATCATTGTACATTCTGTCTGGTTCAGGGTGATAGTCGCCTGTGATTCTACCCCAGAATTGATCGAGTTGAAAATCAATATCGTCATCTTCTGCACTGATGAACACATGCGGTCCGCTAGGAAATCCTAGGAGGTTATCTAGTGACATCCGGCTATGGGTTTGGTCCATTCCAAATAATCGGAAGGTAATCAGCTCTGTGTTGGATCCAAAACCATAGTTGGGTATGTATCTGAAAGAACTAAGGAATTCATAGGTAAGATCCTTATAGGTAGCGAAACGTGTTTTCAGAGCAGTGTTCTCCCAACCCAGTTGATTGAACAGGTATTGAATGCTATCTGTGATCCCTAGTTTATCCATAGTAGCCTTATCATAATACAGCGTTAAGACGAATTCTCTTTCGGTCAGTGCTGCAAATCTTGCCTTTTGAGCTAGTCCTCGGAAGTGAACCTTTGTGAAGTCGTATTCGGCCATACTCGCAGGTAATTCGGAGAAAACAGAAGGAATGTTTTGAAGGCTTTTAAAAATCCTGAAAAGTTTAAAACAGGAAATTGAAGTCAGGATTTTTAGAAACGAAAAGCGGTAGAAACAAAAGACAAAAGAGAAAAAATAAAATAGAAATAAAAGTATGAAAACAAACGAAAGTAGAAAGTAGTAGTAATTATAAGTTTAGAATTTTTGTTGGATTTTCAAAGTAAAATTTTAAAGAAAAATGAAATACAATAACGAGGGAAATTGGGTTGCCTCCCAGTAAGCGCTGTTTTTAACGTCTAAAGCCTGACGATAGCTTGGTGAGAAGCTATTCGGGTGTTTGAGCTGGAAGCTCAAGCAATGCTATACTGCTGACTTGAGGACTGTTGTCGTTCTTATTATAATGTTTTAGACGTTGCCCGTTTACGATGAACGGTGCATTCATCTTATCGGTAATTTCAGCAGCTCCACTCTGAAGTGCTTTAGTCACTTCATAAGGTCCAGACCACCTAGATTTTAGTTTACCTGGGAAGAGTTTTAATCTTGAATTAAATAGCAATACGATGTCTCCCACACTGAATTGTTTCCTGATTGAACGTTTATCATGCCACTTTTTAGTTCGTTCTTTGTAGATACGGGCATTTTCATAAGCGTCTAATCGAAGTTCTTCCAACTCGTGTAAGTTCAAGATTCGCTTTTCTCCTGCCTCGGTGTAGTTGAAGTTGAGTGTCTTAATGGCCCAGAAGGCCTTATGCTCTAATTCTACAGGGAGATGGCAGGATTTACCGTAAACCAATTTATAGGGTGTAATACCTATTGGTGTCTTAAATGCGGTCCTATAAGCCCATAAAGCTTTTTGTAGCTTTGACGACCAATCTTTCCTTGAGGTAGCGACAGTCTTTTCCAATATCTGTTTTATTTCTCTGTTCGAGACCTCTACTTGTCCGCTAGTTTGCGGATGATAAGGTGTAGCTACTCAGTGTCGGACTCCATATTTAGAGAGAAGTTTATCGAATATTCGTGATATGAAGTGAGATCCGCCGTCACTAATGACGAGTCTCGGTACACCGAATCTAGGAAAGATTGTGTTTTTGAAGAGTTTGATTACTACTCGTGCGTCGTTTGTTGGAGCAGCTATGGCTTCTATCCATTTAGACACGTAATCGACAGCGACGAGTATGTAGTTATTACCAAAAGAAGGTGGAAATGGTCCCATGAAATCTATTCCCCAGACGTCGAAGATTTCTACCTCTAAGATTCCTTTCTGAGGCATTTCATCGCGTCGTGAGATGTTGCCAGCTCGTTGGCATCGATCGCACTTTTGCACAGCAATGTGAACGTCTTTCCAGAGATTAGGCCAGAATAGGCCGGCTTGGAGAATCTTAGCGCATGTCTTGGATGTACTAGCATGACCACCGTATGGTGCTGAGTGGCATTGGGAAATGATATTTTCTATTTCTTCCTCTGGGACACAGCGACGATATATGTTGTCGGCCCCTCTCTTGAAGAGTAGAGGTTCGTCCCAGTAATAGTGTTTCAGATCGTGGAAGAATTTCTTCTTTTGCTGATAAGTAAGATCCGGTGGAAGCACGCCCGCAGCGAGGTAATTAACGATGTCAGCGTACCAAGGTAATGTGACTTGGGCATAGACGGCTTCTACGGCTTTTTCGAATTCTGGATCTTCCGAGATTGAATTGGGTGTGTCACTTTCTAATTTGGCTATCAGACGTTCGTACGGGAAATCGTCATTTATCGATACTGGTTCGTGTTTGATGCCTTCTATTCGGGATAAGTGATCTGCAACAACGTTCTCGGTTCCTTTCTTATCTTTGATTTCTAAGTCAAACTCTTGTAATAACAGGATCCATCTCAATAGTCTTGGTTTGGCATCCTTTTTGCTTATTAGGTACCTTATGGCAGCGTGGTCTGTGTATATGATAATTTTTGCTCCTACTAAGTAAGAACGGAATTTTTCAAGCGCAAATATAACTGCTAGAAGTTCCTTTTCTGTGGTAGCGTAGTTCATTTGGGCAGGATCTAAGGTTCTACTGGCATAGTAGATAGCATGGAGTTTCTTGTCCTTCCTTTGTCCTAGAACTGCGCCTACAGCATAATCACTCGCATCGCACATGATTTCGAACGGTAGTCGCCAATCGGGTGGTTGCATGATTGGTGCGGTGATAAGGGCTGATTTCAATGTTTCGAATGCTTTTAAACAGTCGTCGTCGAAGACGAACTCAGCATCTTTCATCAACAGGCCGGTCAGAGGTTTTGTGATTTTCGAAAAATCTTTTATAAATCTTCTGTAGAAACCGGCATGTCCTAGAAAACTCCGTATTTCTCGTACGGATTTTGGAGGTTGGAGATCTTTTATAATCTCTATTTTAGCTTTGTCTACCTCAATTCCTCTATCTGATATGACGTGTCCTAGAACTATTCCTTGTCGGACCATGAAATGGCATTTTTCCCAATTTAGGACGAGGTTTACTTTTACACAACGTTCTAATACCATTTCTAAGTTTTGTAGACATCCTTCGAAACTTTGTCCACATACCGAGAAATCGTCCATAAATACTTCCATGATGTTGTCTATGAAATCTGCGAAGATTGCCATCATGCATCTTTGGAAGGTTGCTGGAGCGTTACAGAGTCCGAACGGCATTCGGCGGTAAGCAAAAGTACCATAAGGACAGGTGAATGTAGTCTTTTCTTGGTCATCAGGATGGATGGGAATTTGGAAAAATCCTGAGTAACCATCTAGATAACAGAAATATGAATGTTTGGCTAATCTTTCCAACATTTGATCTATGAAGGGTAACGGGAAGTGATCTTTGCGTGTAGCCTTGTTAAGCTTTCTATAGTCAATGCACATCCTGCTTCCAGTCACGACTCTTTTTGTTATTGATTCGCCTTTTTCGTTTTTAACTACTGTGACTCCTCCTTTCTTTGGAACGACATGAACTGGGCTGACCCATTCACTATCGGAGATCGGATAGATGATTCCTGCATCTAGCAATTTCTTTTCTTCATCTCTGACTACAGTGCTCAGGATGGGGGTTCAGTCTCCTCTGATGCTCTCGAGAGGTTTTAGAGTCTTCCTCTATTGTAATTCGATGCATACAGATTGAAGGGCTTATACCTTTTAGATCGCTTATGTTATAGCCTAACGCGGTGGGGTACTTCTTTAGGACTTCTAATAGCTTTTCGGTTTCTGGTTGTCCTAAGTCGGCGTTGACTATCACTGGTCTTTTTAGTTCATCGTCTAGAAATTCATACCTAAGGTTTTTGGGTAGTGTTTTAAGTTCTAAAGATGGGTTCTTCGGACCTGGCATATGGTTTGGGGTCAGTGCTAAGCTTTCGCTTAGGCTGTCGTCTTTGTACGGTTTACGCCAATTATCGTCTTCAGAAATATCGGGTATTTGAATCTTTATTATTTCTGAATACGTGGTCTCTTCATTTTCAAGTTCTCTTATGCATTCGTCAATTTCGTCTACTAAATAGCAGGTATCGTCTATTGCTGGTGCTTGTAAGAACTTGGTGAGAATGAACTCTATCTTTTCTTCTCCTACTTCGAATGTTAGCCTTCCTTTCTTCACGTCTATAATCGCTCCGGCTGTAGCTAGGAATGGTCTTCCTAGGATAATTGGGGTTACAGTGTCCTCCTTGATGTCCATGATTATGAAGTCGGTTGGAATGTAGAATTGTCCTATGCGTACTGGAACGTTTTCCAGTATTCCGACGGGGTATTTTACTGATCTGTCAGCTAATTGTACGGACATTTTGGTCGGTCTGAGGTCTCCCATATTCATCTTTTTGCATATAGATAAGGGCATAACACTAATACTGGCTCCTAAATCGCATAGAGCTTTGTCTATTACGAACTTTCCTATGACGCAGGGTATGGAGAAACTACCTGGGTCTTTTAATTTAGGAGGCATGCGGTTTTGAATAATAGCGCTACACTCTGCAGTAAGTGTAACTGTTTCATTATCCTCGATCTTTCTCTTATTCGACAGGATTTCTTTGAGAAATTTAGCGTATGACGGCATTTGAGTTATCGCTTCTGTAAAAGGAATAGTAATATTCAACTGTTAAAGGAGCTCTACAAATTTCTTAAACTGTCCTGAAGTTTTGGAGTTTATTAATCTTTGCGGATAAGGGATAGGTGGTTTGTATGGAGCTGGAGGTGCTTGAGTTTTTTCACTTGCGGTATCCTCCTTCTCGTTGTCTTCCTTCTTCTCTAACTCGGATTCCTTTTCTGCTTGTTCAGTTGGTTTTTGTTGCATGGCTGAGTTTTCGGTCCTCGGATCGATCGGTTCGTCCAATTCTTTTCCACTTCTTAGTATCACAGCATTTGCTTGGCCTTTTGGATTCTGTTCGGGTTGTCCAGGAAATGTGCCAGCTGGTGCGGCAGCAGAGGCTTGTTGTTGAGTCACTTGTGATATCTGAGTTTCTAACATTTTGTTGTGGGTGGCTAAAGCGTCTACTTTTCCTGTCAACTGTTTAATTTGCTCGCTAGTGTGTATGTTTTGATTCAGGAATTCTTTGTTTGTTTGAGCTTGAGTAGCTATGAACTTTTCCATCATCAATTCGAGGTTTGATTTCCTAGGTGCATTCTGAGCAGCTGGTTTCTGATATCCTGGCGGAGCAGTAGGCATTTGCAATGCATTTTCGCTTTTGTAAGAAAAGTTTGGATGATTTCGCCAACCTGGGTTGTAGGTATTTGCGTAGGGATTTCCTTGAGCATAATTTACCTGGTCTGGTGGGATTCCGGCTAGCAATAGGCATTCGGGTGCATTATGAGTGGTGCTTCCGCATAACTCGCAATTTGGAGTTACTGCAGCGACAGTTGCAGTGGGGTTAACGGTCAGACTATCTATCTTCTGTGCTAGAGCATCTACTTTAGCGTTGAACTTTTCAAGGCTGCTGATCTCGTACATCCCACCTTTCGCTGTGGTTTTCTCAGTTGGAGTGCGTTCACCTCCCCATTGGCAATGGTTTTGTGACATGTTTTCTATTAGTTGATAGGCTTCATCGTATGGCTTATCCATAAGTGCACCGCCCGCGGCAGCGTCTATTGTCAATCTAGTATTGTATAGAAGCCCATTATAGAAAGTATGGATTGTCACCCAGTCTTCTAGACCGTGGTGAGGACATGTTCTCATCATATCTTTGAATTGTTCCCATGCTTCGTAAAGAGATTCAGTATCTTTCTGTCGAAATCCGTTGATTTGAGCTCTAAGCATGGCAGTTTTGCTTGGCGGAAAATATCTCGCTAAGAAGACGTTCTTCAATTGCTCCCACGTCGTAACGGAGTTGGATGGTAAAGATTGTAACCATGTCCACGCTCTGTCTCTAAGAGAGAATGGGAAAAGACGAAGTCTTATCGCGTCTGGAGTTACTCCATTTGCTTTCACTGTGTCTGCGTATTGTAAAAACTTCGTTAGATGTTCGTTCGGATCCTCAGTTGCGTTTCCTGAGAATTGGTTTTGTTGTACAGCCGACAGCAATGATGGTTTCAGCTCAAAATCATTTCGGGTAATAGCTGGGGCAGCAATGCTACTTCTAGGCTCCATCTGGGATGGTGTAGCGTATGCCTTCAGCGGTTTGTTTGGAGGTCCTTCAGCCATCTCTGGTTCTTTCTCTTCTGATTTGGGAATGGAAGTGAGAGGTTCGGGAGTGTTATGTTTGAGTTGTTTGAGTTGATACTCAATGATTCGACTTCTTAAATGTAAGAAGCGTTCTAGTTCTGCGACTGATGGTTTTACGATATCGCCTTGCGGGCGATTACTTGGCATACAATCGACAGAACTAGTAAAGGAAAAATGAAAATTGTTAACCTAGTCTATACGGCATAACAGAAGGTTACACTATTGAATAAACGGGTCCCCGACAACGGCGCCAAAAACTTGATCGCGACTTTCTATGTCTAATACAACCTAACTGCAAGTGCACAGTCTATCGCGTAGTAATAATAGATATCGATCCCACAGGGACTCGTAATCAAACTAGTGTTCTCGAGAGTTACTATGTTTAGCTAGGTAGAATATATTTAAGGGGATAAGATTGTCACTAAAAGGGAACTAAGAATACTATTTAGATTATAGATGATTGAATCGATACGTAGTAATTGTGTTCTTCAGGGATTTGATAAGTTACTGGTGTATGAAATAATTTTCAAAGTTTATTTAAGCAGAAAATGGTGATTTGAAGACTCTCGCCTCACGATGGTTATTGACGCTAATCATAATCCTAAGGGCCAAACGTACACTTTCGTATCCCGTTCGGGGTTAAAATTATTTTTTGGAAATCTCTAAGTTCTAATTCATTTTAAAGTGCTTTCGCTGTTATTAAAATGAATGACTAGTGTTTACTATCTGACCTTACCGCAGCTTTCGCTTGTTGGTTCGTATCTTAATTAATTTCCCACTTTCGTGGCAAAACTACTTTTAAATAAGTTCTCGCTTTCGCGACGAAATTTATTCAGTAAATCAATTTTAAACACTCAGACCATAAGTTACTTTTGAAAAGAAGGTTTTTCAACCAGTTGTTATCAAATCCCATTCAAACTATTACTACATATCGATTACCTAAGTTTAGCTAGACATGGATTTGGGAAAGATAAAACATAAATAAAAACAATAAATAATGATTTGCATTATAATAAAACTGGAATCGATTGAAATGAGAAACCTGTAAATATTCCAATTGGCCTTTGGGCAGATCCTCCACAGATGTTCGCAGGATTCTGATCTCTAATGCCAATTTGATCGTACAGTGAA
This sequence comes from Lathyrus sativus, assembly GCA_963859935.3. Taxonomy (NCBI): domain Eukaryota; kingdom Viridiplantae; phylum Streptophyta; class Magnoliopsida; order Fabales; family Fabaceae; genus Lathyrus; species Lathyrus sativus. The sequence continues at coordinate 545,939,185 of OZ012739.1, read as the reverse complement.
AGTAGAAATTACAGAAGAATGAAAAATGGAATACAGGAAAGGTAAAGAGAAACAAATAAGAATATTGCTGGAAAATATGCTCTGGAAATAAATTTGGCAGCACTTCGTTGTATGAATGCAGCACACCTTCTGAGGTCCCTTTCTTCCCTTTTTATAGAAGTGGAATTCCAACGGTTATCCTTGAAGCTGATGGACTTTGAGGCAGATAATTTAGGGAGTCATGGTCCACTCTGTGGGAATTGGAACTGATTCTTTAACGTGTAATTGAAGTGGGGCGTTTTTGCCTGCATGACGGTCGTCACAAGGTGTGACGGTCGTCACCCGTGTGACGCTCGTCATGTAGCTGTGACGGTCGTCACAAGGTGTGACGGTCGTCACCCGTGTGACGCTCGTCATGTAGCTGTGACGGTCGTCACATCAGCAAAAACAGCTTCCTGCGCTTTTCATGATGTTTTCACTCCTTTTTCGTCCGTATTTCATCTGAGATTGCTTCTTTTCTTCATGTTGCCTCGTTTAGACGTGATCGTTGAATACTTGCAAAACATCAGACAAATAACACGGAAATAACCCGCAATCGGATCGAAAACGGTTAAACTTTAGTTGAATTATGCATAAAAATATCTATATGATTTCGTGTTATCACCTATCAAGGACTTCTAGTACTCTCTAGAAATCTAAGAAGATGCTCTACAACATTCATGTTTACCAAGAGTTCATAGGAATCATCCTACTAGGGCAAAAGTTGGATGCAAGTTGGGTGACTTTCAAGGACCCAGATTCACATACCTCAGATGACCTGTAATTTGTCAAAGTCATAACTTGAGCTCTAAATATCCTATCAAGGACTTCTAGTACTCAAATTAAAGCTAAGAGCAAGCTCTACAACATTCATGTTGTGGGGAAGATGAGATAACAATCACATCTTGAGCTATACTGCCTTGAAGATAGGGATCAAACTAGGGGATTTTACACTGTCAAGCCTTAGAAACCCTAGCTTAAAACTTCTCAAACTCCTCAATCATGATGAGTTGGTCTAGGAATCATCCTTATAGCATCTCAATGCATCAATCTATGACCACATGGCTCTTGGATTAGGTCTCAACCCTCTCCAAATCATCAATTGACCTAGGGTTGACCCAGTCAAACCCTAATTCCACCACTCATGGCTGAGTCTTCTGAATTCTTGTACAATGACCTCTCTAGGCTTCATGATGGCTTTCAAGACATCTCATAAGCTTTCTCAAAGCTTCAAGTTCATCCTCATAGTCTCAGAATCATCTGAGGAGCTCCCACAACTCTCAAGTTATGAGACACACAACCTTGGTTTCAACCAATCTCTCTGAGGATCTCTTGAGTTCTCTGACAAAGATATCAACCTTTGAACACTTGAATAACCTTCTTGGCTAGCTTCATAGTCTTATGTATCTCTTGATGGGTAATCATATCTCTTGATCTACTGCACCCATATCAATGAGAAGCAGATGATCATGCTAGGGAACACAAGCTTGGTAAATAAATGTTGGTCAAATTTTGGGGTGCAACACAACTCAACAACAAATATTCAAACACAATAGAGAAATAGATGTTAATCATCTTAAGCGAGATAGAATCTCCACCCCACAACAATACAATCTCTTACACTTGTGGCGGTTAAATATCCCTTAAAATGACAACTCGTCTTTTCTCCTAAACTCAATCAATCAACTACCCTAAACCCGTAGGAACTTTGACCACAGTCAAAGAACTCCTCAAAACCCTTTAGGGGAACTACAGATACTCTGATTCCACTCCCGTAAGGATATGTAGGCATAAGATGCGATATCTTATCGAGTATACTTAGAAATAAACCCCTAGGTATTTTAAGCATTAAGCAGATAATCCATAGCAATAAACAACATTAAAACAAGAGGTTCCGATAGAGTACTACAAAAACTTAGGATGTTAGCACCTTCCCTAAGTTTAACCGACCACCGAACCTATAACTCTCTAGCTTGCATTTGCATTGCATTGTGGGAATTTTGATCTTTATCCCTTCCTTTGGACAAATCAAAGCTCGGTTGCAAAATGAATTAAAGATTCAAACTAATCAATAGTTTGGTATCCAAATTCCACCGCGACACATAGTGAGATGTGTCATACCCCAAATTTTGACCACCTTAGATCCTCATTATCATTTTTAGAAGCATGATCATGCATTATCTAACCCTAAATCAGTGCAAGTTCATTATTGTCAAGTTACAGATGAATCAGGGTTCTCGCACCGACAAATTCAAAACAATCAAGGAATGATCAACCAATGATTTGGGCCAATTCAATCATGGAATGAAATCAAAGATAATATCAAAGTCAAATGGGAAGTCAATTTGAAGAAGTCGTTTCAGAATCAGGAACAGTGCAGTCAGGAGGCCCCGATTAGGGTTTTTAACTAGTGGAAAGTCAACTGTGGTTTGACTTTGATGTTGGGAAAGGTTTTAATGGTGGGAGTGAGGTCCATGAAGTTAATATAGGCTATTAAAGGCTATTCAAGAAGTGTCAAAGTCCCAGGATGTCCAGAATATCAACAGGCGACTCGATCGGCACCGATCGATTGTACGGTTGACCGAAAAGTCAACTCCCCAAATTTTGAGAATTGGGATCCAAGTTGTGAATCAAAGTTGTTCCTTATGTCATAATGGACTTGCATATCAATTTTCATGGCCATTGGATCAAGAATGAGAGAGTAATCGAGAAATCGGGAAATTAGGGTTTTGAAAAGGGCTAAACCGTATCTCCTTAACCACACATCCAATTGAGTTGGTTCTAGTCTCATTTGAAAGCTCTTGACAAGTCCTACAAAAGTCCCATACTAGTCCACAACCAGAAAATGCATACTTTTTGAGATATAAGCAAAAACATTCCTAGAAGGAAAAATAACTTAGAAAATTTCTAAGTTATTTTCACTTTAAAAGCTAAAATCAGCCAACTTCAAGGGCATTTTTCACCTAGTTTCAAATGGAATCAAGACTTCTGGCCAACATGAAAGTTGTAGTACTATGTGAGGGCTTTCTAAAAAGTACAAGTACATCTCAAGGGGATTTATGAGCTGAGAGATACATGTGTTCAAAGTTGGCAATTTGTCACTTTTGTCCCAATTGAGCCAAAAGCTTCCAACGGGCACCGTTTCATTCTAGTCGCCATCGACTATTTTACCAAATGGGTCGAAGCTGCTTCATACACCAATGTAACCCGACAAGTGGTGGCTCGCTTCATCAAGAAAGAGATAATCTGTCGATACGGGATTCCCAACCGAATTATCACAGACAACGGAACCAATCTGAACAACAAAGTGATGAAGGAACTGTGTGATGAATTCAAGATTGAACACCATAACTCTTCTCCATACCGTCCAAAGATGAACGGAGCTGTTGAGGCAGCTAACAAAAACATCAAGAAGATTTTACAAAAGATGGTGAAAACTTACAAAGACTGGCATGAAATGTTACCGTTTGCTCTACACGGATACAGAACATCAGTCCGCACCTCAACAGGGGCAACCCCTTTCTCTTTAGTGTATGGGATGGATGCTGTACTCCCAATTGAAGTCGAGATCCCTTCGTTAAGGGTTATAATGGAAGCAAAGCTGGAAGAGGCAGAATGGGTCAGGGAAAGATTTGACCAATTGAATTTAATTGACGAAAAGCGTATATCTGCAATGTGTCATGGCCAGGTATATCAGAAAAGGATCAAAAGAGCCTTTGACAAGAAGGTCCGCATCCGGGAGTTCAGAGAAGGTGAGCTTGTATTGAAGAAGATCTTACCAGTCCATAAAGACGCCCGAGGAAAATGGATGCCTAACTATGATGGCCCCTTCATTGTGAAGACAGTTTTCTCAGGAGGATCGTTGATTCTCACAACCATGGATGGAGAGAAGCTTACTCATCCAATAAATTCTGATGCAGTCAGAAAATATTACGCCTAAGAAAAGCCCGATAAGTCGAAAACTCGCAAGAGCGACTTATGCAAGAGTTAGGGTAAAAAGAAATGAAAAAAGAGAAAAAGAAAAAAATTGAAAGCTCGCTAAGTTGAAAACCCGAAAGGGCGACTTAGGCAAAAATGAGCGTCCCGGTGGATTGAAAACCCGAAAGGGCGATCCAGGCAAAAATTAGGGACAAAGGCGTTTCACTGCATCAGAAGGTTGTCACCAATGCAGCAAGTCACACAAAGAAAGCTCACTTCCGGTCGCTCTCATCAGAAGCAAAGGATGTTGGTGAATTCTAACCTTTAGGGGATAAATGGTCATGGGGATTCAATGTAACCTTTCCACAATTGCCATTTTTCACTTGTAAAATGTTCTACGGAGTCTGGCCATTGGCAAGATCTCTTTCCTGAATAAAATCAGTCTTGAGCCATTCTTTTGTTTACAATTATGACTTTCCTTTACCATTTTTGTTATGCAAAACGTTGTTCATTTAGGGATTTGAAAAAACGTAAGAGGTCAAAATTTTTCATAATAAAACTTGAAAAAGATTAACAAAAGCGAACGCTTTAACTTGTGAAACACTCAGTAAGGTCATACGCCCCCTGATGTCTCGAGGTGGCAGGAGCATTGATATACATTTGTGTCGTTCCCCAGTTGAAGCACTTAACAAATATGTTCACTTGGATCGCCTTTGGTCATGTGTAGTAACCAAGACTAAAGAAACCATCATGCGAGGTTGAAGAACTCACCCTCGACAGGGTTATCAAAGACAGTGATTACTTGTGCATTGCGGGCTGACTTGATTAAGCTCCATTCCTCAGTGCAGCTCAGACTATTTACATCACCCAGCCGGGATTCAGTGTGGCTCTCCCCTCTCCCCAGTGTTGTGATATCTCATTCTCCATTTATTGCTACCAGTCCAGTCGCCACTGGCATGCATTGTTTTATATCGTAGTTGTCACTACAACTTTTCAAAGTCCAGTCGTCACTGGCACCGTGTGTTTGTTGGTCGTCACCAACATTTCCCTTAGTGAAGTCCAGTCGTCACTGGCACCTTATGTTTGTTGGTCGTCACCAACCTTTCCTCAGTAAAGTCCAGTTGTCACTGGCATTGTTTAAACCCAATTGTTGGTCGTTACCAGCCCTTTTCCCCATAAAGTCCAGTTGTCACTGGCATCCTTAGATCCAATTGTCATTGGTATCATATGTTGGTAGTCACTAACATCCCCAGTTAAGTCCAGTCGTAACTGGCACTCTCCAACCGAAGCATTGATTTGTAATTGTTATTACATCCCCATGAAGTCCAGTCGTCACTGGCATGGTTAGATCCAATTGTCATTGGTATCTCTTGTTGGTCGTCACCAACTTCTCCTTTTAAAGTCCAGTCGTCACTGGCATTGTTAAATCCAATTGTCATTGGTATCGTGTGTTGGTCGTCACCAACCTCCCCATTGAAGTCCAGTCGTAACTGGCATTCTCACCCAAATTGCTGTTTGTGGTTGTCACCCAACATTCCCCAGTAAGTCCAGTTGTCACTGGCATCCTTATCCGGCATCACTGTTTGGTCGTCACCAAATTCTGTGAAAATCCAGTTGTAACTGGTATGGTTGTTTATTCATTTAACATTTCCTTCGGTCGTCACCGATACCGTCAGCTAAAGTCCAGTTGTCACTGGCATTCCTGTTTTTCCTTACCTTTTGCTCTGGGTTGGTAGTCACCTTTATCCCAGCAGGTCTTTGCTTTTCCAGTCTGGTCCTGGAGATCTAGTCGTTACTAGTATCCCCCGTGTGTCCGGTTTTGTTTATAGTCCATTCCTGAAGATCCTGTTTGAACTCTTCACTACAGGAAGGCCTTGTCTGATCATCCCCAGCAAGGTTTAACTCAAATTCCTTCATTTTCCCATGTGGAATTACCTTTTCCCCAGTAGAAAGTATCTTCTTCCCCGGTGGAATACATCTCTTTCCCCGGTGAAGTACCCATTTTCCCCAGTAAACGGTCGTCCTCGTCAGGTTCCGCTCCTCCAATCAGAATTATGTTCTCAGTTGTTATCATTTAGTCATGTCTGAACTATCTGATATTCAGGTTTAAGTTTTCTCTTCTCCAGTGTGTGTCCTTCTATAAGGGCGTTCCCGATATGTCGAGTCTCCAGAGACTATTCCCCAGTGGATGGCAGTCTGTTTTTACCTTTTTGTGTGCCTTGCATTTTCAAGCATCATAAAACATCATTTAGGACTCATAGCATTTGGGCATTTATCCTTTGCGTAACATCGGATCTAAGGTACAAAATTTCTGGTTCTTCTGTATTTAAATACCTCTCACTACGATCCCCCGAGGATTGTCATCCTCAGTTTCATCTAGTGAAGATATTTAAATAGGGGCAACTGTCATACCCCAAATTTTGACCACCTTAGATCCTCATTATCATTTTTAGAAGCATGATCATGCATTATCTAACCCTAAATCAGTGCAAGTTCATTATTGTCAAGTTACAGATGAATCAGGGTTCTCGCACCGACAAATTCAAAACAATCAAGGAATGATCAACCAATGATTTGGGCCAATTCAATCATGGAATGAAATCAAAGATAATATCAAAGTCAAATGGGAAGTCAATTTGAAGAAGTCGTTTCAGAATCAGGAACAGTGCAGTCAGGAGGCCCCGATTAGGGTTTTTAACTAGTGGAAAGTCAACTGTGGTTTGACTTTGATGTTGGGAAAGGTTTTAATGGTGGGAGTGAGGTCCATGAAGTTAATATAGGCTATTAAAGGCTATTCAAGAAGTGTCAAAGTCCCAGGATGTCCAGAATATCAACAGGCGACTCGATCGGCACCGATCGATTGTACGGTTGACCGAAAAGTCAACTCCCCAAATTTTGAGAATTGGGATCCAAGTTGTGAATCAAAGTTGTTCCTTATGTCATAATGGACTTGCATATCAATTTTCATGGTCATTGGATCAAGAATGAGAGAGTAATCGAGAAATCGGGAAATTAGGGTTTTGAAAAGGGCTAAACCGTATCTCCTTAACCACACATCCAATTGAGTTGGTTCTAGTCTCATTTGAAAGCTCTTGACAAGTCCTACAAAAGTCCCATACTAGTCCACAACCAGAAAATGCATACTTTTTGAGATATAAGCAAAAACATTCCTAGAAGGAAAAATAACTTAGAAAATTTCTAAGTTATTTTCACTTTAAAAGCTAAAATCAGCCAACTTCAAGGGCATTTTTCACCTAGTTTCAAATGGAATCAAGACTTCTGGCCAACATGAAAGTTGTAGTACTATGTGAGGGCTTTCTAAAAAGTACAAGTACATCTCAAGGGGATTTATGAGCTGAGAGATACATGTGTTCAAAGTTGGCAATTTGTCACTTTTGTCCCACATTGATGAATTTTGCAAAAGCACCTCTATCACTCAAGTGGATCAATTTCAATGTTCTAAACTCCTTCTATCTGATATATTAATCATCTCAAGCAGGTTGAATCAAAGAAATAGCAAGGAGATAGCATGGAATCAAGAATTGGAAGTTCATTGCCTAAGTTGAAAAGATTGACTTTTCCAAGCATGAGGTGTAAAGGGATTTCTGCTCCAGCCACTCTACCAAGCCTCTAGGCTGTGATTTCTCTGTAAAAACATCATTCTAACTTGCCAATTGAGTGAAGAGAACAGCTAGCAATCAGAAAAGCTAAGCAAGTTGGCATTTGGAAGGAAAAATATCAAGCTTTCTTCATGGTGAAGCAAAGTAGCCAAGCAAGCTCCTCACTCATTTTTTCTATAAATAGAGGCTACAAACTCCTCATTAGACATCAATATCATTCTGAAACCCTGAGAAAAGCAAGCACCTCATTACATCTCTCTCTCACTCCAAATTTGCAAAAACACCAAAGTTGTCAAAATTGCCCAAAAATCAGCATTTGCAACTTTGATGCCATATTGAGTTCTATACATTCCAGCTCTCAAATAACCATCCACACACTCTCTAAATCACATATATGAGGTGTACCAACCATTGAATCACCAAAAATACCAAGAAATCAAAAAGTCAACTTACCATGGAGTTTACTTTGACCTAAGTCCACAAAATCCTCCAAACTGATCTCCAAACACTTCCTTGATGTTTTGAACCCTTGAACACCTCAAATATCATATATATAAGCTGTCCAAACCATCATTGATCACCAGAAGTGGACAGAACTCATTTTGACCTCTCACTTGGTTTGTTACTTAAAGTTCAAGAAAAGCACAACACAAGTTTGGATTCATAAAGCTCTGGTTTTTCTCAGCATTTTGGCTTGCCTAACAACTCTTCCACAGGTATGTAGTTTATCCCTTATTAATTTCATGCATCACATCTTATAAGATCACATCTTTGGTGCATTGGTAAAACATATATTGGATTGTTTGGCATGATATTAAATGATGATATTCTGCTGTTTTTGTTCAATGGTTACTATGTGGTTTTGATATTCTGTTTTGATGAGGATGTTTACTGATGTTATAATATAGTTCATGTAGTTGATTCTTGGATTAACATAGGCTGTTATGAGTAATATTTTTCATGATCCTGTTTGGTCATAATAGTAAAGATTCATGTTGTGCTATGGAACTGCTATGTTGCTTCATGTGGTTGCTGTCAAAAACATATTCTCATGTACTTAATGCTGAGTCATCCATATGTGTGTTAATGGTGCTGTTTGATGCTGTTGCTATTGGTCTGTTCATTATGCTTGGCAGGATTTGCTTCATATCATGATTGTTCCTTGTATTGCTGCTATTTTGGTTTCAAGCTTTTATATTGCTGTCAAAATTATTTGCAAACTTCAAGCCCTGTTTTTATTGCTTACCACAATTCTGTTATCATTTACATAAAAGCATGACAGTAGGCTTTCATCACTCAAACATGATTCAATTAGCATTATAAGCATGACTATGTGTTTGGTTTGGTTTTTGTTGTCATTGCATCAAGTTTCACACATGAACACCAACACTTGATACCACACAATTTGATTTTTGCATAAAGCTTGCCCTTCATCAAAACACACCTCATACACACATCACATTGACCATTTAGAACTTGTGTATGTGCTCATATTGCTGATTTATGGTGTTGTTTTGAAATTCACATTGGACATGAGCACATGAAAGCACCTAATCCACTCACTTAGTCATTTTTTGCACCAAGCATGAACTATGGTTCTTTATCCTTCTAACATGATTTAAATATCATTTATAACATGTGTATGTATTCCTTTGGTTGATTTGAGCATAGCATCAAGATTTCACTCTTTGACACCAAATGTACAAAATGCACCAAAGCACCAAAAACATGATTTTTCCCTATACTTGTTTTCTGCCAAAACAAACATCTTGTACACTTTATATTGAACATGTTTGATGTGTTTGGATGCTCATCTTGTGTTATAAATCAATGTACCAAGTTTCATGCCTTCATATGCACCATTATATGAACAAAATGCAAATGCTATGACATATTTCATGATAGTTGTTTTCTGTGGAATTTTAATGTTTGAATCATCTTATTATCATGTATGTGTGCTGTACAAGTGGTTAATTTGGTTAAACTTGAGCTGGAACTTCATCTGTCCATTATCATGCATATGTGTTCATGCTTTGCAAAATGCCTCATTCTTACATACCAATTTGAACATACTTGCTTGTACTTGCTATCTCATTGTTTCTACAGCTTCACATAATCATATGTAGCATGTACAAATGAACCACAACATAAAAACTTGACTGCACAAAGTTTTGCACCATATCATGCTTCATACACACACTTACACACACTTTGCAATTTGAATGCTATATGCTCATATGTGTGTTCCGGTTTGAATATTTTCACTTACACACACTTAATATGATATGTTTAAACTGTTAGAATGATTGAAATCACTTGAAGCACTCAGAATCCAAAAATCACCTCATCATGCATTGTTATGTCATGTGATTTGCAACTTACATACAACTGTCATATTTACTCATGCCTTGGCTTCAAACTTGCTTGCTATCTGTTATATATGATATGTGTGATGTGTATGTGACCTTACTTGACTTGTAGCATGAGTATACCAAGCTGTTCATTTCAATTTGCAAGCTTAAATGTCCAATTTTGTACCCTATCGGGTTTTGAAGAGGAAAGTGAATTTCAAAAAACTAACATCACCATCCTCTTCCTCTCATTTTTCTACCCAATTTACATATAAAATTTGCCTCGATCCGATGAGCGGTTAGTGAGATACGGTATAAAACGTATTTGGTGTTGATTATGTATTTTGCCCAGCCATGATTCAAAACGAGCCTTGTATACATATTGTTTCCATTTGATTAATGGATGTAACAGCTGCCCCAGCGGTAAGAACATGCGCGCAATTATACCTTTCACCATCATGACTAGGGTTCGACCCGGGTGGAGGTCGAACCCTTTTATTATTTTTTCTATTTTGTACATAAACTTCAAAAATTCGTAACTCTCTCATTTTTTATCGTTTTTCACCCGTTCTTTTTTCATTGTGTTTATTTTAATGTGTACTTTCATGTCATAATTTTATTTTCCATGTTTGATTATTTTTTCACCATGTTTTATGGTGCGCAATCCGCGCGTCAACGGTACTAACCCTATTTGGTTGCAGATGAAATTTAGAAGGTTTCCTCTTGTGTTTTCTCAGGAAAATTGATTGTTATCATATCTATACATGTTTGTCAACATGTTAGAATTTTTACCTTGAATTATTTTTATATTTATCTCATCTGTCTGTTAACGGTATTCCAGGTGCGAACTGTCGTCACGGTTCTCGTACCAAAACAATTGCTCTGATTGTCATCATTGCTTTCCATCTTTAATCTTTGTATTTAGTTGTCACCATGAATGTTTGAATGATGTTTGTATTTTATCCCCAAGCGACGAAGCTCGTTAGCTTTCGTCCAGTTGCCGACAATACTGTCCCTCCAAAGGAAGGTCTGTCCACTTGACTGTCAATGTCTTGGACCAAAATCTCTGTTATCCCTTGACTTTGTTAAGTCACCTTAACCCTAGACTAGAAGCCTTTAGACTTTGCTTGAAGTCTAAGAAACCCACCCATACTAGGAGTGTTCTTCAACTAGAACCCTAGGAAAGAGTTCGTCAACTCTGTGTAAGAATCATCGTCATGATTTCTTACTTCCCCCTTTTACAATTTAGTTTAGGGAGTTTTGTCAAACTCCACACAAACATCGTCATGTTTGTTCCCCTTTGAACCTTGATCATCATCAAGTGTTCTTTTCCCCTGTGAGGTGAACTACGATTGCTCTGATTCTATCCTAGTCAGGATACGTAGGCAGAAGGTGCGATACCTTTGCGAGCAAACTTAGAAAACCACTTAGGCCTTTTTATTTATTTTATCTCGATTCCCAATCCTTAAACCATTAGTTCACAATTCACAAACTTAGCAAGTAATTAAACAAAAGGTTCCTGTAGAGTACTACAGATATTTAGGGTGCTAATACCTTCCCTAGATATAACCAACCCCCGAATCCCCGAATCTCTTAAAAGCGTTGTTGTCACATCGCGCAAAAGGTTCTTTCTTTCTTTAGACCTATCCTTTGGATAAATTAAAGACCGGTTGTAAAAGAAATAAGGTTTAAGTTAATTAATAGCTTGATATCAAATTTTCACCGCAACAGAAATGGCGACTTCACTGGGGATCAAACTTATTTTGAGGGTTTAACCTATTTTGTTTATATACTTGCTATTTGTGAATATTTGTGAATATGTGCAGATTTGTTCTTTTGGCTTTTGGGAAATACAATTGGTGAGACAGCACTATACCCGTGCTTGAGTGTACTTATGATAGGAAGGTGGTATATTCAAGGAGGTTTATAGGGAGTTGATTCCCGACTAAGCCAACTTGAAAACCTCCGCTCAATGGAGGTCCTTTTGAGGGTAGTGTTGTTGATCGAGTATTCGTGAAAACAATGCTGCTTTCTATAAGGGGCCCATGCCATTGAGGACCTTTAGAACACACATTACCCCACTTGGCCTTATTAGGATGTAGTGCGATGACTATGAGGGAGTATTTCCGAATAGTTGATACGCGATACTACACTCGGACGAGACTCTCTTGAGAATATTATCGACCCCCGAGTTATTTGGGCAGTTGATAATATCCGAAAGATGGGTTGAGAACTCTGGGAACTTTTTAGAACCTTGTTCTACAGGTGAAAAAGCTCTAGTACACTCCTTATTGGGAAGGGTAGACCTTGGCCCCATGCTTGAATTTCCCTAAACCCGAACCTGTTATCTATGTGTATATGTGAATACCTGTGTTTGCTGCATTCATGCATTCATGAACATCATGTCATAAAAAGTTTTATGGAACTCAGTCTCTTATTTTAAAACTTTAGGAAACATCATGGATCAAGGAAAAAAGAAGACAATCAAGTACACATACAAGAGTCCTAAGCTGGATGACATTGAAAAGTTGAGCGCTATTATCACAGATGTAGAAGGGTTCAAGAGCAGGTACGGTAATTTGTTGTCACTACTGAGGATGAAGAAGAGAATGGATCTGGGACTCCTCTCCACTTTGCTACAGTTCTACGATCCGCTTTATCATTGCTTTACATTCCCAGATTATCAACTTGTGCCAACACTTGAAGAATATTCCTGTCTGATCGGGTTGCCTATCCTTGAAGAATCTCCTTTTCCATTCACAGAAAAGGACCCTAAGAAAGAAGAGATCGCCAGAGCAATACGCTTGGGAGTGAAAGATATACAAGAAAACATGACCACCAAGGGAGGAATTTCTGGTTTGCCTGCTGGGTTCTTGATTGAAAAAGCACAGTACTACGCCGATCATCTGAGTATGGATACATTCGAGGCAATCTTGGCCTTGCTCATCTATGGTATCTTCCTGTTTCCCAACATTGATAATTTTGTGGACCTCAATGCTATCAAGATTTTCTTGAAGAAAAATCCGGTACCAACTCTGCTGGGTAATACTCATCATTCCATTCATCTCAGAAATCTTCACAAGGGGGGAATGATCGTCTGTTGTGTCCCGTTGTTGTATAAGTGGTTCCATTCTCATATGCCCAAAGCTCAAGTCTTCTGGAGGAAAGGATGGTGGTCTGAGAAGATTATGGCCTTATCTCATTCTGATATTGAATGGTACAGTCGAGTTTATGATGGGATAAAAATTATAGACAGCTGTGGAAACTTCGGCAACGTACCTCTCCTTGCTATAGATGGGGGAATCAGTTACAGTCCGGTTCTCGCCCGACGACAGCTCGGGTATCCGTTAAAAGACAGACCCAACAGTGCTTGTGTAGAAAGTATGTTCTTTTTGGGGGAAAATGAGTTGAAGAAGGAATTCTCGGAAGCTTGGAAACATGTCCACAAGAGAGGAAAGGAAAGTCTGGGAAAGCCTAACTGTGTCTCCTTTGATCCTTATCTCCAATGGGTTCGGAAAAGAGCTATCCAACTGAAGATGCCTTATGCCTTGCAAGAACCTATGGTCCTGAAAGAAAAACGCCCATTGATCTTCTTTTCTGAGGAGGAAAAGTTGAGGATTGCCTTGAGAAAGTCACAGCAGACTGAGGTGTCCTGGAGGTACAAGTATCAGGTGGTAATGGAAGAAAACGAAACACTCCGCAAGCAGCTCCAAGAGAGAGATGAAGAGATAAGGGCATCCAAGAAGAGGAAGACCCAAGAGAACCTGTTCTATTTCAGTAACCAGTCTACTCCATGGAAGACAATGATAGAAAAGCTCATGAAAGAGAAAATTGAAGTAGAGGAAAAGCTGAAGAAAGCAGAAGCAACAGTAGAGTTTCTGTCAGAAGACCTTATCTAGCACTGTTTCCTTTTTCTTGTAATGTGTACTAAAATATTTTGTAATGCAACATCGAAAAATTAAATGAAATCCGTGATGTTTTGAATCTCGAGGTCTGAGTTCCATAAAACTTTGTGCATTTGCATCTGCATTTTATTTTAAACATTCAAGGGGTTTAAACTCATTTCACAGATATTAAAAATGGATCCAAGGAGAAGATCAACTGCAGAGTTCAAATTCCGACAACCAGATCTGGAGAATCTAAAGATGTTGGGAAGAATGGTAGAAGATCCTGAGGCATTCAAAGCCAAACATGGAAACATGTTATCCTTACTTGAGATTCAGGTAGATGAAGGAATATTATCCGCACTCGTAAAGTTCTACGATTCAACATATCACTGTTTCACTTTCCCAGATTTCCAGTTGTTACCAACCTTGGAGGAATATTCAGTATTAATGGGATTAAATGTTGCTCCCAGACCATTTTCTGGAAGGGAAGGGTTTCCCAACGAAGGAACAATCGCCAAAGCTATTCATCTTGAAGTAACTGAAGTACGAGCCATGATGATCGCTCAAGGACACCCATACGGGCTACCTACCAGATTCTTGTTTGAAAAAGCGCAGTTTCACGCCGAAGCTAAGAACTTGGAAGTTTTTGAAGCCTTGTTAGTGTTGCTGATCTACGGACTCTTCCTGTTCCCATCCTACGACAACTTCATCAACAAAGACGCAATCAACTTGTTCCTTCTCAGAAACCCTGTGCCTACTCTCCTAGCCGACACCTACTATGCAATTCATCGCCGACATCTGTATGAAGCTGGACCTATTGAGTGTTGCTCCACTCTCCTTTACAAGTGGTTCCTTCCACGCTTACCAAGATTACCAGCACTTTGGGATGTCCAAAACAACAATCCATGGACTGATAGGCTACTGCTGCTCAAGCAGACTGATATTCAATGGTACGACCCTGTTTACGGAGGGGTCCCCGTGATTCAAAGTTGTGGAGATTTTCCAAACGTGTCACTCATCGGTACCAAAGGATGCATCAGCTATAACCCTGTCCTTGCTCGCAGACAATTGGGGCATCCAATGAGGGGTGAACCAGATTTCAACTTGATGAGGAGTTTCTGCATCGAAGACGGAAGAGACCGAGAATTCAAAGCTAGAATCATCTACGCTTGGCGCCGTATCAACGGCAGGGGCATGACCGCTTTAGATTACCCTGACACGGCGGTTTCAGACTCCTACCTAGCATGGATAAAAGAAGCTGCTTTGAAGATGTTCTATACCAGTTTCGAACCTGATTCAACAGAGTCCACACTTGAGAAAGAATTGCAGACTGCTTTGGTAAAAGCAGAGAAGGAGGGAAAAGATTGGAGGAACAAGTACTTCTTGGCCATGCAAGAGAAAGAAGCTCTCCAGGGTTTGGGTCGTCAAGGTAGAAGAAGGAATCAACCAGAAGAAGGGGGATCTTCGAGTTAGATAGTTCAGGATCTTTTGAGCTATTTTGTAATCTTTATTTTAAAAGTTGTATTTCAATTTCCAACTGTTGTAAAACTCCCCGGTAGAGGGATGCAAGAAGTGTCTGTAATGTTTTCCCGTTCTTAAAATCTATGAATGACGTTCTAAGACCCCTTGAATGTTCGAAATATTGCATCCGCATATCATAAGCATATCATAAACATAGCATAAGTGTCGTCTCCTGTGTCGTGTCTCATCCCGTTGTCTGATCCTTCAACAGAGGGGAGCACACTGAATCCAACACACAAGTACAATACAAGAGCTCGAGCTCGCCAGATCATGGAGGCGCAGAACCTAGAAATCGAAAGAATTGACGATGAGCTCGGAGATCTCCGAGGTGGAATCAAACAGATTATGGAAGCTTTGCAGGTAATAAGAGCGAAGATGGATACACAGGCTACCGTAGTTTCTGAAGTTACTAATGCAGCTATCGATCCAATTCCAACAGCTGTCACCATCGCCAACAATCCACCATATGGCTTACCTCCGGATTTTCTGCATCCACCGCCGATAAATCAGCAAAATGTCCCTTTAAGAGGAGAAATACCCCAGGCAATCCCTACTTATACTCAGGCAACCATGCAAGCGCAGGTGCGCCCAATGTTCCATAATTATCAGCCAGCGGTCGAAGATCAGGAAGAGTACGAAGGAGAAAATGAAGAACACGAGAGATTAAAAGAAAGTGTGGAAACGATGGGAAGAAAGTTAAAGGCTATGGAGGGCAATGATATATTTGGGGCAGACACCCGGGACATGTGTTTGGTCTCTGGGTTAGTAATTCCACCAAAGTTTAAAATCCCCAATTTTGACCAATACTCAGGGGCTTCCTGCCCACGAACGCATCTTCTCATGTATTGCCGTAGAATGGCAGCTTACGTTGAAAATGACAAGTTAATGATACACTGTTTCCAGGACAGTTTGAAAGGGGCTCCGGCAAAATGGTATTTGGGTCTAGATCAGTCCAAAATTCTCAGCTTTCAAGATCTAGCCAATGCTTTTGTCAAACACTATAAGTATAACATGGATTTGGCTCCAGACCGAAGGCAACTGCTAAGCATGTCTCAAAAGAGTTCTGAATCTTTTAAGGAGTATGCCCAACGATGGAGGGAAATGGCTTCACAGGTGGAACCTCCTCTAAGTGAAAAGGAATTAACCGACTGGTTTGTTGATACCGTTCGACCAGAATTCTACGAAAAGATGATCAGCAGCGTGTCTGCTAGTTTTTCGAACATTGTAGCCGTTGGAGTCCGAGTGGAACTGGGGCTGAAGAATGGAAGGGTAACAGGTAGTTCCAGTAGCTCAAGTGGCCAGGTCAAGAAAGCTAGTAATCCGTTCCACAAGAAAAAGGAAGGAGAAACTAACGCCATCACCAGTGGAAAAGGGGTACGTACACGAAAGCAGCCATATCAACAGCAACCCTATCTGAGTTACAATCAACCGATGCAGCCTGGTTACATTCAACAAGGTTACCCCGGAGCAATGTACCCACCACAGTATGCCGCACAACCATATGTGGCAGCTGTAACTCCCGCTTTCACCCGCCCAAACTACCAGACAGTACAGCCTGCACCTGGTTATCAACAACAAATGCAACAAAGAGCGCTCAACGCTCCACCCTTCCCACAACATCAACAACCTCGAGCTCCGGCACCCCGCCAGAATTTCCAAAATAGAAGACCAACAAACAAGCCGAATTTCCCGCAGATCCCAATGACTTACACAGAACTGTACCCCTCGCTGGTGCAAGAAGGTTTAGTGACCACGAGACCGTTGAATCCTGATACAACTTCTCCTCATTACAATCCAAGCGCCCACTGCGCGTTTCATGAAGGTGCCGCTGGCCATGACTTGGAAAACTGTTTTGCTTTAAAACATTTGGTAAGGGAATTGATTGAAAAGAAAATCCTGTCCTTTAATGATATTCCGCCCAATGTCAAGAGTAACCCGCTACCGAACCATGGAGGGGTTAACGCTGTGGATGATTCGTCAACTGAAAGAGTAATTACTGAAGTATCGGAGATCAAGACACCCTTGAAGATGCTACATGAGAAACTGGTAAAAGCAGGGTATATTCAGGGTAATCACAACGATTGTAAAAAATGTTCTGTTAATGCTGAAGTTTGTGGTACAGTACAGAAAGATATCCAGAGTTTGATTGATGAAGGATTGTTACAAGTATGCAGTAAGGTCCGAAGTGAAAATATTGCCGTGATAAAACCATCATTTGATCAACCCAACAAAGACAAATGGATTCAAGCGCCCGGAAGTGCAGAGCATGTGTTCAACAGATCAGCGATCACTCAACGCCGATCCGTCGTAATTCAAAGACCAAAGCCATTTCCATACAATGATACAAAAGCGGTCCCTTGGAAATATGGTTTAACAGTGACACCAGGAAATGCAGATCAAGAAAAGAAAGGAAAGAAAGAGCAAGACGATGTTACGAACATCGTGGGCACGAGCAAGATGACCCGCAGTGGTCGAATTTATCAGCCCAAGATTACGATAGTGACTCCAAAATCCACTACCCCGGTGGAAACACAGAACAGAGAAGTGACAAATCCCGAGAAAGAAGATGAAGAGTTTTTGAGGATTATCCGAAAAAGCGATTACAAGGTGGTGGATCATCTCCACCAAACGCCGGCCAAGATATTTGTCCTGTCTCTTTTAATGAATTCCCCCGCTCACCGGGAAGCGCTGCAGAAGGTACTTCAGCAGGCACATGTGACCAGAGATATAACACTGGGGCAATTTGATTCGGTAGTAGCCAATATCACAGCGTGCAATACGTTGAGTTTCAGTGACGCTGAATTGCCAAAAGAAGGTCGTAGCCATAACAAAACCTTACATATATCCATAAAGTGCCAGGAAGATACACTAGCACGAGTCTTAGTAGATAACGGATCATCTTTGAATGTGTTGCCCGCAAGGTCTCTTGCAAGATTGGCCTATGTAGGAGCAGAAATGAGACCCACTTCTTTGATCGTAAAAGCTTTCGATGGGTCTAGAAGGGCTGTTATTGGTGAAGTGAAATTACCCATCATGGTAGGACCACACATGTTTGATATAACGTTCTAGGTGATGGATATTAATCCCGCCTTTAGCTGTTTGTTGGGCCGACCATGGATACATGAGGCCGGGGCAGTGACATCAACTCTGCATCAGCGGTTAAAGTATGTGGTAAATGATCAACTAATAATTGTGCACGGGGAGGAAGACTTTATGGTGAGTAATCTGTCATCCTTCAGATACATTGAAGCGGAAGAAGGTGCGCTGGAGACTTCATTTCAAGCTTTGGAAATAGCTCATGCGGTAATAATAGAAGAAACAGCAGCCAAGGGTAATCCGTCGTTCGCTTCAGCCCAGAGCATCAAGTCAGCATTAAAAGAAGGCACTCCTGCAGGATGGGGAGAAGTTATTGAAGTTCGTCCCAAAATGAACAGACAAGGGTTGGGTTACAAACCAACTCAGGATGAAGGCACGACAACTGACCAAAGGCGTCCCAGAACAATCCAGGAGGTGTTCGTCAGCGGAGGGGCCCAAATCAACGCAATAGGGGACGAAGAAGAAGTTGAAGATATCAGACATCTAGTGTATCGGTGCAAATCTCCCTTGAGCAACTGGGAGGCCATTGATGTTCCTGTAGTTTGTCACGAGTTAAAGTAATTTGCTTTGTGTCTTTTTCTTGTTTTGTTGTTTTAAAACTCCATGACCGTGCCCAAGATCATAGGAATGTTTTGTACGGGCCCCACACTTTCAAAATACATCAATGAAAATGAACTGTTTTGCTAAATTCCTCATTTGCTTTTGATGCTTTTATTCGTTTTCACTTTTAAAGAAAAAATGGCAATCATAAAAAACCGAAAGCAATCTTCTTTTTTGTGTGCTGCATTTATCTTTGTATGTTTAATAAAATTAAACCATTCCCCATCTGCAGCCACATCCAAAAACCCATTGATTCCCATGACCAGGCGTCTCCTCCCGACTTTGATTCACCAATTTACCAAGCTGAAGAGGAGGACGAAGATCTTGAAATTCCTGATGAACTGGTAAGATTGACTCAAGACGAAGACGTAGAGCTCCAACCTTACAAAGAGCAGATCGAGGTCATTAATCTGGGCTCAGAAGATGACAAGAAGGAAGTCAAGATCGGGGCAAGCCTAGGGGCAGACATCAAACAACAATTGAAAGAACTCCTGAAGGAATATGTGGATGTGTTCGCTTGGTCCTATCAGGACATGCCGGGTCTAGACACTGACATAGTGGTTCACAAGCTGCCGCTTAAACCAGAATGCCCTCCAGTAAAACAAAAGCTCCGCAGAACCAGGCCAGACATGGCACTCAAAATCCGAGACGAAGTAAAAAAGCAGGTAGATGCAGGGTTCTTGGCTGTATCCAAATACCCTGAGTGGGTAGCAAACATTGTTCCAGTACCGAAAAAGGATGGTAAGGTCCGAATGTGTGTAGACTACAGGGATCTGAACAAGGCCAGTCCGAAAGATGACTTCCCACTGCCACACATTGATACATTGGTAGACAATACAGCTCGTTTCGAAGTGTTCTCTTTTATGGACGGTTTCTCGGGTTACAATCAGATTAAAATGGATCCAGATGATATGGAAAAAACTACCTTCATCACGCCGTGGGGAACCTACTGTTACAAAGTTATGCCATTTGGTTTGAAAAATGCTGGAGCCACCTACCAGCGGGCCATGGTCACTCTATTTCATGACATGATGCACAAAGAAATTGAGGTGTATGTCGACGATATGATTGCAAAGTCTCGAAGCGAAGATGATCATCTAGAGCACCTCCTGAAGCTGTTCAAAAGACTTAGAAAGTATCAACTAAGGTTGAATCCTGCCAAATGCACTTTCGGAGTAAGGTCAGGAAAGCTACTTGGTTTCATTGTTAGTCAACGAGGAATCGAAGTAGACCCAGACAAAGTCCGCGCCATCCAAGACATGCCGGCTCCTCAAACAGAAAAACAGGTCAGAGGTTTTCTGGGCAGATTAAATTACATATCTCGGTTCATTTCCAACATGACACCGACCTGTGAACCCATCTTCAAACTACTACGCAAAAGTCAACCAGTGGTTTGGAATGAAGACTGTCAGCAGGCCTTTGACAAAATCAAAAGTTATTTGCAAGAACCGCCCATCTTGATACCTCCGGTTCCGGGAAGGCCGTTATTCATGTACCTTACTGTTCTAGAAAGTTCCATGGGCTGTATGTTGGGTCAACAAGATGAATCTGGACGAAGAGAGCACGCCATCCACTACTTGAGCAAAAAGTTTACCGATTGTGAAAGCCGTTATTCACTCCTTGAAAAAACATGTTGTGCTTTAGCATGGGCCGCCAAACGGTTACGACAGTACATGGTTTGCCATACTACTCTGTTAATCGCAAAGATGGACCCGATCAAGTATATCTTTGAAAAGCCTGCTCAGACTGGAAGGCTTGCCCGCTGGCACATGCTACTATCAGAATATGACATCCAGTATGTGACCCAGAAGTCCATCAAAGGCAGCATCTTATCAGACTACCTTGCAGATCAACCAGTTGAAGATGATGAGTCAGCTAAACTTGATTTTCCCGACGAAGACATCATGCTAGTAAAAGATTGTGAAGAGCTTGACCCTGTTGAAGGTTCACCAACAAGTCCTCAGTGGAAGATGATGTTTGACGGTTCTTCAAATTACAGCGGGCACGGTATAGGTGCTGTCTTAATGAATCCTGAAGGTGGTTACACGCCATTCACGGCTCGGTTGGATTTTGATTGTACTAACAACATTGCAGAATACGAAGCATGTATCCTTGGCCTTGAAGCAGCCATTGATCTTGAAATTAAAACTCTGGAAGTGAGCGGAGATTCAGCATTAGTCATCTACCAGGTCACAGGCGAATGGGAAACCCGACATGAAAACCTGGTCCCATACAGAGCTTACATTGTTGACATGATCGAGTACTTTGATGAGATTACCTTCAAGCATGTACCCAGGGCTGAAAATCACATTGCCGATGCTTTAGCCATGTTAGCCTCCATGTGGAAAGTCCGGGATGTTAGTGATGCTACTCTCATCAAGATTGAGCGAAAAACAGAACCTGCTTACTGTCATATGATCGATGAAGAGACAGATGGTAAACCATGGCACCACGATATAAAGAACTTTCTGTTAACACAAGAATACCCGACCGATGCTACGTCTCTTGACAAGAAAACTTTAAGAAGACTAGCGTCAAAGTTCTTCCTCAGCAATGGTGTGCTTTATAAAAGAAATCATGACATGGTACTACTCAGATGCGTCGACAAAAGAGAAGCAGAGCTGTTAATGAAAGATGTCCATGAAGGGATCTTCGGTACTCATGCCAATGGGTACGTGATGGCCAGAAAGATTTTGAGAGCCGGGTATTACTGGTTGACTTTAGAGAATGACTGCATACAATTCTCCAGGAAGTGTCATAAATGTCAGATCTACGCAGATAAAGTGCATGTACCTCCGACATTGCTGAATGTACTGTCATCACCCTGGCCTTTCTCAATGTGGGGCATCGATATGATTGGGGCAATTGAGCCAAAAGCTTCCAACGGGCACCGTTTCATTCTAGTCGCCATCGACTATTTTACCAAATGGGTCGAAGCTGCTTCATACACCAATGTAACCCGACAAGTGGTGGCTCGCTTCATCAAGAAAGAGATAATCTGTCGATACGGGATTCCCAACCGAATTATCACAGACAACGGAACCAATCTGAACAACAAAGTGATGAAGGAACTGTGTGATGAATTCAAGATTGAACACCATAACTCTTCTCCATACCGTCCAAAGATGAACGGAGCTGTTGAGGCAGCTAACAAAAACATCAAGAAGATTTTACAAAAGATGGTGAAAACTTACAAAGACTGGCATGAAATGTTACCGTTTGCTCTACACGGATACAGAACATCAGTCCGCACCTCAACAGGGGCAACCCCTTTCTCTTTAGTGTATGGGATGGATGCTGTACTCCCAATTGAAGTCGAGATCCCTTCGTTAAGGGTTATAATGGAAGCAAAGCTGGAAGAGGCAGAATGGGTCAGGGAAAGATTTGACCAATTGAATTTAATTGACGAAAAGCGTATATCTGCAATGTGTCATGGCCAGGTATATCAGAAAAGGATCAAAAGAGCCTTTGACAAGAAGGTCCACATCCGGGAGTTCAGAGAAGGTGAGCTTGTATTGAAGAAGATCTTACCAGTCCATAAAGACGCCCGAGGAAAATGGATGCCTAACTATGATGGCCCCTTCATTGTGAAGACAGTTTTCTCAGGAGGATCGTTGATTCTCACAACCATGGATGGAGAGCAGCTTACTCATCCAATAAATTCTGATGCAGTCAGAAAATATTACGCCTAAGAAAAGCCCGATAAGTCGAAAACTCGCAAGAGCGACTTATGCAAGAGTTAGGGTAAAAAGAAATGAAAAAAGAGAAAAAGAAAAAAATTGAAAGCTCGCTAAGTTGAAAACCCGAAAGGGCGACTTAGGCAAAAATGAGCGTCCCGGTGGATTGAAAACCCGAAAGGGCGATCCAGGCAAAAATTAGGGACAAAGGCGTTTCACTGCATCAGAAGGTTGTCACCAATGCAGCAAGTCACACAAAGAAAGCTCACTTCCGGTCGCTCTCATCAGAAGCAAAGGATGTTGGTGAATTCTAACCTTTAGGGGATAAATGGTCATGGGGATTCAATGTAACCTTTCCACAATTGCCATTTTTCACTTGTAAAATGTTCTACGGAGTCTGGCCATTGGCAAGATCTCCTTCCTGAATAAAATCAGTCTTGAGCCATTCTTTTGTTTACAATTATGACTTTCCTTTACCATTTTTGTTATGCAAAACGTTGTTCATTTAGGGATTTGAAAAAACGTAAGAGGTCAAAATTTTTCATAATAAAACTTGAAAAAGATTAACAAAAGCGAACGCTTTAACTTGTGAAACACTCAGTAAGGTCATACGCCCCCTGATGTCTCGAGGTGGCAGGAGCATTGATATACATTTGTGTCGTTCCCCAGTTGAAGCACTTAACAAATATGTTCACTTGGATCGCCTTTGGTCATGTGTAGTAACCAAGACTAAAGAAACCATCATGCGAGGTTGAAGAACTCACCCTCGACAGGGTTATCAAAGACAGTGATTACTTGTGCATTGCGGGCTGACTTGATTAAGCTCCATTCCTCAGTGCAGCTCAGACTATTTACATCACCCAGCCGGGATTCAGTGTGGCTCTCCCCTCTCCCCAGTGTTGTGATATCTCATTCTCCATTTATTGCTACCAGTCCAGTCGCCACTGGCATGCATTGTTTTATATCGTAGTTGTCACTACAACTTTTTAAAGTCCAGTCGTCACTGGCACCGTGTGTTTGTTGGTCGTCACCAACATTTCCCTTAGTGAAGTCCAGTCGTCACTGGCATCTTATGTCTGTTGGTCGTCACCAACCTTTCCTCAGTAAAGTCCAGTTGTCACTGGCATTGTTTAAACCCAATTGTTGGTCGTTACCAGCCCTTTTCCCCATAAAGTCCAGTTGTCACTGGCATCCTTAGATCCAATTGTCATTGGTATCATATGTTGGTAGTCACTAACATCCCCAGTTAAGTCCAGTCGTAACTGGCACTCACCAACCGAAGCATTGATTTGTAATTGTTATTACATCCCCATGAAGTCCAGTCGTCACTGGCATGGTTAGATCCAATTGTCATTGGTATCTCTTGTTGGTCGTCACCAACTTCTCCTTTTAAAGTCCAGTCGTCACTGGCATTGTTAAATCCAATTGTCATTGGTATCGTGTGTTGGTCGTCACCAACCTCCCCATTGAAGTCCAGTCGTAACTGGCATTCTCACCCAAATTGCTGTTTGTGGTTGTCACCCAACATTCCCCAGTAAGTCCAGTTGTCACTGGCATCCTTATCCGGCATCACTGTTTGGTCGTCACCAAATTCTGTGAAAATCCAGTTGTAACTGGTATGGTTGTTTATTCATTTAACATTTCCTTCGGTCGTCACCGATACCGTCAGCTAAAGTCCAGTTGTCACTGGCATTCCTGTTTTTCCTTACCTTTTGCTCTGGGTTGGTAGTCACCTTTATCCCAGCAGGTCTTTGCTTTTCCAGTCTGGTCCTGGAGATCTAGTCGTTACTAGTATCCCCCGTGTGTCCGGTTTTGTTTATAGTCCATTCCTGAAGATCCCGTTTGAACTCTTCACTACAGGAAGGCCTTGTCTGATCATCCCCAGCAAGGTTTAACTCAAATTCCTTCATTTTCCCATGTGGAATTACCTTTTCCCCAGTGGAAAGTATCTTCTTCCCCGGTGGAATACATCTCTTTCCCCGGTGAAGTACCCATTTTCCCCAGTAAACGGTCGTCCTCGTCAGGTTCCGCTCCTCCAATCAGAATTATGTTCTCAGTTGTTATCATTTAGTCATGTCTGAACTATCTGATATTCAGGTTTAAGTTTTCTCTTCTCCAGTGTGTGTCCTTCTATAAGGGCGTTCCCGATATGTCGAGTCTCCAGAGACTATTCCCCAGTGGATGGCAGTCTGTTTTTACCTTTTTGTGTGCCTTGCATTTTCAAGCATCATAAAACATCATTTAGGACTCATAGCATTTGGGCATTTATCCTTTGCGTAACATCGGATCTAAGGTACAAAATTTCTGGTTCTTCTGTATTTAAATACCTCTCACTACGATCCCCCGAGGATTGTCATCCTCAGTTTCATCTAGTGAAGATATTTAAATAGGGGCAACTGTCATACCCCAAATTTTGACCACCTTAGATCCTCATTATCATTTTTAGAAGCATGATCATGCATTATCTAACCCTAAATCAGTGCAAGTTCATTATTGTCAAGTTACAGATGAATCAGGGTTCTCGCACCGACAAATTCAAAACAATCAAGGAATGATCAACCAATGATTTGGGCCAATTCAATCATGGAATGAAATCAAAGATAATATCAAAGTCAAATGGGAAGTCAATTTGAAGAAGTCGTTTCAGAATCAGGAACAGTGCAGTCAGGAGGCCCCGATTAGGGTTTTTAACTAGTGGAAAGTCAACTGTGGTTTGACTTTGATGTTGGGAAAGGTTTTAATGGTGGGAGTGAGGTCCATGAAGTTAATATAGGCTATTAAAGGCTATTCAAGAAGTGTCAAAGTCCCAGGATGTCCAGAATATCAACAGGCGACTCGATCGGCACCGATCGATTGTACGGTTGACCGAAAAGTCAACTCCCCAAATTTTGAGAATTGGGATCCAAGTTGTGAATCAAAGTTGTTCCTTATGTCATAATGGACTTGCATATCAATTTTCATGGTCATTGGATCAAGAATGAGAGAGTAATCGAGAAATCGGGAAATTAGGGTTTTGAAAAGGGCTAAACCGTATCTCCTTAACCACACATCCAATTGAGTTGGTTCTAGTCTCATTTGAAAGCTCTTGACAAGTCCTACAAAAGTCCCATACTAGTCCACAACCAGAAAATGCATACTTTTTGAGATATAAGCAAAAACATTCCTAGAAGGAAAAATAACTTAGAAAATTTCTAAGTTATTTTCACTTTAAAAGCTAAAATCAGCCAACTTCAAGGGCATTTTTCACCTAGTTTCAAATGGAATCAAGACTTCTGGCCAACATGAAAGTTGTATTACTATGTGAGGGCTTTCTAAAAAGTACAAGTACATCTCAAGGGGATTTATGAGCTGAGAGATACATGTGTTTAAAGTTGGCAATTTGTCACTTTTGTCCCACATTGATGAATTTTGCAAAAGCACCTCTATCACTCAAGTGGATCAATTTCAATGTTCTAAACTCCTTCTATCTGATATATTAATCATCTCAAGCAGGTTGAATCAAAGAAATAGCAAGGAGATAGCATGGAATCAAGAATTGGAAGTTCATTGCCTAAGTTGAAAAGATTGACTTTTCCAAGCATGAGGTGTAAAGGGATTTCTGCTCCAGCCACTCTACCAAGCCTCTAGGCTGTGATTTCTCTGTAAAAACATCATTCTAACTTGCCAATTGAGTGAAGAGAACAGCTAGCAATCAGAAAAGCTAAGCAAGTTGGCATTTGGAAGGAAAAATATCAAGCTTTCTTCATGGTGAAGCAAAGTAGCCAAGCAAGCTCCTCACTCATTTTTTCTATAAATAGAGGCTACAAACTCCTCATTAGACATCAATATCATTCTGAAACCCTGAGAAAAGCAAGCACCTCATTACATCTCTCTCTCACTCCAAATTTGCAAAAACACCAAAGTTGTCAAAATTGCCCAAAAATCAGCATTTGCAACTTTGATGCCATATTGAGTTCTATACATTCCAGCTCTCAAATAACCATCCACACACTCTCTAAATCACATATATGAGGTGTACCAACCATTGAATCACCAAAAATACCAAGAAATCAAAAAGTCAACTTACCATGGAGTTTACTTTGACCTAAGTCCACAAAATCCTCCAAACTGATCTCCAAACACTTCCTTGATGTTTTGAACCCTTGAACACCTCAAATATCATATATATAAGCTGTCCAAACCATCATTGATCACCAGAAGTGGACAGAACTCATTTTGACCTCTCACTTGGTTTGTTACTTAAAGTTCAAGAAAAGCACAACACAAGTTTGGATTCATAAAGCTCTGGTTTTTCTCAGCATTTTGGCTTGCCTAACAACTCTTCCACAGGTATGTAGTTTATCCCTTATTAATTTCATGCATCACATCTTATAAGATCACATCTTTGGTGCATTGGTAAAACATATATTGGATTGTTTGGCATGATATTAAATGATGATATTCTGCTGTTTTTGTTCAATGGTTACTATGTGGTTTTGATATTCTGTTTTGATGAGGATGTTTACTGATGTTATAATATAGTTCATGTAGTTGATTCTTGGATTAACATAGGCTGTTATGAGTAATATTTTTCATGATCCTGTTTGGTCATAATAGTAAAGATTCATGTTGTGCTATGGAACTGCTATGTTGCTTCATGTGGTTGCTGTCAAAAACATATTCTCATGTACTTAATGCTGAGTCATCCATATGTGTGTTAATGGTGCTGTTTGATGATGTTGCTATTGGTCTGTTCATTATGCTTGGCAGGATTTGCTTCATATCATGATTGTTCCTTGTATTGCTGCTATTTTGGTTTCAAGCTTTTATATTGCTGTCAAAATTATTTGCAAACTTCAAGCCCTGTTTTTATTGCTTACCACAATTCTGTTATCATTTACATAAAAGCATGACAGTAGGCTTTCATCACTCAAACATGATTCAATTAGCATTATAAGCATGACTATGTGTTTGGTTTGGTTTTTGTTGTCATTGCATCAAGTTTCACACATGAACACCAACACTTGATACCACACAATTTGATTTTTGCATAAAGCTTGCCCTTCATCAAAACACACCTCATACACACATCACATTGACCATTTAGAACTTGTGTATGTGCTCATATTGCTGATTTATGGTGTTGTTTTGAAATTCACATTGGACATGAGCACATGAAAGCACCTAATCCACTCACTTAGTCATTTTTTGCACCAAGCATGAACTATGGTTCTTTATCCTTCTAACATGATTTAAATATCATTTATAACATGTGTATGTATTCCTTTGGTTGATTTGAGCATAGCATCAAGATTTCACTCTTTGACACCAAATGTACAAAATGCACCAAAGCACCAAAAACATGATTTTTCCCTATACTTGTTTTCTGCCAAAACAAACATCTTGTACACTTTATATTGAACATGTTTGATGTGTTTGGATGCTCATCTTGTGTTATAAATCAATGTACCAAGTTTCATGCCTTCATATGCACCATTATATGAACAAAATGCAAATGCTATGACATATTTCATGATAGTTGTTTTCTGTGGAATTTTAATGTTTGAATCATCTTATTATCATGTATGTGTGCTGTACAAGTGGTTAATTTGGTTAAACTTGAGCTGGAACTTCATCTGTCCATTATCATGCATATGTGTTCATGCTTTGCAAAATGCCTCATTCTTACATACCAATTTGAACATACTTGCTTGTACTTGCTATCTCATTGTTTCTACAGCTTCACATAATCATATGTAGCATGTACAAATGAACCACAACATAAAAACTTGACTGCACAAAGTTTTGCACCATATCATGCTTCATACACACACTTACACACACTTTGCAATTTGAATGCTATATGCTCATATGTGTGTTCCGGTTTGAATATTTTCACTTACACACACTTAATATGATATGTTTAAACTGTTAGAATGATTGAAATCACTTGAAGCACTCAGAATCCAAAAATCACCTCATCATGCATTGTTATGTCATGTGATTTGCAACTTACATACAACTGTCATATTTACTCATGCCTTGGCTTCAAACTTGCTTGCTATCTGTTATATATGATATGTGTGATGTGTATGTGACCTTACTTGACTTGTAGCATGAGTATACCAAGCTGTTCATTTCAATTTGCAAGCTTAAATGTCCAATTTTGTACCCTATCGGGTTTTGAAGAGGAAAGTGAATTTCAAAAAACTAACATCACCATCCTCTTCCTCTCATTTTTCTACCCAATTTACATATAAAATTTGCCTCGATCCGATGAGCGGTTAGTGAGATACGGTATAAAACGTATTTGGTGTTGATTATGTATTTTGCCCAGCCATGATTCAAAACGAGCCTTGTATACATATTGTTTCCATTTGATTAATGGATGTAACAGCCGCCCCAGCGGTAAGAACATGCGCGCAATTATACCTTTCACCATCATGACCAGGGTTCGACCCGGGTGGAGGTCGAACCCTTTTATTATTTTTTCTATTTTGTACATAAACTTCAAAAATTCGTAACTCTCTCATTTTTTATCGTTTTTCACCCGTTCTTTTTTCATTGTGTTTATTTTAATGTGTACTTTCATGTCATAATTTTATTTTCCATGTTTTATTATTTTTTCACCACGTTTTATGGTGCGCAATCCGCGCGTCAACGGTACTAACCCTATTTGGTTGCAGATGAAATTTAGAAGGTTTCCTCTTGTGTTTTCTCAGGAAAATTGATTGTTATCATATCTATACATGTTTGTCAACATGTTAGAATTTTTACCTTGAATTATTTTTATATTTATCTCATTTGTCTGTTAACGGTATTCCAGGTGCGAACTGTCGTCACGGTTCTCGTACCAAAACAATTGCTCTGATTGTCATCATTGCTTTCCATCTTTAATCTTTGTATTTAGTTGTCACCATGAATGTTTGAATGATGTTTGTATTTTATCCCCAAGCGACGAAGCTCGTTAGCTTTCGTCCAGTTGCCGACAATACTGTCCCTCCAAAGGAAGGTCTGTCCACTTGACTGTCAATGTCTTGGACCAAAATCTCTGCTATCCCTTGACTTTGTTAAGTCACCTTAACCCTAGACTAGAAGCCTTTAGACTTTGCTTGAAGTCTAAGAAACCCACCCATACTAGGAGTGTTCTTCAACTAGAACCCTAGGAAAGAGTTCGTCAACTCTGTGTAAGAATCATCGTCATGATTTCTTACTTCCCCCTTTTACAATTTAGTTTAGGGAGTTTTGTCAAACTCCACACAAACATCGTCATGTTTGTTCCCCTTTGAACCTTGATCATCATCAAGTGTGCTTTTATTATTTTTTCTATTTTGTACATAAACTTCAAAAATTCGTAACTCTCTCATTTTTTATCGTTTTTCACCCGTTCTTTTTTCATTGTGTTTATTTTAATGTGTACTTTCATGTCATAATTTTATTTTCCATGTTTTATTATTTTTTCACCACGTTTTATGGTGCGCAATCCGCGCGTCAACGGTACTAACCCTATTTGGTTGCAGATGAAATTTAGAAGGTTTCCTCTTGTGTTTTCTCAGGAAAATTGATTGTTATCATATCTATACATGTTTGTCAACATGTTAGAATTTTTACCTTGAATTATTTTTATATTTATCTCATTTGTCTGTTAACGGTATTCCAGGTGCGAACTGTCGTCACGGTTCTCGTACCAAAACAATTGCTCTGATTGTCATCATTGCTTTCCATCTTTAATCTTTGTATTTAGTTGTCACCATGAATGTTTGAATGATGTTTGTATTTTATCCCCAAGCGACGAAGCTCGTTAGCTTTCGTCCAGTTGCCGACAATACTGTCCCTCCAAAGGAAGGTCTGTCCACTTGACTGTCAATGTCTTGGACCAAAATCTCTGCTATCCCTTGACTTTGTTAAGTCACCTTAACCCTAGACTAGAAGCCTTTAGACTTTGCTTGAAGTCTAAGAAACCCACCCATACTAGGAGTGTTCTTCAACTAGAACCCTAGGAAAGAGTTCGTCAACTCTGTGTAAGAATCATCGTCATGATTTCTTACTTCCCCCTTTTACAATTTAGTTTAGGGAGTTTTGTCAAACTCCACACAAACATCGTCATGTTTGTTCCCCTTTGAACCTTGATCATCATCAAGTGTTCTTTTCCCCTGTGAGGTGAACTACGATTGCTCTGATTCTATCCTAGTCAGGATACGTAGGCAGAAGGTGCGATACCTTTGCGAGCAAACTTAGAAAACCACTTAGGCCTTTTTATTTATTTTATCTCGATTCCCAATCCTTAAACCATTAGTGCACAATTCACAAACTTAGCAAGTAATTAAACAAAAGGTTCCTGTAGAGTACTACAGATATTTAGGGTGCTAATACCTTCCCTAGATATAACCAACCCCCGAATCCCCGAATCTCTTAAAAGCGTTGTTGTCACATCGCGCAAAAGGTTCTTTCTTTCTTTAGACCTATACTTTGGATAAATTAAAGACCGGTTGTAAAAGAAATAAGGTTCAAGTTAATTAATAGCTTGATATCAAATTTTCACCGCAACAAGATGCATATCCTACAAGCCTTCACTTTGCCCTCACCAAGACGGGTCGCGACACCACAAAACCGTACCCAAAATGTTTGATCTTTTTTCCACATAATCCGCAAAGGGGTTCCTCCTTCCATCAGTACTCTCTTCTTTCCCATTTGACCCCTCAAGCCTCTCTATAAGAACCGAATTTCGCCATTTGTTTTAAGGGGAAGAGATCACCCAAAATCACCCTTTGCAAACTTTTCCTTCTTCATCTTCTCTTTTTCCCCATTCACTGAGAACCCAGACAACCATAAAGAAAAACTAGTCAAGCAAAATTCCTCATAACTTTCATCTCCTTCAATCGAATTCCTTTTTTTCTTCTTCTTTCAATCCAACTGTAGCAATATTTTCCAAAATAAATCACAGCAACAAATCAAACAAATGCCCAGAAAACCAAAAGAGACTAGAGAGATGAGAAACAGGAGAAGAAGAAGAAGAAGAAGAAGAAGAAGAATACTGAAAATCATACTTTTAGTCCAAACCTAGAATCAATCAAAACCCAGAATCAATAGGAGAAGGAGAAGAATCAGATCGATAAACACAAAGTCAGTTGAGACAACTAGAAGTTGGCCTTGAATCAGAACTGTTTGAACCAAAGCGATGCAAGGTTGAGCGATTTCATTTCGGTCGTTTGAGTTTTCTCGTTTCAAACTGAGAATGTTTCCTTCAGTTATCGTGTTGAGGATTACATTAAATTGGTTTTCAGAGAGAACAAGTGATGGTTGCTGTTTTTTTGTTTTTGCTGGAAGAACTTGTTTTGGCCCTGGGCTCAAATAGCTCATTTTCTTTTCCTTTCAATCCCCCCTTTTTTTATTAGCATTATTGTTTTTATGGAGGGGTGATGGTCTCTTAGTCCATATGATTCTCTCCTATTTTTATTTACTACCCTCTGGTTTATTTCAGAACCCCCTTCCCCTCATGTAACCACTCCGGAACCCGGAACATCGGTTGCGACTGCGATGTTCCTGTCCTGTCGTTTTATGAGGTTTTCTCGATAGTTTCCTTTCTCGTCTCTTCGGGATAAATAAAGTTCGGTGGCGACTCTGTCGAACCACATTTCCGCGTCTTTTGCACGAGGGTCGTATGTTCGAATGATTTTTCGAGGTGCGACACCGACAATTTATATTCTTGAAAAAATAATCTACTTATAATATTCTCAACAACTATGTATGTAGCCTTGGATGTGAACTCACCTACCGGTCTTTGTCATGCTCTTTTCCATTAATCATGGTGTGATGGTGGAAATGGGTTATGATCAAGACTTAGTGATGTATCTCCCAACTATTGTTCTCTGTGTTTTCTTTTTCTTAAATCATTATCTTTTCAAAAAATTTATATATATATATATATATATATATATATATATATATATATATATATATATATATATATATATATATATATATATATATATATATATATATATATATATATATATATATATATATATATATATATATATATATATACATATATATATATATATATATATATACATATACATATATATATATATATATACATATACATATATATATATATATATATATATATATATATATATATATATATATATATATATATATATATATATATATATATATATATATATATATATATATATATATATATATATATATATTAACCTTATTTTCCTCTCCTCTTTGACTTTTAGTTTGTTATAAACATAGTGGATTTTAATTTCCAGGGTTGTAATAATTTAAAAAGGATTAAGATAACTATATGTAAGATTTATAACCTAACATAAGATTAATACTATCCTAGAATTCAAGTCTCCTAATCAACATAACTATACATCTTAGTTTAAGGTTTTACGTTAGGCTTTGGATTTGTAATGTAATATGTTGTGAGTTATGTATTAAATCCCCTCCAATACTCAAACAGAATATGAAATTCATTTCTTTGCCAACTTATCATCATCTAGAACAATAAAAAAAAATCCTATATTTACATCTTAAAGTTGATATTTGTATTAAACAAAAAAATAAATGGTCATATATACTTTTGAAACAAATCATGAAAGTTAAAATTAACACCGCAACATTGGTCCATATACTTTATTTCACTTCAAGATCTACCTGGTCCAATCTTCTAACAAACTACTCGTTTTTCTTTGACCAAGTAATTCTACGTATCTACTAAATGTTGTAGCATGTTCACCATAACACCTTCCACTTTTTAAATCAAGATCCATCTGCATCTTAATACATATGTAATAAACTTTTGTCAACTTGGCCATCATTGTGGCACATTTAGAATCTCTTATTCTTTTATTTTGAATAGGTAACCCTCATTTGTTGGAGGGGTGTTGGATGAATCGCCTATCTCTATTTAAACTACAACAATAATAGACATGTTACTTAACACAAGATCAATAAAGGCACCTAATGTGATTCGTGGTACATATGGGAAGAATGCAAAAGTGATCGAAAAATGAAGTTACCCTAACAATGAAGTCACACAAGTGCATAGAACAAAATCAAGAATAACGTCTACTTGAATTGCACTTAATTATTACATATAATACACTAATAAAAATAACAAAAGATAGAAAGATTAAAAAGGAAAACCTATGTTCCTGTTTTATCAAGTTCTACCCACCTTCTAACACGACCTCATCATAATAGCTTCACTTTAGATTCCAAAAATTGAAAATATTTAAAAGCAACTTCCCTCGACATAATGAATAAGAATTTCACAACAATCAAAACTAATACTTATATGTTAAGTTCATGGATAAAGTGAGTTATGTACCAAAAAATGACTAATAAGATACAACAATGTTAGAGGAAGTTTTGTTCGAGTTTCATTGTCTTTCCTTCATTTCAAGCTTTGTTGGTGCCTCAATGGTGTTACTGGCGTCCGTATGGATGAAATGAAGTTTAGAATATGTATGCATGTTGGAAGAGATGAAGCTTCATACACGTATATATGTTGGAAGAGATGAAGTTTGGTAACACGATGATTAGAGTTACATTTAGAGATAAGTTTAGGGAATCTAGATGGAGAAGATGAAGATAAAAATCGCCTTGAGTATGTTCGGTTTAAGGAATGTTGGTATTCGCAAAAGAAATGAAGATAAAAATAAAAGTTACAAAAGAAAATAAAAGATAAAGTTTAGTTTTGAAAAATACATTGGCTTATTTGAAATTTTGGTTCCCCTTTTTATTTTTATTTTGCCCCCACCCCTCACCATTTTACAATTCGGTTTATTAATCCCTCAATTTCATTTTTTTCAAAGATTTTAGTCCCTCAATTTATTTGACTGCCATTTTTTATGACTTGGCAACTAAATTGATGAGGTGGAACATATTAGGTGGCATAGTTGAAATATCACCTCATTTATAATAATACTTATTTAATTAATAATATAAATTATTATATTTATTAAAAAATTTAAATTAAATCAATATCCCTTGTTTCTAAAGGCATTAATGTTAATTTGTCTACGTCAGATTTCATTTCTGGGGGACAGTGGCACTTTCTGGATTCTTGCCATTTGTGGTTTCCTTTTTTGATAAACAAGCTTCCTCAGCTCCCTTCACTGCCCACCTCTCTTCAGGATCAATTTGTTTGGAATCATAGTATATCGCGTGATTATTCTCTCAAGGATGCATATTCCATTAAAGAAGGTACTCTCATTGATCATTCTTGGGAAAAATTCATATGGAGCAGTGATATTCCGCCAAGCAAGTCCATTTTTGTTTGGAGGCTTTTACATGATAAGATTCCAACTAAAACTATGGTGATGAATAGAGGCATCTCATGGCGTCTGCTTACTGCTTATGTAATTATGCTGTTGAAATTGTTTCACATTTATTTTTTCATTGCAGTTTTGCTAGAATGCTTTGGAAATGGCTCAAGAGAAAGATTGGAACTCACAATATTCCTAGTTCTGCAACTGATTGGTTTAAAGTTTGCAACTATGGCAGGTCGTTCCAAGCAGGCCTCATCTTAAAATTGGCTATCATTTTCATTCTTTGCCATATATGGTACTCGAGAAATAAGTTTAGGCATGAAAATATGAAGCCTAACTGTAAGAATTCTATCATTGATATTATGAAACGGATAAAAATGGTTGGGAGCAAATTTTTTATTCACTCTTCTATCTCGATTTTTGATTTTGTTTTGATTAAGGCCCTGCGGAAATAGGTTGAAATCTAGAACAACATTTAACCCTTGAAGATTTCTTTAGTAGAAGTTGTCCCTAATTTAGAGGAAGATTAGTATTTGGTGGTGAATTTTCTTATTTGCTTTTTCTTCGGTTGTATCGGATTAGAATAATCAATATCAATTCCTTTTAGCAAAAAAACTGCAACCCATAAAAAAAATCTTAATGAATGCAAATAAAAAAATATATATATTTACTTGAGTACTAAACCCACAATGGATGCAAAAATCATCACTCGTTTTTCCCTCTTTTTCTTCTAAACCAAATCACCAAATCAACTATCTCAATAACCCAAATCTAAAATCAGATCTGAAATCTAATATGAAAAATGAAAAAAAAGAAGTTTGGAAGATGAAGATGATGATTGAAGGATTGGGTTAGTGTTTTTGAGAAGGAGAGGAAAATTAATATTTTTTTAAAATTTTAATTGTATGGATTTAGGGATCTCACTATTCTTCTTCTAGATATTGATGGTGGTGATAGGTCTATTTTTTTCTCGCTTTTTTCTTCTTTAATATGGGAAATTTCAATTTCGATTTTGAAAAAAATACATTTATTGATTTGGGGGGAAATGAAGAGCATATGCAGAAAGAAAATTGGATTTTTTTCCCTATCCACACTATTGCATGTAACAAACAACAAACTCATTCTTGTGTAGTAACCAACTTTCTTCATTCTTATCTTCCATGGCTTGAGATTCCAATTCAAATTTTAGAATCACCGTTGAAAGAAATCCATCTCAGTCGCATTTAGTTGAATTAAACATCAAGTGTTAGCCCAAGTAAGACATCATAATCACTCTTTTTTAGGAATTAACCTGCCATCTCCTCACTTATACCTGACACCCCTACTTGAGCGAAATTTTGATTCTGGCCTTCAAAAAATACCACAAAATATGAAATTTTCGGGTTGATACCGAAAATTTCATCATTATACTAGAAATTTCACAGAAATTACCGTGCCAAGAATTGCATTTGACATAGATATCAGAAATTTTAAAATTTTCGGTAAAATTATATCGGAATATAAAATTTGTGTAAAATGGACAAATATTCTGGAAATTTCAGAAATTCAAAATTTCCGGTATATGTCCAAAACTTCAAAAAAAAAATATTTTTGCCACATAAATTGTTTCACAAATAATAAATACATAATGTCCACAAGATTACATAGAAATTTAAGATGACTTTCTCAGTTCTTCCTCCCAGTGCCTAATCCGTCCTGCATATGCTAATTCTCGTACTTTTGCGTCTTCAGTACAGTTTTATCTCTAACGATTGGTGACGATAGGCAATGGAATATCATATTTTAATTTTACTTGAACCCAATGATTGTTGTTGACAAAATCAACATCAATGATTTTATGTATGCTCGCATACATAGGTGGAGATATGGTAAGAGGAAAAAAGGTAATGTTAAGTCTTTGTGACTGGGACAAAGACGACATTGTACCTACTTGCAATAGGGTAACCCATATCAGGAATTGACATCCGTTGTCTCTACCATGCACACCCAAGTGTTCTACTATTAAGAAACTCTTAACTTCAATAGTCATGTCATAGAATAATTTGGAAAACAATTTTGGATGTTGATGAACTTGAGTATCCAACTGCGTCCGGACCAACGACCGTGAATCTTCTCCCCATCCAAGTAAAGTTGCGATAGCTCGAAAACCATAATTTCCATCGTCACCCACATCAACAATGTCATCAATGTATGGATGCAAGAAACTAGGAAACTGAGATAGGTAAAGATGCCTTGAAGATAGATAGGACGATTGAATTTGATCCGACATACTTGACGGTTGACTTTTACCCGACATACTAGAAGGTTGACTTCTTATTGGGTTTGTGTGTGACCTCTTTGTAGTCTGACTCCCTTGAGAGCCATCACTATACTCCCATTGCGAGAGATCACGATGCATATCACTCTCTTCACCCTTTCTGCTCTTCTTAACTCCCCTCTTTGACTTGTACTTCATTGGCGGTGGACACATAAAATTTGTGGTTGGATGTGTTAGTTCTCGAACCTTTTTCTTCAATACCCTCTGATCTACAATATCCAAGGAATTGAAATATGTCTTCAACTCTTCACATTCAGATTATAAATCCAACTTTGTGTCACTATCGTCATGATTGTTAGCATGCTCTTGAATGTGCAATTTCTTCGAAAAAAACATGAATTGGTTCTAAAGGAACATGCAAGCCTTGTATTTGGAAAGCAACAAGTTGACACGCACAAGGTAACCCATGTATAGATCTAATGAAGCAACCACAAATATCCTTGTATGTACCAATAAATTTTACCATTTCTAGCTAGCTCTTTCCCTATGTGTTGTATACACTGCTCTGAAACAAAACCGTGCAAGTTAGTATAGAATGGAGTGTTATACTGATGCTCAATATTGACAATACTTTTTTGAAATGACACTCTAATTGAACCTAACTACAACTTAGCATGGTGTTCACAACATCCCAACTTCGGCATAAATCTCACAGGCTTGTAGTCAATATGTTTTTCAGTCTCTAATGAGCAGACTTTGTTGGAAACTTTCTAGAATTGAACCAAAGACCTTATTGTGATAAGACGCGTGGTCAAAAGGTGCAACCACCAGATTAACACAACTTTTCATGAAAAAGTTTGTTGCTATTGATATACAATGGTTCGTGAATGGTCATGTTGGAATCAAATGAAACATTGTTTCTCCACACCAATCGGTACAATTTTTATTATAAATAGAGATACTTGTCAGCCATAAAAGATATACGAAAATAAATATTTGCAGAGCAAAAAATCATATCTAAGTCACTTTATTATTTTTCCAGTGCACGAGAATAAATGAGGAAACTTTATTCAGTAAAATATCATTAATCGATATGCTTAATGTGAATATGCGATTCATGTTAAAGTTTTCAAAGTATCTTGAAGGGGATTCGCCGGTTAACCATTTTTCATCCAATTTGCATAAATTGGCGGGGGCGAATCGAACCTAAAGCTTAGTGTAAACACACGTTTTGGAACTATTTGTGCAACTTTCATCGTACCATCTTCATCATCCTCTTCTTATTCATGTTTTGCAGCAGACCCCTAACACAAGATCTAACAATCTTTAGGTTTGATTTTCGATATTCGATTTTGATCCATACTTTATTTATTATTAATATAAAATCATGCAACTTTATAGAAGATGAAAACAACTTTTAATGATGGTGAAAGGTACACAATTAATTCATATAATTTTAAAATTTTGAAATTTTAATTTATATTTTTTTGTGATTAATTTGTGGTTGGAACTTTGATGGAGAGATAAACATACATATTTACTTATTCATACCCATGGTGAAAGGTACATAATAATTTTAAATAAATATATGTTATATGATGTTATTAATCGTTGTAAAGTATGTTGAAAGTAATATTTATTTATGTTAAGTTTAGCATGTGTCATAAATTTATGTGTGTATGATTTATAAGTTATTCAAGTATGTGAATTTGAATAATTAAGAATATGTTTGGTTTATGGTGTATACTTAAATATAAAATATATATTAAATATTATTTTTGGTGCAAGTAATTTGTTTTAATTAATAATGCATAAATTTTAGATAAAATAATTTGGTGGAAAAAATCATGAATTTGAATGTATGATGCGTGTATTGGTAACATGAAATTATGTAAATAAAATGTTACAAATATCAAGGACATGTTTAAATTGTGTTTCTTAAATTTAAAATGATGTATCTCATATTATATGTGTGAAAGTATTATTTTTATTCATCCTGATATTAAAAGTAATTTTGGTGTACTTTAAGTTATTGTAAGTTGACAAATAGTTATATAGAAAAGTTATAGAAAATATTAATGATGTGAATTCATTGTTTACTTTGTATTATGATTTTTATTTGGATATACCATTGAACATTGTTAAATATGAAACATGAATTCATCACATAAAGTTTGTTATGCATATTAGTTATGCAAGAAAATTGTTTATTTTAAAATAATATAAATGAATTCTATGGTGGTGTATTTATATGGAGTTTATGAATCACATGTTTGAATTCACTTCATAAAATAAAAGTTAGTCATGACAAATTTGTTTGATCGTGGTTGTCGAATGCTATAAATGATTAATGTATTAAATATATTTCGGATATATTTAAGTGGAAGTAAAACTTCAAATTAAAAAGGTTAGAAAATAAAGAATGACATAAAATTTGTGTATATGACAAAAGTGTCATGATTGTAGTTTATCAAAACTATCAAGAATATAGAACATGTGTTGTATATGGAAATTGTACTAATATGACAAAAGTGCTATGATTTGATGATAGATGACAAATACTATCAAGAGTACATAAAGTAATCATATGCATGGTTAGTTGGAAAATTAAATATTCAAAATTTAT
Source organism: Lathyrus sativus (assembly GCA_963859935.3). Classification (NCBI taxonomy): domain Eukaryota; kingdom Viridiplantae; phylum Streptophyta; class Magnoliopsida; order Fabales; family Fabaceae; genus Lathyrus; species Lathyrus sativus. The sequence goes on along the minus strand of OZ012739.1, from coordinate 545,899,339 downwards.
TAAAGTTTGGAAAAATCTTGCAATTCTTTGACGAAATGATTGACAAAGATATGATATCTTTGGATATAATTGAATACAATGAAGACGTCATTAGGGATGTGGAACAAGTCTGTATCTAATTAATCATCAATAGTGGAAACTCGACTCACACTTAATTATTGTTAAGTCTTGAGTTCAATGATAAAAGTACATTATTATAGTGATTGAAGTACTTAATGATAGATACATTCTAAGGGATAAAAGTACTTAGACCATAAGAACAAGTGTGGTAGGATGAGGTTTTTCTCTTAATAGACATATAACATATGCTTGCTGGAATGCATAACTATGGGTGCATTTATGATATAGTCTACATATATGAGAATAAAGTGGTGCCGCTTCATAGAATTCAAGGGCTTAACTCTTAAATTCTCATGAAAAGGATATGAGACATGAGGCCTTATTAAATGTGTCATATTAATAATTCGATCAATGGTACCGAGATTTCATGTATGAGTTATGCACGCTTGTTCTGATAAATAATTGATTCAAAGCTTGTCTACCAATCTATTAGGGGATGAGTAAAAACTTAACTTACTAAGTATTGATCCAAATCGTAACATATCTTTATCTGAAACTATAAAATTTTCTGAATAATTGATTTAGATATATTTTGAAAATGACGGGGGATTATTGGAGAAATTCCCAAAATATTAAATTGATAAATAATAATGGTTAAATTAACCAAAATAAATGGCCAAAAGTTGAAACTTTCTAGAATTGAACCAAAGACCTTATTGTTATAAGGCACGTGGTTAAGAGGTGCAACCACCAGATTAACGCACCTTTTCATGAAATTTTTTTTTGCTATTGGTATACATTGGTTCGCAAATGGTCATGTTGGAATCAAATGAAACATTGTTTCTGCACACCAATCGGTATAAGTTTTCTTATAAATAGAGATACTTGTCAGTCATAAAAGATATACAAAAATAAATATTTTCAGAGTAAAATATTATATCTAAGTCATTTATTTATTTTTCGAGTGCACGAGAATAAATGAGGAAACTTTATTCAGTGAAATATCATTAATCGACATGCTTAATGTGAATGTGTGATTCATGTTAAGGTTCCCAAAGTATCCTGAAGGGGATTCGTCGGTTAACCCTTTTGCATCCAATTTGCATAAATTGGTGGGAGAGAATCGAACCTAAAGCTTAGTGTAAACACACGCTTTGGAATTATTTGTGCAACTTTCATCGTACCGTCTTCATCGTCTTCTTCTTGTTCATGTTTTGCAGCAGACTCCCAACATAAGATCTAACAGACTCCACCCTAAATCACAATAATTAAACTATAATAAGAGAACATGATAAAATATGCTTAGAAATAATATCGAAAAGAAGTTGGTGTACCTGTTCGTTGTTGTGTTCCCTAAATTAGTAACTCTGTTAGTCCAAGCAGCCACAAACCTTTCGTTATAAGGTGTTAACCATGTTTCATTCATATACTTAACAAAAAAGGTATATCAACATAAACAGTTTCAATATACTTCAAGTGTACGAGATACTCAATGTCTCTATTAGCATACATAATGTTCTTCCATAGATCCATGACATGTTCATGTCTTTCTGATTTTACATACTCCTTACACTTCATGTTAACATTTTTGGTAATATGGAATGAACATAACAGGTGAGTTGAGTTTGGAAATAGAACTTGAATTGCATTCATCAGCGCAAGTTCTCGGCCTGTCACAACAATATTTGGTAGCAATTTCTCGGAAGAAAATAACTCTTTGAGCTTCTCAAGTTCCCATGTGAAGTTCTCCCCCCTTTCATGTTCCAAATAGGCAAACCCTACAGAAAATGTCAACTTTGTTGCGTTACGCCAACAATCTCAAGCAGTGGTAATCGGTAACTATATGTTCACGATTTAAATAATAAAAAATTTGATAAATTAAAGTATGTCAAAATGGTATCAAGGTATGATCAAGATGCACATACCTATTGGTCTTGTATGTATAATCAAAAATCAACACCAAGTGAAACATACTCAATAACTTCACTGAATCAGGATGTGTCCAGAAGATATCATTAACAACATTTGAGTCTTCCCTATTTCTTGTCCAGGACATGTACTTTTCTTTATGAATAAGAGTCAACAACATTTGCATGTCCTTCAATGAATGTCTCTTGCTCGCGTTGTACGTAGCTCTAGATTTATACACTTGGGTAACACTGGTGAGGTTTTTTGGATCTTTGTCTTTCAAGGCAAAAACTATGTACCGTTGAGCCATGTTGTACTTCGTCATTTCATTCACAAATTGTCTCTCATGATCTTTTAGACGATCCAATATGTCATGACCATCTAAATCATCAGATGGTTTATGATTGTGAAATCCATACCTAACCATCACCTTCCAACCAATACCACTTGGCGAAGATCTCAGCTTAAAAGGACATTTCATTTTCATACTATAAATGCCATTTGAAGATTTACTACTTTCATATGTATTTTTCCTTTTATAATTTCTCCTCTCTCACAACCCATAATCAACTTATCCTTCCTACCTCGCTGGCCATTTGCAGTATCAGAACGAATAATCACAACTATAATACTATGTTACTTGCCGATATGTTGTGCCCAGACTAACACTTCATCTCGGCTCTCAAATATATGTTGTTTACATTACATAAAAAATAGTATTAATATCATATAATGCAACGAAAATATTAAATTTTAACTTGTTACATAGAAAACATACTTTGTCTGTGGTGAAGAACTGCGTGCAATCGCTGCACGAATCCGTATATGACCCTACCAGTTCTGGATCGTACAAAGCAAGCATTTTTGAACTTCCAGTTCTTTTATCGGAAATTTTTATTGCAAGCTAAATTTCTGGTATATCGAAAATTTCCAAATTTTCGAAAGTTTTTACTTGGTATGGAAAATTTTAAAAAATTCCGATATTGGTGCCAAATTCCGAAAATTTTCACCTGAGATTTCTAAATTCCGATATAAAGTATCTAATTTTTACAAATTTCCAGTAATATATACCAGATTTTTAAAAATTTCTTGTATAAATACGAGAATTTTTAAAATTTCCGCAATGCTATCGAAAATTTCCAACAATTACCAGAAATTTTGAAATCTTAGATAGAAAAAACAAAAAATTTAAAACAATGATAAATTTTTTAGATAAATAATAACAAAAGTATTTTAAAATAGTGAAAATATGAAAGATCCAGATATGAAATGTGGGTTAACAAATTAAATTCTCATTCTCTTGTTTTTTTTTTTTTTTATTGTTTATATTAGTTTAACATTTTTTTTTTGTAGTGGAGTGGTGAAAATAAAAAGATTGAAAGTATCAATTGAAATTTGATATAGAAGAAACATGCTATTTATTGAAAGGAAAAGTGAAAGGATACAAAAATGGGTCATCATATTTTATGGAGTTTGGAGTTGGAGACTTAGTGATAATTTTTAAAGGACTGAGTTGTATTTGAGATGTTTATGCTTTTTAATTGGTTTCTCGCTTTCGATGAAGATATGTATCGAAGGGGAGGGAGAATATATAAGAAAGGAAGAACATTAAAATAAAAGAAATAATTATATTATTCTTTTAAAAATTTTAAATCATAATAATTTAAGTTCTTAAAATAATTATAATAATTTGTATTATAATTTAAATAAAACATAATTATAAATAAGGTGAAATTTCAATTATACCACCTAACCTCTTCCACCTCATTCATTTAATTGTCACATCATATAAAATGACACTCAAATATGTAGTGGGGGATTAAAATCCTAAAAAAAATTGAATATAAGAAACTAATAAATTGAATTTTAACATGATGGGTTTAAAAAAAATAGAAAACTAAATTGTAATTAAGTTAAAATATTTTCTCTCCCGTGTAAAAGGTGGAATTTGAAGTTTGGTCTCAGAACCATTTTTTTTTATCGGTTGATTTCTACAATCGAGGAAATAAGTTAATTTAGAAATTAAAAAAAAATTAAAAAAAACAACAATTAAAAAATAAATAAAAGTTAAAACTACAGAAACTTCAAAAATCAAAGTGTGATCCTTGAGCCACTAATTTTATCAGTTGTTTTCCACAACCGAGACAATAATTTAAAACGTTGTGCTCTAAGTGAATATACCTCAATTTTTTATTTGCTTGAAGTCAAATTTTTGTCATAAAATATACTTCATCCGCCTCAAAATAAATATCGCATTTTAATAAATTATTTATTTTAAAATAAGTATTACTTTTAATTTTTAATGTAATTTTTTATTTTTTTCTTTCAATTAATATTATCTATAATTTACTATTCTCTCATTTAACATTTATGATCATTAAATGATCATTAGAATTCATCAATACTTAACGAACATAATATGATAATAATAGTATTTTCTCTTTTATTTATCTTACTTTAATTTAGTGTGAGATACTCAAATGTGACACTTAATTGAAGATGCGGAAGAAGTATATATATATATATATATATATATATATATATATATATATATATATATATATATATATATATATATATATATATATATATATATATATATATATATATATATATATATATATTTATTTATTTATTTATTTATATATAAACATAACTAATATTCAAAGAGAAAACCTAAACTCCTTTATAAATGAAAATCACAAGTAAATTTGTACAACTTGAAAATAATATCTTGTAAATTCTTTTTTTCTATAATTTTGTAGAAAGAAAAACAAAATAAAATAAAATTAGATGAGACGACATACAATCGTCAGAAACATACATAATCAAAACAAATTCAACAACATTTTTCGTTACGCGATGTTTAACAACTTAATTATTCCACATACATATATTTGAAACACAATTTTGTAAGCTTATATAGCTATGACCCTTATAATTAGAACAAAACAATTAGTTTTTTCTTCTACAATTCTTCCTGATCTCCCCATTAGATCCAGTGAGAGGACTTATATCTCCCATTTTGATCATAGCAGCGGCAAAATCAGAGGAAAACGAGCTTGGACTAGAGCTATAGCCACTCACTATGGAGTTGGTAGATCCACCATTGAAAAGTTGTTGATCAGAATGGAGAAGACCTTTCTTCTGAACAAGGTTCTTGAAGTAGTTGTTATCGAAAGAAGTTGGAGTTTGAAGATCTAAGGGTGCCAAATTGTTGTCTCCTGATCCTGATGTCTTTGGGCAGTTCGATTGTCTCGTACTAGCAAATGAAGTATCTATGTTGGTCTCATTGTAGATTCTTGCCCTAAAGTTTGTGCACCTTGCTTGTCCAATTGTATGCGCACCTAAACAATAAATAAATGAAAATTATTTGTTGGTTTCTAATTCAGAAATTATAAATGTCTCATGCAATTAAAAAACTAGAAAAATTAATACACGTAACATGCAAATGTTCATGGATAATACAATTGTACCTGACAATGCGACTAAGTCTTTGGTTGAAAGGCCAAGAGCACTGAATCTTGATGTAAGTTGGTTGAGGCTGGAAGTAGGTGCTGGAATTCCTGTGTTAGCAGCAGATTGACTAGCTGTTTTTGCGTCTCTTCTTCCAAGTTTAACGTTCCATGTTGGGCCTCCAAGCTATGATTAAGAATAAAAACAATGCAACAATTGAGTGATTAAGTAAATTTACCTAAACATATTTAGTGTCAATAGATAGATTTTGATTGGTTAGTTAATTCATTGATTTATGGCTATACTTACAATTGCGACAGAGTCTGCAGCTGCGATGGCAAGAATATCAGCACAAGATACAACTCCGGGACATGCATTCTCTACAGCTGTTTTTATGTTATCAATAACTTCGAATCCACGAGCTGAGTTTCTATTAGGGTTAGCGTTTTTCTCCCCGGTAAAACTTGAAGTATCGTCCAATAGAATTGACCCATCACATCCCTACAATTGCAATAGAATTTATATAAATCATATTTTCTGCATTTTACAATTTTAAAAAAACAACAAAGTTGAAACAGATATACAATATTATAAATATGTAAGAAGACCTACATTGACAAAACAATCGTGGAAAAACAAACGGAGAATAGAAGCACCAATTCGAGTTTCCTTCGATATGGCAGATTGTACTGATGATTTTACCGTGGAAGATAATTTAGGACAAGAAGTTGAGTAAAAATTTGTAGAAAGTTGTGCATTGGCACTCCCAACTATGACGAGGACAAAGAGAGCCATACTCATGGTCTTGGTTAATCTAGAAATATTTAAAGGAGACATTGCTAGTTAGCTCTAGTGTTTATGTTTGTTTTTGAGAAGATGGGTGTGGTTTATCAATCTATAGAACTAGCTCCATATTTATAATGGTTCTTAGGAATGGCAACGGTTGTCTATGTCAAATTTGTAACACGTAGAATATAGACAAGTCAACTACGTATGCATGGAGAAATTAACTTGGCCATATATTATACAATCTTTCAAAAAAGTAATTAATTTATGATTATGACGGTTTAGAAAAATGAAGTTTCTATTCTAGGTGTGTGTGATTTGATATGATCAATTCAAAGATACCAAAGTGAAAATTAAAGTAGAGTCATTTTTTCTACGATGCTAACTACTTTGTTCCCTACTACTGTGTTTTTTTCAATGTGTTTACAAATTAACAATTGTTAGGTAAACCATATTCTTCAAAAGGGTCCCATTTTATAACTCTTTAACGAGTCACACTTTTTATTCATGCAATGTACATGTAGAAAATTACAAAACGACGAAACAGAGCTAAAAAGCAAACTTTGACTACATATATTAAAGTTTCCAAAATAATGAATAAAAAACAATCATAATCTGACTTGAGTTTAACAGAATTATACAAGTGCAATAATCATTTAAAAAATAAAATAAAAAACTAGTGCAATTTATCTCTACAATTTACATGTTAACGTGTGTTTACTTGTGGTGTGAATGCTACGAAGTTGCCACAAGTTTTAAACGACTACTTTTCTGCCTTTGTTGGCAAAATGATGCCTAAAGCAATCATATACTAGTTGCTTTATGACAAGCATATATGCAGGAAACTTCTATCCTTGTCTGATTTCACTAATATGAGAAGTCTCTTACAATAATAAATAATAATAATAATAATAATAATAATATTTGTGAAATTTAAGATCAAACTCTAGTGTCGACAAGAATAACTTCATGATTTGATAGAAAGTTTAGTATGAAGTCAAAGTCTGGTCACGTGCCGATCTTGTGTGATGTAGTCGAAGTATGCTCAATTAAGCATGCAGTAGTGGAAGTGCTAAGATTGTTAGCATGTAGAATTACGTCTTCCTTGTAAGTCCAATTATTAAGTTAGATTGTACCTTAAGTTAGCTTATTAATCTATAAATAGACTAATTATCTCAGGTTGTTGAGAGAAGTTAATTGTTGTTATTCATTTGTAATCTTTAAACCCTTATTGAGAAAGTGAATAGTAAAATAGTTTTAATCATTCTTTATTATTATTCTTCCTTCTTCTATCCCTTTTGTAAAACCTAATAGGGTTTCTTGTGTTTGTTCAAGAAATTCAATCTTTTTATCATATTTTGGTTTTCTCTTGACAACACCAATTCACAACAAACTAGTGCGGTGAGCGTGGAGAAGAAGACGTCGTCAACAAAGTGTGAGATTAAGAAGTTCTGATGCGTCCGCAAGTGCACGGAAATATCGAAGTAATATAAAAGATTGTCGAACCCACAGAGACCAATGGCAATCAACCGTTATCTATTATTACGGCGTAAAGCTAAGGCTAATGGAATTAGGAAAGCTGAATGTGAATGAAATTAAATGCACAAGAAATAAAGATTTTTGGTTTAAAGAAATGCGGTAAAGGAGTATCGGTATGTAACACTTAATTTAGCTATCGGGAATTCGGCAGGTTACCGGTGCCTTTTTGTCTATTGCAAACACTTTTCAGGAGAACTTACTCGTTTAAAGACCTTCGACTCACGATGGTTGTTGACTCGGGTCATAATTCTAAGCGCCGAATGTACGCTTTCGCTGTCCCATTCGAGGTTAAAACTACTTTTTGTAAACAAATAGATTCTAATTTCTTTTAAAGCGCTTTCGCTGTGTCTAAAATCAATGTCTAGTTTTTACTATCTGGTTCTAGCCTCAGTTGTCGCTTGTTGGTTCGTACCTTAATATGGTTTCCCACTGTCGTGGCAAAACCACCGTAAATAGCTTCTCACTGTCGTGACAAAGGTTTATTTAGAATTTTGATTAAAAACTACGGCCAGAAAGGTAGTTTGTAAAAAGGGAAGATTCCGGTTACTATCGAATCCTGTCCCACTAATTCGGTTACATACCGATAAAACTAATTTAGCTAGACATGATAATTAATGCAAATATAAATAAACAATGGCAGCAGAATAATATAACATGCATACTGACAGAAATAAAATAGTAATTCAATTAATAAAAACCTGTAAATCGTACTGATCTCGAATCCTTGAGTAGTCCTCCACAATGTCGGCAGGATTCTACTTTGGCGAGAATTAAAAGGTACAGGAACAAATAAAGCGATACAAATGAAATAAAAGGAAAAGAAATGGAAAATAATGCAGGAAAGTAAAATTGGCTTCAATGGGAATTTTGGCAGTACTTCGATACATCGAAGGTTCCCCATAAAACTGTGAATCTAAGGCCTATTTATAGGAGATAATTCACTCTTCAACTTCTAGAGATCATGGGTGAGTTATGGAGGGAGTGGGGGTAACTTCCAGTAGTGGGCAGTGAGTGGAGAAAGTGTAGGAAGAAATTAGGTTGAGATTGATCGTGGCTGCTTCTGATTTGAACGTACTGATATTTTGTCTGCGTGACGGTCGTCATGAAATGTGACGGTCGTCATACGCATGACGGTCGTAATGGACCTGTGACGACCGTCACATCAGAAAAATCCATTTTTTTCTGTTTTTCTTCTCTCTTTTCCTTCCATTTCTTCTTCTTTTCTTTCTTTAATCCAAATTCTCCCCAATCTGCAAAACAAATTAAATTAATCATATAATAGAACATAAATCAAGATAAATTAATAATAGTCACAAATAAATGCATGTAAATCAAGCCAAATAAACGATATGATTTCGCGTTATCAAGTTCACCAGTGTGAATGAATTTGGTTTGTGGTGCTTTAAGATGCAATCCATTTTTGTTCAACAGGATTTGTTAGAAGCGTTGAAAGAATCAGAGAAGATGAACAATACCCTATCGGAGAAGGAGAAGACAAACGACGGTCGAAAAAGCCCACAATGCCATTGTGTTGAGCCTTGGTGATAAGGCTCTCCGGCAGGTTTCAAAGGAGAAAACTGTAGTGGGTGTGTGGATGAAACTTAAGGTTTGTACATGAAAAAATCGTTGGTTAATCGTCTCTACCTAAAGAAAGTTTTGTATTCATTCAAGATGAGTGAAGACAAAGCCTTGACTGAGAAGCTGAATATGTTCAACAAGTTAATTCTTGATCTTGAAAATATTGAGGTCAAGATTGATGATGAAGATCAAGCGTTGTTGTTGTTGTTGTGCTATATACCTAAGTCTCATGTTCACGTCAAAGAAGCTCTCTTGTATGGAAGAGAGTCGTTGACCTTTGAAGATATTCAATATGTCTTGTACTCTATGGATTTGAACAAACGAATGGAGCACAAGCCATCTTCTGTTGGTGAAGGTTTATCCATTAAGGGGAAATTCTTGAAGAAAGATTGTAGGTTTGAGAAAAAGAAGGGTAAAGTTCAACAAAATTCTTATGGTTGTAATGCTCCTACTATTAAGTGTTATCATTGTAAGAAGGAGGGTCATACAAGAAAAGTATGCACTAATAGTCTGAAAAATCATGGTAGAAAAGATAATGATAATGCAACTATTGTACAAGATGGTTATGAATCATTTGATGTCCTGGTGGTTTCAAGCAGCAACTCTAGTAAGGAGTGGATTATGGATTCAGGGTGTACTTGGAAAATGACTCCAAGCAAAGACGTGTTTGAGGAATTGTGTGATCAAGATGGTGGATCAATACTGTTGGGAAATAATAAAGCTTGCAAAATTTCAGGTATTGGATCTGTGAAATTTAAGCTCCATGATGAGTCAATAAGGCTATTGACTAATGTTAGGTATGTACCTGATCTTAAGAGGAATTTGATTTCTCTTGGTGAATTCAACAAGAATGTATATGTTTTCAAAGGAGAGAAAAGCATCTTAAGGGTAATGAAGAGGTTGAAGAAAGTCTTGAGAGGCGTGAAGAAACAAGACTTGTATACCCTTGAGGCTGAGGTTGTAAGTAGTTTAGTAATGTGAAATTTACACAACATGTGTCAAAGATTGAGTTATGGCATAAGAGACTTGATCATATCTGTGAAAGAGGCCTTGTCAAACTTTCGAAAAAAAATCTGTTGGATGGTGATAAGGTCGAAAAAAATGGAGTTTTGTGAACCTCGTGTATTTAGTAAATCCTGTAGAATGAAGTTTACCAAAGGTAAACAAAGAACACATGCATCCCTTGATTACATTCATGCCGATCTTTGGGGACCTGGAAGGAATCCTTCACACTCAGGTGCAAATTATTTTCTATCCATAGTTGATGATTACTCTAGAAAGTTATGGGTATTCATCCAGAAGACTAAGGATGAAACTTTTGAAAATTCAAAAGTTGGAAGACTCTGGTCAAAAATCAAACTGGCAAGAAGGTCAAGGACCGACAATGGTCTTGAATTTTGTAATGAGTCGTTCAACATCTATTGTATTGCATATGGTATTGCAAGACACATAATTAATGTAGGGACTCCCCAACAAAATGGTTTGGTTGAAAGGTTTAATCGAACCATTCTAGAAAGGGTGAGGTGCATGTTGGTAAGTGCAAGATTGAAGAAGGTGTTTTGGGCAGAAGCTGTTGTGACTGCAGTTTACTTGATAAATAGGTGTCCCTCGACTACCTTGGGAATGAAGACACCTGAAGAAGTCTAGTCGAGACATCCACCTAGTGTTGATAGACTTAGAATATTTGGTTATTTAGCCTATGCTCACATTAGGAAAGACAAGGTCAAACCTAGAGCTCTGAAATGTATGTTCCTTGGATACCCTGAAGAAGTCAAAGCTTATAAGTTTTGGTGCCTAGAGCTAGGTCACAGGAGGTATACCACAAGTCGAGAATACAAACATATTATTTCGACTTCGACACAAAGAATTAAAATTTTAATACACCACCTAATTCATTGTGTCTTAGCTATCTACATTCATCATTGTTCTAAATCTCTTGAACAATTTGACTTGCACGGTCTTTTTCATTATATTTGCAATGCGATTCTCTGATCTACAATGATCTAGGCTCAAACTTCCGTGTGATATCAAATTCTTCGCCATGTTGATAGCTCACATGCTATCAATATTCGTGGTCATCGTTCATGGTTCTTACCTGCAATTTCTTCCCTAGATTCATCATCCATGTTGCTTGGGATGCATATAGTGAATTTGCTATGTATTTAGCCTCACATGATGATAATAATACCACTGGTTCCTTTCTCGAACTCCATGTGACTGGCGCACCACCTAACATGAACACATATCTTGTTGTCAATTTACTATTTTCACCACCACCACACCAACTAAAGTTAGTGTATCCCACAAGTTTGCATTATTTTCCTTCATCGACTGAAGGAAAAAAATACCATATTTGAGTGTTCCTTTGAGATACATTAATATCCTCTTCGTGGATGCAAGGTGAGATACCTTCGACTTCTGTATGAACTTGCTAACCATGCCTACATAATAAGCTAATTCTGGCCTTGTGTGACATAGGTATTGAAGTGATCCAATGAGTCTTTTATACTGCGTTGGATCAACATCATCTTCAATTGAATCTTTTATTTGTTGCAATCTGGGCTAAACTGGAGTCGAAATTGGGTTGTAATTTTTCATCTCAAATCTCTTGAGTATTTCACATGCATATCTTATTTGGTGCATCATCAAGCCTCTACTGCTCTTGTAAAATTCGATACCAAGGAAGTATGAGAGATTTCCCAAGTCTGACATTTCGAACTCCTTACTTAAGTCATGTTTGAAGTCTTCGATCTCCTTCTTGCAACTTTCTGTTATCAACATGTTGTCGACATAGAGACATAGTATAAGCAACTCACTCCTGTTTCTCCTGACATAGACACCATGCTTTGTCCTGCATTTATCAAACTCTTTCTCTCATAAATTCATCTATTTTCTTATTTTAAGCTCTTGGAGCTTATTTTAGTCCATACAACGCTTTATGCAACATGTATACTTTCCTTTCTTGGTTCTGTTTCACAAACCCAACTGGTTGTGTCACATACACCTCTTCGTTTAGAGGGTCATTCAAGAATTCACATTTCACATCCATCTAACATATCGACTAATTATTTATATTAGCTAAACTAATAACCAACCTGATTTATTCAATTCTATCTACTAGTGCAAAGACTTCATCATATTCGATTCCTTCTTTTTGAAGAAACCCATTTGCTATAAGTCTTGCCTTATGTCAAACTACTTCACCTTTTGGATTTAGATTGACTTTGTATACCCACTTCACATTAATTTCCTTCTTCCTTTTTGGAAAATCGACTAGTGACCAGGTATCATTTTCTTCTATGAATTTTATCTCATCCACCATAGCTTTCATCCATCTTGACTCTTTCAATGCTTCAACTGCATTGATTGGCTCAGTATCAGTATAGAAGGAATATTGTACCAACTCACCTTCATCATTGATCACATCCTATGATGTGATTACACATTCCTATAACCTTGCATGCATACTTCTTGCTCACCAAGGTCTCCTTGTGCTAGCTTGACCTTTGACAATTTCTTGTCGAACTTCTCTAACAGCTTCACTAGTTGGTTCACACACAGGATTCTCATTGAATCCTTCTTGATGTTCTTAGTCCAATCCCACTCCTTAAGCTCACTTACGACCATATCTCTGCTGATCACAAATTTCTTGCTCACTGGATTGAACAGTTTGTATCCATCAGTCAAATGATATTCCACTAGGATTATCTGACTCGACTTATCATTCAGCTTTCTTCTTAGCTAATCTGAAACATGTTTATGTGTTATGGGTCCAAATACCTTCAAGTGGCTTAAACTAGGTTTGACACAAGACCAACATTCTTCTAGTGTGATACCTTCAAGCCTCTTTATCGATATCTGTTTAGTATGTATGTTGCAATCGACACAGTCATACCCCATACCTCATTTGGGATATGCTTTTTGTTAGAACACAACTTGATTCTTAATAATCACTCTTTGTTTTGATGATAACTGTTAGGAAATTTATATTTAAGAATTACATACTCTAAAATTTGTTTGAGAGTTTTACTGCAGATTAAAATTACATTAACTCTCTAGAAGCAAATCTGCCTTGAATACAAGAAGTTGTTCTGACTCTGAAGCGCCAGATGCATCTCACAGAAGAATCTGCTTGCTCCTTACAGAAGATCCTGAGCGTAGTCTCCAGAAGGATCTGAAGAAAGAAGCTCTAGAACATTCTGAGTCAGAAGCATCTGAAGATAGCCAGAAGCATCTGAAGATAATCAGAAGCATCTGAAGCTGAAGCATCAGAAGTATAGAAGAATATTGATTGAAGAGTTTCTCAAAGCATTGATCTACAGAAGTTTCTGAAAGTACCTACGCTGCCAAGTACTGAAGTTCTGTGTCAAGATGCTCTGATGATCAACACGCTAGAAGCACACAAGCTGCAGAAGACTCTGATACAACATAGTTCTGAATCTCATCAGAAGACTCTGATCTATTCAAACTCTGAAGAACTTGCTGAAACTGAAGAAGTGTTTTCAAGAATGTATCCGTTGGAATCATTCAACGTCTCTTTCCTTATTTGTGCTAGACACACTTACACAGACAAAAAGGATTTATCTGTGCCATCTATTTCAAGGAAAGGTCAGTACATGTGAAGACAAAAAAGCTCAGACCTTTTGGACTCTCTTTTCAACGTGGATAATTCAGTTGCCTATAAAAGGAGTCTCTCACTTCATTCTTCAGTTACACACTTTTGAGCTATACACTTGCTGAAAAGAAATCACATATTCTTAAGCTCTCATTCTTATTCTTCATAGAATCTTATTGAACTTAAATCTTAAGAGAAAAATCACTGTTGTGATTATAGCTTTATAGAAGCATTAAAAACTTTTGTATTTAATTTACATTGTTTGTAAAGGAATTTCCTTAAGAGGATTCAGTGTGAATCAGTAGCTCTTGAGAAGACTAAGAACTGTAGTTCTTAGGTGATACTATTGTAATCAGTTTGATTTAATAGTGGATTAAGACCTTGTTGAGAAAGGCAAATCACTCTGGAAGGGTGGACTGGAGTAGTTGTTTAACGAACCAGGATAAAAAAATTTGTGTGATTTATTTCAAGTATTAGTTTTCCAAACTTATTCAACCCCCCCCCCCCCTTCTAAGTTATATCTCACCTTCAGTTGGTATCAGAGCCTGGTTCTGAGTGTGCTATCACTTAACAGTGTCAGTAAAGATCCAGAGGAGATATACTTTGATCTATATATTTATTGGTTATCATGGCTGATAATTCAATGTCAAATATCAACAATAAATATGAAGAGAAGGATAGGATCAGTACCAAACCTCCAATGTTTGATGGAGAAAAATTTGACTATTGGAAAGATAGAATAGAAAGTTTTTTTCTTGGGTATGATGTTGATCTTTGGGATTTGGTCATTGATGGATATGTACATCCTACTGGAGAGGATGGCAAAAAGATTGATAGAAAATCAATGACTGAAGTGCAGAAAAGAGACTTCAAGAATCACCACAAAGCCAGAACTATATTGCTTAATGCAATCTCTCATACTGAGTATGAGAAGATTACTAACAGAGATACTGCTCATGACATGTTTGAATCACTCAAAATGACTCATGAGGGAAACTCCCAGGTTAAAGAGACAAAGGCTCTGGCGCTCATACAGAAGTATGAGGCATTTAAAATGGAAGACTCTGAAAATGTAGAAACTATGTTTTCTAGATTTCAGATTCTTACAGCTGGTCTGAAAGTTCTGGACAAGGGTTATTCAACGTTAGATCATGTCAAGAAAATCATCAGAAGTCTTCCCACCAGATGGAGACCAATGGTGACTGCATTAAAGATGGCAAAAGATCTGAACAAGATCTCCTTAGAAGAACTTATCAGTTCTTTGAGAAGTCATGAAATTGAGCTGGAGGAAGATGAACCCCAGAAGAAAGATAAAGGTAAATCCATAGCTTTAAAATCTAACAAAACTGCTAAAGCTTTGCAGGTTATTCAAGAAAGCTCTGAAGAATCTTCTTCTGAAGAAGAAGATGAATTGTCCATGCTGTCCAGAAGGATTAACAAACTCTGGAAGCACAAGGAAAAGAAGTTTAACAACTTCAGAAGATCTGACAACAGAAAGGAATCTTCTAGTCACAGAAGATCTGCCAAGAAAGATGTAGTGTGCTATGAGTGCAAAGAACCTGGGCACTACAAGAATGACTGCCCTAAACTTCTGAAAGAAAAACCTAAGAAGAAGTTCAACAAGAAGAAAAAGGTTCTGATGGCAACATGGGATGACTCTGATGAGTGTGAGTCATCTTCTGAATCTGAAGAAGAATGTGCAAACGTTGCATTGATGGCCAGGACAGAGGATCAAGAGGAAGGTACCTCTGGATATGAATCAGAATCTGAATCTGATGATGATGCAGAAGAGGTAATGGCCAAACTTACCAAAGAAGAACTCATTAAAGTTTTAACAGAAGTTCTTAAAAGTTACAACAACATCAAACTCAAATACAAGAAGCTGAAAAGCAATCTTGAATCTGAGATTGATCTTCTGAAAACAGAACTTGTTGAGCAAAAGGAAATAAATTTAAAAATCAAAAATGACTTTGATAGAACTCAACAAGAATCTGATTCTGAAACTAAGTCTTGTGAAAATATTTTAGAAAAATATGACTCTAATTTTCAGAAGTTTCTCACTAAGAGCATAGACAGAAGCAAGATGGCTTCCATGATCTATGGTGTTAGTGGAAACAACAGAAGAGGCATTGGATATGAGTCTTCATCTGGAAGCAATCCAAAACCTGTTGACAAACTTTTTATCAGTAAGACACCTCTGTACTCTCAATTCAAATTTGGTCATCTGAATGACATTAAACACACAAGCTCTGAGAAGAGTACTTATGTGTTTAAACCAAAGGCAAGTCAGAATAAACATTATGTTGCAAAACAGAAGTTTAGACAAACTTGCAAACCAACTAACCCCAAAGGACCCAAGAAGATCTGGATACCTAAAGACAAAATAATTCCTGTTGCAGATGTTCTTAGCAGCAAAGTCAGGACACCAATCATGGTACCTGGACTCTGGATGCTCACGACACATGACAGGAGAAAGGTCTATGTTCCAAAGCCTGGAACTTAGATCTGGAGGGGACGTGAAGTTTGGAGGGAACCAGAAGGGCAAGATCATTGGATCTGGCACTATTGGAAATGGTAAGCTTCCCTCTATTACCAATGTTCTGTTAGTTGAAGGATTGAAACATAATCTATTGTCCATAAGTCAATTAAGTGACAATGGTTATGATATAATCTTCAATCAAAAATGTTGCAAAGTTGTATGTCAAAAGGATGGCTCTATCCTATTCAGTGGAAAGAGGAAACACAACATTTATAAAATTAACCTTTCAGAACTTAAAGTTCAAAATGTAAAATGCCTCTTATCTGTGAATGATGAGCAATGGGTCTGGCATAGAAGATTGGGGCATATTAATATGAGACGTATATCTCATATTAATAAACTCAATCTGGTCAGAGGACTTCCTAAATTGAAGTTCAACTCAGATGCTCTGTGTGAAGCATGTCAAAGAGGTAAATTTTCAAAATCTCATTTTAAATCAAAAAATGTTGTGTCTACCTCCAGACCATTGGAATTACTTCACATTGATCTGTTTGGACCAGTGAAAACTGCATCCATCATAGGAAAGAAGTATGGGTTAGTCATTGTAGATGACTACAGCAGATGGACATGGGTAAAGTTTCTAAAACACAAGGATGAGTCTCATTCTATGTTCTTTGACTTCTGCAATCAAGTTCAGATTGAAAAAGATTCCAAAATTATTAAAGTCAGAAGTGATCATGGTGGAGAATTTGAAAATAAACATTTTGAAAAATATTTTTCTGAAAAAGGCATTGCACATGATTTCTCCTGCCCTAGAACTCCACAACAAAATGGAGTTGTAGAGAGGAAAAATAGAACATTGCAAGAGATGGCCAGAACCATGATCAATGAGACAAATCTGGCAAAACATTTTTGGGCAGAAGCAATTAACACAGCTTGCTATATTCAGAACAGAGTGTCTGTAAGACCTCTTCTGGAAAAGACTCCCTATGAATTGTGGAGAAACAGAAAGCCTAACATTTCTTACTTTCATCCTTTTGGATGTATTTGTTATATGCTTAATACTAAAGATAATCTGAACAAGTTTGATTCCAAAGCACAGAAGTGTTTCATGCTTGGTTATTCTGAACGCTCTAAAGGCTACAGAGTATTCAATACTGAAACACAGATTGTTGAAGAATCTATTCATGTTAGATTTGATGATAAGCTTGGCTCTGAAAAGCCAAAGCAGTTTGAAAGTTCTGCAGATAGAGAAGTGATTCTCACAGACTCTGAAGGATCAGAGGCAGAAAAGGCAAATATCAAAGAATCTGAAGCAACTCCAGATGCTACACCTTTAACTTCCCAACTAAACAACTTGCAAATTTCTGAAAGACCAACTGTCAGAGGATCTTCCTCCAGAATCAAATCATCTCATCCAGAAGATGTGATTATTGGAAAGAAAGATGATCCAATCAGGACAAGATCATTTCTCAGAACTTCTGAATCTTCTTTATTTGGCTTAGTGTCAATAATAGAACCAACATCTGTAGATGAGGCTCTGGAAGATAATGAATGGATTATAGCTATGCAAGAAGAGCTGAATCAATTCACCAGAAATGAAGTTTGGGATCTGGTTCCTAGACCCAAAGGATTCAATATTATAGGAACAAAATGGGTTTTCAGAAATAAGCTGAATGAAAAGGGAGAAGTAGAAAGGAATAAGGCAAGGCTGGTTGCTCAGGGATACAGTCAGCAAGAAGGTATTGATTATACTGAGACATATGCTCCAGTGGCAAGGTTAGAATCTATACGCCTTGTGATTTCTTTTGCTGCACAGAATAACATCACTCTGTATCAGATGGATGTTAAAAGTGCCTTTCTTAATGGTATTATAGAAGAAGAAGTATATGTCCATCAACCTCCTGGATTTGAAAGTGAAAACTTTCCAGATCATGTTTTTAAATTAAAGAAATCCCTTTATGGATTAAAACAAGCTCCCAGAGCTTGGTATGAGAGGTTGAGCAATTTCCTTCTGAAGAAAAATTTTATCAGAGGAAAAGTGGATACAACTTTATTCTGTAAAACTGTTAAGAAAGATCTGTTGATTTGTCAAATTTATGTAGATGACATTATTTTTGGATCAACAAATATTACGCTTGGAAAGGAGTTTGCTAAATGTATGTAGGAAGAATTTGAAATGAGCATGATGGGAGAATTGAGATTCTTCTTGGGAATCCAAGTCAATCAGACTCCAGAATGCACCTACATACATCAAACCAAGTATGTTAAAGAGCTTCTGAAGAAGTTTAATATGGTTGATAGCAAAATGGCAAAGACTCCAATGCATCCTACAAGCACTCTAGGTAAGGAAGAGGTAAGTAAGAAGGTAGATCAAAAACTCTACAGAGGTATGATAGGATCTCTTCTATACTTGACTGCTTCTAGACCAGATATTTTGTTTAGCGTCTGCTTATGTGCTAGATTCCAATCAGATCCTAGAGAATCACACTTAACAGCTGTTAAGAGGATTCTAAGGTATCTGAAAGGTACTGCTAACATGGGTTTGTGTTACAGAAGATCTGATGAATTTTCATTAGTTGGATTCTGTGATGCTGACTATGCTGGAGACAGAGTTGAACGTAAAAGCACTTCTGGAAGCTGTCAGTTTCTTGGAAGTCATCTGATCTTATGGTACAGCAAGAAGCAACCTACCATAGCACTATCAACTACAGAGGCAGAATACATTGCTGCTGCTGGATGTTGTACTCAGATGCTCTGGATGAAGAGTCAATTAGAAGATTATCAAATCTATGAGAGTAATCTTTCTATCTTCTATGATAATACTTCTGCTATATGTTTGTCAAAAAATCTAATCTTGCATTCTAAGGCAAAACATATAGAAATTAAACATCATTTCATCAGAGACTATGTTCAGAAGGGAATCATAAATTTAGCCTTTGTTGATACAGATCATCAATGGGCAGATATTTTTACAAAACCCCTTGCTGAAGATAGATTTAAGTTCATTCTGAAAAATATTTGTATGGATTTTTGTCCAGAGTAATATTTATCAGAAGCAATCTCTCAGATGCAAAACGTTTAATGATCTGAAGTATTTCATATGTTCATTTGTTCTATTCTGATTATTATTTCTGATGTGAAAATCTGAACTAACCATCTTTAGAAGATCTGAACGTGGCTAACGTTTCATTTCTTGAGAGAATTCAGAACAGCATGCAAGCAAACACGTGTCCCACAAAATCGGAAGAGGTGGCGTGTGGACAACTGAAAAGACATTTGAGGTGAAATTTGAATAGTTAAATTCTTGATTTTCCCCCCAAATCTGTCAGAAGCATTTATTATTTGAAATGATTTTATTCTTTTCATTTAATGCTGATCCAACGTGCTTTATTTCTGTCTTTTGGTGTGCCTATGTGTTTACTATAAATACTTGAAGTGTTTTCACTTTCACACTTTTCACTCTCAGAATTTATATGCATTTTCATCTCTTGTTCTCTCTTCACAAAAACCCAAAACCTAAGTGTTCTAAAAAGCATTCTTCAATGGCGTCTTCTTCATCAACAACTGCTCAGTTTCAATCAACAATGGCTGTTGTAACTTCAGACAATCTTGGTGCTAATCCATACATTCCTCCACAAAGAACTCTTCTCACACCTGTTGAAAAGTTAGAAGTGTTGTGTGAATCCATGGTTGAATTTGACTCACTGGTTGAAAATGGGTTTGATTTTCGCTCCATTGTTAGAGCTCAAGGTTGGGTAAAATACTTTGATAGACTGTTTGGACCAGTTTACCCTTTGCTGATTAAGGAATTCTGGATTCATGCATCTGTGTATCCAAAGTTTATTCTGTCATCTGTGCTGGGAAAGGAGATCATCATCACAGAGGATCTAATTAGAAAACTGATTGGTTATGAAGAAACAGATGGTGTTTCACATCTGCTAGTTGGACGTGTTGATATGGATGAAGTCTATGAAGAGGTTATGACTGCTGGACAAGCCTCTAACAAATTCAAAGATCTGAAACCAGATTACAAGATCTGGGCCAAGATCTTCATGGGATGCATTCATCACAGAAAATCAACAAATTCCCCAGATTATGTCAACAATGAGCAGATATATTTTATGTACTGCCTCAGTCAGAGTAATAAGGTAGATCTTCCTTACTTATTGTTCATGCATCTGTGGAATCACATAAATGCATCCAGAGAATATGTGAAGGAAAAGAATCAGAAGATCAGAAATTGGATACCTTTTGGAAGGCTGCTATCAGATCTTCTCACTGAAAATGGTTTGGTGGCTGCTCTGTATGATGCTGATGTAACAGAGGAACTAGAGTTCATTATGGGAAAGCCTCTGAACGCTAAGAGCCTTCTGAGACTCAAGATTGTAGATGAACTTACCACTGCTCCAAAGAAGTTGAACATGTCTGATCTGAATAAAAGGATTCCAGTATCAGATTTCCCTCTATTTTTTGCTGAAGAACCTAGACACATTGTTCTGATGTATATAGAGGAATGCAAAAGAGAAGGAGTGCCTGTACCTGCAAATGTATTTCAACTTGTCAAGCAACCCCTGCCAGATGCAGGAGAAGAAGAAGAAGAAGCAGAAGTTCCACTTCAGAGGAAAAGACCTCTACCTGCAGCAGATTCTGAACCTGTCCAGAAGAAGGCTAAGATTGCTGAGAGTCCCAAGGATCTTCTGAAGAGAAAAGATTCTGGAGAAGCTGCATCTGCTAAGAGGATTAAACTCAAAGGTATTAAAGCTTCTGTCTCTTCTAAAACTGCTGTTATAAATGATTCTATTAAGTCTGTTCCCAAACCCCCTATCACTCAAACAACATCTATTGCTGCCCCCAGTTCTGTATCACCTCAGAAACAACCCACTGCTCCTATATCAAAACCACCTCAACCAAAACTACACATCAAACATTTCACTCCACGTCCATCCAAATCTGTTCCACAACCATCTGAACCACAACCTAAAGAAAAACAACCAACAAAATCACAACCTACAGAACCACAACCAACTGTTTCACAACAAACAGAACCACAACAACCACAACCATCAGACCTACCACAAAATTCTGATACACAAAAATATGCTCAAACAACAACAGAAAATCTCCCAGAAAAACAAACCACAGAAGATCAATCACAAAAAGAATCTGTCATTCCACCTTCACCAATTCAATCTTCTGAACCTGTAGCAACTGTTACTTCTGAACCCACTCAAGTAACTTCTGCTCCTGTTTCATCTGAACCACCTACTCAACAACCTGATATTCCTTCAGAACCATCTCACATCCCTGAGACAGAAGTTCTTGACATCACTCCATTAAAAACAGTGTTTCAAGTTTCTTCTACCTCTTGTACACCAGAAACATCCTCAAATTCATCTGAATCAGACATTCACCCTGACTTTCTGATTAATCCATCTGACAAATATCCTGTTCATGACCCTTAACCTGAATCATCTGTACCTACCAAAACTACAATTCCAGAACCTATGCCTCCACCTGAA
Source organism: Lathyrus sativus (assembly GCA_963859935.3). Taxonomy (NCBI): domain Eukaryota; kingdom Viridiplantae; phylum Streptophyta; class Magnoliopsida; order Fabales; family Fabaceae; genus Lathyrus; species Lathyrus sativus. Next base: position 545,877,396 of record OZ012739.1, on the reverse strand, counting down.
CCTTCATCTGAGATGATTGTTCCTTCTTCTATTCCATCATCATCTGGAATCTCTTGTGCTCAAGTGTCCTCTCTGTATCATAATTTATCTTATGGTTTCAAACTTAAAGATTTTTATGATAGAGTTGAGCCCTCTGAACCCTTGACACCTCTGAGACCTAAACTTCAACCAACCCTTCCATCTGTAATCCTTTCTTATATTAAATCTATGGAAAATAAAGGATCCTTAGCCCCCATTTCTGATAAATCTGGTAAAGCTGCTGTTTCAGCTCTGCATTCTGCATCTGACAACACAATTGCATCTGATAAACCATCAAAATCTGCTTTTGTACCATACTCTAATGCAGTCTTTGATGATGTTTACCCACGCACCAGACCTCAACCCAATCTGATTAATGTTTTAAACAGATCCCTTCCTCAGAAACCAGAAATTCCATTTTTCCCATATGTTCCCCCTCCTCTGATTTCCATTCCAAAATCATTGATACCACCAACTCCAAAGCCTAAACAGATGACTCTGGAAACCTTGCTTAAACCTCCACCCAGACTTAATATTGAACATTTATTTCAAACGTTTTTGCAAGAATTACAGATGTCTTTAGGTACTGTTCAAAGAAGATGTTCTGAATCTATGGATGTAAATGAGACTGAAATCATCTGGAAAGGATTTCTGAATAGATTCAACACTGTAGCTTCTAATCTAAAGAACATCTGTTCTGATGATGCAAAGCTCAGAGCTGAAAGGAATCAATTCTGGATTGATAACAAGACTGGGCCTCTGCTGTGTTTGGATGCTCCTCCACCTCCTCCTCCACCAAAACCAATTGCCCCTACTCTAACTATGACTCTGGTAGAACCCTCTTCAGGATCTTCAGAACATATGGCTATTGACTCTGTTCAGGATACAGTACCTCCATCATCTGAAATCAAGACAGAGAATCCAGATTTGGCAAACAAGATTGCTGCTCTGGAAGCTGGTCAATCTGAAATCAGATCTTGGATGGCGAAGCAAGACAAGAAATCTGAGGACATGTCAGAATGGATGACCAAACAAGATGAGAAGAATGAGACAATCACTAAGTTCATGTCAAAGCAAGAGCAATCACAATCTGAGATCACAGACCTGTTGAAGATGCTTTTGTCTAAACACACTTAGATATTTTTTTTCTCATGTTTGTGCATCTGTTATCTTGGCATCTGAATGTTTTGTAATATCTTCTGATGTACTTTTTTTGATCTGTTATAATTAATTAAATCAGACTGTTATTCTCCATTGAATTATCTGCTATTCTTCCTTTTAATTGTCTTTATTAAAAGTTTTTACTTTTTGCTTATGACAAAAAAGGGGGAGAAAATAAAGATCTGAACTATTTAATATAATTTCACTAGAATGAATCTTCAGACATATCTATTCTTTCTAATATCTTAATTGACTATTTCAGAACTTTTGATAAGAACACTCTATAAAAGAACCTCTGAGTTTCTCAGATCATTTATCCTTTATCAAATCTGAATCTTATATCTGCAAGATATTCTGACCATTGATTATTACAAGACAGACAAGATCTGACTCTGAAGATTACTCAAGATAAAAAAAAAGGGAAGTTTCTATTCCTTTTTCATATTTAACTCAGGGGGAGATTGATCATCTCAGGGGGAGTTATAATTCTTTAAGTTCAATTAAATAAAATTTCTGATACTTTTTGTCATCATCAAAAAGGGGGAGATTGTTAGAACACAGATTGATTCTTAATAATCACTCTTTGTTTTGATGATAACTGTTAGAAAATTTATATTTAAGAATTATATACTCTAAAATTTGTTTGAGAGTTTTACTGCAGATTAAAATTACATTAACTCTCTAGAAGCAAATCTGCCTTGAATACAAGAAGTTGTTCTGACTCTGAAGCGCCAGATGCATCTCACAGAAGAATCTGCTTGCTCCTTACAGAAGATCCTGAGCGTAGTCTCCAGAAGGATCTGAAGAAAGAAGCTCCAGAACATTCTGAGTCAGAAGCATCTGAAGATAGCCAGAAGCATCTGAAGATAATCAGAAGCATCTGAAGCTGAAGCATCAGAAGTATAGAAGAATATTGATTGAAGAGTTTCTCAAAGCATTGATCTACAGAAGTTTCTGAAAGTACCTACGCTGCCAAGTACTGAATTTCTGTGTCAAGGTGCTCTGATGATCAACACGCTAGAAGCACACAAGCTGCAGAAGACTCTGATACAACATAGTTCTGAATCTCATCAGAAGACTCTGATCTATTCAAACTCTGAAGAACTTGCTGAAACTGAAGACGTGTTTTCAAGAATGTATCCGTTGGAATCATTCAACGTCTCTTTCCTTATTTGTGCTAGACACACTTACACAGACAAAAAGGATTTTATCTGTGCCATCTATTTCAAGGAAAGGTCAGTACATGTGAAGACAAAAAGGCTCAGACCTTTTGGACTCTCTTTTCAACGTGGATAATTCAGTTGCCTATAAAAGGAGTCTCTCACTTCATTCTTCAGTTACACACTTTTGAGCTATACACTTGCTGAAAAGAAATCACATATTCTTAAGCTCTCATTCTTATTCTTCATAGAATCTTATTGAACTTAAATCTTAAAAGAAAAATCATTGTTGTGATTATAGCTTTATAGAAGCATTAAAAACTCTTGTATTTAATTTACATTGTTTGTAAAGGAATTTCCTTAAGAGGATTCAGTGTGAATCAGTAGCTCTTGAGAAGACTAAGAACTGTAGTTCTTAGGTGATACTATTGTAATCAGTTTGATTTAATAGTGGATTAAGACCTTGTTGAGAAAGGAAAATCACTCTGGAAGGGTGGACTGGAGTAGTTGTTTAACGAACCAGGATAAAAAAATTTGTGTGATTTATTTCAAGTATTAGTTTTCCAAACTTATTCAACCCCCTCTTCTAAGTTATATCTCACCTTCACTTTTCTTTTAACATACTTCACACTAAATTCATAATGGTTTTGTTTTTTCTTTCAACAATGCCATTTTTTAGGAGTATATGGTGTCATCACCTCATGCACAATTCCTTCTTTTGTGCATAGTATAGCGGTAAAAATTGTGAGCATAAGCTATTGATAACTTAACTCATAAAAAACGAGTCACCGTCGTACTTTTATTTTATCCAAAGGAAAGAAAAAAGAGCGAACAAAACCTAAAGAAGTTCTAAAACGAGAACAACTAAACAAAGATAAGGGTAAGGGGGTTGGTTACACAATGGGAAGGTGTTAGCACCCAAAATGTCTATAGTACTTTATAGGTTCCCTTTGAAATATCTATGCTTTTTGGTTTGAAAATGGTTTTCCTGTAAACGATTGGGGAGGTGAGAAAAGAAGTATTTTTTAATGTTTTTGTGTTTGACAAGACTTCCTGAGCCTCGTGCCTACGTACCCAAAAAGTGCAATGGAGGATCAAAATCTCATAGTTCGTGGTAAAAAATAACAAAATGATTTGTTTGGATTCATTTAAGATGAAAAGACAAGTTGTCATTTTAAGGAGAATACTACAACTAATCATCCACAAATAATGAGAACTTTGTATCACAAGGAGAATGGCTCCAACTTGAATAAAATCAACAAGTATGCCACTAACTGTCACAAGTGGAAAATAATAACCATCAGTACTATGAGGATAGGAGGATTACATATCAACTCTGAAAATGGCTCATGTCTAAACTTTATGAAAACTTTTAAAAGAAAAAATGCACAAAGGCATAAAATGATTGAATGAGTTTTTGTATTTTTTAAGTCTTTTGAAATGGTCAAAGTATGCTTAAGATATCTTAGAATTTATTAAAGCAAAGGTTTTGAAAATGCACTTGACATAGTCAAGGTTTTAGTTTGAAAGAAGAAGATTTTGTAAAAGAGAAAAGATTTTGAAAATTTAAGAATTGGAGGAGATGAATTGACTATCCTATTGCATAAAATTAAAGCTAAAGATAAAGAAAGATCTAACCAAGGAAAAAAAGTAAGCCCATGACATAAGTCAATCAAGAATTCTCTCCTTTAGGTTGAGCCTTGAGCAAGCCAAATAAGCAAATAGTAATCTACGCCTCATATAAAGTCATAATAACCAAGATGAGTCTTTAAGAGAATCCTTAAGTCAAGGGTACCAGATGAATCTAAGTAGGTCTTAAGATGTACTTCCAAGCTAAGGTCAAGATCTTAATTCTAAGTCCAAAACTCCATAATGCATAGGGTAGTAACATCAAGTCCATGAAAGTAACCAAGTTTTTTAAGAGGTTAATATTTATTAATGTCTTTAGAGAAGGAAAGTCCAAATGGACAAAATAAAAATAGCATAAGTATAAACATAAGTCCAAGTTCACAAAGAGAAAAACAATATGATAAAATGATATGAAATGCTAAAGTAAAAGTATAAAGTAAATGGGAATAAGTAAAGAGCATAAATTAAACGGCAAGTAAAGTAGATAAATAAAACAAAAGTTAGTGAGTTAGTGATTAGAAAAGGTAGGTCAATTTTTTTGTTTTTTGAGAACATCCAACTAGGCATCCACAAGCATGAAAATATGGTCTCATAAATTACCAAGAGAAGGGCTCTAACTTGGATAAAATCAACAAGTATGTCATTAGTTATGTTTGATAACAAGAGATACGATCTATTTCACACAATACCATGGAGACTAGGAGGCTAACAAACTCACTTACAAAAATGAATTAGTTCTCGATTTGGGACAAACTTAGCACTATGTTAAGAAATCGTAATTGGACTTATGTAGAAGTCACAATTATCTGAGGTCGGTCAACAACAATTTATGTGCTAATACAAGCTAAAGAAATGACATATAAGTCATCCTCCTAAAGCTCGCCACACAAAAAGAAAAAAGAGGAGTGGTCTCATCTTAATCAAGGACTTCCATCAATAATCAAAGGCAACCTATCACTACTCCAAAGTGAAGTGAGTGATCCAAATGATAACTTCAATAATATGTTTGAAGTAATGAAGATTCAAACATCTTTGATCATCAACAATCCATGATGCTAAAGATTTTCATTAACCAAAAGAAAAAAAAGATGAAGAATAGGCAGTAATAAAACCAAAACAACATATTGAATCAAAGGATTGATCAAGTTATCATCAAGATCAATCATCTATTTTGGTGGGTTAGAGTCTTCAGCCCATCAACACCCAAGATCCATTGAGCTTGATAAAACTTGACAAATTCAACCAAGATTCAAGTCAAACAACAATCAATAAAGGTCAATCAATATTAAAATGTAATAAAATGGATTAATATGAATAAAAAATGATTTTTAAAATGAAAATAAACATGAAAATGCAAATGATGCATCGAATAAGATCACAAATGAGCAAAAAAAATCCAGAAAATCATAAACAACTCAAGAATCATATACATTTTTTTTAGAATTTAAATATGCATAAAAATATTTTTTTAACTATTTAAAACAAGTGCAAAAAGAAGAAAACCATGAAAAATAGCAGATGACGAAATAAAAATGCTCAAAAAATAGGAAATATTTTTATGAAACTATGAAAACAAATTGGAGTGAAAATATTGATGTAGCTATTTTTTATGAATTTTTAAAGATAAATGCAATTTTAGAAAATAAAATCAGAAAATAATAAAAGAGAAAAAACAAGGCGCGTTGGATCAAGCCTCATTAATTGACGTGGCAGATCCAACGCACCTGAGGTGATAGAACACCATGGAACACGCACGGAGTACAACACAAGATCACATTTAAAATCAGCCAATAAAAACATTTCAAATCTCCAACGCTCCTGGCAAACAGTTACTTTAGGTCATGAGACTTATGTCATTATGATCATCTCATCAAGGCGGACTCAAATCCATCCTCCATTTTCATTTATTGAAAATGAGTGGGGAAAATTTTGGAGAAATGCATAAATGAACACTCAAACAAAAATTAAATGGCAAACTTAAGCAATCAATAGAAAATAAGTTAGGGGAATGATCAGCAAGTCAAGAGCTATATCGTAGCAACTTATTTGAAGTGATTTGAAGCTTATAACTACCTTGTTGAGAGGGTGATCGTAGGTTGAAGAAGCTTGATCTGGTTAGAGCAATTTAGAAGGTCTGTGAGCTTGATATTTGAACCAAAAGCGTCAGAGGATGGCGATGGAGGTATTAGAACAAAGATATTGGGTTGAAACTAGTTAGAATCCAAAACCCGATAGTGGAAATTTCAGGAAAAATTTAAAGTTCAAGCAGAGGCTCAATGACTCTCAAAAGCTTGGAAATGAAGGTAGTGAGTTCCTCTATTTATAGATGAAGATAATGAAATGCTGAGAAGGGTGAATTGAGTGGAAATTGAATGAATTTGTGCACACCTTAATCATGCCAAAAGTGTGACTTTCAAGTCATCAAAACTCAACCAAAACATGTGTTTCAAGTGCTAAAGAACTTCTGGATACTTGCTAAACTTGATTAGGCAGGAAATTGGACTCTAATTTGGCGTGAATTTGGAATTAGAACAAATAAAAAAATCTGATTATGGAGCTTTCTTTAGTTTCAAGTTACCATGTTCAACTCAATGGGGCATCCTACTCAAGAGGCTTTTTGGTCCCATTCTTTTTGCAATGTGTAGTCCTCATGGCCTAGTTTACTGATGTTGAGTAAATTAAAAGAAAGTATTGAGTATTGTATCCACAGAGACCGGCGTGATATTACAAACGTTCAATAGTCAATATGATTTTAAGCGGAAGTTTTGCAATATATTTGATTTGTAATTTACCAAATGTAAAAACATATAATTAATAAGGATAGTTTTCAGAGGAATAAGCTTGTTGGGATTGGATTTCATCCGCCGATTAAATATACAAATCACTGATCAATTATTCACAATTTAAGTATGTATCAATATCATCACGTATCGCTCACAAACAGAGTTTATGTCTAAACATCTAACGAGGATTCTATCTTATTGTTTAATCGACGATTTCTCATCCTATTAAACAATACGACAACATTAAGAATCGATACATTCGGTGAATATTAAACCTAAATCTATATCTAGCATTTAGAGTTTAATAGATGATTATCTTGGATCGAGATTAGAACTGTATTTCTCAATATCAATTTAAATCCATGGAGTTAAACAATAAAACAAAGATATCATCAATAACGATTCATAAATACATTTCATATAATTCCGTGATCAATGAGAATACATACTGTTTAGGTGAACTACAACCAATCCCAATAAGAAAGGGATTTAGCTATTCATGGTAGCTTGATACAAAATGGAGGAATTAAGATGAATCAGCATCAACGATGATTTCCCGACTCTCAATGCGTATCTAGCACATATCCTCACTTTCCCTCTCTTACTATCTATTACAAACTCTATTCCAAGTAATAATGTAAATTTATAAAACTGATGATCCCTCTAAGCCTTTGTTGTCTTCATTTTATACTGGTTGAGATGGGGGACTTTCGCTATGCAAAGTTTTGGTCGCTATGTGAAGTCAGCTTGCTTAACCTTGAAGGATTTTAAACTTCCCTTGGGAACCGCCATACTTCACTATGCAAATTATTCTCGCTTCTGCTTGCTTCAAGCGAAACTAGATGATTTTGATTATGTTTTAGTTCGCTTTGACTTTGCATCGCAACCTTCACTATGCGAACTATTTTTGCTCTTGCTCGCTCCCTCTTGCTTCAAGCGAAGTTTTGTTGATTTGGTTATGTTTCTTCTGATGTTGCTCGCTTCAACTTCGCATCGTGACCTTCACTATGCAAAGGAAAGTTCGTTATGCAAAACTTGCAGGGCATGGCTGATTTAGTTCTGTTTCTTTCTGTTGTTGATCGCTTCAAATTTGCATCACGACCTTCGCATAGCAAAAGTTGCAGGGCATGGCTTCTTCTTGGTTGTTTCTAATGTGTTCTTTTGTTAATTCCTATAAAACCATAACCATTCAAGAGTAGCATCCTTTTGGATCTTTTGTTAGTCAAATTTCATCTTAAATGTTAACAGAAGCAAGCATTTCGTTCGAGTTTTGAACGAGGATATAACAACTATTGGATTTCTATCAAATTCTCCCCAACTTAGTTTCTTGATTGTCCTTAATCAAGAGTATGGTTTTTTCAAGATTTGTTTTCAGGATTTTTCATCAAGTATTTGAAAGAACAATTTTGAAATATGAATGGTTCAAATGATTACTTGTCAAGCAAGAAACATGTTCAGCTGATTGTAGAATCAGAGCATGATTATGAATTCAAGTTCTCCCCCACAAAATCATATCATGTACTCAAAAATATAATGACACAACTCACTTGAATTTTCCTAACACTCTTCTTCATAAAAAGGGATGAAGACTTTCAAATCATATGGTGTTATGACTCTTATTTGATCACTTGGTCAACATCTGGATCTATTCATGTTTTCATCCAAACAATTCAACAACTTGAGCAAATGAAGGCATAAATCACATAGGTCTTGTGAAGGTTGTAATGTGGCCAGGTTTTATAAAGAGATGGTTTTTCTCCTAAAGCTAATTTTCAAAAATCTATCCACTTTTGTAACTTGCTTTGCTTACTTCACTCATTGCTTTATCACCATGATTTTTACTTTTCAATCTTTCATTTTTTTTCTATGATATCAATTCCTTTTGATTTTTATATCTCTTTTTCTCATTTTATCTTTCTTTTCTTTTTCTTTTCCTTTTGGCATCATCATCCATTTCTCCCCAACTTGTTTCTTTTCATGAGTGAAGCTCCTAATGATTCATATCTTTTTTGGTTTTTAGGTTGTGACAAGAGAATTTTGGATTTGATCATAACTTTTCTTAGTGATTTTGTATTTTTCAAAATTTGATCCATCCTTTGATTTTTCTGGTTTCAAAAAGGTTTCACAAATGCTCGCTCGCTTACTAGTTTTGAGGAGATTCTTTTTGGCATGGTGATTTTTCTCAAAATCAAACAATTTCCTTGGTCATCTTTATACATTTATAAAGCTCAAATGGAATTTTCGGATTGAACATGAATCAACCGAGTTAAACACAAGGACTTTGCAGTTTTTGTAAACAATGGAAGTTCACCTCACTTTTCTGGTTTTTGCTAAAGGATTCAAGCAAGTGTGCACAATATAAAATGAGACATGTTATGACTTTGTAAGAGAAAACAAAATTCAAAATTATGCTAACATTCTACAAAGCAAGTAAACATATACCTTGTTTGACTTTCATCTGATTTTTATCATTACCGTTCGCTCTTTCCTTGTTGAATGTTCAAGATACTTGAATTGGTATTTTCTCAAAATACCAAAAAAAAAACAGTATATGCTCATGATGAGGATAACAACATAATTATCAATAGCAGAGTTTCAAAACAACTTACGGCATACCAACCGTTTTTATGGTATGGACTACCGTCAAAAAGTTTCAAACGATTTCAAAATAAAACTAGAACTTAAACTACTACAATTGAAACTTAGAATTGAAAGCACTAAAATTGAAACTAGAATTAAAAGAACTGAAAGATAAAATAAAATGACTTACACTGTTGGGTTGCCTCCCAACCAGCGCTTGTTTAACATCATTAGCTCGACGCCTGTTTCAAGTAAAATCAAAGTGGTTTCTCTAAAATGAGCCAGGTATCTTTTCCACTATCACCTTGCCTTGCCTCATCCTTTTGTTATTTGGAACTAGCATCCATTTTGAAGTGTACTCCTTTGATGATTGGATGTTTAATGTCTTCAAACAAACTAAATTGGACTTCTTTGTCTTGCACTCTAACCTTCATTAATCCATCATCTACATCTATCTTTATTCTTGCAGTCTTTATGAAAGTTTGACCTAGAATTAGAGGCATGTCATCATTTTTCTCCATATCCATCACCATAAAATCAACAGGAAATAGAAACTTATCGACTTTAACCAATATGTTTTCAGTTATTCCTGATGGTCGGGTGATGGATTTGTTTTCTAGTTGTAATGTCATCTTTATATGTTTCATGTCCAGATCACCTACCCTTTTAACCAATGATAAAGGAATGAGATTTATGCTGGAATCAAGATCAATCAACGCATTTCCAACATTTACGTTTCCTATAGTAATAGGCAACGTTGCTCTTCCAGGATCAGTTTCTTTTTGTGGAAGAGTTTTCTGAATAACAACACTATAGCCAGCATCCATTTGAATTACCTCTTCATCTACGATTCTCCGTTTCTTTGTAAGAATTTATTTTATGGACTTTGCATATGTTGGGATTTGTTCCAGTGCTTCAGCCAATGGAATGTTAACTTGTAACCTTCTGAAAATATCTAGGAACTTTGTATATTGCCTTTCTTGGTTCTTCTTGGTGGGAGCATGAGGATACGGTAGGTGTTGTTCCAAATGTTTTTCTTTTGCTTTTCTTGTTTTCTGCTTGTCTTTCTCATTTTCAACTACCTTCTCCTTAATTTTTTTATCTTCTACTTCCTTCTCGTTTTCATCCTCTTGTTTTTCTCTTTTTTCAACCACAACTTTTTCTTTCTCCGTATTTTCATCAACTTCTGTTTCAATCATTATACCACTCCTTGTTGTGATTATGTTGCAATGTTCCTTTGGATTTGTTTGTGGGGGTGGCTGTGAAGGTACCTCCTTGTTGATCTTCCAGGTGCTTTGGAATTTGTCCAACTTAAGTTTCCAAGTTCCTGATCTAGGCATTCATATTCTTCTTATTTGTAATGGATAATTGCATGAATTGGTTGAACGTGTCTTCCATTTTGGATATTCTGTCTGGTTGCATTCTATGTTGTGGTTGTTGATGAAAGTCTTGATATTGGTTAGGCATGTTTGATGTTCCCGCTTCTTTCCTCCAACTTTGACCATAGTTGTTATTGTTTTCGCGTTGATAGTTTAAATTTCCTTGGTGCTGCTCGTTGTTGGTTTCCCATATAATTGACCTCTTCATTTATTAAAGGGAAAAAACATGTAGGATGGTCACCAATACATAATTCACATATGGCTACTTCATGTGGTTTAGCTGAGTCGTGCATCTCTTTGAGTTGTTGAGGAAGTTTGGAAATCTGCTTGGTCAATTCTTCAACTGTTTGAGTGAGCAGTTTGTTCTATGCTAGTATTGCATCATTTGGGCCTAGTTCTAACAGTCCTGGTTTCCTTTGTGTTGTTCCCCTATTATACTGAACTTGATGGTCATTGAGAGCCATACGATTGATGATAGATGCCGCTTCTTCTGCACTTTTGGAAAGTAACGAGCCACCGACAGTTGCATCAAGTAGAAACTTTGGTTGTGGTTGTAATCCGTTGCGGAAGATATGGATTTGTGTGAGTTCATCGAAGCCATGATTTATACATTTCTATAGCGTATACTTATAGCGCTCCCATGCTTCATATAAGGTTTCTGTTGCACTTTGAGCAAATGCGGCAATGACTGTTTTTGCATCCATGAATATGTTATATGGGAAGAACCGATTCAGAAAGTTTTCCTACAAAACATTCCAATTGGTCATGGTTTGAGTGGGTTGGTCCAGATACCAATCCTTTACTTTGTCTATTAGTGAGTATGGAAACAATCGCATGAAGACTGCTTCTTCTTTGGCTTTGGGTGCACCTAACGTACCAGCCAATTCATAGAACTTGGTGAGGTGAGTGTATGGATCTTCATGATCTAGGCCTGCAAATGAATTTGCATAAATGATCTGGAACAATCCTGTTTTCATTTCAGCTTGTCGGTTGGTTGGATTGTTGGTGAGGCGAGCCAGTCGTCTAGGGCTTCTTTGACACGGTCCTCCATTCATGATTTTATGCCCACCTTCTTCCGTGGTTTCTTTTGTTGGGTGTGTAGAGGTGGAGGCTTCTTTTTTTTTAGATATTTTTTTGGCTAGCTTTTTCTGCTTCTTTGTTTGTTGTTTGTTTTGTCGGATTGTTCTTTCGATCTCTAGATCAATAGGCAATAATTCTTCCGACTCTGTACCTCGCATACATAAAGCTTGCAATTTCTAGCCAAAACAATGTTAGAAGAAAATATATATACAGCTTTTAACAGATGTACAACTTAAAAAGATATCAATAGTTGATATGTTTGTAAATCTAAACGCCAGTCCCCGGCAACGGCGCCATTTTGATGTTGAGTAAATCAAAAGAAAGTATTGAGTATCGTATCCACAGAGATCGGCGCGATATTACAAACTTTTAACAATTAATATGATTTTAAGCGAAAGTTTTGCAAGATATTTGATTTGTAAGTTACCAAATGTAAAAAATATAATTAATAAGGATAGTTTTCAGAGGAATAAGCTTGATGGGATTGGATTTCATCCACCGATTAAATATGCAAATCACTGGTCAATTATACACAATCTAAGTATGTATCAATATCATCACGTATCGCTCACAAACAGAGTTTATGTTAAACATCTGATGAGGATTCTATCTTATTGTTTAATCGATGATTTCTCATCCTATTAAACAATACGACAACATTAAGAATTGATACTTACAGTGAATATTAAACCTAAATCTATGTCTAGCATTTAGAGTTTAATAGATGATTATCTTGGATCGATATTAGAACCGTATTTCTCAATATCAATTAAAATCCATGGAGTTAAACAATAAAACAAAGATATCATCGATAATGGTTCATAAATAAATTGCATATAATGCCATGATCAATGAAAATACATATTGTTTCGGTGAACTACAACCAATCCCAACAAGAAAGGGATTTAGCTACTCATGGTAGCTTGATACAAAGTGGAGGAATTGAGATGAATCAGCATTGACGATGATTTCCCGACTCTTGATGCGTATCTAGCTCGTATCCTCACTTTTCCTCTCTTACTATCTATTACAAACTCTACTCCAAGTAATAGTGTAAATTTATAAAATTGATGGTCCCTCCAAGCCTTTTCTGTCTTCATTTTATACTAGTTGAGATGGGGGACTTTCTGCGAAGTTTTGGTCGCTATGCGAACTCAGCTTGCTTAACCTTGAAGAATTTTAAACCGCCATTGGGAACCACCATACTTCGCTATGTGAAGTAAAGTTCACTATGCAAATTATTCTCGCTTCTGCTCGCTTCAAGCGAAACTGGATGAGTTTGATTCTGTTCTAGTTCGCTTTGACTTTGCATCGTGACCTTCATTATGCGAACTATATTTGTTCCTGCTCGCTCCCTCTCGCTTCAAGAAAAGTTCTGCTGATTTGGTTCTGTTTATTCTGATGTTGCTCACTAAAACTTCACATCGCGGCCTTCTCTATGCAAAGGAAAGTTCGTTATTCAAAAGTTGCAGGGCATGGCTGATTTAGTTCTGTTTCTTTCTGTTGTTGATCGCTTCAACTTCGCATCGCGACCTTCGCATAGTGAAGGAAAGTTGGCTATGTGAAAGTTACAGGGCATGGCTTTTTCTTGCTTATTCCTGATGTGTTATTTTATTAATCCCTGCAAAACCATAACCATTCAAGAGTAACATTCTTTTGGATCTTTTGTTAGTCAAATTTCATCTTAAATGTTAATGGAAGCAAGCATTTCATTCGAGTTTTGATCGAGGATATAACAACTATTGGATTTCCATCATTTAAAATGTGACGAGAAAGTATTCATTTATTCATTTAAGGAGAAATTTATGTTGTGTTAAAGTTGGCAAAAAAAAAACTAGTCACCATACTTCGAAAAATTCCAAGTCTTTTAGGCAGAAAATGACTTATAATGTTTCAACACTTTCCAAGGCCTTCCAAGCATAATTTGATCTTAATCCTTGAAGAAAGCTCGTAAATGGAATAAAAAAATATTATATTGAAAAATTAATCAGCTTCAAATGGTAAAAATTGAAGAAGTTGTCATCCTTGAAAGTTGGGAAAAAGTCACTTGAAAATAGGTCAAATTTCATAAGTCCAAATATCACCTATAATTTCTTCAAACTTTTGATGATCCTTTAAGCATAATTGACTCTTGTCATGTAAATGTAAGTTAAATAGGATATTTATAAGAGTTATATGAAAAAATAAGCATTCAAAAATATGGAGAATTGAAGGAATTATAGTCTTTGGAACTTTGACTTGCAAACATTGACTTTTTGGTTAAACCTTTTTGAATCAACTTGTGCACTTGGGATTTTCTTGATTTTCAAGGTACATGTATGATCTTATGAACTAAAAATAATATTTACTTGAATATCCTTTGATTAAAATGACCAAGGTTTAAGATAACTTGTCGAAGAAGGCATGAAAATAAACACATGAACATTTGACTTTTCTTGAGAAAAAAGCTACACAACCTTGAGGTATTCTTGATCCAAATGATATTGAGATGTTTTATGACCATAAACTTTGATATTAAAAGCCATGTATTGAGAGTAAAACTCTTTAGAATAAATGAATGTCTACATTGTGCCTTGAGGAGAACAAAGCCCTAGTTGAGGAACCAAACTTGAGGCCCTTGATGAGATGCTCTACCTTGCACAATAAACTTAAAAAGACAAGACATATATATATATATATATATATATATATATATATATATATATATATATATATATATATATATATATATATATATATATATATATATATATATATATATATATATATATATATATATATATATATATATATATATATATATATATATATATATATATATATATATATATATATATATATATATATATATTTGATTAGTGGTTAGAAAAACAATGAACTTATAAACATAAAGATAAAAACACACAAAATGGGTGCTTGGTGACCTCTTCCCAAGCAAAACCAAAGAGTGAGAGGGGGAGAGGAGCAAACACGTGATCTTGTTTGTGTACTAAAAATGAAAATGACATATGGGATCTTAGGGTTTGACATATAGTGCTTCGAAGTCTTCCGATACGTACTCTCTACCTCCATTTCTCCTCAAAGCCTTAATCTTGTAACCACTCTGTTTTTTGACCATTGCTTTGAACTTGGTGAAAACATCGATCATATTATATTTATTCTTGATTAAGTACGTTCACAACTTTATGTTGTAATCATCTATAAATGTAACAAAGTACTTGTTACCTCCAAGTGAATCTACCTGGAGATAACCATACATGTCTGAGTAGATTATTCCGAGAATGGATTTTGACTTGCTTCTTGCATCGTTACTGAAGTTATTCTTGTATTTCTTTGCTTGAACACATTTTTCACATAGCTGACCTATACTTACCAGACTACTCTTCATTCTAGGTATGTAAAGCACATTGGAAATTACTTATCTTTAACCATCCTTTCTCCTGATCAGAACATCACCAATACCTTTGATATATAGGATATTATTTTTTGCAAGTTTTACCTTGTTTTTCGACGAGGTACTGATGTTGATAAACCAATCTTTTCTTCTAGTCATGTGCAACGAACAACCTGAGTCAAGATATTATTGATCTTTGAATCTTTCTTCTTCTTTGGTTGTGACCATTAGCATCAATTTGTCTTCTGCAAGCTTTGCATCACTTTCTTGATCTTTCTTGTCTCCTCAACATTGACTTGCATAATGACCATACTTTTTGACAATTGTAACATTGAATATGACTTTTATCAGGGTTTTCGTCCATCGCCTCTTCCTCTACCTGCACCTCCACCAATTCCAAAAAGGTCTAGAACTAAAGTTCAAGCAAGCAAGGCTTTTACAGCTGGTGTCTTGAGTAAGAAGGCCAAAATCTCATCTGATATGGGTTCATCTTCTCTAGCTAAGCTATGGGGTAATGTTTCTCATTTATTGCCTGGGGATAGTTTGCAAAAATACATAGACAGCTTTTTTTACAAATTGGTAGACCTTAAGTATTATGTGAATAGTTCTGTTGAGAATGAGTTGAAAACCAAATTTCTGAAACTGTTAGCTGACAATAATCTGTCAAAATTCATTGGCATGAGTAGGAAGTTTAACCGTGATTATGTTAAGGCATTTTACTGCAATCTAGAACTTACCTTTGCATGTTTGCAGAGTAGATTTAAGGATAGAGTTATGAAATTTAGTTACTCTGATTTCATCAATTATTTTTGTATGAGAAGTGAAGATACAAATGTGTCTAATTCAAAAGGAAAAGATTGTGAAAAAGTTTATTTTGTTTTGGATATTTCTAAATGTGTTTGTAAACATATGGAAATGTCAAACTTGCGGATAAGTCAAATCAAGTTTGGTATGAGGTTGATTCATTGGGTTATAATGAATATTTTGGCTAGGAAACCATGTAACTCTAACAGGGCTGATGACAATGACCTGTTATCGATGGTGTGCCTTATTTACAACATCAAGACATACATAAATGACTGAGTTAGATTCATCTTTGATAGGATGGTCTATTGCAGGGACAATCCTAAGAAGGTTATCTTTTTCTCCATTTTGTTATGATAATCTTGCAACTTAATGGTATTGAGTCCAAGGAGGAAGATCTCAGTGAATCTCCAAAAATTCTGGATTATGGTATCGTGTTGAAGATGACGTACGACAAGGATTTGAATGGTGATTATTACTACTTAGAGGTTTCTGGAAGAAGAATTTATAATGATAAGATTGTTGAGAAGGAATCTCCTGAGACTACTAGTCTATCCACTATTGGTGGAAGTAATGTTGCTGCTTCTACATTTGTTGATGTGAAGGCGCTTTTGGATGATATGTATCAAAAGCTTCTTGCAAATAATCAGATCAGGGAGGATTATATCATGGCACATATTGATATACTTGCCCATATGGGAGAGGAGAACCAGGTGAAGATGACGGAAAAACTTTTTGCATCAGAAGGACGTCTAGCTCGTCAGAATGAACTTGTGAAGAGCTCAATTAATTAACTAGGTGGTAACAACTTCATATTCCATCCCAACACTGTTGGAGCAAGTATTCCTGTTCCAGAAGACTCTGTTATTGCCACTACACCTCCTCCAACATCCATTGGTTTTGTTTCTAGTGATTTTGTGTGATGTTTCATATCATTTCATGTCATGACATTTAGCATATTTAGTTTTATTTTATGTCCATTTTGGTTTGAAATATGTTGATGTGGTCTTTTGATCTTTGGTTTATCAAAACAACTTTTGTGAATCGTATAATTTTAATTCATGTTGTTTTGGTATTTATGTTATCCGCTCAATTTCTATTTTGTCTTATTACCTTTTTCATGTTGTTATTTGTGTTATATTCCTATATGTGATGTGTATGGTTATGTTCATGACTCACTAAGTGTGGCATTTAGTTTTGACTTTTATGTTAGCTTGGATTCTTTTGTGCATTTTTTTGTCTGGTTCTCTCCTGTTTGATATTTGAAAAAGGAAGGAGGTAGCTGAGATATTCTGATACTTACGTGCATTAAGTATTTAATGTAGGGTTTTTTTACAACTTATATGACTCAAAGGAAGTATTGTGCGATAGTCATCAGTTTGACTAATGTTTCATCAAATTCCAAATTTCGCACTGGCTTATTTCATCAACAATAATCCATAATTTTTCCAAACATCAAAAAGGGGGAGACTGAAAGCACATTGTATAATTTGGTATTGTTTACATTCTTTAAGTGTCTATTGAATTTTGATGTTTTAGAATTTGATTATTGTTTCACTGTGTATTTGTAATTTGTATGCTATTTCATTTGTGTGATTGTAAATTTTCTTTCCATTTGTAATTTGTTTGGTTATGTAAATGTACCACTAAGAATCCTTTGCATTTCATATTGTATTCAGTTGATCCTTGCTAGATATTTTATTTTAGAGCCCATGAAAGTTACTACTTTCTCTTTTCCACATGAGTAGCTTAAATCACAAGTTAGAGCATTTGAATTTTGATGTTTTTGGTATTTGATTCGGATCATGTTTAATATTTGATTCAAATCATTCACCTGTTGAAAATTGGAATTACTTTCTGGATCATTTGATTTGGATCAAGAATTGAATGTGATTCGAATCACAATCCCATTTGATTCGGATCAAGTAAAAATAATATTTTGAATCATTTTCCTTAAAAAGAATCTTTTTTTTTCTGTCTAGATTGATTCGAATCTGTTGCACCCCAAATTTTGACCCCTTAGATTCTCATTATCATTTTAGGAGCATACTCATGAACTGTCTAACCTTAATCCAGTGCAAGTCTGTCTTTGTCAAATTGCAGATGAATCAGGGTTTCGTGCAGTCAAAATCAAAACTTCAGGGTTTGTGATTAGTCAATGTTTTGGGCTCATTCAAATAAAAAACAAGGTCAAGGATATTACATAATGTCAAATGAGAATCCAATTTGAAGAAATCATTTCAGAATCAAGAACAGTGCAGTCTGGAGGCCCCGATTAGGGTTTTTAACTAGTAAAAGTCAACTGTGGTTTGACTTTGATGTTGGAAGGTGTTGTAATGGTGGGATTGAGGTCCATGAAGTTCATGTAGCTTATTAAAGTTCATCCAAGAAGTTTCAAAGTCTCAGGAGGTCCGGAATGTCAACAGGCGACTCGGTAATCACCGATCGGTCGTACGGTTGACCGAAAAGTCAACTCTCCAAATTTTATGAATTGGACTTCAAGTAGTGAAACAAAGTTGTTCCTTATGTCATATTGGACTTGCATATCAATTTTCATGACCATTGGATCAAGGATGAAGGAGTAATCGAGAAATCGGGAAATTAGGGTTTTGAAAAGGGCTAAACCATAACTCCTTAACCACACATCCAATTGAGTTGGTTCAAAGCTCATTTGGAAGCTCTTGACAAGTCATACAAAAGTCCCTAAGTGGTCCATGATCAGAAAATGCATAGATTTTGAGTTATGGTCAAATTCATTTCAAGAAGGGAAAATGACTTAGGAAAATTTCACTTTTTAAGCTCATTTTTAGCAACTTTGGAGGGCTTCTTGGCCAAGTTACTTTGAGAAATTGAAACTCACGAAAACATGAATGTTTTAGAGCTATGTGAGGGATTTCTAAATTGTACTAGAACATCTCAAGAGGAGTTATGAGCAGAAAGTTACATAGGTGCAAAGTTGAGGGTTTCACACTTTAGTCCCACATTGGCCAATTTTCAAGAATGACTTATTTCACTAATTTTGCCAAATTTTCTTGATCCAATTTGTTGTATGTGATATATCATATATGTGTAGCATGAAACAAGAGAAAGTTATGCAGAAATAGCCCAAAATCAAAGGTTTGAGTCCATTGCCTTGCAAGTGGAGCAAGTGGACAAGTTACACTTCCAAGCATGAGGTGTAAAGTGGAAAGGCTGTACCAGCCCCTTCCCTATGATCTATAGGCTGCAAAACACATCAGAAATCATTAAGGAACTTTGAAAAAATGGTCTTGCAGCAGAGCAAGTGGAAAACCCTTCAAGGGAGGTTTGTTTCAAAAAATCTTAAAGCTTGCTTCATGGTGAAGAAAGGTCTCTAGCAAGCACCTCAATCCATTTCTCTATAAAAGGAGGACTCATTCGCCTCATTAAACACACAATTCATCTGATAAGAATCATAGAGAAGCTCTGTTACCACAATTCCCACTCCTTGCACCAAATTCTCAAAAGTCACAAAATCCATGAAAACACCAAAAATGGTCATGAAGTGAAAATTGCTCAAAATCATTTCTGCCCTTTCCAATACCTCAACCACCCTCCACACAACTTCTAAATAACATATAGAAGGGGTGTAATCCATTAAACCACCAAGAAACCTTAGAAATCAAAAATTCAACTTCCTTCCCACACTACTTTGACCAAATCCACAAAACTTGACAAAACTCATTCCACATAGCATCTTGGCATTCTAATGGCATTTCTCAACTGTCCAAGCAATTAACAACCATTGGAGAATCTTGTTTTTACATTTGGCATCAAAAGTACACATTGCTTAAAATTGAAGAAAAGTTCAAAGGCCAAAAATTGAAGCAAGAAATCTCTGGTTTTCTCAACTGATATAGCCTGCTCATAAGGGTCTACAAGAGGTATGTGGTTGGTCTCTATTAGCTTTTGCATCATTTTCATCCTTGTGGCATTTGTGTGTGAAGTTTGAAGTTGTGAATTGTTGTTATTTTAGCATAAACACTTGTGTTTGGTGAATGTAAGGTTTCAATCTTAGAATGTGGTTTAGATGTGTTTCTGGTTTAGTTTTAATGTTGGTAGGATGAGAATCCTTGTTGTACTACCAAAACAGAATTTGGAACTTCACATGCCTTGTGTAACAGGTTACAGCCAACATGACATTTTTTTTAATAAGAGCTTTTTTTGAAACATTTTGTGCCTTGGTATCTATTGAATGTCATAATAGCAAGTTGTGTATATGATACATGTATTCAAAAACTGCTTGAACTGGATTGTGAGGTTTCTACTACCAGTCTGCATTAGGTGTCCTATACCAAACAGTTTTTGAAAGCTTCTCATTACTGTTTCTCACTTATTACCACACGTGTGTTGGATGTTTGAAATTGGTTTGCTTTGATTTGGCACAAAATATAATTTGCCACCCCCAACTGTTCCACTTCACAAAAAGGGATTGATGCACTTACACACTACCAACTATCTTGCTGTTATGAGCTATTGTAACTGAACTGGTTGTAAGGTTTCATCTAGTGTCTCATTCATAATGATTAGAATACCAACATCAAAACAGTCTGGTCCTTTGATCCCTATATTCATGTTTTGTTGATATGCTGCTACATGTGAACATTGCTGTTATGAGTTGTTGAGAATATGCTTTGAATTATTCCCTTGAACCACTAAGTTTCTTCTTCAAATTGATGAATTGGCACTAACATCAAAAGTATTGTATTACATGGATTTGTTGCTCATTCTTCATTAGCTGTCATGAACTTCTGTCAAGCATAACAGGGGGCATATCACTTTCTGCATAATCTTTGAAACCAAACATTGTTATCCTTTGTACATGCTTGTATACGCATTTAAAAAATGTTTGGATGCTCACATTACCATTTCTGTGCTTAACACTCAGTTTCACCATTGACTTGCACTCCATAATCACACAAAGCTACACAAATGCCACTTTTTTGCATCAAACTGTTTTTCACTCAAACTCACATTGGAGCACCTCTTAATCATCATTCTAAAACTGTTGGCATAAGTTTCTACTTCTAAAGTTGGCTGGCCTGAAATCTCACCTTTCAAAGTGCATGTTTCTTCACAAAAGCAACACCTCACATACCACTTTCTTGCACAAACTTATTTTCACTCAAACCACTTCACATACACTTCATATTAACCATTTCTAGGATGTTGGCATAATCACTTTGCACTAAAACTCTTTGCATCAAAATATCACTCTTCAAAAGCTCATTTTCTTCACAAAGTGACATATCACACACCATTTTCTACAACAGTTGGTTTTGAATTGAAATACTTGATCTAGCACTTCATATTTATCATTTATAATGTGTTTGTATAGTCATTTGAAGTTAAAACTGATTAGAACACACATCACACACAAAAATGCATGATCACACACAAAGAATGCACTTTGAATCACCAAATTTCAAAACAGTCAATACAACCTTTAAAAATCATTTGAAACTCATTCCTTAACTTGTGTTGGAGGTGTACAGAAGGTTGTTATGATCAATGGTTACCTTGAACTTGAAATACCTACTTTCATGCATAATTTCATGTCAACTTTGCATCTTGTATGTGACTTTTCATAACAGTGCATTTTTAACCACAAAATTGACTTGAATTCATCCATTACCATTTATCTATGATGTGTGCATGGTTGATATGTTTTGAACATGAGTGTGTGAGGCTATACATATCAAAATGCATCTCATTACACTTCAATACAGCAGCTGTCGAATTTTGCAGTGGGTTTATAATTTTTGAAAACTAAGACCACCATTAGATTCCTTGTTTGATTCTACCCCAAATCCATATAAATTTTGTTCCATTCCGATAAACGGTTAGGGAGATACGATACAAAACGTAAATGCCCAGTTATGTGTGTTCTTGCCCAGCCATAGTGTTAAGTTACCATTATAATTAATTAGGGGTGGCTTCATCAATGGATGTATAGCCACCCCAGTGGTATGACCATGCGCCTTTCACCCCTTGTTCCTGAGTTCGACCCCTGAGGAGGGCAACTCTTTTGTTTAATTTTGTGATTTTTTACCAAAACTTCAAAAATTCGTATCTCACTCGTTTTTCACCCGTTCTTTTTTTGTTGTGCTCGTATTAATGTGTAATTTCACGCCATGCTTTTACTTTTCATGTTTGCATTTTTTATCACTTAGTTTGTTTATATGCAAATGTGGGTGTTTTCGCGATCGTTCATGTAATTGCAGATAAATGTGTATGTGTTTCCCTTCAATATTTTTATTGAAAATTGTTTGAATCCATGCCCATATATGATATATAACATGCTAGGATTTATTTCTTAGTTGTTACCATTTTCATCTGTTGATTTTCTTCAAGTGCGAACCGCTGTTGCAGTATCGGTTATTTCATCTGTTAAATGTTATCATCATGTTTCATTCTCACCATCTCTTATTATTTAATTGGTTGTAACCATGATCATGCTTTACCTTGATTGTCATCTTGTTTAGCATTTTATTTTCTTTTATCCCCAAGCGACGAAACTCGTTAGTTCTCGTCCAAGTCGTCTCCCCATTTTCCCTCCAAAGGAAGGACTGTCCATTTGAACCTCGATGTCATGGATAACTTATTCAATCACACCCTTGACTTTGTTAAGTCATTTTCACCCTAGCTTAAAAGCCATTAGACTTTGCTTTAAGTTTAAGAAACCCACCTGTACTAGGAGTGTTCTTCAACTAGAACCCTAGGAAAGAGTTCGTCAAACTCTGTGTAAGAATCATCGTCGTGATTTCTTACTTTCCCCTTTTTAATACAACTTAGATTAGGGAGTTTTGTCAAACTCCACACAAACATTGTCATTTTTGTTCCCATTTGAACCTTGATCATCATCAATTATTCTTTTCCCTTGTGAGGCGAACTACGATTGCTCTGATTCTATCTTAGTCAGGATACGTAGGCAGAAGATGCAACGTCTTTGCGAGAAAACTTAGAAAACCACTTAGGCCTTTATTTATCTTTATCTTATCTCAAACCACAGTACATATTTCACACTTAGCAAGAAATCGAACAAAAGGTTCCTGTAGAGTACTACAGATATTTAAGGTGCTAATACCTTCCCTAGATATAACCAACCCCCGATCCCTGAATCTCTTAGTGTTGTTTTACATCGCGGAAAAGGGTTTTCTTTCTTTAGACCTTTCCTTTGGATAAATTAAAGATCGGTTGTAAAAGAAATAAGGTTCAAGTTAATTAATAGCTTGATATCCAATTTTCACCGCAACAGAAATGGCGACTTCACTGGGGATTTTCCTTTTGTTTTGAGGGTTTAGCCTATCTTGTTTGAATACTTGCTTATTTGTGAATACTTGTAAATATGTGCATATGTGCTCTGTTGGTTCTTGGGGACTTTGAATGGTGAGACAACACTATACCCGTGTTTAAGCATACTTATGATAGGACGGTGGTATATTCAAGGAGACTTATAGGGAGTTGATTCCCGACCAAGTTGACTTGAGAAAACCACCACTCAGTAGAGGCCCTTCTGAGAGTTAGTATTGTTGATCGAGTATTCGTGAAAACAATGCTACTTTCTACGTAGGAGCCCGTGATACTGAGGACCTTTAGATTACCTTTTCCCCCACTATGGATTTATTAGGATGTAGTGTGATGACTATAAGGAAGTAATTCCAAAGTATTTGATACGCGATACTACACTTGGACGAGACTCTATTGAGAATATTATCAACCACCAAGTATTTGGGAAATCGATAATATCTGAAAGATGGGTCGAAGACTTCGGGAACTCTTTTAGAACCTTGTTCTGCAGTTGTGGGAACCTTAGTACATACCTTTGGGGAGGGTAGACCTTGACTCCTTGCTCATATTCTCCAAACCAGAAACCTTGTCTGTTTACTTGTGTAAATCTGTGAATATGTGATTACCTGTGTTTGTGCATTCATGCATCCATAAACATCATGTCATAAAAGTTTTATGGAACTCAGAGTCTCTTATTTATAAAATATCAGGGAACATCATGGACAATGGAAAAAAGAAAACTATAAAGTACACTTACAAAAGCCCTAATGTGGATGAGATTGAAAGGTTGAGCACTCTGATCACAGATGTAGAAGGGTTCAAGAGCAGGTACGGGAATTTGTTGTCTCTACTGAGAATGAAGAAGAGAATAGATTTGGGACTCCTTTCCACATTACTCCAGTTCTATGACCCACTTTATCACTACTTCATATTTCCTGACTATCAGTTAGTGCCGACACTTGAAGAGTATTCCTGTCTGATTGGGTTACCCATCCTTGATGCATCTCCTTTTCCCGTCATGGAGAAGGACCCTAAAGAGGAAGAAATTGCTAAAGCCACACGTATCGGGTTGGTAGACATTCAGAAGAACATGGTTACTAAAGGAGGGATCTTTGGGCTGACTGCAAAATTCTTGATTGGGAAAGCTCAGTATTATGCCGATCACTTGAGTATGGATGCTTTTGAGGCTATTCTAGCCTTGCTTATTTATGGGATCTTTCTGTTTCCGAGCTTTGATAACTTTGTGGATCTCAATGCCATCAAAATATTCTTGAAGAAGAATCCGGTACCTACTCTACTAGCTGATGCTTACCACTCTGTTCATCTAAGAAATCTTCACAAAGGAGGGATGATCGTCTGTTGTGTTCCGTTGTTGTATAAATGGTTTGTTTCTCATCTACCCAAAGCCCATACTTTTTGGAGAAAACGATGGTGGTATGAAAAGATTATGGCTCTTACTCACTCCGATATTGACTGGTACAGCCGTAGTTACGATGGAATCAAAATCATTGATAGTTGTGGAAGCTTCGGGAATATACCTATCCTTGGTACAAATAGGGGAATCAGCTATAACCTCGTGCTTGCTCGTCAACAACTTGGTTATCCGCTGAAAGACAAACCCTGCAGTGCTCACGTAGAAGGTATTTTCTTCATAGGTGTTTCAGAATTAAAAGATGAAATTCTCAAAGCATGGGGGCATATACACAGGAAAGGAAAAGAGGACTTGGGAAGACCTAACTGCATCTCTTTTGAACCTTATCTCCAATGGGTCCGAAAGAGGGCCATTCAGTTGAAAATGCCTTATCCTCCACAAAAGCCTATGGTCTTAATAGAAGAACAGTCGTTGATTTTCATGTCTGAGGAAGAGAAGTTGAAGATTTCTCTGAGGAAGTCATAGCAGACGGAGGTATCCTGGAAGTACAAATATCAGGTGGCTATGGAAGAGAACGAGGAACTCCGCAAACAACTTCAGTTGAAAGAAGAGGGAGCAGTTGCAAGCAAGAAGAGGAAGGCACAGGAAGATGCATTTTATTCCAACCATCAATCAACTCCTTGGAAGGCTATGGTAGACAAACTCATCCTTGAGAAAGCACAGGTGGAAGAAGAGCTCAGAAGAATCAAGAAGAGAGAGGACTTTCTTTTAGAGCATATTGAGTTGTAATGTTAGGGCTTTTGTAAGATGTACTAAAATCTTTTGTAATACCCCTTTGAAAAATCAATGAAATGATATTTTGGTAAATTTGAGTTCCATAAAACTTTTGCATTTACATTTGCATTCTCATTATTTAAACATTCAAGGAAATAAAGTTTATTTTGCAGATATTATCACAATGAATTCGGGAAAGAAAACAACCACAGGAGGTATGTTCCAAATCCCAGATCTGGGAAATCTTAGAAGACTAGTAGGGTTGGTAGAAGATTCTGAAACATTCAAAGAAAGATATGGGAATGTGTTGCCTCTACTAGAGATCCAAGTCGACGAAGAAATGTTATCAGCACTCGTACAGTTCTACGACACAACCTATCACTGTTTCACTTTCCCAGATTACCAACTACTCCCAACCTTGGAAGAATACTCTGCACTGATGGGGGTGAGCGTTACTCCTAGATCGTTCTCCGGACGAAAAAGAACTCCAAATGAAGAAACCATTGCAGATCTCTTGAACCTAGAAGTAACTGAAGTACGTTCTCATTTAACTACCCGAGGGAGCATGTATGGTTTACCAGCAATGTTCTTGTTTGAAAAAGCCCAGATCTATTCAGAGGCAAAGAGATTGGAAGCATTTGAAGCCATTCTGGCTTTATTGATCTACGGACTCTTCTTGTTCCCAACTGTCAACAACTTTGTGGAAGCAAACGCAGTCACTCTTTTTGAGCTCAGAAATCCAGTACCTACACTGTTAGCTGATACATATTTCTCCATTCATCGTAGTAGTCGTCGTGGAGGTGCACGAGTTGTATGTTGCGCTACTCTTTTCTACAAGTGGTTTATTTCACACTTGCCGAGGTTACCTGCCCTTTGGGATCGACGGAATGGGCTCTCCTGGACTGAAAGGCTGTTATTACTCAAACACACCGACATCAATTGGTATGACCCCATCTGTGGAGGGATACCTATGATTCAGAGTTGTGGAGATTTCCCGAATGTCCCACTCATCAGCACCGAAGGCTGCATCAGCTGCAATCCCATCTTAGCTCGCCGTCAGCTGGGTTACCCGATGAAAGACGAACCGGACTTCGCTCTCCTGAGAAGCTTTTATATTGAAGAGGGAAAGGATCGAGTTTTCAAGGCTCAGATTATATATGCTTGGCGCCGTGTCAACACTAGAGGGATGACTGCATTGGATTACCCTGACGTCACTGTTTCTGAAACTTACTTGGCATGGGTAAAAGAAGCAGCATTGAAGATGTTCTTTACCAGTTTCGAGCCTCATCCAACAAAGGTCACCCTAATATAAGAATTGAAGGCTGCTCTAGCCAAAGCCGAGGAAGAAGGGAAAAACTGGAGAAGTAAGTATTTCATGGCAATGCAAGAAAAGGAAGAACTTCAAGGAGTAGTACGTCAAAGTGGAAGAAAGAATCAGTCTGAAGATGAAGGACCATCCAGCAGAAGGATCTAGAATATTTTGATGTTGTTTTCTGTATTTTGTAAGCAAGAAGCTTGTATTTCCATTTCCAGTTTGATGTTGTAAACTCTCCAATTATCATCAATGAAGATTTGTATGTTTCCCCGTTGTTATAATATTTGCAAATAGAGCTTTTATCTCCTTGAATGTTTAAATCTACATTTGCATGTCCGCATTTCATAAGCATCACATACGCATGTTCCTGAGTCGTGTCTCATTCCTCTGTCTTGTCTTCAGAATCACACTGAGACCTCGCCATCAGTACAACACACGAGCCCAAACTCTCTTAAGGATGGAAGAAAAGAACTTATATGTAGACATAATCGACAATGAACTCGGAGAGCTCCGAGGAGGCATGGAACAGATCAGGGAAGCCTTACAAGTCATTCGTGCAATGTTGGACACTCAGGCCACCGTTGTCTCTGAAATCACTGCGGATCCAATCCCGACGGCTGTTACTATTGCAAATGTGCCAACCTATGGGTTACCTCCAGGCTTTGTACCTCCACCAAGAGTCACTCAGCAGACAGTTTCCCTAGGGGGAGAAGTCCCTCAGGCAATTCCTACATATACTCCAGCTGCTATACAGATTCAGGCACGCCCTGTGTTCCACAATCCTCCACCAGTATTCGAAGGTCTTGAGGGGTATGAAGAGGAGAATGAGTCACATGAGAAGTTAAGGGAAATTTTTGAAACTATAGGGAGAAAGATCCGAGCGATGAAAGGAAACGATACCTTTGGCACTGACGCCAGAGAAATGTGTTTGGTATCTGGACTAGTAATACCGCCAAAGTTCAAAATCCCAAATTTCGATCAGTACTCAGGAGCTACTTGTCCACGAACTCACTTAATCATGTACTATAGAAGAATGGTTGCGCACGTTGAAGACGACAAGTTAATGATCCATTGCTTCCAAGACAGTCTAAAAAGAGCTCCAGCAAAATGGTATCTAAGTCTAGATCAATCAAGAATCCACAGTTTTTAAGATTTGGCTGATGCATTCATGAAACATTACAAATATAATATGGATATGGTGCCTGACCGAAGGCAGTTGTTGAGCATGTCCCAGAAAAGCATAGAATCATTCAAAGAGTACGCTCAGCGGTGGAGAGAAACAGCGTCCTAGGTAGAACCACCTCTAAGCAAGAAAGAACTGACAGACTGGTTTGTTGACACAGTGAGACCAAAATTCTACGAGAAAATGATCAGCAGCGTGTCTGCAAGTTTTTCAGACATTGTGGCCGTGGGAGTGAGGGTAGAATTGGGAATGAAAAGTGGAAAGGTAGCCAGCAGCTCCAGCAGTTCTAACAACAGCAGTATTAAGAAAGTCAGCAGTGGGTTTCACAAAAAGAAAGAAGGTGAAACAAATGCCGTAATGGGAAGAAGAAATCGTACTGTGAGACCTCCATATCAGCAATATCAGTCGCCTCAACAAAGTTTCATCCAGCCAATCCAACCTAACTATGTTCAACAGTTTCATCAACAAAGACCTGTGTACCCGGTACAGTATGCCCCGCAGCAGTATGTGGCAGCTGTGACCCCAGCATTCAACCATTCCATTTCAAACTATCAGTCAGGGCGACCAGCACCCATGTATCAGCAAAACCAGCAAGGGCATCAACGAGCGCCCAATGCTCCGCCCTTTCAACAGAATCAGCAGCAGAGGGTACCACAACCCAGACAACAATATCAGAACCGGAGGCCGACCACAAAACCTCCACTCCTACAAATACCAATGACGTATACTGAGTTATATCCATCTTTGGTCCATCAGGGTTTGATCACGACAAGACCGCTTAATCCGGATACCACATCTCCACATTATAACCCAAATGCCCATTGTGCTTTCCATGAAGGTGCTGCCGGCCACGACTTAGAAGGTTGCTTTGCCTTAAAACATCTGGTAAGAGAGTTGATGGAGAAGAAAATCTTGTCCTTTGATGATGTACCACCAAACGTCAAAAGTAACCCACTGCCAAACCATGGAGGGGGTCAATGCCATTGAAAAGTCAGATGAAGAGATAATTAATGATGTGTCAAAAATCAGAACGACATTGAAGACATTGCATGATAAGTTGACAGAAGCAGGGTTGTTGAGAAGTTTTCATAACAATTGTGAAAAATGTACTGTTAGTTCCAGTGGATGTGATGTGATGCAGGAAGATATACAAAGATTGATAAATGAGGGGATGTTACAAGTATGTGGTAGAAAGAAGAGGTTTCTGTAATAGAGCCAGTTTTCGACCTGTCCAGGAAAAGAGAGAAAGTTCCAGTGTTTAACAGGGGTGCAAGGCCAGTTTTCAATAGAGCTGCTATTGGTCAACCGCGACCAATCGTAGTTCAAAAACCAAGACCGTTCCATTATGACAATACAAGAGCTGTTCCATGGAGGTACGATGTGGCCGTGGTGGACAAAGAAACGAGAAAGGTTGTTCAGAAAGATAATCAGAAAGATGTGACCAACATTGCCGGCACTAGCAAGATGACCCGCAGCGGTCGGATCTATCAACCAAAAGTATTAGTAGCTATTCCAAAAGAAGTTATTCCTGCTGTGGTAATCAAAGAGAAAGAAGCTCCGAGCATAGAAGAGGAAAATGATGAATTTTTGAGAATTATCTGAAGAAGTGATTATAAGGTGGTAGATCAGCTTCATCAGACGCCAGCAAAAATCTCAATTTTGTCACTTTTAATCAATTCGCCAGCTCACCGAGAGGCATTACAGAAAGTATTGAGACAAGCACACGTAACCAAGGATATTTCACTCGGGCAGTTTGATTCAGTAGTGGCTAACATCACGGCGTGCAATACTTTAAGTTTCAGCGATGCTGAGTTACCGAAGGAAAAACGTGATCACAATCGTGCACTACACATATCCATCAAATGCCAAGAAGATACTTTGGCACGAGTACTGGTCAACACAGGATCCTCGTTAAACGTGTTACCCGCAAGATCACTGTCCAGATTAGCCTATACTGGGGCAGAGATGAAACCAACCTCATTAATTGTAAAAGCTTTTGACGGCTCAAGGAGGACGGTCATCGGAGAAGTAGAATTGCCGATTTTGGTGGGAACCCATGAATTTAACATTGTATTTCAGGTGATGGACATAAATCCAACTTATAGCTGCCTACTGGGACGCCCGTGGATCCATGAAGCAGGGGCGGTAACTTCTACCCTGCACCAAAGAATGAAGTTTGTGGTAAATGATAAGCTAGTAATTGTTCATGGTGAGGAGGAATTAATGGTCAGTAATCTTTCGTCGTTCCGGTACATTGAAGCAGAAGAGGACGCGCTAGAGACGTCATTCCAAGCACTAGAAATAGCAAACGCAGTGATAATAGAGGAGACGGTGGCAAAAACTGGTCCAACTTTCGCATCTGCTCAAAGCGCCAAAGCTACGCTGGAAGAAGGCACTCCCGCGGGATGGGGAGAAGTCATTGAGGTAAAGCTGAAGATGAACCACCAGGGGTTGGGTTACAAACCAACTCAAGGTGAAGAACCGATGCATGACAACAGCCGGCCAAAGGCTATTCAAGAAATATTCGTCAGTGGCGGTTTTCAAATCAACGCCGTGGAAGGAAGTCTTGAAGGTGAAGACATAGGACAACTAGTGTATCATGACGAAGCTACTCTGAACAACTGGGAGGCTATCGAAGTTCTTGTAGTTTTTCCCGAGTTAAAGTAATTTGTTGTTTTCTTTCTTTGTTATTGTCTTAAAATCTCCATAGCCATGCCCAAGGCTATAGGAATGTTTTGTAAGGGCCCCATGCTTTCAAAGAAATATCAATGAAAATGGACTATTTTGTTAAAATTCCTCGTGTTGTTCCTTTTACCGTCTTTTTGCTTTTACTTTGAAAGAAAAATGGCAATACAAAAAACCAAAAATAAAAAACAGTTTTCTCTTTCCATATGCGTTGCATTTGTTGTTGTGTGTTTTAATAAAATAAACCCTTCCAAACATGCAGTGATAACCATAAACCCATTGAAACCTGTGACCTTGCATTCCCTCCAGACTTGGATTCACCAATTTACCAAGCTGAAGACGAGGATGAAGACTGTGAAATTCCTTATGAACTGGTAAGATTGGCCCAAAAAGAGGATGCAGAGCTTCAACCCCATAAGGAACAGGTAGAAGTTATCAACCTTGGTACCGAAGAAGATAGGAAAGAGGTCAAAATTGGGGCAAGTCTTGGGGCAGAGGTAAAACAACAGTTAGAAGAACTTCTAAGAGAATATGTGGATGTGTTTGCGTGGTCGTATCAAGATATGCTGGGACTAGACCCAGATATAGTAGTTCACAAGCTACCGCTCTGACCTGAATGCCCGCCGGTTAAACAGAAACTCAGAAGAACCAGACCCGACATGGATCTCAAAATCAGAGATGAGGTAAAAAAGCATATTGATGCAGGCTTCCTTGCAGTGTCCAAGTATCTAGAATGGGTAGCCAACATTGTTCCTGTACCAAAGAAGGATGGAAAAGTTAGGATGTGTGTAGATTATCGAGATTTAAACAAAGCCAGTCCGAAAGACGATTTCCCTTTACCACATATTGATACTTTGGTAGATAATACAGCTCGGTTTGCAGTGTTTTCCTTTATGGACGGTTTCTCTGGTTACAATCAAATCAAAATGGATCCTGACGACATGGAAAAAACAACCTTCATCACTCTGTGGGGGACGTATTGTTATAAAGTAATGTCGTTCGGTCTAAAGAATGCAGGCGCAACTTATCAAAGAGTATGGTGGCTTTGTTCCACGACATGATGCACAAAGAAATAGAAGTATATGTCGATGATATGATCGCCAAGTCTCAAAACGAAAAAGACCATATAGAACATTTGTTGAAGTTATTCAAAAGACTCCGGAAATATCAGTTGAGGTTGAATTCCGCAAAGTGCACTTTCGGAGTCAGATCAGGAAAATTACTCGGTTTTATTGTCAGCCACAAGGGGATTGAAGTGGATCCAGACAAAGTTCGTGCCATTCAAGACATGCCAGCTCCGCAGACCGAAAATCAGGTTAGAAGTTTTCTTGGCAGGTTAAATTACATATCCAGGTTCATTTCCAATATGACCCCTACCTGTGAACCGATCTTCAAGTTGTTACGAAAGGATCAAACAGTTGTATGGAATTCTGATTGTCAAACAGCGTTCGATAAAATCAAAGGTTATCTCCAAGAACCTCCAATTTTGATACCACCTGTTCTGGGAAAGCCTTTCTTTATGTATTTGACAGTACTTGAAAATTCAATGGGTTACGTTCTGGGCCAGCAAGACGAATCCGGACGGAAGAAGCATGCCATTTTTTATCTGAGCAAGAAATTTACTAATTGTGAAAGCAGATACTCACTCCTAGAAAAGACTTGTTGTGCTTTAGCATGGGCCGCTAGGCGTTTGAGGCAGTATATGATTTGTCACACCACTTTGTTGATCTCGAAAATGGATCCAATAAAGTACATCTTTGAGAAACCTGCACAAACCGGAAGACTCGCCTGGTGGCATATGCTACTATCAGAATATGATATTCAATATGTGGCTCAGAAATCTATCAAGGGCAGTGTGTTATCAGAATATCTCGCAGATCAACCTGTCGAAGATTATGAACCTCTGAAGTTTGATTTTCCGGATGAAGATATCATGTTAGTGAAAGATTGTGAAGAAACAAGTTCTGACAAAGGTCAACAGACAGATGTTTGGTGGAAGATGATGTTCGACGGTTCCTCCAATTATAGCGGACATGGCGTAGGTGCAGTCTTAATGAATCCGGAAGGTGGTTACACTCCGTTTACAGCCAGACTAGACTTTAATTGTACAAACAACATTGCTGAATACGAAGCGTGTATCCTTGGTCTCGAAGCAGCCATTGATCTCCAAATCAAAAATCTCGAAGTCAGTGGAGACTCAGCTTTGGTTATCTACCAAGTCACGGGTGAATGGGAGACAAGACATGAAAACCTGATCCCTTACAGAGCTTATATCGTTGAAACGATCAAGTATTTTGACGAAATCACCTTTAAACATGTTCCAAGAGGAGAGAATCACATCGCCGACGCCTTAGCCATGTTGGCCTCGATGTGGAAAACTAGAGATGTCAATGATGGCACACTTATCAAAATTAAACGCAAGACAGAGCCTGCTTACTGTCAAATGATTGAAGAAGAAACCGATGGCAAACCCTGGTATCATGATATAAAGAATTATCTGTTGAAATAAGAATATCCCGCAGATGCTACAGCACTTGACAAGAAAACATTGAGACGATTAACATCCAAATTCTTCCTCAGCAATGGTGTGCTTTACAAAAGAAATCATGATACGGTCTTACTCAGATGTGTTGGCAAAAGAGAAGCGGACTTGTTAATGAAAGATGTTCATGAAGGAATGTTTGGTACTCACGCCAACGGATACGCCATGTCCAAAAAGATCTTGAGAGCTGGTTATTATTGGTTAACTTTAGAAACCGACTGCATTCAGTACGCCAGGAAATGTCACAAATGTCAGATCTACGTGGACAAAATGCATGTGCCTCCAACACTGTTGAATGTACTGTCTTCACCATGGCCTTTCTCTATGTGGGGGATTGACATGATTGGGGCAATTGAGCCAAAAGCTTCAAATGGACACCGTTTCATTCTGGTTGCCATCGACTATTTCACAAAATGGGTTGAAGCTGTATCTTACACCAATGTCACACGTCAAGTGGTGGCTCGTTTCATTAAAAAGGAGATCATCTGTCGTTACGGGATCCCAAGCAGAATTATAACAGACAACGGTACCAATCTGAACAACAAAGTCATGAAAGAATTATGTGATGATTTCAAAATCGAACACCACAACTTTTCCCCTTACCGTTCAGAGATGAATGGATCTGTGGAAGCTGCAAATAAAAACATCAAGAAGATCTTGCATAAAATGGTTAAAACTTACAAAGATTGGCATGAAATGCTACCATTTTCCCTGCACGGATACAGAACCTCCGTCCGCACTTCCACAGGGGCAACTCCCTTTTCTCTGGTATATGGAATGGACGCAGTTCTTCCCATCGAGGTCGAGATATCATCCCTCAGAGTCATCATGGAAACCAAGTTAGAAGAGGCATAATGGATTAAAGAAAGATTTGATCAGCTGAATCTCATCGATGAAAAGCGCATGTCTGCGATGTGTCACGGCCAGTTGTATCAAAAAAGAATCAAGAGAGCGTTCGATAAAAAGGTCTGTATCAGAGAGTTCCGCGAAGGAGAACTTGTGCTCAAGAAGATCTTACCAGTTCACAAAGACGCAAGAGGGAAGTGGATGCCTAATTACGATGGCCCCTTTATTGTGAAGACAGTATTCTCCGGAGGTTCACTGATCCTTACTACCATGGACGGAGAACAACTCACACACCCGATAAACTCTGACGCAGTTCGGAAATATTACGCCTAAAAAGTACCCGATAAACCAGAAAATCCAAAAGAACGGTTTATGCAAAAGTTAGGGTAAAAAAGAAAAAGAGAAGAAAAGAAAAAGAGAAAAGAAATCAAAAAGCTCGCTAAGTTGAAAACCCGAAAGGGAAGCTTAGGCAAAAATGAGCGTCCCGGTGGATTGAAAACCCGAAAGGGCGATCCAGGCAAAAATTAGGGACAAAGGCGTTTCGCTGCATCAGACGAAGTCATCAACACTGCAGACTCAACAAAGATTCATCTCAACAACTCTCGTCAGAAGCAAGGATCTTGGAGAATTCTAGTCTTTAGGGATAGTTAGGTCACAGGATTCAATGTAACCTTATCCACTTTTGCCATTTTACTTGTAAAATTTCCATGGAATATTGTCATTGGCAAGATTTCATCCTTTAAATAAAATCAGCCTTTTGAGCCTTTCTTTCTCGTGCAAATTATCAGTTCCTTATTTTCTTTGTTATGCAAAATTTCGTTCGTTAGTCAATGATTGTTTTTGAAAGCATTAAAGTCCAAATTTTTGAAAATAACTTGGAAAGATTTAACAAAATGTTTTAACTTGTGGAAAGACTCGAGGAAAATCATACTTCCCCGAAACTTCAGGGTAGCAGGAGTCTTGATACACAGTCAGAATTTACATTCCCCAATGAAATGCTAGCAAGTTGAACGACGAAGAGTCCTTTGGCCATGTATGGTTATCAAGATTGAAGATTATCCCTCAGGATTTCTTGTGATGATATGAAGGTTCTTTCCCCAGCGAAGTATTTCTGGACATCTGTTTGAATTCACCTCAGCAAAATCCTACAGGCTCTATTCCCCAGTAGGTCATCGGGTTTATTTCCCAAGTCTACGTACACCCCTCATCATGGGATCAGTGTGATTCGTTTGTTCCCCGAGTCGGTGACATCTATCAATCCCTGTGAAGTCTAAGTTATTACTTGCTTCATTTCCAAGTATAAGTCCAGTCGTAACTGGCATTTTGTTTAAACCAATTGTCGTTGGCATTCATTTGGTCGTCACCATCTATTTCCTTTTAAGCCCAGCCGTCACTAGCATTGTCTAAATCCAATTGTCATTGGTATCTCGTTAGTCGTCACTAACAAATCCACGTATAAGTCCAGTCGTCACTGGCACTGTTTAAAAGTCCAATTGTCATTGGCGCCTCTTGGTTTGGTCGTTACCAACCTTTTCCCGAGGAATCCAGTCGTCACTGGTATTGTTCCAATTGTTATTGGTATCTTGTTAGTTGTTACTAACTCTCCCCATGAAGTCCAGTCGTCACTGGCACTGCCTAAATCCAATCGTCATTGGTATCTTGTTGGTTGTCACCAATTTTTTCCCTTTGAAACCCAGTCGTAACTGGTATCATCATCTAGGGTCCAATCGTTATTAGAATCTGTTTCGTTTTGGTCGTTACCAACACCCTAGCTAAGATCTAGTCATCACTAGCATCCTCGTAACCAATTGTCATTGGTATTCCCCAGCATGTTCGTCGCCATCTTCAAGAATAATCCAGTCGTAACTGGCATTGTTTCATAACCAATTGTCATTGATACCCTGATTTGGTCGTCACCAATCACCATTAAAAGACCAGTCGTCACTGACATTACTTGGAATACTGGTCGTTACCAATTTCCCCAGTACATTTCTTGATTACCAGCACTATGTGAACTATTTGCAGAAGCTGAGGATATATCCCCAGTGATCCATGTTCCCAGTCAAGTCCCGGAGATCTAGTCGTCACTAGTATCCCCAGTGTGCTTAGTCTTGTTTCTAGTCCATTCCTGAAGATCCCGTTTGAACTCTTCGCTATAGGAAGTTCCTCATCTGATCATCCCCAGTGAGGTTGTATCCAGTCTTTTGCTTCCCCGGTGAAGTCTTCTTTTCTCCTTCCCCCCAGTGGAATTAAGTATCCATCTCCCCAGTACGAATATCTCCTTTTCCCCAATGAAAGTCTATTCTTCTCCCCGGTGAAGTACTTCTTTTCCAAAAAGATTGTCATCTTTATTGGATTTGCCTATTCCCCATGTGAAGTTTTCCTTCTTACATTATCAGTCATGTCTGAACTGTTAATTTAGTTTTCCCCAGTACGAGTCCCCAGTGTCGAGTCCTCGCATTTGTCATTGGTTGTTTTACTGTTTCTTTTATTATTATATTTGCGTCTGTGTTGTTTGCATTCAAGCATCATAAAGCATCATTTAGAGTCCAGGGGATGTCATAACTTGTCCTTTAGCATATCATCGAATCTAAGGAACAAAATTTTCGGTTTTTCTATATTTAAATACCTTTCACTGCGATTCTACTAGGATTGTCATCTCTCAATTCCATCTAGTGAAGATATTTAAATAGGGGCAACTGTTGCACCCCAAATTTTGACCCCTTAGATTCTCATTATCATTTTAGGAGCATACTCATGAACTGTCTAACCTTAATCCAGTGCAAGTCTGTCTTTGTCAAATTGCAGATGAATCAGGGTTTCGTGCAGTCAAAATCAAAACTTCAGGGTTTGTGATTAGTCAATGTTTTGGGCTCATTCAAATAAAAAACAAGGTCAAGGATATTACATAATGTCAAATGAGAATCCAATTTGAAGAAATCATTTCAGAATCAAGAACAGTGCAGTCCGGAGGCCCCGATTAGGGTTTTTAACTAGTAAAAGTCAACTGTGGTTTGACTTTGATGTTGGAAGGTGTTGTAATGGTGGGATTGAGGTCCATGAAGTTCATGTAGCTTATTAAAGTTCATCCAAGAAGTTTCAAAGTCTCAGGAGGTCCGGAATGTCAACAGGCGACTCGGTAATCACCGATCGGTCGTACGGTTGACCGAAAAGTCAACTCTCCAAATTTTATGAATTGGACTTCAAGTGGTGAAACAAAGTTGTTCCTTATGTCATATTGGACTTGCATATCAATTTTCATGACCATTGGATCAAGGATGAAGGAGTAATCGAGAAATCGGGAAATTAGGGTTTTGAAAAGGGCTAAACCATAACTCCTTAACCACACATCCAATTGAGTTGGTTCAAAGCTCATTTGGAAGCTCTTGACAAGTCCTACAAAAGTCCCTAAGTGGTCCATGATCAGAAAATGCATAGATTTTGAGTTATGGTCAAATTCATTTTAAGAAGGGAAAATGACTTAGGAAAATTTCACTTTTTAAGCTCATTTTTAGCAACTTTGGAGGGCTTCTTGGCCAAGTTACTTTGAGAAATTGAAACTCACGAAAATATGAATGTTTTAGAGCTATGTGAGGGCTTTCTAAATTGTACTAGAACATCTCAAGAGGAGTTATGAGCAGAAAGTTACATAGGTGCAAAGTTGAGGGTTTCACACTTTAGTCCCACATTGGCCAATTTTCAAGAATGACTTATTTCACTAATTTTGCCAAATTTTCTTGATCCAATTTGTTGTATGTGATATATCAGATATGTGTATCATGAAACAAGAGAAAGTTATGTAGAAATAGCCCAAAATCAAAGGTTTGAGTCCATTGCCTTGCAAGTGGAGCAAGTGGACAAGTTACACTTCCAAGCATGAGGTGTAAAGTGGAAAGGCTGTACCAGCCCCTTCCCTATGATCTATAGGCTGCAAAACACATCAGAAATCATTAAGGAACTTTGAAAAAATGGTCTTGCAGCAGAGCAAGTGGAAAACCCTTCAAGGGAGGTTTGTTTCAAAAAATCTTAAAGCTTGCTTCATGGTGAAGAAAGGTCTCTAGCAAGCACCTCAATCCATTTCTCTATAAAAGGAGGACTCATTCGCCTCATTAAACACACAATTCATCTGATAAGAATCATAGAGAAGCTCTGTTACCA
The DNA here is from genome assembly GCA_963859935.3 of Lathyrus sativus. Taxonomy (NCBI): domain Eukaryota; kingdom Viridiplantae; phylum Streptophyta; class Magnoliopsida; order Fabales; family Fabaceae; genus Lathyrus; species Lathyrus sativus. Next base: position 545,839,225 of record OZ012739.1, on the reverse strand, counting down.
CAATTCCCACTCCTTGCACCAAATTCTCAAAAGTCACAAAATCCATGAAAGCACCAAAAATGGTCATGAAGTGAAAATTGCTCAAAATCATTTCTGCCCTTTCCAATACCTCAACCACCCTCCACACAACTTCTAAATAACATATAGAAGGGGTGTAATCCATTAAACCACCAAGAAACCTTAGAAATCAAAAATTCAACTTCCTTCCCACACTACTTTGACCAAATCCACAAAACTTGACAAAACTCATTCCACATAGCATCTTGGCATTCTAATGACATTTCTCAACTGTCCAAGCAATTAACAACCATTGGAGAATCTTGTTTTTACATTTGGCATCAAAAGTACACATTGCTTAAAATTGAAGAAAAGTTCAAAGGCCAAAAATTGAAGCAAGAAATCTCTGGTTTTCTCAACTGATATAGCCTGCTCATAAGGGTCTACAAGAGGTATGTGGTTGGTCTCTATTAGCTTTTACATCATTTTCATCCTTGTGGCATTTGTGTGTGAAGTTTGAAGTTGTGAATTGTTGTTATTTTAGCATAAACACTTGTGTTTGGTGAATGTAAGGTTTCAATCTTAGAATGTGGTTTAGATGTGTTTCTGGTTTAGTTTTAATGTTGGTAGGATGAGAATCCTTGTTGTACTGCCAAAACAGAATTTGGAACTTCACATGCCTTGTGTAACAGGTTACAGCCAACATGACATTTTTTTTAATAAGAGCTTTTTTTGAAACATTTTGTGCCTTGGTATCTATTGAATGTCATAATAGCAAGTTGTGTATATGATACATGTATTCAAAAACTGCTTGAACTGGATTGTGAGGTTTCTACTACCAGTCTGCATTAGGTGTCCTATACCAAACAGTTTTTGAAAGCTTCTCATTACTGTTTCTCACTTATTACCACACGTGTGTTGGATGTTTGAAATTGGTTTGCTTTGATTTGGCACAAAATATAATTTGCCACCCCCAACTGTTCCACTTCACAAAAAAGGATTGATGCACTTACACACTACCAACTATCTTGCTGTTATGAGCTATTGTAACTGAACTGGTTGTAAGGTTTCATCTAGTGTCTCATTCATAATGATTAGAATGCCAACATCAAAACAGTCTGGTCCTTTGATCCCTATATTCATGTTTTGTTGATATGCTGCTACATGTGAACATTGCTGTTATGAGTTGTTGAGAATATGCTTTGAATTATTCCCTTGAACCACTAAGTTTCTTCTTCAAATTGATGAATTGGGACTAACATCAAAAGTATTGTATTACATGGATTTGTTACTCATTCTTCATCAGCTGTCATGAACTTCTGTCAAGCATAACAGGGGGCATATCACTTTCTGCATAATCTTTGAAACCAAACATTGTTATCCTTTGTACATGCTTGTATACGCATTTAAAAAATGTTTGGATGCTCACATTACCATTTTTGTGCTTAACACTCAGTTTCACCATTGACTTGCACTCCATAATCACACAAAGCTACACAAATGCCACTTTTTTGCATCAAACTGTTTTTCACTTAAACTCACATTGGAGCACCTCTTAATCATCATTCTAAAACTGTTGGCATAAGTTTCTACTTCTAAAGTTGGTTGGCATGAAATCTCACCTTTCAAAGTGCATGTTTCTTCACAAAAGCAACACCTCACATACCACTTTCTTGCACAAACTTATTTTCACTCAAACCACTTCACATACACTTCATATTAACCATTTCTAGGATGTTGGCATAATCACTTTGCACTAAAACTCTTTGCATCAAAATATCACTCTTCAAAAGCTCATTTTCTTCACAAAGTGACATATCACACACCATTTTCTACAACAGTTGGTTTTGAATTGAAATACTTGATCTAGCACTTCATATTTATCATTTATAATGTGTTTGTATAGTCATTTGAAGTTAAAACTGATTAGAACACACATCACACACAAAAATGCATGATCACACACAAAGAATGCACTTTGAATCACCAAATTTCAAAACAGTCAGTACAACCTTTAAAAATCATTTGAAACTCATTCCTTAACTTGTGTTGGAGGTGTACAGAAGGTTGTTATGATCAATGGTTACCTTGAACTTGAAATACCTACTTTCATGCATAATTTCATGTCAACTTTGCATCTTGTATGTGACTTTTCATAACAGTGCATTTTTAACCACAAAATTGACTTGAATTCATCCATTACCATTTATCTATGATGTGTGCATGGTTGATATGTTTTGAACATGAGTGTGTGAGGCTACACATATCAAAATGCATCTCATTACACTTCAATACAGCAGCTGTCGAATTTTGCAGTGGGTTGATAATTTTGGAAAACTAAGACCACCATTAGATTCCTTGTTTGATTCTACCCCAAATCCATATAAATTTTGTTCCATTCCGATAAACGGTTAGGGAGATACGATACAAAGCGTAAATGCCCGGTTATGTGTGTTCTTGCCCAGCCATAGTGTTAAGTTAACGTTATAATTAATTAGGGGTGGCTTCATCAATGGATGTATAGCCATCCCAGTGGTATGACCATGCGCCTTTCACCCCTTGTTCCTGAGTTCGACCCCTGAGGAGGGCAACTCTTTTGTTTAATTTTGTGATTTTTTACCAAAACTTCAAAAATTCGTATCTCACTCGTTTTTCGCCCGTTCTTTTTTTGTTGTGCTCATATTAATGTGTAATTTCACGCCATGCTTTTACTTTTCATGTTTGCATTTTTTATCACTTAGTTTGTTTATGTGCAAATGTGCGTGTTTTCGCGATCGTTCATGTAATTGCAGATAAATGTATATGTGTTTCCCTTCAATATTTTTATTGAAAATTGTTTGAATCCATGCCCATATATGATATATAACATGCTAGGATTTATTTCTTAGTTGTTACCATTTTCATCTGTTGATTTTCTTCAAGTGTGAACCGCTGTTGCAGTATCGGTTATTTCATCTGTTAAATGTTATCATCATGTTTCATTCTCACCATCTCTTATTATTTAATTGGTTGTAACCATGATCATGCTTTACCTTGATTGTTATCTTGTTTAGAATTTTATTTTCTTTTATCCCCAAGCGACGAAACTCGTTAGTTCTCGTCCAAGTCGTCTCCCCATTTTCCCTCCAAAGGAAAGACTGTCCATTTGACCCTTGATGTCATGGATAACTTATTCAATCACACCCTTGACTTTGTTAAGTCATTTTCACCCTAGCTTAAAAGCCATTAGACTTTTCTTTAAGTCTAAGAAACCCACTTATACTAGGAGCGTTCTTCAACTAGAACCCTAGGAAAGAGTTCGTCAAACTCTGTGTAAGAATCATCGTCATGATTTCTTACTTTCCCCTTTTTAATACAACTTAGATTAGGGAGTTTTGTCAAACTCCACACAAACATTGTTATGTTTGTTCCCCTTTGAACCTTGATCGTCATCAAGTGTTCTTTTCCCTTGTGAGGCGAACTACGATTGCTCTGATTCTATCCTAGTCAGGATACGTAGGCAGAAGATGCGACGTCTTTGCGAGCAAACTTAGAAAACCACTTAGGCCTTTATTTATCTTTATCTTATCTCAAACCACAGTACATATTTCACACCTAGCAATAAATCGAACAAAAGGTTCCTGTAGAGTACTACAGATATTTAGGGTACTAATACCTTCCCTAGATATAACCAACCCCCGATCCCCGAATCTCTTAGCGTTGTTTTACATCGCGGAAAAGGGTTTTCTTTCTTTACACCTTTCCTTTGGATAAATTAAAGATCGATTGTAAAAGAAATAAGGTTCAAGTTAATTAATAGCTTGATATCCAATTTTCACCGCAACAGAATTAATTTTCCTTCTTGATTTGAATCAAACCTAAAAACTCAATTTTCCATTGTTCATTTAAATGCTTGTTTCTTTTTATTACAAGAACGATTGTGGGAAATCTATGATAACTCATAGAGAGAAAAATAGTGATTTTTATCCTCTCATATTAGTATGTTCATCTTTTCACCATTCTTCTTTCATCTTCACAAAACATCAATCTTTGATATTGAACCCATGTCAATTCTTTATCTGTTTTTGTCCATCTTGTTTATTCAATTGGGTTTTTGTTTTTCTGTGATCTTGAGAATGAGTTGGTCAATATTGTTAAGGATTTGATGAAACTCTTGATAATCATCAAGAACCAAGACCCCCCCCCCCCCCTTATCTAGAAACTTGTTTGAACAATGTGTGTGTGTGTGTGTGTGTATGTTTATCATTCATCAAAGCTGAATTATTTGACTAATCACTCATAAAGTCAAATTTTGTTGAGATTATCTGTCGTTTTTCATCATCTTCATCCTTAGTTTCTTTCTTTGTTTAAGGACCCTCCTCTAAAGATTGAGTGAAAGGGAGTCTAGTGGTACATTAGGATATCTAATATTTTTGTGTATGACTAATTTTTCATTTGTAACAGGTGCAGGTATCATTTCTTGAGTGCAATTTGGGATTGAGAAGTTATCTAACAAGACGAGAGTTTCCATTATACTCCAAGTAAGACTTTGGTAGAATCAAGTATCAACGGTTTGCAAGGCAGAGTTGGAAGTTGTCCTTCTTTTGTGGTGTTGGAGAAAAATTGCTAGCAGACAAAATTTGGGAGTTGTCCAATATACGCTCAGTTAATGGAAATTGCTCAGACAAGAAATCAGTGGGATCAGGTGGATTTCCACATACGAATACTTGGATAAGGTTATTGTGGATAGCGAGGTTATTGGATCAAGATCTTGTGGGATCTTGTATTATGTTAGAGGTTTAGTGCATGATTCATCAGAAGGAATTATTGTGTGATATTTCTTTGTAATCAAAATAATGTTATCATTTTATCATCATAATAGAAGAACGTGATTATGTTCCGATGGCATCATCCATTGAAGAGTGTGTGTAGGAAAAGAGAGGATGAATGTCAAAGCACTATATATCTTCATCTCTCTCTCTCGCTATCTCTCTCTCTTTCTCTCTCTCTCTCTCTCTCTCTCTCTCTCTCTCTCTATATATATATATATATATATATATATATATATATATATATATATATATATATATCCTTTTTACTTTACAAGCATTCATTAATTTCATATTTGCTACTACATGTTTGAAATTACATAGATTGTATACCATATAGGTTAGACCTTGCTTATAGTGAATTAATGTATAAGCTTAGGTCTGTGTTGTATCAATTCTTAAGGAATCATCCTGAAGTCAATTATGCATTTCTAAGATCATCCAAGTAATGTGTTTTTAAGTTCCTTCGTTTACAAGCGACTTTCGATGTTATGTAAATGACTTGTGCTAGGAATGATCTATCTTATAAATCTTTTATGTATCATTTCATGTAGCTTGATTTATTGAGATGCTTCCATGCTAGGGATGTAAATGAATATCCATGGGGACGAATAATATGATAATCATATTCATCCATTGGATAAATATGATATCCATATTCGCCCCATATCCATGCGGATATCCGTTAAGCGGGTAATCCGCGGGTTTTACGATATTCGCGGATATTCACAAATATCCATGGATAATATTCTTCTAATGAAAATTATTTTTTGAAAAAAATAATTTTAACTTCTTTTAAAGATACAAAAATTTATTATCACATAACATCAATATAACTCGCTCTTAATTTAACAATAAAATTTCATCGCATTAATTTTCTTCTTATTCACCAAAACATAATTAGATCTAAACATAATATCCATGCATTTCATTTTTAACCAAACAAATAAAAGATATTGTGATTGTGTGTTATGTTGGAAGAGCGGGCGATAGAGGAATAGGAAGGGAGACACTGGTTTGAAAGAGGAACGACAATACTAGTTGGTTGGACTATGAAATTGTTGAAGTTAGATATGAAGTAATGAAGAGTTTAAATATGAAATGGATAATCGAATTTGAATGAAATGTGAAAGGTTTTCTTCAAAGAAAATTTCAATAAAAAAGAAAGAAATATAAGAAGACTAATTTTTTTAGAAGATGAAAAGATCAGGTATAATAAGTTAATAATATTTAAATAATTTTTATAATTTATTAATGGATATGGATATCCGCGGGTACGAATATCATTAAACTCGTATCTATATCCATTAACAAACGGGTATTTAAATATCCATTTATTTTATCCGTAAATATTCATTAAACTATATGTCTCATATCCATGACGGATTTTATCCGCGGGTACGAATTTTTTTGTCATCCCTATTCCATGCTCTCGTCTTTGTGTTTTGCTTTCGCACTTTCTAAAATCTCTAGTTTTGTTTTATGAGACCTGAAAAGTTTTTCAAATTTTCTAAAAGGATTTTAAGTCTATTCAATCCCCCTATAGACATTGTTGTTTCTATATTCTCACCCAACATAAGATTGGAAGATTCGCCAGAAAGTGCTCGTTCAGATGATTCATCGTTATTCAATGTGTCCTAAAGATTGTTGGTGCAAAGATAGAATAAATGATGAAATAGGGAAATATTCTATTAAAGAGAATGACGGCAGAAGAAACAGGATTAAAAGTTACAATGATTGTCACCCTATTTATAAGCTAAAACTAGGGTTACTAGAATAAGATAAAATACTAAAATACCCTCTAACAAACTTAGGGGCTAAGAAAATAGTACAACTAAATAAATATGAATTATTATTAATATTCTAATATCATCCCTTAATTCATATTCCATCAAAACTTGTAACACCAGTTCCATCCCTTAATCTGAGAAATTGATCAGTCTTGATAGCTTTCATCAGAACATCTGCCAACTGCTTCTGAGTGCTGCAGTGTACAACTTCTAACACTCCACTCTGAACTTGATGTCTCAGAAAATGATACTTGGTCTCAATATGCTTGCTTCTCCCATGCAACACTAGGTTTCTGGCAAGATTGATTGCAGACTTATTGTCAATCATCAACTTCAGAGGTTTGTCTACTTTAATCTTCAGATCCTGCAACAGATTCAGAATCCATACAGCTTGGCATGCAGTAACAACACCTGCAATGTATTCAGCTTCACAGGTTGACAACGCCACAACAGGTTGCTTCTTGGAACACCAAGAAATGGAACCTCCCAGAAATTTGAACAAGTACCCAGATGTACTTCTTCTGTCAACTCTGTCTCCACACCAATCAGAGTCTGAATAACTCAGAAGTTCTGACTCATTATTTCCTCCAGAGGGAAATAACACTCCATACTTCAGAGTTCCTTTGATATACCTCAGAATCCTGACAGCAGCTTGGTAATGGGACCACTTAGGTTTACTCATGAACCTACTAACCATCCCAACTGAGTAGCAAATATCAGGTCTGGTATTGCACAGATACCTCAGAGAACCAACCAACTGTTTGAAGGTTGTAGCATCCACATCCTTTCCTTCAGAGTCTGAATCTAGTTTCTGATTTGTATCAGAAGGTGTGACAGCCATCTTACAATTCTTCAGATCAAATCTCTTCAGAAGTTCTAATTCATACTTGAGCTGATGCAAAATGATACCTTTCTCAGAATATCTGAACTCCATCCCTAGAAAGTATGTCATTTTGCCTAGATCAGTCATTTCAAATTCATTCATCAGAACTTTCTTGAACTTGGTTATCTCCTGTTCAGAACTTCCAGTCAATAGTATATCATCAACATATAAACATACCAGAGTCATATTGCCTTCAGAAGTATGCTGAACATAGACACCGTACTCCATCTCACATTTCTGAAAGCCTTGCTTCTTGAAAAATGAATCAATCTTCTGATTCCAAGCTCTGGGCGCTTGTTTCAGTCCATATAGAGCTTTGTATAATCTGTACACCATCCCTTCCTGATTCTTTTTCACAAATCCAGGAGGTTGTGACACGTAAACTTCTTCTTCTAATGGACCATTCAGAAATGCAGATTTTACATCTAAATGCATCAGAGGCCAATTCCTGTTAGCAGCTATTGCAATCACCATTCTGATTGTTTCATGTCTTGCTACAGGTGCAAACACTTCAGAATAATCCAGCCCAGGTTTCTGTAGAAATCCTCTGGCTACCAACCTTGCTTTATGTTTGCCAATTGAACCATCTGGCTTTAACTTCTGCTTGAAAACCCATCTGACGCTGATGGCTTTCTTGTCTTTTGGAAGTTCTGTCAGCTTCCAAGTCTTGTTTCTCTCTATAGCATCAAGTTCTTCTTTCATGGCCTTTAGCCAAAGATTCTGCTTAAGAGCCTCTTCTGTACTTATGGATTCAGAATCTACCATCATGGCACACTGAATAATTTCTCCTTCAGAGTCTACTTCAGTGTCTTGCAGCATGTCAAATTCTGCATATCTTCTGGGAATGTTTCTTATTATTTGTGGTCTCTGAACTTGTTCAGAGTCTTGAGCTTCAGAGTTTCTAGCTTCAGATGATTGACCTCCAGAGCTTTGACCATCTTCAGAGTCTGGCATATTTCCAGAGTCTGAATTGCCACCAAGATCTGGATTGCCATCAGAGTCTGAATCATCAGAGTCTGGGTCATCTGGGTCACCTTCATCTTCTGAGTCTTCTTCAGAGTTTGAATCAGTATCAGAGTCAGAGTCAATATCAGGGTTTACTTTAACTTCAGAAATTCTTAACTCTGGCCTTTCTTCAGAGGTTCTAACATCAGAATCAGATTGAGACTTATCCCAATTCCAAACTTCTGATTCCTTCACAATCACATATCTGCTGAATTCAATTTTATTGGTTTCTGGACAATAGAGCTTGTATGCACCTGTACTGTGGTACCCTATCAGAATCATCACTTTGCTTCTATTATCCAGCTTCTGTCTTCTGGCTTCTGGAACATGTTTATAGCAAACAGAACCAAACACCTTCAGATGACTAACACTTTGCTTGTCTCCAGTCCACTTTTGCATTGGAACTATTTCCTTCAACTTCTTCGTAGGACATCTGTTGAGTACATACGTTGCAGTGGCAACAGCTTCTCCCCAGAGCTTCTGAGGAAGCTTCTTCTCCTTTAGCATGCTTCTCACCATATCAAGCAAAGTACGGTTTCTTCTTTCAGCAAGACCATTGTGTTGAGGGGTATAAGGAGCAGTAACCTCATGCTCAATTCCATTATCCTCACAGAACTTCTGGAACTCTTTGGAGTTATACTCACCTCCACCATCAGTTCTAAGAATCTTCAACTTCTGACCACTCTGATTCTCAGCCTTCATTCTGAACTTCTTGAATTCATCAAACACCTCATGTTTAAATTTAATAAGGGATACCCATGTCATTCTTGTGAATTCATCAACAAACAACACAAAGTACTTATTCCCTCCAATTGATGCTACTGGAAATGGACCACACACATCAGAATGTACAACTCCCAAGGCATGTTTTGCTCTTGGAGCAACTTCTGATGCAAATGGCAATCTTGGTTGTTTTCCTTCCATGCAAACTTTGCATGACTTTTCAGGCTTCTTAATTGCAGGAATTCCATGTACCAATTTCTTTGAATTCAGATGTTGTAAGCTTCTGAAATTCAAATGACCAAATCTTCTGTGCCACAGCTCACTCTCCTTCTCAGTACTTGTTGCACTAAGACACTCTGAGTCTGCAGTTCTGACATTCACCTTGAATGTTCTATTCCTTCCCTGTTCTGACTCCATAATCAACTTCTGATTACAGTCATACAGCTTCAGAAGATTGTCCTTCATGGTAACTGAGAAACCTTTCTCAATTAATTGTCCCACACTCATCAGATTGCTTCTGATGCCAGGTACATACCACACATTCTGAATCAATGCTATTTTCCCATTGTTCAGAGTCACTCTGACATTTCCCATACCTTCTGCATTAAGATATTTGTCATCAGCACATCTGATCTTTGTTCTCTTTTCAGAGTCAAAGTCAACCAGCCATTTCTTGTTTCCAGTAAGATGATTTGAACAGCCAGTGTCCATATACCACCAGTCTGTCAGATCATCAGATTCAGAGGCCATCAATAGCACAGATTCGTCATCAGAACTTCTGGCTATATTTGCTTCTTCTGATTTCTTCTCCTTGTTTGACCAACAATCTCTAGAAAAGTGACCAAACTTCTTACAACAGTAACATTGGATCTTCTTCTTGTCATACTTCTCTTTTCCCTTCTGAGCATTCTTTTGTCTATCAGAGGTTGAGGTTTCTGACTTCTGACCACCATCAGATCTTCTCTTGGCTTCTGACTGCTTCTGATACCTCCTATCAGAAGTTGCTTTCAGAGCCTGCTGCTCTACTTCCCTTTCAGAAGTTCTCTCAGTCAAACGCAACTCTTGCGCTTTTAAACTGCTCTGCAGCTCTTCAATTCTCATTGTGCTCAGATCTTTGGAATGTTCTATTGCTACCACAATGTAATCAAATTGAGGAGTAAGGGATCTCAACACTTTCTCCATGATTGTTTCTTCAGAAAGAGTTTCTCCACATGCCTTCATCTCATTAGTGATCAGAATCACTCTGGAGATGTATTCAGAAACTTTCTCATTATTCTTTATGTTGAGATTCTCATATTGCTTTCTCAAGGACTGAAGTTTCACCTTCTTCACTGATGCGTCACCACCATAACATCTCACCAGAGTGTCCCATGCAGCCTTTGCTGTTGTAGAGTCTGCAATCTTCTCAAACACGTTTACATCCACACATTGATGAATGAAGAACAATGCTTTCTGATCCTTCTTCCTTACTTCCTTCTGCGCGTTTTTCTGTTCATCAGTTGCATCTGCTGCTACTGGAACATAACCATCAGTGACAAGATCTAGAACATCTTGAGCACCAAATAGTACACGCATTTGGATCATCCAACGATTCCAGTTTTTACCATCAAATACTGGAAGTTTGGTGTTCATGTTGCCGTTTCCGTTCATCTTCTACTTTGCACAATACACTCAGAGTTTTTTCACACAGTGTTTCCCAACCCACAGAATTAAAAAAAAAATTCTGATCATATTTTGTTCAAGATTCAACAAGAATCTGAGAAACAAAATCAAACACACAAGACCTCACGTTCACTCGTGTTTCCCGTGTTTCCCAATGAATCTGAACCGGAGCTCTAGATACCAATTGTTGGTGCAAAGATAGAATAAATGATGAAATAGGGAAATATTCTATTAAAGAGAATGACGGCATAAGAAACAGGATTAAAAGTTACAATGATTGTCACCCTATTTATAAGCTAAAACTAGGGTTACTAGAATAAGATAAAATACTAAAATACCCTCTAACAAACTTAGGGGCTAAGAAAATAGTACAACTAAATAAATATGAATTATTATTAATATTCTAATAAAGATCACACAATCAATGCTCTAAATACCAAATGTTGGGAAAACTCTAATCTTAAAGTTAACCGAATCAATCTTGATGAACAAGAATCAATCTTTCTAATTTGTCACGCCTCTTGTTCTTCACCTTTTACTCAGATGAAACAATCACTCCTTGGTTGCAAGATGATTCTACACTACATAGAGAATTAAAGAAGAAAACAAAGCAACTGAAACTAAGAGAAAAGAGAAATTCTTGAGGAATAAGAAGAAAGTAATGTTGTTGTGTAAACTGTACTCTAAGTGTTTGATAATGTGTGTTAATCACAACTGTGATTTCAAAATCTACACAATGCTTTCTTACACTTGATACAAATGAAATAGAGTTCATCTATATTTATAAATGAGATTACTTGCACTCCAAGTAATCATAAAAATAAATAACTCAACTAAAACTAAGCTAATTCAATCTTCTATTTTGATTCTATTGACTCCTTCAATAGCTATATGCTTCGAGTGCATGTTTCAACAAACTATATTTGAGTTTATATCCAATATAGTCAATATAGACTCTGTTCGACACAAGCACCTTTTGACACCCGTCGAATACAAACATACTATTTCGATTTTGACATTAAAAATTACAAATTTAACACAAGGGAGTCTCAGGAGAAGGCATAAGGAGTACCAAAACCGGGAACATAACCAACAAGAACAAAGAAAATAAAAAATCTAGAAACAACCCCAACCATGCTCAAATAAAACTACGAAAATAAAAGCAAACATAAAAACTAGCAAAAAACAAGGCTATAACTACCTAATACAAGGACACCTAAAGAACCACCATAACCACAAAAGACACCTACAAGAACACATCGACTAGAGGTCGAAACTGCTCACCCTTCCTATTGGTTTAGAAACAGGATTGGGTTCTCCAGTCAGGTTGAGAAGACATAGGAGTTGTCCACTGACCTATCAAGACACCATTTTCAAGCCAAGACGATGCTTATATCTTCCATTTCTTTTGGAGTCATTGAAGATCCTGAAAAAATATATTGTTCTAAATTTTCTAAATCGACGAAACCACGACATGCCAAACCATCCTCAACCTCCCTCTAGTCATAAAAACACTAGACGAGGAGATAAACATCTGAAAAATAGTCAAGATATGACTAGAAAAAACAGTACACCATCCCAACCACCTAAAGATCATATACCAAATAGAGGATGCAATCTCACAGGTCTCAAAGAGATGGGAGGAAGACTCAATGTGCAACAAGCAAAATGGACAATAAATAGTCCCAGAGGTTAGAGGGACACCTCTCTTAAGTAAGTTAACTCTGGTTGGGATACGATCTTGAAGAAGTTGCCAAAAGAAAACTAACACTATAGAAGGAGTTTAACTACACCAAATGGTTAAAAGAACTAAGTCTACAGTAGAAACCTAACAACCTGGGGAAAACAAACGAGCCATAAGGCAAGAGTAAGCAGAAGATACAAAATAAACCTCATCACTCGACTCATGCCACCTCCACACATCCCTCTCAACAGTAAAGGTGAAACTACTAATCACAAATTGAAAATCTAAGACAAAGATAAGAGTCTCCAACTCAAATATTCTCCCAGAAAGAAGCAATGAGATCATAACCGACATTTAAAAAAAAACTCATTCCTACATTAGTCGAAAGTGTCACAAACTCTAATTAATAATCTATCATTAAATATAACAATTAATACAATTTACACTAAGATACAAATTCAAACTCTGATCTACCAGTCAACACTTCATAAACCTTTCATAATATTAATAATTATAAAATCATATCTAAAAATAAAATATTTGTAAAAAAAAATTATAACTTTGTTGGTGTATATTATAACTGACATAAATTTAGCCTGACCTTTTTGTTTTATATTGCGACGCTCAGTTTCCGAGAAAATCTAATTCAATGACTAGGCCATGCTTTTCGAGTTTTCGCATACATTTTCTTTTGTTGACAATTGTACACATTCCTAATTAAATTATGTTGACTATTCAACTTATATGGGTCTGGTTTTACTTAGTACGTAAGGTTCATCCTTCTTTTTGAGTAAAACAAAATTTAGGTCATATTGCTTTCTCCTTCTAAATTTTTTATTTGATTCAACCTTAACTTTTTGCAAGAACTTTTTAAATAATAAAGTATTTCTGTTTCACATATCTTATAGCATCTAGCATGGATAGATAAATTTAAACAGACTAATTCGTTGTTTTTTTTATAAAATTGGTCAGGTCGGGTGTCGGATAAATTCAATTGTTTAATTTAAATAGTATAGTGTTGTTTCGGTCGGACTCAAATATTTATTTTAGATTCGACGAAAATCAAAACCGACCAAACTTTAATAATATATATTTTATTTATTTTTATTATTATATAACTGACTCATAATATTGCAGGATATTATCATTTTTATAATTTAATGATAATATTGTGTACTCTCAAAAATACATTAAAATTTTGAATATTATTTAATTTATTGATATAAAGTAATGTCATGATCAAAATTAATGTCAAATAATATTTAAAATATTATCTTGTAATAATAATTTTTCTTTTAATAATAAAAAGAAACTTAATACCTTTTTAGTCCCGTATTTTAACTTTATAATTTATTTTGGTCTCTTAACTTTTAAAAGGTTTATATTAATCCTTAAATCTTCAAAACGTTTTAAGTTAGTCTTTTGTGTCTAATTAATGACAAATTTAACGATTGATTTTTAAATTTTTCCATCGCTAATAAAATAAAAATAACTAATATGGAACATTTTGAAGAGTTAAAGGACTGATACGATTAAGGGACCAAATTAAACCTCAAGGTTAAAATATAGGAACAAAAAGATATTTTTCTTAAAAAAATAGTTATATTTTTAAAATTTGATATTTTTTATAGAGAAAGAAAAACTATTTTTATAAATTTATTTTAATAAATATTAAATCTATCCCATTTAACCTTCAAATTGACTTAAATTTTGGATTCAAAACCTATCGATTGTACAGCCCTAATCTATAATATTTTATTGAGTTAAATGATTATCTTAAAGATAATTGTTTTTTAATTTTTATGTTAAAGATTTTATTTTAATCAACAGCTTTATTTAGGAGCCTAGGAGGTCAAGCCCTCAATAATATCTTATCAATTAAATTTTATTGTTTTAATATATTTTTATCATAATAAATTAGAATTCTGTAACTTTTTCTATCAAAATTTTCACCAAAACTTTTATCAGTTAAAAGTAGTAGTTAATGAATTAAATTATAATATTAATAAATAATATTATATTCAATACTATTTATAAAAGACGATTTATTTTTTAAATTTATTAAATATTAAATATATATGATTGATTATTAAATTAAATATATTAATTATTTAATTAATTACAAAAATATTTTTATATAATAAAACTGGAGTTAGCATAAATATGACACGTATCCATACTAATGTTCACTATAAGATTTTTTTCAAATCATAACATACACACTAAAAAAATAGGACACTACTAATAATAACAATTTTAATATGATTAATAAAAAAATTTTAATTATTTAATAAATAAATAATTAAATATTAAATCAGCAAATAACAAAAATATTCTACACTGTTATCTCACAAACATATATCATATAATTAGTTAAACATTTTCAGTATGACTTGACGGAATACTTGGTCGTCATTGATTATCACTTTTTTTTAATAATAAAAATTAAAAATAATAAAAATGAATTAAAAAATAATGATAACAATTTTAATTAATTCATATAAATTAAATAATAAAAACAGAAAATAGATAATGGCCTTCTTTCTTTCCTGCTAAGTCTTTTTTATTAATTAATTAATAGTTAAATTAAAAATAAAAACGCCAGTTATAGAAATTCAGTATATCAATTTGAATAATTTAATAATTAATTAAATATGAAAATATATTATCAATTAATAATTTTTATTTATTAATTAATATTTGAGAGAGAATAGAAGAAGGGTAGTTGAGTTTGGAATTAGTAAGAAGAAAGAGTTGGAGAAGGTCAATGAGAAACAGAGGGAAGAGGAAAAGAAAAGAGAAGGTAAAGGTGGTCAAAATGAGAATGGAAAGGTGATTTCGGTTGATAGAAGTTATGAGGTTGTACCTGAATACATTAAATGGACATGTAATGGTATGGTAGCTATGATTGTTAGCATTTCGGTTATTCAATAATCTATCTCAAATGCTAGGTTTCATGATTCTATTGTGGCTCAGTTGGGAGGAGACAATTTTTTTAGTTTATTTTATGTGCAAGATGGAGGTGATGTCCATTTTTAATAAAGCGGATGATTTTCTCAGTTCTTTTATGTATGATTGTCGTACTTGGTCGAAGCATAATGACTTGCTTTATGAAAGAGGGACGTGGGTTTGTTGTTATGGTATATCATTATATGCATGGAATGTGAGGGTTTTTGGGGAACTTTCCGCAGTTAAAGGAAGATTATTGAAAATCGATGAAAGCACTATTAATACATTCAGGTTGGATTATACTCGTAATTTGATCAGTACAAAATTAGCGGGTCAAATAAATGAGGTAGATGATTTTTCGGTTGACAGAAAGAAATATCCTATTAGATTTGTGGAGTATTTAAAGTTTGGCTTAACAGATAACACATGTTTAGTTGAGTATAAGGAGGAAAATGAGTCTCAGAGTACTGAGTCAGGATGCAAATTTGAAGATGCACCATTAGTTTATAATCTTGTGAATTAACTCCAAGTTGAATGGTCAGTTGGTGCAAATGAAATGTGAAAGGACGATGAGAAGCGGCCTAATGAAGGTTTTAAGTTAAAAACTTCATCTGATCGACATGGTCCTTGGAGTTATAAATTTATCAAAAAGAAAAAAAAATGGAGGATGGACGTTTAGAGGATAATAAACTTGGTACTAATCACTATAAGTATGAGAAGGGAATATGCTTGCATAAATCTCAAAATAGGAAATTGGTATCGTCTATTCTTGATCTGAAAAGAATGGAAATGTTATCAACTAAAGATAAATTTAATTTAATTTGATCCCTTAAGGGTAGAAAAAAAGAAAAAGTTGTCTAGCAGCTCATCGAGGTCTTTTTCTAAGGAAAATAAGATAATTTATTTGTCAATGGGTTCTAAGGCTTCAAGCTCTAATGAGGATTGGAAAAATGAGGATCATGTTCTCAGGAGGTTGTTGATGATGTTTGCGTGATTGGAAAATCTATAAGGGTTAAAGATCAAAGGTGTTTCTTCAAATATGTTCATTGATTTTTCAAGAGGGAGAGGAAATGGTATTAAGAATGAGGGAGGAGGCGAGAGTGGTAAGAGGGAAGGGGAGAGATGTTGGGGATTGAAAATTAAGAAAAGGTGTTTTTGGGGTTGTGAGAGGGAGTTAGGTAGTAATAATGAAGCTTGCTTCTTTTAATGTGAGAGGGTTAGGTGGTTGGGAGAGGAGGAGGGAGGTGCAGAGGTTGGTTAGAGTGAAGTTTTCGTTGGTGATGTGCATTCAAAAAACGAAATTAGAATTGATTAACGATGTTATGCGTAGGTATCTGTGGAGGTCCTGTGAAGTGGGCTATTCTTTTCGACCCTCCGTATTGGCATTTATATATTTATTGACATTATGTGATATTAACAAGGTGGTGGTAAAAATTTCAACGAGTATTGAGAATCTTTTGATTATAAAAGGGTGTTTTAGAAAGTCAGGGCATGAATTTCTACTGCCAATGTTTATGTTCCTTGTGATAGTGGTGGTCGGTTATCGTTATGGAATCGCTTGGGTGATTTTATTAATGATGATGAGGGGAACCCTTGGTATGTGAATGGGGATTTTAATATTATTCGATCGATTGACGAAAGAAGGACTAGGGTAATTGTTGATCATTTGAAGGATTATTCTCATTTTAATTAGTTCATTGAAGAAAATTTTCTAGTTGATTTACCATTGTATAGGAGAAGAATCATGTGGTATCGATGGAATGGTCTTTCTATGAGTCGTCTGGATCATTTTTTATTATTGGATGCTTGGGTTTCTTTTTGTCTGAATTGCATTCAAGTGGCTCTTCCTCACACTATTTCCGATCATTGTCCGATTCTAATGACTATTGATAAAGAGAACTAGGTTCCTCGTCCAATAAGAATGTTAAAATGTTTGACAAATTTACTAGGCTACAAGGAGTTTGTGAAGTAACAATGGCTATCTTTTCATGTGAATGGTTAGGTAGGTTTTGTGCTGAAAGAAAAACTTATGCTGGTTAAGGGCAGTTCGAAATTATGGCATTAAAATCATACTCAGAATTTAGATGGCAAAACCAAAGAGGTTAAAGACCATATTTCTTTCTTAGATGTTAAAGGAGATGAGTATGATCTAGAGGAGGAGGAATTGGTAGAGTTACACTCTTTATCAGCATAAATTCTTTCTTTATCCAAATTACATAAAGTATCTAGTGGAAAAAGTTTAGACTACTTTGGCTAAATGAGGGAGATGCAAACTCAAAACTCTTTCATGGTATTATGTCTTTGAGGAGAAGGTTGAATGCTATCACCACAATTTCAATTAGTGATGTACAGAGAGATAGTGTCAACGTAGTGAGGAGTTTTGTTTTTTATTAATTTCATAATCATTTTTAGGCGATAACAGTTGATCAATCATAGATATAAGGACTTTATTTTAAATAAATCACTAGGGAGGAGGGGTCAATTTTGACTCTAGCTTTTTAAGAGGTTGAGATTAAGCAGACAATTTGAGATTGTGACAGTTTTAAGAGTTCTGGACCGGATGGAATTAATCTTAACTTTATCAAAGACTTTTTGGATGTCTTAAAAGATGAGTTGATGCAAATTTATATGTGAAAATGTTCACCATAATGACATGTTGATCAAACGCTTAAACAATTCTTTTATTGCTTTGATTCCCAAAGTTGAGAGTCTTCAGTGTTTGTTGGATTTTTGACTTATTTCTTTAGTTAACTGTTTGTATAAAATTATACCTAAGATTTTTGCTAATAGGCTGAGAAACGTGATTGATCATGTTATTTCTAACTCTCAATTAGTTTTTGTTAAAGATAAGTAGATCCTGGACGATATTCTTATAAATAATGAAATGATGGATGATGCGCGTATTTTGAAAAAAGAATTACTATTATTTAAGATTGATATTGAAAAATCTTATGATTCGGTGGATTGACAGTATTTAGATTATGTTATATGTAAAATGAATTTTCCAACTCTATGGCAGAAGTTTATATTATAATGTATTACTACGGTAACAACTTAGGTATTTATGAACGGGATCCCAAATGATTTATTTAAGATGGAAAGAGGTATTAGTCAAGGTGGGCCACTTTCCCCTTTTCTCTTATGATAGGCGCATAATGGTTACATGTTTTAATGAATGCGGTAACAGAAAAATGAATGTATACATGATATGGGATGTGTTAGAATAAGATTTTTTCTTGACATATTCTCTTTTGGTTTTGATGATAACAAAAGTATTAAAAGAACATGGTTTATTTGATGTGTATTTTATTTATGCAGGTTCTTGTACATAAATAACAAAATCTGTTTTACTTAAACACACATGGGAGTTATCTCATTGCTAGCTTCTACTGACAGAGTCTGAAGAATAACTGTTAGTGTGGCTTGGTGAAGACTCTGAGTTAAAGGCCTCATCATTCAAATGAGTTACAACACTTGGTAATTGTATATCAACATCTAGTACTATTCAGAGTTGGTGATAAAGATGTGGACTATCCGTACTACAGAAAGTAAGTTTTATTGTCTTATTAGCTTGTCAGCTAGAGTCTACAAGATTGCAAGGCTCAAGAAAGGTTGACATGCGTTACGGACGTCTGCTCCCAACGGCTTTATCAGTATGAAACCTCTTGAAGACTCAAAGATTAAACATGTTACACACTGGATTCAGAATCTGTTGTGCATCATCTTCAATATCTCTTGTACTATGGAGTAAAGGTAAAGACATTTGATCAAGTCACTTCCTCAACGGCTAGTTTTTGCAATGGCTATATATATGGCTGAAGATTCAAGTTTGAATCTTAACAAGGATTCTTCCAATGAAGGAGTAGCAAGATCAATCAATTATCAACTCTAATGTAATATGCCGATTTTCTGTTTTAGGTTGTAATTGTAAAAGCCTTAAGATTTATTACCATTGTATATCTTAGAAATCTTAAGAGCTTTAGGTCCTTGTTATGGTGATTTCTCATACCTCTCATAATTGTATCATGTACATCTTATTCTCTATCTTGCTCAGCCTTTAGTAGTTTAGATTAAGTCTCTTGCTATGTGCTTGAGCAAAAGTCTTGCCTCATTGGATTAAAGCAACAAGTCTTAAGCCAAGATGCTTAAGCCATATAAGTCTCATTGCTTAAGTGCTTGAGTTGTGAAAGTCTTATTCAGTTAGTCTAATTGAGCAAGGGGAAGTCTCCGTATGATGGGCGTGAGCAAGAAGTCTCGAGTGCAGCTTGAGAAAGGGAAGTATCAATCTGGAAGGCCAAAAGAGAAGGTGGCTCGGCCAGAGGATGTGAGCAAAGGTAAAGTCTTAGACATGTGCTCTAAGCAAATGAAAGTCTTAACCAGAAGCTGGTTAAGCAAGGTAAGGTCTTAGATACGAGCTCTAAGCAAGTTGAAGTCTTAGGCAGGTGGTATAAGCAAGAGAAGTATGGGTTAGGAGTTGATTGAGCATAGTGAAGTCTTAGACACGAGCTCTAAGCAAGGGAAGCCTCAAACAGTTGGTCTGAGCAGTTGTAAAAGACTTATGCAGAAGCATAAGCGATTGTAATCATGAAGTGGTTATGATGAAAATCTCTTGAGAGGCAAGGGGACTGGACTACTCTTAGTTAGGGGAGGAACCAGTATAAATCTTTTTTGTCTTCTACTGTTATTTTATTTACTTCTGTTATATCTGTTGCCAACGAATTAATTCAGAATCTAAACATCAGTTCTAATTCTGAAACGTTGATCAGAAGTTAAATTAAAAGAAAATGTGAAACACAATTCAACCCCCCTTCTTGTGTACTTTTCACACCTTCAGGGTGGGGACCCAAAATGTTGTTATTGTTTTTCATTTACAATTTATTGATGATACTCTATTGGTGGGGTTAAAGGTTGGGAAAACGTACAAGCTTTAAAGGCGGTGTTGATTCTTTTTGAAGCTATATTGGGATTAAAAGTAAACTTTCATAAAAACATGTTATTTAGAGTCAGCGTCTCGAAATCTTGGTTGCATAAGGCAATGATGGCTATGAACTGTAAGCACGGTCGACTACCTTTTTTGTATTTGGGGCTGCCTATTGGTGGAGATTCTAGAAAGTTTAATCTTTGGTATCCTCTAATTGATCATATCAAAAGATGACTGTCGGGGTGGAAGAGTCACTTTATCTCTATGGGGGCTGTCTGATTCTTATTAAGTTTCTCATATCCTCTATTCTAGTCTATTTTATTTCCTTCTTCAAGGAGCCCTCATGTATCATATCTTCTCTTGAATATATTTTTAATGCTTTTTTTTAGGGATGGAGTGAGGAAGTGAGAAATTTTTCTTGGATTAAATGGAATACTATTTGTTTGGAAAACAAAAATGGAGGTCTGAGGGTTAGGAGGTTGAAAGAGTTTATCTTAGCATTTCTAGGTAAATGGTGTAAGTATTTAGTATAGTGTGTTGTGTGCTTGGTATAATAAGGAAGGGATATTTATGTTAGGGATAGTGATGGTTCTATTTAGTGGAGAAATTTGAAAAATATAAGTGAGGGTGTCAGCTTAGTTGATGAAGGGTGGTTGCTTGATAACATTGATTGAAGAATATGAAATGGGTCTAGCTTTGTTTTGGATAGATCCTTGGCTTGATGGTACATCTTTGAAGGTAAGATTTAGTAGATTGTTTTATTTGGCTAGGAATAAAAGGGTGCCAGTAGTAGAAATGAACGAGTTAGGGTGGATGGAGAACTATGAGGGGTGGAAGTGGCGTAGGAGGTTGTTTGCTTGGGAGGAGAAGTTAGAAGGGGAGTGTATTGAGCGGTTAACTTCAGTTGTTTTGTAGGTGGACGTAGAAGATCATTGGATTTGAAGTTTACATCTCACTCCTTGCTACACGGTCAACATTACTTATAATATTTTGTCTAAAGTTGACGTCAACAACAATCAAGTTAACTCTCATTTTTTATGGTTGAAGACTATGCCGCTTAAGGTATCTTTTTTTTTTCCTGACGGTTGTTACTAAGTCGTAGTCCAACTAAGGACAATTTGGCTAGGAGGTGGTTTCTTGCCACTAACAATACAAAATGTGTGGCAAATTTTGGCGTGGATGAAGAGATAATTTGTTTGTAACATGTGAGTTTTTTGGTATATGTGGCCTATTATACTTAATTGGTTATGTATAACATTTGGTGGACTTGGTGGTTTTTTTGAAAAATGTTCAGTTGACTTTTAATTCTATTTGGTTCACAGTGGTATGTGTTATCTAGAAAAATTGAAATACTATATTTTCTATAATAAAGCGAAGCAATTGCATGCGTTATCTGAAAGGGTAAAATTTTAGTCATTTTAGTGCTCAAAGTCAAAATATGTTACTTTCGATTATGATTACATGTTATGGAGGTTAAATCCTTTATGTTGCCTTTTATTTTCAGATTTTATTTTATTTTATTTTTTATTTTAATTGTCTTTTCTATTCTTTATTATGTTTATTTGTAAGTATAACATTTGACATCACAAAATACAATCTAACGAATTTATTAATGAAACTTACCTCTAAACTCCATCATAATTTTCAAATACTTACTTCTCATTTCATTAGTAAGTTATTTATTCTATATCCTATTATATTTATATAGTCTCGTCTTCTATTATTGACTCTTGCCTTCGATATTTCAAATTTTATTTTCTTTAATTTTTACTTTTTTTATTGTTTTTTAGTTTTTGATAATATTTTGTTGGTAAGAATAGAGTTTGACATTACAAAATGCACTTTTTTTTTTATATAAATTTTGTTGAAAAGTATAAATTTCAAATTATTTATCTATAATTTTTTTGTCCCATACATATCTTATTGCTTTTTTGTTCTTTTTTATTTTGTTTCTTTCAAATGCATAGTCTTATTTATTACTCAAAAATAATCATTACTAATTAATAACTAATATATCTTTTTATCTCTTTAACTAATCTCACAATTCAATTAATTAATTAATATATTAATAATTAAATTAAAATAATATTTTATTACTATTGGAAAGTAGAAAATTATTAAATCTCAATAACCAAACTTCATTATATTATCTTTATTTTTTATTTAATTAACTATATGTCCTTTAATTACTAAATTAAAAAAAATAGAAAAACTAAATCATCCATGTACTCATGTTCCTAATATCTCCTTTATTCTATTAACTAAATCTCACAATTCTATTTATTAAATTATTATTATTTAAATTAAAATAAAATTTTATTATTGTTGAAAAGAAAAAATTTCAAATTATTTTTCTATAATTTTTTTGTCCAGAACATATCTTTATTGTTTTTTTTTTCCCTTTCATTTTGATTTTGTTTCCTTCAAATACATAGTCTTGCCTATGTAGTATCACATTTTAGTTTATTATCCAGTTATGTTTCAATTTTTTTATTTTATTAATTTTTTATATTATTTAAAAAATTATTCTTCTATTGAGTATTTATATTTGCCCGCCTATATTTTCTTTCTTTCTATTTTATATCATTTTTCACCATAATTTGTTGAATTCAAATTATCTTTCAACTATTCATCAAAGTTTATGAATGAATTGGACATTAGATCATTAAACCAAAGAATAAAAACAAATAAAAGACATCACATATTAAAATTTTGAAATTCCTAAAGTTTAAATTAAAAAAAAAGTTTTTATTTGAAATTATTTAACTATTATTACAAAATCAACTTATTTATAAAAATTAGTTTATGAATTTATTTTGTCTACCCTAATGCATACAAACACACTACTTTTTACACTTTACAAATTTTAGTTTGTAACATCCTCATCTCCTATTCATATTCAAGGGTAGAGGTTAAATATAAATTAAGTTAAACAAATAGGATTTAGTCACAAATCTAAGAGGGGTATTTTGGGTTAAGTCTTAACGTTCCCTTTTATTTATATATATATATATATATATATATATATATATATATATATATAAAAGACAATAAAAGTTTAAAACTTTATTCTTTATTCACACCAAGCTGACATTCAGAATTGAGAGAGGGTGTGGAGGGGGAGAAAAGTGAATGGAAAGAAGAAGAGAAGGTTAAGGTCTCAAGCTTCATCATCATCAACATGCAAGTGTAAATTCAAATTTCTTGACATGTCTTTTTTCAAAAGGTAATAAATTTCTCCTTGTAGCTCGGAATTGAATGATTTTTAATTTTTCGGAAACTAGACGAAACTAGACAAAATTTCCTTCAATTCGAATACTAATTTTGTGTGCTAGGAATTTGTGATGAGGTTGAGAATTGAGTTTGAAGTTGGAGGTCGGATGCTGAACTATGCAAAAAATCTGCATACGAGTTAGTGATCATGGAAGGGAGGACAATGACCAAGTGTGTGAAGAATTATCACCATTTCCATCTCTCAGCCATCAAATTCAGAATTGATACAATGTAAGTTCCATTAGTTAGGGACTTGGGGTAGGAATTGGGAAAAAAATTGTATGATGATGGGATTAGATTGAGAGTAAGATATTGCATGGTTGATTAATCAATGAATTTCTTGTGATAAAAGTGATTTCTAAACCCTATTATATTATGCTATTCATATGCATATTTTTTTGGGTCATTAAAGGGATCAAAATGATGATTTTAAAGGTTTTTCTCCCTAAAATGCATCCAGATACTATTATGCTAGCTACAGCTCGCTTGAGCAAAAATAGAGGATTTTTTCACTGTCTTAGTTCGCTTAGATAAGTATAGTCCGCTTAGGAAACTTCCCTGCACTGTAAAAAATACTCTGCTACTTGTTTGCACCATAACTTGAGCATCGTAACTCAGAATGAGGTTGGTCAGAAGTGTTAGAAAGGTCTTTCAACATCTATTTGATAATAAAGTAGAAACCTGAGTATAAATCAATAATGGATAGGATAATGATGATATATGAAATTCTTGCACTATAAGACAAATGTCAAGACAGATGTTAAGACATCATTTGCTGACAGAACAAATATATCAAATTGTAAATTATGCAGTATTTAAATTCCATAAAGATAAATAATACAGGCAATTATTAACTCAGTTTGGTGCAACATCACCTACATCTGGGGGAATCCAAGTCAGGAAGGAACTTCACTATGACAATATTAGTTCAAAGATAAACTCCTTCATTTACAATTTATCACCTAATCACTATCTTGTGCAACTTCTACCTAGAAACCCTCTAGATATGAGAGATATCTCCCTCTCACTTCCTAACAGTCACAAACCAGTGACAATACCACAAGAGACCAGAACAGAAGAACACTCTTCCAACAACAATACATAGTTTTGCTTAAAAGCTTTAAACTAAGAATAATACACTCGTGCTTAAGAGCTCATGAGTGAATAATAAACAACATACAATCAGTCTACCTCAATGTATCAAAAGATACAAGGGTGACTTACAATGAAAAACCTAAAGAAACTCTCAAAACCTAAAACTTTACACTTTCCCTAATTTTACAGAATTATGAAAGCCAAATTACATTAGGTTTAGGTTTCTCTTTATATACACCTTAGCAGCTCATGGGTTTCAGAATCTTCACCCAAATATTTCTTGATCCACACGTTAAGGGCTACATCAATTGTGTAGAAAAAATCACCTTGAATCTTGGAACAAATCATCAAATTTCCTAAATTGTCTCAACATCCAATTTTAGAAACTTATGCACAGTTGGAGATAAAATCAATGTTCCAGATTAAATCTTCTTGACCTGCGAAAATAAGTGAGATATATCCAAATGAAATCTCACAAAATCAAATCAAACCTGTCAACAATAAAACAGTCTGTACTGATGTTCTGGTACAACATGTCACAACATCTGCCTTTAATATGAACTGACCAGCATGTTAGAACATTTCACACAACATGTTGTTGTGAACCATGTTTTAGCAAAATTACTGCCAATCCTAAAACCATGGATCTAACAATCCTCCCCTTTGACAAATTTTTTCTAAAACAATATTTTGCACAATAAACTTGGAGAGAGGAATAAAACCACAAACACAAAACACAAGCTACATGAAAAAAAACATGTAAACTTTGTACAACATGCACTTTTGCAGCTTCACATCAGACAGGTTTAGTGACCCCCCTGTCCCACGTAACCAATACTCCTGTACTGATGTTCTGGTACAACATGTCACAATATCTGCCTTTAATGTGAACTGACCAGCATATTAGAACATTTCACACAACATGTTGTTGTGAACCATGTTTTAGCAAAATTACTGCCAATCCTAAAACCATGGATCTAACAATCCTCCCCTTTGACAAATTTTGGATAAAACAATATTTTGCATAATAAACTTGGAGAGAGGAATAAAACCACAAACACAAAACACAAAACACAAGCTACATGAAAAAAAAACATGTAAACTTTGTACAACATGCACTTTTGCAGCTTCACATCAGACAGGTTCAGTGACCCCCCTGTCCCACGTAACCAATACTCCCCCTAAAGGGGAAAATCCAAATCACCAGAAAATAAAACATGAACTATTCAAGTTCACACATTAGAAACACATACAACAGAAGCCACACACATTAAAAGCATATCAGGCTGAATGTCAGCACATATGGTTCCACATTAGACAATCATCATCAAACACAGACATCACATCAGTAGTAACAGCAGCAAGCATGCCAGACTAGCATGCTCCCCCTAAATAGTTACATACAACAAGCAACAACAATAGACTTCTCTTCCTTAGCAGTAGTACAATCCTGTCACAATGTTAGCCAACATGTCAAGACATGTGACATGACACCAGGACACACAGAAAACACCCTTAACCCCTCAACACTTTACTCCCCCTTTTTAGCCAAAAATTGACAAAACTTTTAGAGTAAACGTAAACACAAAATAGAAACACACACTAGCAATGGAAACAAACATTTCTAACTGGTGCAAATAACCAAATGAAAACACATATAACTGATGGAAGTGAACAATGTTAAGGGACTATTACAGACCTAACCAACAAAGTAGCAAAAAGAAAAAAAATCCATCTTTAGAACCAGCTATCCGAACGTACTACCTGAGTCAATGAAATTGATCCAATCTTCATCACCACCCGAGTCATAGTCAGATAACTGAGCCATCCTTATCTTGCAGGACTCCACCTTTGTCATATATGTTTTCCCTATCCTAGATGCTCTAATAGATGATCCAACAGACATCACAAAATTGGACTCATCCTCCTTTGGATCATTACACTTATCCTTCTTGGCTTCCAGCACAAGAGCCTTTTAAGCATTAGTATTTTTGGAGGACTGGCTCATATTGAAACACAACTCAATAGAAGGAAGAAGCAGTAAGGTCTTGGATTTTAAAAGAGAAAAAAATGACCTTGCTTGTATCGACCGATCAATCAATGATAAAATTGTTGAAAGAAGTGAAATTATCCTTGTTAATAGAGCAACACTAACTATAGGAGAGAGACATTCTCTTGTTCCTCTTTCCCGCTTTCCAAGCTTTGTCAGCAACATTTGAAATGACATTCTCCATGTCATTGAAAAACGTTTTCCCTTAATACGCATGCACCACTAGATGGAAGAAAAACATTGATTACAAGCATCTCATTCTGTAAAGACTATAATTCTTCAACAATACAAATTCCTGAAATACCCCTGACTAAATGATGACCAGTCCTAGTGAACTTGTCTAGCTGTGCAGAGTAAAATCCTTAAAAATCTTGATTTTGACCAGCTTGTCACAGTACAATGTCATGACATCTTGTTTGACATTGTATTCTTTTTGCATCTAACTCAATTTGAAGCAACAACTTCCTCAACATTATCCTTAGTCTTAGAGATAGACCAGAAAACACAATTATATTATTGTTGATCCAAGAGATAAGACTTTTTCTCAAGAAGAAACATCCTTAGAACCATACAAGAACACACACATAGAAATTAACTCAAGATCCAAACAAGAACACAATACAGTGATAACAAAAACAAACTCCCTCTGAATTGCATTGCTTAGGAATTCAACAAAGTGCAGCTGAACAACTAAACACAATGTCAAGACATCTAGTCTGACATCACAGAGCAGCCAGAAAAAACAACTTCCCCTGAAGACCATAACCCACTATAGAGAAAAATAAATTCTTCCAGACAACAAACATCATTGTTCTCAAGGACATACCCATGCAATCATGAACTGTCCCAGTTCACATATCAGAGGCACATGCACAACAGAAGAAAAATAAGCCTAAAAAATATTTAAGAGAAATCAGAGTTCTCCTAAACACTTCAAGCAGGCAAGATGTCATGCACATGTGGTTTGACATCATGCACACAAGCCGCATCAGTAGAAGTGCATTTCCTCAAGCACCTTGCATCACAAACGAGAACAAGAAATGTAGAGATCATGATCTTTTCCATGGTTTGCACCCAGAGGTCTCCTTCCTTTCACAACCTTGTCAAAACCACAGTCACCACCAGACTTGGCCAATAACATTACTCCATAATTCACCAGGATTAGATATTTCATTTCTGAATCTATTGGTGAACACAAACTCCAAATAATTAACTCCCTTGTATAAATTTTCTGAACTCTAGAGAAAACTTTGTAGGCTAGAGAGATCTCAGATTTATTAATTGCTATCTCTTTAGAGTCTGCCTCATTTTTTGGAGCAATAAACTGCTAAGATGGTGCTCCAGCATATACTTGGACGTCAGTCCCTTTCACAATGATTGAACCATTAAATTTGGTTCTTGTGTTAACATTCATAGGTTCTGCGAACAACAGAGAAACCCATAAACATAGTTTTATGTGAGAACTTGAAAGACACAATTAAACACATCAAAAAGCTTCACAGAGAGAGATAAACTTTCACACACAACAAGAACCAAAAGAGCTTCTACACAGAAGCAAAATGTCAGAACATTCAGTCTGAAAACACAGTACCGACATGAAACCTTATGTAAACAAGAATAGATTACCTCTAACAAGCAACATCTAAGCTGACCAAATTACCAGGGTGCTGATTAAGTATATCACCATTACCATACTGTTCCACCTCAGTCTGCTCCTTCTTTTCACTTTGTTCCTCTATCCACTAAGACTTCATCTTGCACTGGCCTCACAAGAACCTTAAAAGGTAGTTCTAGAACTTTTGTAGTAGTCTGATGTTGCAACATCTGGTGACAACTTTTACTACTCTTTCTTGGTCATTGAGCATGTGAATGAGCATGTAGTTTTTTGGAGTACACATAAGACAACTAACTTTGGACTTAACCACTTCCTCGGAGCTTTATACATCTCATTAATGACCAAACATTCTCCGTTATAGAAATATACATTAGGACCTTGATCAAGAGAAACAACATCAAAAGTAGAAAATTAAGTTCTAAAACCCCTTTAATTTCACTTATGGCACCATCATTAAGAGTAACTTAGAATCCACCAGATACTCCTTTAACCCAGTCATGTGTCTAGAACACCCATAACCATAATACCAATCTAAGAAGGTATGAGAGATAAGACAATCTACACCTTCCATGAGTTTTAACCATACAAATTAAAACAAAACAAAAAAACTAATATGACCAACTTTACATGTCCAGTGCAAGTACATGCCTTTAGCCTGAATATTTTGATGTTCAACACGATGTCAAGACACTTTGAGTTTCTTGATATAGCCTTGAAAACCCTATGCCTTTTTGGCTACCAGTCATCTTCCCATCTTGAAGAACTCCTTAACATTCTCACATACTTCTATATTCTTTCTTGATGACAACCTTCTTCACTCTTGATGCACAATTCTTTAAGAGAAACAACCAGCTCATCATGAGTCAATTCTTCAATACAGGAGTCTACATCAGAGGCCCACCTTCCAGTTAAGGCATTAACAAGACTGACAAATTCATCATCAGGATCATTTTACTCATCAGTCCAAGCAATAGAAAGCCCCTTAATTTGATTCTTGAGATATGCAGGGAATTCTGCTAAAAAAACTTTCAAATTCATGACACTAAGTGCATCTACTTTGAATGGCCTTTTCTTCTGAGCATCAAGTTCTTGAAGATATCAGGGTGAATGTCTTTGACATTTAACCTTGACCTTCTATCCACTATCCTCATATGTTGATTGAATTTCTTCCCAAGAACTTAATGGCATTGTATGACCCTTCACTAGATACCAGGTCATAAGCTCCTGCAGAGTAGGAGACAAAAGCCATGATCTTGTTTTTCTCATTAAAGCTGTCATTCTTAAAGAGAGTCAATTTTTTTATATAAAAAAGACCCAAAAGATCCATCTATGCTGATGATGTCTTGGTCTTCTTCGATCGCAGTCATATTCATGTCAAATCTCTTGGGTAGAAACCTCAAAATCCTACTGACCAAATGTGCCTTCATGAGAGGTCTTGAGAACTTCCCAAGCATCTTTTGCCACCCACATGTGTTTAACAATCTAAACACATTTTTATCAACTCCATTAGATATGGCATTCAAAGTATTTAGAGATAACAAGAGCCAACCCAACTCTTCCTTAGACCAGTCCTCTTTTGACTTCAAAGAAGCATTCCCTTCTTTATCCTTAACAGCAAGAACATATTTCCAAGAGCTACTGACAATGATCTCAAGAAAGCTACCGTTCTAGTCTTTCATTGATCATACAGTGCTAGAAAAAACCCCCCTGAAGCTCACCTAATAGACAGACCAGGGTTCTAGCTCTGATGCCAATTAAAATTCTGGTACTTTAAGACAGATGTCAAAATTGATATCTCAACACCAAAACAAAATATCAAGACAAATGTTAAGATATCATCTACTAACAGAACAAATATATCAAACTGTAAATTATGCAGTATTTAAATTGCAGAAAGATAAATAACACAGTCAATTGTTAACCAAGTTCAGTGCGTCGCGAGATCTAGTTTAATCTTTATGTGTGTATGTGTGTGATAAGGCGAAAACGTATATATTAAATGCCATAATTTCATGCTACTAACGGTCGATTTCACCCCGATTTCGTACCATATCCACATTGTTTGTTAAGTATTTTGTGGGTTTACGAAGTCAACACTCAAATAACGCAAGATAAGGAAAACAAGCACTAAAAGACATATAACAGAAGAAAAAGGACGAAAAAGTAGAAGAAATGAACTTTGCTGATATGACGGTCGTCACAGGTCCCTTACAACTGCCACGTGCGTGACGACTGTCATGACCGTCACGAACGTCATGACCTCCACGAGCGTCATGAACCCCTTACGACCGTCACACTTACAAATTCTGCATAACATCCACTTCCCAGAACGTGCAACAGAAGCCCAAAACAGAAGCACTCCCTGGATTTTCTGACCCTCAATTGCACTTCCAAAAGCAGTTCACGTACAAATCATTCACTATAAAAGGAGAGCTTGGGACTGAAATAAGGGGGCCGCATTGAAGACCACGAAGTACTGCCGGATTTACTACAAAATATTTTCTTGCTTTTGTTTCCTTTATGCTTTGTTTCCTTTACTTTGTTTTCTTTCCATAATTCAGTTGTAATTTTCGTTCTTTAAATTTTCGTACAATTAATCGTCACCAGAGTAATCCTGCCGACATTGTGGAGGATTATCCAAGTGCCGAACCAGAATTGTTTACAGGTTCCGTTATTAATAATTAATTTTATTTGCTTTAATATGTATGTTTACAAGTTCTGCTATTTTAATTTAATTATGCATGCTTTAAATTTCATGTCTAGCTAAACCGCATCGATCGGTATGTAATAAACTAGTAGAACGAGGTTCGATAATAACCGGTGTATTTTTCCTTTTTCATACTTGTTTCTGGCTCTAGTTTTTAATCAAATTGTTAAACTAAACTTCGTTGCGACAGCGAGAATTTATTTAAAGTAATCTCGTCACGACAGTGGGAGATTCACTAAGGTATGAACCGACATGCGAAAACTGAGGCTAGGACCAGATAGTAAAAACTAAGCATCTATTTTAAACACAGCAAAAGCACCTTAAAAGAGATTAGAACTCAATGTTTTTCAAAAATCAATTTTAACCCTGAACGGGATAGCGAAAGCATACGTTCCGCCTTAGAGTTGTGACTAGCATCAACAACAATCGTGAGACAAAGGTCTTTAAACCGTTATTTTCTTTTGAAAACCATTTTGAAATTACTAAACCGTGCCGGTAACTTATCGAATCCTCGAAGCACTAAGTCATTGCATACCGATTCCCCGCATTAATATTCTAAGAAACCCTTTAGCCTTTCTTTAATTTAGCCTTTACTTTTGCATATTTCCCCTTAAACCATATACGACCTAGCTAAACACAGTAACGTCCGAGAACACTAGATTGGTTACGAGTCCCAGTGGGATCGATATCTTTATTACTACGCGATCGACTGTGCACTTGCAGTTAATTCGATTAGACTCGGAAAGTCACGATCAAGTTTTTGGCGCCGTTGCCGGGGACCCGTTTAGTCAATAGTGCAATCCTCTGTTACGCAGTATAGACTAGGTTAACTATTTTATTTCCCTTTACTCGTTCGTCGATTGTATGCCAAGTACTCGCTCATAAAGCGATATCTTACAACCTCCAATCGCCGAACTAGAGCGCTTCTTACACCCAAGAAGACGCATCATTGAATATCAACAAAAACATAATATTCCCGATCTTCTAGCTCATACTCCTGAACCTGTTGAAGAATTGAAAATGGCCGAAGGACCTCAGAACAAACCTCTGAAGGACTACGCTACCCCATCTCAGCTAGAGCCTCATAGTAGCATTGTTGCCCTTGCTATCAATCGGAATGATTTTGAACTAAAACCATCATTGTTGTCGGCTGTACAACAACATCAACTCTCAGGAAATGCAACTGAGGATCCGAATGAACACTTAACGAAGTTTGTGCAATACGCAGACCCAGTGAAGGCAAATGGAGTAACTCCAGATGCAATAAGACTTCGTCTTTTTCCTTTCTCTCTTAGAGATAGAGCTTGGGCTTGGTTACAATCTTTACCATCCAACTCCGTTACGACGTGGGAACAGTTGAAGAACGTTTTCTTAGCGAGATACTTTCCGCCAAGCAAAACTGCTATGCTTAGAGCTCAAATCAACAGATTTCGACAGAAAGATGCTGAATCTCTCTACGAAGCGTGGGAAAGATTCAAAGATATGATGAGAGCATGTTCTTACCATGGTTTGGAAAACTGGGTGACAATTCATACTTTCTACAATGGGCTTCTGTATAACACCAGATTAACAGTAGACGCCGCCGCGGGCGGTGCACTTATGGATAAGCCATACGATGAAGCCTATCAACTTATTGAAAACATGTCTCAGAACCATTGACAATGGGGAGGTGAAAGAACTCCATCAGAGAAACCCGCATCAAAAGGTGGGATGTACGAGATCAGCAGTCTTGAAAAATTGAACGCTAAGGTGGACGCTTTAACGCAGAAAATCGACAGTTTAACTGTAACACCGCCTGCAACCGTAGCTGCTGTAACTCCAAATTGTGAGTTATATGGAATCGCCACTCATAATGCGCCCGAATGCCCATTATTGGCAGGAATTCCACCAGACCAAGTGAACTACGCTTAAGGTAACCCTTACGCGAATGCCTATAATCCAGGATGGAGAAACCACCCAAACTTTTCCTACAAGAGCGATAATGCCTTGCAAGCACCTGCTGCTCCACCAGGATATCAGAAACCAGCCGTAGCTGCCCCGACTGCCCCTAGAAAATCAAATCTTGAATTGATGATGGAAAAATTCATAGCTACTGAAGCTCAAACGAATAAAGAATTCCTGAGTCAAAACATACACACTAGCGAGCAGATTAAACAGCTAGCCAGCAAAGTAGACGCTTTAGCCACCCATCACAAAATGCTTGAAACGCATATATCACAAGTGGCTCAACAACAAGCTTCTACAGGCGCACCAGCTGGTACATTTCCTGGTCAGCCAGAACCTAATCCGAAAGGTCATGCAAACGCTGTCATATTAAGAAGTGGAAAAGAACTGGACGGACCAACTGATCCTAGGAATGAAAACTCAACCATGCATCAGAAAACTGATAAATCAGCAGAAAATGAGTTTGAAACCGAAAAGAAGGAAGGTAACGAGCAAGAGGCCACCAAAGATGAAAACCCATATGTGCCTCCACCGCCATATAAGCCACCGATTCCTTATCCTCAAAGATTCATAAATTCCAAAACTTCAGGACAATTTTAGAAATTCGTAGAACTTCTGAAACAACTGAATATCACCATTCCTTTCACAGAAGCTATAACTCAAATGCCATCATACCCTAAATTTCTCAAAGAAATCCTGTCTAACAAAAGAAAAATCGAGGATAACGAAACAATTACACTTACTGCCGAGTGTAGCGCAATCATTCAAAATAACATGCCTCCTAAACTGAAAGACCCAGGTAGCTTCTCCATACCTTGTGTCATAGGAAAGTTCGTCATAGACAAAGCTTTATATGACTTAGGCGCCAATATAAGTGTTATTCCCCTATCTATATGCAAAAAGCTGAATATGGGAGAATCAAGACCAACCAAAATGTCCGTGCAATTGGCTGACCATCAGTCAAATATCCCGTCGGTATACTGGAAAACGTTCCAATACGCATAGGCCAATTTTACATTCCAACCGACTTCATAATCATGGATATTAAGGAGAACTCTGTTACCCCAATTATCTTAGGAAGACCCTTCCTAGCAACAGCCGGAGCTATTATAGATGTGAAGAAAGGTAGGCTGACATTTGAAGTAGGAGAAGAAAAGATAGAATTCATCCTCACCAAGTTCTTAAAAGCACCAGCCATAGATGACACATGCTACTTAGCAGATGTCATTGACGAATGCATACGAGAACTGGAAAAGGAAGAAACCAAATATTTTGAAATCATGAAGATCCAAATCCCTGATATTCATGAAGACGACAATTGGCGTGCGCCATACAAAGATGATAGTCTAAGCAAAATCTTAGCACTAACTCCTAATCACATGTCAGGTCCGAAAAACCCAGCTTTAGAGCTTAAAGAATTACCTAAGACTCTTAGGTGCGAATTCTTAGATACCGAATTCAAAAGACCAGTAATAGTCAACGCCGACTTAGGACAGTTAGAAACTAAGAAATTACTAGAAGTCCTAAGGAAATACCCAACTGCGTTACGCTATAGTATAAGCGACCTCAAGGGTATAAGTCCTTCCATCTGTATGCATCGAATCATGCTAGAGGAAGACTGCAAAACTTCTAGAGAACATCATAGAAGGATAAATCCTATCCTAAGCACTGTAGTCAAAGACGAAGTGAAGAAGTTACTAGATGCAGGAATCATATATCCTATCTCTGACAACCAATGGGTTATCCCAGTGCATGTCGTACCCAAGAAAGGAGGCGTCATTGTAGTAAAGAACGCAAAAGGTGAATCGATAACCCAAAGAGTTGTAACCGGAAGCAGGATGTGTATCGACTACAGAAAATCGAATAAGTTAACTCGGAAAGATCATTTTCCTTTACCTTTCATAGACCAGATGTTAGAGAGATTAGCGAAACATTCGTACTTCTGTTATCTAGATGGTTATTCGGGATTTTTCCAAATTCCTATCCACCCCAACGACCAAGAAAAGACTACATTCACATTTCCTTATGGCACTTTTGCTTATCGCCGAATGCCGTTTGGACTCTACAGTGCTCCAGCAACATTCCAAAGATGCATGATGGCAATCTTCGCGGATTTCATAGATGACATCATGGAAGTGTTCATGGATGACTTCTCTGTATGCGGACAAAGTTTTAAAGGTTGTTTGTCGAACTTAGAAATGGTACTCAAAAGATGCGCGAAAGTGAACCTTGTTCTCAATTGGGAGAAATGCCATTTCATGGTCCGACAAGGCATAGTTTTAGAACATGTCATATCTGACAAAGGGATTGAGGTTGACAAAGCAAAAATAGAAATTATAAAGGATCTTCAACCTCTGAAAACCATACGAGAAATACGAAGCTTTTTAGGACACGCCGGATTCTACCGACGATTCATAAAGGATTTCTCGAAAATTACAAAACCTATGACAGGTCTGTTGATGAAAGAAGTTGAATTCATTTTCGACAAGGACTGCTTGGAAGCATTCGAAACTATAAAAATAACACTCATTACCGCACCAATCATGCAACCACCAGACTGGCGACTACCATTCGAAATCATGTGTGATGCGAGTGATTATGTTGTAGGTGCAGTTCTAGGACAAAGGAAAGACAAGAAGCTTCACACAATCTACTATGCCAGTAGAACTTTAGATCCTGCCCAAATAAACTACGCCACAACAAATAAGGAACTTCTAGCAATTGCGTTCGCCCTTGACAAATTCCGTTCTTACCTGGTAGGAGCGAAAAGCATCATCTACACAGACCATGCTGCCATTAGGTACCTGATAAGCAAAAAGGATGCAAAGCCAAAATTGTTGCGATGGATCCTATTGCTATAAGAGTTTGATTTAGAAATAAAAGATAAAAAAGGAACCGAGAACGTAGTGGCCGATCACCTGTCCCGAATAGAATGCATTAAGCCAGAATCAGTGCCTATCAACAACGATTTCCCTTACGAACGCCTGATAGCCAGATTGGAAAGTGATATGCCACCATTAATCTCGGAAGAACCCGAACTAGAAAAGGCCGTGGAAGCCGTCTACGCACAAGTCACCCTGCCTTGGTATGCTGATATTGTAAACTACTTAGTCGAAACTGGGTAAAACTTGGTACGATGAACTTAACGCCGAGCTACAACAACATGATTGGAACTGGCTCGTATAAGGAGGAGGCCTTCGAGAGCATTTCCGCTTAGTGTTAAGTTCGTTGTGTGTTGTTATGAATCCTCTTTGACTTCCTAACTCAACGCCTCTAAAGCAACTTTGAAAACGCAAAGGAACGCATCGTGTGGCTGCATCGTCTCAGCGCTTAGGCTTTTTTGCTTGAGAACAAGCAAAGATTCAAGTTTAGGGGAGTTTGATAACGCGAAAATGTATATATTAAATGCCATAATTTCATGCTACTAACGGTCGATTTCACCCCGATTTCGTACCATATCCGCATTGTTTGTTAAGTATTTGACAGGTTTACGAAGTTAACACTCAAATAATGCAAGATAAGGAAAACAAGCACTAAAAGACATATAACAAAAGAAAAAGGATG
Organism: Lathyrus sativus; assembly: GCA_963859935.3. Classification (NCBI taxonomy): domain Eukaryota; kingdom Viridiplantae; phylum Streptophyta; class Magnoliopsida; order Fabales; family Fabaceae; genus Lathyrus; species Lathyrus sativus. The sequence goes on along the minus strand of OZ012739.1, from coordinate 545,802,555 downwards.
AAAAAGTAGCAGAAATGAACTTTGCTGATATGACGGTCGTCACAGGTCCCTTACGACTGTCACGTGCGTGACGACCGTCATGACCGTCACGAACGTTATGACCTCCACGAGCGTCATAAACCCCTTACGACCGTCGCACTTACAAATTCTACATAACGTCCACTTCCCAGAACGTGCAAAAGAAGCCCAAAACAGAAGCACGACTCCCTGGATTTTCTGAACCTCAATTGCACTTCCAAAAGCAGTTCACGTATAAATCATTCACTATAAAAGGAGAGCTTGGGGACTGAAATTAGGGGGCCGCATTGAAGACCACGAAGTGCTGCCGGATTTACTATAGAAGATTTTCTTGCTTTTGTTTCCTTTCTGCTTTGTTTCCTTTCCTTTGTTTTCTTTCCATAATTCAGTTGTAATTTTCGTTCTTTAAATTTTCGTACAATTAATCGTCACCAGAGTAATCCTGCCGACATTGTGGAGGATTATCCAAGTGTCGAACCAGAATTGTTTACAGGTTCCGTTATTATTAATTAATTCTATTTGCTTTAATATGTATGTTTACAAGTTCTGCTATTTTAATTTAATTATGCATGCTTTAAATTTTATGTCTAGCTAAACCGCATCGATCGGTATGTAATGAACTAGTAAAACGAGGTTCGATAATAACCGGCATATTTTCCCTTTTTCAAACTTGTTTTTGGCTCTAGTTTTTAATCAAATTGTTAAACTAAACTTCGTTGCGACAGCGAGAATTTATTTAAAGTAATCTCGTCACGACAGTGGGAAATTCACTAAGGTATGAACCGACATGCGAAAACTGAGGTTAGGACCAGATAGTAAAAACTAAGCATCTATTTTAAACACATCGAAAGCACTTTAAGAGAGATTAGAACTCAATGGTTTTCAAAAATCAATTTTAACCCCGAACGGGATAGCGAAAGCATACGTTCCGCCTTAGAGTTGCGACTAGCATCAACAACCATCGTGAGACAAAGGTCTTTAAACCGTTATTTTCTTCTGAAAACCATTTTGAAATTACTAAACCGCGCCGGTAACTTATCGAATCCTCGAAGCACTAAGTCATGGCATACCGATTCCCCGCATTAATATTCTAAGAAACCCTTTAGCCTTTCTTTAATTTAGCCTTTACTTTTGCATATTTCCCCTTAAACCATATACGACCTAGCTAAACACAATAACGTCTGAGAACACTAGATTGGTTACGAGTCCCTGTGGGATCGATATCTTTATTACTACGCGATCGACTGGGCATCTGTAGTTAATTCGATTAGACTCGGAAAGTCGCGATCTCTGTGTGTGCGTGCGTGCGTGCGTGTGTGTGTGTCGCACTTATTATTATTATTATTATTATTATTATTATTATTATTATTATTATTATTATTATTTTAGAGTAGTGTCAACTTAAAAATTTGAATTGAAAAGTTTAAAACTAAAAAAATGTTTGAAAATTTTAGATCAATTTCAAAAAAAATTATTAGCTTTATTATTGTTTAAATAAATACTTATAGATGAATACAATTACTATTATAGAATAAATTATTTTGCATTGAAAAATAATTTTAAGCAAAGAGTATACTAATTTTAATTAAATATTATAAAAATGTTTTTTTTTCAAATTTGTTTCAGACCTCAACATATATTGGACTGACACTGATGGTGGTAATGAACAAACACATCTCCTTTAATTAGTCTTCCTTCTTTAAAAAAAAGACAAATATTTCATAAAGTGGTGGAAGTGTTTGTATTAAGACTTCATGTATTGTAAAAATGAATTGCTTCCTTTCATCTATATTGGTCTTCCTATTTGAGTGAATCTTTGAAAAGTCTCCACTTAGGAGTCCTTTGTTAGCCTGATCTTCCCAAGAATGAATTGGCGGCATCATATGTATGTTAGCATCAATGGAAGAGTGATTTGCATCAAATTGACCCTAAACTCCATATCAGTATTCTATTTGTCTTTTTTAAAGATGTCAACATCAATTTATAAGAGAATTGTTCGACTTTAAAAAAGATTTCTTTTGGGAGGTGTTAAAGGTAAGTCTAAGTTTTTTGGATCAAGTAGGTTGATAGATGTATTTTTAAAAGTATAGGTGGTATGGGTTCTGCTAGATAAATGGAGATGGAGGTTAATCTTCGGTGGTGTTGTAGAACGAAATTATTTCTTCAAGAAATGAGATTACATATGTTTTTCCTTTGCAAGGCGATATGTTCTTTGGTATTTGTGAGATTTTGGGTCGAACTCAGCTTTGTCGAGGAATAACTTTCATGTATTTCGATCGAAGACAAACATGAAGTCGAAGATGGGTCGCATGCTATGGTCGAAGGATACATATTGTAGTTGAAGTCTGTTCTAATATGTATTATCAAAATGTTTGTCGAATTGGGTCTTGTATTAAGGATCCAATTATTTAGTTTATCTAGTTAGTAGATATATAGGCTAGAACATTCAGTTTGTTGAGTGTGGTCAGATTGTGTTATTCACTTGTAATTTTTTGTAATATTGAGAAAATGAATAGTATAGCAATTTTCCCTAACTCTTTTTCCTCTTTCTTCTTTATCCTTTATCCTTTCTCTCTTTATTATAATTGATTTTATTGTTCATCCAAGAACTCCGTTTCTCAATCTTGATTTGTGAAAAGATATCGTTTGTGATCACAACAATATTAGATATACTTCTCCTTGGTAGAAAGAGATCTCCCTCTTTGCTTTTGATCCTAAAGGTAAATCTGACTCTTTTATCGACAATGTGTTTAGGAATACAAAAAATGACCTTTACATTTCTTTTTGGGAACACTCTTGGACAATGTCAACATTCTTTAGAATTCGATTCTTGAGACTTTTCTTGATTTCTCTTCAATGAGATTGGGTAGTTGATATTATGAGCTTATAGGAGAGAGACATTATCTTGTTCCTCTTTCACGCTTTCCAAGCTTTATCTGCAACATTTGAAATGACATTCTCCATGTCATTGAAAAATGTTTTCCCTTAATACGCATGCACCACTAGATGGAAGAAAAACATTGATTACAAGCATCTCATTCTGTAAAGGCTATAATTCTTTAACAATACAAATTCCTGAAATACCCCTGACAAAGTGATGACCAGTCCCAATGAACTTGTCTAGCTGTGCAGAGTGAAAATCCTTAAAAATCTTGATTTTGACCAGCTTGTCACAGTACAATGTCATGACATCTTGTTTGACATTGTATTCTTTTAGTATCTAACTCAATTTGAAGCAACAACTTCCTCAATATTATCCTTAGTCTTAGAGATAGACCAAAAAACATAATTATATTATTGTTGATCCAAGAGATAAGACTTTTTCTCAAGAAGAAACATCCTTAGAGCCATACAAGAGCACACACATAAAAATTAACTCAAGATTCAAACAAGAACACAACACAGTGATAACAAAAACAGACTCCCTCTGAAATGCATTGCTTAAGAATTCAACAAAGTACAGTTGAACAACTAAGAATAATGTCAAGACATCTAGTCTGACATCATAGAGCAGCCAAAAAAAACAACTTCCCTTAAAGACCATAACCCACTATAGAGAAAAATAAATTCTCCCAAACAACAAACATCATTGTTCTCAAGGACATACCCATGCAATCATGAACTGTCCCAGTTCACATATCAGAGGCACATGCACAACAGAAGAAAAATAAGCCTAAAAAATATTTAAGAGAAATCAGAGTTCTCCAAAACACTTCAAGCAGGCAAGATGTCATGCACATGTGGTTTGACATCATGTACACAAGCCACATCAGTAGAAGTACATTTCCCCAATCACCTTGCATCACAAACGAGAACAAGAAATGTAGAGATCATGATCTTTTCCATGGTTTGCACCCAGAGGTCTCCTTCCTTTCACAGCCTTGTCAAAACCACAGTCACCACCAAACTTAGCCAATAACATTACTCCATAATTCACCAGGATTAGATATTTCATTTCTGAATCTATTGGTGAACACAAACTCCACATAATGAACTCCAAATAATTAACTCCCTTGTATAAATTTTTTGAACTCTAGAGAAAACTTAGTAGGCTAGAGAGTTCTCAGATTTATTGATTGCTATCTCTTTAGAGTCTGCCTCATTTTTTGGAGCAATAAATTGCTAAGATGATGTTCCATCATATGCTTGGACATCAGTCCCTTTCATAATGATTGAACCATTAAATTTGGTTCTTGTGTTAACATTCATAGGTTCTGCGAACAATAGAGAAACCCATAAACATAGTTTTATGTGAGAACTTGAGAAACATAATTAAACATAGCAAAAAGCTTCACAGAGAGAGATAAACTTTCACACACAATAAGAACCAAAAGAGCTTCTACACATAAGTAAAATGTCAAAACATTCAGTCTGAAAACACAGTACCGACATGAAACCTTATGCAAACAAGAAGAGATTACCTCTAACAAGCAACATCTGAACTGACCAAATTACCAGGGTGTTGATTGAGTATATCACCATTATCATACTGTTCCACCTCAGTCTGCTCCTTCTTTCCACTTTGTTCCTCTATCCACTAAGAATCCATCTTGCGCTGTCCTCACAAGAACCTTAAGAGGTAGTTCTAGAACTTTTGTAGTAGTCTGATGTTGCAACATATGGTGACAGCTTTTACTACTCTTTCTTGGTCATTGAGCATGTGAATGAGCATGTAGTTTTTTGGAGTACACATAAGACAACTGACTTTGGACTTAACCACTTCCTCGAAGCTTCATACATCTCATTAATGACCAAACATTCTCCGTTAGAGAAGTATACATTAGGACCTTGATCAAGAGAAACAACATCAGAACTAGAAAATCAAGTTCTAAAACCCCTTTAATTTCACTTATGGCACCATCATTAAGAGTAACTTAGAATCCACCAGATACTCCTTTAACCCAGTCATGTGTCCAGAACACCCACAACCACAATACCAATCTAAAAATGTATGAGAGATAAGACAATCTGCATCTTCCATGAGTTTTAACCATACAAATTAAAACAAAACAAAAAACTAATATGACCAACTTTACATGTCCAGTGCAAGTACATGCCTTTAGCCTGAATATTTTGATGTTCAACACGATGTCAAGACACTTTGAGTTGCTTGATATAGCATTGAAAACCTTATCCCTTTTTGGCTACCAGTCATCTTCCCATCTTGAAGAACTCCTTCAACATTCTCACATACTTCTATATTCTTTCTTGATGACAACCTTCTTCACTCTTGATGCACAATTCTTTAAGATAAACAACCAGCTCATCATGAGTCAATTCTTCAATACAAGAGTCTACATCAGAGACCCACCTTCCAGTTAAGGCATTAACAAGATTGACAAATTCATCATCAGGATCATTTTACTCATCAGTCCAAGCAATAGAAAGCCCCTTAATTTGGTTCTTGAGATAGGCAGGGAATTCTGCTAAAAAACTTTCAAATTCATGACACTAAGTGCATCTACTTTGAATGGCCTTTTCTTCTGAGCATCAAGTTCTTGAAGATATCAGGCTGAATGTCCTTGACATTTGACCTTGACCTTCTATCCACTATCCTTATAGGTTGATTGAATTTCCTCCGAAGAACTTAATGGCATTGTATGACCCTTCACTCGATACTAAGTCACAAGCTCCTGCAGAGTAGGAGACAAAAGCCATGCTCTTGTTTTTCTCATCAAAATTGTCATTCTTAAAGAGAGTCAGTTTTTTTATATAAAAAAGACCCAAAAGATCCATCTATGCTGATGATGTCTTGATCTTCTTCTTCGATCGCAGTCATATTCATGTCAAATCTCTTGGGTAGAAACCTCAAAGTCCTACTGACCAAATGTGCCTTCATGAGAGGTTTTGAGAACTTCCCAAGCATCTTTTGCCACCACACTTGTGTTTAACAATCTGAACACATTTTTATCAACTCCATTGGATATGGAATTCAAAGTATTTAGAGATAACAAGAGCCAACCCAACTCTTCCTTAGACCAGTCCTCTTCTGACTTCAAAGAAGCATTCCCTTCTTTATCCTTAACAGCAGGAAGAGATTTCCAAGAGCTACTGACAATGATCTCAAGAAAGCTACCATTTGTTGCACCCTAAAATTTGCCCAACCTTATTCCTTGGTTTATGTTTCAATATCATTAGCTTTTGCATATAGAGTCATGTACATAGACTAACCATCTGCATAGCATAAGCATAGCAAGTCATTCAACAGGGGACCAATCATTATTTTCATCTCTAGAGGCCTATCAAGAGGTTATTATCCCAATTCAATCTCATTCAAGTCATCAGGAAAGAATTTGAAAGCAAAGAGTTTAGCAGATCAAGCCTTGAGTCCATCTCCTAGCTGAGGGTATCTGAGGATCAACAAGAGGGTTGTGAGCTGTGAGTTGAAGGCATGGAGAGTATCTAGACATTATGGGAGACTTAGAAAGTCATTTAAAGAAGGAGACAAGTCATTGATGAGAGCACAAGAGCTATAGCTGAAGGCAGTCAACTAGGGTTTCATCTGGGTCAACCCTAGGTCAACCCTAGGTCAATTGACTGATTTAAGGGGCATTCAAGTCTGGTGGAGAGATGTGGGGTTCATCATTGGACATATGAAGAAGGATATGGAGATATGCCAAGGAGAATTCAAGAGAAATCAAGGAGAAGAGGAGTTTCTAAATTAGGGTTTCTGTGTAAAATCCCCTAGTTTAGGTCAAATTTCCAAGCAAGATAAGTCAAAATGCTAGCTTCAAATGGCTTCTTGGCCAACATGAAACTTGTAGAGGATCTCAATACCTTTAATTTGAGTGGTGGAAGACATCAAGGAGATTTATAGAACTCAAGTTATGGTCCTTGCAAGTTACAGGTCATCTGAGGTATCTGAAATTTTGTCTGTGAAAGTGACTTGACTTCCAAGCAATTTTTACCCCTCAAGGAGATTTCAAATGAATTCTTGGTCAACATAAGAATTGTTCCTCATTGTCTTAGATTTCTAGAATGGTATAGTATGCCTTCATATGAGGTGTGGAACTCAACTTATGGTCTTGGCAAGCAAAGGGCACTTTGGGCATTTGTGAATTACAGGTCATTTTAACCTATGTCCAAAACTCATACAAGGAGGCCTCAAATGGAAAAACTTACAACATCAAACTTGCTCCAAATGAGATTTTAAGTCTAGAAAGAAGGTCACAAATTGTTGGAAAAGCTCATAACATGAAGTTGCATGATTGGTCCAAATTTGAACTAAAATGGCTTATAATTTGAATAAAGTCAAGATGAAAAATGGTTTGGGAGATTTATGAGTCCAAATGGAGACTTCCAATATATGATTTTGAATGGAAAAGACATTCTAAAGACAATGGTTCAAGCACTTTTTTGAGTTTAGTGGAAGATTTCAAAGTTATCCTTGGTTACTTGCATTTTAAGAAACATAGCCAAAATGAATCAAAGTTGGAAGGCAAGGGAATGTGTAAGAGGGATCTAGAAGTTACCATTGGGGTCTATATATTCATGAAATGAAGATTGATCAAGGGTTGGATCCATTTTTCACAAAAATCTCACAAATTCTCTCATTCTTTTCTCATTGCAATTTCACTTCAATCTCACAAAATCTTCATCAATTTTCATCCACATTGATTCTCCTACATTCAATCATCATCCTGGATCATAATTGAAGCAAAGATTTGGTGGTTAGAATCCATTTTCGTGCATTATCTTCAAGAACATACAAGCTGCAAATTCAGTTGTAGATCAAGATCCAAGCCAAGTTTCATCCAAATCTTGCAAACAGAATCGAGTACATCAAGAATGGATCAAGATTGAAGCCTACAAGAGCCTGGATCCACGTGATTACTCAGCCTCCATTAAAGCTTGCTCAAGGTGCAAATCTTTCTAACTTATGCAATCTAGGGAGATTTAGTTAGTTTTACTAGTATATTCATGGTCCATGCTGTTAGGAGGTTAGTTTAGATGAATTTGAGGCTGAATAGAGGCAATTCATAGCAGGTGCACCAAACTGTTAGGACCTAGAACTCTTAGGTTAGTGCATCATAATGTTAGGTTGTTAGCGCAGGATGATCACCATTATGCATAGAGTAGTTTAGTCTAGGTTTGATGGAGAATTGTGTGGGTGGGTTGCAGAGTATGTTCATGGTGACCAGGACTTGTTGTTATCGGGTTGAGTGATCTAGTGAATTTCAGATTGATCTAAGACCATAGGCGTGTAGAGGGAGGAATGTAGAGTGATTTTCATGTTTGTAGCGTGGCGTTTCATGGACTGTAGAGTGAGAACAGATGAGTTGAAGTTTGCTCGTGCATGGTGGCCATGGAGGGAAACCCTAGCTCTCTTTTGAACTGATGAAGAAGACGAAATCGTGTGCGTCCATTTCATGTTGGACCTTTGACTCAGAGAGCAATCGTGTGGCTCTCGTTTGAAGCAGATTTGGAGGGAGATGAGTTGGTGCCCTAAACGCACCGTTTCATTAATTGAAACGGGCGGGCCTGAGTGTATTTTGTTATTCCCACCCCCAGTGCATGAGCCCAACTCCATTTGAACGTGATTTTGTTTCTATTTTCACCCCCATCTAGTTTTTTATTTTTCTTTAATGCTGACTTCGTTCTGGGCCTTAACCAAAGTGCTACGCGCACCCCACCCTGCTTGGCCCATCCTGATTTTAACTAGGCGCGTCTTCTATTCTAACCCCCTCCCTCATTTTAATTCAATTTAATTTTTTAATTCACTTTACTTTTACCAACTTTAAAAAAATTCATAATAAATTCATAGAAAATCATTTTCACTTCATTCTTTTTACATCATTTCCATTAGAATGTGTAGAAAATTTTCATTAAATAAAATTGCATTTTTATTTTCATTTCATATTTTTTCCATATTTTCCAAATAAATGTCATTTTAAATAGATTCATTTCATGCATGATTTTATTAATTTTTGTTCTATTAAATGCTTTCATATTTTTTGTTCATTCTTTTTATATTGTTTAGATTAGATATTGAACTTGTAGAAACAATTTAGTTCCCATTTTTAGAAATTAGTTTTAAGTGATTAATGTAGGCTTGAACAACTTGAACAAATTAGGGTTTTTTAGGTGATGACTTAAGAAGTTTGATTTCATTTCCCTTAGGACTTAGGGTTTGAATAGATTAGTTATGGGACTATAGGGGCTATGGGTAGTTATTAGATTCCCTTAGAAAAGTCAGGATTCCCCTACTGCTATTAATACTGTCTGTATATCTGATTGACTGGTGTGGTGTGCCCTCTGGGGATTTATTGCTTGCTTGCTTGGGTATTGGGATTGTCTGGGGCCCTGGGAGAGCTGAAGACTTGAGAAGGTGAGACCATTGGAGATTCAGAGATTGAAGATCAACTGTCAGAGTTGGAGAGGAAGAGTCTTGCTAGCAGATGCTGAGGAACTAGGGTTCAGGAGCTAGGCAGAGCTCTAGGTTAGAAAGTTTGTTTCTCAAACATGGATTGCCTTGTCTGCATCCATTCTTCTCTGTGATTCAGAGTCTCTCTAAGACACTCACCCCCTTCCTTTGGAAGGCTTGGTGATAGTGTCTATGAGATAGAACTCTTGAGAGAAAATGTCTCTTGTGTTAGAAGCAGTCTGTTCACCACCCTTGGTAGTCAACTGATTGCTTAACACCCAATTCACTCTTGTGACTGATTCCTCATCCTGGAGGTTTGAGCTTGAAGAAAAGCCATTGCAGATAGAAGACTGATGATCAAAGCCCTTACCTGAAGGCCATGAAGATGGAGATTAATGCTTGTTGAAGCCTGTAGCTGATTGGAGATTACTTGAAGCCAGATGTTGATTCAGAGCTGCTGATGCTGTTTCTTTTGCTGTTGTATTTCATTGCTGATGTATTGTTTGGATTTCCTGGCTGTATTGTTTGCTGTTTACCCTGTTGGGTTGAAAGTGAATGCTGTTCACTTTTGCCTATTGTTTTCTAGGTTCGAGGTTGAGTGGGACTCCCTTGCCTCGCTTGTACTGTTGCATCCATGCATTTTACCGCTTTATTATATCTGTTATTGTTTCTGTTTCTGCCTATCCCGTAGGATCTCTATTTCTCTCTGTGCAAGAGAGGAGCATGATAGACACTAGGTCTTAACCCATGCATGATAACATTAGGTTAGTTTGATTCCCTTCGCAACCGTAGGTTAGAGTTCTGTCTCTTTCTTTCTCAAAACAAACAGAAAAACACATAAAGATTTCAAACACAATAAAAGACACTTCTTTCGTAAAAGAATGTGAACTCATCAAAACGTCATTTTTGTCCGCCGGGACTGTTAATCAAGAAAACCTTTTTCAGAAGGAATAAAATCAACTAGGACAGACTTGTGTCGTACGTGGCCCGAACTACGTTTGCTCTGATCTTTCATGCTGTATGAAAGTACGTAGGCATAGGATGCGATATCCTAGCGAGCAACCTTCCCCTCCTTTCCCGTAGGTAGGCGAACTACGTTGACTCTGATTTCTCGTTCCAGACGGGAATACGTAGGCATAAAGTGCGATACTTTGCCGAGTCGTTTTTATTTTCTTTTTAACCCTTGACCTTTAGTTTAGATAGAATAACAATCCATATCCGAAGACAAGCGTGGATCCCGTCGAGTACGACGGACGTGAGGGGTGCTAATACCTTCCCCTTGCGTAACCGACTCCCGAATCCAGGTTTTGGTTGCGATGACCATACCTTTCCCGTGTTGTGCGAGGTTTACTCTGAGCGTTTCCTTTCCCTCCCGTGGGATAAATAACGCACGGTGGCGACTCTTCTGTTCAGCCGGCGCCGATTTTCGCAGTAGCGACAGCTGGCGACTCTGCTGGGGATCCAACGTCCCCTGGCTGCTAAGGACTGCGATAGTTCTTATGCATTTGGGATCCAACGTCCCTTTGAGCGAGTCAATCCTAGCGCTTGTTTTCCCGTCGAGGATTTTGTATGGAGTTATTGTATATTTCTAACCTTTATTTTCAGCATTATATATATTGTTTATTATTGCTGTATCTGGGGTGTGACGGGTGTTCTGATATTAAGAGATAAGCCGGACCTGGGCTTGAGTGCACCTAGAATTAGAGTAGAAATTAGTGGGTGCCCGCTTGCTTTGCTTGCTTTGGTGTCCCATGAAATCTACACTCAGACGAGGTTCCTCTGGTTGGCCTCCTGCCCCTTCCTTTGGTTGGCGTGGGTTGCTGGTTAGTTGGATTGTCGACTCTGGGGACCGATCATTTGGAAGTTGGCTAAGTGAGGCCTCTTCAGGAATTGATGATGCCACTCCTTCTGGGAATCGTATCATCAACCCTGAAAGTCTGTGACGCCGACGACCGCATAGGATGCCGTACCTGTGCCAGTTATAGGGCCACCCACCTGTGAGGGGATTCAGGGTTATGCAGGTAACTAGACCTTCAGACCACCGGTTATTTCTTGATCAGAGATCCTGGGTATTTATGGAGAGTTATGAGGTCTGTCAGAGACCATTTGGAGATGTGTTTTGAGGTCTGTCAGAGACCAGTTGGAGAGTTCGGAGGTCTGTCAGAGACCAATTAGAGATGTGATTTGAGGTCTATCAGAGACCAGTTGGAGTTATGGTTTGAGGTCTGTCAGAGACCAGTGTTGGAGCTTTGTGTTAGGTCTATCTGAGACCAGGGTTTGATGACTTCTGGATGGTCTATCTGAGATCTTTCTTGATTGGGTTCAGGCTATTCAGCTACAGCTTTGGTCCCTGTTGCATGTTACTTGCATTGCATCCCTGCATATCCATTACCATTTGCATTTCACTAACGTGTGTCGGTGCTGCAGGTGCATTTGCATTTCCCTAGTTCTAGTGCCCAGACTTCTGAGTGTTTGATCATGACTAGCTTAAGGAGAACGGTTGCCTACAAATTGCCTACGCCTGATATTGTTCCTTTACTTGGGTTGATCTCTCTTGCCGATGAGGGTGTTCGTAGGAGCTCCCGGATGAGCTATGGTAGACTACTGAGATTGGTGTGCAAACCTACAGAGGTAGAGTTAGATGGGCTGTATGCTTTGATGCAATTCTACGACCCTGCTTTGAGGTGCTTTACGTTCTCCGACTTTATTATGGGACCAACCCTGGAGGAATACGCTGAGTATGTTGAGCTGCCCGTGCAGAACCAGGTTCCATTCATTCATTATGACGCCAAGCCCAAGCCGGAGGATTTGGCAAAAGCCTTGCATATTGATGCTTCTGAACTGGTGACTACTGTCTCCCGTGGAGTTCCAGGCTTCTCATTTCAGTTCTTAGTTGGTAAAGCCCAAGAGTATGCCAAGAGCGGGTGCTGGGTTGCTTTCAATGCTGTGTTGGCTTTGTGCATTTACGGCATAGTATTGTTCCCCAATATACCAGATTTTGTGGACTTTGACGCTTTCTACTTATTTGCCGCTGGTAATCCTGTACCTACCTTACTCGGAGATCTCTACCACTCACTGCATTACAAGAATGAGAAGGGAAGAGGGAAGAATGTTCATCTGTGTGTGCCCTTGTTGAGTATGTGGTTTGAGAGTCACCTTCCTAAGAGAAGATCTGCTGCAGAGACTACAGTTCCAGTTGGTTGGCCAGGGCGCCTGATGAGGCTATCATCGGAAGATATGGAGTGGTTTGATCGAGACCTGTTGGGATCTGAGCTCATCTTCAGTTGTTCTGGGTACCCTAATGTGTCGTTGATCGGAAGAAAAGGGTGTATCAATTACAACCCTTCTCTATTCATTCGCCAGTTCGGATATGCGCTGAAGAATCCACCTCAGGAGGAAGAAGTACAGGAATCTCTGTACTTCACAGGGGATTTGAAAGGGGAGTTATTAGCCAAGCTGCAGCATGCCTGGACGTGTATTAACCGAAGAGGGAAGCCGCTGTTAGGGAAGAATGACTGTCAGGCCTATGCACCTTATAGAGCTTGGATCCAGGAAAGGGCTAGTCAGTTGAAGATGCCATTTTCAGATGCGCCAATTCTTGTTCCCGTTCCGGTAGCAGAGCCAACTACTGTTTCTAGGGAAGTCTATGAACAAGTTGTGAAGGAAAAAGAAGCCTTGATGAAGGTCAACGAAGGGTTAGAGCAGGAGTTAGCCCAGGCACGCAGTGAGAAAAACAAGGCCGTATATGCGTTCCAACAACAGATCGAGCTGGTAAACAGGTTAGGAGCTGAGTTGACCGAGGAAAAGAAGAAGCGCGAACGTCTGGGGCAAGAGTTCAGAAGCTCCCATGACATGCTGGAAGCCAAAAAGAAGGCGCTCGACGCAGCACACCGAGAAATCTCCTCCTGCAATAAGACTTGGAATGCCACACTCACCAACAATAAGAAGAGGGAAGATAAGCTGAAGCAGCAAATCTCCGACCTCGAAGAGAAGTTGAAGTCTAGCATCAAGAAGTGTGAGGAGGAAGTGATGACCCGGTATAGTGTCCAGCATGCACTGAACAAGGCAATCAAATCCAGAGATGAAGCAGTGTCTCAGAAGCGAAAGTTAGAAGATTGCTTCGGGGAAGCAACATGGGAAGAAACTGCTGAAGACGTACGCCGTGTCCTTAAGAGGAGAAACCAGCTTGTTGAAGGGCTGCTTGATCGACCAAGCCATCCGGAGACCAAGAAGTTGATAGAGGAGTACCAGACTTTTGGGAGGATTTGATCATTTCATGTAGTAACTTGTATGCTTTATTTGCATAGTGCTGACCATCACCAGGATTGTTGGTTGAGGTCATGCCTTCTTTATACTTTCAGTGATATTGTACCCTGGGCTTATTGATTTTCCCTGCAATATATGAGGCCTTCTATGATTCAGCTCCGGTATTCCTATTGTCAGCACTGTCACTGCACCGGCACCTTCGCACTAGAACTGGGGGAATGAACTTCCCTAATGCACAGACACATTGCATTGCATTCATATTCATATTGCATTACAGGTAATCTTTGAATGGTGTCTTATTTCCTGCTCTGTACCAGGTACTTAACAGGATTGCAAATCAGCATTCGCACCGCTATTCTACACGCTCCAATTGTCGGAAAATCATGGACCAAATGCAGAACGAGATGCAAGATGTGCGCGAGAAGCTCGCCCTCTTCATGCAGACCATGGAAGCTATAGCGAAAGGGCAGGAGAATTTGCAGGCCATGGTCCAGCCTCTGTTGGCTCGAAACGCTGGTCATGGTAATGAAGATCATCAGTCTGTCCGGGTTGATACTGCTCATGGAGACGGCACTCCCACGCCAGTGGCTCCGCCCGTAGTCAATATACCTGCTGCTAATGTCAACAACGCTACCGCTGCTGTGAACGGTAACGTCGGAGTGGGGAATGAAGCTGCTGTCCATAATGCTGGGCTGGGTGATGTCAATTTGGCAGATAATCTAGGAGGCAACGGCTTTGTCAATACTGGGTTCGGATTCAACGATCAGGGATTCGATAACACTGGCAAGTATGGCTTTAATGCTCAAGGCTTTGGGCAAGATGGTTATGGTATGGTCAATCAGGGTTACGGGGGCTTTGGAAACGGAAACGGTGCTGGATTTATGGGTTTTGGTCCTGCTGGAGGTGTTCAAGGGTACGGCAACAGAGGCCGAGGTCCAGGAATGAATCAGATCAGAGCTGGACGTAATAATGCGTACGATGGGTACGGGGCTGGCAATGGTCTGTGGCAAGAAGATCAGCAGGAGGATGCCTTCTCCGGAGGGGGTTTTGAAGGGCCGATGGATGATTCCCAAAAGATTAGAATGCTGGAAGAGCAGATGAAGGGAGTCCTAAACCAAAGTGCTGTGGGATTGGACATGGCAACCATGGGCTTGGTACCTGGCTTGAGGGTGCCAATTAAATTCAAAGCGCCTGCGTTCGACAAGTACAAAGGAGACACATGCCCGAAAGTGCATGTACGAGCTTATTACAGAAAGATGTCTGCATACTCAACTGATGAAAGAATGCTAATGCATTTCTTTCAGGATAGTCTGTCGGGCCCCTCCCTAGAGTGGTACATGGGGTTGGAGCCAACTGATATCAAGACATGGAAGCAATTGGCGGAGGCGTTCGTAGCCCATTACAAGTATAACAGCGACCTGGCGCCCAATCGGGTCCAGTTGGCCGGGCTTTCGCAGAAGAAGGGGGAGAGTTTTAAAGAGTACGCGCAAAGGTGGCGCGACATGGCTGCCAGGGTCCGTCCTCCTGTAGAAGATAAAGAAATGAATGATATGTTTGTCGGCACATTCACAGGGCTGTTTCATGATATGCTGTTTCATACGTCTCTGGCCAGTTTTTCAGACCTGATTCTAATGGGGGAAAAGATTGAACGTAATATTAAGCAAGGAAAGTTCCAAGTCGAGGAATCAACTGCATCTGGCAGTAATAGGAAAGCTTATGGTGGGCGCCGTCAGGGCGAGGCCAGCGCAGTATTTGGAGGCCGAGGCCGAGGCAGGGGACGAGGTCAATATCGTCAGCCGCAGCAGGTATCGAGTGTTACTATCCCATATCAGCAACAGCCACTCCAGCAACAACAACCGGTTCAGCAGCAACCAATGCCACAGCAGCAGCAGCCTCAGCAGGGGGCACAGCAGGCTCAGCGAAGATTTCAGGGCAGTAAACCGAGAAGAATGTTTGAGAAGCCTCCCTCAACCTATGCTGATTTGTTGCAGACATTGTTGGGATTGAATCTAGTAGAGAAAAGAACTCTGGCGCCGATAACGGGAGCTCCCCCGTTCGGCTACGATGCAAGCAGGCACTGTGAGTTTCATTCTGGGGCCCCGGGCCACGATATAGAAGGTTGCCATGCTTTTAAGCACGTTGTGCAGGATCTTTTGGACAACAAGACTATCAATTTCGGAACGGCAGGTCCGAATATAGTCCAGAAACCCATGCCTAATCATGGGGCAAACGCCGTGCTGACTGAGGAGGGTCTGAATCTATTATGAATGTTGAAGATTTAAAGACGCCGCTGAGTGAGATAAAGAGCCGTCTGTTGCAGGGAGGTGTTTACCCAGGATGTAACGAGTATTGCTTAGACTGTTGGACCCTAGCTGGGGGGTGTGAGGATTTGAAGAAAGGCATTCAGGCTTTAATTGATGAGGGCATATTGCAGTTTGATCGAGCGGCAACTGACGAGCCTGCAGGGGCAGTAGTGGATAATCGGAGTGATGTGGCCACAGTAACGATTCCTCGGAAGACGATCACTATTGCAGCACCAGCTCAGCGACCACCGATCACCATAACTAAGGCCGGGCCAATCCCGTATGAGAACACGAAAGCAGTCCCATGGTCATATGGGTTAGAGGTGTATTGTGATGGGGTAAAGATTGATGTTAATAAGCAGTCAGCGGAGATTGTGGATAATGTTGTTGGCTCAGGAGGCATGACGAGGAGTGGCAGGATCTTTATATCTCCTGAAGTGGAGGCCGAAAGACTAGCGAAAGGAAAAGGGAAAGTGGTAGAAAATGTTCCGGTACAAGCGAGTGAAAAAGAAGCAGCATCGAAGGATGTAGAAGAATTCATGCGCTTAATTCGGAAAAGTGATTATAAGATTGTGGAGCATCTGCAGCAGACACCGTCCAAAATATCTATCTTGTCATTGCTGTTGTGTTCGGAAGCTCACAGGAATGCTTTGCTGAAAGTCTTGGACACTTCTTTTGTACCACAAGACGTCTCCGTAAATCAGCTAGAAGGAGTATTGGCACATGTGAATGCAGGCCACAGTCTGGGCTTTACCGATTTTGACTTGACTCCGAAAGGGAGAGATCATAATATGGCATTACACGTATCTGTTGAGTGTAGAGGATCGGTAATGTCGCACGTATTGGTTGACACCGGATCATCTTTGAATGTGCTGCCTAAGAAGGCGATGATGAAGCTGGATGTTCGAGGGATTTTGTGTACACCCAGCGATTTGGTAGTCAGAGCGTTTGACGGCACGCGTAGAACAGTCTTCGGATCAATTACTTTGCCTCTGCAAGTGGGGCCGGAAGTGTTTGCAACGGAGTTTTATATCATGGATATACAGCCTGCGTACAGCTGTTTGCTGGGAAGACCCTGGATTCATGGGGCAGGGGCCGTCACGTCTACCCTGCATCAGAAGTTAAAGTATATGGTCGGAGACAGCGTAGTCACCGTGTGCGGAGAAGAAGACATCCTGGTCAGCCATCTATCATCATTTAAATATGTGGAAGTCGACGGGGAGATCCATGAGACACCATGCCAGGCATTCGAAGGTTTGCGCATCAAGGACAAAGGTCCCGGGCCGAGCAAAGTGCCAGAGATAGCTGTCTCATCGTATAAAGAAGCTCAAGCGCTAGTGGAAGCAGGAGAAGCCACGGGCTGGGGCAAAGTGCTGGACATTCCTGTGAAAATGGACCGGTTCGGGCTGGGGTACCGACCGTCGTCATCAACTCCTTCCGTGGGGGCCCCCCGTTTCAGAAAGCCGATTATCATCTCTGCCAGTGGAGTATGTCATGAAACTGTCAATGCTGCTTCAGAGTCTGATGAAGGAGACAGCGACTGTGATATGGATGCCTGGATTCAGCCAAGCACGCCAGGACAAGGACTGTGCAACTGGTCTATTCAGGAGCTTGTTCCTGTGACTTTTAAACAGTAATGCTTTGCTTTATTAATTGTTGAATAATCTGATGTCTTGCCCGGGGCATCAGGATTTGCTTAGGGCTGTGTTGTTATAAACATTGCGTGTTAATCATTAAATAAATGGCGTTTTTTCATGTGCAAATACCGTAATCCCTGTCTTTCTTGTTTTGTATTTTTCAATAAAATGGCAACGTGGTTATTCGCTTTATACGCATTTTGAAGCACTTAACCATTCCTTTTGCAGGATAACATTTTCAGATGACATCCTTGAACCACCTATGACTCGTCCCGACTTTGAGCGCCCAGTGTTTCAGGCTGAAGAAGAGGTTGTCGAAGATAGCGACGTTCCTGAGGAACTGTCTTGGTTGGTGAAGCAAGAGGAAAGAGCCATTCTGCCTCACGACGAGGTCATCGAGATTATCAATTTGGGGTCGGAAGGGGTTGAGAAGAATATTCGTATCGGAGCCGCACTGCAGAGTGATATCAAGCGAAGACTGGTTGAAATGCTCCGAGAGTATAATGATGTATTCGCTTGGTCATATGAAGATATGCCAGGGCTCGATACAGATATGGTTGTGCATCGCCTGCCGCTGAAAGAAGATTGCCCGCCAGTCAAGCAAAAGCTTCGCAGAACACGACCAGATATGGCAATGAAGATCAAAGAGGAGGTTCAGAAACAGTGGGACGCTGGTTTCCTGGCTGTGACGAAGTATCCTTCATGGGTTGCCAACATCGTACCAGTGCCAAAGAAAGATGGCAAGGTTCGGATGTGCGTGGATTATAGAGATTTGAATAAAGCAAGCCCAAAAGACGATTTTCCACTTCCTCACATTGACGTGTTAGTTGATAATACTGCTCAATACTCTGTATTCTCCTTCATGGATGGCTTTTCAGGCTACAATCAAATTAAAATGGCGCCAGAGGATATGGAGAAGACTACTTTCATAACGCCTTGGGGAACATTTTGCTACAAAGTGATGCCCTTTGGTTTGAAAAATGCTGGGGCAACATATCAGCGTGCGATGACGACTCTTTTTCATGACATGATGCATAAAGAGATCGAAGTTTATGTTGATGATATGATTGCCAAATCCCAGACGGAGGAAGAGCATCTGGTGAATCTGTTGAAGTTGTTTAAAAGGCTTAGGAAGTTCAGGCTGAGGCTGAACCCTAATAAATGCACATTCGGGGTGAGATCGGGTAAACTACTGGGGTTTATCGTAAGCGAAAGAGGAATAGAGGTCGATCCTGCTAAAATAAAAGCGATTCAAGAAATGCCGACGCCTAAAACAGAGAAAGAGGTGCGCGGGTTTTTAGGGAGATTGAACTACATCGCTCGGTTCATATCTCACCTAACGGCCACGTGTGAACCATTATTCAAGCTCTTGAAGAAAGATCAAGCTGTAACGTGGAATGAAAATTGTCAAAAGGCGTTTGATAAAATAAAGCAGTATTTGCAGGAGCCTCCTATCTTGATACCCCCAGTGGCAGGGAGACCCTTGATAATGTATTTGACGGTTCTTGAGGGAAGCATGGGTTGTGTTCTCGGTCAACACGACGAGACGGGGAGAAAAGAGCATGCGATCTATTACTTGAGTAAGAAATTTACAGACTGTGAATCTCGATACACAATGCTGGAGAAAACTTGTTGCGCGCTAGCCTGGGCCGCCAAGCGTTTGAGGCAGTACATGCTGAATCATACAACCATGCTCATCTCGAAGATGGATCCTATCAAATATGTATTTGAAAAGCAGGCGTTGTCAGGTAGAATTGCCCGTTGGCAGATGGTCTTGACTGAATATGACATTCAATACGTCTCGCAAAAGGCTATAAAGGGGAGTGTGCTGTCTGAGTATCTGGCGGAGCAGCCTATTGAAGAGTACCAATCGATGAGATTTGATTTTCCTGACGAGGATATCATGTACTTAAAGATGAAAGATTGCGAAGAGCCGTTGCCAGACGAGGGACCAGAGTTGGGGTCCAAATGGAAGATGATATTTGACGGAGCCGTGAATGCTTACGGTAGCGGAATAGGGGCAATTATCACTACGCCACACGGGTCGCACATCCCGTTTACTGCCCGATTGACCTTTGCCGTTACCAACAATGAGGCCGAATACGAAGCTTGTATAATGGGGCTTGAAGAAGCCATTGATTTGCGAATCAAACATCTAGACGTATACGGAGACTCAGCTCTGGTAGTGAATCAGATAAAAGGGGAATGGGAGACACGGCAGCCTAATTTGATACATTACATGAATTATGCAAGGAGGTTGTTGCCTTTCTTCGACAAAGTTGAATTGCATCACGTACCGCGGGCAGAAAATCAAATGGCTGACGCCCTTGCCACCTTGTCTTCCATGTACAAGGTCAACTTCTGGAACGAAGCTCCCCAAATCACTATCTCTCGGTTGGACAGGCCAGCTTATGTATTTGCTATTGATGAAGCATCCGATGACAAACCATGGTACTTCGATATCCTTAATTTCCTGAAGAATAAAGAGTATCCGGCTGGGGCATCCAGTCAAGATCAGAAGACTCTTAGGAGATTAGCGGGTAATTTCTATTTGAATCCAGATGGCATCTTGTACAGAAGAAACCACGATTTGGTGTTGTTGCGTTGTGTAGACGAGAAAGAGGCAAAGCTCCTCATGGAGGAAATTCACGAAGGTACCTTTGGTACGCATGCTGGCGGGCATGCTATGACGAGAAAACTGCTGCGGGCAGGTTACTTTTGGCTGACGATGGAAACTGATTGTTTCAAGTTCGCGAGGAAGTGCCACAAGTGCCAAATCTATGCTGACAAGATACACGTGCCTCCGAGTCCTCTAAATGTGATGTCATCTCCATGGCCATTCTCGATGTGGGGAATCGATATGATTGGAAGGATCGAGCCGACGGCTTCTAACGGGCATCGGTTCATCCTAGTAGCAATCGATTATTTCACCAAGTGGGTGGAAGCGGCGTCTTACGCAAATGTAACGAAGCAAGTGGTGGCTAGATTCATCAAGAGAGATATCATTTGCCGATATGGGATCCCCGAGCGGATAATCACGGATAATGGTTCAAATCTGAACAACAAAATGATGAAGGAGCTCTGTCAGAATTTCAAGATCGAACATCACAATTCCTCCCCTTACCGACCCAAGATGAATGGCGCTGTCGAAGCGGCCAATAAGAATATCAAGAAAATTGTGCAGAAAATGGTGGTGACTTATAAGGATTGGCATGAAATGCTACCTTTTGCTTTGCACGATTATCGTACGACGGTACGCACATCAACCGGGGCAACTCCGTTCTCGTTGGTATACGGAATGGAAGCGGTATTACCATTGGAAGTTGAGATCCCTTCTCTGAGGGTATTGCGAGACGTTCAGCTGGACGAGGCAGAATGGGTAACGAATAGATTGAACCAACTGAGTTTAATGGATGAGAAGAGGCTAGCTTCTCTGGCATACGGTCGTTTGTACCAAAGACGAATGAAGAAAGCGTACGACAAGAAAATACTTCCGCGAAGCTTTCAGACGGGCGACCTTGTGCTGAAAAGGATTCTCCCGCCGCAAGCAGATCACAGGGGCAAGTGGACCCCCAACTACGAAGGGCCATACGTTGTCAGAAAGGTCTTTTCAGGAGGAGCGTTGTTGTTGTCCACCATGGACGGAGAAGACTTCGCGTCACCTGTGAATTCGGACGCAGTTAAAAAATACTTTGCTTAAAATAGACCCGCTGGACATAAAAAGAGAGTCCAGGCAAAAATGGGGCATCCTGGCGAACCAAAAAACAGAATGAAAGGTTCGGGCAAAAGTTAGGGATAAAATTGAAAAAATGTACACCCGCGAAGTTGAAAACCTACACTGGGCGGCTTCGGCAAAAAAGGGTATCCCGGTGAACTGAAAACCCGTAAAGGGCGGTTCACGCAAAAGTTAGGGATGTGAAAAGCAAATGACTGCGGTCCAAATTTGATATTGCAATGAGCATCAATGTGGGAGAATATGTTGGAGGAGCCAGTTATCGGATACAATCTCTTCAGAAGTGGGGATACCGGGAAAGCATTAGAGTCGGGCGAGTCATGGGAGGATCAGTTCGTGGTGTTCATCTGCATCCCGTTGCCGACATGTGTACAAAATTTAATTTGTCAAAATATTCATGCTTCTTGTGCATACTTATGTATTTGCTTTGTGTAGCTTCCTCTTTTCAGGAGTTACATCCTATGTACAAAAAACTCCGCCCATTCAGGGGCCCAATCAATGGAAATATGTTATTCAGTACTTGACGCCCGTTCTTTACTGCTTTGTGCATGATTAACGCCTAAGTTTGATGGAACTAGCATGAGTATAACATCACTGGCCCTTGCCAACAATTGCTAAAGCTTTGAATTAACTGAGTGTAACGTCACTAACCTGAATTGATTTGATTGCATAGGCTTGTCGTGTCTTGTTTGTGTTGTTGCAGGTTTCATAACCATGCGAAGAAGGTGATCAAAAGATTGCGATAACGAAAGACTCAGTCCCCACGCAGGTCATGCATGTTCTTCCTGAAGAAGGATAGAATTCCCCAGCTAGCCGTAGCTTATCCAAAGGACGTGCTCCAGAAAAGTTATTCGTCCTCAGCAGAGTTTGGCGATTCCAGGATCATGAGGCTGTATTCAGACAGGTTCATCTTTCCCCGCAGGGTCATGCACTCTCCCCCCAGTGGAGTCAGTTAATTTTCCCCAAGAGAATCATCCCATCCCCAGCGGAATTCTCTTTGCAAGTATTTTCATTCCTTCCAGTGGAACTCAAAGATCAAGACTCTCCAAAGCAGAGTTGATGGTGGGTCCTGTCATTTATTTTGTCAGAGATGCTGGTGATATCAGTTCACGTTCCAGCAGAAAGTCCGATCGAACTATGCGCATCTGCTATTCCCCAGCAAAGTTATGTTCCCCAGCAGGGGGTTACCTCAATAAGGTGTGTGGTTTGAGTTCCCAATTTCCCAGCAGGGTCGACTTCACCCTTCCAGCATTTATTTTGCTGGAATAATTCTGTAGCATCTGGCTATTCCCCGGCGGAGTCGGCATTATCCTTCCAGCATTTATTTTGCTGAAGCAGTTCTGTACTCTAGCAGTTCAGGTGGAGAGGGCTCTTGCTCAAATAAATTACCAAACATTCAAGATCTCGGCATGAGGCATCCAATGATAATGTCAGTTTCGGCAGTATTCCCCCACAGAGTTAGCATGATGAGATTCTCTTTGTCTCTAACAGAGTCACTGATGCAAATGTCTCTTATTTTCCCCGCCAGAGTTGCCAGGATAAATTTCTCTTTGTTCCCAGGCAGAGTTAGTTGTCATCAGGGGTTCCACGAATCAGAATTTCAGAGGCCACCGCCGGTTATCAGAGCAGGCGTTCGATAGTTTGGGTTCCAGACATCCCCAGTAGAGTCCGTCTCAACGTCGCTGTCACGTCAGTGCTAAGAAGTTTGTGGGTGTGGATCATTGGAGAACTGAGTCCTGACGGGGACAATTTATTCCTAGGTTAGCGAGATTTCTTCAGAAGTGGGTGTCCTAACGTGGACAGGTTTATTTCCCTGGATTGGTGAGGTGTGTTAGTCCTATCGTGGGCAGATTCGGTTTCTCGAAATTAGTAGAATGGGAGGTCATGACGTTGACAGAAGTGATTACTCTTTGTGTTGGTGTCCTGACGTGGAACAGATCAGACCAGCGTATGAGTCCTTACATGGACAAGTCTTATTTCCTCAGCAGGTCGAGGATGCCTGAGTCCTAACGCGGACAAATCGGAAGGATGGAGATTCCTTACGTGGAAAGATTAGAGTCCTCACGCGGACATATCAAGATTGGTTCCTTACGTGGAAAGAAAGAGTGCATTCCTAACGTGGAAAAATGTAGTCCTGACGCGGACAAAGCGTGGAAGAAGATGGTTTCCTTACGTGGAAAGACGAGTTTTTTCCTTACGTGGAAAGATTGAGTCCTCACGCGGACATATCAAGATTGATTCCTGACGGGGAAAGAAAGAGATTATTCCTGACGTGGAAGAGTTTAGTCCTGACGTGGACAGATCAAAGAAGTTATTCCTAATGTGGAAGAAGAAGATTTACTCTTCACGTGGAAAAATGTAGTCCTGACGCGGACAAATCGGAAAGAAGTTGGTATTCCTTACGTGGAAAGATCAGAGTCCTTACGTGGACGTATCAAGAGCATCCCTTGCGTGTAAGAAAAATGGTGATTCCTTACGAGGAAAAGAGATTGATTCCTGACGTGGAAAGAAAGAGATTATTCCTGACGTGGAAGAGTTTAGTCCTGACGTGGACAGATCAAAGAAGTTATTCCTAATGTGGAAGAAGAAGATTTACTCTTTGCGTGGAAAAATTGGGGTCCTTACGCGGACAGATTCAAGAAGTTGAGTCCTGACGTGGACAGGTTCAGAACCAAAGTTGAATTCCTTACGTGGAAAGATTGGAGTCCTGACGCGGACATGTCAAGTGGTATTGGAGTCCTTACGTGGACAGATTGATATAGTTCTCCTTATGTGGAAAGAAAATTGCTTCCTGACGTGGAAAGATGAAAGAGTTTATTCCTAACGTGGACGATGTTATTCCTGACGTGGACATATACGGAAGAGTTTGTTCCTAACGTGGACGATTCAGTTTATGGAAATGCAGACGAATTATCCCCAGCGGAGTTGCCGAGATTTTTCTGGGTTAACAGCAAGTGGAGTCCTAACGTGGACGGGTTTTAGTTGAGAGTTCTTCGTATTGATGACGGACAGAGTCCTAACGTGGACAAGCAAGCAATCTGTTATGACAGGATCCTCTTCAGAACGATGAAGATAATCCCCAGCACAGTCGCACGAGATCAGTGGGTTACTGTAATAGTCAGATTCAGCTGATGAATGTCGTTCCCCAAGCAGGAGCGCAATTTGGTTTTGCGGCTGGCAAATTTCTGGTTTCACTAGTATTCAACCGTCTCGTACCGCGAATGTCTGAAGGCTCCGGGCTCTTCACCCAATCGGGTCCAAGTCGCTTGAATAGGGGCAGCTGTTGCACCCTAAAATTTGCCCAACCTTATTCCTTGGTTTATGTTTCAATATCATTAGCATTTGCATATAGAGTCATGTACATAGACTAACCATCTGCATAGCATAAGCATAGCAAGTCATTCAACAGGGGACCAATCATTATTTTCATCTCTAGAGGCCTATCAAGAGGTTATTATCCCAATTCAATCTCATTCAAGTCATCAGGAAAGAATTTGAAAGCAAAGAGTTCAGCAGATCAAGCCTTGAGTCCATCTCCTAGCTGAGGGTATCTGAGGATCAACAAGAGGGTTGTGAGCTGTGAGTTGAAGGCATGGAGAGTATCTAGACATTATGGGAGACTTAGAAAGTCATTTAAAGAAGGAGACAAGTCATTGATGAGAGCACAAGAGCTATAGCTGAAGGCAGTCAACTAGGGTTTCATCTGGGTCAACCCTAGGTCAACCCTAGGTCAATTGACTGATTTAAGGGGCATTCAAGTCTGGTGGAGAGATGTGGGGTTCATCATTGGACATATGAAGAAGGATATGGAGATATGCCAAGGAGAATTCAAGAGAAATCAAGGAGAAGAGGAGTTTCTAAATTAGGGTTTCTGTGTAAAATCCCCTAGTTTAGGTCAAATTTCCAAGCAAGATAAGTCAAAATGCTAGCTTCAAATGGCTTCTTGGCCAACATGAAACTTGTAGAGGATCTCAAGACCTTTAATTTGAGTGGTGGAAGACATCAAGGAGATTTATAGAACTCAAGTTATGGTCCTTGCAAGTTACAGGTCATCTGAGGTATCTGAAATTTTGTCTGTGAAAGTGACTTGACTTCCAAGCAATTTTTACCCCTCAAGGAGATTTCAAATGAATTCTTGGTCAACATAAGAATTGTTCCTCATTGTCTTATCTTTCTAGAATGGTATAGTATGCCTTCATATGAGGTGTGGAACTCAACTTATGGTCTTGGCAAGCAAAGGGCACTTTGGGCATTTGTGAATTACAGGTCATTTTAACCTATGTCCAAAACTCATACAAGGAGGCCTCAAATGGAAAAACTTACAACATCAAACTTGCTCCAAATGAGATTTTAAGTCTAGAAAGAAGGTCACAAATTGTTGGAAAAGCTCATAACATGAAGTTGCATGATTGGTCCAAATTTGAACTAAAATGGCTTATAATTTGAATAAAGTCAAGATGAAAAATGGTTTGGGAGATTTATGAGTCCAAATGGAGACTTCCAATATATGATTTTGAATGGAAAAGACATTCTAAAGACAATGGTTCAAGCACTTTTTTGAGTTTAGTGGAAGATTTCAAAGTTATCCTTGGTTACTTGCATTTTAAGAAACATAGCCAAAATGAATCAAAGTTGGAAGGCAAGGGAATGTGTAAGAGGGATCTAGAAGTTACCATTGGGGTCTATATATTCATGAAATGAAGATTGATCAAGGGTTGGATCCATTTTTCACAAAAATCTCACAAATTCTCTCATTCTTTTCTCATTGCAATTTCACTTCAATCTCACAAAATCTTCATCAATTTTCATCCACATTGATTCTCCTACATTCAATCATCATCCTGGATCATAATTGAAGCAAAGATTTGGTGGTTAGAATCCATTTTCGTGCATTATCTTCAAGAACATACAAGCTGCAAATTCAGTTGTAGATCAAGATCCAAGCCAAGTTTCATCCAAATCTTGCAAACAGAATCGAGTACATCAAGAATGGATCAAGATTGAAGCCTACAAGAGCCTGGATCCACGTGATTACTCAGCCTCCATTAAAGCTTGCTCAAGGTGCAAATCTTTCTAACTTATGCAATCTAGGGAGATTTAGTTAGTTTTACTAGTATATTCATGGTCCATGCTGTTAGGAGGTTAGTTTAGATGAATTTGAGGCTGAATAGAGGCAATTCATAGCAGGTGCACCAAACTGTTAGGACCTAGAACTCTTAGGTTAGTGCATCATAATGTTAGGTTGTTAGCGCAGGATGATCACCATTATGCATAGAGTAGTTTAGTCTAGGTTTGATGGAGAATTGTGTGGGTGGGTTGCAGAGTATGTTCATGGTGACCAGGACTTGTTGTTATCGGGTTGAGTGATCTAGTGAATTTCAGATTGATCTAAGACCATAGGCGTGTAGAGGGAGGAATGTAGAGTGATTTTCATGTTTGTAGCGTGGCGTTTCATGGACTGTAGAGTGAGAACAGATGAGTTGAAGTTTGCTCGTGCATGGTGGCCATGGAGGGAAACCCTAGCTCTCTTTTGAACTGATGAAGAAGACGAAATCGTGTGCGTCCATTTCATGTTGGACCTTTGACTCAGAGAGCAATCGTGTGGCTCTCGTTTGAAGCAGATTTGGAGGGAGATGAGTTGGTGCCCTAAACGCACCGTTTCATTAATTGAAACGGGCGGGCCTGAGTGTATTTTGTTATTCCCACCCCCAGTGCATGAGCCCAACTCCATTTGAACGTGATTTTGTTTCTATTTTCACCCCCAGCTAGTTTTTTATTTTTCTTTAATGCTGACTTCGTTCTGGGCCTTAACCAAAGTGCTACGCGCACCCCACCCTGCTTGGCCCATCCTGATTTTAACTAGGCGCGTCTTCTATTCTAACCCCCCTCCCTCATTTTAATTCAATTTAATTTTTTAATTCACTTTACTTTTACCAACTTTAAAAAAATTCATAATAAATTCATAGAAAATCATTTTCACTTCATTCTTTTTACATCATTTCCATTAGAATGTGTAGAAAATTTTCATTAAATAAAATTGCATTTTTATTTTCATTTCATATTTTTTCCATATTTTCCAAATAAATGTCATTTTAAATAGATTCATTTCATGCATGATTTTATTAATTTTTGTTCTATTAAATGCTTTCATATTTTTTGTTCATTCTTTTTATATTGTTTAGATTAGATATTGAACTTGTAGAAACAATTTAGTTCCCATTTTTAGAAATTAGTTTTAAGTGATTAATGTAGGCTTGAACAACTTGAACAAATTAGGGTTTTTTAGGTGATGACTTAAGAAGTTTGATTTCATTTCCCTTAGGACTTAGGGTTTGAATAGATTAGTTATGGGACTATAGGGGCTATAGGTAGTTATTAGATTCCCTTAGAAAAGTCAGGATTCCCCTACTGCTATTAATACTGTCTGTATATCTGATTGACTGGTGTGGTGTGCCCTCTGGGGATTTATTGCTTGCTTGCTTGGGTATTGGGATTGTCTAGGGCCCTGGGAGAGCTGAAGACTTGAGAAGGTGAGACCATTGGAGATTCAGAGATTGAAGATCAACTGTCAGAGTTGGAGAGGAAGAGTCTTGCTAGCAGATGCTGAGGAACTAGGGTTCAGGAGCTAGGCAGAGCTCTAGGTTAGAAAGTTTGTTTCTCAAACATGGATTGCCTTGTCTGCATCCATTCTTCTCTGTGATTCAGAGTCTCTCTAAGACACTCACCCCCTTCCTTTGGAAGGCTTGGTGATAGTGTCTATGAGATAGAACTCTTGAGAGAAAATGTCTCTTGTGTTAGAAGCAGTCTGTTCACCACCCTTGGTAGTCAACTGATTGCTTAACACCCAATTCACTCTTGTGACTGATTCCTCATCCTGGAGGTTTGAGCTTGAAGAAAAGCCATTGCAGATAGAAGACTGATGATCAAAGCCCTTACCTGAAGGCCATGAAGATGGAGATTAATGCTTGTTGAAGCCTGTAGCTGATTGGAGATTACTTGAAGCCAGATGTTGATTCAGAGCTGCTGATGCTGTTTCTTTTGCTGTTGTATTTCATTGCTGATGTATTGTTTGGATTTCCTGGCTGTATTGTTTGCTGTTTACCCTGTTGGGTTGAAAGTGAATGCTGTTCACTTTTGCCTATTGTTTTCTAGGTTCGAGGTTGAGTGGGACTCCCTTGCCTCGCTTGTACTGTTGCATCCATGCATTTTACCGCTTTATTATATCTGTTATTGTTTCTGTTTCTGCCTATCCCGTAGGATCTCTGTTTCTCTCTGTGCAAGAGAGGAGCATGATAGACACTAGGTCTTAACCCATGCATGATAACATTAGGTTAGTTTGATTCCCTTCGCAACCGTAGGTTAGAGTTCTGTCTCTTTCTTTCTCAAAACAAACAGAAAAACACATAAAGATTTCAAACACAATAAAAGACACTTCTTTCGTAAAAGAATGTGAACTCATCAAAACGTCATTTTTGTCCGCCGGGACTGTTAATCAAGAAAACCTTTTTCAGAAGGAATAAAATCAACTAGGACAGACTTGTGTCGTACGTGGCCCGAACTACGTTTGCTCTGATCTTTCATGCTGTATGAAAGTACGTAGGCATAGGATGCGATATCCTAGCGAGCAACCTTCCCCTCCTTTCCCGTAGGTAGGCGAACTACGTTGACTCTGATTTCTCGTTCCAGACGGGAATACGTAGGCATAAAGTGCGATACTTTGCCGAGTCGTTTTTATTTTCTTTTTAACCCTTGACCTTTAGTTTAGATAGAATAACAATCCATATCCGAAGACAAGCGTGGATCCCGTCGAGTACGACGGACGTGAGGGGTGCTAATACCTTCCCCTTGCGTAACCGACTCCCGAATCCAGGTTTTGGTTGCGATGACCATACCTTTCCCGTGTTGTGCGAGGTTTACTCTGAGCGTTTCCTTTCCCTCCCGTGGGATAAATAACGCACGGTGGCGACTCTTCTGTTCAGCCGGCGCCGATTTTCGCAGTAGCGACAGCATTCTAGTCTTTCATTGATCGCATAGTACCAAAAAAACCTCCCTGAAGCTCACCTAATAGACAGACCAGGGTTCCAGGTCTGATGCCAATTGAAATTCTGGTACTTTAAGACAGATGTCAAGACTGATATCTCAACACCAAAATAAAATATCAAGACAGATGTTAAGATATCATCTACTAACAGAACAAATATATCAAACTGTAAATTATGCAGTATTTAAATTGCAGAAAGATAAATAACATAGTCAATTGTTAACTAAGTTCAGTGCATCGCGAGATCTAGTTTAATTTTTGTGTGTGTGTGTGTGTGTATTGTTTAAATAAATACTTATAAATGAATACAATTACTATTATAAAATAAATTATTTTGCATTGAAAAATAATTTTAAGCAAAGAGTATACTAATTTTAATTAAATATTATAAAAATGTTTTATTTTCAAATTTGTTTCAAACCTCAACATATATTGGACTAACACTGATGATGGTGGTAATCAACAAACACATCTCCTTTAATTAGTCTTCCTTCTTTAAAAAAAAGACAAATATTTCATAAAGTGGTGGAAGTGTTTGTCTTAAGAGTTCATGTATTGTAAAAATGAATTGCTTCCTTTCATCTATATTGGTCTTCCTAATTGAGTGAATCTCTAAAAAGTCTCCACTTAGGAGTCCTTTGTTAGCCTGATCCTCCCAAGAATGAAATATGTATGTTAGCATCAATGGAAGAGTGATTTGCATCAATTTGACCCTAAACTCCATATCAGTATTCTATTTGTTTTTTTATAAAGATGTTAACATCAATTTATAAGAGAATTGTTCGACTTTAAAAAAGATTTCTTTTGGGAGGTGTTAAAGGTAAGTCTAAGTTTTTTGGATCAAGTAGGTTGATATATGTATTTCTAAAAGTATAGGTGGTATGGGTTCTGCTAGATAAATGGAGATGGAGGTTAATCTCCGTTGGTGTTGTAGAAAGAAATTATTTCTTCAAGATATGAGACTACATATGTTTTTCCTTTGCAAGGCGATATGTTCTTTGGTATTTGTGAGATTTTGGGTTGAACTCAAATTTTGTCGAGGAATAACTTTTATGTATTTCGACCGAAGACAAACATGAAGTCGAAAATGGGTTGCATGTTGTGGTCGAAGGATATATATTGTAGTCGAAGTCTGTTCTAATATATATTGTTAAAATGTTTGTCGAATTGGGTCTTGTATTAAGGAGCCAATTATTTAGTTTAGCTTGAGTTGCAAGTTTCCTAGTTAGTATATATATATATATATATATATATATATATATATATATATATATATATATATATATATATATATATATATATATATATATATATATATATATATATATATATATATATATATATATATATATATATATATATATATATATATATATATATATATATATATATATATATATATATATATATATATATATATATATATATATATATATATATATATATATATATATATATATATATATGCTAGAACACTCAGTTTGTTGAGTGTGGTCAGATTGTGTTATTCACTTGTAATCTTTTGTAACATTGAGAAAGTGAATAGTATAGCAATTTTCCCTAACCCTTCTTCCTCTTTCTTCTTTATCCTTTATCCTTTCTCTCTTTGTTATAATTGATTTTATTGTTCATCCAAGAACTCCGTTTCTCAATCTTGATTTGTGGAAAGATATCGTTTGTGATCACAACAATATTAGATATACTTCTCCTTGGTAGAAAGAGATCTCCCTCTTTGCTTCTGATCCTGAAGATAAATCTGACTCTTTTATCGACAATGTGTTTAGGAATATGAAAAATGACCTTTACATTTCTTTTTGGGAAGACTCGTGGACAAGGTCAACATTCCTTAGAATTCGATTCCTGACACTTTTCTTGATTTCTCTTCAATGAGATTGGGTAGTTGATATTATGAGCTTTTGGTAATCTGCGTCATGGGCTTTGGTAAAGAGCTTTAATTTTACTAGAGCTCTTTCTCTAGTAGTGGGGTATACTATTATTTCATATAAAGTGAACACTTGGAGGTGGAACACAATATAGTAGAACTTGGAAATTTGACATTTTATTTGTGTTCCATTTTATTTCAATAAACCTAATTACACATTTGTATTCCTTCGACTTATGTTTTACTTTATATTTCTGCATTTATTAGTTCGGTAGCTAAAAACACTAAACTCCTTATCTAATACTATCTAGAGCAATTAAAAAACTAAGTTGATGGATCAAAATACTCATCTACTACTCAATAAGGATTGATTAGCCAGTATGAACTTTATCTTTGTTTGATCAAATTTCAAAGGTTAGAGGGAGCATCTCACCGAACAGATTGGATTCACATTGACAATTGTTTGAAGATAAATAGTCAAAGTTCACAATAATCTCGCCAATTCGTTAAAGCGTACTACATCGTTGTCTGTCGCACAAACACAAATAAATCAATAAATTTCAGTGTTTTATTTACAATATTTTAATATCTCAACTCAACTAAGAGAGTATCATTAGTGCATAACTCAACTATATCGGTTGTACTATGTATAGGGATTTATCAAGAGAGGGTTATTGCCTTGTGTAGATTTCTAGATAATCTGACTTTGTAAACTCATTTGGATGGTCGGCTTGTCAGCTTTCTATGGTGGTCATGCAATGCAGAAGGATAGGGACGGTTGCCTATGACCTACTCACTATTGAGTGCCTTTATAAAATAATTTCTATAATATTCTTTTATTTCAGTTAAATTACACATTTTAATTGCTAAATCCTTAATGATTTAATTATATAAGTATTTCATAGTGGAACCAAAAATAGTTATGGTGTTTTTGATGCAGTAGAGTACGCTTCCGACTCGCTATTTAGGGGCAGATATAAAAAATTAACACTCAAATGTCTTCCGACTAAAAATATTGTATGAATAAATTATGGTTAGAATATATTTTAGGTCTTGCATGTGATTAGGGATGGTAACGGGATGGGACGGATTTAACTATACTCGCACTCGTCTCCATGTAACACACCTGCTCCTGTCATTAAATTTAATTGAAGATAAAAATTTACCGTCCAGATCCGTGTCCAGTGGAGAACGGGTGCATCCGCACCCGCCCCGCCCCCACTCGCAAAAATATTAATTTTTTTAATTGTAATAAAAAATTAATAATTTAGTTAAAAAATTATTTATTTTAATAAATTAATTAATTATTTAATTAAAAACTTAATTAACAAATAAATATTAATTTAATTTATTTAATTATTTTAATTACAAATATTAATAATTTAATTAAAAATATAATTAATAAATGAATATTAAAATAAATAAAATAAGAGAATT
The DNA here is from genome assembly GCA_963859935.3 of Lathyrus sativus. NCBI lineage: Eukaryota > Viridiplantae > Streptophyta > Magnoliopsida > Fabales > Fabaceae > Lathyrus > Lathyrus sativus. The sequence continues at coordinate 545,769,874 of OZ012739.1, read as the reverse complement.
AAACTAAAATGTATTATTCAGAGGCGGGGGCGGGCGGATCTTAGTGTCTCTCCGCACCCGCACCTGCACCCGTAGTTAAGAACCGGATTTCCCCCGCACTTGCACCTGCACCCAATTAAATTAGATTTTCTCTGTTAATTTCGAGGCGGATGCGGACGGGTCCGGATTTGTTTGTCATCCTTACATGTGATCTCATATTCTATTAGAACGATACTTTTAGGTAAAAATATGAAAAGGAATCTAAACTATTAGATTTAAATAAATGAATGAGAGAAGAGAGAACTTTGATAGTCAAAAATATAATTTTTTAATTTAAGTTATTTATTTTAATAATGAAAGAGAGAGAAAATTGATTTAGAATAAAAATGACACATAACTTAAAGTCTGTTTGGTAAGAATAAGGCTGGAAATGAGTCGAGTCGAGTCGAACTCACCTCAGCTCAGCTCGACTCGTTAAGAATTGGTTTGAGTTCGAGTTCGACACGAACTCTTTTTTAAGCTCAAACTCAACTCGTTAGAAGTTCACAAACAGTTTGGCTCGACTAGTTAGGTTCATCTCATTAGGTTCAGCTCACATGATTCACGAACTTAAAAACTATTTTTTTAAATATATATATTTTTTAGTATATTTGACATTTTAAATAAATATATTTTTTAAAAATAAATTATTAAAATAAAATAAAAGTTATCATATTGAAATTTAACTTTATCTTCGAAATCTACTAATTCAAAACCTACACAACTTTCAAGAGATACATTTGAGAGTCTAATTCAAAAACTACTAAATTGAAGATTAAATTTGTCTAAGATTTGGAGTAAATATTTAAACCTAATCTTAAAAACAGTATAATTCTTCTCATATGTAATCGAGTTGACTCATGAACCTAACGAGTCGAACTATGTATAGTTCAAGTTCAACTCATTTAGTTAATGAACTTAATTTTTCGCTCATACTCAACTCATTTGGTTCATGAACCTAGTTCAACGATTTAATTATCGAATCGAGTTACGAACTATTTTCGAGTTGGTTCGGTTCATTGCCAGCCCTAGGTAAGATAAATTTTTTTTTTTTAACTTTTAACTTTTCAGTTCATTTCAATTAAAAATCCCTGTTTGGTAACTATCTTTTAATTTATAATTTTTAACTTCTTTTTTTTCAAAATCTATTTGAAGTAGTTTTTGAACTTGTAACTTTTAACTTATGACTTTTTATTCTAAATATACCTTCATTATTTTATATATATATATATATATATATATATATATATATATATATATATATATATATATATATATATATATATATATATATATATATATATATATATATATATATATATATATATATATATATATATATATATATATATATATATATATATATATATATATATATATATATATATATATATATATATATATATATATATATATATATATATATATATATATATATATATATATATATATACACTATTAAAAAATTAATTTTAAAAGTTTGATTTATAGAGATTTAGAAGAATGCTATAGTAGATTTTTACTATTTTTATCTATTTTATTAATATAAATTATATAATTAATTTAGAAGTATGATTCTTAAATTAATAAATTATTAGAGGAAAATCAATGAAATCAATAAAGGTGAAGAAAATTTAGAGTTTTATTGTAAAGTATTAGACAATAGACTTATTATTTTTAATTATTTTAGATTAATATAACTAAATTCAAAATTACAATGTTATTATTTCACATATTTTATTAAAGTTCATTATAAAATTAGGAAAAAAAAATTATATTTTATGAAAGAATTATGAGTTAATCAGAACAAAAATTGTAGTTATAAGGATTACTTTTACTTTTATGTTCTCATAAATGACTTTATAAAACACCCCAAATTCATGTATGATTTGCTGGTTCTTTTATTCATTGAATTTCGTTGTCAATATATTCATAATAAATAGCAAAACTCATAAAACTTATATACAAATTTATATATTTTGATGATATCTTCAATTTTTCATATATATTAAAACAGTTTTGTATGTTAGTTATTAATATATAACTTTTATCGAATAAAAATTAATTTAATAATATAATATAATAAGATAATGGAATCACCAATTTCTTAATTAAAAATATGTTTTTAAATCATTTTGTAATTATCAGGTAGTATAACAGTTAATTTACTAAAGACTCAACTTAACTTATCAGCTACTAGTCATAAGCTATAAGCTACTAGTTATCAATTATAAGCTAGTTTTACCAAACAAAACCTTACTTAACTGATGTTTTAATTTCACATATTTATTTTAATCTAATAGTTCATATTCATTCTTATATTCTTAAATATATATATATATATATATATATATATATATATATACTATATATATATATATATATATATATATATATATATATATATATATATATATATATATATATATATATATATATATATATATATATATATATATTTATTTTAATCTAATAGTTCATATTCATTCTTATATTCTTATATATATATATATATATATATATATATATATATATATATATATATATATATATATATATATATATATATATATATATATATATATATATATATATATATATATATATATATATATATATATATATATATATATATATATATATATATATATATATATATATATATATATATATATATATATATATATATATATATATATATATATATATAAAAGGTGTATTATTAGATCAAAGAATGCGGTTGTTTTTTATAATTTATTTTTAACCTCGACTTATGAACAATGTTATAATTTTGTGTGTATTAAAACAAGAATCTCTGGTTGAAGTTAAGGGACTAAAGGCTTCTGACTCGCTATTTAGGGACAGATATAAAAAATTAACACTCAAATGTCTTCTAACTAAAAATATTGTATGAATAAAGTATGGTTAGAATATATTTTAGGTGTTGCATGTGATTAGGGATGGCAACGGGGCGGGGCGGAGACGGATTTAACTATACCCGCACCCGCATCTGCCTCCATGTAACACACCCGTCCCAATCTCCAAATTCAATCGAGGGTAAAAATTTACCGCCCAAACCCGTCTTCAGTGGAGAACGGGTGCACCCGCACCCGTCCCACCCCCACTCGCAAAAAAATTAATTTTTTTAATTGCAATAAAAATTAATAATTTAGTTAAAAAATTAATTATTTTAATACATTAATTAATTATTTAATTAAAATCTTAATTATTAAATGAATATTAACTTAATTAATTTAATTATTTTAATTACAATAAAAGTATTAATAATTTAATTAAAAATATAATTAATAAATGAATATTAAAATAAGTAAAATAAAAGAATTAAATTAAAATGTATTATTCGGGGGCGGGTGCGGACAGGTCTTAGTGTTTCTCCGCAACCGCAACCTCAACCGCACCCGTAATTAAGAACTGAGTTTTCCCCGCACCCGCATCCGCACCCGCATTCAATTAAATCAGATTTTTTTCGTTAATTTTGGGGCGGGTTCAGGCGGATGCGGATGGGTCCGGGTTTATTTGTCATCCCTACATGTGATCTCATATTCTATTATAATGATATTTTTAGGTGAGAATATGAAAAGACATTTAAACTATTAGATTTAAATAAATGAATGAGAGAAGACAGAACTTTGATAGTCAAAAATATAATTTTTTAATTTAAATTATTTATTTTAATAATGAAAGAGAGAGAAAATTGATTTAGAATAAAAAAGACATATAACTTAGAGTCTGTTTGGTAAGATAAAAATAAAGTTTTTAACTTTTAACTTTTAATTTTTCAGTTTATTTCAATTAAAAAGCTCTGTTTGATAACTATCTTTTAATATATATATATATATATATATATACTTACTGTTAAAAAATTAATTTTAAAAGATTGATTTATAGAGATTAAGAAGAATGTTATAGTAGATTTTTACTATTTTTATCTATTTTATTAAATATAAATTATATAATTAATTTAGATGTAGTGTTAATGATTCTTAAATTAGTAAATTATTAGAGGAAAATCAATGAAATCAATAAAGGTGGAAAAAATTAGAGTTTTATTGTAAGGTATTAGACCATAAATTTATTTTTTTAAATTATTTTAGATTAATATAACTAAATTCAAAATTACAATGTTATTATTTCACATATTTTATTAAAGTTCGCTATAAAATTAAGGGGGAAAATTATATTTTATGAAAGAATGAGTTAATCAGACCAAAAATTATAGTTATTAGGATTACTTTTACTTTTATATTCTCATAAATGGCTTTATAAAATACCCCAAATTCATGTATGATTTGCTGGTTCTTTTATTCATTGAATCTCATTGTCAATATATTCATAATAAATAGCAAAACTCATAAATATATATATATATTAAAATTGTTTTATATGTTAGTTATTAATACATTTATGTTTATCGAATAAAAATTAATTTAATAATATAATATATGTCAATAATATAGAGTGGACAAAAAACAATGGATGAATTGATGATCGAGTTGAACAACACTTCCTTTCTCAGAGGTCAGGTGGTGCTTGCAAGTATTCATATGCTTACGTAAAAATAAAAATAAGTGAGAGTAAAGAGGTAATGGGATAGAAATTGTATACCTTTCATTGAGTCTAAGTAAGCTTAATTATAATAGAGGAAATATTTTGGAAGAAGGAAGACATGTCATCCTTATAAGGATCTTATGCTAAATCCTTTTCCTTTTGTCTGCTTTTTTCTTCATTAGATCAATTACAAGAAGGGAAACATTAGAGTTGCATAAGATTCATTAATGTTGAACAATAGAGCATATCTCCTACGAGCAAAACTTTATAGTAGATCTTTTGAAAATATAAACTCGTATTTAAGTGATGGAAATGGTCAGCACCATAAAATTTTTTACTAAATAAAAGATGGTAAAATTTTTATCATAGAAACTCTAAAGATGAGAATAAGTTTCTCTTGTACCTTTAAATAGAATAATAACAATAACTATATAAATAGAAACTATTGTGTATTTATTATAATATCTACATTGAGAGAAATATACACAAAGAATATATTAAAGTTTCTCATTTGTATTTTAGTTGTTTAGTAATATTATGTTATTTTGGTACTCAACAGTGGTATCAGAACATTTGGTTCGTTATCACTAATTTGTTGTGATTATTGTTCACGATTACTATTCTCAAGTGTGGTTGTATACTTTTGTAATGATTGTTAATGTGCACTAGATTTGTTCAAGTACACGATAAAACATACAATATGACTTACGTATATTGTGCTATTCACGGTGAAATCGTGTAATCCGGTTCAAAATCATGGCAACAAAATTTAAGATTGAGAGATTTAATGGGAGTAATTTCTCACTGTGGAAATTAAAGATAAGGGCAATTCTAAGAAAAGACAATTTCCTAGACGCAATTGGTGGTAGACCTGCAGATATCACTAATCAAAAGTGGAAAGAGATGGATGACAACGTTGCTGCCAGTTTGCTCTTAGGAATGGCCGACTCGGTATTGTCAAGTATTACAGAGAAAAAGATTGCAAGGGAGAATTGGGATGCTCTTATTAAATTGTACGAGGTCAAGTCACTTCACATAAGAATTTTCTTGAAAAGGAGGCTCTACACTCTCTGAATGAATGAATCCATATCAATAACAAATCACACAAACACCATGAATATACCATTTGCTCAGCTCACAACGTCAAATTTCACCATAACTGAAAATGAGCATCCTAAACTTTTACTTCGGAGTTTACCCAATTCATATGATCAAATCATCATTAACACTACAAACAATAATATTGCTAAATCTCTTCATTTTGATGATGTTGCTGGTGCAATTATTGAAGAAGAATTTAAATGAAAGAATAAGGAAGAAAGGTTATAAAAGAAAGTTGAGGCTTTAGTGATGAGAGAGGCATATCAATGGAGCAAGGATCTAGTGGAAGTCAAGATCGTGGTAGAAAACCTTAGAGAAGGAAGAATCTCAAATGCTACAATTGTGGTATGAGGGGGCATTTGAAGAGGGAGTGTTGGAACAACGAGAGGAATGGAGAGAAGACATCAAAAGCATCCACCTATCAAGGATGTGTTGCAAGTACCTCAGATGATGGAGAAATCTTATAGTGGAGCAGCAATCGGTTCTAAAGGTGGAAATTCCCTCAATGATGTTTGGATAGTGGACTCAGGTGCCACATGGCATATAACTCCATGCAAGGATAAATTTTGCACCTATGAACCTATCTCGGGAGGATCTGTATTCATGGGTAATGATCACACTTTAGAAGTTGTTAGGATTGGTACTGTTAGAATAAAGACACATGATGGTACTATTCACAAAATACAAGGGGTACGTCATGTAAAAGACTTGAAGAAGAATTTATCATCTATTGGGCAATTCAATGACCTCGGGTGCAAGATCCACAAGAATGTGGAAACTTAAAAGTAGCAAAGGGAAACCTTGTGGTGATGAAAGCAAAAAAAAACTCACAAATAATCTATACATGCTTATGGGGGATACATTACAAGATGTTAATGGATTGGTTGTTGTAGCCAGCCAAGAAGAAACAATAATGGTGTGGTATCACAAACTAGGCCATATGTCGGAACGTGGCTTGGAAGTTCTTGTGGAACAAAATCTTTTACCCGGGCTCAAGACATTGAATTTGTTTTTCTGTGGGCACTGTGTGGCAAGAAAGCAACATAGATTGAAGTTTCCCAGAGTAACTACTATAAGCAAATACATACTTGGCTTGACACATTCTGATGTGTATGAGTCACCACAAATATCCAGGGGGGGAGCAAAACATTTTGTATCATTTATTGATGACCACTCCAGGAGATTATGAGTGTACCTAATCAAGAAGAAGTCAAATGCGTTTACAGTATTCAAGGAATTCAAAGCACAAGTGGAACTTGAAACTAGTAAAAGAATAAAGTGTGTAAGAACAGATAATGGAGGAGAATATGTAGATGATGACTTTATGACATTCTGCAAACATGAGGGTATTATAATACAATTCATAGTTCCTCATACGCCTCAACAGAATGGTATAGCAGAGTGAATTAATAGAACTCTCCTAGATAGAACAAGAGCTATGCTGAGAACAACAAGAATGGCCAAGTCTTTCTGGGTAGAAGCCGTGAAAACTGCCCGTTACGTGATCAATTAATCTCCACCAACTGCAATTGGTTTGAAAACACTAATGGAGACTTAGAACAGAAAGCCACCTAATTATTCTTCCTTACATGTGTTTGGATGTACTATGTACATGATGTACAACTCCCAAGAAAGAACAAAACTAGATCCAAACTCTAAAAAATGTATATGCTTGGGTTATGCTGAAAACATAAAGGGGTATCACTTGTGGGATCCCACTGCTCGCAAGCTTGTTGTTAGCAGCGATGTAGTATTTGCAGAAAGTGAACTATAAAGTGAGCAGAAACATGACATCATTGCTAAAGAAACCACTACTATTGAGATAGAAATGAAGTCTAAAGAAGATGATTATTATGAAGTAGAACCATAGGAACAAGAACCAGATGAGTTCAATAATATATATGTTCAACGATCATTACGTCGAATTATTACACTAGCTTGGCATTCAGACTATGTAATGATAACTCATGATGCATATTATCTTTTAACAGAAGAACAAGAGCCATCAATCTTTCAGGAGGCTGAAAAAAGCTCAGATGCTTCTCATTGGATATTAGAAATGCATGAAGAAATGGAAGCCTTGCATAGATAAAAACATGGGAACTTGTTGAACTTCCAAAGGGTCAGAAAGCCATCGGGAACAAATGGGTATACAAGGTCAGACGAGATGGTAATGATCGAGTAGAACAACATCATGCAAGATTGATGGTTAAAGGGTATGCTTAGAAAGAAGGTATTGATTTCAATGAAATATTCTCTCTAGTTGTTAGTCTCATTACTATCAGAATAGTTCTGGCTATGTGTGATGCATTTAATTTACATCTTGAATAATTAGATGTAAAAAACGACTTTTCTTCATGGATGCTTGAAGAAGAAATATATATGCTCCAACCATAAGGTTTTGAAGAACAAGGAAAAGAAAACTTGGTTTGTAGGTTGACCAAATCTCTGTACAATCTAAAACAGTCGCCTAGCTGTTGATACAATAGATTTGATTCTTTCATAATCAGCTTTATATAGAACAGAGTTAATTCAGACCATTGTACATACTACAATAGGTTTGGTAAGAATGATTTTATCATTTTGTTATTGTATATGGATGACATGTTGGTGGTAGGCCCCAACAAAGATCAAGTCCAAGAATTGAAGGCACAATTGGCTAGGGAGTTCGATAAGAAGGACTTGGGACCAAGAAATAAGATTTTAGGGATACGAATTCACTGAGATAGAAAAGATATCAAGATTTGGCTTTTTCAAATAAATTATCAACAAAAATTTTTGTGGCGCTTCAACATGCAAAATTGTAAACCAATATCTACCCCACTTCCTATCAATTATAAATTATCCTCAAGTATGAATCCTAGAAATGAAGCGGAGAGGATGGAAATTTATCGAGTACCCTATGCGTCAGCGGTGGGAAGCCTTATGTATGTCATGATATGTACAAGGCCAGAGATTGCACAAGCAGTGGGAGTGGTCAGTCGATTTATGGAGGATCTTGGTAAAAAGAATTAGGATTCTTTTAAGAGAATATTGAGATATATAAAAGGAACCTCAGATGTTACGTTATGTTTTAGAGGATTGGAATTTATTGTGAAGGGTTATGTTGATTCAGATTATGCAGATGATCTTGATAAAATAAGATTTACTACTGGTTATGTGTTCACACTTGCAGGAGGGGCAGTAAGTTGGATGTCAAAATTACAAACTATCGTACCTCTATCTACTACAGAAATTGAATATATGGCAGCTACACAAGCCTGCAAGGAATCTATTTAGATACAAAGGCTAATGGAAGAACTCAGACACAATCAACAACAAATTGTTGTGTATTGTGACAGTCAGTGTGCTTTGCACATTGCAAGGAATCCAACCTTTCATTCGAGAACAAAGCACATAGGTGTTCAATACCATTTTGTTCGAGAAGTAGTAGAGCAAAGGAGTGTTGATATGTAGAAAATTCATGCCAAAGAAAATCTAGCAGATGTTATGACAAAGTCAACCAATGTTGAAAAATTTACTTGGTGCCAATCCTCCTACGACATGATGGAAATTTTAAAATTTTGAATTTAAGTGGGATATTGTGAAGATATAAAGTCATATTTAAGTGATGGAAATGGTCAACACCATAAAATCTTTTTACTAAATAAAAGGTGGTAAAATTTTTACCATAGAAACTCTAAGGATGAGAATAAGTTTCTCTTGCACCTTTAAATAGGATAGTAACAAGAGCTATATAAGTAAAAACTATCGTGTATTCATCATGATATCTAAATTGAGAGAAATATAAAGAAAGAATACATTAAAGTTTCTCATCTTTATTTTAGTTGTGTAATACTATTAAGTTATTTTGGTATCCAACAGACATTCTCTCCAAGCTAGCCACATCAAAAAAGACGGGGTTCAACAGAACAATCATCCAAGATACCCTCGCCTCCCCCACTATAAGGGTAGACGAGGTGTACTCCATGGAAGTAATCCCAGAATTTAGATGGATGTCGCATATACTATGTTATCTACATAATGATGAGTTTCTAATAGACGAGGGAGAAGCAAGAAGGATTTGAAAACAGGTTGTGAAGTATACCCTATTCTCTGGAAAACTATAAAATGGGGACGAATTCTCCCATGTTATGATGTTTGGGTGAGTACGAAACCGCCTTGATTCTTAAGGAGGTACACAAGGGCGTGTGTAGCAGCTACATTGGCAGAAAATCCCTCACACGCGATCTATTAAGGGTGGGGTATTATTGGCCTACCCTAATGAAAGATATTATCACCTTTGTCAAAAGGTGCGATCAATTTCAGAGGCATGCTGACCTTCACCACGCCCTAACTGAACTTCTCCAGTCGATGACTTCACCCTGGCCTTTCTATCAATGAGGTGTAAACATTCTAGGCCTATTCCCCTTGGTGATGGGCCAACTTTCCTGATAGTAGGATTTGATTACTTCACCAAATGGATAAAAGCGGAGGTTTTCGCATAGGTTACAGAGGAGAGAGTGCAGTGTTTGTATTGGCAAAAGATTATATGCAGATACGGGCTTCGCGGAGCCACTATCTCCAACAATGGGACCCAGTTTGCCAGCACTATGGTCACCAAATTTTTTGCAAAGACTTTGGAGTATAGAAAAAATCCATGTCTGTCGTACATCCTCAAGTCATCGTTCAAGTCGAGTCAGCCTATGAGGTAATTCTAAAGGCACTAAAGAAGAAGCTTGACGACGCCAAGGGTTTATGGACATAATTACTCCCCGAGATATTATGGTTACACCATACCACTCAGCATTTTACCACCAAAGAAGACCTATTTTCCATGGTTTAAAGAGCATACGCCATCCTACTTGTGTATATCGACACGCCTTGTGGTAATGATCCTACTCCAATGAAGAGGAAAATGAGACATGACTAAAGTGTGCGACATACATGATCTACGAGTAAAGGGAGGTTCCCCATGTCCAAGATTTTGCTGCCAAACACAGAGTCACTATGAGGTATAACTCCCGAGTCAAGCTAAAGGAAATGCAAGAGGGATACTTTGCCACCTGTTGCACCCCAATTTTTGACCTTAAGATTCCCCCTACTTTGTTTTTTTACGCGCTTCCTCTTGTTGTTGTATATATGATTATTGTGACTAACAAGTGTGCGCAGGCGTGTTGAATGCGAGTAGAAATGGCACTCATGACCCAATCCCTCCAGACATGGTCTTTTGGTCCTTATTCAAGTTGCTCCTAAGGTTTCAAGTGGAGTTGGGCCGCTTTCATGATTATCTCTTATGGTCGCAAGTTCAAGCATGATAAGGTAAACCCATCTGGTTTCGAGGCAAAGACATCAGTTTGCAAGAGCATAGTCCATATGCTCCCGAGATCATTTCAAACGAAGACAATCAGAATTTAAATTGGAAAGATCGAAGGAGGATATGTCATCTTCAGCCATCTTGAGATTTATTCTTCGAATCATTCACTACTTAATTATTATGATTATGTGGATCCAAATGACAAGTTCACTTAGAGTGTGAGGAAATTACGGGAGCATTAGAGCCGCAATTGTGAGACGAGCTTAAGCATGGTAGAAGAGTCCAATTCATAACAGACACACGGTTATGATTGTTTCGTAGGACTCACATCACTGAAATCTAAGAGAGGGCGTGTTTCATGCCCGTTCTATTTCGATTTTGAATCATTTCTACGGCTTGCCGGTAAACTTTGAAGTATAGGCAAAGTTGAACTTCACCGTGTAATTACAAGAGGAATCATGAGGGGATAATACGTAATCTTCATCAATCACCTTTAAGATAATGTTGTTTATACAATTTCCATTTTTCTAATGGTTACAAGCTATCACCAAATTCAATACATATGAAAATGAATACGTAGAGGTCATAGTAACCACTTAAGGTCGTGCAGGAGAGTCTCATAGCAAAGATATCCATTCTCGACCGCCCATTAACTAAATACCAAGAGGTCATACGGTTCAGCAGCTGTTATCTCTTCTTAAAACGGCAAAGCGAGTTGTTCGCATCACTTCATTTCAAGCAGCCTGGCCAGTAGTAGAAACTGAAAAGCCAACAGCACACACGAAGGATGCACCCGTGATAATTGCCAAGCCTCCACAACCTGCATAACAAGAGAACGACACATCAGTACCATCACAACAATATCCAAACAGTGCCAAAGTTAAATGATCACACGATCTTTATTGCGTGCCCACAGTAAATCCAGTGCACCACCGCACACCAGATCCAGCGCCTTTTTATTAATCTAATTAAGTTTAATTAATATTTTTTTAAAACTAATAATCTATTTTTTTAATATGATGTTAACTTTTTTAGGCTTAATCAACCTTTAATCCATTCATTGACCTTAAGCATTTTATTAAAACAATAACTTTTAAGTTAACCTCATAATTAATTCTTAAATTAATTAACTATATTTTATGTAAATTAATTAAGACCTTTTTATAATCAATTCTCAATTTTATTAATAATTCAACCTTATTAATTTACTTATCTTATTCAATTCAATTAATAATCTTTTTTCTCATGTTCTAAATAAACCTTTTTAATAAATAATTTACCCTATTTCTAAATAATTTAATTTGTATTAATGGCTAAATATTTAACAATAAAACCTTCTATTTTCTTAAATAAATAATTTATCCTTTTACTTTTAAGAGCTTTTCTAAATAACTTAATTTGTAAAACATTCTAATAATAAAACTTTTTTTATAAAAATTAATAATTAATATAACTTTTTCCTCAAAAAAACTAATCTCATTAAAAAAGGGATAATAAATCAAATAATTTTTTTCTCAAATTAATTTATTATCTAAAACTTTATTAAAGTTAATAAAATTAATTCACAAATTAAAACAACATTTTCGTAAAGAAATTAAATAATCTCACCCATAATTAATCAATCCGTCCAAAACCAACCAACATCGTAATTAATCAATCGTGCACGTATTCACTTCCACTCACCTATGCACAATTCACACACTTTAGCGCTTTCATGCGTTTGTGTATGGTTTTATTTATCTGCCTTATTTTTCACAATTTATCATTCCCGCATATATCTTACCGCATTATTGCATAAATGTACAAAGGAAGAACCTGGGCATAACTTAAAAGATTGTGCGTATGCATTACATTTGCATCATATTCCCCCATGATCCTTGATCCCATTCAAGTTGATCTTCTAAGTTACATCCTACCTATAGGAAGGACCTTTATCTTTACAACTTAGATACAAACTCAATCAACTCAATTCAAATTATTCAAACACATTAGAGAATAAGATGTTAATCATCTTAAGCGAGATAAAACTTCTACCCCATAACAACACAATCAATTTTCCTACAACGTTGTGGTGGTTTAAATCAAATAATCTCCCTTAAAATAACAACTCATATTTTCTCCTAGAATCAATCAATCAACTACCCTAAACCCGTAGGAATTTGACCACAGTCAAAGAACCCCTCAAACCCTTTAGGGGAACTACAGATACTCTGATTCCACTCCCGTAAGGATATGTAGGCATAAGATGCGATATCTTATCGAGTATACTTAGAAATAAACCCCTAGGTCTTTTATCCTTAAGCAAATAAATATTAGCAAATAAACAAACATAAAACAAGAGGTTCCTGTAGAGTACTACAAAAACTTAGGATGCTAGCACCTTCCCTAAGTTTAACCAACCTCCGAATCTATAACTCTCTAGCTTGCATTTGCATTGCATTGTGGGTATTTCGATCTTTATCCCTTCCTTTGGACAAATCAAAGTTCGGTTGCAAATGAATTAGATCCAAGCTCATAAATAGCTTGGTATCCAAATTTCACCGCGACACCGCCTAATAGGGAAAACTTCAACCTAATTAGGAGGGAGCATACCACATATTTAAAAAAACATCCTCATGGAGCATACAAGCTGCAGGAACTAGAAAGACCACTATTACCTAAAACCTGGAATGCTTTCCACCTTAGATATTATTATAGTAAAACTATTTGTAATTCTCTAAATAAACATCATGTCTATGTATCTATAAATTCTTGAGCAATGTATGTCCCACAGGGATGTTATCTTCTGACTATATTTTATGCTGGACTTCATGATGAAGATACTTCCTGCCCCTCGTGGCTCTATTTTAAGTTGGACTTCATGATGAATATCCTTTCCACCCCTTGAGGCTATATTTTATGTTGGACTTCTTGATGAAGATTCTTTCCTCCCTTCGAGGCTATATTTTAAGCTAGACTTCATGGTGAATATCCTTACTTCCCCTCAAGGCTATACTTTATGCTTGAATTCATGGTGAAGATCTTTGCCACCCCTCGAGGCTAAGATCATATGTGATAGATAACCAGCCTAAAAGGCTTGATCACAAGTCTTACCGGAGGGCTCTATGAAAGTCCCTCCCAAGTAGATCGAACACCTTTCCTAAGGGACTTATATTCTCTTCAACCTGGCTTTATACAACTTTTCCTGAGGGGCATAGATTCTCCAGGCTAACTAAACTCTCGTGGGAAACGTGGGATAAGATGCTTATTGTTTAGTGAGAATCTTATGGTCATTAACTGACCCACGTCTCCCTTGAAAATAGGGATTCAAAGGTCCCTCATTGATTGAGTGAGAAACGACCCTTTCCAAGAAAACTTAGGCTCTAGCGGCCCCTATAAATACATCTCCCATCAAAGGGAGAAATGACATTTACTAAGCAATATAAATCATTTTTTACACCCTAAAGATCATCACACTCACTACAGTCTTAACACACGGCTGACCGTAACCATACATTTTTTACCAAGTATCACTGATCTTTAGCAGAGCCTTTCACCTCACATGATTAAGACTTCTAAAATACCTCAAAACACCAGCATACATAGTTTCTTGCCGTCGTGGGGAAGCACTAACCACCCATAACTATTATAAACCTACTAAGGCCTCTAGGTCTCCCTGCCCATGTAGAGGAAACACTCACGCATGTACTTTTTGACCAGTACAAACCTCCTTTTGAGTAGTTCTAGGTATCTAAGACAATTTATCCACCTACAAATTAGAAGAGAATGTTAGTTCTGTGTTTTTGGGATTGACATCAATTTTGTTAAAACATGTATCACAACAATGTTAGTTAGACCCCAATGCAGGTTTTGGGGTTTTACTTCTTGGAAGATTTGTTTTTTAAATGTGAGACTCCTTTTGGTTTTAGTTCACATTTTATCGCAGTCCAAGTAGGGTTATTTTAGGAACATCGGTTTTGTTCCAGAAGTGCATTTGTTTCATAAAAGGGGCTTCGAGACTTTTAGGAAACATTCTATTTTGTTCCTATTTTTATGCATAATATTTGTAGATGTTGTTTTGGATATATGTTTTATTTAGATGAAGAGCCCAAAGCCCGTGCTTATCAAAAGATATATAAAGGACGTTTCTAAACCTAAAAAAACGAAGTTGTGTGTGTGCAAGGAATTTTTAGGGTTTGGTTTGTTATTTGTAATCCACTCTCATATCACTTTGATATCAGAGTTGGACTCTGTTCATTGTTATTTGTGAGTCATTCATGCATCACTTGGATGTTTGAAGTGGGTTGAGTTTATTGAGTTGTAATTGTGAATCACTCATGAGCTTTTAAGGAAGAGTGGATTATGTGTCATTGGAAGTGTGTCTTCTATTGTTCATTGTTATAAGTTTTATCACTGTTGTGCGATTGAAGGGAAGTGAGAGGAGTATCATATCTAAGAGTGTCTTATATAGAAATAACACGAATAGTGATTAGGGGAGAAAATTGTAAACCAGAGATTGTTTACTTGACCTTCAAACTAATACTATTATAGTAGATTTTCTTCCTGACTTGAATGTCCTCAGATGTATGTGATGTTACACTAAACTGGATTAACAATTAACTGAGTTATTTATTTCTAGCTAATCTAATTGTATAATTGTTTGTGTTGTGTTCCTGTCTTGATTTCAATATCATGACATCGTACTCAATACCTGGTGTCTGATTACCAAAATTTCAAATAAACAAAACAAAAAAATAAAAGACTAAAAATGCCCAAGGAGCCTCCGGAACAAAGATTAACAATTAAGGAAGATAGTTGTTGCACAATATCTATGCAAGTTTGGTAAATAAACTATCACTCTTTTATATGTTAACTACACTATTCAAGCTCGTAGTATTGAAATATTTTTAGAAATAAAATGCTTTGAAACATGCATGTACTGGATATCCAAATAGTTGATATTTGCTTTGAAACATACAACCACTATCATTCTTTTTTATGTTAATAACAACACTACTCTCTTTTATGTTGATAACTGGATATTCATTGTTACTTGTAATTCTTGATTGTATAATTCAGTGAGTATAAAACTCTATTTTGATCATTAAATTAGCTACATGCATGCAAGTAGTTTGTATACATACATTCTCACTTATCTAACATATGTATAAATATCATAAAGATTTGTTAGAGTCATTAGTATTAAGTATTTTGATTATACATTAGAATATTAATTTTAATTTTAGTGTAAAGTTATATAAAGAAGTGATTTTATAACATATCATCATTAGAGTTTTATAAATTAATATCATTATTTATGTAATTTTACATAAAAGAGTATGATGACCATATAAAAAATTTATCATCATTGATTAATATAAGAATATACATAGCATCTTAATAACTCACCAAAAAAAATTCAAATGGTACAGATATAATCACATATTAAATATAATCAGACATTTGAAAAATATATTATATTATAGTTTTTAAAAGAATAGATAATATTAAAAACAGATTTCTCCTTATGTGCAAATTATATAATAAGTTAGCAGAGGTTTAAAAGTATATTATGACTAAACTCAAAGAATATGACATTTATCTTTCTAAGTAGAGTCGTTGTACTTTAATAACTTTTAAAATATTGTAGTATTCTACTTTAATAATTACATAACTCAAAAATCAACTGTAAATCATTATATCATATGAGACTCTACTTTAATAATTACATAAGATATAATAGAATGATATTTTGTAATAATTATAAATTTATTAGTATGCTATTTGGTGGAAGAATCGACCAATTAAAACAAAAATAATTTTGCAATCATAACTAATTAATTAGAATGAACGGTAAATCATATTCCATATTAACATATTTAATTTACTCCAAATCAAAACAATCATGATTAGATTCACTTGTTATTAGAAATTATTTTCCGAATTTTCTCAACAAATCACAAAGATTTTAATAAGAAGAACGTCTTATTGTATTTATTTAATTTAAATTATAAACCTAATTAAAATAAATTAGAGATTAATTTTATAGGGTTCTTAGCCCTAAAAATATATTAAAGGAGTATAATTATCATGAAAAATCACATTCCACAAAAATTTGGCACATAAAGTGGGTGCACGGTTTCAAATTACCATTGATTCATCCACTAACAAGAATTGTTTATGGGCCATAATTTAATAATTGACACTTAGATCCGTATCAAGAGTTATTCACACAGTAAAAGAAAGTTAATGGTTTTAAAGGTTTCGATTCATCATCACATATATTATATACTAATTGTTTTTGTGCCTTCAAAATCAAAACTCATTTTACAAACAGTATTTGATTTAATCAAACTAAACTTTTAAAAAATTCAAGAATGAAACTTAAAAAATGATAGTGTTCTTCATCTATTAATCCATTAAAATTAGGATTTATTTAAAATTATTAATAGTCATAATATATATCTAATTAATGCTCTGATATCAAAAAATCGATAGACACAACATTATAGTATATTATTATATTATTCAATAATTAAAAATAATAAGAATTATATATTTTTGTAGAATTTAAGAGAAAATCATAGAAACATCGAATTTGAGAGGATTATTATTCTCATTGTTGTCTAAGATTTTTAGAGTATGTTAATCGTTTAATGAAATAACGTTTAAATAACTAAATTAATGATGACAGAGACCTTTCATTGCGTTTAATTGAATGGTCCAATATGTCAGATCCATTCCGACACAAAATCCAATTACATAATATCAATAATTAATATTTATTTATAACTAATCACTACAAAAAAATTGTATGTTGCCACGTGAAATTCACGTCACAACTTGAAAAATTACGTCACAAATTGATTTGAACGACGTGACTATTTACGTGGCAGGAGCACGTGACTTTGCCACGTGATATTCACGTCGCAACAAATAAAACAGAATTGCAGACACAACAGGTGTAGCAGAAAAGATGGCAGAAATGTGTAAGAACTTTGTCACGTGATATTCATGTGGCAAGTTGTGACGTGATATTCATGTGGTAAGTTGCGACATGAATTTCACGTGACAAGTTGTGACATGAATATCACGTGGCTGAGTATTTTTTATTTATTTTAAAAACTGATTAATTTTAGTACACGTTTAATAATAATAATAATAATAATTTGTTTAAAATTATAGTTTAATTCTTCAATTATAATTTTTTAAATTATTTTAAAAACTAAAATGTAATAAATATTTTACAAAAATAAAAATTTGAAATTATAATAAATTCTTCGAATCAATCCGGATCGGGA
This sequence comes from Lathyrus sativus, assembly GCA_963859935.3. Lineage (NCBI taxonomy): Eukaryota > Viridiplantae > Streptophyta > Magnoliopsida > Fabales > Fabaceae > Lathyrus > Lathyrus sativus. The sequence goes on along the minus strand of OZ012739.1, from coordinate 545,751,610 downwards.
AAGTCGTCAATGTCAAAATCATCGTCATCATCGCCATCCATCTGTTGTTGACCACCACCTTCTTCATTTTCAACAACTGGATTACTGCCACCTTGTGATTGCATAAGTTGGCGCATCATCGCCTACATTTCAGCTTGCCTCTTCTTCATTGCCTCTATCTGGCGATGTTGCTCATCCATTTAGGCCTTTAGCGCCGCCTCACGTTGCATCGTTTCACGTCTCACCTCAGTTAGTGCCAGTTGTCTTACCGTTTCTAGCATCTCGGGAGTCAATTGTGGTGGATGTGACGTTCCCTCACCATCTCTAACTCTTTGAAATAGAGTTTTGTCTCCTTTTCTCATACCATCGGCCAAAACTCTAGCACCAAATAAACATTCATTCGGTCCCTTTACGCCAGTTATTAAACCCTAAATATAAAAATCCACCAGTGAATTAAGCAACTAAGAACCTCTTGGAGTATACTGAGGATTTTCTACCAAAATTTGTGTGAGTAATACCTGGTAATCCTCCTACACATACAATAAAAAAATTAAATTAAATATAGCTTAAACAATTTAAGTTAAATTAAATAATAGATACTGCCACATGATTTTCACGCCACAATATCTTAGTTAACACATTATAATCACGTCACAAAATTTTCATTAAATAAAAAAAAATAATAATTTAAATAAAATGAAACGACTTACCAAAGCTTTTTTGGTGCGTTTGTCAACAAATTACCCCGATTTTTTTGTTCTAGTCTTTACAACCAGTTCCCATGAGTGGAGGTCTCCCCAATCTCTTTTCCTAAATAATAAAATCAACTTTAATTAAAAGTATATAATAAATCATAATATAACTTAAAATAGTAGTAATAATATTACCATGCGTCGAGCATGTTCGACATCACTTATACTTCCAACTATATTAAGACTACCCCCTTTTCTAGATGCTCTCATTTCCTTTGCTTTTTCAGATCTTACCTTAAAACCAGCATCTGAATCCCAATAAATAAGAAGTTCATCGAATATGTCTTTGCCTATCTAATTGGGATGAATATTTTCAAGTTCCCAACGCTTTCTAGCATGCCGTAGCATGTCAGAAAGTCGAACGACTGATCTGCCAAAATAATTTTTTCTAACCTCTTTCTCATTCATTTTTTTCCACGTACATTTTTCCTACAATGTTGCAAGACATTCAAATAAAATAGTTAGACAATTGTAATAAAAAATAATTTAAACAAAAATAAGTTAACAAATAAATTACATAACTTAACAAAAATAAATTAGTTATACCTTAAATAAATCAAATCAAGCTCCTTTTTCATCCTCATTAACTTCTCTAAATCTCTTCCAAGTTTTTTTATACTTTTGCTGAATAACATAACTTATACGCTAGGCAGCATTCCGACTCAACTCGAAACTAAACATCAATCATTTATATTAGTATGAAATATAAGTTAATATAAAAAATAGAAACATGTATACTTAAATAAAAATTTAAAACTTATGAATTTTCGTTGGGTCAAATAAAATATCTTCCATCAATAATCTGAACCACCTCATCATTGGCAGCCTCCTGTTCATCACCATCCACCTCATGATCGTCCGCAGTTGCCTCTTCATGATCATCCTCACTCATATGTATATGTGTGGATGATAATGATACTTGTGTGGGCTGTGCGGTGTGGGATCCCCCAGACTGTGTGAAGGATGAGGGTACCTGTGAGGGAGTTGGAGAATTAGATCCCCAAGATTGCATGAAGGGTGTGGGAACCTACTGGTAGGGAGGTGGAAAGCTAAATCCCTCAGATTGTGTAAAGGATGAGGGTACCTACTGGTATGGATAACTAGTTCCCCCAGTCTACTGATATGGATAACTAGGGCCCTCAATCTGCTGATATGGATAAATAGGGCCCCCAGATGGGCTAATAAGAGTTGGATACTCCTGAGGGGAAAGTAATGTCATGAAAGGTTGAGAACTGGCCATGGACATAGAATCTAACTGACTCTGCAGGGGAGGACACATGGCCGACTGAGGTGCCTGACATACTACCACTCTCAGACATTGGGACTTCTTACCCTTATTCTTATCAGATCAGGTGGCATTATACCTATTATAAAGAATACACATTTAATATATATTCATGAACAACATAAATAATAAATCTTAAAAAACACAATCACATAGATATATATTTATACCACATTCAATACAAGGTTTCATCAAGTTAAATTACAAAAATAATCTATTCAAATTCATGATCATCCATATTGTTATCATAATCTGATGTGATATTATCCTCAGATCCAAATTCTTCATGTTCATCGTACACTTCATTTTCAGCCAACAATATAAATGCATCAACTTCATGTCCCTAACAATTGTATCAGACAAACTTGTAATTTGTTCAACTACAATCACATCATTAATTTGTTCAACTTCATCAACTTGGTAAGAAACATGTTTCACTAGATCACCAGTTTCAATATGACCCAATGATTTTGTTTTGATTACAACATGCCACCCTCGTTTACGTGGTACAATTGAAGGATAAGCAACATAGTAAACTTGTCTAACAATATGTGACATTATGAAAGGGTCATACTCGTTATACCTTTGGTCCATTCGAATCTCAACAGTACCATGTGTCTTATCTATTTTTGTACCTCTGGAAGATGGATCCTAACAGTCACAATAAAACAAGACAACTTTATTTTCCGAGTCCAAATAATTGTATACAGACTTATAGATATGTTTAACAAAGCCATAGAAGTTGTCCTCACCACCATCTGTAACTCCTTTTACAAATACACTACTGTTTATGGTTTTTTTCCCTTCAGTCCATGTCTCAGTGTGAAATTTATATCCGTTTACAAAGTATGTGTGCCATTTATTTGCGCTTTGAATAAGGTCTTCAGACAAGTTTCTCAAATGGAGTATTTCTTGAGTCGATGTAACAATGCATGACAATTTCTCCTTGAACCATGCTGAAAAATGAGCATGTATGTGATCGGAGGTTGCTTGTACACTAATGTTATGAAAGTAGGAGATGTTAAATTCCCTATAAAGAAACACACTATAAGTTTCAAGGTAATAAGTTTTGTATTCATACAGTAAATAATATTAAATAGTTGGGATATACTTACTCAAGATATGGTTTAACTTCAATGCAGTTAATTAAGACATGAACATGTGCTGATTGTATTTCTTTTTTAGTCAGCCAATGCATATCCTTCTTTCCAAAGGGACGACCAGGAAGCCCGAAGAATGATAAGGTAAATTAACTTCTTTCGTTAACATTTATAGGATTCCTTATGATTCTTGGAGTTAACATCAATTGATTGAAATAGTAACTGCAAAAATGAGATGTTTCCCGATGCAAGTAATGCGCACATATTGATCCTTCAACTTTAGCTTTACTTTTCACCGACCGCTTTGAATCACCCATGAAACTTTCTAAGGGATACATTCACCTATATTGAACAGGGCCTCTAAGAAAATTTTCATATGCAAGATGCACAGGTAGATGTTCCATACATTAAAAAAAAATAGGCAGAAATACTTGTTCTAACTTACAGAGAATGACTGGAATATTTTAGTCCAACTTAACAATGTCATCCACTCTTAAAATTGACGCACAAATATCTCTAAAAAATTGACTAATTTCAATTAATGGATTAAGCACATGACTGGGAGCAATCGTTTCATAAAAACATGGCAATCATGATTTTTCATACCATGCAACTTCCCAGTGTTAACGTCGGCACACCTTGCCAAATTTGAATCATAACCATCGGGAATTCTCAATTCTTTTAACATCGACAAACCATTTAGTTTCTTGGGAAGTTAGACTGTAATTAGCCTTGAGTTTTAACAATTTTCCATTTGGTTGACGCTTCAACTCCAACTCTTTTCGATTACACAAAATTTTCATGTCTTGTCTAGCCTTCTCATTATCTTTAGTTTTGTCTTTAACATCCACCACAGTGTTAAATACATTATCAAAAAAATTCTTATCAATATGCATAACATCAAGATTATGGCGCAACAAATCATATTTCCAATATAGGAGGTCCCAAAATATACTTTTTTTGTCTAATTGTGTGTGAACCCATATCCTTGAATTCTACATGCTTGACCAATATCTGTGAATTTTGGTAGTTCACAAACTTGGTTCCATACTTCACCTGGTGACAATCGAGGCGGAGGAAAATCTGTTACTCGTTTATCTTTTTTGAAATAAGTCTTGTTTCTTCTAAAGGGATGATTTCTTGGTAGGAATCTATGGTGACAGTCAAACCACGAACTTTTCCCCCCTTTTCCAACGTAAGCACCTTGGTGTTCCCCATGCAATGCGGACATCCCATTTTTCCATGCCTACCCCATTTAGACAACATGACATATGCTAGAAAATCATTAATAGTCCACGTCAAGGAAGCTCGCATAGTAAAGTTTTGTTTACTTGATATATCATAAGTCAATTCTCCAATCCACAACCTCTTCAAATCACCAATTAAAGGTTGTAAGTACACATCGATTCCGGCTTTTGGACTCGACGGTCCTGGAATGAGGCAGGACAAAAATATGTATGGTTTTGTCATGCACATCTCGGGAGGGAGGTTGTAAGGGGTTATAATAACTGGCCAACAAGAATATCCACTTCCAGACGCTTGGACATATGGAGTAAAATCATCAGAGCAGAATCCAAGCCTCACATTTCTAGGTTTTACGGCAAAATCAGCATGTATGCGACCAAAGTGCTTTCATGCCTCGCCATCATATGGATGTCACGTAGTGCCTGAACTTGTTTTGTTTGTATGATGCCATGTCATTTAACTTGCACTGTGCATTGAAGCATACATTCTTTTCAACCTTTGTATTATTAAAGCATAAATTTAGATAGCGACATGAATTTCACGTCGCAACTTTACCACATGATATTAACGTGGCAAATGTTCAACGACCATAACCTATTTGTCAGTCAACCTGCACCTCTAGAACCCCATCACTTCAGCGTCAGATTGTTTTCCCTCCTAAACCGTTGCGACGTGAATATCACGTCACAACCAAAATTTTGAAAATTTTCAACTTTCCCTCTTCAGATGGCCTAACACTTTTAATTGTTTTTTTTTTTAAATTTAAATATTGCGATGTGATATTCACGCCACAACTTTTTTTTTATAAAAAAACCTGACACACCATGTGCTAAATGTTAGACTTATTATTTTAATATTAAAAAAGTTAGTGACATGATATGCACGTTGCAACTGCCCATTTTTTGCCACATGATTTTCACTTCACTAAATCACGTGGCAAGGGGCAATATTTCTTATAGTGAATATAATTAATTAATAATTAATTATTTCAAACCATTTTATTTAAATAAATAATTAATCTAACATCACATACTTCTAATTTCTTTTCTTTTACATATCTGTGAAATGTTTCTACTTTCTTTTTAATCCTTTATTGATTCCAGCACTATGCACATCTAGTTGCATTTTATACGATGTCTGATGATTTTTGTGTTTAAAGAACACAACTATGTGGAATGTAAACTGCAATGGGAATATGAATAAAAGCTTGATTTAACTTTCACATTTTTTTAATAAATAAATTATTTTGTTGTGAAGCATTGTGAGTAGTGGGAAAACAGGCTGGGTCGAGCTAGGTTTTGCCAAGCCTAAGATTGACTTGCTAAAAAAACTTAAGCGTAAGTCTGACCTTTAGTTTGTCATAGGCTTATTTTTTAGCCTGAATCTGGTCTTTTCTAAGGTCTATTTAGCCTGTTAACCTACATAAAAGCCTAATATTTTAAATAGATTAACAAATTAAAAAACCAATGAGACTAAAAGTTTGTTTACATTTAGTTATTTTAACTTACCTATTAACATAAATTTTGTGAGATTATTTGTTTAAAATAACTTATGAAAATAAATTATAATATTGTTCATAAGGTGTTTTCATCTTATTTTCATAAGTTATCTAAAATAACCAATTTTTATTTATGTATTTTAATTCAAAGTACAAAACAAACATAACATAATGATAATAAAAAAAATTATTCATATTTATTTAAATAGGCCAGTCTGTTAGGCTTAAAAGGCTTTTTTCATGGCCTGAGCCTAGCCTTTTTAACTAAATATGCTTATAAAAAAAGCTTAGGCCTTTTCTATTTAAAAAAAGCTTGGCCTGACCTGAGTCTGTATAGACTAGGCCGTAGGCCCCTCTTATCGGCCTGACCTATTTTCACCCCTAATTGTGAGTCCGAGAATTTAACTTGACATCGTTAGTCTTTAACTCGATATCACACACATTTTAATATTGACAAAAATACTCTTCATTTTTTATCCCATTTCAAATTTATGATTCACAAAAAAAATCCATTTTCAAAGAACTAGTAAAATAAAAATAAACCAATAGTTTATTTTTAAAATTTGGTATATATTTTACTGATCAAGGAGAAAAAAATGTTTTTTATTAGATTTTTATTGGATTTTTGAAAAATCGATATAATTTTTTGATGATATTTTAAAACATCAGGTAAAATGAAAATATCCCAAATATTTTAACACATTCGAAGATTTCGGATATTTTGAAAATCCAGTATATTGGATATTTTAGTCCACCTCTAGAAACTCTGATAGTTCAATTCAACATGCTCTCCTTATGTGTGCCTAAAATGGATACTTCTTTTACATATTTTACTCAGTTCTTCACCACCGACTTTGTATGTTTTATTTACATATTTTTTATCTTTTGAAATTTTAATCGATTTATGGTATCTCTGGCATAAATCATTCATTATATGTTTTAATTAACAAATATTCTTGTTTTGGGCCGAAGTGTTATCATTGGCATAATCTTTTGGGAGAAAACATGGTATTATTGTTGTTATTGTTTGTTATGATATAAGACATGATCAAATAGGGAGGAAAGATAAATTGATGATGGGTTGTGTGAGACAGAGTGGAGGAAACTACAAGAACCAAAATTCTTCTCACGAGACTTGTAGTAGAAGAGTGAAATGTCCATTCATGTTGAGATCTATGTCAACCGACATTAGTTGGAATATAACGATTAAAAGTGATATTCACAATCATGAACTAGCTAAGGATTTACTGTGTCATGACATATTAGGTCATTTAAAACCTCAAGAAAGACAAATTATGAAGGAAATTAAAAAGTACAACATGGTATCGAGGTTCATAATTGTCGTTTTGAAATATAAAGATCCTAATAATTTGACGATTACAATGAGGTGTATAAGGCGAGATTAATATATTGGTCTATCATCAGAGGTCCATTCACATAAATGCAACATTTGTTAGAGCTAATTCATGATGAGAAATACATGTGTTAAACCTGGAATAGGGAGGAATCATATGATATTGCTAATATATTCTGGACACATCCTGATTCTACAAAGTTGTTGAACATTTTTTTATTTGGTGTTGATCTTTAACTGTACATACAAAAAAAAGTATTGGCTCCCACTACTTGATATTGTTGATGTTACGTCAACGATGTTGACTCTACCGGTTATTTTTTCTATTTGAAACATGAAAGGGAGGAAAAGTTCATATGGGCATTGGAGAAGGTGAAAGATTTATTCACGTTCGAGAAGTTGCTTTTCCAAGGTCATGGTGACGAATCAGGAGCTTTCCCTGATGAATTTCATGCAAGTTGTGTTCTCATCCTTATTTCATCTGTTGCGAGTGTTTTATATTTCAAAAAATATTAGTTCAAAGTGCAACAAATACGTCGAATGTAATAGGTAAAAGAATGTTATGGATCTACGGAATAAAGTCATGTATTTAAATACTGAGTCTGAGCTTGAGCAACACTTGCAGCATTTTGAGGCAGGGTGTGCTGATATCCCTTCATTTGTTGAGTGATAACACGAAATCATATAGATATTTTCATGCATAATTCAACTAAAGTCTAACCGTTTTCGATCCGATTTCGGGTTATTTCCGTGTATTTGTCTGATGTTTTTGCAGGTATTCAACGATCACGTCTAAACAAGGCAACATGAAGAAAAGAAGCAATCTCAGATGAAATATGGACGAAAAAGGAGTGAAAACACAATGAAAAGCGCAGCAAGCTGTTTTTGCTGATGTGACGACCGTCACAGCTTCATGATGACCGTCACACCTTGTGACGACCGTCATGCAGGCAAAAACGCCCCACTCAGATTACACGTCAAAAGAGCAGTTCCAATTCCCACAGAGTGGACCACTACTCCCTAAATTATCTGCCTCAAGGTCCATCATCTTCAGAGATAACCGTTGGGATTCCACTTCTATAAAAAGGGAAGCAGGGGACTTCAGAAAGGGTGCTGCATTCATACCACGAAGTGCTGCCGAATTTACTTTCCAGAACAATTACTTTCCAGTTTTATTTGTATTCATTTCTCTTTACCTTTCCTTATTCCCATTTCCGCTCTTCTGTAATTTCTATTGTACTGTACGATCAAATTGGCACTAAAGACCATAATCCTGCCAACATCTGTGGAGGATCTGCCCAAAGGCCAATTGGCATATTTACAGGTTTTCATTTTGATCGACTTCAGTTTTATTATAATGCAAATTATCATTTATTATTCTTATTTATATTTTGTTTTTCCCAATTCCATGTCTAGCTAAACTTAGGTAATCGATATGTAGTAATAATTTGAATGGGATTTGATAACACTTGGTTGAAAACTTTCTTTTCACAAAAGTAATCTATGGTCTGAGTGTTTAAAATTGATTCACTGAATAAACTTCGTCGCGAAAGCGAGAACTTATTTAAAAGTAGTTTTGCCACGAAAGTGGGAAATTAATTAAGATACGAATCAACAAGCGAAAGCTGCGGTAAGGTCAGATAGTAAACACTAGGCATTTGTTTTAATAACAGCGAAAGCACTTTAAAACGAATTAGAATTTAGAGATTTCCAAAAAATAATTTTAACCCCGAACGGAATACGAAAGTATACGTTTGGCCCTTAGGATTATGATTAGCGTCAATAACCATCGTGAGACGAGAGTCTTCAAATCTCCATTTTCTGCTTAAATAAACTTTGAAAATTATCTCATACACCAGTAATTTATCAAATCCCTGAAGAACACAATTACTACGTATCGATTCGGTTAATTATAATCTAAATAGAAATCTTAGTTCCCTTTTTAGTGACAATCTTATTCCCTTAAACATATTCTACCTAGCTAAACATAGTAACTCCCGAGAACACTAGTTTGATTACGAGTCCCTGTGGGATCGATATCTATTATTACTACGCGATAGACTGTGCACTTGCAGTTAGTTGTATTAGACATAGAAAGTCGCGATCAAGTTTTTGGCGCCGTTGCCGGGGACCCGTTTAGTCAATAGTGTAACCTTCTGTTACACCATATAGACTAGGTTAACAATTTTCATTTTTCCTTTACTAGTTCTGTCGATTGTATGCCAAGAAATCGCCCGCAAAGCGATATCGTAAAACCTTCAGTCGCAGAACTAGAACGCTTCTTACATTTAAGAAGTAGAATCATTGAGTACCAACTCAAACAACTCAAACATAACACTCCCGAACCTCTCACTCCCATTCCCAAATCAGAAGAAGAAGAACCAGAGATGGCTGAAGGACCTCCGAACAAACCGCTGAAGGCATACGCTACACCATCTCAGATGGAGCCTAGAAGTAGCATTGCTGCCCCAGCTATTACCCGAAACGATTTTGAGCTGAAACCATCATTGCTCTCGGATGTACAACAAAACTAATTCTCAGGAAACGCAACTGAGGATCCGAACGAACATCTAACGAAGTTTGTACAATACGCAGACACAGTGAAAGCAAATGGAGTAACTCCAGACGCGATAAGACTTCGTCTTTTCCCATTCTCTCTTAGAGACAGAGCGTGGACATGGTTACAATCGTTACCATCCAACTCCGTTACGACGTGGGAGCAATTGAAGAACGTCTTCTTAGCGAGATATTTTCCGCCAAGCAAAACTGCTATGCTTAGAGCTCAAATCAACGGATTTCGACAGAAAGTTACTGAATCTCTTTACGAAGCATGGGAACGATTCAAAGATATGATGAGAACATGTCCTCACCACGGTCTAATAGACTGGGTGACAATCCATACTTTCTATAATGGGCTTCTATACAATACTAGATTGACAATAGACGCTGCCGCGGGCGGTGCACTTATGGATCAGCCATACGATGAAGCCTATCAATTAATAGAAAACATGTCACAAAACCATTGCCAATGGGGAGGTGAACGCACTCCAACTGAGAAAACCACAGTGAAAGGTGGGATGTACGAAATCAGCAGCCTTGAAAAGTTCAATGCTAAAGTAGATGCTCTAGCACAGAAGATTGATAGTCTGACCGTTAACCCCACTGCAACTGTCGCTGCAGTAACTCCAAATTGTGAGTTATGCGGAAGCACCACTCATAATGCACCGGAATGCCCATTGCTAGCCGGAATCCCGCCAGACCAGGTAAATTATGCTCAAGGAAATCCCTACGCAAATACCTACAACCCAGGTTGGCGAAATCATCCAAACTTTTCTTACAAAAGCGAAAATGCATTGCAAATGCCTACTGCTCCGCAAGGATATCAAAAACCAGCTGCTCAGAATGCACCTAGGAAATCAAACCTCGAATTGATGATGGAAAAGTTCATAGCTACCCAAGCTCAAACAAACAAAGAGTTCCTGAATCAAAACATACACACTAGCGAGCAAATTAAACAGTTGACAGGAAAAGTAGACGCTTTAGCCACCCACAACAAAATGTTAGAAACTCAGATATCACAAGTGGCTCAACAGCAAGCATCTGCTGCCGCACCTGCTGGCACATTTCCTGGACGACCCGAACAGAATCCCAAAGGCCAAGCAAATGCTGTGATACTAAGAAGTGGAAAAGAATTGGACGAACCGATCGATCCGAGGACCGAAAACTCAGCCATGCAACAAAAACCAACTGAACAAGCAGAAAAGGAATCTGAGTTAGAGAAGAAGGAGGACAACGAGAAGGAGGATACCGCAAGTGAAAAAACTCAAGCACCTCCAGCGCCATATAAACCACCTATTCCTTATCCGCAAAGATTAATAAACTCCAAAAATTCAGGACAATTTAAGAAATTTGTAGAGCTCCTTAAACAGCTGAATATTACTATTCCTTTTACAGAAGCGATAACTCAAATACCGTCATACGCTAAATTTCTCAAAGAAATCCTGTCGAATAAGAGAAAGATCGAGGATAATGAAACAGTTACACTTACTGCAGAGTGTAGCGCTATTATTCAGAACCGCATGCCTCCTAAATTAAAAGACCCAGGTAGTTTCTCCATACCCTGCGTCATAGGAAAGTTCGTAATAGACAAAGCTCTATGCGATTTAGGAGCCAGTATCAGTGTTATGCCCTTATCTATATGCAAAAAGCTGAATATGGGAGACCTCAGGCCAACCAAAATGTCCGTACAATTAGCTGACAGATCAGTAAAATACCCCGTCGGAATACTGGAAAACGTTCCAGTACGCATAGGACAATTCTACATTCCAACCGACTTCATAATCATGGACATCAAGGAGGACACTGTAACCCCAATTATCCTAGGAAGACCGTTCCTAGCTACAGCCGGAGCGATTATAGACGTGAAGAAAGGAAGGCTAACATTCGAAGTAGGAGAAGAAAAGATAGAGTTCATTCTCACCAAGTTCTTATAAGCACCAGCAATAGACGATACCTGCTATTTAGTAGACGAAATTGACGAATGCATAAGAGAACTTGAAAATGAAGAGACCACGTATTCAAAAATAATAAAGATTCAAATACCCGACATTTCTGAAGACGACAATTGGCGTAAACCGTACAAAGACGACAGCCTAAGCGAAAGCTTAGCACTGACCCCAAACCATATGCCAGGTCCGAAGAACCCATCTTTAGAACTTAAAACACTACCCAAAAACCTCAGATATGAATTTCTAGACGACGAACTAAAAAGACCAGTGATAGTCAACGCCGACTTAGGACAACCAGAAACCGAAAAGCTATTAGAAGTCCTAAAGAAGTACCCCACCGCGTTAGGCTATAACATAAGCAATTTAAAAGGTATAAGCCCTTCAATCTGTATGCATCGAATTACAATAGAGGAAGACTCTAAAACTTCTCGAGAGCATCAGAGAAGACTAAACCCCATCCTGAGCACTGTAGTCAGAGATGAAGTAAAGAAATTGCTAGATGCAGGAATCATCTATCCGATCTCCGATAGTGAATGGGTTAGCCCAGTTCATGTCGTACCAAAGAAAGGAGGAGTCACAGTAGTTAAAAACGAAAAAGGCGAATCAATAACAAAAAGAGTCGTGACTGGAAGCAGGATGTGTATTGATTATAGGAAGCTTAACAAGGTTACGCGCAAAGATCACTTCCCGTTACCCTTCATAGACCAAATGTTGGAAAGATTAGCCAAACATTCATATTTCTGCTATCTAGATGGTTACTCAGGATTCTTCCAAATTCCCATCCATCCTGATGACCAAGAAAAGACTACATTCACCTGTCCTTATGGTACTTTTGCTTACCGCCGAATGCCGTTTGGACTCTGTAACGCTCCAACAACCTTCCAAAGTTGCATGATGGCAATCTTTGCAGATTTCATAGACGACATTATGGAAGTGTTTATGGACGATTTCTCGGTATGTGGACAAAGTTTCGAAGGATGCTTACAAAACTTAGAAATGGTACTAGAACGTTGCGTAAAAGTAAACCTCGTCCTAAATTGGGAGAAATGCCATTTTATGGTTCGACAAGGAATAGTTCTAGGACATGTCATATCAGATAGAGGGATTGAGGTAGACAAAGCTAAAATAGAGATTATAAAGGATCTCCAACCTCCAAAATTCGTACGAGAAATACGGAGTTTTCTAGGACATGCCGGTTTCTACAGAAGATTTATAAAAGATTTCTCGAAAATCACAAAACCTTTGACCGGCCTGTTAATGAAAGATGTTGAGTTCGTCTTCGACGACGACTGTTTAAAAGCATTCGAAACATTGAAATCAGCCCTTATCACCGCACCAATCATGCAACCACCCGATTGGAGACTACCGTTTGAAATCATGTGCGACGCAAGTGATTACGCTGTAGGCGTAGTTCTAGGACAAAGGAAGGACAAGAAACTCCATGCCATCTACTATGCCAGTAGAACCTTAGATCCTGCCCAAATGAACTACGCTACCACAAAAAAGGAACTTCTAGCAGTTATATTTGCGCTTGACAAATTCCGTTCTTACTTAGTAGGAGCAAAAATTATAATATACACAGACCACGCTGCCATAAGGTACCTAATAAGCAAAAAGGATGCCAAACCAAGACTATTGAGATGGATCCTGTTACTACAAGAGTTCGACTTAAAAATCAAAGATAAAAAAGGAACCGAGAACGTTGTTGCAGATTACTTATCCCGAATAGAGGGCATCAGACATGAACCAGTACCGATAAATGAAGATTTCCCGTATGAACGTCTGATAGCCAAATTGGAAAGTGACATGCCCAATTCAATCTCGGAAGATCCAGAATTTGAAAAAGCCGTAGAAGCCGTCTATGCCCAAGTCACATTACCTTGGTATGCTGACATCGTTAATTACCTCGCTGCGGGCGTGCTTCCCCCAGATCTTACTTATCAGCAAAAGAAGAAATTCTTCCACGATCTGAAACACTATTATTGGGACGAACCCCTACTCTTCAAGAGAGGGGCCGACAACATATATCGTCGCTGTGTCCCAGAGGAAGAAATAGAAAATATTATTTCCCAATGCCACTCAGCACCATATGGTGGTCATGCTAGTACGTCCAAGACGTGCGCTAAGATTCTCCAAGCCGGCCTATTCTGGCCTAATCTCTGGAAAGACGTTCACATCGCTGTGCAAAAGTGCGATAGATGCCAACGAACTGGCAACATCTCACGACGCGATGAAATTCCTCAGAAAGGAATCTTAGAGGTAGAAATCTTCGACGTCTGGGGAATAGATTTCATGGGACCTTTCCCACCTTCTTTTGGAAATAACTACATACTCGTCGCTGTTGATTACGTGTCTAAATAGATAGAAGCCATAGCTGCTCCAACAAACGACGCACGAGTAGTAATCAAACTCTTCAAAAACACAATCTTTCCTAGATTCGGTGTACCCAGACTTGTCATTAGTGACGGAGGATCTCACTTCATATCGCGAATATTCGATAAACTTCTCTCTAGATATGGAGTCCGGCACCGAGTAGCTACACCTTATCATCCGCAAACTAGCGGACAAGTAGAGGTCTCAAACAGAGAAATAAAACAGATATTGGAAAAGACTGTCGCTACCTCAAGGAAAGATTGGTCGTCAAAGCTACAAGAAGCTTTATGGGCTTATAGGACCTCTTTTAAGACACCAATAGGTACTACCCCCTATAAATTAGTTTACGGTAAATCCTGCCATCTCCCTGTAGAGTTAGAGCATAAGGCCTTTTGCGCCATTAAGACACTCAACTTCAACTACACCGAGGCAGGAGAAAAGCGAATCTTGAACTTACACGAGTTGGAAGAACTTCGATTAGACGCTTACGAAAATGCCCGTATCTACAAAGAACGAACTAAAAAGTGGCATGATAAACGTTCAATCAGGAAACAATTCAGTGTGGGAGACATCGTATTGCTCTTTAATTCACGATTAAAACTCTTCCCAGGTAAACTAAAATCTAGGTGGTCTGGACCCTATGAAGTGACTAAAGTACTTCAGAGTGGAGCTGTTGAAATTACCGATAAGACAAATGCACCATTTATCGTAAACGGGCAACGTCTAAAACATTACAATAAGAACGAAACCAGCCCTCAAGTCAGCAATATAACATTGCTTGAGCTTCCAGCTCAGACACCCGAATAGCTTCTCACCAAGCTATCGTCAGGCTTTAGACGTTAAAAACAGCGCTTACTGGGAGGCAACCCAAATTTCCCTCGTTATTGCATTTCATTTTTTTCCTTAAAATTCTACTTTGAAAAATCCAACAAAAATTCTAAAATTACTACTACTTTCTACTTTCGTTCATTTTCGTACTTTTATTCTTATTTTATTTTCTCTCTTTTGTCTTTTGTTTCTACCGCTTTTCGTTTCTAAAAATCCTGACTTCAATTTCTTGTTTCAAACTTTTCAGGATTTTTAAAGTCTTCAAAACATTCCTTCTGTTTTCTCCAAATTACCTGCGAGTATGGCCGAGTACGACTTCACAAAGGTTCACTTCCGAGGACTCGCTCAAAAGGCAAGATTTGCAGCACTAACCGAAAGAGAATTTGCCTTAACGCTGTATTATGATAAGGCTACTATGGATAAACTAGGGATCACAGATAGCATTCAATACCTGTTCAATCAACTGGGTTGGGAGAACACTGCTCTAAAAACACGTTTCGCTACCTACAAGGATCTTACCTATGAATTCCTTAGTTCTTTCAGATACACACCCAACTATGGCTTTGGATCCAACACAGAGCTGATTACCTTCCGATTGTTTGGAATGGACCAAACCCATAGCCGGATGTCACTAGCTAACCTCCTAGGATTCCCTAACGGACCGCATGTGTTCATCAGTGCAGAAGATGACGATATTGATTTGTAACTCGATCAATTCTGGGGTAGAATCACGGGGGACTATCACCCCGAACCAACCAGAATGCATAATGATGACATTCATAACCCAGCCTTCAGATACTTCCATAAGATACTAGCTCACACCTTGTTTGGAAAAGAAGAAAATATTACTGCAGTGTCTAAGGAGGAGTTATTCATCATGTTCTGTGCTTCTCAGGGACGGACAGTAAATGCAGTGCCTTTCATGATGAGATCTTTCAAACGCCTCACGCTGGAACCTCATACACCTATTCTTATAGGAGGCCTAGTAACAATGATTGCCCACGAGCTTGGCCTTAGATTCCATTTAAATGCCAGCACTCGTTTTGGTACCATCAGACCCATGAACATACAATTCTGCTTTAACAGGCGCATCTTAGGGACTATGGGACCTGGACCGTATGAGTACCTTATTAACGAAAAACCAGTACAACTATTCACACTGCCTGATCATCTGATGACAAGCATCCACAACAAGGATAACTGGCTCTACGAATTGGATGAGCCTATGGGACCTCCTTCACCACAGTCAACACCACAGAACTATATGTATGACAGTGACCACATCTCTGAGGCACACGACTATATGTACTATGAGGACGCTACCTCTGAAACTGAAGTAGACCCTATGACTCCTCCACACTATAATACTTATCCTGAGCCTATCCCTGAGGAGACCACCGACAAAATGGATGTCGTGTTACTCAGATTGGATGACGTTGATAAAGCTCTGACTAATGTAAAAGCTGATATCGCAAGCATGCACAGCGAACTGGTAGGCTTCATGGATCTAGTCTGCGACCAACTCGACTACTATTCACAGAAATTCGATGAGTTGAAGGCACGAAAAGATTAGTTATTAGCTCGTAGCAGTAGTTTCAGTTTAGTCTAGTCTAGTTTAGTTTCATTTACTCATTTGGATTTTTCGCATTGTTAGTTTTCATTATGTACTACATACAATTGTTTCAATTTTATGTTATTTCAATTCTAGTTTTTATTCAACTATTCTGTTTTCGCATTAATTGTTGTTTGTTGGCTGTTATATTACATCATCGTATCAATACTAAGCCTTAAAGTCACTACGAGTACGCCCTCAGAGCAAAATTCTGCGTTCTGCAGATTTTGCTGCTGTGACGACCGTCACAGCCACATGACGAGCGTCACGCGGGTGACGACCGTCACACCTATGTGACGACCGTCACGCAGTCCAGAACTGATATCTAATAAAACAGGGTTCGTGTTCCCTTCCACTCCCCCCCATTATCACTTTCAAACATCCTAACTCCTACCCCACTACGAATTTTCGTCCTCCCCACATTGAACTATAAACTTCAACTCCAAATTCAACCTCCAAACCACCGTTCTGTCATTTTTCCCTCTCTGCAGAAAAACCCCAAAACCTCAGAAATCTCTCCATCTTCCAACAATGGCAAGGAATGCAGAAACCCCAGATGTCAGCAACATTACCTTCAGTGAAGGTGAGTTAGGCGAAAGACAACGAGCAAACTACATTGCATTTCATCAGAGGTCACTCCAGCCGACTCACTACCCGCACCTTCCATCGCTTACGGAGCTCGGACTCCTTGAAGGTGTAACCTGGATGCTTCAAAGAGCAGGCATCTGGAACCTCTGCACCAACCCACAGCCAACCTACGAACAACTCACTCTTGAGTTTTTGAGTTCGTTCACTTACGTCACAAGCAGTGGCGAACTTAACCAGCACACAGGTGCCGCATGCTTCCGGATGTTTGGCGTCAACTATCAGGTGAATCAAAATCAGATTGCCAGCATCCTACAGCTACCTCGCGGCGACAACGCTCATCGCCGCATCACCGATCAGTTCCAGCACGAAGCCTTCGCGCTGTGGTATCAGTTGACCGACCTCAATGCCGATGGTTGGGACTCCCTGCACGCCACTCACATCCATAACCCAACCATCAGGTACTTTCACAGAGCGTTGAGTAACACTATCTTCGCCAGAGACAGCAACCACAAAGTGAACTCCAAGGAGCTCTTCTTTCTTCATTGCGTCTGCAACAATGAACCTGTCAACGCTGCCCCGTTTCTGCTGGCTCACATTCAGGCCAACTGCAACCGTGGCTCGAAGCCATTCTACTTTGGCGGGATTGCCACGGCTATTGCACTTGGGCTGAACCTTGGCGACCGCCTCCAGCACCTCCATTCCATCCCCTCGGTTTTCCTTGACACCGACCACTGCAGAGCCTCTCATCTCATCCGCTCCCAAGCTGACGGCAAATATCATCCGGTTGTGCGTGGCAAGACCGTCCGAAGCATCATCCTTCCGTCCCGCACCCGCAACCATCCAGAGGACCGTACCAACTGGTTGTTCGACCTCACTGCCCCTCCTGCTGCCGCTGTTCCTACTCAGGATCCCACTCATGATTCCGACGATGAAATCCAAGCTGAGTTGGACAGGTCCGAGCAGCCAGAGGCATCGCAGCCTCCTCCTCCCGTAGGTACATCTTCTCGCCGCCGCCGTCATCATCCCGTGCCAGACTACACAGAAGAGGACCTCCGTCGCTCCCTAGACCAGCAGGCACAGATACTCACGATGCTGCAGCAGCAGAATCAGCGAGCTGACCAGTTCGAAGCTTGGCACCGGACTCAAATGCAACAACTTCACACCGGCCAAGCTACGATCACTGAGAGCCTAGCGAATCTGACCCTGCAGGTCGAAGGACTCCGAGACACCGTCTACCACACCGGAGCTATGAGCTATGAGGACAGAGTAGCCCTTGCTAGAGCCAGAGGACGCCAGCGCGGACGTGACAGAGGCCGAGACTAGATTTCCATTTTTTTTCCTTCATTGTTTACTATATTTCAGTTATTTGTATTTTCATTTTCAGTTGTATCTCCCTCTCGCATGCTTCAAAAATCAGTGAGGACACTGATCAAGATAGTGTGGGAGCGGAGCCTTATTTCCATTCCACTGTATTCTGAATTTCCTTTATTTCCTTTATTTCCATTTCACTGCACTTTGAATTCTCATAATTTCTATTTTTACACTTTCCATTTCTAGCAAATAAAGCTCGTCTATATATTTTTCACGTTACACAAACAATCCCCACATTATTCAACGTAAACAAAAACTTTCATTTGTTCCTCAAAAGCAAAAGCATCACGAGAATGCACCCGAGTTTAAAACAAGTTTTGAAACTCCGAGGAAACGACAGTTCTAACAAAACCAGTATCGTCCAGACACCTTAGATCTCTAGTTTATGCGAGTCGGTTTCACCACCTACGTGTACCAAAGTCTCAAGTGTTTGCGCAAACTCAACCCCAAGTAGTTTATACTAGCAGTCAGCACCATCCTAAAAACACTTCTAAGCGAGCGACCGATGCAAATAAGTGTACGATCTCCAAAAAGATGAAAAATCATGAAAAGAGAGCTAAAAAGCCCAAGAATATAAGATACGTTTCCTTCTAAGTTAGGTGCTCCTCACCCGAACATTTAGCCCAACGGCCTGAAAAACTCATTGAAAAATCAATGACATCAAATTATGATCAATGAAGAAGATCAAAAACAGAAATGAGATCATATTCACTAACAGGTCGACTTGCCATGAAAGTGTGCGGACAACGGGCTTAATGTGATTGCGCTAGAACAAACAGGGTGAACTTGCCACGAGAACCTTGACACCAAGATACAGTAGCATGACTGAGACCGATTTGCATAAAAAGGAGACCTCCGAAGACTTGTAGTCCAGTGTCGTCATGATACTCGTCTTGTTCCTACCAAGAATCCCGGTTTTTCCAAACTCTGCGAACGAAGAAGCTGCCTCGTGCTTGCCGACTTTTCCATGTTTTACTTGAGGACAAGCAAAGATTCAAGCTTAGGGGAGTTTGATAACACGAAATCATATAGATATTTTCATGCATAATTCAACTAAACTCTAACCGTTTTCGATCCGATTTCGGGTTATTTCCGTGTATTTGTCTGATGTTTTTGCATGTATTCAACGATCACGTCTAAACAAGGCAACATGAAGAAAAGAAGCAATCTCAGATGAAATATGGACGAAAAAGGAGTGAAAACACAATGAAAAGCGCAGCAAGCTGTTTTTGCTGATGTGACGATCGTCACAGCTTCATGACGACCGTCACACGGGTGATGACCGTCACACCTTGTGACGACCGTCATGCAGGCAAAAACGCCCCACTCAGATTACACGTCAAAAGAGCAGTTCCAATTCCCACAGAGTGGACCACTACTCCCTAAATTATCTGCCTCAAGGTCCATCATCTTCAGAGATAACCGTTGGGATTCCACTTCTATAAAAAGGGAAGCAGGGGACTTCAGAAAGGGTGCTGCATTCATACCACGAAGTGCTGCCGAATTTACTTTCCAGAACAATTACTTTCCAGTTTTATTTGTATTCATTTCTCTTTACCTTTCCTTATTCCCATTTCCGCTCTTCTGTAATTTCTATTGTACTGTACGATCAAATTGGCACTAAAGACCAGAATCCTGCCAACATCTGTGGAGGATCTGCCCAAAGGCCAATTGGCATATTTACAGGTTTTCATTTTGATCGACTTCAGTTTTATTATAATGCAAATTATCATTTATTATTCTTATTTATATTTTGTTTTTCCCAATTCCATGTCTAGCTAAACTTAGGTAATCGATATGTAGTAATAATTCGAATGGGATTTGATAACACTTGGTTGAAAACTTTCTTTTCACAAAAGTAATCTATGGTCTAAGTGTTTAAAATTGATTCACTGAATAAACTTCGTCGCGAAAGCGAGAACTTATTTAAAAGTAGTTTTGCCACGAAAGTGGGAAATTAATTAAGATACGAACCAACAAGCGAAAGCTGCGGTAAGGTCAGATAGTAAACACTAGGCATTTGTTTTAATAACAGCGAAAGCACTTTAAAACGAATTAGAATTTAGAGATTTCCAAAAAATAATTTTAACCCCGAACGGAATACGAAAGTATACGTTTGGCCCTTAGGATTATGATTAGCGTCAATAACCATCGTGAGACGAGAGTCTTCAAATCTCCATTTTCTGCTTAAATAAACTTTGAAAATTATCTCATACACCAGTAATTTATCAAATCCCTGAAGAACACAATTACTACGTATCGATTCGGTTAATTATAATCTAAATAGAAATCTTAGTTCCCTTTTTAGTGACAATCTTATTCCCTTAAACATATTCTACCTAGCTAAACATAGTAACTCCCGAGAACACTAGTTTGATTACGAGTCCCTGTGGGATCGATATCTATTATTACTACGCGATAGACTGTGCACTTGCAGTTAGTTGTATTAGACATAGAAAGTCGCGATCATTGAGTATATGCACCAAGCATGGTTGACACCATAAAGAAAAGTTTTTTGCTACATGGACTAACTGAGTCACTCACTTAGGAAACAAAAGAACAAACATGTAGGTTCTTGTGAGTTTGAATTTATAATGCAATTAGTTAACAAATTATTTATTATATTTTTCTCTATTATATATTTTATAGGGCTGAGTCTGCTCATTGGAGACTCAAAAACATGTTGAGTACTAGTCGAGGAGATTTGTGCATATGTTGGGATGTTGTGAATACCATGTTGAAGCTGCAAGTATGTGCAATCATAAAATAGTTTTAAAATAGTTTTTCCAACATTATACATCGGTATAACACTCTATTTTACTCGAGATTTCACAGCTTCGTATCAAGACATTATATACAAAACATTATAAAAGAGTTGGAAAGGGTAAAACGAGTTAGTTTTGACAAAGTTGCATGTGGTTGCTTCATTAGGACAACGCATGGACTACCTTATGCGTGTGAACTTTTAGGTCTTAAAATACAAGGTTACCTTGTTCCATTAGAACTAATTCATGTGTTTTGGAACAAATTAAACTTTGAAGATCATGAAGCTACTAAATAAGAGAATGAGACACAATTGAACTTAGAAGACATGGGCTTGGAAAAGGTAAAAATAGTTGGTTCTGACAAAGTTGCATGTGGTTGCTTCATTAGGAAAACACATGGGCTACTTTGTGCGTATGAACTTGTAGATCTTCAAATACAAGGTAAACTTGTTCCATTAGAATTAATTCATGTATTTTGGAAGAAATTACACATTTAGTAAAGCTCCATCAATCATCTGTCTCACAAATCTTTCAGACATCTTTACCTGTCACTGTTTCCTATTATATTACATGACTATGTTGAAGGTATTATAGATGTGAAACCTGATAGAAATTTTGGTTTTATACTATTGGAGCTTTACTTGAATGGTTGAAGAGTCAGAGCTTTTAGTTCAGATGCAGTTAGATGGTGAATTTAATCTAAACTATCAATTGTTAAAAAATGGCACTGATCTAGAAGAGGGGTTGGATAGATCACTACTTTTTTTTAATAATTTGCACGTTTAAAAAAATTGTTCTAAAATATACGAAAGCAGCCTTGAATCAAAACTCGTCTAAACGAACGTTTATTGGAAATATTGGATATGCAAAACCAAATGAAATGATTTTGATGAGATTGTAGAATCATCAAGGTTCCCAATCAACAATTTAAATAAAAGCCACTTAAGGTGAACCAATTTCCAATGCTTAATTTGAGGATAAAATTTGAATTCAAAATAGATCAAACAATTTGTGTGTTATCAATATATCAAACACTTGGCGTGCGAAATACACCAAGTCAAATTTCCTTTGATTTTGTAGGGTAGAATTTTTCACACTTGCAATCAAAATGATTGCAATGGTGTTTCACAACAACTTTAAAACACTACAAATTAATTCAAATATCACTAACAATTAATTCCAAACAAACTTCAAGCAATGTAAAAGTAAAGAGATAGAGAGAGAAAGAACCATGCCCGATTTGTTTAGGAAGTTCCCCTTTCGTCCTTACTTCGGGTACATCTGCCCTCAATTCTAAAAATAGAATTGAGATATGTATAATATTTGTGTGCAATATTCAGTATAAGAGAAGTCCTAGCTAACCAACAATCTAACCCAATTTTTGAGGTTGAATCTAATCACTTCTCTCCCCTTGATTGCAGCTGAATCAAGTGCATCAAACACTTCGAACAAACCTTTGGTTACCGCTACTCACTTGACTGAACCTTCTGTTATTCAAGTCTTTCACTCGACTGATTTCGATCGTAAGATGTTTGACCCCAAATCTTTTAAAATAATCCTCTGATTACTATTACTTCCTTGACCGAACTCATCGTTCTTCAAGGATTTCACTCGGCTGAATCTGTGATGCAAAGATTTATGCAAAAAAAACCCCAAATATCTCAAGATCTTGGAGGATAAAACCCCAATGGTTTTATTTAAAGAAAATCCCACTAAATCTCTACCCAAACTTGATTTACAAATCCCACATTTGGATGTTATCACTCTTGACAAAGCACAATCAATAAAGATGATTATGTGTGATTATTGATGAATGCAATTGTGAGAGTGAAGCTGAAGAGCAAGACAATGTATCTTTTAATTTTCTTCTTTTTCAAAGTGATGCATATAAGAATATATATGTACATGAATAAGTAACATAAAAAACTAATTTTGGGAACACAAAGACATAGAAAAATAAGTAAACACGCGCGAGAGGTCGACCTGAAGCATCTAAAAGTCGACCTGAACAAGGCAGTGGCTAAAACTGCATAAAAGTTGGCTCATGCGTCGACCTACAAGGAAGCCATGTGTCGACGCATGCAAGGCAGAAAAATCCAAAAATGTTTCTTACAGTATGCGTCTACTTGTAAGGGACCATGTGTCGACCCAGGGTCAGCGCAAGCAAGGAAGAGAATTTCAAAACATTTTCTCAGCAGTGTGAGTCGACCTATGACTGCTTTGAGTTGACCTAACAATCAAAAAATGACTCAAAAACCCATTTTTGTTATTGTGTATGATCCTATATGTCTAATACATGTATAAGGATATTTATGCACATTTGCAAAAGATGAATGCATGGCTTAGAAAAGGTAATACCGTCCAAAATACACAAGTACTAAATATCCTAGTTTTGAAATCATTAAAACAAAGTAAAAAGAACCTTGCCCTCACATACTCCCTCTTTTTGATGAAGGAAAAACCTTCCTAAAACATTGAGTACTTGAAAGACATTTTCCTCCTAACTGTATGCATTTCCATAGAATTCTGACCTTTGTGAACTCGTTTTTTCTTTCTCCCCTTTTGACAACATCAAAAAGAGTAAAGTAACCAGTCATTTGTAAACATACCGTACACATAACAACATAAACATATGCTATTATAACAAATACGCCATTAACAATCATCCACAAATAATATTGTCAATGCAAATAGTAAAGATAAATAAATGTTATACCCTAAATTTTACCCTTAGATTCTCTGATCTTCTGCACATCATCTTAGATCAATCATCCATGCATAACTAACCAATTTATTAGTTTTGTTCGCTTTGTGAAGTTAGAGTTGCTGAAGAAGTTTCAAAGGTCGAGGAGGCTTTTTGTGTGTTCAATATCCTTTGCAAGTTGTGTTGAATTCTGGTGGAGATGAAGAAGGGATACACTTTAATTCTTATGATCCGTTAAATCAATACAAAGTCATTCTCTCCAATATTTCTCAGAGGTTTCCCACAGGGAGGATTAAGTCTTCCTGCCCATTTGATATGAAGTATGGTTATTTAGGCATGAAGTATGGTGATGTTGACAAGATTGTGTATGTTGTTTTCAAGAAGAACGTGTCTTCATTGTATGGTTTAAAACTTCATTAGATTGGAATGTGTTTTCATCTTGGGTTTGCAACTAAATTAATGATCAAGTTTAATCCTGTTCCTATTTAGGAGTTTAAGTCATTACGATTTTTGGATCCTAAGAGAAAGAATTGAAATTTTCTTGTTGATGTCATGAGGTTGCAAATTTGGATAAGAATTTTGAATCAGGTTTTGCTATAGGATCTCAAAGTAACATTCAAGATTTGTATATTCATTGTTAAAGTCATCATGAGTTTCAATAAGAAGTTCATGCCTTAAATGCTAAAATTCAAAGTTTAATTCCAAATTCAAGCCATATGATCAATATTCAAACTTTACCAATTCAAGACGAATACAAGATTAGTTCAAAGAAATTCCATGATTAGCGTCAGGTTATGGATTCATGTGATTAAAGTCCAAGACAAGAATCATATTCATTTTCTTCCAATTCAAGTGTGTTCTAAGGTTATTATATTCAAGCAAACTCAAGTCATCATTTCAATATTCATGCCACAAAGTCAAGGTTTTAATAATTATTCATGGGTTTATGTATCATAAACTATGGCCACAAAGGTTTTAATTTAATGAACTTTTGGTATGAAAATCCAAGAAGCACCGATTTCAAGGTTTGTGTTTGTTGAAAAATGTCAAGATCTAAGCTGGAGTCATCATCAGATTTAAGGAAGCTTCAAATACAATTCCAAATTTCAAAATGTACCAAGACTCATCTCATGTTTACAAGATCAAATACAAAATTCCAATATCCTTTCCATGTTTCAAAAATTCAAAATACAATTAGGAGATGGGATCCAAATCTTACACCATCATGAACCACCACGAAAGCAGTTTACTTCAAGTTTAATTAAAGGAACTTTTGGCATAAAGAAAAGTTGGAGATGCATTACTTGAATTTCAAGGTTCATGCTTTACATCAAATTCAAGTTGAAAATACCAAAGTTCAAATCAAGTTCAAGAAATAAAATGCAAACTCAATGTCAAATTCTTCCATCTATTCCAATTTCAAGTTTCCCATCCCAAGTCCAATTTATTTTCATAAAAAAATCACAAGGTGCAACTTAAACTCAAACTAACTCCAAGAAATTCAAGGTGATACAATGTTCAATGGCTCTTTACAAGGCAAGTTTGAACTAATTTCATGCCAAGATTCAAAAGTTAAAGTTGTTACATGAGATGCAAATCATTACATGAATCCTACAAAATTCTTAAATCTACAAATTCTAAAAAAATCCATGCTCCATGCCATGTTCATGCTTCAATCTTCATAATCTCATTCCTACAGAACA
This sequence comes from Lathyrus sativus, assembly GCA_963859935.3. Taxonomy (NCBI): domain Eukaryota; kingdom Viridiplantae; phylum Streptophyta; class Magnoliopsida; order Fabales; family Fabaceae; genus Lathyrus; species Lathyrus sativus. Next base: position 545,725,945 of record OZ012739.1, on the reverse strand, counting down.
TAACCATTTTCCAAAACAATAAATTCCATGTTGATCATAATTGAAAAAACAAGAAGATCATATATTTCTTAGGAAATTTTTCAAAGAACCGCTCGATGAGTTTTGTACCATGAATAATTACACCCTTCAAGTACTACTCATCTGTATCGAAAATTACAAGAAAAGTCAGGCCTAAGCCTTTACCATTTTCATGCCGTGAGCAAGTGCTTTCCATAAATCTTCATGCCTCATAATTGTTGTGGCAGCTACAACACGTGCTCTTCATGGAGAGTGATGAATTTCCGAAGAAAAGTGAGAATGATGTCAAAGCATGGTGGTTCTTCAAATATACATGCCCTTATTTTGAAGTAGAACATGAGTCTCTCCTTTTGAAAGAGTCTGCCACAAAAAGTTAATTACAAACATTAACCTCTGTTGTTGTCAACAACGCTACTCCATCCTGATAACAAATATAAACTTGCCATGTGATACAACATTGAGGAAATAGAATTTGATGACCAGTTTCAAATTCTCCAACCGGCAAAACATTTTCAAACACAATCAAGATAAATATCACAGGTCATAATCATGGAAAGCATGAAACCGCGTTTTAATAATAGCAATATTTGGTTTCCAAGACAATACACAATGTGTTAAATCTAAAAAAGGAAAGAATCGAGAATCATATCGAGCCAGACAAGTTCAAAACACGATTACATGATAATAGAAAGCCATTCAAGGATTCACAAACATGTTCCCTTCAAAATAAAAGAATGCCTGTTGTGTGCAAGGCAAAAATCATCCCCGCTCCTATTTCTTTCCAAAATAAGCTCAGATATGTTCTACACGAAAGTGGGAAGAAGTTGAATTTTGATTCTTCAAAAAGAATCATGGGGGGGGGGGGGGGGGGGATAACACATGGGGAGATGAATTCGACACAATGGCACGGTTGAGAGGAGGACAGAAAGTACACTAATTGATACCTCACTACATCAATTACGATAACAACAGTGGCGAATCAAATTGAAACCTACCTCGGAGGTAATCGATGTTGACTTCCACACGTACGACACCATGATGAGCTCCCTCTGACTACCGCGAATTTGCTGAAGACGACCTTTATGCTCCGGTGATACCATCATTTTCCTCCGAGTACTTGCATCGCGCAAAACTTCCCTCTCCGACCGGATTTTATCCTCGCACAGCCACCGCATTGGCTATGCTACCACCGATGCTTCGCTCTTACCACTAAGTCGTGATAACGCGAAATCGTATCGTTTATTTGACTTGATTTACATGGATTTTACCTTCGATTATTATTAGATTGTCTGATTTTTATCATAATATTTAATCATTTTGTTTAATTTTGTAGAAATGAGGAAATAATTAAAAAAGAAAGAAAAGGAAGAAAATGGAAAGAAAAGAAGAAGAAAATGGGAAGAAAAGACCAAGGAAAGAAAAGAAGAAGAAAGAAAGAGAAATGAAAGAAAAAGGTATGAGGGGCACCACACACCAAGTGGCACTTGCTACTTGGGTGTGGCGCCTGCCACATGAAACAAGGTGAAAGGGTGGCGGCTTCCACATGTGTGGAAAGTGGCGAGTGCCACTCCTATGTATTAGGAAGTGGCAATTGCCACTCCTACAAAAACGGAAAGTGGCGCCTGCCACTTCCTCCCCAGAATTTCTCCACTATCTCCCTATTTTCTCTCAACGTCCTGAATATATTTTCTCCAGAGTTTTCTTCTTATTTGAAGCTTCAAAGTCATGGAATCGTCGCCCACTAACAGTATAAAAACAAAGGCAGTTTTGGAATGAGATTGGAGGATATTTTTCTGTTTTTAGTTTTAGTTTTTTCCAGCTTTCTGTTGAGTTTATTTACATAGTTTTTAGAAGATTTTTGTAAGACAATTGTTTTACACATTGATAAACAATTGCCATTTAGTTTTAGGATTGATTCAAAAAAGGTTGTAATATTGTACCGACACCACAAGCTGGCCTTCATAATCAAATCCAAGTTCCGTTCTTCATATTTCCAGGTTTTTCTGCTTTTATTTTTATCGTTATATTTTTATGCATTCTTTCTACTTTCTGCTTAGTATTAGGATTGAATTTAGTAAAACCATGAAAGTCATGTCTGGCGAAAACCCTTAGTATCGGTATGTAATTACGATCGGTCGGAGGGGGTTAAGTAAACCGTGATGTAGAATTTAATGAAATAAATGTTTCTGGTCTCTGTTTCATTTGCCAAAATTAATAACTTTTGTCACAAGAGTGAGAAAGTAACGAAGTTTAAGATCAATAGAGCGAGAGTTTGAGGTCTTAACCGGATAGCTGGAACCGAACAATAGGCTTAAATACAGCGAGAGCGCTTTAAGGTTAATTAGGACTTATATGTTTTCAAAAAATGTTTTTAAATGCAAAATGAGAGAGCGAGAGCTGCATTCTGATTTGAGAGCATAGTCTAAGTCAAGAGAACGAGAGTGTGAGATAAGGGCTTTTAAATGGTTATTTCCTACAGACTAATATTTTTCATCTATTAACAAACGTCCATGAATTATTGAATCCCCGATGACCGATGAAATTACATACCGATATTCCATCATATCTTAATTTAGATCTAATTTTAATTTCCATTTAAATTCTTGAACCTCAATTTAGAATTCCATTAGCCTTAGCTTTACATCGCAAAAATAGATAACTGTAGGTTGACATTGGTCTCTGTGGGTTTGACAATCTTTTATGTTACTTCGATATTTCTGTGCACTTGCGGAGCGATCAAGTTTTTGGCGCCGTTGCCAGGGACCAACAGTCAATATTATGATTTCGTTGTTGCATAGTATAGACTAAGGCACTCTTATCTTAATTACTATGTATAACCCAAATTTCCTTTATAACTACCACCCCCAATATTTTAAGGAACCGCAAGATTCACCTATATCTGGCCTCGAAATATTATTGGAGGATTTCAATACGACGCACTCTCACCCAAATTCCCTCTACAATTACCACTCCCAATTTTTTGAGGAACCGCAAGATTTCAATAAATCCAACCTCGAACTATTACTAGAGGAATTCAATGCAACGTTTACTCACTCTAGGATATAATATATGATGGAGCGCTTTGTGGAAACAAAAACTCTTCAAAATGAAGATTTTAGAAAATAACATCTCCAAATTAATGAAAACCTTAGGCAGATGAACATCATGGTCGATTCCCTCGCGACTCACAGCGAGGCATTGAAGACTCAAACCTCCCTGCTTACACAAACACCTCTAAGACCCTTCCCTGAGAGACACGTGGATGTTGTAACAACTAGTAATGAAGAACAAATAAAAAATCCTAGAGAGAGTGATAATGAGTTTGAGGAGAGTTTTGGTGAGAAAAGCATACATATTGAGAAAAATCCACCGACACCACCGGAAAGGGAGGTTGTCGAAGAGGTAGAGAAGGAAGCACCTATTGTTATTCCTCATCCCTAATACCCCACCTATTTCTTCACCGAAAAGGTTGTCAACGAGGTAGAGAAGGAAGCACCTATTGTTGTTCCTCCTCCCTATACCCCACCTATTTCTTTCTCACAAAGAGTTTTGGAAGCTAAGGTAGACTCCGAATCCAAAACATATATGGAGGTATTGGAAAATATCCTCACTAACGCACCTTTGTCTGAGGTCTTGCATAAAAAAAGAAAATTTGAGGACCATGAAACTAGGGTTGTCATTACTGTTAAAAGAGTAAGATTAACTTTTGAGGTGGTGGATGAAATAACTAAGCCCAAATTTGAAAAACTAATACTCAAGATAGATCCAGAACCACCACCACATGTTTAAAACAATGAACCGCCCCACAGAAGAAAAAAAAAAGAAAAGGTGAAGCATATGAGAGATGGCTTGATAAGTTATCATGGAAACCAAGGACTATTAAAAGTCCGATCGAGGAACCATTCTTGAAAGAACCATCATGAGTGCTTGCACTCCTTAGTCGTCGAGCTATCGACGTTAAACAAAGCGTTGCGTGGGAGGTAACCCACGAGGTTTTATTTTTGTTATGGTTGTTTGTTTGAATTTGCAGAAAATAAAGAAATCTATCGATTGTCACGTTTTAGCTATACCTAGGCGAAAACTCTCTAGATGACGATCTTGGAAGATGAGATGGTGCCCACGGACATTCCTACGAATGTCGCTGCTGGTGGTGACACTGATGATGAGTATGATAAGAGAGAGCATGTCTCTCCCATTAGTAACTCACCTCTTCCTCGCTCTTTGCATGGTCAAGTTCCACCTGCACGCACCACACCATATTTTTCTAACACTTTTTGCATGTACTTCCTCTGGAAGCGGGAAATATGATGAGCTGGTTCGAGAAATACACAAACAAAGATAGCAAGGGAAGGATCAGAGAAGATTTGGCACGCAGTAGCATTCACACAGGTTATATCTTTTCTTCTTTCCACCTTTTATCAAAACATTGAGGATAATGTTTGGTTTAAGTGTGAGGGAGGAAGCTTTCCGCTTTGATTTACCGTTTGATTTACGGTTTTCTAGGTAGATTTTAAAAAATTTAAATTTTTTTACTTAATCTTTTCGTTTTAGTGTTAATAAAAGAAAATTCATGTGTTGTCGAGTCATTATTCATAGTTTTCGTTATTTATCGGATTCTCCCAAATTCTTGAGTCAAAACATAAAATTTTTATTGTTGGGTTAAAGTATGACACAGACCCAAAACGTATATTGCTTGGTTTAGGCTAAGTTCGAGAGACTTCGGAAAGCATTAATAATATCGGTACCATTTTGACACCCTGAACCCCCTGCAAAATGCTGATGAATTTGAATACTTATTATGCCGAGACCTTAGATTTTAGAGTAGCCTTTTGATTAGTTTATACTAGCAGTCAGCACCATCCTGAAGCACAACCTAAGTAATAAACCGATGCAAATACGTGTTTGATCTCATAAATGCGAATCGAATAAAATTATTAGAAAAAGTGAATGAAGGATATGCTCTTACTAAGTTAGGTGCTCCTTACCCGACCATTTAGCCCAACAAATCGGACTCTTGAAATTCAAAAATACACAAGAAAAAGAATGTGAAGAAGTTTTGAAAAAGAGATCATTGAACACTGTTGCAGTGGAAATAGGATATCAAACTATTAATTAGTTCGAATCACAATTCTTAATTCACAACCGCTCTTTGATTTATCCGAAGGAAAAGGTCAAAAGAGGGAAAACCTATTTTTGCATCGTAAACACAATGCGGGGAGAGACCTAGGTAAGGGGTTGGTTAAGCTTAGGGAAGGTACTAGCACCCTAAACTTCTGTAGTACTCTACAGGAACCTTTTGTTTATTGTATGCTTTTTTATTTTATTATCTGCTTTAATATATATTGAGCTAAGGGATGGAGTGACCTAAAATACCTAAGGGTTAGTCCTAAGTTTACTCGGCAAGACATCACATCTTGTGCCTACATATCCTGACGGGAATGGAATCAGAGTAATTGTCGTTCCCCTCGAAAGGGAGGTTAGAAACGTCTTGACTATGGTCAAGGTTTCAATGGAGAATAAACGTATCTTAAGGACACGCTTACGTGGAGTCTTTGAAACTCCTATTTCTATGTTGAATTTGTTAATTGAAAATTTAGGGTTGAAATTAGTGATTCCACGGCGGGAAACCCTAAACAGAGTACGGCGACTCTTTGACCTAATGCTAGGGTAAAGGGCATTTTTTGTCCACGGCGGGACACCTAGGCTATTAGGGTTTTTGAAGCAGTCAAAAATTAGGGTTATTGACTCGGTGGTCAAACGGCTAGACCTAATTCCTTCGGAGGGATTCTAACGGTAAAAACATGCAATATACAGCAAATTACTATTCGGCAGAATTAAAGTCCGGAAAAATAAAGAAAGCGGTAAAAAAAGCATCGCGACGATCACTCGCGTAAATTACAAATTCCCAAAAATGCAAAATAAAATAATTGCGACCATGGCCTCGCATAAATTACATCCATGGAACAAAAACGAACAAATAAAATAATAACGAGTTGAAACAAACAAATTAACGAGGGTTAGACAAAAATGAAACGGCTAAATCAAAACTTATTTCTTTTTGAGAAGAGGAAAGGAGAATTAATTTCATGCTTAAATGGAGAAACTATTCTAATTATTTACTAAAAATTTTAATAAAGAAACTGGTTTTAATTTTAATGAAAAAATGTCTTGAAAAAAATATTTTAATTTTATCGAAAATAAATGTTTTAAATTTTAATTAAAAAAATGTTTTAAATTTTAGTGAAAAAATTTGATTTAAATACAACGAAAAAGGTTTTAATTGTTGTTTTAGTGAAAGAAAGGTCATTTTTTAATTTTTGTGTTAACTTAATGAAAAATGGTTTTAACTGGAAAAAAAACTTTAATTAAGAAAAACTGTTTTATTTAGAAATATGTTTTTAAATAAAAAGTGGTTTAATTTTTGAAAAAAACTTTTTAGAAAGATCTTAATTTTTAAAAAAAGTGATTACGTTATGTTTTTTTTTTGTTGAAATAGTTTATCTAAACTTAATTGCATTATTAATTACAAACTACATAATTAATATAAATGAAAAAAATAAACAATTGAATAATAAAATAAAAAAATGAAACGTAAATAAAAAGGCTTCTGTCGTTTTCTCCATGGATGACTATCGAAGCTTTTCCTCTCCTTCAATCCTTGCATGTCATCTTCTATTTATTGTTCCCATTAATTGAGCCTCCGCCGTTGGGACTTTTTGCTCGCCGGTAGCGCTTGGCCGATGATGAATTCAAACCTTTTAGGGTTCTTCCAAAAAAATTCCCTCTTCTGATAAATCGTGAGAACGGCCGCCGTTTTTCTTTTTTGTCTCCTCTTCCCCTTTTATCAAACACAACTTATGTTTATATAGGTAACAAATTAGGGTTAACTCTAACCTAATGCTCACTTTAAAGCCCAGCTTAAATAATTAGTCAAAGCTAAAAAAAACAAACTAAAACAAACTTAAAAGAATAAAATCTTTTCTAATATTTTTAATTTTATGATTTTTTTGACGTTTTTATGAATAATATGGAAAAAAGTAAGAAAATAATATTTTTTAAAAAATAATTTAAATAAAATACGAAAATAATAATTAAATAATAAAAAAAGAAGGTGGGATTCGAACTCTCAACCTCTCACACTCGCAACTCCTTACACAGGGTCTCTTGCCAATTGTGCTATTTTATTCATTCAAAGTAAAGTGGCACTAGAAACCCTGTAAACTAAAAGAGCGCGCCACATGATGTTTTCATGCAACAATCAACCAACTGCACAACCCGTTAGTGGTTAGCTTAAACGCAATGCAAAATGAAATGGGATGCAAGATGAAACGACTAATCTTAGGGCAAAATTTGGGGTATTACAGTTGCCCCTATTTAAATAGCTTCACCGGATGATTTGAGCGACGAAGGCTCGAGGAATCATGGTGGAGGGATTTAAATATAGATAACCGAAAATTTTGCCCTTAGATGCAGTGATATGCAATGCTATGGCCAAAACGAAAATAAACTATAATGTTGACAATGCCATGAATTTAGTATGGTGCGTACGATGGAATGGTAAATGCAGAGATGCAGACAACACGACGACATAGGGGACAGACGCGACAAACAGACCACACTGGAAATACGACGCACTGGGTGACAGCACGACACTAGGGAATTCTAAAGTGATAGTCAACTGGTGCGAGTACGACCAATTACCACTTTAGGAAAAAGGAATAGTAGAATGGGATCCTCAATGGAGATGGCGCCGGCGAGACGGCCTCCACTGGGGAATATGTAAAAGTAAATGATAAAAATGGGTCTGCACGACTGTAGGATCGATTAACAAGATGCTGGAGCATTGAGCAAAGAATAACATCCGAGCTTCTGTAAACTTTCCCTCGTGACAGGATCAAACGGAATTTAGGAATCCGTAGAAAATATACAGGGTAAAATCGGCTGTATGCCAAAATAAATGGGCTTAAATGGGAAACGCCCTGATAAGCTTTCTCGAGAGAGAACTGCCACTTATCGTTGGAAGGGACTTATATGCCAAACTGGATAAGCTCTCAAATAAAGAGACCGCTGCTTATCTGTGGATAATAGATTGATTGATAATATAAACTTCTTCACGTCTCAAGTCTGTGCTCCCTGGACATGATTCAGTTTCTTCTTTTTCTAAAGGATAAAATAAACGTCTTCATAATTCGAGATCGGTGCTCTCCCGAATATGATTCGGCTCCTTCTTTTACTAAAGGGTAAACGAACTTCTTCATACTTCAAGATCTGTGCTCTCCTGAATATGATTCCGCTCCTTCTTTTACTAAAGGGTAAACGAACTTCTTCATACTTCAAGATCTATGCTCTCCTGAATATGATTCCGCTCCTTCTTTTACTAAAGGGTAAACGAACTTCTTCATACTTCAAGATCTGTGCTCTCCTGAATATGATTCTGCTCCTTCTTTTACTAAAGGGTAAACGAACTTCTTCATACTCCAAGATCTGTGCTCTCCTGAATATGATTCCGCTCAAACCTCCCCTTTCTTCAAAATGATACGGGAAATGGAAACCAAACTGCTCGCTGGAGATGGCCATTTGCTGCAAGTCATAACGAAGATAGGATAAGCTTCTCGGGCGAGAAATGCCGCTTATTTGCAAGAGTGGCAATAATAAGCTTCTCGGGTGAGAACTGCTTGTAGAGGTGGTAACAGGTAATGTAAATTGTAAAGAAAGTTGTGATGATGGCAAACACCTAGATCACTGAGTGATAGCAGGTAACATAAATTATAAAGAAGGTCGTGATGATGGCAAACATCTAGATCACTGTAATGTAAATTGTCACGAATGTTGTGATGATGGCAAACATCTAGATCACTGAGTGATAATAGGTAACATAAATTGTAAAGAAGGTCATGATGATGGCAAACATCTAGATCACTGTAATGTAAATTGTCAAGAATGTTGTGATGATGGCAAACATCTAGATCACTGTAACATAATAATGAGCTCCTTGTATGAGAAGATCAATTGTAAAGTGTATTGTAAAGTGTAAGGTAGGTGATAAGCTCCTCGGCTGGGAACTGTTGCTTGTCTATTGTGCAATATAGTGATAAGCTTCTCAGGCGAGAACTGTCGTATATCTGCAAAGGATTGTAAATGCTTTTCTTGAGAGATAGTGCAAAATAAATGCACATCCAAGTATGTTCGGTGACCGACAGGACTGAAGTTCGATCTAGAATTGGGATAGAAACAACTGTCAAACAAGAATCCATTGAGGAAACGAACTCGAATGGGGACTACCTTATCTTAATGCGGAAAGGTAACATAAATAACCATCGTCCACGAGGGTTGAACTCTATGGGGAAACTGGAAACAAGTAGGTATTTTATGCTTAGGGCTGACGATCTACTTGGAGAGAGCGGACAAACCCAACTACTCGGCGGTAACGACAAGGATGACGATAAATAGCAAGCATGCAAATGCTAATGCGTATGCCAAAGTGTATACGAATGTGTATGTTCATGTGTATGACAATGAAATGAAAATGAGTATGTAATGCTCATGCTTGTGCTTATGCTGACAAAACAGATGAGAGAGGAGACATGAGATGAAGTAAACATCTCGACAGGAATACCCGGTGACCTCTGCAACAGTACATCTATTAGAGGATAGGAAGAGTTGATGGTAGAACCGAATCTTGCTTCAAATTTATAACTTCCCTGGGGAGAAAATATCAGGACTTCCACATGGGGATATGATACGGCTTTACTGGAGAGTATGATGTCCTGACTTCAACTGGGGATCCGTGGTCTCTGCATGAAGATAAGATGTCATGACTTCACGTGAGAGATTGCTATCATGAACCATAATCAGCTCAAGAACTCTTGGATCATAGACTTCCGGGGATAAAATAAATATCTATTGTATGGGGAAGGTGTGGAGCTAGACAGCTTCATAGAGATAGTGTAGCAACTTCCTGGGAAAAGTACCTCGGCTTCTTGGGGAAAAGGTATATCCGACTGGGGATAAGATATATCAAACTTCCCTGCGGAGAGTTCATCAGACTTACTGGGGAGAAATCAACAGACATTCCTGGGGAAGGTATCTTGACCTCTTGGGGAGAATATGGCAGTCTCCTGGGAAGTATTTCCTGAGGAAAGTAAGGCAATTTCACTGAGGAACAGATAATTCCGCTGAGAATGGGGTTCAAGAACATATATCACTTGGAGGATACCGGGAATATCTCTGCAGTCTTGAGAGTCACTGGGGATTTATCGGATGGATCCCAAAAGTGTTGTCAGCTTAAAGTCTCGTTGGGGACTGTTATTGGGAAGATGCTGGTATGATCTCTGCTGTCTTGGAGATTACCGGCTCAGCCCAAAGTGTTGTCAGCTTATAGTCTCGTTGGGGACTGTGTCGGCTTAAAGTCTCTCTAGGGACTGTGTCGGCTTAAAGTCACTCTGGGGACTGTGTTGAGGCAATGGTTAAGATGTAGATTCTGCAACGATGAGATTTACTGGGGAATGAAGACCGTCGGGAGTAAAATCCATCGGGTGCATGAAGAATGTCGTGAAACGAAGCTAACTTTGATCTCAATGGACTTTGTAGTAGTCGCCATTTTGAAAATATCATGCCCTAGAGTACCTACTTCGTGAGGAAAATCATCTCAAGAGGATTTTACAGAGAAACATGGAGTCCAGATGCCCCACTATTTTCAAACTCTTGGAGAGATTTGTCAGATCTCAACGTAACTAGCACGGATTAACCGTGTTACGACTGAGTCTACAAGAACAGCTCTTAAGTACGTCATGCTCGCATCAGTAAGTGAGTTGGAAATCACTTGCCCCTGTTTAGAAGAATCTTCAAGTTCCATTGTGGATGTATGTATGTAAGTTTCTATGATATCAAGCACAATGTACACGCGCGAAATGCTATCCTGAAACTATCAATGCAACAACATTTGTCTTGAAAAAAATTTTGTTTTCATTTTGAAAAAATATATCGCTATAACTCGCAACCGAAGTCACGTAGCTAGGATATGAATTTAACTTGTAATGCCAACGGTAAATTGAGCATGACTCGTAGGAGTTAGGAAACATTATCTCGTCGAGTATGCCTTCAAAAGAAATCCTACTTCAATTAGGTCTTTTAAAGGTTGTATCGTGGCTCGGTTCACGGTTTAAGAAACAAAGGATAAAGGCTCAAAATGTTATTTGCACCCACCCATTCTTCGTGATGTTCTCCAATCCTATTCAGTTAACGGGATACGAGCACTCATATCTCAATCGGGTTTGATATGGTCGAGAACTCATTAAGGCTTTGGACATGGCAGTCACTCACCTATTGTCTTTTGTGTTTGATCACACGACTTTGTTCTTTATTAGGAATTCTTTATGGTAATCCTTTGTTTTTATTATATTTTTTCATTCCCTAACTTTTGCCTGGACGACGTCTTTTGGATTTGACTTTGGAGTCCAGCGGGATGCCCCAGTTTTGCCTAAGTCTCCTTCACAGATTCTGACTTAGCGGGCTATATATATATTTTTTTTTATTTTTGTCGACTAAGTCATGTGACTCTTTTGAAGGTTTGTGACTTCCCCACTCTGTAGGTAGTATAAGGATAGTCATTGACTTCTAAACTTCCTAAGATGTTAGGGATAGGTTCTCGAAGGTTAGCTCCTCCTTTTTGAGAGTCTGAGCGCTCGATCAATTTAACTGAAAAACTACCCTGCCCCAGGTTAAGATGAGGTTTTTAATTGGGAAAAGAAGAAAACTTATACTTCAAGGCTCAAAGGGGTTAAAGAGGGGTTATCATCCTTATGTCTCCATTGTTTGGGATTTGAAACAATGCCTTACATCATCAGCAGGTTTCAATTGGAAGCATACGACAAGAGATTTGACGTTTTTGGTTCATCATCCTCCTCCCAATTCTCTATTAAATAAGAGATCGGGTAAAATTGGCATTATAAGTTTATGAAAAATATTTTTAATGAGTGAAACGAATGGATTTATTCAAGACAAATATGTATTGCATTAACTATTCCAAAATAAACAAGTTCGTACATGATAATTATGCTTAATCAAAGAAAATAAACATATAAATAATCAAAATGTTATGTCTCAAAGTCCTTCAAGATGTGTTTATGAAGTTTTTGCGTCTGAGACTGGCATGGTAGTGGTTTCCTCTAGCGGAGCCTCAAGGGAAGGAGTCGTCTTGCTTGCCCCAGCTACGTCTGTCATTACTTCATTATCGGTCTTCAAATCTTCACTCAGAATAACTCTCCCAGATTCTCTGTTGATCGGGGTCGCATCATCTTGAGGATTGCTGAAATGAAAAGGACTAGGCATCTGAAGAACTACAGGCTTCAGCTGATTCACCGTATGCGCCACTGGCTGAGATCTGTTGAAAACAGGCTTTGCAGAGCTTGATTCTTGCCCCTGGGACGCCCTGAGAGGAGTCTTGACTTTCGGCTGAGGATCTTCAAAAGACAAGACCTTCTTTTCTAGCAAATCTCTAACAATATTCTTAAGCGTGTAACATCCTTCCAAATCGTGACCAGGCGCACCCTCATGAAATAAACAATGAGCGGAGGCGTTGTAATTGACAGGTATCAGATTGGGAGGTGGACCCAAAGTTCGGGTAACAACCAGACCTTGTTGCATTAAGAAAGGATACAACTCAGTGAACGTCATTGGGATTGGAGGACAAGGCTTGTATGGTCTCCTATTTTGACGAGGTATCGTCTCCTTTGATGGTTGGCACACGGGAGCGTTGGGCACTTGTTGACGGTTGATAGGAACTTGTGCAGGCTGATAAATAGGAGGTTGTTGATAAACCAGATGCTGATAGACCGGAGTCGGTTGCATAGGCTGATCTGTAGGAAATTGCTGACTAAGAGGAGGTGCAACAGTAGCTACATAGGGTTGTGGAGCATACTGAACTGGATAACCTTGAACATAATTCTGCTGAGGTTGCCAAGGTTGGTGAGGAGCCATCGAGCAATTTCTCGAACGTGTAGCTCTTTTATGGTGGTCAACGCTCGGAGTTTTGCACTTTGGAGGAGCAACTCGTCGAACTGGTTGAGCAATGGTAGGATGCACCAAATTGGGTTGAAGACCATGAGGAGGTATGTTCTCAACAGTAACAGCTGGGTAAGAACCCACAACGGTGCTGGTAATCTCAGAAACAATAGTAGGTTGATTATCCATCTTCACCTTAAGGGCTTGCAGCATCTCCATAATCTGCCCCACACTTTCTCGAAGATCTTCGAGTTCATGACTGACACGGTCGATCTCGTGAGCTTGTTCTTCCATCCTTTTTCGAGCTTGGGCTCTAGTATTGTACTGATGCGGGGGACCCAGGATGACAAAACTGGAAGGTGATAGGACCGAGAGTAAGAAACCGGGAGACACATGAAATGCAAAATATGATGCTAAGATGCGAATGAAATGATTTTATGGAATTCAAATATTTACGAATATCGCAGAATACCACAACTTTATTTATTAATTTGAAAACGGATTACGAATAACATTCTTAGAAAATTCTTGGCATAATAGCTAAATAAAAGCTAAAAATGACCCTAAGGAAGCTTCTTGTTCTGCCCCTTGCTCTGCTCTTCGGGCTAGGCCTTTTTGAGGATGAGCATATCTTCAAAAGGTAAATCGAGAGTTAGAGGAAAATAAATCCTTCATCAAAACTGATCTGACCTGATCAGGAGGGGATCACGGACCGGCCACACTCTGTTGGGCTGCTACCTGTTCACCGGGGTGAGAAAGAGGAGGGGGTGTACCTGCAAGACACTCCGATGCCCAAGTAAGAAGTTGGACAGAGAGGAAGCAATAGTACAGAAAAAGGGGGCAAGAAGAGTTACCTGACCCTCTTGAAGAAGAGGGTATTTATAGAGAGACCCCAGCGCTGGGCCAACGGTCATTTGAGGTGGGCTGGATGGCCAGGCCCAACCCTAATGACTGCTAGGGCTTACGTGGCGTAGTGAAGACCAGGACGTGGTCTTCGCCCTAGTTCAACTGCTCCTAGATCTCCGGAAAGTGGGTTTGACCTGCTCTTTCGGAGGTGGGCAGTTGGCCGGTGACGTGTCCCCGCGGAGGGGAGCACGTGGAGAACGTGCGCCGAGCACGTTATTCTTCCCACGGAGGGGAGCACGTGGAGAACGTGCGCCGAGCACGTTGTTCTCCCCGCGGAGGGGAGCCCGGGCGGTTCTGCCCGTCCGGCGTGGTGGACGACAAAAAGGGTGTGGAGACGTAGCTTTTGTTCGGCGGCTTGCCCTGCTCGTCTCGAAGGGGGCGCGTGCCTGGCGTGCCCGGTTCGCTTGTTGGGCCGCACGCGGTATTGGGCCTGCCGAGGTTAGGCCCATACCGGAACAGGAGCCCCCCAAGTCGAAGCTCTGGGGAAAGAGCGAGGACTTAAGGTCGTCGCATCTGGAGCGGGTACTCGCACGAAGATCTCCGGTCGTCGGCAGAACGGGGAGGAGGCAGGTGAAGAGACGCGACTGTCAGGTTGCCGCCACGTGTCTTGCGTTAAGCGGTCGTAGGGGCGGCTACCCTATGTCATTAATGAGCCTAGGGTCGCTTCGAGTCCCGCGCCGGGTTATAAATATGGAGGTCCCCGCTCATTCTGTTACTTTTCTCTCTGCTAAGCTTTATCGTCTCTGCTCGTCCGCCGCTTACCGCCGACCGCCGCCGTATCGTTGATCTTTTCCTCCGTACGCCGCCGTTACAAGTGAGTCCCTCTTTTCCCTCCTTTTTATTTCCGTCGTTTAATTGGAACGTGTGGTCGGGGCGTGATGAACGCCCCGAGGAGGGACGCGAGCTCCGCCGTGTCTGGCGAGTTTTCTGATGAATGTCCCGGGGAGGGTAGGCTGGTTCCGATGAATGCCCCGAGGACGGGAGCTTTTTCTGATGAACGCCCCGAGAACGGGGGCTTTCTCCGATGAATGCCCCGAGGACGGGGGCTTTCTCCGATGAATGCCCCGGGGAGAAGTACCTTCTCCGATGGCCGTCCCGAGAGGGGGCGAGGGGTCGGTCTTTGATCCCCGAGGAGGGTAGACGGGGAGCGAGTGTTTGCTCGTCGCTTCCCGGCCTTTGTCGCCCTTTCACTTGACTTGCGGTGGAAGGGTGGATTTGATCCTGGCTATCGAATTCACCGTTGTCCTCTGCTTTCAGGTGTAGATGTCGGCTCTGGTGCCGGGGATAATGGTCGAAGACAATGAACCTGAGGTTCCGGAGTATGACGACGAGCGTATTGCCCCGTCCGAGGAGTGGGCGGCCGAGGAGCCACTTTCTACCCCTTCTTGCTTTGTGGCCGACGCGTCCGACGTGTACGCCACGGTCGAGGACACGCCCATAGGAGAACCACAGCACTGGCAGGTGTACCGGCCGAAAGAACATCACCGCATCTGTTCGCGATATGGGCGGCGGATGTTCCCGATGCATGAATTCTACTTTAAAGAAGCTCGGCTCCGGTTACCGTTTTCCGCCTTCCATCTGGGGCTTTTTGACTGGCTGCGTCTTGCCCCGTCCCAGCTGCACCCTAATGCCTTGGCCTTCATCCGGGCTTTCGAGGTGGTGTGTTTCTACCTCTCGGTGGAGCCGACGGTGCCGTTATTTTTCCGTATCTTCCATTTGCAGCGGAAGACGGTGCACGGTCGCCACGGATGGGTCTCCTTCAAGCAATCGACCAAAATTTTCAAAGCGTATAGCGATTCTGTCAAAGACTTCAAAAATCGGTTCTACCTCGTCAAACCGATCACGCAGCACGGCTCGGACACTCTCTTCGACGAGGGCGAGCGAACGGTAGATGGCCAGCGGTTCCGCGCGTGGCTTCCTAAGATACATCTACTGTGGACTGCGGAGCATTTCAGCCGAGGGACGGATAGGTATATCGTCCGGGCGGGGACCCTCGAGGAGAAGGACATGGCCGCCTATTTGAAAATAATTGCCTTTGTGCGGTCTCTCCCTCCGTCGAAGCTGGTGACGCCCGATGGTCGGTATATCCTTGACGCTCAGGGGAACATACGCACCAAGAAGAGTTTGATAAATACTAAGACTTTGCTCGGTTGTGCGACCGGGGCGGCCGCTCTGGATTATCTAGGTAGGAATGTTCGTTTCCCCCCCGTGGTCGGGGTTTTTGATCGTCGCTAACCCATTTCTTTATTTTTGCAGCGAACATGTCTTCCGTCGAGGAGCGGGTGAAACAGTTGCGCGCTGCTAGGAATGCCGTGGCCCCGAGGACGAGGGTGAGTCAGCTGGTCGGACAGGAGGTCGCGACGCAGGGGGGGCAAACTTCGTCCCCGTCGCCTCAAGAGAGCCAATCTCCTGTGTCTCAAGGAGCGTCGAAGAGGCAAAGGTCCGAGGAGCCTCGGGTGGTGGATCTGACGGTCGGCGCCGTCGAGGAAGGTTATGTCGTCCCTCCCTGCCACCAGCATCCGGGATATTTTCATGGTGCCCGTTCTCCCACTGTTTCCGCCGGGGAGGTGAAGGCTGTTCGTCAGGCTGATCGAGAGAGCTGTCGACGTGTCCTGGCTGAGGACTTGGCCGCGATGATGCGGACGTTCACGACGGCTCTCGTGCTGAACGAGGAGGGCTGCTCTGCTGCTGAGCTATCCAAACTGCAAGGGGATCTCACTTTCACGCAGTCGCGGTTGGCCAAGCTCACTGAGGAGTTGGAGAAGAGCCAGAAGGATGTTGCCGAGCAGCGGAAACGGGCAGAGGGTGCTGAGGGGAAGGTGACCTCGCTGGAGGAACAACTGGGGACAGCGACGACCGAGGTGCAGACGCTGAAGGTTCGCACGGAGGTTTTGGACAGCGCTGTTCGTCCGGCCGAGGACGAGACTGACGGGGATCGACGGTTAATCACCCGTGCTGACCTGATCGCTCGTATCCGGGTGTTGGAGAGCGATTGTCTGGAGGCTGTTGAGGTCGGGTTCAAAAATGTCGTCGAGCAGATTCAGGTCGCCAACCCTGGTGTCGTGCTGGCCATGGACGGGATAGGGCCGTACCACGAGATTGTTGATGGGAAGGTGATCGATCCCTATCTTGTTATTCCCGAGGAGGAACCCGTGGCTGCTGACTGGGCGGACGAGGAAGCATAGGTTGTCGGGCCTGCGTGCTCGTTGTTTTTGTGGCCTGCGTGCCGATGTTTGTTATCTTTTTTCTTTGGGCCTGCGTGCTCTGTATTTGTACCATTGACTACTGGGCTGGTGCCCGCTTTTGTTAATATATTTATCATGGATTTTCTAAGTGTGTGCTCGTTATTTGCATGTCATTTTATGCTCGTTTTTCGTATTTGTTTGAATGCCTCTGATGTGTATGACATTTCTTGTAAATTTTCTAAGTGTGCGCTCGGTGTGTTTAGCTCGACAATTTGTTACCGGTAGTGCGGGGGACTGGCCGGTTTGGCCGGCGATGTAGCCGGGCCGTTTCGGGGGTAGTTCTCCCCGGGGCGTGGACGGCCCATCGCGAGCTGGGTGTCCTGCCTCTTTTGGTACGACGGCGAGGAGCCTCGGTCGAGGTATTCCCTGCCGAGCAAGGCCTTCTGGCCGCGCACACTAGAGGCAGGGCTTACTTTTCTTTGGTCGCTAGTGGACGCGGGGGTGTGCGGTGGTACCATGTCGCCCCCCCCCAGTGGTCGGGACGATGGGTCGTCGCGGGCAATGTTTTAACTGTGGTACCGCTTAAGTTTCGCGGCGTTCCATGGTCGAGCTAGTTGTTCACCGTGTAGGTTTTCGAGGTAATAGGCCCCGTGCTCCGTTTTGTCCCGGACTCGGTACGGGCCTTCCCAGTTCGCAGCCAGTTTGCCCTCGTGGGAGTCTTTCTGGTTTCTACGTAGAACTAAGTCGCCTGTTTGAAAGTCGCGTTTTATGACTTTGTTGTTATGGCGAAGTGTGACTTGTTGCTTCAGCCGGGCTTCCCGGAGAGTTGCTCCTGAGCGGATTTCTTCGACGAGGTCGAGCTCTTCTCGGAGGGAGCCGTCGTTGTCGTCGGTGTCCAGGGGAGCTTCCGTTCGTCTGGACGGTTCACGGATTTCGACCGGTATCACAGCCTCGGTTCCGTACGTGAGGCGAAATGGGGTTTCCCCCGTGGTTGAGTGGGGGGTAGTACGGTATGCCCAGAGGACGCTGTGGAGTTCTTCGACCCATGCTCGTTTGGCGTCGCCGAGTCGTCGTCTGAGTCCTCTGAGTATAACTCTGTTCGCCGACTCCGCCTGGCCGTTTGTCTGAGGATGTTCGACCGAGGCGAAGTGATGTTTGGTTCCGAGTTTGGTGACGAAGTCACGAAAGTTTTTGTCTGTGAATTGTGTGCCGTTGTCGGTGACAATGGCGAGTGGTACCCCGAATCTGGCGAGGATGTTGCGTTTGTAGAATCGGAGTATGTTGTGGGCGGTGATTTTGGCCAGAGCTTCGGCCTCGATCCACTTGGTGAAGTAATCGACTCCCACGATGAGGTACTTGTTCTGGTATGAACCGAGGGGGAAGGGCCCGAGGATGTCCAGCCCCCACCAAGCGAACGACCACGGAGATGAGAGGGACGTGAGGTCAGTTGGGGGGGCGAGGTGCATGTCCCCGTGTCGTTGACACTTATCACATCGTTTGACATGTTCCTTCGCGTCGGACTGCATTGATGGCCAGTAGTAGCCTGCGCGTAGGGCCTTGCGCGCTAGGGATCTGCCGCCGAGGTGCTGCGCGTTGATACCTTCGTGGATTTCTTCCAGAACGGTCGTACTCTGGGACTTATCTATGCATTTGAGGAGTGGGATTGCGAAGCCTCGGCGGTATAGTCGTCCCTCGAGGAGGACGTACGAGCAGGCCCGTCGCTTCGTCGCGTTGGCCTCGCTAGAGTTGGTCGGCAGACGGCCGGTGCTGAGATAGGTGTGGAGAGGGGTCATCCAGCAGTCCGCGTCTCCAATGGCGTTGATGTTGGGGGGTGTGGTGGTCGGGCTGGTACTTGGTTGGGACAAGATTTATTGAATGACCGATTTGTGGCCGCCTCGCTTTTTGGTGCTTGCCAGTTTGGAGAGGATGTCGGCGCGGGTGTTCTGCTCCCGAGGAACGTGCTGAATTTCTGCTGAGTCGAACCCTCTCAGTTTTTCATTGATGAGCGCGAGGTATCCGACGAGGGTGTCGTTTTTTGCTTGGTATTCGCCTCGGACTTGCGAAGCGACCATCTGGGAATCCGTGTAGATTCGGATGTCCCTGGCTCCCAGGTCGGATGCTAGGCGAAGGCCGGCGAGAAATGCTTCGTATTCGGCCTGGTTGTTAGTCGTTGGAAAAGCTAGTGTGAGGGAGACTTCGATGACCGTACCCTCGTCGTTATCGAGGACGATGCCGGCGCCGCTCCCCGTAGAGTTGGAGGAGCCATCCACAAAGATGGTCCAGAGGTGGTTCCCGGCGGTAGGGTCGGGGGGCGTGGTCATCTCGGCGACTAAGTCGGCCAAAGCTTGAGCCTTGATGGCGTGCCGGCTTTCGTAGGTGATGTCGAACTCGGAGAGTTCTAGCGACCATTTCAGCATGCGTCCAGCCATGCCGGGGCGGCCGAGTAGCTGGCGGATGGGTTGGTCGGTGCGGAGCACGATGGTGTGTGCTAGAAAATAGTGTCGGAGTCGGCGTGCCGCTGTCACGAGGGCCAGGGCGACTTTCTCGATCAGCTGGTATCGGACCTCCGGGCCGTGGAGATCTTTACTAGTAAAGTAAATGGGCTTTTGTCCTTCTCCGGCTTCGCTCACGAGGACGGCGCTGACGGCCTCGTTGGAGACGCCCAGATATAAATATAGGGTTTCGCCCGTCGCGGGGCGCGTCAGCACTGGCGGTTCGGATAGGACGCGTTTGAGGTGGCAAAGGGCTTTCTCACACTCGTCCGTCCATTCGAACTTGGTCTCTTTCCTGAGCAGTTTGAAGAACGGGAGGGCGTGTTGGGCCGATCTCGCGATGAATCGCGAGAGGGAGGCTAGTACGCCGTTGAGGGACTGGATGGCACGCTTCGTGGTCGGCGTGGTTATATTGGAGAAGGCGTGGCATTTGTTCGGATTGGCTTCGATCCCCCGTTCGGTCAAGTAGTAGCCGAGGAATTTACCGGCGCAGACGCCGAAGGTGCATTTCTCCGGGTTAAAACGCATGCGACATGATCTCGCGGTCTCGAAGACCTTCTGGAGGTGTGCCGCGTGGTCGTCCTCCGCGCCGGATTTGACGATCATGTCGTCCATATAGACTTCGAGCATGTCCCCGATTTCGTCGCGGAAGACATGGTTCATCATCCGCTGGTACGTGGCCCCGGCGTTTTTGAGGCCGAAGGGCATCACGTTGTAATAGTAATTGCCCGACGCCGTCATGAAGGCCGTGGCTTGTTTGTCGTGTTCGGCCATCGGGATCTGGTTGTATCCCGAGTATGCGTCCATGAAGGACAAAAGTTTGAAGCCCGCAGAGTTGTCGACGAGCTTGTCGATATTGGGGAGGGGGTAGGCGTCCTTAGGACATGCCCGGTTGAGGTCAGTGTAGTCAACACAAATGCGCCATTTTCCATTATTCTTTTTAACGAGTACAACGTTGGACAGCCAGGTGGAATACCGGGCTTCCGAAATAAAATTTGCCTCTAAGAGGTCTTTTACAGCTTGTTCGGCCGCTGCCGATTTTTCGGGGGACTGGCGACGTCGGCGTTGTACCACGGCCTTTGCGGTTGGGTTGATGGACAGCTGGTGGCAGGCGACCTCGGGGTCGAGTCCCGGCATTTCCGCGGCGCTCCAAGCGAAGAGGTCGGCATTCTCGCGGAGGCAGGCTTGGAGCTGACGTTTCGCGAGGTCTGGGAGTCCTGCGCCTATCCTCACGGTTCTGCTCGTGTCTTCCCCGAGGGGAATGAGCTCGAATTCTCCATCCGGGATGGGGCGCGCTGGGTGTGGGGGCTGCCCGTTGACTTCGTCGGCCCTTGCTTTATTGTCGAGCTCGTCGGTGAAGCGACTGTCGAGCTCAACGGATCCGACCAGCTCTGTTGGTTTGTCCTTTGGTGTAGCGCTTGGCGCTTTCTTTTTGGTCGGTGGAGCGATGGAGTCGAGGCCTTTCAGCGCGGCTTCGAAACATCTTCGGGCAGCTTCGATGTCTCCGTTGAGGGTGACCACGGCTCCCCTTCTCGTGTGATATTTCATCTTCAGGTGGACGGTGGAGGGTACCGCGGTGAGTTCCGCTATCGTCGTCCTGCCCAGGATGCAGTTATAGAGGGACGGGCATTCGATGACTAAGAAGCGGACGCTGATGTCCCTGGCCGTTTCCTCTTCTCCGAAGGTGACTTTCAATTCCACGTATCCCCAAGGTCTCGTCGTTGTCCCGTTGAACCCCTAGAGGTCGGAGCCTACGTAGGGGGAGAGGTTGGATTCGTCGAGCTGGAGAGTTGTGAACAGATGTGAGTACATTATGTCAACCGAGCTCCCGCCGTCGACGAGGAGGCGCCTGACGTCGAAGTTTGCCATTCGGGCACGTATGAGCAAGGGTATGTTGGAATTGGGAGATCCCCCGGGTAGTTCCTCGAGGTAAAATGTGATCGGGTTGGAGCGGCCCCGGAATTTGTCGAGCGTGCTCATCTTGCCGGAGTTGCTCGCGATGAGTTCGTCGAATTTCCTTTTCACAGATCCTATGGATAGACTCCTCGTGGCTCTATCAGAGATGACCATGGCTCTGGGGAAGTATTCCCATCGGCTGGTTGGTCAGATTGGCTCGTCGACTAGGCTGGGTCCTTCGGGGATGCCGAATTCTCTGCTCGCGAACCAATCCTCGGGGCGGCTGACGCACAACGCGACCTGGAGTCTGCCGCTGTCCTCTGGAGAGGGGAGTTCCTCGATTTTCTTAGCTTCCGGAGCCTCTGACCTGGGTGGTTCACCTCCTCGGGTGTATCGCTTTAGGTGCCCGTCTTTGATTAGGATTTCGATCGCATCTTTGAGATGGATGCAATCTTCCGTCACGTGCCCATGGGTCCTGTGGAATCGGAAGTATTTTGACTTGTCCACGTTGGGTTTGGGCGGCGTTGGTCGCGGAAAACGGACACCTCCCTGAACAAACTCGGTTTTAGCGCATTCGGCCAGTATGCGTTCGCGTGAAGCGACCAAGGCTGTGTACTCTGTGAATCTTCCTGCCGGGCCGCGTGGTTCGTGTTGTTCGCGGGGCTCGCTGGGGCGGTCTTCCCGACGGCGGTCCCCTCCTCGTCGATGGCTCGAAGCTCCGTCGTCTCGGTGCCTGCGGGGGGCCTCTCTGTCTCGAGTGTCGCGAGCGGAGTTGGCCGCTTGTGTTTCCTCGAACCGGATGTAATGCGCGGCTCTGTCGAGGAAATCTTGGAGGGACGTGGGCCGGTGTATGCCTACGGCCTCGTAGAATTTAGAGTCGTGGCGCAGGCCTTGTTCCATTAAGTAGCGTTTCATTTCGTCGGAGGTTGTCACCTGCACGGCTTCCCGAGTAAACCTTTCGATGTATTTCCGGAGAGGTTCGTCGGGGCCTTGGATGATTGCCCCGAGGACTGCTTCCGTCTTCGGGTGACGTCGGGACGCTGTGAAGTGTTTGGAGAACAGGTCCTTCAAGACCCTCCACGATGTAACTGATTCGGGCTCCAGACTTTTGTACCAGGTCATAGCGCCTTTCCTCAGAGTCGTCGGGAAGAGTCTGCATTTGATAGCTCCCCGGACGTTTCGGTAGTCGAGCATAGCCTCGATATCTTCCAGGTGATCGTCCGGGTCGGAGGTGCCGTCGTATGTCGACAGCGTCGGTGGTTTCTCCATCCCCTGGGGTATGGGGGCTGCCATGATCTCCCGGGATAGCAGGGTGCGGTAGTCATCCTCGTCGCTGTGCGCCGGGGATCTGTGGGGAGATGAGCCGTTCACGGTGTGCCCCGGGTTTCGGGTCCTCGATCTCCTGCCTGAGTTCTCGCCTCGGGGTTCCTCGGTTGGGATCGCCGCGGCGTTCTGGTTCCTCCCGCGACCGTGTCTCGCCAGGGATCTGGTGCGTTCTCGTGTCGCCTGCGGGCGGTGTCTCTCCAGCCGTGGCCGGCGGTTCCTGGGTCGAGGTGAGGGGCTCCTCGAACCTCCGTTCTGGTTTTCCCGCTGGGGGTATCTCGGAGGGTCGATGAGTTCTAATGCTCCAATTCTCGCATTTTGTTGGAACAACAGCTGGTTCGTCTGGTTGATGGCTGTAAAGAGAGCGGCCACCGTCGGGTCTGCTCCCGCCGGGATGGGAACGGGGTGGAATGCTGGCGGGCTCGGGGGGCGGTGGTCGGCCTGTAGGGGCCGTTCCTCGGATGATGGTGAAGCAGTTTGCCCGTCCCTTTCATCGGCTTCCGTCGGACGTGCCGTTCCTGTCTGCTTCCCGTTGGTGGCGACGTTGAGCGCAAGGTCGTGCGGAGTGTCATCGCGGCGTGGGCTAGCCATGATCGTGGAGGTTTGGTGAAACTTTTGGTTTTCTGCTCGGAGTAACGGGGAAGTTTCAGATTCCCACAGACGGCGCCACTGATCTGACCTGATCAGGAGGGGATCACGGACCGGCCACACTCTGTTGGGCTGCTACCTGTTCACCGGGGTGAGAAAGAGGAGGGGGTGTACCTGCAAGACACTCTGATGCCCAAGTAAGAAGTTGGACAGAGAGGAAGCAATAGTACAGAAAAAGGGGGCAAGAAGAGTTACCTGACCCTCTTGAAGAAGAGGGTATTTATAGAGAGACCCCAGCGCTGGGCCAACGGTCATTTGAGGTGGGCTGGATGGCCAGGCTCAACCCTAATGAATGCTAGGGCTTACGTGGCGTAGTGAAGACCAGGACGTGGTCTTCACCCTAGTTCAACTGCTCCTAGATCTCCGGAAAGTGGGTTTGACCTGCTCTTTCGGAGGTGGGCAGTTGGCCGGTGACGTGTCCCCGCGGAGGGGAGCACGTGGAGAACGTGCGCCGAGCACGTTATTCTTCCCGCGGAGGGGAGCACGTGGAGAACGTGCGCCGAGCACGTTGTTCTCCCCGCGGAGGGGAGCCCGGGCGGTTCTGCCCGTCCGGCGTGGTGGACGACAAAAAGGGTGTGGAGACGTAGCTTTTGTTCGGCGGCTTGCCCTGCTCGTCTCGAAGGGGGCGCGTGCCTGGCGTGCCCGGTTCGCTTGTTGGGCCGCACGCGGTATTGGGCCTGCCGAGGTTAGGCCCATACCGGAACAAAAACCAAACAAGGGTACGTTGGAAAAGTCTTCACAATTGTTAGTGATCATATTGCCCTTGATGTCAGATACCTTCAAACATATGGCTTTAGCAACAATCTTGTTCTTTAGGGTCCCTCTCCAAGAAAGGGAACAGAGTCTTATCCAGAATAGATAACCCTACGAGCTGAGAATATTCTTCCAAAGTAGGTAATAGCTGATAATCGGGGAATGTGAAGCAATGGTAGTAAGGATCATAGAATTGTAGCAAAATCGAAAGAAGTTCTTCGTTCATTTTATATTCCAACAGAGATAACAATCTTCCATACCGGTTACAGAATCCTTCTTGATTTTTGATTAAAGATCCTAGCTTCCTTAGGTCATCTAGCTTAAGACTTTTAAAAGTATATTTCAAAGTTTTCCTTCGATTGTAATCCATAATCCTGCGATATTCATAAACAAAATTTGAATTCCATGAAATGTAATGCAATGTGATGCTTTATGGATGCAATGCACATATACAAAGTCCTAGGTTAAAGGTATATGCAAGGAGTTAGGGTCTAACCATCCCAATAGGTATGTACTAAGGTTAGTTGTACCTGCAAAACAAGGTTCTAAGAAGTTCCCAAAGTCATTGGTCCATCCTTCGGATATTATCAACTTTCCGACTGACTCGGGGGTTGATAATATTCTCGAGAGAACCTCTTTTGAGTGTAGCATCGCGTAGCAACCATTGTAGGACTACTCCCACATAGTTCCCGCACTACGTCCTATATAAGGCCAAGGTGGTGTTAAGGTTCTACGGTCCCCAGTATCACAGACTCCAATTAAAAATAGTAAAAGTTTTCACGACTGCACTCGATCAACCGAACCATTTACAAAAGGGTCTCAACTGAGCGGTGATTCTCGAGTCGACTTGGTCGGGACTCACTCCCGGCAAGCCTCGTCGAATATCTCACCTTCCTATAATAAGGTCACTCAAATCCGGGTTAGGACTTATCTCATAATAATAGGGTACCCCCCAAGTAAGGCACAATAATAACATATACAAAAGGATAAATAAAAAATATCATACAATAAACAAAATAGGGATAACCCATAAAAGTTATCGTACTCCCCAGTGAAGTCGCCATTTTCTGTTGCGGTGGAAATAGGATATCAAACTATCAATTAGTTCGAATCACAATTCTTAATTCACAACCGCTCTTTGATTTATCCGAAGGAAAAGGTCAAAAGAGGGAAAACCTATTTTTGCATCGTAAACACAATGCGGGGAGAGACTTAGGTAAGGGGTTGGTTAAGCTTAGGGAAGGTACTAGCACCCTAAACTTCTGTAGTACTCTACAGGAACCTTTTGTTTATTGTATGCTTTTTCATTTTATTATCTGCTTTAATATATATTGAGCTAAGGGATAGAGTGACCTAAAAGACCTAAGGGTTAGTCCTAAGTTTACTCGGCAAGACATCGCATCTTGTGCCTACATATCCTGACGGGAATGGAATCAGAGTAATTGTAGTTCCCCTCGAAAGGGAGGTTAGAAACGTCTTGACTATGGTCAAGGTTTCAATGGAGAATAAACGTATCTTAAGGACACGCTTACGTGGAGTCTTTGAAACTCCTATTTCTATGTTGAATTTGTTAATTGAAAATTTATGGTTGAAATTAGCGATTCCACGGCGGGAAATCCTAAACAGAGTACGGCGACGACTCTTTGACCTAATGCTAGGGTAAAGGGCATTTTTGTCCACGGCGGGACACCTAGGCTATTAGGGTTTTTGAAGCGGTCAAAAATTAGGGTTATTGACTCGGTGGTCAAACGGCTAGACCTAATTCCTTCGGAGGGATTCTAACGGTAAAAACATGCAATATACGGCAAATTACTATTCGGCAGAATTAAAGTGCGGAAAAATAAAGAAAGCGGTAAAAAAAGCATCGCGACGATCACTCGCGTAAATTACAAATTCCCAAAAATGCAAAATAAAATAACTGCGACCATGGCCTCGCATAAATTACATCCATGGAACAAAAACGAACAAATGAAATAATAACGAGTTGAAACAAACAAATTAACGAGGGTTAGACAAAAATGAAACGGCTAAATCAAAACTTATTTCTTTTTGAGAAGAGGAAAGGAGAATTAATTTCATGCTTAAATGGAGAAACTATTCTAATTATTTACTAAAAATTTTAATAAAGAAACTGGTTTTAATTTTAATGAAAAAATGTCTTGAAAAAAAATGTTTTAATTTTATCGAAAATAAATGTTTTAAATTTTAATTAAAAAAATGTTTTAAATTTTAGTGAAAAAATTTGATTTAAATACAACGAAAAAGGTTTTAATTTTTGTTTTAGTGAAAGAAAGGTCATTTTTTAATTTTTGTGTTAACTTAATGAAAAATGGTTTTAATTGGAAAAAAAGCTTTAATTAAGAAAAACTGTTTTATTTAGAAATATGTTTTTAAATAAAAAGTGGTTTAATTTTTGAAAAAAACTTTTTAGAAAGATCTTAATTTTTAAAAAAAGTGATTACGTTATGTTTTTTTTTGTTGAAATAGTTTATCTAAACTTAATTGTATTATTAATTACAAACTACATAGTTAATATAAATGAAAAAAATAAACAATTGAATAATAAAATAAAAAAATGAAACGTAAATAAAAAGGCTTCTGCCGTTTTCTCCATGGATGACTATCGAAGCTTTTCCTCTCCTTCAATCCTTGCATGTCATCTTCTATTTATTGTTCCCATTAATTGAGCCTCCGCCGTTGGGACTTTTTGCTCGCCGGTAGCGCTTGGCCGATGATGAATTCAAACCTTTTAGGGTTCTTCCAAAAAATTTCCCTCTTCTGATAAATCGTGAGAACAGCCGCCGTTTTTCTTTTTTGTCTCCTTTTCCCCTTTTATCAAACACAACTTATGTTTATATAGGTAACAAATTAGGGTTAACTCTAACCTAATGCTCACTTTAAAGCCCAACTTAAATAATTAGTCAAAGCTAAAAAAAAAAAAAACTAAAACAAACTTAAAAGAATAAAATCTTTTCTAATATTTTTAATTTTATGATTTTTTGACGTTTTTATGAATAATATGGAAAAAAGTAAGAAAATAATATTTTTAAAAAAATAATTTAAATAAAATACGAAAATAACAATTAAATAATAAAAAAAAACTATTTTTGTTATTTTTGTTAGAATAAAAATAAAAGAAACAAAACAAAAAGTGAAGAAGGTGGGATTCGAACTCTCAACCTCTCACACTCGCAACTCCTTACACAAGGTCTCTTGCCAATTGTGCTATTTTATTCATTCAAAGTAAAGTGGCACTAGAAACCCTGTAAACTAAAAGAGCGCGCCACATGATGTTTTCATGCAACAATCAACCAACTGCACAACCCGTTAGTGGTTAGCTTAAACGCAATGCAAAATGAAATGGGATGCAAGATGAAACGACTAATCTTAGGGCAAAATTTGGGGTATTACAAACACCAACAGGTTTATTTACCATGGGCGTGCAAGGATAACGGGCTTAATGTGATTACGCGAGAATGAAAAAGAGGCAAAAATGAATAGGCTGAGTTATAATAAATTAATTCGAACTTTTCTGCATAGAGAGAGAGAGATTTTGATTGCACTCAGTAATTTTGTGTCATTACGGTATCCTTAGTGTTTCTATCTAGTACCTATCTCTCGTACGAATGCCTCGCATCAATACATAATTTGTGTTCTGTCGTGTGGAGATCATGCCTAAGATGTCTTATTTGCTTGAGGACAAGCAAAGGTTCAAGTGTGGGGGAGTTTGATAACACGAAATCGTATCATTTATTTGACTTGATTTACATGGATTTTACCTTCGATTATTATTAGTTTGTCTGATTTTTATCATAATATTTAATCATTTTTTTTGTAGAAATGAGGAAATAATTAGAAAAGAAAGAAAAGGAAGAAAATGGAAAGAAAAGAAGAAGAAAATGGGAAGAAAAGAGAAAGGAAAGAAAAGAAGAAGAAAGAAAGAGAAAGGAAAGAAAAAGGTGTGGGGGGCACCACACACCAAGTGGTACTTGCCACTTGGGTGTGGCGCCTGCCACATGAAACAAGGTGAAAGGGTGGCGGCTGCCACATGTGTGGGAAGTGGCGAGTGCCACTCCTATGTATTAGGAAGTGGCAACTGCCACTCCTACAAAAACGAGAAGTGGCGCCTGCCACTTCCTCCCTAGAATTTTGGAACCGTCGCCCACTAACAGTATAAAAACAAAGGCAATTTTGGAAAGCGATTGGAGGATATTTTTCTATTTTTCGTTTTAGTTTTTTCCATCTTTCTGTTGAGTTTCTTTACATAGTTTTTAGAGGATTTTTGTAAGGCAATTGTTTTTTACATTGATAAACAATTACGATTTATTTTTAGGATTGAATCAAAAAAGGTTGTAATATTGTACCGACACCATAAGCTGGCCTTCATAATCAAATCCAAGTTCCGCTCTTCATATTTCCAGGTTTTTCTGCTTTTATTTTTATCGTTATATTTTTATGCATTCTTTCTACTTTCTGCTTAGTATTAGGATTGAATTTAGTAAAACCATGAAAGCCATGTCTGGCTAAAACACTTAATATCGGTGTGTAATTACGATCGATAGGAGGGGGTTAAGTAAACCGTGACGTAGAATTTAATGAAATAAATGTTTCTGGTCTTTTTTTCTTTTGCAAAAATTAATAACTTTTGTCACGAGAGTGAGAAAGTAACAAAAGTTAAGATCAATAGAGCGAGAGTTTGACGTCTTAATCGGATAGTTGAAACTAAACATTAATCTTAAATACAGTGAGAGCGCTTTAAGGTTAATTAGGACTTATCTGTTTTCAAAAAGTGTTTTTAAATGCAAAATGAGAGAGCGAGAGCCGCATTCTGATTTGAGAGCATAGTCTAAGTCAAGAGAACGAGAGTGTGAGATAAGGGCTTTAAATGGGTATTTCCTACAAACTAATATTTTTCATCTATTAACAAACGTCTCTGAATTATTGAATCCCCGATGACCGATGAAATTACATACCGAGATTCCATCATATCTTAATTAAGATCTAGTTTTTGTAGAAGCGAGCTTCAAGCGCATTAAAGTTTTGATGAAGACAACAAGTTTTCTATGCAACATGTGTGTACAAAAAGCAAGAGACTCAAATGACATCAAGTTTCAAGATGGTGTTCTAGCATATGTCAAATGGATCAAAGCTTCACATACATACTAATCAAGCTTCAAGTATTGAAGATAGAATATTGAACAACAACTCAAAGGTATACCAAATATCATTTAAAATACTTATACAAGTGTTAAATTATTCATCTCTCATTTCACATATATCATAAGACTTTTTAAAACACTTTTAGTAGCTCACTCTTTTTTAAAATTAATTTTGTTTTGAAAAACTTTCAGTGTTAACCGATTAACCCCTATGGTTAATCGGTTAACGGTTTCTAAAATTATTATTTTTTGCTGAATTACTTACAGTGTTAATCGATTAACCTATATGGTTAACCGGTTAGCAGTTTTTGTTTTTGAATATTTTCTAATGTTAAAGGGGTGTTAACCGGTTAACCTATATGGTTAACCGATTAACCCTGAAGCAGTAAGCGAAAAATAACAGCTTTTCATGAAAATATGCATTGTTTTCATTTGTTTTCTGACAGTTTTGTTGCATAAAATTATACCCCTCTGTAGAGGTGTATTATACAGTATAAATACATATCAGTTCTCAAATTTCAATTTACCTCCAAGAAACTTAATCATCAAATTCACTCATTCTCTTCATCTTTCAATATTTCTTAAAGTGTTCACACAAACAGATTTTTGAGAGAAACTTTTGAATAAATTTCATACATTATCACAGTTTCATCTCATACTTTTCAAAGAATACTTGTATATTTATTTTGAGTGATATTTGTTTCAAGGAGAAGATTGATCATCAAGATTGATAGCATTATACTATCAAGACATCAAATTTATATCAAGATTATCTTTTGTATTACCTTGTTGTCCAGGATTGTTGGAAACAAGTGAGTGTTTGAAGAGGATTGTTCTTCCTACACTTTAGTTACCTATAGATTAGATAGTAGGCTTCACCTTTGGTGTGATTAGGCTATACAATCATTCTAAACTATAGTGAAATCTCTTTCGAGTCGAAAGGGGAGTGGAGTACTCTCGGAGTGTGAGGGGAACCACTATAAATCTCTTGTGTCACTTTTTCCTTTCCGCACTTTACTTTCAAGTCCTTAACATCTTAACAGAAAAAGAATCAAGAATCAGAAAAAGATTGAAGATAATTTTTTAGAACCTAATTCACCCCCTCTTAGGCGCATTTACAAGTTACAATTGGCATCAGAACAGGTGATAGGTAACCTGTTCCTATTCGATCCAGATGGCTTCCGAAAATAACAATCTAGTATTCAGAGACGGTGGTAGTAGCAACAAGCCTCCTTTGTTTTGTGGCGAATATTTCGTATTCTGGAAGATCTGCATGAAGGCACAATTAGAAGCACAAGGAAGTGACATATGGGAGGCTGTTCAAAATGGTCCTTTTATTCCTATAACGGTTGTCAACGGAGTTAGTTCAACAAAACCGCAAGGATCATGGGATGATGATGATAAGAAAAATGTTCTTTATGACAAAAAGGCGATAAATATCTTACAAAGTGCAATTGGAATGGATGAATTCTTCCGCATCTCAACATGTACAACGACCAAGCAAATATGGGACACTCTTGCTGAAACTCATGAAGGAACCGCAGAAGTCAAACCATCTAGATTAAAAACATTAAGTCAAGAGTACGAGTTATTCAGAATGCAACCAGGAGAATCAATCCTAGACTTGTAGAAAAGATTCGTGCATTTGACAAATCACTTGAATGCACTTGGTAAGACACTAATAAATGATGAACTTAATCTTAAAGTGATTAGGTCTTTATCAAGAGAATGGCAACCCAAAGTGACGGTGATTTTCGAAAAGAAAAGTCTATCAACAATGACATCCGCTACTTTATTCGGAAAGCTCTAAGAATATGAGACAGAACTTGGACGATTGGAGAAATATGAAATTCAAGAGAAGAAATCCAAGAGAATTGCCTTAAAAGTTGAATCCAGAAAAGTGGAGAAAGAAGACAATCCTGAAGAGGACGAAAATTTTATGCTTCTTGTAAAAAGACTAGGAAAATATTTTGGTGCAAAAAATGATATTAGAAACTCTAGTTATATGAGAAGAAAGAAGTTTTCAAAGAACAAAGAAAAAGAAACATCAACATCTAATGGAGACATTATATGCTATGAATGTAGAAATCAAGGCCACATCAAACTGGAATGTCCTAAACTCACAAAGAATCGTGACCACAAAGGAAGGAAGGATTACAAAAAGGCCTACATTGCTTGGGATGACAACGAAATAAGTTCTTCATCGGACTCTTGATCAAAGCGCAAATCTAACATTGATGGCATCACATCATATCGACGATGAAGACAATAAGGTTAGTAGTGATTTTTCAATTTTTGATAGTGATGCTCAAGGAGCAATTGATGAACTTTTAAGTGAATGCAAAATTCTATATAAAACTATTTCACGTCAAAAGAAACAAATATCAACTTTAGAAGAAAATATTGAGAAAATGGAAAATAATTTTAAAGATGAAAAAGAAGAATTAATTAAGAATTTTGCATGCATTAAATGTGAGTCACTTTCTTTTCAAATAGTCCAATTAAAAAGGTTCCTAGAAAGATATGAAAAAGGAAAAATTGGATTGGAATGTGTTCTTAGTAATCAAAGATACTCAAACGATAAAAGTGGTCTTGGTTACTCAAAATTTTCTAAACAAGCTTCTAACAAGACCATCTTTGTCAAAGCTAAAGAACAAATTCCTATGGAAAAAGGTGACAATCATAAAATGATTCATCAATATGACAAAAAGAAAAGAAACAATAAGAAGAAATCTTATCCTCCTAGATATAAAAGCAACTTTGAGCCTACGTGTTTCTATTGTGGTATAAAAGGTCATACTCCAAATGTATGTTATGTTAGAAATTTGGGTGTTGCTCAAGGCCATTATGTATGGGTAAAGAAATGAACTAACTTTGAAGGACCCAAGGCAATTTGGGTACCTAATAAAACTTAACTCTTTTTTGTAGGTATGCTTGAAGACCTCTTCAAATAAATGGTATCTTGATTGTGGATGTTCGAGGCACATGACGGGTGATTTAAGCAAATTTTCACATCTAACGCTTAAGGCCAAAGGATTTATTACTTATGGTGACAACAACAAAGGAAGATTCCTTGGCGTAGGCATCATTGGTTCACCGCCTTCAACAACTATAGAAGATGTCCTATATGTGGAAGGTCTAAAGTATAGTCTCCTTAGCATTAGCCAATTGTGTGACCGAGGTTTCAAAATCAACTTCACTAAAAATGAATGCTTGATTTAAAACGAAGTTACTCATGAAGTTATGCTAAAAGGTAAAAGAGTTAATAACATTTTCTTAATTTCTTTAGATAACTTGTCTTTGAATGTTTGGTGTCTCTTGGCAAGCAACAATGAATCATGGTTATGGCATAAGAGGTTTGCCCACATTCATATGGAGCACTTGAATAAATTGATCAAACATGACTTGGTTATTGGATTGCCAAAGATCAAATTCATCGAAAATAGGTTATGTGACGCTTGTCAAAAAGGAAAGCAAACTAAATCAACTTTCACATCCAAGAATGTGGTGTCCACAACTAGGCCACTACAATTGTTGCACATGGATCTCTTTGGTCCATCAAGAACAAAAAGCTTCGGAGGTAATGTTTATGCATTAGTAATTGTAGATGATTTTTCTAGATACACTTGGACTTTCTTCTTAATGCAGAAAAGTGAAGCATTCAAAGCATTCAAGAAGTATGAAAAACAAATACAAAATGAGAAGTATCTTACAATTTCCTCCATTAGAAGCGACCACGGTGGAGAATTCCAAAATGCCTTATTTGAAGAATTTTGTGAAGAACATGGAATTTCACACAACTTCTCCGCACGAAGAACTCAACAACAAAATGGTGTCGTAGAATGGAAGAATAGGACATTGGCAGAACTTGCAAGGACAATGCTAAGTGATTCAAATCTTCCTAAGTACTTTTGGGCGGATGTGGTGAGTACGGCATGCTTTGTAAGTAATCGTGCTAATATTAGGCCTATTCTCAAGAAAACTCCTTATGA
This sequence comes from Lathyrus sativus, assembly GCA_963859935.3. NCBI lineage: Eukaryota > Viridiplantae > Streptophyta > Magnoliopsida > Fabales > Fabaceae > Lathyrus > Lathyrus sativus. The sequence continues at coordinate 545,692,571 of OZ012739.1, read as the reverse complement.
ACTCTTCAAAGGGAGAAAACCAAATATTTCACTCTTTCATATTTTTTGATGTAAGTGCTTTGTCCTAAACAACGACAAAGACAACCTTGGTAAGTTTGACGAGAAATCCGATGAAGGTATATTTCTTGGTTATTCTCTTACTAGTAAAGCTTTTAGAATTTACAATAAAAGAATTTTATCTGTAAAAGAATCTATGCATGTCAAATTTGTTGAATTTAACCCCTCTAAGGAGGATATTGTGGTTTGTGATGATGATGATGATTTTGTAAAAATTCCTGAAGAAGATACTTCTAAATATATCATTAAAGAACATCAAGATAGACCGGTTCAACAAGATTCCAATGTCAACGATCTACCAAAAGAATGGAGGACTCATAGAGATCATCCTATTGACAAAGTGATTGGAGACATAAGTCAAGGTGTTGCTACAAGATTAAATCTCAAAGATGCATGCTTGAACATAACATTCATGTCTCAAATAGAAACTTCCAAAGTTGATGATTCTCTTGAAGATGATCAATGGATTATTGCTATGCAAGATGAATTAAACCAATTCGAGAGAAATCAAGTTTAGGAACTTGTTTCTAGACCAAGAGATAAACATATCATCGGAACAAGATGGGTGTTTAAGAACAAACTTGATGAGAATGGAATAATTGTTCGAAACAAAGCAAGATTGGTGGCTCAAGGGTACAATCAAGGGGAAGGAATTGACTTTGAAGAAACATTCGCTACGGTTGCAAGGTTAGAAGCTATTCGTTTATTACTTGCTTATGCTTGTTCAATGAACTTTCAGCTATTTCAAATGGACGTCAAAAGCGCTTTCTTGAACGGATACATCAATGAAGAAGTCTATGTCAAACAACCCCCGGGTTTTAAAGACTTCAAGCATCCTTCACATGTATATAAATTGAAGAAAGCCCTCTATGGACTAAAACAAGCACCAAGGGCATGGTATGATCGTCTAAGTAATTTCTTATGCGAAAAAGGTTTTGAAAAAGGAAAGGTAGACAAGACTTTATTTATTAAAAAAATAAAGGATAATACCTTACTTGTTCAAGTCTATGTGGACGACATCATCTTCGGTTCAACAAACAAGGAACTATGTGAAGAATTTGCATCAATGATGCAAGGCGAGTTTGAAATGTCTATGATGGGTAAGATGAATTACTTCCTTGGATTGCAAATCAAGCAACTAAAAGACGGAATATTTATCAACCAATCAAAGTATTGCAAAGAGTTGTTAAAGAGATTTGATATGGATGGGTGCAAAGTTATGTCAACACCAATGGGATCCGGAACCTACATCGATCAAGACAAATCGGGAATATCGGTTGATATTACAAAGTATCGAGGTATGATTGGTTCGTTATTATATTTGACGGTAAGCCTTCCTGAGATAATGTTTAGTGTATGTTTATGTGCTCGTTTCCAAGCAAATCCAAGGAGTCACATCTCACGGTGGTAAAAAGAATCATGAAGTATCTCAAGGGAACGACGAACGTTGGCTTATGGTATCCTAAAGGTAGTGTTTGTACTTTAATCGGTTACTATGACGCGAATTATGCAGGCTGTAAAACAGATAGAAAAAGCACGAGTGGAACATGTCATATCCTTGAAAATGCACTAGTTTCGTGGTCATGTAAGAAACAAGCATGCGTTGCTCTTAGTACGGCTGAAGCAGAATACATAGCAGCGAGAAGTTGTTGTGCACAAAATATTTGGCTAAAGCAACAATTAAGCGACTACGGAATTGATCTTGGATGCATTCCTCTCCGGTGCGACAACACAAGTGCTCTCAACATTACAAAGAATCCGGTCATGCACTCAAGGAGCAAACACATCGAAATTCGACATCATTTCCTCCGTGATCACGTGCTTAAAGGAGATGTTGAAGTCACTTTTGTAGATACGCATAATCAACTTGCAGATATCTTCACAAAACCACCCGCGAAAGAACCGTTTTTCAAGATTCGGCGAGAACTCGAAATTCTTGATGAAGGTGATATCTAATATTTCAAAAGTTGATCATTATAGCATCTATGAGTATCAAGTTTATGCTTAAGTTCTAGTTCTTTAATACACTTGTGGTTTTGTATGTATGTCAACTTTCATTATTCTGCTCCTCTTCCTTTTTGCTAATGTCAAAGGGGGAGAAGGATTGGTTTCTCTAATGTTTCTTTATGCAGAAAATTTATACCTCTTGTATTAAGGGGGAGATTAACTTAGGGGGAGAAACAAGTTTAGAGAAACAACTCTCAAAGAAAGCTTTCAAAGATTGGTTGCCATCATAAACAAGGGGGAGATTGTAGAAGTGAGCTTCAAGGGCATAAAATTTTTGATGAAGACAACAAGTTTTCTATGCAACATGTGTATGCAAAAAGCAAGAGACTAAAATGAAATCAAGTTTCAAGATGGTTTTCTAGCATATGTCAAATGGATCAAAGCTTCACATACATACTAATCAAGCTTCAAGTATTGAAGATAGAATATTGAACAACAACTCAAAGGTATACCAAATATCATTTAAAATACTTATACAAGTGTCCAATTATTAATCTCTCGCTTCACATATATCATAAGAATTTTTAAAACACTTTTAGTAGCTCACTCTTTTTTAAAATTAATTTTGGTTTGAAAAACTTTAAGTGTTAACCGATTAACCCCTATGGTTAACCGGTTAACGGTTTCTAAAATTTTTTTTTTTTGCTGAATTACTTACAGTGTTAATCGATTAACCTATATGGTTAATCAGTTGACAATTGTTGTTTTTGAATATTTTCTAACGTTAAAGGAGTGTTAACCGATTAACCTATATGTTTAACCGATTAACCCTGAAGCAGTAAACGAAAAATGACAGCTTTTCATGAAAATATGCATTGTTTTCATTTGTTTTCTGACAGTTTTGCTGCATAAAATTATACCCCTCTGTAGAGGTGTATTATACAGTATAAATACATATCAGTTTTCAAATTTAAATTTACCTTAAAGAAACTTAATCATCAAATTCACTCATTCTCTTCATCTTTCAATATTTCTTAAAGTGTTCACACAAACAAATTTTTGAGAGAAACTTTTGAATAAATTTGACACATTATCACAGTTTCATCTCATACTTTTCAAAGAGCACTTGTATATTTCTTTTGAGTGATATTTGTTTCAAAGAGAAGATCGATCGTCAAGATTGATAGCATTATACTCTCAAGACATCAAATTTATATCAAGATTATCTTTTGTATTACCTTGTTGTCCAGGATTGTTGGAAACAAGTGAGTGTTTGAAGAAGATTGTTCTTCCTACACTTTAGTTACCTATAGATTAGATAGTAGGCTTCACCTTTGGTGTGATTAGGCTATACAATCATTCTAAACTATAGTGAAATATCTTTCGAATCGAAAGGGGAGTGGAGTACTCTCGGAGTGTGAGGGGAACCACTATAAATCTCTTGTGTCACTTTTTCCTTTCCGCAGTTTACATTCAAGTCCTTAACATCTTAACTGAAAAAGAATCAAGAATCAGAAAAAGATTGAAGATCATTTTTTAGAACCTAATTCACCCCCCTCTTAGGCGCATTTATAAGTTACAGTTTTAATTTCCATTTAAATTCTTGCACCCCAATTTAGAATTCCATTAGCCTTAGCTTTACATTGTAACAATAGATAACGGTAGGTTGACATTGGTCTCTATGGGTTCGACAATCTTTTATATTACTTCGATATTTCCGTGCACTTGCGGAACAATCAAGTTGTCATCTTCCAGGTATTCCCCTTGATTTTCTTTTGGTTGCTCATGAGATTGTGATTTTCGATATAATACAATGTTGAAATCATGATGAACTTTGTTCGATTTTTTTGAGAAAATATTGAAGAAGAGAGAACAGGGGTAGGGAAGGAGTAATTAATCGAGAGAGAGAGAGAGAGAGAGAGAGAGAGAGAGAGAGAGAGAGAGAGAGAGAGAGAGAGAGAGAGAGAGAGAGAGAGAGAGAGAGAGAGAGAGAGAGGGAGGGAGAAGAGAGGGTAACGACGGTGAGATGCAATGAGATTGCAAAGAAGGGTGTGAATCCCCTTTTTGAGAAGATGAAGTCTAACCTTGGGTCAGGTAGATACGACCCGTCCTTTTTTTGTTTTTATTTTTTGATATTTAGGAATTGGGCCTAGTAATAAAGTTTTTTTTTTTTGGATTTGATTTTTTTTTCTTGGATCATCTATTCTAATTAATTCATAACTAATTTCTAATTAAAATTTGTAATTTCAATTAAAATCCATGATTAGCTGTTGATTTAGATATAGGATTAATTCTTGTTAAGTTTGTGATTAATTTCTGGATTTATTTCTTAGGATTTTAATAGCTGATATGTCTTGAGAATCCCCCTTGTTGATTTTTTTTACCACTACATGGACACGTTGCCCGATGATTTGTGGTACTTCCATATATTATTGCTTACTCGTATGTTTTATTTATTCACATGATCCCTTAGGATATCTTAATCCAATTTAATCCTTGATTAATTCGAATCAAGATTAGATTTTAAAATTAAGTTTTTGCATGACAGTATTAGGTTAACATTCTCGCTTTAATCCTAACCCCAAAGGAAAGGATCTTCTCCCGTTGACTCCTATGTCAAATTTAGAAAAGCTTTAGGTCCTTCCCGTTTCATTCTAGCCTTAGGATCAAAGTCTCCGTACTCCATGTAGCATTCTGTCGTGGACATTTACTTACCTTCCTTCATCCTAGCCTTAGGATCGGAGTCGCCGCGCTCCATGCAAGCTTCTTGCCATGAACATCCTCTTTTACACCCTTATCCTAGCCTTAGGATTGGAGTCGCAGTGCTCCCTATAAGTTCCTGCGATAGACACTTATTCACTTATCCTTCCCATCATGCTAACCTTAGGATTAGGAGTCGTTGTACTCTATGTAAGTGCCTTGCCATGTACACTTACTTATCTTTCCCTTTCAACTTAATTTAGATTTGGAGTCGCCGCATTCCATGTAAGTGTCTCCCTATGAACAATTACTTCCCCCTGGAACCTTGACCACAGTCAAGAGTTCATCACATTTGTTAAAGGGAACTACGAATGCTTTGATTCCTTTACTCCTTTCCCTTCGGGATACGTAGGCACGAGATGCAACGTCTTGGCGAGCATACTTAAGACTAACACCTTAGGTCTTCTTTCAACCTTTAGCATACAGATAACAGATAACAAATAATACTAATAAAATAAAAGGTTCCTGTAGAGTACTACATATACTTAGGTTGCTAACATTTTCCCTAGGTATAACCAACCCCCGAATCTTAGATTTCCTGCATTGTTTTTACAGTGCAATTAGGGTTTTCTTCGATCTTTACCCTTTCCTTTGGATAAATCAAAGCTCGATTGTGAATTTCAAAGATCTATGATTCAATTTAATTAATAGCTTGACATCTAATTCTCACCGCAACAATAACTCAAGAACCATAGAGAAATATTAATGCATTACACAAGATACATAGTTCTTCACAAGTTTTAAGAAAAACAAAATAACAAAATAAAACAAAACAAACAAAAATGCAAAATGAGATGCAAGACAAGACAACAACACATCTTAATTAACTATGCTCTTCAAACTTTATGAGGTTGACCTCTCCCTCGGAATGATTGATCTTGATTTTCTCCTTGAGCGTCCTGACGTTCACACAGACCAAGGACACTTTAGTTGAGAGTGTTGAAGCTCAATGAGAGGGCATGATGCTGATTTGCTGAAGTTTCAGCCATTTGATTGAACCGACCCAATACCCTTGATGCATAGAGTTTAAAATTTTCATTTTGAACCTGAATTCGTCCCTGCATTGTTTCGTATTGTTGTTCTTGATGAGCTACAAAGTGTTAGTTCTCAAGTTGTATACTTTGGAGCATTTCAAGAACGGCTGAATTGTCTGTTAGAGGATGATTTGGAGAAGGAGGCACATATGAGATGCCTTGCTCAGACCAAGTGTCGCTACTGCGAAAATCGGCGCCGGCTGAACAGAAGAGTCGCCACCGTGCGTTATTTATCCCACATGAGGGAAAGGAAACGCTCAGAGTAAACCTCGCACAACACGGGAAAGGTATGGTCGTCGCAACCAAAACCTGGATTCGGGAGTCGGTTACGCAAGGGGAAGGTATTAGCACCCCTCACGTCCGTCGTACTCGACGGGATCCACGCTTGTTTTCGGGTATGGATTGTTATTCTATCTACTCTACAGGTCAGGGGTTAAAAGAAAAGAAAATGACTCGGCAAAGTATCGCACTTTATGCCTACGTATTCCCGTCTGGAACGAGAAATCAGAGTCAACGTAGTTCGCCTACCTACGGGAAAGGAGGGGAAGGTTGCTCGCTAGGATATCGCATCCTATGCCTACGTACTTTCATACAGCATGAAAGATCAGAGCAAACGTAGTTCGGGCCACGTACGACACAGGTCTGCCTTGATTGCTTTTATTCCTTCTGAAAAAGGTTTTTCTGATTAACAGTCCAAGCGGACAAAAATGACGTTTTGATGAGTTCACATTCTTTTATGGAAGAAGTGTCTTTTATTGTGTTTGAAATCTTATTGTGTTTTTCTGTTTGTTTTGAGAAGAGAAGAGACAGAACTCTAACCTACGGTTGCAAAGGGAATCAAACTAACCTAATGTTATCATGCATGGGTTAAGACCTAGTGTCTATCATGCTCCTCTCCTGCACAGAGAGAAACAGAGATCCTAAGGGAATAGACGGAAACAGAAACAATAACAGATATATACAGTAAAGCGGTAAAATGCATGGATGCAACAATACAAGTGAGGCAAGGGAGTCCCACTCAACCTCGAACCTAGAAAACAATAGGCAAAAGTGAACAGGATTCACTTTCAACCCAACAGGTTAAACAACAAACAATACAGTCAAGAAAACCAATCAATACATCAGAAATTAAACAGCTCAAATAAACAGCCACAACATCTCTGCATCACATCTGACTTCAAGTCCTCATCAATCAGCCATAAGCTTCAGCAAGCATCAATCTCCATCTCCACAGCCTTCCAAGCAAGGGCTTTGATTATCAGTCTTCTATCTGCAATGGCTTTTCTTCCAGTCTCAATCTCCAAGCTGAGGAATCAATCACAGGAGTGAACTGGGTGTGAAGCAATTTGCTGACCACCAAGGGTGGCAAACATACTGCTATCAACACATAGGATATTTTCTCTCAAGAGTTCTATCTCTTAGACACTATCACTAAGCCTTCCAAAGGAAGGGGGTGAATGTCTTAGAGAGACTCTGCATCACAGAGAGGAATGGAGGCAGACAAGGCCTTCCATGTTTGGGAAACAAGCTTTCTACTCTAGGGCTCTGACTAGCTCCTAAACCCTACACTCCTCAACAGCTGCCAGCACAGAATCTTCTCATCAACTCTGGAAGTTGGTCTTCAATCTCTGATCTTCAATGGACTCATCATCACAAGTCTTCAGCTCTCCCAATCCCCAAGCAAACCCAATACCCACACAGACAAATCATAATCCCCAGAGAGGGCACACCACACCAGTCAAGCAAATATAGCCAGTATACTAATAGCAGTAGGGGAATCCTAATATTTTCTAAGGGATCTAATAACTACCCATAGTCCCTATAGTCCCATACCCCAAAAATTCAATCTCTAACTCCTAAGGGAAATGAACCAATTCACCTATGTTATCACCTAAACCCTAATTTTGATCATGTTATTCACACCTAAACAAATCACCTAAAAATAAGTCCTAAAAATATGAACTAAATTTTATATACAAGCTAACATTATCTACTAATCAACCTAAAAAGAATGGATTAAAAATAGTAAAGCATTTAATCAAACCAAAATTAACAAATTCATGTATCAAACTAAATGTTATTTACACCTATTTAAAAGAAAAATATGCCAAAAATTTAAAAACAAAATGAAAGATTAATTTTTTTGTGGGATAATTTTCTTGACAAAATTATGAACAACATAAAAAAAGAACCAATTAAAATCATGCGTTTTCCATTTTTTTAGGATTTTCCAAAGAATTAAAATTTATGAAAGAAAATAAGTGAAATTAATTGAATGAGGGGTGCCATGAGTAATGAAAAGCAGTTAAAAAACAAATTGGGCCCAGACTGGGGGTGCGCATAGCAAGCGCGTCTGGGCCCAACACATACTCAGAAAAAATGAAAAAAAGACAAAACACTAAGCGGTGCAAATAGCGAGAATTATAGTTCATTTTAGGTTTGGGCCTGATTGGGGGGTGTCATTAGCATGAGAGTTCAAAGCCCAGTCTGATTATGTTTAATGAAACGGTGCGTTGCACCTCTTTGAATTTCCCTCCGCTTTCGTTTTAAACCACAGCCACACGATCAAGAGATGAGTCCAAGTCAATAGCTAGATCCAACGACCCAAAGGTCGTCTTCAACCTCCAGCAAACCCTAAGGTCTGAAAACCCTAACCATGCACGCATCTTCAAGTTCTCTGTTCTCCCTCCATGCACCATGAAATCACACGATTCCAAAAGCAAAATTGCTCTAATTTCTTCCCTCTACGCGACCATAACAATATCTCCTTCTAAAACTCACTCCACAATAGAACCCGATGAGCATAACAGTCTGAATCCACCATGATCACCTGATATCACTTCTTCCAATTCTCTCTATTTCTTGCCCTAAACTAACCCACATCTTATGCTGATCATTATGAGCTAATTATCCAAGATTATCTTGCAATATTCTGTGAGTTACAAGCTCCAACAGTTTGTGCACACCATGGTCAATCTTCATGAAACCTCTCCAAACTCACCAAAATCAGTCATCTAACATATCATAACATTTCTATGCTAACAAATCCCTATGATCCTTACTAAATCATGTAATTCGAAGGAAAAACCTACCTGGTGTAAAATGAAGAAAACAGCTATGGAACTCCTTGATCCAATGCTTGCAGTGATTTGAAACTGATCCACACACTCAAACCTTGATTCTGTATGCAAATATTCTGACTCAAACTTCTTGGATCTTGTGATTGAAGAATTCTTGCTTCTTGGATGATTCACTTGTATGGCACGAGTTCTCCTCAAATTAACCAAATGCTTGTGTGTAATGTGATCTATGAATGATGGTGATGAAGATCAGATCAAGAACAATGGAGATTGATAGAGATTTGAGAGAGTTTGAATTGATTTTGCAAAATGGAAGAAAGGTGTGAAACTTGGTGTTATGAGCAAAGTGATTCACCAACCATGGCATGGAGTTACTCAATGCAATATATAGATGAGATTAGAAACTCCTAGAACCTTGGAGAAACTTCCCATGCACACTTTCCCTTGGATTTGGATTATGTAACTTTCATTGTAAGTAACCATGCATAACTTTCAATTCTTGAACCAATCTCAAAATTCTACTTTTGCCAATGTTCTCCAAATGATTTTTCCAATCAAAATGACCTATAATTTCATCCCATTTGGCCAAAGTATGAAAAATCTCATTTTTTAGGTCATTTTTTATTCATTAAATCCACCAATTTTGAAACCTTGTGCTATGAATCTTTCCAATCTTTCATGGTCACTTTTCTAGACTCAAAATGTCATTTGGAACAAGTTTGATGTTGTGAAGTTTTCCATTTGAAGCTTCCTTGTATGAGTTTTGGGCATAGGCTTGAAATGACCTGTAATTCTCAGATGACCAAAATACCCTTTGCTTGCCAAGACCATAAGTAGAGTTCCACCACTCAAATTAAAGGTCTTGAGATCCTCTACAAGTTTCATGTTGGCCAAGGATCCATTTGAAGTTTGCATTTTGACTTATCTTGCTTGGAAATTTGACCTAAACTAGGGGATTTTACACAAAAACCCTAATTTAGAAACTTCTCTTCTCCTTGATTTCTCTTGATTTCTTCTTGACATATCACCATATATTTCTCTACATGTCAAATGATGAACCCCACATCTCTCCAATAGCCCTTAATGCCCTTCAATCAGTCAATTGACCTAGAGTTGACCTAGAGTTGACCCAGATGAAACCCTAGTTGACTGCCTTCACCTGCACCTCTTGTGATCATATCAATGACTTGTCTCCTTCTCCAAATGACTTTCTAAGTCTCCCATGATGTCTACATACTCTCCATGCTCAATCCACAGCTCACCATTTCTTTGATGGTCTTCAGATACCCTCAGATAGGAGATGGATGCACCTGCTTGATCCCTTGACTTTCCAGCTTTCAAATTCTTGCTGATGACTTGAAGGAGATTGGATTAGAATAATAACCTCTTGATAGACTCATAGAGATGAGAATAATGATTGGTCCCTGTTGGATGATTTGCTATGCTATGCTATGCAGATGATTAGACTATGTACATGACTCTATATGCAAATGCTAATGTAATTGAAACATAAACCAATTGGAAAAGGTTGAGCAAATTTTAGGGTGCAACAGCTGCCCCTATTCAAGCGACTTGGACCCGATTGGGTGAAGAGCGAACGGCCTTCAAACATTCGAGGTACGAGACGGTTGAATACTAAAAACCCGGAAATTTGCCAACCGCAGAAATAAACTGCGCCACTGCTTGGGGATTATTTCATCAGCCTGAAAAGCTTCTATCATTGCAAGAATAAAAATTTGTCCACGTTAGGCCGCCTGTGTCGTCAACACGAAGGAATCTTAACTAAAATTCGTCCACGTTAGGACTCCACATGCCGTCGACCCGGAAAACTTCAACAACTCCGCTGGGGATGGCTCGTCTGCCTTCTCGTCAGAAATAAATCGTCCACGTTAGGAATAATACCGTCCACGTAAGGAATAACACCGTCCACGTAAGGAATCATCTCTTCTGCATCTGTCCACGTCAGGACCGAACTCTTCCACGTCAGGAATAAACTTCGTCCAGATCTGTCCACGTCAGGACTAAACTCTTCCACGTGAGGAATAAACTCTTTTGTACCTGTCCACGTCAGGACTAAATTCTTCCACGTCCGGAATAAAATCTTTCCACGTTAGGAATACCTCTTCTTTTCCACGTAAGGAATCACCTCTTTCCACGTAAGGAAACCAACTTCTCTTCTAAATCTGTCCATGTCAGGACTAAACTTTCCACGTAAGGAATGCATCGTTCTTCCATGTAAGGAATCAATCTTTCCACGTCAGGAATGCTATCTTTCCACGCAAGGAATCACATTTTGATTCGTCCATGTAAGGACTCCAACTTGTTCCACGTAAGGAATCACATCTTTCCACGTAAGGAAACCACAATCTTTCCACGTAAGGAAACCACTCTTTCTGATTTGTCCACGTAAGGACTCCCATCTTTCCACGTAAGGAATCCGTCTTCTTTCCACGTAAGGAAACCAATCTTCTTCCACGTAAGGAATAAAATTCTTGATCTGTCCACGTAAGGACTCCAAGCTTTCCACGTAAGGAATACAATCTTTCCACGTAAGGAACTAACTCTCTTCTTGCTTTGTCCACGTCAGGACTCCAGTTTTTTCCACGTAAGGAAACCGTATCGTCTTGATTTGTCCACGTCAGGACTCACCTCTTGACTCGCTGAGGATAAAAACTTGTCCATGTCAGGACTTGCGTATCTTCGACTTGCTGGGGAAATCAAATTCGTCCACGTCAGGACACCCACGCTTCGCCAACAGCGCGAAGAAGGATACATTTGTCCACGTCAGGACTCTCGTATCTTGTCATCACAAAGGACTATAAACTTTGCCCACGTCAGGACACACCTTTCACCATTACGAACAGAGATATCTGCTGAAAATAAATTGTCCACGTCAGGACACCAACACGAAGAGTAATCAACTTTGTCCACGTCAGGACTTCACATTCCATCAATACCGAGAAATCAAATTTGTCCACGTTAGGACTAGTACACCCCACTAATGCGGGGAAATACATCTGTCCACGTTAGGACCCCCACTTTCCTAGCACGAAGAAAACCTGTTAATAAAATTGTCCACGTCAGGACTCATTCTTCCATTGGTCTCAACCCACAAACTTCTTCACACTGACGTGGCAGCGACTTTGAAGCGGACTCTACTGGGGATATTTGGAAACCAAACTACTGTATGCCTGTTCTGATAACCGTCGGCAGCCTCTGAAATTCAGATTCCTGAAACCCTTCGCTGACAAATAACTCTGCTTGGGAATGAGGAGAAATTTTGCCTACTCACTATGGCGGGAAAACAAGGGAAATTCACAAATAATTCTGTTCGGAGAATAAGAGAACTTCATCATGATAACTCTGTGGGGAATAGTGCCAAAGCTGACACTTTCGCTGAACGTCTCACGTCGAGATCTTGAATGTCTAGGTAATTCATTTGAGCAAGAGCTCTCTCTACCTGCAAGAGAAATAAAACTTGAAATAAACGGTTAGCCGACCTGGTTCATGCTTCAACATGCACATGTTTGACAATGACGCAATGCTCCATTCGACATGGAGATGCTACACGTTTTTATTTGGTGGATACAAGTATGACACTATATGTCGATGCAAATGCAGACTCGAGCATGCTGGGATACAGAAAACCGCTTCAGCAAAATAAATGCTGCAGACAATGCCGATTCCGCTGGGGATAGCCAGGTGCTACAAAATTATTCCAGCACAATAAATGCTGGAAGGGTGAAGTTGACTCAGCTGGGAGATTGGGAACTTAAACCAAACACCTCATTGAAGCAACACCCTGCTGGGGAATATAACTCGGCTGGGGAGTAGCGGATAAGCCTGATATGATTGGAATTCTGCTGGAGAGTGATCAGGTATCACACGGTATTCTGACAAAATAAATGCCAATGCGCACACCGACTCTGCCGGGGAGAGTCTTAATCTTCGATTTCCACTGGGAGGAATGAAAATACTTGCTGAGAAGAGAACTCCGCTGGGGATGGGATGATTCTCTTGGGGAAAATCAACTGACTCCGTCGGGGGAGAGTAAATGACCCTACGGGGAAAGGGTAAGCTGCCTGAATACAGCTCCCCAATTGGAAATACTAATCTTCTGAGGCTAAACCACTCTGCTTGAGATGCACTGTCTGAATGCAGCCTTCAATCTTGGAATCGCCAAACTCTGCTAAGGATAAACGACTTTGTTGGAGCATGCCTTTGGATAAGCTACGACTAGCTGGATAAATTGATCCTTCTTCAGGGAGGCACATTGCTATCTTGGGAACGCGACCTGCGTGGGGGTCGAATCTTTCGTTACTGCAATCTTTTGATCGTCCTCTTCATACGGCTATGAACCCTGCAACAACACAAACAAGACAAGACAAGTCTATGCAACCAATTTATTCAGGTTAGCGTTAGTGACATTATTTCCAGTTAATTCAAAGTTTTAGCAATTATTGGCAAAGGGCCAGCGGCGTTATGCACATGCTAGTTTCATCAAACCTAGGCGTTTTATCATGCACAAAACAGTAAAGAACCAGCATCAATTACTGAATAACATATTTTATTGATTGGGCCCCTGAATGGGAGGAGTTTTTGTACACGGGATGTAACTCCTGAAAAGAGGAAGCTACGCACAACAAATATACAAGTATGCACAAGAAGCATAAATATATTGACAAATTAAAGTTGTACACATGTCGGCAACGGGATGCAGATGAACACCACGAACTGATCCTCCTATGACTCGCCCGACTCTAATGCTTTCCCGGTATTCAGACTCTCGAAGAGATTGTATCTGATAATCGACCCCTCAAGTATATTCTTCCGCACCAATGCTCAAATGCAGTATCAAATTCGGACCGCAGTCATTTGCTTTTTCAATCCCTAACTTTTGCGTGAACCGCCCTTTACGGGTTTTCAGCTCACCGGGATACCCCTTTTTGCCGAAGCCGCCCAGTGTAGGTTTTCAACTTCGCGGGTGTACATTTTTTCCAATTTTATTCCTAACTTTTGCCCGAACCTTTCATTCTGTTTTTGGTTCGCCAGGATGGCCCATTTTTGCCTGGACTCTCTTTTTTTCTGTCCAGCGGGTCAATTTTAAGCAAAGTATTTTTTAACTGCGTCCGAATTCACAGGCGACGTAAAGTTTTCTCCGTCCATGGTGGACAACAACAACGTTCCTCCTGAAAAGACTTTTCTAACAACGTATGGCCCTTCGTAGTTGGGGGTCCACTTGCCCCTGTGATCTGCCTGCGGCGGGAGAATCCTTTTCAGCACAAGGTCGCCCGTCTGAAAGCTCCGAGGATGTATCTTCTTATCATATGCTTTCTTCATTCGGCTCTGGTACAAACGACCGTATGCTAGAGAAGCTAGCCTCTTTTCATCCATTAAACTCAGCTGGTTCAACCTGTTCTTCACCCATTCTGCCTCATCTAGTTGTACGTCCCGCAACACTCTCAAAGAAGGGATCTCAACTTCCAGTGGTAGCACTGCTTCCATTCCGTATACCAACGCGAACGGGGTTGCCCCGGTTGATGTGCGTACTGTCGTACGATAACCGTGCAAAGCAAAAGGTAGCATCTCATGCCAATCCTTATAGGTTACCACCATCTTTTGAACGATCTTCTTTATATTCTTGTTGGCCGCTTCAACAACGCCATTCATCTTGGGTCGGTAAGGGGAGGAGTTGTGATGTTCGATCTTGAAATTCTGACAGAGCTCCTTCATCATTTTGTTGTTCAGGTTTGAACCGTTGTCAGTAATTATCTGCTCGGGGATTCCATATCGGCAAATGATATCTCTCTTGATGAATCTGGCCACCACCTGCTTAGTTACATTTGCGTAAGACGCCGCTTCCACCCATTTGGTAAAATAATCGATTGCTACCAGAATGAACCGGTGCCCGTTAGAAGCTGTCGGCTCGATCTTTCCAATCATATCGATTCCCCACATCGAGAATGGCCATGGCGATGACATCACATTCAGAGGACTCGGAGGCACATGGATCTTATCAGCATAGATTTGGCACTTGTGGCACTTTCTTGCAAACTTGAAACAATCAGTTTCCATAGTCAGCCAAAAATAACCTGCCCGCAGCAGCTTTCTCGTCATAGCATGCCCACCAGCATGCGTACCAAAGGTACCTTCATGTATTTCCTCCATGAGCATCTTTGCCTCTTTTTCATCCACACAACGCAGCAACACCAAATCGTGATTTCTTCTGTATAAGACACCATCCGGATTCAAATAGAAATTGCCCGCTAATCTCCTGAGAGTCTTCTGATCTTGACTGGATGCCCCAGCCGGATACTCTTTATTCTTCAGGAAATTAAGGATATCAAAATACCACGGTTTGTCGTCAAACGCTTCGTCAATAGCAAACACGAAGGCAGGTCTGTCAAGTCGAGAGATAATGATTCTGGGAGCCTCGTTCCAGAAATTGACTTTGTACATGGAAGACAAAGTGGCAAGAGCGTCAGCCATCTGATTCTCTGCCCGCGGTACATGATGCAATTCAACCTTGTCAAAGAAAGGCAACAATCTCCTTGCATAATTCATGTAATGTATCAAGTTGGGATGACGTGTCTCCCATTCCCCTTTGATTTGATTCACTACCAGAGCTGAGTCTCCGTATACGTCTAGATTTTTGATTCGCAAATCAATGGCTTTTTCAAGCCCCATAATACAAGCTTCGTATTCGGCTTCATTAGTGGTAACTGCAAAGGTCAATCGAGCAGTAAACGGGATGTGCGACCCGTGTGGAGTAGTGATGATTGCCCCTATTCCGCTACCGTAAGCGTTCACAGCTCCGTCAAATATCATCTTCCATTTGGAACCCAATTCTGGTCCTTCGTCTGGCAACGACTCTTCACAATCTTTCATCTTTAGGTACATGATATCCTTGTCAGGAAAATCAAACCTCATCGATTGGTAATCTTCAATAGGCTGCTCTGCCAAGTACTCAGACAGTACACTCCCCTTTATAGCCTTTTGTGAGACATACTGGATGTCATATTCATTCAAGACCATCTGCCAACGGGCAATTCTCCCTGATAACGCCTGCTTTTCGAATACATATTTGATAGGATCCATCTTCGAGATGAGCATGGTTGTATGATTCAGCATATATTGCCTTAAACGCTTGGCGGCCCAGGCTAGCGCGCAACAAGTCTTTTCCAGCATTGAGTATCGAGATTCACAATCTGTAAATTTCTTACTCAAGTAGTAGATCGCATGCTCTTTTCTTCCTGTCTCGTCGTGTTGACCGAGAACACAACCCATGCTTCCCTCAAGGACTGTCAAATACATAATCAAGGGTCTCCCTGCCACTGGAGGTATCAAAATAGGAGGCTCCTGCAAATACTGCTTTATTTTATCGAACGCCTTTTGACAATTTTCGTTCCACGTTACAGCTTGATGTTTCTTCAACAGCTTGAACAATGGTTCACACGTAGCAGTTAGGTGAGATATGAACCGAGCGATGTAGTTCAACCTCCCTAAAAACCCGCGCACCTCTTTCTCTGTTTTAGGCGTTGGCATCTCTTGAATTGATTTTATTTTTGCAGGGTCGACCTCTATTCCTTTTTCACTTACGATAAACCCCAGCAGTTTACCCGATCTCACCCCGAAGGTGCATTTGTTAGGGTTCAGTCTCAGCCTGAACTTCCTAAGCCTTTTGAATAACTTCAGCAGATTCACCAGATGCTCTTCCTCTGTCTGGGATTTGGCAATCATATCGTCAACATAAACTTCGATCTCTTTATGCATCATATCATGAAAAAGAGTCGTCATTGCACGCTGATACGTTGCCCCGGCATTCTTCAAACCAAAGGGAATCACTTTGTAACAAAATGTTCCCCAAGGCGTTATGAATGTAGTCTTCTCCATGTCCTCTGGCGCCATTTTGATCTGGTTATAGCCTGAAAAGCCATCCATGAAGGAGAATACGGAGTACTGAGCAGTGTTGTCAACTAGCACGTCGATATGAGGAAGCGGAAAATCATCTTTCGGGCTCGCTTTATTTAAGTCTCGATAGTCCACGCACATCCGCACCTTACCATCTTTCTTTGGTACAGGTACTATGTTAGCGACCCACGCTGGATATTTTGTCACAGCCAGGAAACCAGCATCCCACTGTTTTTGAACTTCTTCTTTGATCTTCACTGCCATATCGGGTCTAGTTCTGCGAAGCTTTTGTTTGACCGGCGGGCATTCTTCTTTCAACGGCAGACGATGCACAACCATATCTGTATCGAGACCTGGCATGTCTTCATACGACCAAGCGAACACATCACTATACTCTCGGAGCATTTCAACCAGTCTTCGCTTGATATCGCTATGCAGCGCAGCCCCTATGCGAATATTCTTCTCAACCCCTTCCGACCCCAAGTTAATAATTTCGATGATCTCTTCATGAGGCAGAATGACTCTTTCCTCTTGCTTCACCAACCAAGACAGCTCTTCAGGAACGTCACTATCTTCGACAACCTCTTCTTTGGCCTGAAATACCGGGTGCTCGAAGTCGGGACGAGTCATAGGTGTTTCAAGGATGTCATCTGAAAATGTTATCCTGCAAAAGGAACGGTTTAATGCTTCAAAATGCGTATAAAGCGAATAACCACGTTGCCATTTTATTGAAAAATACAAAACAAGAAAAACAGAGATCGCAATATTTGCACATGAAAAAACGCCTTTTATTTAACGATAAACACGCAATGTTCATAACAGCACAGCCCTAAGCAGATCATGATGCCCCGGGCAAGACATCAGATTGTTCAACAATTAATAAAACAAAGCATTACTGTTTAAGAGTCACAGGAACAAGCTCCTGAATAGACCAGTTGCACAAGCCCTGTCCTGGCGTGCTCGACTGAATCCAAGCGTCCATATCGCAATCGCTGTCTCCTTCGTCAGACTCTGAAGCAGCGTTGATGGTTTCATGACATACTCCACTGGCAGAGATGGTTATTGGCCCTCTGAAACGGGGTGCCCCCACAGCAGGTGTTGATGACGACGGTTGATATCCCAACCCAAACCGGTCCATCTTCACAGGAATATCCAGCACTTTGCCCCAGCCCTTCGTTTCACCAGCCTCTACCAGAGCTTGAGCTTCTTTATATGACGAGACGTCTATCTCCGACACTTTGCTCGGCCCGGGACCTTTGTCCTTGATGCGCAACCCTTCAAATGCCTGGCAGGGTGTTTCGTGAATCTCTCCATCGACCTCCACATATTTAAATGACGACAGATGGCTGACCAGGATGTCTTCTTCTCCGCATACAGTAACCACGCTGTCTCCTACCATATATTTCAATTTTTGATGCAGGGTAGACGTGACTGCCCCAGCCCCATGGATCCAGGGTCTTCCTAGCAGGCAGCTATATGCAGGCTGGATGTCCATGATATAAAATTCAGTCGCGAAAACCTCCGGCCTCACCTGTAGAGGCAATGTTATCGATCCAAAAACTGTTCTCCGTGTGCCATCGAATGCCCTGACTACCAAGTCACTGGGCGTGCACAGGATTCCTCTGACATCTAGCTTCATCATCGCTTTCCTGGGGAGAACGTTCAAAGACGATCCGGTATCGACCAATACATGCGACATGACTGATCCTCTACATTCCACAGAGACGTGCAGCGCCATATTATGATCTCTCCCCTTCGGGGTCAAATCGAAGTCGGTAAATCCCAAGCTGTGGCCTGCATTCACGTGTGCTAGCACTCCCTCCAGCTGATTTACGGAAACATCTTGGGGTACGAAGGAAGTATCCAGGACTTTCAACAGTGCATTTCTGTGAGCTTCAGAACACAAGAGCAACGACAGTATAGATATCTTGGACGACGTCTGTTGCAGATGCTCCACAATCTTATAATCACTTTTACGGATCAAGCGCATGAATTCTTCCACGTCTTTCGATGCCGATGCTTTTTCGCTTGCCTGCACTGGGACATTCTCAACCATCTTTCCTTTCCCCTTCGCTAGTCTCTCGGCTTCTACCTCAGGCGAAATGAAGATCCTTCCACTCCTTGTCATACCTCTGGTACCAACAACATTGTCTACGGTCTCGGCTGGCTGCTTATTAACATCAATCTTTATTCCGTCACAATACACTTCCAACCCATATGACCATGGGACTGCCTTTGTGCTCTCGTACGGGATTGGTCCGGCCTTAGTGATAGTGATTGTCTTTCGAGGAATCGTTACAGTGGCCACATCACTCTGATTGTCTGTTACTGCCCCTGCAGGTTCTTCAACTGCTGCTCGGTCAAACTGCAATGTGCCTCCATCAATTAAAGCCTGAATACCCTTCTTTAAATCCTCACACCCCCCAGCTAGGGTCCAGCACTCTAAACAGTACTCGTCACAACCTGGATAGACACCCCCCTGCAATAATCTGCTTTTTATCTCGCTCAGCGGCGTCTTTAAATCGTCGACATTCATAATCAAATTCAAACCCTCCTCAGTCAGAATGGCGTTTGCCCCATGATTAGGCATGGGCTTCTGCACTATATTCGGACCCGCCGTTCCAAAATTGATAGCCTTACTGTCTAGTAGATCCTGCACAACATGCTTAAAGGCATGGCAACCCTCGACATCGTGGCCCGGAGCCCCAGAGTGGAACTCACAGTGCCTGCTTGCATCATAGCCATACGGAGGAGTTCCCGTTATTGGTGCCAGAGTTCTCTTCTCTACCAAGTTCAACCCTAACAACGTCTGTAGAAAATCTGCGTATGTTGACGGAGGCTTCTCAAACACTCTCCTTGGCTTACCTCCCTGGAATCTTCGCTGAGCGGGTTGTGCCCCCTGCTGCGGCTGCTGCTGCTGTTGTTGTTGCATTGGCTGTTGCTGAAACGGAATAGTAACACTCGCCACCTGCTGCGGATGATTATACTGGTTCCGACCTCTGCCTCGACCTCTGCCTCGGCCTCCAAACACTGCGCTTGCATCGCCCTGACGGTGCCCACCAAAAGCCTTCCTGTTACTTCCAGATGCAGTAGATTCCTCCGCTTGGAATCTTCCCTGTTTAATGTTGCTTTCAATCTTTTCTCCCATTAGAATTAAGTCTGAGAAACTAGCCAAAGATGTGTGAAACAACTTGTCATAAAACATGCCTGTGAATGTTCCAATGAACATGTCATTCATTTCCTTGTCTTCTAGAGTAGGACGGACCCTGGCAGCCATGTCGCGCCATCTTTGCGAATACTCTTTAAAGCTCTCACCCTTCTTCTGAGACAGCCCTTGCAGTTGGACCCGATTGGGTGCCAGGTCGCTGTTATAATTATAGTGAGCTACAAAGGCCTCTGCCAGCTGCTTCCATGTCTTTATATGCGTTGGTTCCAATCCCATATACCACTCTAGGGAAGGACCCGACAAACTATCCTGAAAGAAATGCATTAGCATTCTCTCATCAGTTGAATACGCAGACATCTTCCTGTAATAAGCCCGCACGTGCACTTTCGGACAGGTGTCCCCTTTATACTTATCAAATGTAGGAGCTTTGAATTTGATTGGCACCCTCAAGCCAGGTACCAGACCCATTGTTGACATGTCTAAGCCCACAACACTTTGGTTCAGGACCCCCCTCATCTGCTCTTCTAGCATTCTGATCTTCTGGGAGTCATCCATCGGTCCCTCGAAACCTCCACCGGAGAAGGCATCCTCCTGCTGATCCTCTTGCCACACACCATTCCCAGCTCCATACCCATCATATCCGTTATTACGGCCAGCTCTGATCTGATTCATTATCTGGCCTCGCCCTCTGTTACCGTATCCCGGAACAACTCCAGCAGGTCCAACAGTCATTAACCCAGCGCCGTTTCCATTTCCGAAACCTCCGTAACCCTGATTGGTCACACCATATCCGTCCTGCCCAAAGCCTGGAGCATTGAAACCATATTTCCCGGCATTATCGAAACCCTGATCATTGAACCCGAATCCAGCATTACCAAAACCGTTGCCTCCCATATTATCACCCAAGTTGACATCACCAAGCCCAACGTTATGGACAGCAGTCTCGTTCCCCACTCCGACGTTACCGTTCCCAGCAGCGGCAGCGTTGTTGACATTAACAGCAGGTATATTGACTACAGGAGGAGCCACTGGCGTGGGAGTGCCATCCCCATGAACAGTGTCGACTCGCACAGACTGATGATCCTCATTCCCATGACCAGCATTTCTGACCAACAGAGGCTGCACCATGGCTTGCAAATTCTCCTGGCCTTTTGCAATAGTCTGCATGAAGAGCGCTAGCTTCTCGCGCATATCTTGCATCTCGTTCTGCATTTGATCCATGATTCTTCGACAGTTGGTGCGAGTGGAGTATCTGTGCGGGCGCTGATCTGCAATCCTGAAAATACCTGGTACAGAGCAGGAAATAAGATACCATCCAATGATTACCTGTAATGCAATATGAATATGAATGCAATGCAGTGTGTGTCTGTGCATTAGGGAAATTCATTCCCCGATTCTAGTGCGAAGGTGCCAGTGCAGTGACAGAGCTAGACATACAAAGATCGGAGCTGAATCATAGAAAGCCTCATATATTGCAGAGAAAACCAATAAGCCAAGAATATAATATCACTGAGTACAATGAGAAGGCATGACCTCAACCAACAATCCTGGTGATGGTCAGCACTATGCAAATAAAGCATACAAGTTAATACATGACATGATCAAGTACTCCCATAAGCCCGGTACTCTTCTATTAGCTTCTTGGTCTCTGGGTGACCTGGTCGGGTAAGCAGACCCTCGACAAGCTGGTTTCTTCTCTTGAGAACACGTCGCACGTCTCCAACAGTTTCTTCCCATGCCCCTTCTCTGAAGCGATCCTCTAGCTTACGCTTCTGAGACACAGCTTCATCCCTGCCTTTGATGGCCTTGTTCAATGCATTCTGGAGACTATACTGGGTCATAACTTCTTCTTCGTACTTCTTGATGATAGCTTTCAACTGCTCTTCGAGGTCGGAAATTTGTTGCTTCAACTTATCTTCCCTCTTTTTATTGTTGGTGAGCGTAGCATTCCAAGTCTTATTGCAAGAAGAGATTTCTCGGTGAGCGGCGTCAAGTGCTTTCTTTTTGGATTCCAGCATGTCATGGGAGCTTCTGAACTCTTTCCCCAGACGTTCACGCTTCTTCTTCTCCTCAGTCAACTCAGCCCCTAGTCTGTTTACTAGCTCGATCTGCTGTTGGAAAGCATGCACGGCCTTGTTTTTCTCACTGCGTATCTGAGCTAGCTCTTGTTCTAACCCTTCATTGATCTTCATTAAGGCCTCTTTTTCTTTCACAACTTGATCGTAGGCTTCCCTAGAAACAGTAGTTGGCTCTTCTACCGGAATAGGAACAGGGACAGGTGCAGCTGGAAATGGCATCAATAACTGGCTTGCTCTCTCCTGAATCCAAACTCTGTAGGGTGCATAAGCCTGACAATCATTCTTCCCTAACAGTGGCTTCCCTCTTCTGTTAATACGCGTCCAGGCATGCTGAAGCTTCGCTAGCAACTCCCCCTTCAAATCACCGGTGAAGTACAGAGATTCCTGTACTTCTTCCTCCTTTGGTGGGTTCTTCAGCGCATATCCGAACTGGCGGACAAACAGAGAAGGGTTGTAATTGATACACCCTTTTCTTCCTATCAACGGAACATTAGGATACCCAGAACAACTGAAGATAAGCTCAGACCCCAGCAAGTCTCGATCAAACCACTTTATGTCTTCAGAAGATAGCCTCATCAGGCGCTCTGACCAGCTAGCGGAAGTTGCACTCTCCACAAAAGGTCCCTTCGGGGGAAGATGACTCTTAAACCACATGCTCAATAGGGGCGCACAGCAGTAAACAACCTTTCCCCTTCTGTTTTCATTCTTGTAGTGCAATGAGTGGTAGAAGTCTCCGATCAACGTGGGCACTGGGTTGCCAGCAGCAAACAAATGGAAAGCGTCCAAGTCCACGAAATTAGGCAAGTTAGGAAACAACACAATTCCATAAATGCATAGAGCCAAAATAGCATTGAAAACCACCCAACATCCGCTCTTGGCATACTCCTGAGCCTTGCCAACTAGGAAATCAAGAGAGAAGCCTGGAACCCCAAGCCCAGAAGTCACTAACAGTTCTGCGGCGTTCATATGCAAGGCTTTAGCTAAGTCCTCCAACTTGGGCTCAGCAGCAGAGTGAATAAAGGGAACCTTGTTCTGCACTGGTAGCTCGGTAAACTCCACATACTCTTCAATGGTGGGCCCCAGAATAAAGTCAGCAAACGTGAAACATCTCAATGCGGGGTCATAGAACTGCATCAAGGTGTACAGCCCATTCATCTCATCAGCGGTGGGCTTGCAGACTAATCTCAGTAATCTCCCATGACTCATTCTGAAACTTCTCCTAACCTCCTCATCAGCAAGAGATATCAGACCAAGCAAAGGAGTAATATCAGGTGTAGGCAGCTTATACGCAACGGTCTTCCTCAAACCAGCCATGATCAATACTCAGAAGTCCAGACACTAGAACCAGGGGATATGCAAATGCACCTGCAGCACAGACACACGTTAATGGAATGCAATGATAATGAGTATGCAAACAATGCAATGCAAGGAACGTGCAACAGGGACCAAATGCCATAGCTGGATAGCCTGAACCATATCAAGAAGTCTCAGATAGACCCTTCAGAAGTCCTCAAACCCTGGTCTCAGATAGACCTAAAACAAAGCTCCAACACTGGTCTCTGACAGACCTCATAACAACTCTGACTGGTCTCTGGCAGACCTCATATCTCCAACTGGTCTCTGACAGACCTCCGAACTCTCCAACTAGTCTCTGACAGACCTCATAACTCTCCATAAATATCCAGGATCTCAGATCAAGAAACAAACCGGTAGTCTGAAGGTCTAGTTACCTGCATAACCCCAAACCCTCTCACAGGTGGATGTCCTAGTAACTGACAAAAGTATGGCATCCTATGCGGTCGTTGGCGTCACAGACTTTCAGGGTTGATGATACGATTCCCAGAAGGAGTGGCATCATCAATCCCTGAAGAGGCCTCACTTAGCCAACTTCCAAGTGATCGGTTCCCGGAGTCGACAATTCAGCTGACCAACAACCCCTTCGACCCAAAGGGTAGAAAAAGAAGCCAACCAGAAGAACCTCGTCCGAGTGTAGATTTCATGAGACACTAATGCAAGCAAAGCCGGCACGCGCCCACTACTTTCTACTCTAATTCTAGGTGCACTCAAGCCCAGGTCCGGCTTATCTCTCAACCATAGACCCACCCATCACACCACAATACAACAATAATAATCAATATATATAATGCTGAAAATAAAGGTCAGAAATATAAATCCATACAAAATCCTCGACGGGAAAACAAGCGCTAGGATTGACTCTCTTAAGGGACGTTGGATCCCAAATGCATAAGAACTATCGCAGTCCTTAGAAGCCAGGGGACGTTGGATCCCCAGCAGAGTCGCCAGCTGTCGCTACTGCAAAAATCGACGCCGGCTGAACAGAAGAGTCACCACCGTGCGTTATTTATCCCACAGGAGGGAAAGGAAACGCTCAGAGTAAACCTCGCACAACACGGGAAAGGTATGGTCGTCGCAACCAAAACCTGGATTCGGGAGTCGGTTACACAAGGGGAAGGTATTAGCACCCCTCACGTCCGTCGTACTCGACGGGATCCACGCTTGTTTTCGGGTATGGATTGTTATTCTATCTACTCTACAGGTCAGGGGTTAAAAGAAAAGAAAATGACTCGGCAAAGTATCGCACTTTATGCCTACGTATTCCCGTCTGGAACGAGAAATCAGAGTCAACGTAGTTCGCCTACCTACGGGAAAGGAGGGGAAGGTTGCTCGCTAGGATATCGCATCCTATGCCTACGTACTTTCATACAACATGAAAGATCAGAGCAAACGTAGTTCGGGCCACGTACGACACAGGTCTGCCTTGATTGCTTTTATTCCTTCTGAAAAAGGTTTTTCTGATTAACAGTCCAAGCGGACAAAAATGACGTTTTGATGAGTTCACATTCTTTTACGGAAGAAGTGTCTTTTATTGTGTTTGAAATCTTATTGTGTTTTTCTGTTTGTTTTGAGAAGAGAAGAGACAGAACTCTAACCTACGGTTGCAAAGGGAATCAAACTAACCTAATGTTATCATGCATGGGTTAAGACCTAGTGTCTATCATGCTCCTCTCCTGCACAGAGAGAAACAGAGATCCTAAGGGAATAGACGGAAACAGAAACAATAACAGATATATACAGTAAAGCGGTAAAATGCATGGATGCAACAATACAAGCGAGGCAAGGGAGTCCCACTCAACCTCGAACCTAGAAAACAATAGGCAAAAGTGAACAAGATTCACTTTCAACCCAACAGGTTAAACAGCAAACAATACAGTCAAGAAAACCAATCAATGCATCAGAAATTAAACAGCTCAAATAAACAGCCACAACATCTCTGCATCACATCTGACTTCAAGTCCTCATCAATCAGCCATAAGCTTCAGCAAGCATCAATCTCCATCTCCACAGCCTTCCAAGCAAAGGCTTTGATTATCAGTCTTCTATCTGCAATGGCTTTTCTTCCAGTCTCAATCTCCAAGCTGAGGAATCAATCACAGGAGTGAACTGGGTGTGAAGCAATTTGCTGACCACCAAGGGTGGCAAACATACTGCTATCAACACATAGGATATTTTCTCTCAAGAGTTCTATCTCTTAGACACTATCACTAAGCCTTCCAAAGGAAGGGGTGAATGTCTTAGAGAGACTCTGCATCACAGAGAGGAATGGAGGCAGACAAGGCCTTCCATGTTTGGGAAACAAGCTTTCTACTCTAGGGCTCTGACTAGCTCCTAAACCCTACACTCCTCAACAGCTGCCAGCACAGAATCTTCTCATCAACTCTGGAAGTTGGTCTTCAATCTCTGATCTTCAATGGACTCATCATCACAAGTCTTCAGCTCTCCCAATCCCCAAGCAAACCTAATACCCACACAGACAAATCATAATCCCCAGAGAGGGCACACCACACCAGTCAAGCAAATATAGCCAGTATACTAATAGCAGTAGGGGAATCCTAATATTTTCTAAGGGATCTAATAACTACCCATAGTCCCTATAGTCCCATACCCCAAAAATTCAATCTCTAACTCCTAAGGGAAATGAACCAATTCACCTATGTTATCACCTAAACCCTAATTTTGATCATGTTATTCACACCTAAACAAATCACCTAAAAATAAGTCCTAAAAATATGAACTAAATTTTATATACAAGCTAACATTATCTACTAATCAACCTAAAAAGAATGGATTAAAAATAGTAAAGCATTTAATCAAACCAAAATTAACAAATTCATGTATCAAACTAAATGTTATTTACACCTATTTAAAAGAAAAATATGCCAAAAATTTAAAAACAAAATGAAAGATTAATTTTTTTTGTGGGATAATTTTCTTGACAAAATTATGAACAACATAAAAAAAGAACCAATTAAAATCATGCGTTTTCCATTTTTTTAGGATTTTCCAAAGAATTAAAATTTATGAAAGAAAATAAATGAAATTAATTGAATGAGGGGTGCCATGAGTAATGAAAAGCAGTTAAAAAACAAACTGGGCCCAGACTGGGGGTGCGCATAGCAAGCGCGTCTGGGCCCAACACATACTCAGAAAAAATGAAAAAAAGACAAAACACTAAGCGGTGCAAATAGCGAGAATTATAGTTCATTTTAGGTTTGGGCCTGATTGGGGGGTGTCATTAGCATGAGAGTTCAAAGCCCAGTCTGATTATGTTTAATGAAACGGTGCGTTGCACATCTTTGAATTTCCCTCCGCTTTCGTTTTAAACCACAGCCACACGATCAAGAGATGAGTCCAAGTCAATAGCTAGATCCAACGGCCCAAAGGTCGTCTTCAACCTCCAGCAAACCCTAAGGTCTGAAAACCCTAACCATGCACGCATCTTCAAGTTCTCTGTTCTCCCTCCATGCACCATGAAATCACACGATTCCAAAAGCAAAATTGCTCTAATTTCTTCCCTCTACGCGACCATAACAATATCTCCTTCTAAAACTCACTCCACAATAGAACCCGATGAGCATAACAGTCTGAATCCACCATGATCACCTGATATCACTTCTTCCAATTCTCTCTATTTCTTGCCCTAAACTAACCCACATCTTATGCTGATCATTATGAGCTAATTATCCAAGATTATCTTGCAATATTCTGTGAGTTACAAGCTCCAACAGTTTGTGCACACCATGGTCAATCTTCATGAAACCTCTCCAAAGTCACCAGAATCAGTCATCTAACCTATCCTAACATTTCTATGCTAACAAATCCCTATGATCCTTACTAAATCATGTATTCGAAGGAAAAACCTACCTGGTGTAAAATGAAGAAAACAGCTATGGAACTCCTTGATCCAATGCTTGCAGTGATTTGAAACTGATCCACACACTCAAACCTTGATTCTGTATGTAAATATTCTGACTCAAACTTCTTGGATCTTGTGATTGAAGAATTCTTGCTTCTTGGATGATTCACTTGTATGGCACGAGTTCTCCTCAAATTAACCAAATGCTTGTGTGTAATGTGATCTATGAATGATGGTGATGAAGATCAAATCAAGAACAATGGAGATTAATAGAGATTTGAGAGAGTTTGAATTGATTTTGCAAAATGGAAGAAAGGTGTGAAACTTGGTGTTATTAGCAAAGTGATTCACCAACCATGGCATGGAGTTACTCAATGCAATATATAGATGAGATTAGAAACTCCTAGAACCTTGGAGAAACTTCCCATGCACACTTTCCCTTGGATTTGGATTATGTAACTTTCATTGTAAGTAACCATGCATAACTTTCAATTCTTGAACCAATCTCAAAATTCTACTTTTGCCAATGTTCTCCAAATGATTTTTCCAATCAAAATGACCTATAATTTCATCCCATTTGGCCAAAGTATGAAAAATCTCATTTTTTAGGTCATTTTTTATTCATTAAATCCACCAATTTTGAAACCTTGTGCTATGAATCTTTCCAATCTTTCATGGTCACTTTTCTAGACTCAAAATGTCATTTGGAACAAGTTTGATGTTGTGAAGTTTTCCATTTGAAGCTTCCTTGTATGAGTTTTGGGCATAGGCTTGAAATGACCTATAATTCTCAGATGACCAAAATACCCTTTGTTTGCCAAGACCATAAGTAGAGTTCCACAAATCAGATGAAGGCATACCATACCATTCTAGAAATCTAAGACAATGAGGAACAACTCTCATGTTGGCCAGAAATCCATTTGAAAGCTCCTTGAGGGGTAAAATTTTCTTGGAAGTCAAGTAACTTTCACAGACAAAATTTCAGATACCTCAGATGACCTGTAACTTGCAAGGACCATAACTTGAGTTCTATAAACCTACTTAATGTCTTCCACCACTCAAATTAAAGGTATTGAGATCCTATACAAGTTTCATGTTGGCCAAGGATCCATTTGAAGCTTGAATTTTGACTTATCTTGCTTGGAAATTTGACCTAAACTAGGGGATTTTACACAGAAACCCTAATTTAGAAACTTCTCTTCTCCTTGATTTCTCTTGATTTCTTCTTGACATATCACCATATCTTTATCTACATGTCAAATGATGAACCCCACATCTCTCCAATAGCCCTTAATGCCCTTCAATCAGTCAATTGACCTAGAGTTGACCTAGAGTTGACCCAGATGAAACCCTAGTTGACTGCCTTCACCTGCACCTCTTGTGATCATATCAATGACTTGTCTCCTTCTACAAATGAATTTCTAAGTCTCCCATGATGTCTACATACTCTCCATGCTTAATCCACAGCTCACCATTTCTTTGATGGTCTTCAGATACCCTCAGATAGGAGATGGATGCACCTGCTTGATCCCTTGACTTTCCAGCTTTCAAATTCTTGCTGATGACTTGAAGGAGATTGGATTAGAATAATAACCTCTTGATAGGCTCATAGAGATGAGAATAATGATTGGTCCCTATTGGATGATTTGCTATGCTATGCTATGCAGATGATTAGACTATGTACATGACTCTATATGCAAATGCTAATGTAATTGAAACATAAACTAATTGGAAAAGGTTGAGCAAATTTTAGGGTGCAACACCAAGCGTTTTGACGCCATGTACCCCATCCTTAGTTAGCAATATTGTCCTGAACTGGAGAGTCACCCAACCAAGCATGATCTTCATGACTTTCATAGGGAACCTCGGTTTCCATGGGATGAGTTTCCTCATCTTCGTCTTTCTCTTCGTCTTCGGCTTCATCTAAGTTCCGAATGCATCCACTTGAACCCTTTGGCTTGATCACATAAGTTTTCTGTTGTTTATCCCAAATATATCCCATAAGAGTCACAGTCTTTTGACTAAAATCTTGGTCAGCAGTAAGAGAGATGTAAGGGATTCTAGCACAAAAATTCTGGCATGATCTAATATGGTTTGGGTTAAGGACCCGTAGCATAATGTTGATCCTTTGTCGCTTTCTTTCAAAGCATAAAAGCGACTTGCAAAATAGTATGCCAGTTTACCTTCTTCTTGTTCTTGAGGAGATAAACCAAATGAACTTCAGCTTGATTAACCACCTTTCTTAGGATGTAAAATGTGGGAGACAATCCATTGCAGAATGCGATCCTCCCATTTCAAAAGACCGGTTGTGACAGACTTAGGGAAGAAATCACTCGTGACTACTTACGCATGATAAGGATCCTTAAGCATAGAGTTCAACTTAGTCTTAAAATCATACTGTGGTGCCAACTTGGTATTAGTTATATGAAAATTAGGAGAAAGGTGGGGACACATGTCAACAAGTCTCGCCATATAATGCTACCAACATTGTAGCTTTTGCCCCCCATCTTGAAAGCAAACTCATACCTAGCAAATTTATCCTTTAAACCCGAATAAGACATTCTAACCACATCTTCATTGTAATTTGTACTGCATTTCAAAAAAGCATTAATATTTTGGTGGTTCAAAACATCAATAATTTCAGGAATATTCATCATATCCGCTACCTTAGGGTAATATACATGTTGCTTAACAATAGACCTTTTTCTAAAATCTTTTTCATACACTTCAGCAAGTTCAGAAGAGAGTAATGATAAAGCAGTTACCGGAGTTTGAGAGGATGATCTTCTACCAGACCTTTTACCAGTCACTCTTGAAGTAGTCATTTGAAAAAAAATCCTTTGTAGATGATGCACCTCAGTTGCAGCAGTAGAAGTGAGTGTAGAAAGACAAAAAGTTTCACCAATTTAGGTTTGAAACACCAATTTTGGAGATTCCTTGAAGAGGGGTTTTCTAGGGTTTTAGAAGAGTTTAGAGAATTGAAGACTACAAGAGACACAAATGTAAATATGCAAGACAACACCACACACATGGAAGGTTTTATATTTAAACAAAATTCAAAAAACACGAGTGATGCGTCGACCTCCAGAAGCGATACGTCGACGCATGAGTATTAATTTTTCAAAAATTTTGAAGTTTCAGTATGAGTTGACGCAAGGGGGACCCTCAGGTCGACAGATGACAGGCAGTGACTTTCAAGCTTGAGTTGTGATGATCATAGGTCGACCTATAGACAGACAGGTTGACACATACAGTTAAAAAATTAAAAAAAAAAAAGAAACAAAAAATGATATGAATGATGCACAGAAACATAAATACCAAGCCTATACCATTTCAAACATCAATATGGAAGAAAAATGGAAACTAAAGCTATCATTTAAGCATCAAAATTACACTCCATACGTAATATAAAACATCTATTTAGCCAAGATAAAGAGTAAAAGAAATTAGATAGGAACGATATTACCTCCAGTGGTGAAGAAAGAAGAATGCCCTCACATAGCTTAAACTTTTAACCATGGTTAAGCAATATATAAACATGTATAGATAGATAGAATGCAACAATTCAATAGACACGGTTCGAGATATCGAGAACACCAAGTTTCTTACGAATGTTAAAGAAAGGTTCCGTTGCGAGAGGTTTTATAAAAATACCAGTGAGTTTATTTTTACTATCAACTTGCTCAAAAAATGACATCTCCTTTTTCAACATGATCTCTAAGGAAGTGGTGTTGAATCTCAATGTGTTTGGTGCGTGAATGTAGCACTAGATTCTTGGTTATAATGATGGCACTCATGTTGTCACAAAGAATATGAATACGATAAAGTTTAACATCAAAATTGAATAGTTATTGTTTAAGCCACAAAATTTGGGCACAACAACTACCGGCTATGACGTATTCCGCCTCGGCAGTTGACAAAGCAACAAAAAATTTCTTTTTTGCTATGCCAACTGACTAAGGAGTTTGAAAAGAAATTACACGTGCCACTAGTGCTCTTCCTATCTGATTTGCAACCGACAAAATCAGAATCGCAATATCCAACCAAATTACAATCACTTTCCTTGGAAAACCAAAGCCCAAACTTGGATGTACCACAAAGGTATCTAAGCATGCTCTTTACCTCTTTCAAATGTTATTCCTTGGGACATGATTGATATCTAGCACACATACAAACACTAAACATGATATTCATTCGTGATGCGGTGAGATATAAAAGAGAACCTGCCATACCTTTATACTTTTTCAAGTCCATAACCTTATTGTTCTCATCTCTATCTAAATTCACATTTATTGGCATTGGAGTGTCAATGGATTTTGCATTTTGCATATCAAAGCGCTTGAGTAAATCATATCAATACTTTGTTTAGCTCAAAAATGTTCCTTCTTCGAGTTATTTGATTTGAAGTCCAAAGAAGTAGGTTAGCTCCCCCATCATACTCATCTCAAACTCACCCTGCATTAACTTTGAAAATTCCTTGACCAAGTGCATATTAGTATATCAAAAAATAATGTCATCTACATAAACTTGGACTAGAATAGATTTATTTCCTTGACGCTTAATAAAGAAAGTGGTATCAACCTTCCCCATTGAGTATCCTTTGATTGAGTAAAAATTTGATAAGTCGCTCATACCAAGCTCTAGGGGCTTGCTTAAGATCATACAAAGCACATTTAAGTTTATAAATGTAATTAGGATACTCATGACTTTCAAAACCGGGAGGTTGAGATACATAAACTTCTTCATCAATATATTCATTTAAGAAAGCACTCTTCACATCCATTTGATAAAGTTTAAAATATTGTGTACAAGCATAGGCTAGCAAAAGGCGTATAGCCTCAAGGCGGACAACCGGAGCATAAGTATCCTCATAGTCAATGCCCTCCTCTTGGTTATACCCTTGAGCCACTAGCTGAGCTTTATTATGATTTATTACTTCCTTTTCGTCTAGTTTGTTCCTAAATACCAATTTGTACCAATTACTCAATAGCCTCGCGGAAGGGGGAAAAGTCCCATACCTCATTTCTTTTGAATTGATTCAATTCTTCTTGCATTGCCAAAAACCAATTTTCATCAAGTAAGGCCTAATTGTAATTTTTAGGCTCAATTGAGAGACGAAAGCAAAGTGATAACAAAAGTTACTTATCTTAGATTGTGTAGTTACTCCTTTTGTGATATCTCTGAGAATATTGTCGATTGGATGATCCTTAGAGGATTTCCATGCCACAGGAAGGTCATCGTTTTTAATTGGGTGATCCTCCTCAATATTTTCATAGTTGTGATCTTCCTCCTTCTCAACTTTCTTCGATTCGGGTTGATCAATCCCTTCTTCAGAGTCTTTGAGTATGTCTTCTGAAGAAACACCTGCACCACGAAAAGAAATACCTTTCCCGACCATTTTCGGACAAGATTCATCAAAAGTAACATGCACAGATTCTTCCACAATAAGTAATCTTTTATTGTACACTCTATATGCTTTGCTCAATTGAGAGCATCCGAGAAAGATACCTTCATCGAATTTTTACTCAAATTTGCCAAGATTTCTTTTCCATTATTTAAAACAAAACACTTACACCCAAAAACATGAAGATGTGATACATTCGGCCTCCTACCTTTAAAAGTTCATAGGGAGTTTTGTTGAGAATAGGGCGTATAAGTACCCTATTCAACACATAATATGTCGTACTAATAGCATCGGCCCAAAAATATTTAGGAAGCCCACTTTCATTGATCATAGTTCTCTCTAGCTCTTCTAAAATACGATTTTTTACATTCCACCATTCCATTTTGTTGAGGAGTTCTTGGAGCCAAAAAATTATGATCAATTCCATGTTTATCACAAAATTGCTCAAAGAGGTAGTTTTCAAATTCACCTCCGTGATCGCTTCGGATAGTAACGATGCTGGAATTTAGTTTGTTTTGAGATACCTTGGAAAACTTTTCAAAAGCTGAAAATGTTTCACTTTTACTAGCCAAGAAAATAGTCCAACAAAATCTAGAGTAGTCGTCTACAATAACAAAACCATAGTAATTTCCACCCAAACTTTTGATTCTATATGGTCCAAAAAGGTCCATATGAAGAATTTCAAGAGGCCTCGATGTCGAAACAACGTGTTTAGATTTGAATGAGATCCTATTTTTCTTCCTCATTTGGCATGCTTCACATAAGTGATCTTTTGAAAATTTAATCTTAGGTAGGTCGACAACTAGATCTTTTAAAACTATTTTATTTAGAAAGTCAAAGTTGACGTGCGCTAAGCGCCTATGCCATAGCCAAGAGTCTTCACTCATAGTGATAAGTAATTTAGTGCTAGTCAATGATACTTCATTCAAGTCAAGCATATAGACATTATTTACCCTCAATCCCTTAAACACATCATCTTTCTTATCATTATGTTCAATCATGCAACATTATTTTGAAAAAGAAACTTTATATCCTTTGTCGCATAATTGACTAATGCTAATAAGATTGTGCTTAAGACCTTCAACTAAAAGGACATATGAGATAGTAGTAGACAAGGGGTTACCTAAACTACATTTTTTTTAGTATAACACCCTTGTTGTTATCACCATAGGTTATAAATACTTTCTTCTTTGTCACAAAGCCAATGAACAAAGAAATGTCACCATACACTATCAAGAAACCATCTTCTCTCCTTAGATTCAATACATTTCACATCCTTTTTCTTCTTTTAATGAGCCATGAGACAAAGATTGACCGATTCGTCTTCATCACTTGAGTCACTTTTTCTTGAGGACTTGTTATCACTCTTCCATGCGATGTATGCCCTTCTAGGCTTACTCGATTTTTTTTTGTTGATAATGTTTGTCTTTTCCTTTGTCTTTCTTCATCAAGGGACAATCTGGCTTGTAGTGACCAACCTTTCCGCAATTATAGCATGAACTCATTGACTTTGTATTCTTATTTCCTTCTTGCTTTGAGGATTTTGATTGACGTCTAAAGTTAATGAGATTTTTTTCCGAATGTTGTATTTCATTCTTCCTGATGTATCTATTATACCTTCTTACTAACAAACCCATATCATCATTCGAATCTCCATCATCATCACTTGTCTCACTTTCACTAAGATCTTTGGTGGAGGACTTTGAGCTAGAAGCCTTAAGATCAATATACTTCTTGTTCGTGTCTTTTGACTTCTCTTTCTTGTCTTTCTTTTCAGGTTGCTAAAGACTTATGTGCTCTTGCTCATGTTTTTCAAGCTTACCAGCCTAGGTTGTAGTTTCCAATGTCATGAGATTGTTGGCTTCCTTGATCACCATGACCTTCGGTTGACATTCCCTATTAAGACGTCTTAAAATTTTGTTAGTAGCAACATCATTCGAAACAGGTCTACCAAGTGAATTTAAACGATTGATTTGGTGAGTGAATCTCTTTTGCATTTCCGCAATGGTTTCACCATGCTTCATGTGAAAGAGATCAAACTCTTGAGTTAAAGTATTGATTCTAGCTAGTTTGATATCATTTATTCCCTCATAGGCAACTTGTAATGCGTCCCACATAGCCTTAGTGGTCGTACAACGAGAAACCATATAGTATTCAGCAATTCCCAAAGAGAATATGAGAATATTTCTAGCTTTCCAATCATAATTTTACTTTTTCTCATCATCTTCGTTCCATTATGCTTCCGGTTTAGGTACAACAACATTATTCTCATTGGTCGTGGTTATTTCAAAAGGAGCATTTTGAATAACGTTCCATACCTTTCTACCAATAGAATTGATATGCACCCGCATACAATATTTCCAATAATTGTAATTTTTGCCATTAAAACGACGCTCTATTATACGCCCCTTTAGGTTCGTTAGCCATTTTCTAATAAGCTATATGCAAAGCACTAGACGAACCGATGCTCATGATACCACTTGTTAAACGATGGCACTGATCTAAAAGGGGTTTGAATAGATCACTAATTTTTTTAATAATTTGCGCACTTAAAAAAATTGTTCAAAAATATTCGAAAGCGACCTTGGATCAAAACTCGTCTAAATGAACCTTTATTAGAAATATCGGATATGCGATACTGAATGAAATGATTTTGATGAGATAGTAGAACAAACAAGGTTCCCAATCAAAAATTCAAATAAAATCCAATTAAGGTGAACCAATTTCCAATGCTTAATTGAGAATAAAATTTGAATTGACAATATATAAAACAGTTTGTGTGTTATCAATATATCAAACACTTGGCGTGTGAAATACACCAAGTCAAATTTTCTTTTGATTTTGTAGTGCAGAATTGTTCGCACTTGCAATCAAAGTCATTGCAATGGTTTTTCATAATAGTTTTAAAACACTACAAATCAATTGAAATATCGCTAACAATTGATTTCACACAAACTTCAAACAATGTAAAAGTAAAGAGATAGAGAGAGAAAGAACGACACCCGATTTATTTATTCAGTTCCCTTTTGTCCTCTCTTCGGGTACATCTTCCCTCGATTCTAAAAATAGAATTGAGATATGTATAAAATATGTGTACAATATTTAGTACAAGAGAAGTCCTAGCTAACCAACAATCTAACCCAATTGTTGAGGTTGAATCTAATCACTTCTCTCCCCTTGATTGCAGCTGAATCAAGTGCATCAAACACTTCGAACAAACCTTTGGTTACCACTACTCACTTGACTGAACCTTCTGTTATTCAAGTCTTTCACTCGACTGATTTCAATCGTAAGATGTTTGACCCCAAATCTTTCAAAATAATCCTCTGATTACTATTACTCCCTTGACCGAACTCACCGTTCTTCAAGGATTTCACTCGGCTGAATCTGTGATGCAAAGATTTATGCAAAAAAAAAAAACCCCAAATATCTCAAGATCTTGGAGGACAAAACCCCAATGGTTTTATTTAAAGAAAATCCCACTAAATCTCTACCCAAACTTGATTTACAAATCCCACATTTGGATGTTATCACTCTTGACAAAGCAAAGTCAATAAAGATGATTATGTGTGATTATTGATGAATGCAATTGTGAGAATGAAGATGAAGAGCAAGACAATGTATCTTTTAATTTTCTTCTTTTTCAAAGTGATGCATATAAGAATATATATGTACATGAATGAGTAATAGAAAAAACTAATTTTGGAAACACAAAGACACAGAAAAATAGGTAAACACGCGCGAGAGGTCTACCTGAAGCATCTATGAGTCGACCTGAATAAGGCAGTGGCTAAAACTGCATAAAAGTTAGCTCATGTGTCGACCTACAAGGAAGCCATGCGTCGACGCATGTAAGGCAGAAAAATCCAAAAATGTTTCTTACAATATGCGTCAACCTGTAAGGGACCATGTGTCGACCCAGGGTCGGCGCAAGCAAGGCAGAGAATTTCAAAACATTTTCTCTGCAGTGTGAGTCGACCTACGACCTCTATGAGTCGACCTAAGGATCAAAAACTAACTCAAAATACCCTTTTTGACATTGTGTATGATCCTATAGGTCTAATACATGTATAAGGACATTTATGCACATTTGCAAGAGATGAATGCATGGCTTAGACAAGGTGATACCATCCAAATTACACAAGTACTAAATATCCTAATTTTGACATCATTAAAACAAAGTAAAAGGAAACTTGCCCTCACATCAATTGTATTCCGGTATGTTCTATGACATAGTATTAGAAGTTATGAATTCATTGTGAATATCTAGCTTGGGAGTTCAAGATCATGAAAAATGGATGACGATTCCTGATATGGATTACCCTATTGCTTCTAGAAACATTAGGATATTGGTATTATTGTCTAGTAACCCTAACATCACTTTCTTCCCACTTGTCTTTTCTCTATCCATGTCTGCAAGTACACAAGAAATGATTTCAGTTAGTTTTGTTAACAACAATCATTAGGTTCAGATGTAATTGAAACCCGATTTTCCATTACCTCGCGTCAGTGAACACTGGAGACAAAATTGTAATGAAGGTGCAAGAGCATGTTAAATAGCATAAGCGAGACTGATATATCATTGAGAAGAAGTTAGGAAGTTAACATGATTTATATTGTACTGATATTATTGTATAGTTGTTATTATATGTATATATTTTGTCGGGTTGTGATTGTAACGACACTTTTGTATGTTGAGTCTGTTTACTGTGAATTTTGGTAAACAACCACTGGTCTATCAATTTAAGGTAAAATTGACTAGCTTGCAGGATCGATCATACTAGATCCTAGAACATGTGCTAAGCGTGCAAAGGACCCTAAGTAAAACCCTACGTTCGACAGTGAAACCTTTTGAAAAGTAAGATGACTTGAAGAATCAAAAGAAAGCAAGTAGTGCGTCGAAGAAATAAAAGCAAGAATGTAAAAGTGCAGTTATGTAAAAGCTCAAAAGTAAATGCTGTAAAGTAAAGGGTGAGATATTACAATCAAACTCCGCGTTCGACTATAACGTCTTTGTAAAGTAAATGGCGTTGAAGATAAATATGCAAGATAGTAAAGTGCTTCAATAATAAATGGGCGAAAGATTCTACTCTGAACTCCACGTTCGACCAGAGATCTTTGGAAGTTAAATTTCAAGAAGGTAAATAGTTTTGGAAATAGATGGGCGAAATTTTAAAAGTGTAGGAAAGTTAAATGGCATTAAATAACTCTAATCTGAACTCCATGTTCGTCTAGGGGATCTTTGAAGGTAAAAAAATGCAGAAAAGCTTGTAAAATGGTTTAAATGTAGAGGCTGAAAGTTAAAGTGAAAAATGAGTAAAGGTGGATAAAGGGTAAAGGCGAGTAAATTGCATTAATGAAAAGGGGTTGGTGTTGTATCACATACATTCTCGCTAACTCGTTTCTCTACACGCGGGTACTTTGTGTTGTTTCGAGTGACTATTATAAAATGAATGAACACACTTCTTACATGAAAATGACAACTATTTATAGTACTAGAAAATAACTACTACATGACGGTTGAGGCTTCACAACGTGTTCCTTTTGGCGCTTTTTCCACTATCTCAACCGTTCCC
This sequence comes from Lathyrus sativus, assembly GCA_963859935.3. Lineage (NCBI taxonomy): Eukaryota > Viridiplantae > Streptophyta > Magnoliopsida > Fabales > Fabaceae > Lathyrus > Lathyrus sativus. The sequence continues at coordinate 545,654,343 of OZ012739.1, read as the reverse complement.
ACGTTTGTCCACTCTTGGTTTGAATTTTGAACACTGAATATCTCCCGCCCATTTTGGTTGTGACTTCTGCGCGTTCTTCTCAGCATGACCCTTGTCGAGCACTTCTCAACACTTAGCAAATTTTAGTAGATTTGTCCACCTCTCTTCGACTTGGATTGTTCTCTGATTGTATCGAAAGGTTGACATATTTCAAATTGATATTTTGACTTGAGGTGATTCTAAAATCAACTAGCGTCGAAAATTGAGAGCTAACAAATTTCCCCCAAATAATGTACTTTCGCCAATTTTGATAGGAAGGTCATTTTTTTCTTCACCGTTTCGACGCGTGTTGATTTTGCATGGCTTTGGCTGAACTATCCACTACTTGTCTTAGTAGTTAATTTTTCATTTCTTTTCCTTTCATGCTTATGACGTCGTGCCATTATGATAAATCCTTAAACGTATTTTCAGCCGTTTCTATCATTACTTTTGTCTTGAAAACGTACATTTTTCAGTCTGACCATAACTGCCCATACGCATCTTCTCTTCCAAAACAAACACGCGTCCCACTATTCGCTGGTCTTCAATGGTGGATTTTAGTCCTTTGGGATTTCTAAACGCTTATAAATACCTCCCTTCCCTACTCTGTGAATTTTTTTACACTCTCTAGAATCTCAAGCATCCCATATCCTTCTCTAGCTTTTCTTCATCCAATCTCAAGGAAACAAACCATTTCACTTCTTTTACCAATAATGGCATCTTCCCAATCTACTGCTCAAGAGAAGAAAACCCAAAAGGGACGCGTTACTCAAACCAAACGAGCTATTCCTCCTTTCACAAACATAGCTGGTCCTCAACTGGGGGAGAACCGTCAATGTGTGCCGAAACCCACTTCTGAAGCTGCGAGGGGCATCTACCACTCTCAGGTAATGATTCCTTTAATTATTTCGGGTAAACCCTATGCGCTCCCTGGTCCTTTGGCACAGGTTGATGTTTTTGACGCAAGGCTGAGTGAGTTTTTTCCGCCTTACCGGAGAAACAGACCGTTAGGGCAAAAACGTTTCCCTACACCCCTTACCAATGTAGATGAAGAGACTCCATTGCCAACTTTCAACCTTGGATATCTTGTTGACGATACTCGACTAGTGAGAGTCGTTAGTCCTCTTAAAGACTTTGACCTTTGGATGGCAAAGGTGGAGAAGGTTAAGGCTGATCATTGGAAATCTGTGGGGATTTATGACCTTCGGGTGCTGTCGAAGACTACCATTCCTTATTGTCTGAACTTGCTAATGGCATCCTTATACTTTTGGGACAGTACCCACTATACTTTCCACCTGCCATGTGGGATGGTTTCCCCAACCCTTTTCGACATAGCCGTTATAACCGGCCTTCGTCCTGATGGTGTCTCCTACTTTAAGTTATGTAGTGTTGTATGGACTTTTGTTTTATGTACGCCATGTTAGCCTTGTTTGGCCTATTTTGGCCCTGGTTCCTTTTAATAAATTTTAGTTTTGACATGATTCTCTTGCAAGATAGGCCTATACTTTTTCAAATATTTGCCATTTACTTTCAGGATTCTTTTATCTTTGTCTAACTCTTCAATTTCATAAGCACCATTGGAGAATACTCGCATGACTTGAAATAGGCCTTCCCATTTAGGAGACCATTTTCCCAAAGTTCTATCTCTTTGTTCCATAGGCAAAATTACCTTCCATACTAGGTCTCCATCTAGAAAGGATTTAGATTTAACCCTTTTATTGTAGGATTCCTCAACCCTTCGCTTTTGTATCCTTAGTAACTCCAAGGCCTTAAGCCTTTCCTTATCCAGATCTACTAACTCATCCATCATTATAGCCCAATAATCTTGAGATGGGATTTCATGATGCCTTTGGATTCTCACAAATTGTAAGCATATCTCGACAGTTAATACTGCATCATGGCCAAAAGTAAGTCGAAATGGCGTAGCATTGGTAGCTTCTTTAGGTGACGTTCGACATGCCCAAAGGATTTGGTCTAACGTCTTATGCCAGTTTTTAAACTTCTTTGCCACATGCTTCTTGTTGAGTCCAATTACTACCTTGTTGGCAGCTTCAACATGCCCATTTGCCTGTGCATTATAGGGTGTAGAAGTTAGGAGCTTAAAACCTTTTTCTTTGGAAAACTCCTGCATCTTTCGACTAGTGAAAATTGATCCTTGATCCATTGTAATAGTTTCTGGAATGCCGAATCTATAAATAATGTGACTTTGGAATGAATTCGATGATGTCTTCTTGACTCACATTCACTAATGGTATTGCTTCGATCCATTTAGTAAAGTAGTCAATGCCAACCAAGATATATCTTTGGTTTTTTGACGATGCTGGTCGAATCTCTCCTACTATATCCAGAGCCCATCCTCTAAAAGACCATGGTTTTATTATGGAGTGTAATTCACTTTCGGGTATGTGTTGTATGCCAGCATGGGTCTGGCACTCTTTGCAACCCCTGGCAAACTCTATTCAATCTTTCAGCATAGTAGGCCAATAAAATCCTTGTCGAAACAATAACCACTTCATTTTGTGGCAAACTTGGTGTGTTCCACAGGCCCCACTATGAACTATCGAAAGTGCCAAATATGCCTCTGTTTCACTAAGGCATTTCAACAAGACTCCCTGAGGCGTCTTTTTTAGCAATTCATTACCCGTGAGCATGTCACTTAATGCTTGACACTTAATCCTTCTTTCTGTCGAACCCGCTGGATTTTGTAGGTACTCGACTATAGGTTTTCTCCAATCTCTGTCTGTTAGACCATCTATGGAAAAAATTTCAAAATTTTCGCCATCTAGGCACCCAAGCTTAGTTGTCTCTAAATCTGATGGGCACAATCCAACTGTCAGTATTTTCCCTCTTGCCTCAATTGCTTCTTGAAGGTTTTCCTTCGACACTCTATATCCTGAGGCAATCTGCGCTATATCATTAGCGACCTGATTTTCTACTCTGGGTATGTGTCGGATAACCAGTACCTCAAATTTCTTTAATAGCCTATTCGCCCCACAAAGTATACAATGGGATTTTCTTTAACGCATTTATATTCCTTTGTGATTTGTTTTACAACCAACTCTGAGTCTCCTATTATTTCGACTCTAGTTGCCCCCAATTCTAACAAAATTTCAAGGCCAACAATCAATGCCTCGTATTCAGCCTCATTGTTAGAACATGGTCCTTCGACTCTGAATTTAAATTTTGTTGGAATTTTTTCAGGAGAAATAATGACTATACCTACCCCTGTTCCATTTCTATGGCTTGATCCATCAAAGTATAACTTCCAGGACTTTAACTCAACATAATTTAAATTAGTTTCATTTATAGAGCGGTTGACTATAAAGTCAACCACTATTTGTCCTTTCACAGCCTTTAAAGGTTGATTTGTTAAAGAATATTCAGTTAAAGCTAAAGCCCACTTGCCAATTCGACTATGCAAAATAGGTTTAGATAACATATGTTTTATAACATCAAAGTGAGACGATACATACACATCAACAGGCTTTATATATTGCTTTAATTTGGTACAAGAGAAGTACAAGCATAAACACAACTTTTCGATCATGATATACCTAGTTTCTGCATCATTCAGAACTCTACTAAGATAATAAATGGCTCTTTCGACTCCATTTTCATCTTCTTGAGCCAACATGCTCCCTAAAGTTCTATCAGATGCAGCTATATATAATCTCATACTTCTATTTCTACAAGGTGGTGACAAGATTGGTGGGTGACTTAGGTGCTCCTTGATCTTGTCGAAGGCTCCTTGTTGTAATTGCCCCCACTCAAAATCATCTTTGTTGAAATGAAGCAATGGTGAAAAAGCTTGTGTCTTGCCACTTAGGTTAGAGATAAACATTCTTAAGAAGTTTATTTTTCCCAATAATGACTGCAACTCCTTTTTGGTTGATGGTGCTTTTGCTTCCATGATGGCCTTGGTCTTATTTTTTATTAATCTCAATCCCTTTCTTGTGGACCACAAAGCCTAGAAAGTCTCCTGCCTGTACACAAAAAGCACATTTAAGGGGATTCATTTTTAGACCAAACTTTCTCATTCTTAAGAATGACCATCGAAGGTGTTCAATATGGTCTTTTCTAGACATAGGTTTTACAACAATATCATCAATGTAAACTTGCATGAAAGTGTCTATAAAATCATGGAAAATAGAGTTCATTGCTCTTTGGTAAGTAACACCAGCATTCTTAAGACCAAAAGGCATCACTACCCATTCATATGTGTCTAAAGCCCCAGAACATCTAAAAGCAGTTTTTGGAATATCTTCCTCAGCAATGAATATTTGGTTATAACCATAATACCCATCGAACATGCTAAGATATTCATGTCCTGCTGCAGAATCTACTAACATTTCTGCTACTGGCATTGAGTATTCGTCTTTAGAAGTTGCAACATTTAAATCTCAAAAATCTATGCAAACTCTTAAAGAACCATTCTTTTTAATAACAGGTACTATATTAGCCAACCAATCGACATACCTTCCTGTACGAATGAATTTGCAATGAAGCAGCCTTTCAACCTCCTCTTTGATCTTTGACAGTATTTCTGGTGCAAACTGTCTTGGACCTTGTTTGACTGGTCTTTTTCCAGGTGTCACAGGAAACTTATGTTCGACTAACTCCCTGCTTAAACCAGGAATCTCGTCGTAGTCCCAGGCAAAACAGTCTTTAAACTCCTTCAATAACTGGACCACTTCGACCTTCAGTTGAGGGTTCAACTTGGCGCTGATGTATGTAGGCCTCTTGAGTGCCCCATCACTAAGATCAATTTCTTCTAAAGGGTCTTGCGCCAACATCTTGACACTGTTTGCTAGCGGATCTTTTTCGAACCCCAAAGGTTCGTCTTCGTAGATGGCATCAAGCCTTTGAGCTTGTTTTCCATATTGGATCTCATCTAGAGAGTTTAGGTTAAAATCCTCCCTAGGACATTCTCGGTGAAACCCATCAATGGCTTTGCCAGCCATGTGTTTATTAGCAGCTTCCAGAGCCGCATGTAATTTGGTTTCGGCCACATTGGCCAAAATTTTCTTCAATGCTTCGAACTCAGTCATGATCACTGAATCTTTCTTCCCACCTAGTGAGTTCCACTACAGGCCCTTCAAAACCTGGTAGCCTTTCTCCTGGTACTTCACTGTCCCATCTAAACCCTTTGATAGAATGCAAATATAACGAGTGAAACATTGCTTCATTTGGAGTAAATTCAAATGCTGACGGAGGACATGGAGGAATATTCGCCAGGTGTTTATTAAAGTGGTTTCCCTCAACATAATTGACATGAATCTTGAAGTACCCTTGGTCAGCTTCAATGTTCTCAACAATACCATCTGGCCTCCAAATGGTAATCCTTTGGTGCATTGAAGAAGGCACATCGCCTACGCCATGAATCCACTATCTTCCCAAGAGCAGATTATAATTGGCTTTGGTTTCGACAACCATGAAAACGGTGGGTCTTGTAATTGTTCCCACTGTAAGATTAACCTGGATCACTCTCAAAGTGGAGCCCACTTTTCCCTCATAGTTCAACAGAACCATGTTGTGGGGCTTATAATCATCATCACATTTCCCAATTTTACTAAGTAGAAAACGAGGCATCAAGTTCACTATTGCGCCACAATCCATTAGTATCTTATTAAGAGGTATGTTCTCCACTTTTCCGGTGACATAAAGAGGCTTCAAGTGACCTTTCATAGCCTCTTTAGGGCATTCGAAGAAAGAACTTTGCTCCTCCACGCACCCATTGTTCATAATGTAATAGCACACAGGCTTGTGTGCCAGCATTTCCATCTCAGTATTTTGATCCACATCCTCTACCTCTGTGACCTGGCTGAACTCTCTAGGCATGACGGACACCACATTTAATATGATGTCTAAGGAGGCTGTTGACTCGCTGTCGAAGTTGTCAGTCATGTTCTCATCGTCTTCGACTAAGCCAACTGGTTCGTCCTTTCGTTCTTCGAACAACTTTCGTCTTATAGGCATCTTCTCAGGGTTTCCTCCTTGATTGCCAATGTTAGTACTCGACTCTCCCTGTTTTGGTCCCTGCGCTTCCCTAATGGCCTTTCGCCTGCGTTGCTCCCTTCGCCATTCAGACCTGGTCATAGGGTTTTTTCCTTTGTAATTTTGAGATATATATGCTGCCTTGTTAGTGGTGTGGTTCTCTTTTAGATACTCAAATAAGGAACCTCTTTCCACCTCAAACTTTCTCCATTTTTTCCGTCCCTGTCCTTCGACAGGTTTGACCCACTTTCCTGCAGGCACGTTCCCATCCGGTTTGAATGTGTTGGGCTTAGCTGGAGTTTTTATACCAATCGAAGGATTTTTGGGATCAAGATTCCTTGGGCCCTGTTTCTTCTTCTGCCCCCGGCTTCCATTAGTATTTTTGATCTCTTCTACATCTTGAGTAGCTTTCTCATCGAAAATGGCGATGCATCTGGGGCACAATATTACCCCTGATCCATTCTTCTGGCAACGATGGAGGAAGTCAACAATGGTTTCCTCTTGCCTGGGGTACACCATCTTGTTAGGCTCTTTATTCGTTTCTCCGACTTTTGGATTAGTGATCTCGACCATGTTGACATCAACCTTATCTTCGAGCTTCATTCTAGACAAGTGAACATCCAAGTTTTCAGTATCTTTGGAATCTTCAATTTGACTTGCATCTGCAGCGTTGAATCTCTCCACGTCAGGGGAAGTGTTGAAGAAGTGTTCTGCTGCCATGTATATCCAATTTTCTACCAGACAACCATCCAGTTCTATCATCTCTCCCACCAGCAGCATGTTATTCTCCAATTCCTTGACCACTTGGACTCTGGGAATATTTCTGCCTAACGCTTCATTAGTACTAATACTATAAGTACTATCCTCAAATTCTTCACCAACTTCAACCACATTAACACCTTCAGCAGCATTTTGACCTAACTCGTCTCCTGCCATAACCGATCCTTTAGCCACGTGTTCGACGGTCGATTCGGTGGTGTCCCCTGCAAATTTACTAAATTTTGGAACCTTCATCCCAGGAGGTAACTTAGCCTGCAAAATATAATCCACTATAGGTGAAATATAATTTGGCCTTGTAAAGCCAAAGTTTTCTCTATTTCTGGTCATTATTCTTTCGACCATAGCTGCAAGGTTATTTTCTTCCACTGCATCATAACGTCGAACTTGTCGAAGCATTTGGTCATCATTCTGATTTCTGTTCACCATGACTTACCCTGGCTCTTCCTCCATATGGGCTGGTACCTGGTTCCTTTGTGGTTCGACTCTAAAATGTTCGCCCATTTCATGATCCACCATATTCGCCTCGTGACCGTTCTGTTGTTGATACCTTGGGACGTTCTCAACAACTGTTTCTCTTTGCTCAAATGTTGGTACTCCCATAAAATCAGCCATGCGGGCTAATTGCGTCACCACGTGCTGGTTAGTTTGAGTAGTATTCTGAATTAAGGGTTGAAATATTTCTCCCATTGTCTGAGACAGCGTGTGCACCATTTGCATATTACTTTCGTCCATTTGCTGTCTTAAGCAGTTTATGGATGTAGTCGTAAGACTAGGCACTTGCCAAGAATAACCCACACCTATGCTCTGGTTGTTTCGACCGCCTAACCCAGCTCCATGCACTCGTGAAGATACCATGTTTTCTGAAAATATGGATGGAGCATTTTGCAAATTCTATATTATTGACGTAGGCATACCATATGGTTGACTCCTCAGTAATGGTTGTGAGAAACCTGTAGGAGGAATTTGCCTATACATTGAACTTCCTGGGGGTGTTGGTGAATTAGGACTTTGAGGTCCTACATAGTCCAACACGGGTTGAGTGTATGTTCGCACACATGTTAATCCTAGATTCACCATGGATTACACTTGTTCAGACACCACTACCGGTGGTGACGTCTGTCCTCCCGTCGAAGAAACTGGATATGGAGTATTCTGCGACCCCATGCTCGATTGAGCATTTGAAATGCTTCCTTGAGGATCAACTTGTTAGTTAGCATTTGTTGCCATTCGTTGAGTGTAACTTCTTTTTGGTACTTCTTCGTGCGTAGTGACTAACTTTCCACTCCTTAATAACATGCAACGAAGTATTTGCCCAAACAAAGATTAATGTAAACTTTGAAATGCTTAGCACTGGGTCCAACCAGGTGTTCCAATTTATTTATTGTGAATTTTGGTAAACAACTGCCGGTCTATCAATTTAGGGTAAAATTGACTAACTTGCAGGATCAATCATACTAGATCCTAGAACATGTGCTAAGCGTGCAAAGGACCCTAAGTAGAACCCCACGTTCGACTGTGAAACCTTTTGAAAAGTAAGTTGACTTGAAGATTTAAAAGAAAGCAAGTAGTGTGTCGAAGAAATAAAAGCAAGAATGTAAAAGTGCAGTTATGTAAAAGCTCGAAAGTAAATGCAGTAAAGTAAAGAGCGAGATATTACAATCAAACTCCGCGTTCGACTATAACGTCTTTGTAAAGTAAATGGCGTTGAAGATAAATATGCTAGAAAGTAAAGTGCTTCGATAATAAATGGGCGAAAGATTCTACTCTGAACTCCACGTTCGACCAGAGATTTTTGGAAGTTAAATTTCAAGAAGGTAAATAGCTTTAGAAATAGATAGGCGAAAGTTTAAAAGTGCAGGAAAGTTGAATGGCATAAAATAACTCTAATCTGAACTCCACGTTCGACTAGGGGATCTTTGAAGGTAAAAAATGCAGAAAAGCTTGTAAAATGGTTTAAATGTAGAGGCTGAAAGTTAAAATGCAAAATGAGTAAAGGTGCATAAAGCGTAAAGGCGAGTAAATTGTATTAATGAAAAGGGGTTGGTGTTGTATCACATACATTCTTGCTAACTCGTTTCTCTACACGCGGGTACTTTGAGTTGTTTGGAGTGACTAGTATAAAATGAATGAACACACTTCTTACATAAAAATGACAACTATTTATAGTACTAGAAAATAACTACTACATGACGGTTGAGGCTTCACAACGTGTTCCTTTTGGCGCTTTTTCCACTATCTCAACCGTTCCCACGTTCGTCCACTCTTGGTTTGAATTTTGAACACTGAATATCTCCCGCCCATTTTGGTTGTGACTTCTGCGCGTTCTTCTCAGCATGACCCTTGTCGAGCACTTCTCAACACTTAGCAAATTTTAGTAGATTTGTCCACCTCTCTTCGACTTGGATTGTTCTCTGATTGTGTCGAAAGGTTGACATATTTCAAATTGATATTTTGACTTGAAGTGATTCTAAAATCAACTAGTATCGAAAATTGAGAGCTAACAGAGTGATATTTAGAAACTTAGGTTCGCGATAAGTTATGTTAGGTCATTCTAATTATATATATATATATATATATATATATATATATATATATATATATATATATATATATATATATATATATATATATATATATATATATATATATAATTAATGGTATTGTTATGTTTATAATGTTAAAACCATAATTATAAAAAGTCAAAAGAAATAAAATACCCTACTGCTTGCCGATTTTCTTAAAATATTTGGTACATTTCTATAACAAACTTCTAAAAAATAATGGTAAAAAGTATCCAAAAAATTGGTTTATACAGAGTTTTTAGAAAAATTCGATAAAAACATATAATTATGGTACCAACATTTTAGTAAATCTGATAAAACTTCATGAATTATAAATAAAAATTAAAAAAAAAACGGTAGATTGAAAAAAAAATCGAGTAAAACTTCAAAAAAATGGACGATAAACAAGATTTTTTTCTATAAAAATCCGGTATGTTTAACCAACAAACACCATATTATTTTTGTAAATCCGAAAAAAAGAAGTTGATTTTATTAATTTAAAAATATTGTGGTAAAATTGTAGTGTGGGGGTGCAAGCTCTAATATTTTGGGTGCCAGTTAAATTCTCTGTGACTATTATTATTATTATGAAAATAATACCGGGTCTCATGGATCAACAATTTTAATTAAAACCAGAGCTGAACAGGAACGTTCATACTCCCCATTTATACCCCTACTCTCCAAAAAGTTGAAAAACATACTTAAAATATAAGAGGATGTAAAATGTGTGTTTTTATTTAATTTTTTACATAAGCAAAAAATAATTATCATCTTTAAATAGAAAAAAATAAAATGAAGTTGAGGTGACATAAAAGAAAAGAAAAATGACTAAAAAAGAAAGTGATTTTTTAGTACGAAGAGAAATGAGCTTAGAACGATTAAAAAATAACATTATTAGCAGTATCAAAATTAAATATTTTATTCTCGATTAAGATACTCATTTACTGTAAAATGTATAGTTTGAATATTTATTAATAGAATTCAATAGAAATAGTGGTATATCAATACTCATTTACTGGGATGTCTCTTAACTCATCACTAACAACCTCATCAAGTCGAGCAGTATTGTAAGCTTCCTATATTGCATCAAAATAAGGACATTTTTATGTAGTTGTTAAGAGTTGCCCATTGGATACTCAACCTAATTGGAAAAAAATCCATTATAGAAAAGAAAGAATTATCAAAGAAATAAAATGAGGAGAATTTAATATGCAGCCCCAATTATATCTAGCACCCTCTATAGTTTTAAATTATCAAAATTGTTCATGAAATTTTTGATAGGAAATATTAAAAGTTTTAGTAGTGTATTGTAAATTTCTAGTATACCGGAATTTTTTAAATTCCCAATAAATTATAATCAATATTAGAAATTTAAAATTTATTATTTGATAGCGGAAGTTTCAATCAAAGCGAAATTTTTGATAGTATTATTTGTTTGAAATTTTAAATGTTCAAGATTTTGCTGACAGTTTTAGATGGTTATGATTGCACTGACAGTTTTGTGTGGTTCAGAGTAAATGCATAGTTGTATAAATAAGGGGGTCATCTTTTATTTGATAAAAACATCTAAAAAAATGTTTCTTCCTCAATTTTTTATTAAGGTAGAAGTGTACTTCAACGAAGCTTCACCTCCCGTAGAGTTCCAGCTTTCGAATGACGCCATATCTCTCGTCGGTCTGACGTCCAAAGTTCAATGAATTGTTGCCTGATACCGAAAACAGAAAGGTGAGAAAGATCGAGTTTCGTGAATATTGGATTGATATTGACAGAAGGGTGAAATACAACCTTATTGATTTGAAGATCGATGGAGATGTGAATGATATGTGGAGATCATTTCGACGTAGGTTAACAAAGTGATTGATCGAGTTAGATGCTAAGCTTTCAAGATCCGCTGACGACATAGTTAAGATGATGAAACGTCTAGAATCATCTGGTAGTGTCTAGGTTTTCTCATTTATTATCGTTTTCTTAAGTTGTGTTTAAATTATGTAATCCATTGTTAAATGTTAGTTAATGTTGATGTTGCATTAATGGGAGATAAAAAATATTATCTAATAAGAAGTTATGATGAAGATGTCTGAGTAATATACAAATAATACATAATATACATGTTACCTTAGATTTTTTTTTACCTAAATATAAATGGCAAGTAAGACAAATAAGTATGTCACGATGAAAGTTGAAATCAAGTATAGTAAATCAAAACCATGAAGTGACTTGATTTGGGCATGTCGAAAGTTATATATATGGTATTATTGGTCGAAGCAACTGAAGGTCAAGGAATGTTTGTGGAGTATGTGGACTTAGTAAAATTTTCAAGTGTTCTAGTTGGTTATTTTGCCTGATGGAAAGAGCGAGAATTAGATTAGGTCAGGTGATTATTTGAATCTGCGTGGAGGCTCGTCAAAGATAACAGCTGCATGAAAGTAAAATGTGTTGTGATATGCTTAGTCGACCGTTTGTAGGTAGTTAGTTTTAGACTAGTATATAAGGGGGCACTTGCTTATGTTGTAAGGGTCCACAATTTTACGCAAATTTCTACATACTCAAAGTATATGCGTATTTGAGAAATGAGTGAGAAATGTATGTATGCGTTTCATATTTATAAAATTTCAAGCACTTCACATTCAAGTACTTTTACATTCAAGTCATATTTCGATTCTTGTCATTTCACTTTGTTTACATTTCAATTTCAATTACTTTTGTTTTCAAAATCAATATCATCTAAGTTTTAGTCAACTTCCAAATCATTATCTTTCAAAACATTTGTATTTCAATTTCAACAACAACATGATGTTTAGAAGCTATAATTCACATAAATATGTTCCTGGATATTTTCGAGTTTAATCCTTTAAGTATTAATAGAAACTTATTTTTGTTTTCCAAATTTTCAAGTAAATAAACTGGCACGGCTAGTAGGACCCTTTTTGTGTGAATTCTTACTTGCTATGTTGAAAATTATATTACAAAGTTATTTATTTCATTGACCTCTCATTGTTTGAGTGTGCATGATACTAAGGAGTGGAAAAATAACAAAGAGAGAAGTTAGGAAACCTGTGAGGAAATACGTCAGGAGAATGGCAATTCCCAAGAACAACAATGGAGAATAACCTTCTAATAGCACTAGGGGAAGGCACGGTCACTGCGATGTCGACTGAGCCAATCCCTTCGATCGCTAGCACTACGAATATACCGTCTATGATAGTTCCACTATCAACCATCCCAAAAAGGATGATTTTCCCCTTTAGTAACCCAAAGTTACCCAGTGACCTCTAGACCAATTGTGGCACCAGAAATCAGGCCTTTTGGCACAATTTTTACAATGCCCACGCCAGAGCATGAACAACCTTTTGGGATTCCAACATCAATGTTGGAAAGTGTAACACCCTACTCTACTCCTTCCTATACAAATTAGAAATACGAAAATGTTTGCGGAAATAAATCAGAGTTACACACGTAGGATGCCATATTACAAAAACTCATCATGCAGTATCAAATCACTTCATATCTTATTCATTAATAAAAATAGATACTTTGATTAAACAGCGGAACTAAATCAAATGGTTTAGCATTAAAGCTCCAATTACATCAAATCTCCATAAAACAGTGGTTCGACAATATTAATAAAAACAATTCATGATATGTAACAAATAAAAAATAACATGAAAAAATTAACGAAATCCCCATCCTTTCCGTGTTACGTATTAGAGTGACTCCTAAGACTCGATCAAATAGCAACACATGCTCCAAACACTACTCAGGTACCTGATCATCTGTACTCCCACAAGGAGCACTGACACAACAAAAAAAGAGAGGTGAAAACTACATTCAATAATATATGAAGAAATCACATGCTAATGAGTAGTTATCACACAAGCACATCAATCATACAATCACAACGCACGTAAAAGTGTCACATTAATACTCGGCATATTCAGCCCATGTTCAATCATATACATATGCAATGCGATTCAACTGACACGACACAATGCATGAAGTACCATCACAATCACATATGATTCACCCTAGAATCTGATTTCCTTCGGAATCCAGATAAGTCGTATACATTCCTCTGAACTACAACTTATCTCCACTCGACTCCCACGTGGAGTTCAGACGAGACTAAGCGTCTATCATGGATTCCCACCTAGCTCATCTCCATATAACATGACATGAATACATGACACAAAATTATGAATGATATAACAATCATTCATGCTCAACCCACGATCCTCAATGATCACACGTGAATCACCTACTCACTGTAATTCCCTCCGGAATTACCACCACAGCCCAGGGCCGTTCACATTAGACACACAAGCACTAAACACGTATCATACAAACAATCACGTAAAAATCCCATGTTGTATCCCATTTAATATCATTACTAGTTCCCCATATGTTCAATTATACCATCCTAGTCTTACGAATCAAGAGAAATTGTATTACACGCGAAATCGGGACCAAAATTGCAAAAACGGGAAAATTCCACTACAGCTCTGCCCATACACGTATGGCCCTGCCCCATATGCATATGACCATCTTCCCTCCCCCCAGGTCTGTGTATCATACGTGTAGAGCTCAAATGCACATGTCTCATACACGTATTGCCTTGGGCCTTACGTGTATGACCAAAAAGTGATTTCTCTCCAAAACTTCCCTAAAACTTCCCATATGTGTAATGCCTTTGTTCTACGTGTATGGCGAATCATCCTTACGCGTATCGAAAGAGGGCCGTGATGGCATGGAGACGGGGTGTGTATCATATGTGTATTGTCTTCTGGGAGTGTCCCCCATACGCATATGGACCCCTGTCATACGCGTATGGCCAACCTGCACAGAGAAAAATCCAATTTCGCATCAGTGCAATTTTCCCCCCATTGGAGCCCTTCCAAGCTCCTAATTCAAACCTAAAATGACATTTATCTCAATATAATCTTAGAGTCCTAATTCTATTTCGTTAATTCATCATTTTATCAATGTTTTTTACCATTAGAATCCATTTTCGTTAACGATCTAAAACCCCAATTTTCATATTTGTTCCGATATCAGAAGTCATCAACAATAGTACATAATTGCACGAATTTACTATTCAAAATCAGCATACAACACAGATTCATACACACGTTCAATACACAGCTACGAGTTAACAACAACAATTACACAAAGATAGTAATCAGACAAGGAAAAGGAAAAATGTACAAAAAATTCTAAGAGGGAAAGAAATTCTCACTATCCTTATCACCATTAGAGAACCCATTCTCCCCTCCCCCTACCTGAATTTGCAAGCTTTCTCTCTTCAACAATGGTAGAAAAGTCTCTTGCACTAGCTCTCTTTCTTTCTTCCTTTCTTTCTCTTTTATGTGAAACTAACATTTCTCTGTAACTCCTCTCCCACTCTCTCTTAATTATGGGTTATTTCCCTTAATTCTCTCTGTTTTCTTAATTTCAATAATAATAATAATCCTAATAATAATAATGCTAATAATGATAACAATATTAATAATTATAATAATAATACTTATAATATGAGTATTAATAAAGTGTCTCATTATTCATATTATCATTATTACAATGTTGTCCTATAATTATATTTATGTCTTATAATATTATCATTATTACAATGTTGTCCTATATTATCAAAACAACAACTACTAATTTAAAAATTAAATTAGTTATATTTTATAGAAGGTATTGTTAATTTATGTCTTATAATAATATTGTTCATTCAATATATCGGAGACAAAAAGAAGTAAGTAAATATCAATATTAATGTGTAGAATGTTAGTGGAGACGTAGGCCCACAGAGTGCTATTAGTAGCTCCGTCTCTGCTGAGTTGTTTTTTCATCTTAGTGTTGTTATGAAAATCCGAGGGAATTTATGGTTTTTTTTTTATTTTTTAAAATAGTAAATAATAGTCCACCTCGACTTTGTACCTCAGCTTTCTATTATTCGAGGTGAAAATTTCATCATGAAAAGCGTTATTTGTTGTAGTGATCTAGTAAGAGTACGATTTACAGGTAATTCTTCAAAAAATATTTAAGAATACCTAACATCCTAGATAGCGCACGGGCGGAGAGAATGTTACTTAGCATTATTCCTCAATAAGTGAGTAATTTTAAAATTATGGTTTCTCTATTATAGTTATTTTTTATGTTTTATCAAATACTAATTATATAGGGCTTGTATTGGTCATTTAGAGAACATTTTCAATTGATCATCATATTTCTTCGGATGAATATGGTAACTACAATGTGTTCGTTACACAAACCACTTGAACCTATGATGCAACAAATTATTACTAGTTAACTTTATGTTTATGAGAATTTTAGTAATATTTTATTTGACTTTGTAATTGTCTTAGTGTGTAATATTTTAAAATTATTTTTAATATACAGGGTTGTGGAGAGACACTATAGGTTGAACATCTCTAGGAAAAAGCTTGCATTTTGTGAGCCCAAAGTAAGTGAATTAATTGTGGCATTCACTTAGACATATTCATGAAATGTGTGGTTATATATTCATGAAATGTTTAAATTTATAGACGAGGAGACAAGCAGAAGAATACAAGTGTGAGTATTATGTAATTAAACACATGTTTAACATCGTCTCTGCCGACATTATTGATTCGTGAGATCAGGTATATATAATGTCATAAAATGCTTACAATAACATATTAATGTTAAAGTAATTTTATATTGTAACTCAAATCACATGATATACAATTTTTTTCACTTGCTTATGTAGACGTTTAACGACAAGACACCTTTCTCTCCCGATGACTTAGACGACGTCCATTGACGTTAGTCGTTTATTTTCAATGTGTTAGTTGAAAAAGAGGGTGGTACTGTATGACTTCGTCTTTGATGGTTCTAAATATATTTTTATTTCTTATAATGTATGTATAATATATGAAAAAATATAGAAGTATATATGTATAAAATATATATTTATAAATATATTTTTATTGCTTAATTTATTCATATACATGTAAAAAAGTAAAGGTTTGTAATGTAGGAAAAATAAATTAAAATAAAACATATTTAACCATAGTTATTTAGACCATACAATCATTGAGTTTCAAACCCATAAGATTTCGCTTTATATCATAACGGTTGTATACTTTGACCGTTGTGATATATAGTGCACTACCTAATTTATCACAACGGTCCAATATCCGTAATGGAAAGTATCATACATACAATCACACCTTATCTCACAACGGGTGATCGGACGGAGTTGTATCCATTCTTTAACCGTTATGATAAGTGTTTTCGATAATAGTGTCTACTTATAGTCAAAATTAGATTAATTTAAAAAAAGAAACGAAATCAAATATTGAAAGTTGTAATTAAATTTCATAATCAAATCAAAGATTGAAAATTATAATCATAATCAAATGAAAACATTCATTGTGAAAAATCATACAAAATAATCTTTGATTTGTTTTTTTTAAATAAAACTAAAAAAATAAAAGTAAAATCAAATAAGACATATTTTACATTTTTTAAATATAAAAATAAGACATTTTTTACAATTCTGTGATTAAATTAAATAAAACCTTTTTAAAAAAAAACAATTGTGATAAAAATTGAATAAATAAAACAAAACCCCTTTTTTTGCAATTTGTTTTTGTGATTAAAATAAAAATTAATATAAGTGACTAAGTAAAAATATTTTTTTATCTTTTAATAAAAGGAAAAAATATTAAAAATAGAATGAAAAATAAAAAATAAAACTAATATACCATATAATTTATTTTTTTTATTTGAAAAATAAATAATAACTAAATTATAACATTTTTTTTCTAAATGCAAGAAAAAAATCTAAAAAAATTGGACGAAAATAAGGTATGGTTAAATAAAAAAAATCTAACTAAAAACGAAAAATATAAGAATCATTATATCAAATAATAATAAAAAATCAAAAATAGAAAAGGATACTAGAGGGTTCAAGCATGCAACCATGCACTTAACGTTCTTGCATGATTACCAGCTGACACGAGTTAGATTTTTGAAATGAAATGCTCTTACAATAAGATAGTAATAAAAAATTAGAAAAAATTGGGGTATGACAATATGAAGAACCGAAGATTTAGAAAATTGGTAAACCGGGTTCGGTGAAGAGTTCGAATTGATTGAACATAATTGAGTTTTGTGCTTGGGTTTATGGATCTTTCTTTGGGCGTCGAAGAAAATTCCACACATGAAAATTGGGTGCAGTGGTACAAAGTTGTAAAATGTAGGAATCAAAATTAGTTTCCCACAAACGGCGCCACTATTTCATTTTGGAACCAAAAATAAAGAGAGATGCGGAAGTTGCACAAGAGTAGATCTTCCAATGTGGCGGAGTTGGGTGTACCTGCAACGTTAGCACTCCGACGTCCAATTCAGTATGTCAAAGAGTATAGAGTATTCAACCATTTTTTTTTAAACATGTTACCTAAAATGGAGACATCCCTTGTATATATATGAGAGGGATAACGACCTCACGATCTTTTAGTCGTGAAATGCAGAGGACCGTTGGATGTGCCTGAGGCATAAATCTCCTAAAACAAGGTACAAGATAATCCTATGATAAGGGAAAGATTCCATAACTATGATGGTGTAGTCGGTTGATAGGTATTGGCCAGAAGCAGTCTATCTCAGGGTGGTCGAGGGATATGACCGATCCAAAATATGTGCGTGTGTATGTGCGTGTGTGTGTGTGTGCATGTATGTGTGTGTGTGTGCGTTTGTGTAAAATCTATCCAAAAAGAGAGAAAAAATACAAGGAGTACGAAAACCAAAAAATAACAAAGCCAGTAGAATCAAAAGGATTCACGAAATATTTAAATCAAACGACAAGAAAAAACTGCACAAACCAATAAAGACCAAACACCAAAAACCAATCAAGGGATCCAAGCCGCATGATATAGCACAGAGAAATCTTGTAAGTATCAAGTTGGTGGGAGACAAGCAGTGTACTAACAGAACTAAAGAGGCATCCATCTAGACAACACACCACTATAAGCTCAAACTCAAAAGTGGGTCATGATTATAGTGTTTAAAAGAGAGGTCTAGTTCATGAAAACGAGAGCGAACCCAATTCCAAGTGAGATAATTATCAAGACTAGCCCAGTGATTAATCGATGAGTTTTCCTTGCAAATAAATAACTTTATACCGTTGTATGCTAGATCGCAAGTAGGCTTAAAGCCACCCTCTTATCTCTACCTAACCCATTAAACACCTCTAAAACCGATTGGGGAAGATAAATTTTCCTACCAACCCACTTAAGAATCATATACCACACAAAAAAACGCAACATGACACTGAACAAAGAAGTGATCCACCGACTTAACATTCCCTTGACACACAACACAACCCACCCCACTACCTATGTGGACTATGTTGCACCTGCTCAAGTTGAGCCTAGTCGCCAACATATCCTGTAAAAGTAGCCAAGAGAAAACAACAACTTTAGAAAGAGCCTAAATTTTCCAACAACACGCTAACCCTTGGATAACTTGATTCGATTTACACTTTTCTCTCACCTCGAATGAGGAAATGATATCATATGCCCATCTAATCAAAATCCCACCTTCGAAGTCAAGTGTACGAACTCATAAATCCTCTTTATCTTGCTTCACCACTCCCCGAGAGAACTGACAGGGCACCCAAAAAGACTTCCTCTCAAACACGAAACCTCCGCTTCCACCTAAACTTCAAAGTTGAAATACCTCTCTCATAACACCCCATATTGCTTTCCTCTTTTGAATTCTTAGAAATCAGGAATAACCTCTTGAGAGTCAAAAAAAATTTGTTTCGACCCAATCCACTCATCATGTCAGAATTGAGTGTTCAACCCATTCCTAACTTGCTTATAGATAGAAGCGGAAAACCAATTTGGTGACTCCCTGCCCATGGAGCCAAGAAAAGAAATATCCTTCTACCAGGGAGACACCCTCCTAAAATTCTCTTTCCTTCCCTTACCCACCCACCCTTCCCCCCGAGGAAATCTCATTACCGATAACTCATACCTCTTTGAAACACTATCCTTCCATACGATAGGCCCGACCTCCAAGAGACGTCATCACCACTTACTAATCAGAAGTAAATTTATCCACCTCCAATACTCATTACTACAAAACGTATATACAACAACACCAAGGTTATCACAGTGCTATGAAGGACCGTGGTGACATCTATTACTTAACACGCGAAAATTTTATGTTATTTACTAATTAAAATTTTGATATGACATAATCATGGTTGAAAATTACGACTGAGGTCATATAATCACCCTTTCATGGGTTTGAATCTCAGCACCCACTAATGTTTTAATTCTTTAACATTTAGTCGCGCCTTTGTATTTTTTATTTATTTTTAATTTAAACAACCGTTGTGACATATTAATCATTTTGTTTTAAATTTTTTAAATAATTGTGATACCACCACAGTTGCATAGCTGAACCGTTGTGATATATTTTCATTTTGTTTTAAATATTTTAAACTGTAATAAACTGGCGCTACTTTATGAAATTTAATTAAGTAAATAATATATCACCACGGTTCTGGTTGTTGACCGTGGTGGTATCTTTCATTGATCTTTATAACAGCTAACTAACTTGTCTCTTTAGTAGCCATTCTTTGTAGTGATATGGTACGAAACACCATTTCAACCCTAGTGTTTAGTGCTGAGAAACAAAACACCATATCAAGCCTAACATTCATCGTTCATCATCAATGTTCATTGTTTTTTCATCCGTTATTCATCGGTTCATCATTTTTCATCGTTGTTTATTTTCAACCCGTAGTCATTACAAGGAGAAAGACAACATACCAACACCAACACTAACACCATCGTCATCGTCAAGGAGGAATATAATAACAACACTATCTGTTTCAGCCCAAATATTCAACTTTACTTAGTCATGACGTTTACGGTACATAAATGTTTTTTCACATGCATCTACAGTAAACTTTAGTTTCCATTGTTGTTCATGTTATTTTTGTGGTTGTTGTTGAATATGTGTGATAACACTTTATTAATCTTTTATTGTTGTTGTTGTTTTTGAATGTGTATGTGATAATAGATAAAAGATTTTGTTGTTGTTGTTGTTGTTGTTGTTGTTGTTGAGGTTGTTGTTGTTTTTGAACATAGATGTCATCTTCGTTGTATTTTTCATCTAGTGGTGACAAAATTATGACAAGTGATACTCAAACCAAAAATAAAATATCACAAAGAGGTGCCATAATGCTTACGAAAGTAACAAAAGTCCACAAATCTGGTAACAAATTGCCTATCGCGTTTGATGCGTATTACAGAGTAGTTGATGGTGAATACTCTTTGCTTTTTAAGAGTTATGTTGTGTTCATTGGACATAACAAAATTATTATATTGATAGATGATAGGAAACAAGCTCCTGAGGCTGTCAAAGATAGCATATGGACACACGTTAAGGTATTAATTTTAATTTCCATCTGTTCGATATGACTTTCTATAATTTCTAATATATTTCTATTTATTTAAATGTAGTTGACTTTTGAGTTTACGTATGATAATAAGTACTTAAAAAAGGTGGGTAAGTCATGTTGGTACGTGTTGGAGGAGCTTTAAGTCACGACTCACACGTGACTATATTAGGGAGCCTAAGCTTGGTCTTGAGCGTCCATGGGTGAGATATAGTTATCTTTCGAAGAAAGTTTGGAAAATGTTTGTGAATGGCCGTCGTTCTGAAAAATTCCTGGTTAGTATTAGTCTTACTTATCTTGATAATTTTATGCTAATTATTTATAGATACTAATCATATTTTCACTATGTTTATAACAGGCTAAAAGTCAAGCAGGAATACAAAATAAAGCAAAAAACATTTACCCTCACAAATTGTCTCGTGGTGGTTACAGGAAACTGGAAAACACAATGTTGAATGAACAAAACAATAAATGGGAGACGAGGAATCTATTTATCGTGATTGCAACCCATCCCCATCGTCAAGACATGAGAAATAGAAGATAACTCGACTAAGACCAAATGAAGAGTACACCTCAAATGCGTCAAGAGAAGTTGCTGATAAAATTGTAAGTATGATTTGTTGTGCGTATGTTATGTGTTATTTAAATGCTGTGATAATTACAATATTAATATTATCATGCATGTTATGTAGGATTTGTTGGTTGAGGAGGCATGTGGAGGCTCATTTGTTCCAAAACCACGACATGATATACTAATAAAAGCTATCGAAATAGACGAGCATGGTGGGCGCGTTCGTGGTATTAGAGAAGGTGTCGGTCTGAGGTTATTCTTTGGTTCATCCAAAAAAGCGCAGAAAACATCAAATTACAAGTGCAAAAAGAAAAGATTGTGGCTGTTGAGAAGCAGTTTGAAGAACAAAGGAAAATGCTAGAAGCGGAGTGGGAAAATCAGAGGAAAGACATTGAAAAGTTAGAAGAGTTATATGTGGTATGTGTTTTATCTGAAATGCTAGTGTTTTATCTGAAATGCTAGTGTTTTATCTGTATTGTATGATATATTGTGTTTTATCTAAAAAGTTAGAAAAGATAGAAATGTGTTTATTATGTATTGTGTTTAAAATGAATATTATGTTGCAGAGAATAAGTGGATCCTTCCAACAATATACGAATAAAAATGATGATAATGCTGATGAACAAGTTCCCCAAACAAATATTGTACATGGTGCTAGCATAGAAGGAAGTAATTTTTCAGTCGCCCCAGCTCAAGAGGTCAATGAGATATTGGATCCTTCTACACGTGAAATCACTACGTTATACCTGTTGGTTGCAGAAAGCGATGGTCCGATTTCTCTTCTGCTAGAGCATTGTCCAAAGGTAGAGCTCCTCTATTCTACTCATAGTGATATACAAGATTTTCTCCTTAACAATAATTGGTTGGACGTAGGGATAATACAAGTTTGGTGCATGTAAGTATATAATTGAATATGTATATCATTACGTATAGTACATTATCATTTTTGTATTTCCTCACTTATTTTTTGAATTTTGTTTAACCATTTAGGTACATTCCTCGTGTTTGTATCGAATTAAATAAATCAAATATTTGTGACATCTTGGATCCGTATAGTATTCGATGGTCAAATAATGATCCAAAAGGGATTGACTCTTACATTTCAGAACGGTTAAGTCAGGATAGAAAAGAATGTTACTTAGCACCATTTCTCAAATCGTAAGTAATTTTGAAATTGTGGTTTATCTGTTATAGTTAGTTTTGCTTTAGAAAATACTAATTATATATATGCTCGTGTTTATTCAGTGATCATTGGTAATTGATAATCATATCACTTAGGACGAATACGGTAATGACATTGTGTTCCTTACATAAAACACTCGAACGTAAAATGAAGCAAATTATTAATAGGTAAGTTTATGTTTATATGAAAAATTTTAGTAATATTTTCTTTGACTTTTTAATTGGTTTAACGCGTAATATGTTTAAATCATTTTCAATGTACAATATTATGCAACGACACTATATCTTGAGCAATAGTAGAAAAAAGTCAACATTTATCTTGCCTAATATAAGTGGCTATATTACTTGTGACATTCATTTATATATATTGTTATATGCATGTGTGGTTATAACATTCATGAAATTAATATTTAATTTTGTAGACGAGGAAATAACTAAAGGGATACGAGTGTGGGTATTATCTAATGAAACAGATGTTAAACATTGTTTTCGCCGACATTGTTGATGCATGGGATTAGTTATATATTATATATGTAATGAATTGTTTACAATAACATATTATTGTTTAAGTTGGCTATGATTATTATATATGTGTAATATTCACTTTTTTGCACTTTTTTATATAGATGTTTAACGGCGATACACCATTTTTCTACGAAGACTTTGTAAACATTCGTAAACGTAGGACGTATATTTTCAATGTGTTTAAGGGTCCTCAAAATGAGTTTAATATGTAATATATATATATATATATATATATATATATATATATATATATATATATATATATATATATATATATATATATATATATATATATATATATATATATATATATATATATATATATATATATATATATATATATATATATATATATATATATATATATATATATATATATATATATATATATATATATATATATATATATATATATATATATATATATATATATATATATATATATACACACACACACACACACACACACACACACACACACACATTTGAGTTTGATGATGTAAATAATATTTTTTGGATTTGATAAAGTAAATAATTTTTTTTGTTACGTGATACAATTGTTGTTTCTGTTCTGATACGATTCACAAAAAATACAGGTTACAAAATAGAAAAATTTCAAAAAACAGAAAAATATATTTTTATAAAACAAATAATTTAACGACGATTGTTGAATAAGACCGTGGTTGTAGTGTGAAAGTTGTCCAAAATAATATATATCCAAAAAAGTTTTGTTGAGAATCAAACATGAGACATTTAATATATTACAACGGCTAGTTAAAGCAACTCTGGTAATATGTCGCGCGCTTTCAGATTTTCTACAACGGTCATACGACCGTGATCGTAAGTAGCACATATACAACCACACGTTGCATAATAACGGTCGATCACGTGTGATTTATATCCCTTTTACAACTGTTATTGTATATGTTTTCCGTAGTAGTGACTTATCTCCTAACCCTTCTGACTTCTTTAATTTACACACATCCTTCCATTTGATAAGACTACCTTAATTCTTTATTTTATGTTTGGTTTAAATATATTTTTTTCAAAAAAAATGAACCAACCCGAAATCTTACTATCCTAAAATCTAGTGAAGATTTTTGTACTGGGGATTTTCTCGCATCTTTTAGGTATATACCAATCAGATTCTACAAATACTGGCTCATAATTTTTATTAGAAAAACTATTTATTTATTAATTTATAAAACAATATTTTTTTCCACGAAAAAACATTGTTTTACTTTTCACGTAATATTGCGAATTTTTATTTATAATAACTATATATTAAATATTATTTACCATTATAAACAATATTTCAGAAAATTATTCAAAGTGGTCAACTTTCCAGCATCAGGTCACCATTCAAATTGGCGAAAGGGAAGAAAAGAAAAATGGAAAACTGCAATTCGTCAGGTCAAATGGCGAATGAGGCCATCTTGGAGGAATTCGCCAATCAGATTGGCGAATGAGGCCATGTTCTAGGGTTTCATTTCCATTCATTTCTGTTTTTATATGTTGATTATTTTTTTAATTTCATTTAATGATTTAAATAATTAAAAACGAATTTTTTTTATATTTTTAATTATTATTATTTTTTAAAACATAAATATTATTAATAAAATTTAAAAATTTAGATTGAAATGTTAAAATTAATTTTTGAATTAATAAATTTAAAATAATTTGGTTTAATGTTAAAACAATAAACTTAAACTGGTTTAATAAATTTAGGTTTAAATACAAAATAAAAATATAGTGTTGAGCAAATTTTGAGTGTATAAATGTTGTAAGGTTATTTAAGTCATATCATATAGGGTACGTACTGTTTTTTTAACTATAAATATGACCGCAAACACATGTATGTTTTCACAACATTATATCCCAAAAGACTAAAGTGTTAGTGCAGTTCGAGTTGAATGGAGTCTAGAATGTCTGCATTTCTAAATCAACGTTCTTCGTCGTCGTCATCAGCATCGGAGGAACCTTTTCCAACGTTCGATCTAATGAAAAGAAAGGCCTTAGTTGTGTTTTCACCAACAAAGCCTCCGATGAAGGTGCTCCTCTGGAATACGCAGACGTTGGAGCACTTGCACAGGGAACTGAACCGCTGGCTAGAAGGAGACATTGGTCCAGGAGAAAAGATTAGGAAAATCGAGAGGCTGGTCGAGGAGACCGGGAGAAACGGAGTTACTCGTGAATGGAGAAAAGTGGAAAATGATGTCGGTGTCCTTGTGATGATGTTGACACCTAAGAAGATAAAGTTGATGGTCGTGATATCGTAGACGCTTTGGTGCAGTGTTCTGTTTTAAGTCTTTACATTGTTGTTATGTTTGTTTAATTTATGTTGCCTTCACGCAATGTTTTGTTGTCATGTTGTTGTTGTGTCAGTTAACTATGGTTTTAATTGACTGAAACCTGGTATTATTCGAATGAAATTTGCTATTAATCTTATAAAAGTTGCTATTAATCAAATGGAATTTGATATTGATTTAACGGGACAAGATTAAATATGAAA
Source organism: Lathyrus sativus (assembly GCA_963859935.3). NCBI lineage: Eukaryota > Viridiplantae > Streptophyta > Magnoliopsida > Fabales > Fabaceae > Lathyrus > Lathyrus sativus. The sequence goes on along the minus strand of OZ012739.1, from coordinate 545,628,745 downwards.
TTATGATCTACTGATTGATCCTACGTTAGGACATTTTGTTCGATTGTGTCCTGGTTGCCGACACAATCTCACCAGCTTGTCTGCGGTATCCATCTCAGTTCGAATGCGCGTGATGTTAGGCCGACCCTTCTTCTGTTTGCGCATCAAGTCATTATGCCAAAAAATTTCGCCTTCGTATTGAGGCCAATAGTCCTTCTTTGCCACCACTTGAAAGCTGCATGTGTAGAAATTGCATAGACTAATGACTTGGTGAACTGCATAAAGAAGGTCGGTTGGGTGCTGACGCAACTTGGAACATGCTGCTATGACATGAGAGCACGACATACGAAATGCTTGAAACTTTCCACAATCACACAAGCTCTTATCCAATTCAACACGGTAACATCCCATAGGCCTTCCTTCGTTGTGATCCATAGACTCGACAACACTGAACCAACCAGTTGTATGGTCAAATATTGTGACCGCGTGTGTGTTGGCTTTGGCAGCTTCCTCTTTCATGAATTTCATTGAAGTATCGCTATACAGCTGGCCCGATTGTAATACCGAACCCCACTTCGTACGTCTTCTATCAAAGAGTGATCCTAGCCTAAAACAGGTTGCCTTTACCAAGACAATTATTGGGAGGTTTCGGATTCCCTTGAAAAAAAAATTCATTGACTCGACGAGGTTAGTTGTCATGTGGCCCCATCGCACCCCATTGTCGTATGCCCGTGTCCATTTCTCCCTATCAATGCTATCGATCCATCTTAATGCGTCCGTGTTGTTCAGTTTGATCTCGTCCCGGTAGTATCTGAATGTGGGTTCAGTTAGTGCATATCCTGCGTTCACAACCTTCTTTCGCAGTGTCTTGTCCTTGATTTCCCGCATGAAATTTTAGGCAATATGCCTTATGCAATAGACGTGGGTCGAGGGAAGATCCTGCCAACCGTTGTCATGGTTGTTGTATGCACTCTCGATGGATGGGTGTCGATCAAAGATCAAACATAAGTTAGGTTGTGGAGACACGTAAGAGCGGAGGTTTTTTAAGAAAAAACTCCAACCCCCGACAGTCTCCCCTTCTACTATGGTGAAGGCTATTGGAAAAATGTTGTTGTTCCCATCCTGTGCCACAACCATGAGAAGTGTACCCTTATATTTCCTGTATAACCATGTTCTGTCAATTTGAATTATAGGTTTACAAAATGCAAACCCTTTGATGTACAAGCAGGCATCGTCTCCAATATCACAAGTCCCGTCTGGTGTACAAGCAGGCATCGTCTCCAATATCACAATAGTTCCTGGAGAGTAGTGTTTAAGGGCCACCAGGAATTTAGGAAGTCCCTCGTACGACTCCTCCCAATTTCCAAACACCCTTTCAACCGCTTTAGTCCTGGCAATCCAGGATTTTCGATACGAAGGAGTGTAGTTGTACCTTTGTACCATATGTGCAATTATGGTACTCACCTTCAAAGACGGGTTGTCGCTAACGATTGACAGAATCTCACAAATCAATTTAGAGCTGAGTTTGCGATGGTCTTACATCGGATTCGAGATTATACAACTGCGAGACGGACCCATTGACCCTATCTTCCAGGAATCGCTTCTCTTCCTGAAAGATGCTGTTAATCGGAACGGGCACTCCTCAATCAATGACACACATCAGGAGGAAAGCGAGGGCCGCCCGAGGGGTCAGGGAATTAATTTAAAATACCTTAGAGAACAATACAACCGTATTGTCTTAACTGATGATAGCACCGAGTATGAGAAAATACTCAAAACTCGATGCTATATTATGATTTTATTCGGGCACTTTTTATTTCCAGATGGCACTGGAAATACCGTCCATACTATGTATTTACCATTATTGCGGAATATTAACAAAGTGTGCGAATATAGCTGGGGATCAGCTGTCCTTGCCCATCTATATAGTGCACTTTGTAAAACTTCAAAAAAAATTTCTTGTACTTTTTATGGTTGTGCTTATCTTCTGCAAGCGTGTGGTTGGTCTAGGATGCCAATGCTTTCTCCAATAAACAGGAATTCTTTTACGTTCCCGTACGCCAACAAGTAAGTATCTTTTCAAGATTATTTAGCAACTACATATTCGTTTTCAGTTAATAATTTCTGAGATGTGTTTATTTTTATAGGTGGTATGTTCCAGGGATGAATTATCAGAGATGTCCAAGACACTCTATAATTCAATACCGCAACCTAATCAACCACCTTGGGCCAGATGATGTAAGTTATTTACCATTAATTTTTTTAATGTATATGCATAAGCCTCTCAAACTCCGTCTAACTTAATTGTCCAACTTTATTGTAGTTTGTCTGGATGTCGTATGAGGGTCTCGACCACGAGCCCAACCCCGACAATGCTGCTGTGTGGACATCAAAGACACCCATAATTAGGTTCACTACGGTGGAGATGGACCAAAGTGACAGGGTGAAACTACAATTTGGGATGCATCAGAATATTCCAGATGCTCCAGTAGACTTGGGGCAGTGGCATCAAAAGCGGGTAGACGCACAGTGGAGTGTCAGTGATTGGAAGGAGTTTGCGAAGGAGTTGCGTATACACTGGAACAGAAGAAGGCAATACGTCTTAACCGACCGTATTGTGCACGGGGCTAGGCTAAGTCTTCAATATATGACTTGGTTTAGGTCTGTCACGACATCTCAGCCTTTCCTGTCCCAACCAACCTATTTGGCCGACCCAAGGGAACGCGATTCTTCGTCAAACCCACAACAACAGTTCAGTGCCTAAAACCAGCCTTACGAAAACCCATACATGCCAACAAAAACCCCTTATCAACAACGGCAACCTTACATGCCACCCACCCAATCCCAGCCTCAACCACCTTACCATTACAACCTTGATACCTCTTTTGAGCCTACCCCCTCCACCTATAGCCTAGACAACTCATTTGACCCTATCCCCTCCAACTACACCTCCAACTACCCCTCCAATTACCCCTCCAACGACCCCCCAAATTATCCATTATTCGACTACCACACCCTGCAACAACCAACACACCTAGATCAACCCAACTCCATGTACACATTCGAACAACCATACCGTCCATACTCCACCCAACCTCCCCGACAATCCTTCGAAAACATGGGCATCGGGCTTGACTATGGAAGCGCCGTTGATAGTGGACCTCCCGACTATTGAGGTCAAATGATGCAAACTCTACCTAGTTAAAATATTTATTAAAATGTGTATAAATTTAATAACAATTACCATTCAAATATTTGCACAAACAATTTATTAAAATATTTATAACAACTATAAAAAAATTAAAATTAAATCATAATCAAATTTTAATTTGATTTAATAAGAATTCATTTGACATTAATAATTAAAAATAAAGTATTTATTAATTGAAATTAATTAAAAATAAGATATTTAAAAAATAGAATAAAACATTAATTGAAATTAAAAACATAATCAATTATTTAAATTTATTAAAATCTGATAATAATATAAATCAAACCAAAAATAAAAAAGCGAAACTCTAACAATGGTCTCATTCGTCAATCAGTATGGCGCAAGCATTAAAAGTTGGTTTCATTCGTCAAATGATGTGGCGAACTCATTTTTCAATTTTTTATTTTACACATATTCGTCAATTGAGATGGCGAACGGATGTTGGATACATAGCCATTTTAAATTTTTTTTTTTTAAATATGTAATATATTAATAAATAATATTTAATATATAATTATTATAAAAAAAATTCTAATATTACACTTGCACTTTGTGTTTATCACACGGTTCTCTTTTTCCATTGGTTACAGAACAAAAACCCTACCAAATTATAAAATGAGAAAAACATTGAAAGCAATAATGAGCCCACATGTTTAAAAATGATAAGAAATACCTGAAGAATAATAAATGAAAAGGAAAAAGTTGTTGTCTCTCTGTCCCATTGAAGATAAATATTTATTTATATGTGGCCCTTAACACAACATGATATATAAATAAGATCCTGAATTCTTACCCCCACCAGTCACCTCCACTGCAATCCAATATTATATGGATATGGTTGCCACTTCCCACTCATAAATCTTCCAGCCCCTACCTTCATTTCAAACGCTCAAAACTCTGAACTCACATTTATTTGTAATCTCTTCACAGAATATAAATCTACAATAAAATACTCTCTTTTATTTTATTTTTTTATTTACATGTTGCTATCATTATTGCAATTTTTTATGTATATAACTCTTTCCCACCATTTTCTCCATATGTCTTAATATACCTCATTTTCAAACAAAATATTTTATTTTATAAAAGGGTGCGTCATTCTGGTGTCCCTGTGCATATTGTAACTCTTTTTTTCCTTCTATATTAATATTTAAATTATCAATAAAATAGTTTAATTATTATTATAATGAATAAAAGTATTTAATTTAAATATTAAAAAATAAAAGGATAAATTTTTTAAATAAGTATAGGACTAACATTTCATTTGATGGTAGCCTTGCTCGTCGTTTCATTTTGCATGAGTATTAGTATCTGGTTAATCATACCTAAATAGGAGTCTAATGGTAGTTGCTATGGATCGTATATCTCTATGCATTCGACTAATTGAGATCAAAATGTTCCGGGTCAAACTGTATCGATAGGCTTGTTGAACATTATCCTCACCACTAGGGTATTATATGTTAAATATATAATGAATTTATTTAAATTAATTATCAAATAAAATATAATTATTATATCTCAATTAAAAAAATATTAACAGTATAATTAAAATTATAGATATAATTGCAGAACATATTATAATATAAATAATTTTATAAACATGTATATGTCATAGTTATAAACATGTATATGTCATAGTTAAATCCATTTGCTTAAGTGTAAATCTGAAAATGCTATTACCCTCTTTCTGATGGAACGACTATGCATATTCTGCCTCCATGGTTGAGATAGGTGTAAGAGTATGTTTAACACTCTTCCACGAAATAGCTCATATTGCCATCATAAAAATTAAGTCGGAAGCAGACTTTCGGTCGTTAGGGCAACCTGCAAAATTAGAGTTAGAATAACCAATGACTTGTAGTTGATCAGACTTCTTATAGGTCAACATGTAATCTTTGGTTCCCTGTAAATATCACATGACCTTTTTAACGGCTTTCCAATGACCCAATCCTGGGCTACTCAAGTATCTCCCTAAAACATTAACTGCATATGCAATATCGGAACGAATACAAACTTGAGCGTACATCAAACTGCCAACAAGGAAAGCATTTGAGACTCTTTCCATTTCAGCAGTTTCTTTATCGTTTTGAGGACATTTAGATTTAGAGAGTTTATCACCCTTTTGGACAGGAACAATGCACGGGAAGCAAGAATGCATATTAAAGTGTTTAAGGATTCTTTCAATATATCCTTTTTGAGACAAACCAAGAATACCACGTGACCTATCACGAAAATTTTGGATGCCTAAAACAACAGAAGCGTCACCTAGGTGCTTCATATCAAAGTGGTTACTTAACATTGTTCTTGTCTCATTAAAAAGACTAACATTAGTGCTAGCAAGAAGGCTATCATCGATATACAACACTAAGATTATAAAATCTCTCCCACTGGTCTTTAAATAAATGCACTGATCTGAAGCATTTTCATTGAAACCAAAAGAAGTGACAACTTTATCAAACTTTAAATACTATTGTCTAGATGCTTGTTTTAATCCATATATGGATTTCTTTAGTTTGCATACTAACTTCTCTTTTACTGCTTCAATAAAACCTTCTGGCTGAATCATGTAAACATCTTCAACAAGTTTTCCATTCAGAAAAGTTGTCTACACATCCATCTGGTGAAGTTCCAAATTAAAGTGTGCAACCAGAGCAATAACAACTCGAAAGGCATCTTTGATAGAGACGGATGAGAAATTTTCTTTGTAGTCAATCCCTTCTATTTGACTATACCCCTTTGCCACCAGTTTAGCCTTGTATCTATCAATTTTACCATTAGGATTACGTTTAGTTTTGAAAACCCATTTGCATCCAATGGCCTTGCAACCAACTGGAAAATCTGTGAGATCCCAAACACCATTATGAGACATAGAATTTAATTCATCATGCATAGCATGCAGCCAATCAGAAGCACGAGAACAAGAAATTGCTTCATTAAAAGTGGTAGGATCATCATCATCATGAATATCAAACTCATGCTTTTGGAGATACACAACAAATTCATTTGATATTGTAGGCTTTCGAGCTCTCTGATAACGTCTCAATTGAACATATTCAACAATGTTACTTGGTTCAACAACCCCAATAGGCTCTAGGGTATCAGTTTGTTCATGCTCATTTATTTGTGGTGCCACAACTTGATCATTATTTTGAATTACTGGAATCACAATCTCATTAGGGAAAGGAATAATTGGTATAGGGAGAAAAGTACGATCTTGTTCAAGAGTAATTGGTCGTGGCGTAGAGACTCCACTATCCAAATCATCCTCAAAGAAAATTGCTCGATCAGATTCAATGACTCGTGTAGAATGAGAAAGACAATAAAATCTGAAACCTCTTGACTCAACACTATACCAGATGAAGAAACCACTAAAAATATTCATATCAAGTTTCTTTTGTTGAGGATTGTAATGTTTGACTTTAGCCTTATAACCCCAAACATTAAAATGTCTCAAATTTGGCTTCCTGCTTGTTAATAGTTCATAAGGAGTCTTCAACACTAATTTACTAAGCACCTGATTTAGAATGTAGACAATAGTCTTCAAAGCATCACCCCAAAGAAAATCAAGCAATGGCGAATGACTCGTCATGCACCTAACCATGTCAATAAGCGTGCAATTACGTCTCTCTGTAACTCTGTTCTGCTGAGGAGTACCTGGCATAGTGTATTGAGCCTCAATACTATATTCATCGAGAAATCTAGCAAATGGTCTTGGGTTTCTTCTAGTCTCATCATATCTACCATAATATTCTCCTCCTCTATCAGACTTCACACATTTGAACTTCTTTCCTGATTTCAATTTAATGGCAGCTTTAAAAGATTTGAAGGCATCCAAGGAACTAGACTTGTCTTGAAGAATTTCTATCCACCCAAATCTGGAGAAGTCATCTATGAAAGTGATAAAATACCTGTATCCCCACATAGTATTAGGTGTAATAGGTCCGCACAATTTTAATACATCTTCACATCTATTCGCTTTTGTATTCCTAATTTTGGCAGTAAACTTTCCTTTGAGGCAATCAACACAAGTTTATAAATCAGAGAAGTCAAGATTAGGCAGAATACCCTCCTTAATTAGTCTTTCAATACGAGGTCTATAAATGTGACCTAAACGTCTATGCCACAATATCGAAGAATTATCATCTTTCCTATTACGCTTTATCCTAACAACAGAATTAACAGACATCTCATTCACATTCAACATGTATAAACCATCATGCAAATTTCTAAAACCAACAACAACGGAATTAAAACAAACATCAAGTTTTTCATTACCAAAAACAAAAGAGTAACCACATTTATCCAAAGCTGAAATAGAAATCAAATTCCTTCTCATTGAAGGTACATAAACTGCATCTTTTAAAATCAAAATGTGTTCAGAAGGTAAAAACAAGGAAATAACTCTTATCTCCATCACTGATACTCTAGCTCCATATCCCATAATGATCTTCGCCTCAACATCACTTGGTTTCTTCAAACTTGTGAACCCCTGAAAAGAATTCACGACATGAATAGTGGAGCATAAATCCAACCACCAAGTATTGGAAGGAACATCTACTATTTGATTCAAAACAAGCTAGAGCTAAAAGTGTACCTTGCTTTTCAAGTTTCTTTTTCAAGATAAAACAATCATCTGCCTTATATCCATACTTATTGCATTACTTGCACTCTCCTTTAAAGAAATTTTTCGTAAAAGACTTAACCTTAGGCTCCAGATATTGTGTTGTCCTTTTTCCTTTCTTATCATCAAAATGATGTTTTCCCTTATGGAAGTTTTTCTTGAAATCCTTTGTTCCTAAAGTAGAAGCAACAAATTGAACACTTTGAGATTTTTCCTTTTTCATAGAATCTTCCTCTTGAGTTACTATGGCTATCATCTCTGTGAGATATTGGATTGAACTATAGTATGGTTGAAGTCTGTTCGTGATTAATGCGTGTTGTAGTCGAAGTTTGTTCTAACATGCATGAGTCAATATTGCTAGGTTTGTTAGCATGTTGAATTGGGTCTTGCTTGTAAGCTCAATTGTTTAAGTTAGCTTGTACCATAAATTAACTTGTAATGGGTAATTGTTAAAGAGCTCATTAGGTTAGTGTGCTATTTTTTTCTTATAAATAGCATGCTAGTCTCTCATCTTGTATAAGGAAAAATAGGAAGATAAAATCCTAATTCAAGAGAGAGAGGTTATTTTTTATTCTTGTATACTTTTAATCTTGTTTGATAGTGAAAGGAAAGAATAACAATTTATAACCAATCCTTGTTGTTTCTTCTTGTTCTTCTTGCTTGTTTTCTTTGTTAACTCTAACCCTTGTGTGTTTCTTGAATATAAATAAACCGTTTATATTTTGTTTCAAGACATTCTATTCACAATAAATTGGTGCGGTGAGCATGGAGAAGATGCCTTCAACAAATTATGAGATTGAAAAGTTTACCGAAGTGAACGACTTCGGTCTGTGGCACTTGAAGATGAAATCCCTACTGGTTCAGCAGGATCGTTTGGAAGCGTTGAAGGGAGAGGCAACCATGGACGCTGTATTAACGACAAAATAGAAGACGATCATGATTAAGAAAGCCCACAACGCAAGCCTTGGTGATAAGGTTCTTGGTCAGGTATCAAAGGAGACTACACCATCAGGGTTATGGGTGAAACTTGAAAGTTTGTACATGACCAAATCCCTGGTGAATCGACTCTACTTGAAACAAGCTTTGTATTCATTCAAGGCGAGTGAAGACAAAGTGTTGGCTAAGCAGTTGGATATGTTCAACAAGCTGATTCTTGATCTTGAAAATATTAATGTGAAGATCGATGATGAAGATCAAGCACTGTTGCTGTTATGTGCTTTGCCCAGAACACGTGCTCACTTTAAAGAAACTCTCTTGTATGGAAGGGAGTCCATGCGCTTTGAATAATTTCAATCATCCTTGTATTATAAGAACTTGAACAAACGAAAAGAGCATAAACCTTTGACGATGGGCGAAGGTTTGGCGATTAAGGGAAAATTCTTGCGAAAGGATGGTAAGTTCGACAAAAAGAAAGGTAAAAGTCAGCAGAAGTCTTATAGTGGCAAAATATCTAGTATTCGATGTTATCATTGTAAGAAGGAGGGTCACATAAGAAAGGTGTGTCCTGAAATCCTGAAAGATCATGGAGGTAAGGATAATGGAAACATAAACATTGCCCAAGATGATTTCGACTCATCTGATGTTCTTATAGTTTCAAGTGGCGACTCAAGAAAAGAGTGGATTATGGATTCAAGTTGCACTTGGAACATGACTCCAAACAGAGAATTATTTGAGGAGCTATGTGATCAAGATGGTGTATCGGTGCTGCTGGGAAACAACAAATCTTGTAAAATTGCAGGTATTGAATCTGTGAGATTCAAGCTCTATGATGATTCAATAAGGTTATTGACTGAAGTCAGGTATGTACCTGGTTTGAAGAGAAATTTGATTTCTCTTGGTGAATTCGATAGAAAGGGATATGTTTTTCAAGGAGAGAAAAGTATCATAAGAGTCATGAAGGGGTCGAAGGAAGTCTTGAGAGGCGTGAAGAAACAAAGCTTGTATACTTTTGAGGCTAAGCTTGTAAGTGGTTCGACAAATGTTGCATCCATGAAACTTGTGTCGAAGACAAAAATATGGCACATGAGATTAGGCCATGTCAACGAAAGATGTCTGGTCGAATTGGGGAAGCAGAACCTGCTAGGAGGTGACAAAGTCGAAAAGTTGGAGTTTTGTTAATCTTGTGTATTTGGTAAATCCTGTAGGGAAAAGTTTAACAAAGGCAAGCAAAGAACACATGGATCCTTGGATTACATTCGTGTTGATCTTTGGGGGCCTGCAAGGAATCCTTCACACTCAGATGCAAGGTATTTTTTATCCATCATTGATGACTATTCCAGAAAGCTACGAGTATTCATCCAGAAGACGAAGGATGAAACTTTTGAGAATTTCAAAAGTTGGAAGGTTCTGGTCGAAACTCAAATTGGCAAAAAGGTTAAGAGGTTGAGAACCGACAATGGCCTTGAGTTCTGTAACGAAGCGTTCGACAGTTACTGTGCTGAGTTTAGGATTGCAAGGCATAAGATTGTAGCAGGTACTCCTCAACAAAATGGCTTAGCTGAGAGATTCAATTGAACAATCCTTGAAAGGGTTAGATACATGTTGGTCAGTGCTGGATTGAAAAAGGTGTTTTGGGCGGTGTCTGTTTCGATAGCATCCTATCTAATAAATAGATGTCCCTCGATTTCCTTGGGAATAAAGACATCTGAAGAAGTTTGGTCGGGACATCAACCTAGTTTCGACAGACTGGGAGTATTTGGCTGCGCGGCCTATGCTCGTATTAGGCAAGACAATGCCGAACCTAGAGCTCTGAAATGCATGTTCATGGGATACCCTGAAGGAGTAAAAGCTTGTAGACTATGGTGCCTAGAGTCAGGTCACAGGATGTGTATCACCAGTCGAGATATAGTTTTCAATAAAGTAGAGATGACTTTCAAGAAAACTGATGATGTTGACGAAGAGCTGGAACAAGGAGAGATTCCTGTTGAGGTGAAGCATAGTGATGTTGAATTGCGTATCCCAGATGAAGTCGAAGAAGACACAGATGATGGTGTCGAAGATGAGGAGACTGATAATGACTACCTGCTAGCAAGAGATAGGCCGAGGAGAGTCATCAAGCCACCTCAAAGACTTGGGTATGCATATCTTATAGTTTATGCCTTAATATCTGCAAGTGAGGTTCTAGACAAAGAACCTAGAGACTATAAGAAAGTTATGAAGACTCGAAAGAAGACTGAGCGGATAAAGGCCATGGATGATGAGATGAAATCTCTTCATGATAAAAATACCTGGGAACTGATCAAGACTCCTACTGGAGCCAGGTTAGTCAGCTGTAAATGGATTTTCAAAGTTAAGGAAAGGATCGAAGGAGTGACCTCGAAGAGATACAAGGCAAGATTGGTCACTAGGGGGTTCACTCAGAAAGAAAGTGTCGACTTCAATGATGTATTCTCTCCTGTTGTGAAGTACAAATCCATTCTAATGTTGCTTACCAAAGTGGCACAGTTTAACCTTGAACTGGAACAAATGGATGTGAAGACTGCGTTCTTGTATGGTGATCTAGATGAAACAATCCTTATGAGGCAACCTGAATGGTATGTCAAAAAAGGGAAGGAAAATTATGTGTGCAAACTGAATAGATATTTATATGGACTGAAACAATCTCCTCGACAGTAGAATAATAGATTTGACAAGTTCATGACACACATAAATTTCATTAGAAGTCAGTTTGACCATTGTGTTTACTTCAGATTTCGACCTGGTAATTCATTAGTTATTCTGTTGCTTTATGTGGATGATATTCTAATAGCAAACAACAATGTCGAATATGTAATGAGGGTAAAGGTTGAACTCAATAAGGAGTTCGACATGAAGGATCTGGGAGATGCGTCCAGGATTCTTGGGGTTGACATCCGAAGAGATAGAAAACAGTCAAAATTATGCTTATCTCAAGAGGCATACCTATGGAAGATTCTTGAAAAGCATGGTATGTCGAAATCAAAGCCTTTTGTGACTCTGACAAATCCTTAATTCAAGCTGAGTATAGATCAGTATCCCTGCACTGATTTCAAAAGAACTTATATGAATAGCATTTCATATGCTAATATAGTAGGTTCTTTGATGTATGTTATGATCTGTACTAGACCCGACATAGCATATGTAGTAAGTCTTGTAAGCAGGTACATGATGAATCTTGGAAAGGATCATTGGCAAGCATTGAAGTGGATTCTAAGGTATATAAACAGGTCTCTGAATAGAGTCCTAATTTATGGTGGAGCCTTGGGTGATGATAGTAAAGTAGCAATTGAAGGATATGCCGACTCTAATTATGCAGGTTGTATGAATTCCAGAAAATCTATTTCTGGATATGTGTTCACCATGTTTGGGACAACAATCAGTTGGAAAACAATACTTCAGAAGGTTGTTTCCTTATCTACCACTGAAGTGGAATATATTGCCCTAACTGAAGTTGTGAAGGAAGCATTGTGGCTTGAAGGTTTTGCAAAAGAGCTGAAACTTCAAGGTCGAGTTATCACTGTTAAATGTGATAGTCAAAATGCAATACACCTATCGAAGAATTCAGTATATCATGAGCTAACCAAGCGCATTGATGTGATACTACATTTCGTCAGAGGGGTAATCGAGCATGGAGAAGTCCAAGGGCTGAAGGTTTCGTCAGATCATAATGCTGCTGATATGATCACCAAGACGTTGCCCAGTTGCAAGTTTTTTCACTGTATGCAGTTGATAAAGTTGCATGAAGAAAGATAGTTTCTTGATGTTATAGAGTTAGATCCAAGGTGGATATTTGTGAGATATTGGATCAAACTCTAGTATGGTCGAAGTTTGTTCGCGAGTAATGCGTGTTGTAGTCGAAGTTTGTTCTAACATGCATTAGTCAATATTGCTAGATTTGTTAGCATGTTGAATTAGGCCTTGCTTGTAAGCCCGATTGTTTAAGTTAGCTTGTAATGTGTAATTGTTAAAAAGCCCATTAGGTTAGTGTGCTATTTTTTCTTATAAATAACATGCTAGTTTATCATCTTGTATAAGGAAAAATAGGAAGATAAAATCCTAATTTAAGATATATATATATATATATATATATATATATATATATATATATATATATATATATATATATATATATATATATATATATATATATATATATATATATATATATATATATATATATATATATATATATATATATATATATATATATATATATATATATATATATATATATATATATTATTTGTTATTCTTGTATACTTGTAATCTTGTTTGATAGTGAAAGGAAAGAATAAAAGTTTATAACCAATCCTTGTTGTTTCTTCTTGTTCTTCTTGCTTGTTTTCTTTGTTAACCCTAACTCTTGTGTGTTTCTTAAATATAAAGAAACCGTTTGTATTTTATTTCAAGGCATTCTATTCACAACAATCTCATCCACGAACCATTCGACTTTCTGAGTATTATAGGAGGTCCGCATAACATCAAATTGGGGAGGCAGAGACTCAAGAACCCTTCAAATTAAAGTGCTTTCACCAATTTCAACTTGGAGAGTTTTAAGCTTATTATAATAGTGGATCAACTTCATAATATGTTCACGCACACCACTAACACCATCATACTTAGTTTTGTCAAACAGAGGGAGATACTCACACTTCTCAGCCTTATCAAAACAAGTGAACTTCTCACCAACAGACTTCAGGTAATCTTTAGCACTCTCACTTTCTGGTATGCTCTGTCTTATAGATTTTTCCATAGTGTAAGATATCACCTTAAGGCACACTCTATTGGAGTGTTCCCATTCTTCATAAAGAGTCCTCTGAACTTCAATAGACGCGTTAGTAATAACGCCAGACTTTTCAGTTCTCAGAGCTTTGTCAAGGTTGGCAGATTTAGGAAAAGAGATTGTCATGAAGGAATAAGAAATCATTAAACGAATAATTATGTAATATAGAAAAATAATTCCACATATACCAGCCAAATATTTTCATAACAAAACTCTAGCTCATTATGATCTTACATCAAAGATACAATAATAAACAAAAACTTATATTACCGAAATTTCAATATTGATATGATATTTAAACATAATAAAATAAGTATAAGATGTAAACAATAGTTTGTATCAAAACAAAATTACACTAATAATATTATACCGATAGAGTATGGTTCTTACTAATATAATATAGATCATAATCACTAATAAATAAAATTTTATTTATTTTGAATTTATATCAATAATGATATATCGATAGGATATAATTATTATTAATATAAATAATTTTATCACCAATAAATTAATTCTATACACACAAAAATCATATAATTATACTCACGATAAGTAAAATTATAATTATACGAATAAATAACAGTTATATTTCACAAATATGATAATTATTTTATTTTATTCATCAAACATAATAATAATTTAATATAAATTGAAATAAAACAGTTACTGGAAATAATAAAAGATAAAAGATAGTATCCAAAAGGTAACATTCACGTGATATGCTAATTGCATCCAAAATAACTAATATTATCATTATTTTAATTTTGTGGACCATGTGTTAATTTCATTAAGGTTATAATTATTTTATACAGTATGAATTAATATTACTATCCATTAATTACGTAGCATCCACCATGTTATTATTATTATTATTATTATTATTATTGTTATTATTATTATTATTATTATTTTATGACCATGTGATGCAGTGGATTACGTATCAATTCAGTATCAATTCAATTCCTTATCATCCGCCAATTACATATCCTAAGACCACGTGCTAGCATTGAATTAAAATTATATTTAAGGAAAACAATTTGTCTGAGTATAATATTTTATTCCAATATTTATTGACACCAATTTGACTGGATTCATTTCTAATTGACACTGAAAAATATTTATTCAATAACAACTAATTACATTGAACAAAACATATATTATTATTCTCAAAATTACATTACCACCACAACATATTTAATAAATTTATAAATTGACAATAAAGTATAAATTTATTGAATTGTTGACTATCTGACCAACTTCAATTCTCAATATGAAAAATATGAACATATGTAATTTTAATAATCACAAATGGATGATTATAACAAATAGTTCTACAGCATATCTATTTGATCTTGAGAGTTGTTTGAACGATCTTTTTTGTTCATGCGTTCTTTTGATTATGAATAATTTATCCTTGATAAATAGGTGAATATTTATGTTAGTACAACCAGGAAGTTTTTGTTGTAGACAACGAATAGGTTTACTACTTTATTAATTCTAATAGATGCACAAAAGATTCTTGGAAAACACTAGAATATGTTGCAAAGACTTGTGATAAAGGCACACAGAAAGCTTGTGATTTTCTATAGTTACACCACCCATGTTGTAGGTCAACCTTGTAATTTCTGACTAATAGTCTCTCATTATGATACTTAGTTTCTAGAATTAAACTAGAATTTTCAGTAAAAATTTGACCAGAATTTAACATTGTACTCCATTGAAAATCTTCATTCACAAATAATGCTCTCAAGCTATAGTAGTTCACCCTCACCAACAGTTTGATGGGTTGGTTGTGAGTACCTTAAAAATAGAGTTCATTCAATCCATATAAATACCTATATTCCATATTTCATTTTCACATTCTCAAATTATTCTCACTCATCATTTTAAAATTATTCTTACTCATCATTTTAATCCTACTTAGCATTATTACTTAAGATTTATTTTCAACAATGTCTTTGTTATAGGGTAATAAGCACAATGAAACTTGTTCAAATATTTATTCATATGGAACTATTATACTCATCTACTAATTGGATTGAATTCAATCCCCATTTTTTTTCTTCTATATGTTAGGTTTTAAACAAATTTAGACGTCATGTTCATCGATATGTTAAACTAGACAACACTATACATTTACATTTAGAGCAAGTGAGATTTGGACAACTTATCAATACTACTTCGTATAATATTGATAATAAGTTTTGTGAATCTATGTGTCCGTAGGTACAACTTTCTGCAATAGTTGGAGGATATTGTTGGTTTTCATAATGACAACACTTTATGTCAAATGACATTAAATGAATTCTTTTGTAACAACTATCCAACAATCCCTAATGATGGCATCTGATCAAAAATATATTTCAAGTCTCATAGTTAGAAGAGAGAAGTTTCAATTGAAGTGCTTAGCCATCGATGAATCTTGAAAGGGGATTTGAATTTTCGAAGTTGTGAAAGAGATGAAGTGTGAAAACTCAACTAACCTTGTGCTAAGTGCGTGTTTGATGATTGGTTAAATGTAAAGGTATAAGACTAATTCTCAAGATATTAAGGCATTTATCTCTCACATACACATAAATAATTTTCAAAGTCTTTCTTATTTTAAAAAAACGTGTGAAAACCTTTTAATACTTGTACTTAATTGATTAAGAACTTGTTTAATTAATTAAGAGTGATGTTTACACTAGATAATCGATTACGAAATTAGGATTGATTACTTAACACATTTGTAACACGTACGATCAATTAGAGAAACCTTTAATCAATTATTGTGCCAAACATAGTGAACACATATCTAGAAATAGACTTTCTATAATCCATACAACATGCATAATCAGAGTCGACATATCCTTCGATTACTGCTTTACTATATTCACCCAAGGTTCCACCATAAATTAGGACTCTGTTCAGAGACCCATTTATGTACCTTAGAATCCACTTCAATGCTTGACAGTGAGCCTTTCCAAGATTCACCACGTACCTGCTTACAAGACTTATTGCATATGATATGTCGAGTATAATGCAGACAACATCATACATCAAAGAACCCATTATATTGACATATGGAATGATATTCATATAAGCTCTTTCAACATCAATACTAGGACACTGATCTATACTCAGCTTGAATTGAGGGTTTGCCGGAGTTACAACACGTATACCAAACTTTTCGAGAATCTTCCGTAGGTATGTTAATTTTGACTACTTTCTATCTCTTCGAATATCAATCCCAAGACTACTGGATGCAGCTCCCAAATCCTTCATGTCGAACTCCTTATTGAGTTCAGCTTTCACCCTCATTACATCTTCGACACAGTTGCTTGCTATTAGAATATCATCCACATAAATCAACAAAATAACAAATGAATTATCAAGTCAATATCTGAAGTAAACACAGTGGTCGAACTGACTTCTGATGAAACTTATGCGTTCCATGAACTTGTTGAATCTTCTATTCCACTGTTGAGGAGATTGTTTCATTCCATATAAAGATATCTTCAGCTTGCACAAATAATCCTCCTTCCCCCTTTCGACATACCCTTCAGGTTGCCTCATCACGATTGTTTCATCTAGATCACCATACAAGAACACAATCTTCACATCCATATGTTCTAGTTCAAGGTCGAACTGTGCCACCGTGGCAAGCAACATTCAAATGGACATATGCTTCACAATAGGAGAGAACACATCATTGAAGTCGACACCTTCTTTCTAAGTGAAACCCCTAACGATCAATCTTGCCTTGTATCTCTTTGTCGCCACTCCTTTAATTCCTTCCTTAACTTTGAAAATCCACTTACAGGTGACTAACCTGGCTCCAGCAGGTTTCTTGATCAGTTTCCAGTTGTTGTTATCATGAAGAGATTTCATCTCATCATCCATGGCCTTCAACCATTCAGTCTTATTTCGACACCTCATAACTTCCTTATAGTCTCTAGGTTATTCGTCTAGAACCTCACTTGCAGAGATTAAGGCATAAGCTAAAATATCTGCATACCTGAGTCTCTGAGATGGCTTGATGACTCTCCTAGACCTATCTCTTGACAATAGGTAGTCATCGACGGTTTCCTCAACTTTTTCAGTATCTTCAGCTTCTTCTTCAACTTCATCTGGGATACGCAATTCAGCATCAACATGCTCCACCTCAACAGGAATCTCTCCCTGTTCCAGCACTTTGCAAGCATCATCATTTTTCTTAAAGTCCATCTCAACTTCATTGAAACTACATCTCGACTGGTGATAGACCTCATGTGACCTGGCTCTATGCACCATAACCCATAAGCTTTTACTCCTTCAGGGTATCCCATGAACATGCATTTCAGAGCTCTAGGTTCGACCATGTCTTGCATAATGTGAGCATAGGCCACACAACCAAATACTCTCAATTTGTCGAGATTTGATGGATATCCCTGTCATAACCTAATTTTTAACCCTAAGATACTCACATCATTTGCATCTCATACATACACTTTTATGCATCACTAACCCATTTTAGAAAGTCAAGATTGTTGTTTGCTTCATTATGAACTCCAATTAGAATTTTTAAGCCCTACAAAGGATTCAGGAAAATGATTAATCAAGAATTGGCATGATTTTCAACTTATAAAGTCCCTCAGTCATCCATGGAGATAAAGAGATCCCATTCACAAAAAATGAAGGACATGATTATATCATTTCAAATTGGTCAAGCCTCAAGATCATCTGTGTCACTAAATTAGGGTTTTGACCTAATTCAATCCCTGGAATGACTTATGGAGTAAGGCATGATCCAAGACCTCAAGATATGTTTCAAGGACCTCAAATAAATCATATTAGTCCATTCACATGATTGGATTGATCCATATAACTTGATTCATAAACAATGCAAGAACTCAAATCCATTTGAGCCACAAATTAGGATTTTGATGAAAAAGTCAACCCTATTTTTGACTTTTGATTAAGACATGATATTCGACTTTGCGATGTGATTCAAGACACTCAAATATACCCTTGAAGTCCATTCATAAGTTTAAAATCACCTTGGGGTACTCATTCATCAAAAATCAAGAATTAGGGTTTCCCTACATAAAATTCATTTGATACATAAAGTCAAAGTCTAACTTTTTGGGAAAAATTGTTCATCATAAGCCATTATACAAGAAAAAATGATACATTGTTGCATTTGAACAAAGATTGATCAAGAAATCAAGGTTACTTGCAAAATGGGCAAAGTTGAAGAAATTGGAAATTTGACTAAGTTGTGGAAAAACATGATTTTTACCTAACTTTACAAGGCGATAACTTGTGATCCAAGCAACCATTTTTGGCAGTCCAAAGCTCAAATGATAGATGTCTTCACATACAACAATATTTTTAGGATGAACCATATCCAAAAACTTCATGGATTTCAAGTTATGAAGTGATCAAAATAAAAAAAAATAAGAAAATGAGTTTCAACACTTAGTGAAAATTCTGCCAAGTTTTTCAGCATGAAACATCAATTTTCAAGGGCACTTTTCATTATGATCCAAGTAGAATCAATTCATGTTGTGAACATCAATGTTGAAATACATCACCTCTACTTTCTAAAGAGCCCAATAGCATGAGATAACTCCACTTGAGCAAAGGGTTATGGGGGTCTTAACAAACCATGCTGCAACTATTTTTCAAAAACAGTGTTGGATCATCACTTGCCATACACGATTCTTATGTCAAGTATAATGATCAA
Organism: Lathyrus sativus; assembly: GCA_963859935.3. Taxonomy (NCBI): domain Eukaryota; kingdom Viridiplantae; phylum Streptophyta; class Magnoliopsida; order Fabales; family Fabaceae; genus Lathyrus; species Lathyrus sativus. Next base: position 545,609,484 of record OZ012739.1, on the reverse strand, counting down.
TGAAACACTTATATAATGCATAACAGGAGGATTCATAACAAACCTGCAAAATTAGGCCAAAGGGTCAAGAGATATCTCATTTGGATTAATGGATTTTGTCACATTATGCCTTGAATTCAAATGCATTTATGTGCAATAGTGCACATTTAACAAAGACACTCTTTTTAGTCAAGGTGCTCATGTAAACAACAATAAAAATTACTGAGGAATATGGAATTGGTCAATTGGTAGTTGTGCTATTTAGAGGAGCTAATGTACCTTACATAAGAAGTAATGACACAAGTCCAAAACCATTGAACCAAGCTCTTATCCTTCAAGTTGTAATTATTCATCCAAGAAAAATCCATTTACCTATAAATAGAGGTCACATTGCCTCATTTTAAACTCACCAAAACAACTCCAATACTTGTTTTCTCCAAATTCATCTTTGTCTCAAATTTAAAAATACCAAGAGAGGGAGAAATTAAATTTCTCAAACCAGAGCATTTTTGTCCAAACCAATATTCCAAACACCTTCCATATACATTATAGAAGTGATCCAAACCATCTAATGAGTTATAAAACATCAGGATCACCATCTCTATTTCTCACATGGTCCAACTACAGTCAGAATTGAGCCATCTTATCTAAGGAGTTTTAAAAAATTCTAAAGATTGCAACACAATCCTTGAGGCCTAAGGAAGCTATCCAGATTATTGTTTAACTTCTGTAACACCTCTACCACAAAATTTGATTCTTTCTTGCAGAGGTAAGCCTTGAACTTTCAAACTCCATAATTCATGCGTCATTTTTGATATTTCAAGTTACCAACATGTTTCTACATGTATATAGAATATTTTCCCTCAATTAATTGCTATGTACCAATCGTGTATATAATTTCACATTACTCTTGCAAAAATTAGGGTTCATCTGTTTATCACACAATATCTTTTCATACACTTAAAATAAATGAGTTTAAAAAGAGCCATTCAATTCCTTGTTGAAAAACACACACTTTCATGTTTACACTTTGCAAAATGGTTACGAATTGAGAGAGATAGAGTTGCTTTTGCAACTCTGATGCTGACTCGAGGAAGAAGATGGCCATGACATGCCATTTTCAGGTTTTCAAAACCAAACTTAGTATTTTTATTATTCTTTGTGTTATAATTAATGGATGTATCACCACCCTAGTGGTTGTAGCATGTGTTTTCAAGTGTGTTTGTGTGAGACGGCGTGGGTTTGACCCCCGCCCATGCCATTTTTTTTGAAACTTCTCTCATTTTTCATATTTTCACATATTTTTACATTAATCTATTTTATTTTTAAATAATTATTCTTTCATTCAAATTTAATTATTTTTAAATGATTTTTTTACACTTGTCATTCACACATGTTATTAATTTAATCCACACACAAAAATCAAAAAAATATTTAATTTTAATCACTTTTTATTAAGTTGAAATTAATTTTTTTTAAATGATTAAAAACCCTAAAAATTGGTTTTCTTCTTGATTTTTTTTTTAAACTATCACATTTTGATATTCATATGGATAAAATCTAATATTTCAAACTTTATTTTAAAATCACAACATGTTTATTTTGACTTATACACCAATTATGTTATGTTTACATTCATTTGAAAAACACCTTTGATCAACTCTTTCAAAATTAGGGTTTTTTTTACTTTGATTCAATCTTTCAAACTCAATTATCAAAATCTCGGACCTCTATTAGAGTGTAAGACCCATTGGTGTTATTTCAAATTATCAAAATCTTGGGCCTCTATTAGAGTGTAAGGCACATCATTGTGCTTTCAAATTATTAAAATCTTGAGCCTCTATTAGAGTGTAAGACCCATCATTGTACTTTCAAATTATCAAAATCTTGGGCCTCTATTAGAGTATAAGATCCATCACTGTGCTTTCAAATTATAAAAATCTTGGGCCTCTATTAGAGTGTAAGACCCAACCCCCTCTGTAAATAAACCAATTCTTTGGGCCTCTGCTATCGTATAAGTCCCATTGCGCTTTTCAAAATCACGGTGCGATCACTGTTTTCATAATAATCATGGGCCTCTGCTAGGAATGTAAGTCATATCCCTCTTTCTATTTTCAAAAATTTCTTCATATTTTCAAAACTTCAATCCTTCAATCTTCCAAATTCAATCTAAACCTAACATCAATTCTCTCAATCATCTGAGCCTCTCCCTGAGTATAAAACTCAACACCTTTTGTAAATAGAAAATATTTTAGCCTCATTCATCCTAGGCTTTGTACATAATATAAACAATCATCTAGATCTCTATCTAGAGTGTAAGACCCAACTCCTTTGCTCCTCTCCTACTTAAGATTAAGTCATCTTCAAATTCAAATTCTAAATCATTTCAAAACATTCTTCAATTTCTCAAAACCCTAATTCAATCTTAAAGAAATTTTTTAATCAATCACAATACACTTGGGCCTCTATCCAGAGTGTAAGACCCACCATATTTTCAAATTTAATTCATACTTGTTTATATACTTGTTCATATATATGTATGTATACTTGTGCATATCTTGTTAAGTTTCCATTAACATTTAGATCATCTTTAGTTTAGACTAGTTCAAACAATAGGATCCTTTCAATCATTATAATTTTGTTTAAATAACTAGTTCCCTCTTGTACAAAGGAATTTTTTCTCCCCAGTACAATCAACCTCCTCTTGGGCTTTGTTCAATTTACTTAACCTTGAAATACTTCATGAAAGAGTGGATTATTTCCCGGTGAAACCTCTTCTTTAAACCTTTTTAACCCTGGAACAATTTAACAGAGAAAGGATTATTTCCCAATGAAACCTTTGTTGAACTCTTTCTTAGACTTGGAAAGTCTCAATCCCCAGCCTCCTCTTGGGCTTCATACAAGGACCCACATGCTTCCAAAAAGTATATGATAGATCCTAGTCAGCTTTATCAATGCACAAAATACCCGGAGACTCAAAACCTCTAGGACATTCAATCTCATACTTTGAGTCTCTTCTAATTCTAAACAAGGGATGGCTTTCACTTAACAATCCCCAGCCAGGGTCAGTTTACAATCAATAAATCCTCAGAAGAATTAAAGCCCTTGTGGAATTTAAATTCTCTTCTAATCTTCAGCAAGAGTCAATCTCCACTTAAATTCTCCCAGCTTCCTCTTAGGCTTCATATAATGATTTCCCCAGTCAGCCTCAATCTTGGGCTTTGTACAAAGCAGATATAACACTCCCCAGTTGAGTCAGTTTTCATTTTCTTTAGCTTCAACCTTGGGCTTTGATCAAGGCACAAAATTTAACATCCCCACAGATGAGATTATGAGTCCTCTCTGTAGGAGGATATCCCTTATATACATAACATTTCAAATCAAATCAAACATTCAAATTAATCTGTTTTACGTGAAGGAGGATGTGGCATTGCTCTAGATATTTCAAAGTCCAAGTTAAAAGCTTCTTCCCTTATGTTAAAACTCATAAAGAATGATGTGACATTGTTCTAGATATTTCAAAGTCCAAGTTAAAAGTTTCTTCCCTTATGTTAAAACTCATGAAGAAAGATGTGGCATTGCTCTGGATATATCAAAGTCCAAGTTCAAAAATTCTTCCTTCATGACATTTAACTTCTCCTATAAAAGAAGATGTGGCATTGCTGGATTCCACACATCCCAATTAAAGAAACTTCCCTTATAATCATTTCTTTAATGTTTGTGATGAATAGGTGAGATATCTCCCTTTAGAGATGACAAATTCTCTCTCAGTCTAACTTTTAGCTTCAATCTTGGGCTTTGAACAAGACACAAATACTCTTTTAGCTTCAACTTTGGGCTTTAAATAAGACACCAAACAATTTCCTCCCATAGATTTAGGAGGAACTACAAACGCTCTAATTTCTTAGTTTCCATTTTGAGAATACGTAGGCATAAGATTGCAAAATCTTAGCGAGCACACTAATAAAAAAAACCTTTAGGTCTAGGTACCTACCAAAAACAATAGAAAACCATAAAAAAAACATTTTCTCATTCTTCACAAAGGAGAAACTTTTCTATTTAAACAGCAGACCAAGCAAGTAATTCAACAGTAGAAATATATAATCAAGGTTCTTATAGAGTACTATAGATACTCAGAATGTTAATAGCTTCCCTTAGTATAACCAACCCCCGATTCCAGATCTCTTAGCATTTGTAGGAAAAACATTTGCGAGCAGGGTTAGTTTGAGATATCTTTCCCTTCCTTTTAAGCATCATAGAATAAATATTAAAATCAGAAAGTAGCATTAAATGCGGTAGTGATCACGTCATGTAAACCAGAGCTACAGTCCTGACCACACTTATTCAGGTGTCTTCATATCTAGCGCAGTCGAAGAACATCTATTTATCAGATATGTTGTTGTTGAAACAGCTTCAGCCCAAAACACCTTCTTTAACCCAACACTAGTCAACATGCATCTAACTCTTTCCAAAATAGTTTGATTAAACCTTTCCTCCAAACCATTTTGTTGTGGAGTACTTACAGTAGTTTTGTGCCTTGCAATACTTGAGGCAACATAAAAGCTGTCGAACGCCTAATTGCAAAATTCAAAACCATTGTCGGTTCTCAACCTCTTGAACTTTCTGCTAGTCTGATTTTCGACCAGAGTCTTCCAACCTTTGAAATTCTCAAAAGTTCCACCCTTAGTCTTCTAGATGAATACCCATAATGTTCTAGAATAATCATCAACTACAGATAGAAAATATCCTGCGCCTAAATGTGATGGACACCGTGCAGGTCCCCAAAGATCAACATGGATGTAATCAAGGGATCCATGTGTTCTTTGTTTACCTTTATTGAACTTCATTCTGCAAGATTTTTCAAGTACACAGGGTTCACAAAATTTTATTTTTTCGACTTTGTCTCCACCAAGTAGATTTTGTTTCCCCAATTCGACTAGACCCTTTTCATTGACATGGCCCAATCTCATGTGCCAAATTTCTGTCTTCGATAAAGGTTTCGTGGATGCAACATTTGTCGAACCACTTTCAACTTCAGCTCAAGGGTATATAAGCCTTGTTTCTTGACGCCTCCCAAGACTTTCTTCGACCCCTTCATGACTCTTATGATACTTTTCTCTTCTTGAAAAATATATTCCTTCTTATCGAATTCACCAAGAGAAATCAAATTTCTCTTTAAATCAGATACATACCTGACTTTAGCCAATAGCCTTATTGACTCATCATGGAGCTTGAATCTCACAGATCCAATACATGTAATTTTTAAGTTTTGTTGTTTACCAGCAGCACTGATCCACCATCTTGATCATACAATTACTCAAACACGTCTTTGTTTGGAGTCAAGTGCCAAGTGCAACCTGAATCCAATATCCACTCCTTTCTCGAGTCGCTGCTTGAAACCACCAGGACATCAGATGATTCATAATTATCTTGCACAATGGTTGCATTACCATTATCCTTTCCACCATGATTGGTCACACGTTCAGGGCACACTTTTCTTGTATGACCCTCCTTCTTATAGTGATAACATTGAATTCCTAATGCATCACCACTATAAGACTTATGCTGACTTTTACCTTTCTTTGTGTCGAACTTGCCATCTCTCTTTGTGAATTTCACCTTGACCGACAAGCCTTCCCCAGTCAAAGATGGTTTGTCCTCCTTTCGTTCGTTCAAATCCTTTGAATACAATGCTGACTGAACTTCTTCAAAGGTCAGAGACTCTCTTCCATACAAGAGAGTTTCTTTGAAGTGAGCACGTGATCTGGGCAAAGCATACAACAACAACAATGCTTGATCTTCATCATCAATCTTGACATCGATATTTTCAAGATTAAGAATCAGCTTGTTGAACATATCCAACTGCACATCCAAAAATTTGTCTTCACTCATCTTGAACGAATACAAAGCTTGCTTCATGTAGAGGCGATTGACCAACGATTTGGTCATGTACAAACTTTTGAGTTTCATCCATAATCCTGACACCGTCGTCTCCTTTGAAACCTGTCGTAAAACCTTATCACCAAGGCTCAATAAGATGGCACAAACTTTCTCTACCATACTCGTTTTTTCTTTTTCTTTTAACGTATCGTCCATGGCTGCAGCTCCCTTTAATGCTTCCAAACAACCCTGCTGAACCAATAGGACTTTCATCTTCAAGCGTCACAGACCGAAATTGTTCACTCCGGTGAACTTTTAAATCTCATACTTTATTGAAGGCATCTTCCCTCCACGCTCACTGCACCAATTTGTTGTGAAATCCAATGCCTTGGAAACAAATTATAAATTGTTTCTTTATGATCAAGAAACACACAAGGGTAGAAAAATGGTAAAAGAAGAAGAACAATAAGGATTGATTATAACAGTTATTCTTTATTTTCTCTTTAAATCGATTACAAGTATTAAAGAATAACAAATAACCCTCTCACGCTAATTAGGATTAGCCACACTTAAAATGAGAGATTAATATGCTATTTATAATAAAACATAACATACTAAACTAATGGGTTTTTTTAACAATTATCCATTACAAGTTAACTTAAACAATTGGACATAACAAACAAGCCCAATTCATCATGCTAACAAATCTAACATTTCTGACAATTGCATGCTTGACCCTACTTCGACTACAACATACACTAATTCAACAACAACGTGTGTCGACGCTAATTCTAAAACAAACTTTTTTTTTTTTTTTTTTTTTTTTTTTTTTTTTTTTTTTTTTTTTTTTTTTACTTCTAGCGTCAAATTTTAACCAACAATAATTACTATTTTTCTAGTAGAGTACATTAAGGTCTACAAAATGATTAAGTAATTTACAAATCAAAAATAGTATGAAGAAAGGAACCATATTCTAAAGGACTCGCTTAAACAACCAAGACTAATTTAGATTAATTTGGCCAATAAGACTAATATTTTCCTATAAATACTAAACTTGTAAATATTTGTAACGCACACAATCAATCAAACACACCATTTTATGCATTTTTATCCTATGTTTATCTATTTTTTTCCCCTTTTAATGTGTTTCTTTGTTATGGACTAAAACTTCAAAATATTGTATTTAACATTCTTTAAATTGTTTAAAAAATCTACAGCTGAGAGACAATGTTGTTTCTTCGATATAATCACTTAAAAAAATATACTGTTATTTGAGAGCTATTTGCGATAACTTGATTAACTTTTGACTAATTATTTTCTGTCTCTAAATACTATATTCTAGTGGAACACAAAAATCTTAAACTAAAACATGGTCCTAATTTTACCTTAACCAAAACCAGTTATTTGTTTTCATATATGTGTGTGGATAATGTAGCATATAAATGAATTAGGTGTGAAAGCACTCACAAGCATACCTGTATTAATTAAGGCGTAAGAAAAGACCCTCAAAAGTAATATATCTTCACACGATACTTGGCAAGAGTTTAGGAGAAGCAGTGAACGTGCTCAATTTATGTTACATCTATGAGGGACAACAAAAAGTTGGGATTTTGTTTTTTTGTTTTTTTTATGCTCAAACCAATATATCTGATACAGACATATTTATATATCTGTAGGGTTAATTGAAGCGACTTAAACCAACTTGTACTAATAAAGCTAAAAATATAAAAGGAAAAAGAAAAAATATCCTTTTTAATTTCTAGTTCCAATCCATTAAAATGAAGTGCTAGAAAAAGGAACCTCCCAAATTCCCAGTTGCTTCAGGACCATTCAAAATTTTCAAACAATCACTGCATGGGGACAGTGGGACCTAGGAATTAGAATAAATTCATAATTTTTATGCTAATTGGATTTTGGGTTTCATCATGGAGTATTCCTTTTCTCCTTTGTCTAAAGTTGGTAGGGTTTCACTCAAACCCTTATGATTAAGGAATATAAGTAATGTCGTCAGACAGTGAATTTAAATTATCTGACGTAATGACGTAATGACACAATTTATAAAAATCTCAGTTATTAATTATAAATTAATTAAAATTATAAATTTTTTAAATTTATTTTTATGAATAATATATATATATATATATATATATATATATATATATATATATATATATATATATATATATATATATATATATATATATATATATATATATATATATATATAATTTTAAAAATTAAAATAATATTATACTTAATTGATAGTTACGAAATATTTAATTGTAAAAATGTGAATTTAAATCTGTTTCACGAAGAAATATTATTTAGGAAATTTGTATTAAGAAAAAGTAGTGTGACAAATTAATGATTATGTTTATAGAAATTTATGGGAAAAAAACATTTATAAGTCCATATTAGCATGATGAAAAACATTTTGGCAAGAACTAATCACATCTTATATCTTGCTGTTTTCATGATTCTCATAATATTACATCAATCACTATCATAGAATTTTCATAATGAAGATTTGTCTTAAGTATAGCCTATTATGAAAATCATTCTCTACTTCAACCTTTTGCATGATGATATAGGCGATCAAACTTTAGACTTTAGAGGTGTTATGAGGGTAAGCAAACTATTTTAATAGAGAAAGGGAAAATAGTAATAAAATATTCAACTTATACTTTTCACTCATAAACCTTTAGATTTACTCAATTGTGTTTGTCATTATCGTCCATAGAAAATTATGTAGTGGCCAGTCTTTAGGTTTATATATGTTAGGCCAACTTGCATGATATTCTAAAGAATAAATCATATATAATTGCTTATAGTACTTTCTTTTGGTTTTACTTTATTAACTACTAGCATCCATTCGCGCGCTCGTCTGTCCGTCTTTTTAATAAGTATAAAAATATAAATAATATTTTTTGTTAAAATAAATTTTTTTAAAAATATAATATGTGAAAGTTAATAATAAAAAATTACGTGAAAGTTAAAAATAATAAATTATGTGGAAATTAATAATAAGAAATTATTAAATAATTACACAATAAAATAAGAGTAAAAATGATAGAAAAATAAGTCACACTAAAACAAAGTATTCCCTTTATATATTGTATAGATTTGATCATATTTCGTATGTTGCGATGATATTGAAGTTATTTATCTCAATATTTAAAATACATACTAGTAATATTATAAATTTAATTTTAAAAGTAAAAAAGAAAAACTAATGTTTTGATTTTTAATCAATAAAACTCTTGACCTTTTCTCAACAAAATAAATAAATAAATAAACTCTTGACCCCATATTACAAGAATGAATTATTAAATTGGTTTGATATTTGTAATGAGCGAAAGGGTTTTATGTTAAGAAACTCTAAATCATTGATCTATATATAAAACTGGAAGTAAAATAGAAAGATTGAGTATTTTATTACCATAATTGTTATAATTGTTTTGACAAAGAAATATCTTGTTATAAAAAAGCATAAAATTGAGAAGTCGTATTTCTATCTTTTTCAATTATAAAAAAATGAGATTAAGGAGATGTAATGATATTTTTTTTTAAATAACCAACTTTTTTTAAAAATGAATCCTCAAATAACTAACTTCTTAAATAAATTTTTAAAATATCCATATATCAAACAAATAAAAATTGTAATGTAAAAGACTAGTCAATTCAATTAACGAGAATTTTGAAAAAGTAAGCGTCTTAGGTAATTGAATTGGCGATTGCATCTAATCTAACCAATTAAATTGGTAATATTATATAATCCATCGGAGCAATTGTCAATTTATTTGATTTCTATGTGTTAGATGTTTTCTTTAATACAATTAATTAATATAAAAAGTTAAATAAAATTTAGTAACATTTAATTTAAATAACATTGTATATACGAGAATATTTTTACACTAACAACGACAATCCGTTTGATCATACATGTCATCGGTTCCACATCCCTTAGGTATCCTTTCTCGTATCGGTCTCGATATATTCTCTCTAAGTGTTTGATATGAGTTTCCTTCAACATCATCATCACCGGATTCCCTATTAAGTTTTTGTAATTCTATTTGGTGTTGTGTATGCTTTGACCAACCCCTTACACATAACACTCTACCTAACAAAATTACCAAACCACAAATATCCAAACCCACAACCAACACATGTCACACACCCAACCACAAAACCAAGGCATATCACATACCACCACCAACAACATGATTATAATCAAAACACCCAACACACATACGTCGTCAACACATCCTTCTACCATAACCAAAATAGCAAAGAAACATATGACACCAACACTTCCTATCATAGACAAAGCTTTCTAACATCACAACACCACAACATCCAACAAACATACGGTTACAAAACACCAAAACAACTATTTATTCATTTCCTCCATGGAGCATTCACACCAATGTCGTCATTTAATCGACCAAGATGTTCACCAATAACTCCATCAACCCATATAACACAATCCAACTACAACGACATGGACAATGAACTCAGTTCGACAACATATCAATGCATACACAAAACTACGTTGAATTACCAGAACTTATTAGGGAATTTGGTGATGATGATGTTATAGGGAACTAGTATCAAACACCTAGGGAGAATCAACTGAGTTTGATACGAAAAAAGTGTACCCAGGGGTGTGGAACTGGTGGTATGTACGATCAAGTTGGTCGTCGTTGCTATTGTAAAAATATTCTCGTATGTAATCCTGTTTAAATTAAATATTAATAATTTTTAATTAACTTTTTATTAATTAATTGTATAATTTAAAAAAAGAAAACATCCAACACATAGGGGGCAAATGAATTGGCGACTGCTCCTATGGATTGTACAATGTCGCCAATTCAATTGGTTAGCTATGTGCAATCGCCAATTCAATTGGCTGGGTCATTTACTTTTTCAAAGTTGTTGCCAACTGGATTGGCTAGCCTATTGTGCTGCAAAAAAAAAATTTTGAAACATGTGTGCTTTGGAAATTTATGGGAAAAGTTAGTTATTTGGAGAATTTTGTTGGAAAAGTTGGATATTTAAAAAAAAAATCAGATATAGTCCAACTCAAATATAAAAAACATTAATTTCAAATAAAATCAGACAGAGCAAGTGACACAATAAATTACTAACATCCACTCTTAAAACAACAAGTGGCAGAATAAAATACTAACATCCCTTCAAAATTATCCCATGTCACTATTTGAATATGAGAAAAATTCTCACATAATAAGCAACCCTATCATCATATAGTATTTTGTATGACAATAGCCATAAACACCAAACTACATTCAACCAAATTAAATTAATATTGTTTCGGTATAAACTTATAGGATAGATAGTCTAACCAAGTGATATAATCTTCTTGTAAGTGGTAGTGATTTGTTAGTGTGGCGCTTTGATTTTCTCGTCTGTTTTGTCGTAAGTATACTTCACCTTTGGGTGAGGGGATATATATTTGTAAAGACATTTTGATGCTAACATAAGGTGAAGTGTGTAGATAGAAAATAGGAAAATAATTTTACTTCGATTACATAAAGATTACACAAAAATGAAAGACGAGCAGACAAAAGTTGTGCTACCTCTTTTTGGATTATAAAAATTCTCTTAAAAACTACATTAATCTCCCTCGGAGACATAATATTGGTATATTAGTCCCAATAGACTATATGTAAGAGAACCACTACCTCTGGTTCTAGAAAGTCAAAAGTGTCATATGCAAATAGTATGAAAATATGTTGATTCTTGGAACACACTTCTCATGTTTAATCACTTTACATGAAATTACTTTGAGGGTTTTATGCGCCTCACTAAAACCTTCATTCCTTAGTCCCACAAAGGAGAGAAATCCAGTAAACTCTACACACATGCGCGCAAACACACACACACACACACACACACACACACACACATATGTGTGTGTGTGTGTGTGTGTTTTCCTCTTACCTAACATACACCAGAGCATATGTCGACCTAAGTGTCAATCTTCCCTTTTGTAGGTCAGTCAAGAAATTTGTATGCTTCTCTTTCTTCATAGATAATCTATTCCTCTAAAATATATCTAATAGTATATCCTAAACAAATTGATGGGGTACTTAAATTCTAGAAGTTTCTTATAATGAACTAGATGTTTCCAAAATGTATTCAACGACGCCTTATGACAAACATGGAAAATCTCATCAACATGAAATAAGAGAATCATAAGGTGATATCTAAGTAAATTACAATACTCTACTGATGATATGTGTTGGTCTAGCCCCTCAATAGGAAAATGTAAGAGAAAATCCTGAATATGTGTTACTTGCAAATAACTAAAAATTACTTTCTGTCTCATGGTCATGCCAAACCTTACTTTCATGTCCTAAACAATTTTATTAAAAAATACACTTGCTAAAACATGTTGAAATTTATAAGGGACAATTTTCTTTTCTAGTAAAAAATTAAGGTTAAAATTTTGAACTATATCACTAAAACCATTTAAAGATCTATCGAAATCAATGTTCATACCATATATAAGCTCACTTCGTGGATAAAAAATTAGGGGATAATTCCTTATTTACAAAGTGGAAATCCTCTCCCTATACTTTAAACACATTCATGATGTGAAAGTTTAAGACCCGTGTTGGATGACCACATCACTGTGTACTTGCATTCGTGCAAATTATTATAACATATCATTTTTTTTGTTGAAATTGCGATGCATGTTGGTTTTTAGATCGACCTCGGGTCTTCTTTGTTGGGCATTCATGTTGTTGGTATTGTCAATTTGCGGCGAGTTTAAGAATAATATTTTGATCAACAGTAGAAATGTATGCCTTAGTTGTTGGAGACAACATGTCTTACCAAAAACAAGGTTTCTCATATGACTTGTTATCATGGTAAGATGGTTTCCTACTCGTTCATAGTTTTGAAAGAGTATTTCCATTTTGTTAATCCTAGATGTTTCATAATTGGGACGTGTCTCATTTTTTGTTTCTGTGGTGATACATCAATGTGAAATTGGAATTGCTACTATTAGTTGTTACGTATTTCATTTGTTAGGTTCTTGGACACGTCCATTGAAATTGTTTAGAAGTAATCGATAAATCCTATTGATGTGGAGTTCCTGCAAACCTATGTTATTGATATTAAGATACATGAAGGACCATAACTTGCACAAACTGGATAAAAATATACGAAAGAAAGAGTTGTGGCTCGTTAAAACTTCCAAAGACTAAAAACCCCTTTTTGAAATTAGAAAAAGGCATAAATAGGAAATTTAGTATATTATCATGTTACTTGACTTAATTTGATTTTAAATTTTAAATTTGAGATGTGTGGCATTCTACGACCCTGTGTATATGATTTCAGATAAGTATTCTAGCCAATAAGATCCTTTTCAAAATACAGAGTTGAGATGCTACAATCCTCCCTATTTTGGTTTAATTTATCCATGTGGTCAATATTTCTTTATCTCCCAAATCTTTTGCTAGAATATGTCTTATTATTTCAAGTTTGGTTTCAATGTGTTAAAAAAATTTTAGAGCGATGATTTTTGTAGCATATTCGATTATATACATCATCTTTTTGACTTCGTCTAGAAGGTTGGTTGAACTCTCATGTTTGGGAGTTATATGAAATCGCTTGATATGCATGTTCATGTTTATTATGGTGTAAGTTCCACTAGTACCATCATATTGTAAGAACAAGATTTGGTTCTACATATGGCCATTAAGTTTTGATGATAACTGCACATGTTATCTAAGAGAACAATCATGTATGACATGGTTTCTGTCTAATGTATGACTGTTGTCAATATGATTCTGACTCTGGTAAGAAGGCGTGTGACGTTATTAGACTCTATTATTAACACTCTGAAAGAAAACATATGTGTGTGCAAGTTAAAGTCAAGATTCATGAATGTTTCTAGAACAATGGTTCTAATGAACGTTAGTTCTGGACATTCAAATTAATAATTTATGAGAAAGGTCTACAAGACTTTCAAATGTGATGCGCTTCTAATGTTAGAAGTTCTGAAGATTCTGAAGACATAGTTCAGGTGGACAAAGCTCTAAAGATTATGAAGACACAATTTGTGAAGATCAAGTTCTGAAGAGTTTCTAAAGACAAGGTTCTGATTAGACGAAGTACTGAAAACAAAAAAACGTGCTCAATGAAATCTGAAGACTCTGAAGACAAGGTTCTAAAGGAACAGGTTCTGAAGACTCTGAAGATAATGCTTCTAAAAGAACAAGTTCTGAAGATCCTCAAGATAGATTTTGCTGAACAAAGATCTTGGAATTCTAAAGACTAAGTTTTTGAAGATTACACAAAGAATGACTCTTCTACAACATGCTTCATCAAGATAATATCTGAAGCCTCTGAAGAGGCTAGAAGACTGAAGATCAGAAGGTTTTAAGCTAAATATAATAGTACTAAAACTTTGTATCCTCTACCTCGAAAAGGTGGCGCAGGAGCAACTTTTTGTACAGTGATGTTGACCATTCCTTCATATGAACGTTGGGATATTGCTGTTGGAATATGTTTCCTAGAATACCCCTCAACAAATTTATTCTCTCTTGCTCTATAAATTGAAGACTTGGAAGCTTGAAGAAATGTTGCTCATTGCCAAGAAGCTAATTGCTTGTCACTCATGGCTTATTGCTGAAGCAACCATTGATCACAAAGAGTGAAAGATAAAAGATTGTTGGTTGCTATTCATATAAAGGATTATTATTCAACACATCAAACAAATCAACATGTAGCAAGCAAGACGGAGTTGCTACCACAAGAGTGTACAACGATGATTATGCTAACACCATATGAAACTACTCAAGTGAGACATTATAAGTGAAGCATAGTAGCTTAGTTGAACTTGATGGTTGAATTGGAAGAAGCATTATATGCTCAAGAAAGGAGTACATAAGGAGAAGCTAGAAGCTTAATGAAAAGAAGTTGAAGTGCTCAAACAAGAAAGCTTTTAAGCAACAAAACTAGTGCTTTATAATTTCTTAAATATTTATCATTAGATAGTTTTGTATTAGAAAGCAAGGAGCTGCTGCTCAAGAACTTGCTGGAAACACTTAGGTGTTCTTGTACTTCATTTGTGTAATTAGCTTGTAAGAAGCATTAAGTGTACACATGTAAAATACTTTTTCTAAAGGTGGCGTAAATCCTTGTTGAAGGTAGCTTAAGAAATCCTATCTAAGGTGGCATGAATCCTTGTTAAAGGTAGCAAGAAATTCCTTAGAAGATAATGTTGATTCCTTGAGCGGTCGAGTGAAGACCAGAATGCTTGAGAAGACTAAGCGTGTTTCTAACACCTTAGTGGATGATTTCTTTAGAGGTGAATGAATATCAGGATTCTCAATAAGGCAATTGAGTGTTTCCATTATGGTTATAATCGTTGATGATTATTGGATTAAGTCCTTGTGATAAGAAGAAACCACCTTTAGGGGTGAACTGGAGTAACTTCATTAACAGTGAACCAGGATAAAATAGTTGTGTTCATTTATTTTATTTACTTGTTAATAAAATTGATTTAATTTCCATAAATATGGACAAAATATGAAACTCAACTCAAACCCCCCTTTCTTGTGTTTCTCAATCTTCAATTGGTACCAGAGCTCTGGTTCTGTTATTGATGTTTATCGAACAGTTAACCATATCAAATAAAGATCCAGACGAGCTTCGAGAAACATTCTGGTTAATCTCCTCCACCATCTACAATTTAAATCTCATACATTGATGAAAGATTGAATATTGGAATGAAAAACCAGAAAGGTTCATTCTGGATTATGTCACTGATTTTTAAGAGCTGGTTGATATTGACAATATAAATCTCTCTTATGATGCTTGCAAAAATATTGAAAGCAAGATAAAGGATCAGCTGGTAAAAAGAAATAGACTCATCAGCTATTTGAAGAATCTGATGAATGCTGTTTTTGGAATATACTAGTTGAGAGCTACATATCTTCTCAAGTGATGCCTAAATAAGACTTAAGAAGGATAATCTAAAAATAATCAACAAGAACTATCAGAAAGCAAGAAATCTTGTTTGCTGAAAGTTATTCTTTCTGAGTATGGGATATTTTCAACAATCAGACTTGGTCTACCATTGACTTTCTCAATATTGCTCATTAGGAACTCTTTCATGCGAAGGAGAGAAAATGCTTAAGTCATGATTCTAAAGCATGAACACTTCAAGATGAAGTATGTTGAAGATGTTAGAAATCTTGTCACCAAGATTTTAAATCATGACTGTAGAATTTAAGATTCTGAATAATGATTTCTTCGTCAGGATTCTTAAAGAAGATGATCAGAAGCTTGCTATGTGAATAAAAGCTTATGGCAACTGATCAAGCATGCAGAAGATCTAGAGTAAAATCTCTCTTGAAGAATTGAAGATTTGAGCTAAACAGTATAACCCAAAAAAGAAGAAAATTGTTATTGTTAAATCAGTCAGAAGTTGAAGAGCTCAGAAGAGAAAGACCAAATGCTACTTCTAGTTAGATGACAAAGAAAGTGTTTCTTTCTTCAAAAGGATAAATCCTGAGAAGAAAGCATGAGATGCTTAAAAGAAATCGTTGAAGAATACATGAGGTGTTTTTATGTTCTGAGAAGGTGTTGTAGAAGAATGAACTAACATAGCACTCGTAGTTGATGTTAGAACACCCAATACAGAGGATCTCTCCAGAAGATAAAGTAGTTTCCTATGCAACATAAACTATCTTTAATGCAGATGCTCTTAGTGGTGCAGTCAAAACACTAGCTGTGTTATCAGAATTCTGATTGTCTACATAGGATGAAGACATTTACTCAATTTTTAGAAAAGCTTCACAGATTTTTAAAGTGATCAGAAAGGATGATTATCAAGCTGTCAGAAGTTCGGAAGAACAACACATGTAAGATCAAATTTCTAATTTCTTGACATATGTGTGTTCCTTAATAGAAATAGCTTGACATAAGACAAGCAAGTTGTTAGTTTGAGAAAGATATCTCAGTTGAACAAGTTTAAGTTTGTCAGAGTGCTTTCCAAAACTTTCTTCTCAAAAATTTTTGATACATGAATGTATCCTTTTGTCACTCACTACTTTCTGGACTCATGTGACTAAGTGGAAGTATGAGCTCAAGAAGCTATCTAATAAAAAGAAGATTCTGACGTTCTAGTTCTTCGCAATCAGATACAAATGATTGAAGAATAGAACAAGCTTGAAAAGAAATGGCTAATCATTGTGACAAAGTATTTCTAGAAAGCAACTAGCATGTTTATTCAGAACATAATATGATTCAAATATATTCTGATGCATGTTGGTTTGATTGCTTTGAATATCCAAAGGCTACTGAAGTACCTTCATCAAAAATAAAATCAAGGTAAGATTTGAAGATAAGCTTGAAAGTCAGAAACGAAAGCTTAGTGGAAGAATACATAGCTAGAAACTATCTTTTATGTGATGAAGAAAATGAAGCTGCCAAAGAAGGCAAAGAGGAGGAAATCAGAAGATGTCTAATAAGAAGTCATCACATGTCACACTCCCTTAGAAAAGGAAAGACATATTTTCTGATAAATTGTTTCTGGTTGATAAGATCAAATCAGCAAGAACAAGATTATCATTCAAACCCACAAAGGAAATAGATTCTGGTTTGATGATATCTGCATCTGGTGAAGATCCGTACCTATTCAATGAAGATCAACATCTATTCAATAATTGACCTCTAATGATGAACAAGATTCGGTAGCGGGGAAATTTGTGAGTGTAAGCTATTGATTAACTTAACTCAAAAATGCAAAAGTCGTCACCGCACTTTTTATTTATCCAAAAAGGAAAGGAGAAAGAGTAACAAAACCTAAGAGTTCTAAAACAAGAACAAATAGAGAATGGGTAAGGGGGTTATTTACACAATGGAAGGGTGTTAGCATCCAAAACGTCTATAGTACTCTATAGAGCCCTTTGAAATATCTATGATTTTTGTTTTGAAAAGGTTTGTTTGAAATGAGATTGGGGAGATGAGAAAAGAATTATTTTTTAAGATTTTTGTGTTTGGAAAGACTTATCGCACCATGCCTACGTACCCACAAAGTGCAATATAAGATCGAAACCTCGTAGTTCATGGTACAAATAACAAAAATATTTTGTTTTGATTTATTTTTAAATGTAAAGACAAATCGTCATTTTAAGAAGAAAACTACGACTAGTCACCCACAAGTATAAGACAACATTTGCATCACCTAAAGATGAAGGATTTTGCTTGGATTAAAATCAACAAGTCTATCACTCAACATCTAAGTGGAAAATGTTGACATATTAAATACTATGGGGAATATGAAAATTATATCTCAACTATCGAAATGACTCATGTCTAAACTTTATGAAAAGCTTTAAAAGAAAAAGTGCACAAAGACACAAAAAGTTTGAAAGAGGTGAAATATTTTTTATATCTTTTTGAAATTGGTCAAAATATGATTAGCATTGATTGACATTTATTAAAGAAAACAAAGTTTAAAAATCACTTGACCAAAGTCAAGGTTTTATTATGAAAGTGATTTAAGTTTGGAAAACAAGAAGGTTTTTGAAAAAGGGGGAAGATTTTGAAAATTTAAGAAGGGAAAGAGATGAAGTGACTACCCTAGAAAGCAAAATAAAAGCTAAAAATAAGAAGGATCTAACCAAATTGCAGCACAGTCCATAGCAAACCAAATAAGAATTCCATCCATCTTGAAGCATAAGCAAATGAGCAAGCCAAATAAAGGTAAAGATCCATAATACTCCAAGCATAGGGAAAGAGACCTAATTCTAAGTCCAAGAATAGTCCAAGAGGTCCAAGGTCTAAGAATAGTCAAAAAGAATAACCACAAAGTTAAGAGCACCATGTTTTTAAGAGGTTTAATCCTTTATTAGTGTTTTAAACAAGATATGGTCCAAGTGGACAAAGGAAAAAAGGCGGAAACAAACAATAATATGATATGAGATGATAATAATGGAGCATAAAAATAAAATAGAGGTAGGGAGCATGAAGAAAACATAAACAAAATTAGTATATTGTTAGTGAGTTAATGATTAGTTGTTAGAACAAATGATCAATGATGGTTAACTCATGCACTTAGGCTAAAGTTAATGAAGACTCATTATAGGATTGATAAACTCAAAGCCTCCTAACAACAAGTTTCATAAGTGATGGGCCTAAGAATAATAATCAACCATACTTGGACTTTCAAACATAAGTTTGAGTCACGAATGATCATTTTCCGATTACGGGACAATTTAGCTCTATGTCAAGCAAACGTAATCGGTTTATGTAGAAACCACGACTATCTGAGGCCGGTCAATAAAAATGTTAGTGCTAATGCATGCTAGAGAAGTGATATATAGATCACTCTCCAAAAGCAATACCAAACGAAAAGAAAAGTGGTAATGATCTCATCTTCATCAAGAACTTGAAATAAGTTCCAACGATATCGAAGATTTTCATCGAGCAAAAGAAAAAAGAGAAGAGGAAAGGGAAAGCCAAATTGAATTACAATTCCAAAGTCATTCCATCTTTATGTTCATCCACTCATCTTGGTGGATTAAAGCACTAAACATATCATTAACTCAAAGCACCTAAAATGAATTGAACAATTCACTTTAAAGATAGATTTGAATTAGTGAATGTTTATTCCACTTCACCTACACCCTAAGTCCAATGAATTTAAAGAGGAAAAAGACCTTTAAAAGTGTATTCCAAGGCAAAAACCAAAGGGAAGTGAAAGAAGAAGAAGAAAAAGATAGAATCAAAACAGTCCCCAAACAAAGCCAAAATGGAAAAATTGCTATTGTGTAAATGATTACCCTCAGGGAGGTAATCAGTTACCACTGCTAAAACAACAACAAATCCACTTTTAAAATGTACAAAACTTGATCAATCATTTCTTCAAACACCTCATGATCAAGGATGCAATTGAGCACGAAAATTCAAGTAAAATAACAACAAACAACACCAATGAAACACAATTTGCAAGATCCAAAGATCAAGCAACAAGAATCAATAATATATCATATTGTGAAGGATGTATCAAGCACAACAATGATGGATCAAGAGATTACCACTTCAAATATGAAAATTCTTCAAATCAACTCCAAAAACCACACTCCAAAGCCTTGATCTACTAAAATTGATGATGAAAAAGTGGATGGATGAAGGTTTAGCTCAAATATTAGTAAGTTCTAATGATGAACTTACTAACTTTCAAAGGAAGAAAGAGCTTTGATGAATTTGGTAGTTGGAGAAAATTGAGAGTCAAGAAGGAATTTGACAAGGTGGTTTTGGATATCAAAAGCTTGTGAAATAAATGAAATAAGGCCTCTATTTATAGGATTTAGGCTTGGAAAATTTGGTGGATTGGAGTTTGGTTTGGAAACAAAATTAGGCTTAGAATTTGAATTAGGAGGGAAATTAATGGTCAATTGGTGATTAGTGAATGTGTATGGTGGGAATTAATTATGATGAGGTAGGAGAATTAAAATGAAGTGATCTAGAATATTCTCATGAATCAACATTTGAATTTGGTGCCAAAAATGCTGCAGAATTTGAATTTGGTCAATTTACACAAAATGCGCATAGGGTAATCGATTACCCTAATACTGGTAATCGGTTACCACAATAAAAAAATGTGAAAATTTGCCTTTTTGATGCGACATCTTGGCTCTGGCTCGATTATTTTTGCTTGTCAAAGAAGGCATGGAAATGAACACATGAACCTTGGAGTCCCTTTAATAAAAGTCAATCAAATCTTGAGAGACTCTTGATCAGATGATTTTGAATTGTTTGTAGATTAACTTTAACTTTGTTCTGATGAAATTCATTCGAGCTGAGGGACTGATATTTGATATCTTTGATACAAATTCTTCCTAGAAAAGTTAGTAAAGGAAAAACAAACATTTTTTTGGATTTTGAATAATGGTTAGTAAATATAAACATAAACAAATATCAAACAAACAAGAAGACAAGGGTGCCCGATGATCTCTTAAGAATAAACACACAGAGGAAGGCAAGAGAAGCAAAACTTGTGATCTTGTTTGTGGAATGAAATGCAAATGAAATGTGGGATCTTAGGGGTAAAAATTTGGGTATTACAACTGCCCCTATTTAAGTTTCTTCTATCCGGAGATATGAAGATTGACATCTTTGTCTCGACCAGATAGAAGAGACTTAAATATAACAATAAACTCAATTTTTGGTCCTAAGAGGCCACAAATGATATGATTATGCTAATGGTATACAGACACAAGACCTTTGTGGGGAGAAAATGCCACATGAGACAAATAAATTGCTGAGGAGCGAAAGAAGAAAAGAGACTCCGCAGGGGAAAACAAAAGAGCAAGATCCTATTCTGATAAAGGAAAGGAAACAACTCAACTGTGGAAGAAATACCAGCTACTGGTTACTGGGTGAGGATACTCAAACCGAAGAGAAGAGGTAAAATACTTTCTATTGGTTATTGAGTAGAAAATAAGGGCAATAAACACAAAAGAATTATAATCTACCGGTTACTGGGTAGAAAATAAAGAGATGTATTACTTATTACCGGTTACTGGGTAAAAAGTAATCCACTTGACGAGATATAATCAATTACCTGTTACTGGGTAGGAAAAGAAACAATGCCAACGACTGGTTACTGAGTAGCCTAGCGAGAGTAATAAACCTAAAGGAAAAGGTTACCAACTATCGGTTAATCGATAGGGTAAACAATATATCAACTGCCTGTTACTGGGTAGGAAAAGAAATATTACCACAAGGAAAGATTACCGACTACAGGTTACTGGGGAAAAAATAATGGTAATTAACCAAAAGAGAGACAAATGTTACCTGCTACCAGTTACTAGGTAGAAAAGTAAAGGTAACAAGCTCAAGAAGAATGATTACCTTTTACCGGTCACTGGGTAAAAACAAAGGATAACCAACCAAAAGGGGTTAGAAATATTACCTGCTACCTGTCACTTGGTAGAAAAATAAAGGCAATTTACTCAAAAGGTGAAGAAACATTACCGGCTACTCGTCACTAGGTAGAAAGTAAAAGCAATGAACTCACAAGGAAAGATTACCAACTACCTGTCACTGGGTAGAAAATAAGACGGTAACTGACCAAAAAAGATGAGGGACATTACCTACTACCTGTCATTGGGTAGAAAATATAGACAATATACTCAAAAGGTAAAGAAACATTACCGACTATCCATCACTAGGTAGAAAAATAAAGGTAATGAATTGACACTGAAAGATTTCCAACTACCTATCGCTGGGTAGGGTAAATAAGGCTCAAATACCTGTCACTAGGTAGGAGAAAGAAATAAAGGTCGACTACTGTTGCACCCCAAATTTTGACCCCTTATATCTTCATCATCATTTTAGGATCATATTCATTTCATTATCTAACCTTAACCTATTTCAAGTTTGTCTTTGTTAAGATACAGGTGAATTAGGGTTCCGTACAGCCAAGAATCGAAGTCTCGATGGTTTAATCAGTTAATGTATTGGATTGATTCTCTATGAAACAAGTCTCTACGTCAAGTATGAATCCAATTTGAGGTTGTCACCCGAGGATTAAGAACAGTGTAATCCAGGATCCTCGATTAGGGTTTTCGATCAGGAAAAGTCAACCGTAGTTTGACTTTTGATTTAAATGGTGTTACAATGGTGGGATCATGGTCCATGAAGTTCATATGGCTTAGTGAAGTCCACTCAAGAAGTTTCAAGGCCTCAAAAGACCCGAAACATGAACAGTCGACTCGGTAGTCATCGATCGATCGTTCGATTGACCGAAAAGTCAACTCTTCAATCATAAGGAATTTGACCTCAAAGTATGAAGAAAAAATGTTCCTAGTAACATATTACACCTGTCCATGAAGTTTCATAACCATTGGGTCAAGGATTGGGGAGTAATCGGAAAAATTAGGAATTAGGGTTTTGAAAGGGGCAAGACCATAACTTCCTAACCACACATCCAATTGAGTTGGTTCAAAGCTTGTTGGAAAGGTATTGACAAATCCTACAAAAGTCTCACAGTGGTAATTGTGCAAAAAATGCATAGATTTGGAGTTATAGTCAAAATCATCACAAGAGGGAGAAAACACTTGGAAAATTTCTAAGTTTTTTGGCCTTGCAAATCATGTTTTCAGCCAACTTTGAAGGGATTTTTGACCTAGTTCCACTTGGAATTTGTAAATTCAGTGAACATGAAAGTTGTAGAGCTCCATGAGAGCTTTCCAGAAAGTACTAGAACTCTTCCATAGCCCTTGTGAGCTGAGAGTTTCGAATGGAGCAAGTTGGGCCTGTGCACTAGTTTGCCAACTTGTCAAAACCCAACATGGACTTGATTTCCAACTATGAACTTCATCTCTAACCATGTAACGATCTCTGATGATATGTATAAGGGTGTAATGTGGACTGGATCAGACAAGAATCCAAGTAAATCTCAAGTTTTTGACAAGACACATTAGTTTAATAAGAAAAAAATGCAAAAGTTACACAAGGAGAGAGAGCATTGGTGGCTACAGCAGGTGGGGGGTCTTGGCTCACTCAAATGTCACTTCTCACATATCATTACTAGCTAGCTTTTGAAGGCTAAACCCCTTGCCAGCAAGCAAAGCCTGCTGAACCAAAACCACTACATGGATCTTATGAGATTTTCACTAAAAATCTCCCTCCAAGGCAAAAAACCAAATCTGCCCCAATGTCTTCCTTGCCTATAAATTGAGGTTTCCTCTATGCTAAACATACACCAGAGCCCTCTAAACCCAAGAGAAAATCAAGCTCTCATTCTTACCTTGCTTTGCTTGTAAGTGAAGAAAGTTACAAAACCACCAAAAATTGCCTTGTGCAAGTTTCATACTAGCTCCATTTCCAATCATTCAACCACCTTAAAAATCATCCACACAACTTCCAAATCATCATTAGGATGTGTTCTAACCATTATTTTGATAAAAAACATCACAAAATAAAAGTCAACTTCTCACACCCATTAGTTTGACTTTTCTGCACAAAGTGATAAAACTCACTACCTAAAACAGTTTGAGCTACTTTGACACTTTGAACACCTTCCATTTGGGTTATACCAACTGTCTAAAACCTCCAACAAACAGCTGGAACCTCATCTGCTCAAACTGTCCTCAAGATTTGCTTGTTTCTTCAAAAGGAAGTAAGCTTCACAAACTTGTTCAAAAGGAAGGATCTCTGGTTTTCTTTGCTGCTAGCTTGCTGTAAAGAGTCTATAAGAGGTTGGTGCTTTTAAAATATCTCTTTTATAGGCATAAATGTCATTAAAACATGATTGAGTTTTGCTTGTTAGCTTGCATTTGAAATATTGATCTATTATTGTGATGATGAATCTATTGTTAAATGAGCAACATTGTTATGTTGGCCTCTGCAAGATTGAAACCATATGGAAGGCATAATTTTAAGTGTATTTGGCCTTACTAGTATGGATACATGATAGTTTTCTTAGATTTGTTTTGGTAACAGTTGTGATTATGTGTGTTGCACCCCAAAATTTGCCTAACATTTCTTTACCTAGCTTATGTTTCATTGCATTCATCTTAGCATTTTCATCTGCAATGCATTGACATGTGTACAGGAGATCAAGAGGCATGACTACCCACAATGGCTATACAAGGTTATGAAGCTATCTAATAGGTTCATCCAAGTGTTCAAGGGTTGATATCCTCACCAGAGAAGTTAAATATCCTCAGAGAGAGTGGTTGAAGCCAAGTGTGTATATCTCCTAACTTGAAGGTTATGGGAAGCTATTCAGATGATTATGAATCCATGGGAGTGAGACTTGAGGCCTTGATAGAGCTCAAGAGAAGTATTGAAGAGTATTTTGAAGCCTAGACAGGTCATTATGCAAAAGATATGAAGCTACAACCAAGATGGGTGCAACTAGGGTTTCATCTGGTCAACCCTAGGTTAACTGATGATTTGAAGAAGGTTGAGACCTAATTCCAAGGCCATGTGATCATGTATTGATGTATTAAGATACCCAAGGGGTGATTCCAAGGTCAACTAATCATGAATCAAGAGTGTGAGGAGTTCCTAAGCTAGGGTTGCTATGCTTGATAATGTAAAATCCCCTAGTTTAGTGCCTAACTTCAAGACCACATAACTAAAGATGTGATTTTCATCTCACCTTGACCCCAACATGATTGTTGTAGAGCATGATCATAGCTTTAATTTTGGTACTAGAAGTCCTTGATAGGGTTTATAGAACTCAAGTTATGAGTCAGACAAGTTACAGGTCATCAGAGGAATGTGAATTTGGAGCTTAAAAGTCAACCAAATTGCATGACACTTTTGCCCTAGAAGGATGATTCTCATGAACTTTTGGCCAACATGAATGTTGTTCCTTATCTTCTTAGCTTTTCAGCAAGTACTAGAAGTCCATGATTGGATTTGTAGAACTCAAGTTACAAGCTTTGCAAGATAAGGGTATTTTGGGAATTTGGAATTATAGGTCATTTAGGATTATGGGTCAATGTCATCAACTTAGACACCTCAAATGAACTTTTGATCAACTAGAAAGTTGTTCAAAATGGTGTTATTTATCCAACCATGACCCAAAGATTCATTGATATGGATTAAATATGGAAGTGTATGAAGGAATTTCTATGGATGGATAATAAAAGGCATAAAAAAGAGAAAATTCATAAATAATTCATGTTTGTGCAAAACTTGGCAAGTTTGTGCATTTTTTGAAGGTAGAAGACATTTGGAGCATTTTGACATTGTTACATTTTTTAGTTGAGGTTGATTTCATGGACATTTCAAAGGTTACTTGGAATTGAAGTGACATAACCAATCTACACCATAGGATCAAATTAAGCATTCAATCTGATCCATCCATGCTCAAGGAGTGTTATGCAAGCCATTTGAGTAAGAATGAAGCTCAAACAGAGCAAAAATACATGACTGCCATAAGAGGAAAGTGAAGAAAAATCAAAAAATTGGATTGAGGGAATTGGGCCATAACTGGGCCAGGAAATGATCCATAACCGTTCTATATAAGTTTCTGGATGAATTCATAGCAAGGTTGGTGATTGGAAAAGCTTGAATGAGGTAAGAAGCACTTGAAAAAGTTAGTTACAAGGTGAAAATCGTTTTCCATCTTAGACGCCATTGCAGAGGAAATTGGAGCTCCAAGATTCTTCATCAAGCATCACTAAACGATTCTGAGCAAGTTTGATCAAGAATTGGAGGCTGTGGCACTCTCTATCAAAGCTCAAACCAGGTTTTCATCTTTTCATTATTATGCTTGATTGAGACTGAATTAAGATAAGAATTGCATGTGGTTAGGTTAGTCTTGAACCCTAGATGGATTTAGGTACAATTTGGTAAGGTTTTGAGATGACTATTGATGATGAGCGAATTGTTCAGAGGCACAGTTAGGCTTGAATCTTGAAGGATTTCAAGAATTGATTATAGATAATTGATCAGGGAGAAGAGTATAGTAGATTAGTGGCATTAATTTGAAGTTTGGTGATGATGATCTTGGGTGCACCATTTCTGTTAGGGCTCGTATTTGCTTGATCTTTGGAGAAAAATAAAAAAGAATCATGTCATGTTTTGAATTCTGGTGATGTTGGTGCTACCTGAGAAGACGACCGGAGTCTTCTCCGGCCACCGTGAGACACTTTCCCCCCTTTCAATTTTCAAATGGGGAAGATGAAGTTATAGCCCTTGGATCGAGTGGATTTATTTGACTAGGTCTGAAGATCTAACGTGTGAGATTGAGTCTGAAGACTCATTGACCTTGACCACTGACGTGGCGTAATACTGAGGCTTAGTTGCGCATACTTTTGCATTACAAGGCTGAGATTAGGGAGTATGGTGATCATGAGTCAAACGCGCAACACAGGGACTAGGCTGAAATGAACCGTTTCAGTTAAACCTTCAGAGTGCTACGTGGCACATCTCATTCCCTTTAGATCTGTTGACTAGTATTGATATCTAGTGGCTGTGACTTTTTGTTGCTATCTGATTTAGTTAATTGATTTTCTTTATTTTTTTTATTCATTTTATCACATAAAATGCATACAAAATAGTTTTATTGATTAGAAAAATTGTGGATGATTCCTATCTTGTGTCTGATTTTTGTATGGCATTTTTTTTTCATTTTTGGATAATTTTCCATTTATTTGGCTTTTTTCTATTTTTAATAGTTGATTAAAAATGTAAAAATGACTAGTTTACTTTCTGATATTAGTACTAGTCCATATGTTAGAATTTGGTGCTGAAATTTTGCATGCTTGTTATAGACTCCTTGATAGGTTTGTGTGATTTTTATGGTATTTTTTAGATGATTCTAAGTAGGAGTTTGAGATAGATATTTAGGAGCCTTCCATGATGGATCCCCTTTAGCACACCCTTTGAGTTTAGATTTTATTAGAACCTTTAGGATTAGGTTTGGCCCCTGGTTTTTGCACTATAGATTCTTAACACATTTAGGATCATCTAGGATTTTCCTTAGCATTTATAAAAGTGATCTTCTATTATTCCCCCATTCTACAAGTTGATTATGGTTTAGGTGACCCTAACTAGGACAACTTCATAGATTAATCTTTTAAGTGAACATTAGCTAACTCTATGTTTCAAATCCATTCTTGATAGAATAGGACTTAGGTAGACACCTCCCTAGAACATTGATTAGGCCTTGATAGAGCTTTAGTCCTTTAAGTTAAGTGATCTTTAGAACTAATCTTTAGGTTGATTCTTCTTTGAATGATGAATTCAATTCTTCCATGTTTGGTTGAGTGCCTTGGTGAATTCCTTAGGTTTTCACCATGCCTCTCATCATGTAAAAGCTTTCTTTGTCCTATTGACATAGGATCCCTCTTGGGAGAGCCTGACCTTCCTTAGGAAGTGCTCTGTGCATTCCTCAAGAGGTTGAGCCTGTGATGGATTCCTGTGCTGAGGCACATTAAGTTTGAAACCTTAGATTGACCTTTAGGTTCTTTACCCATCTCTCTTTGTCCTATTGACATAGGATCCCTCTTGGGAGAGCCTGACCTTACTTAGGAAGTGCTCTGTGCATTCCTCAAGAGGTTAAGCCTGTGATGGATTCCTTTGTTGAGGCACATTAAGTTTGAAACCTTATATTGACCTATAGGTTCTTTACCCATCATTCTTTGTCCTATTGACATAGGATCCCTCTTGGGAGAGCCTGGACTTCCTTAGGAAGTGCTCTGTGCATTCCTCAAGAGGTGGAGCCTATGACGGACTCCTGTTCTGATGCACATTAATCAACTGTGCCGATGCACATTAATCAAGTGTTTTAGATTGACATCTAGGTTCATTCCATAAATCATTCTTTTTCCTATTGACATGGGATCCCTCTTGGGAGAGCCTGGCCTTCCTTAGGAAGTGCTCTGTGCATTCCTCAAGAGGTTGAGCCTCTGATGGACTCCTGTGCTGATGCACATTAAGCTAACACCTTAGATTGACATCTAGGATCTACCCCAGTTCCTTTATCTGTCCTATTGACATAGGATCCGTCATGGGAGAGCCTGGCCTTCCTTAGGAAGTGCTCTGTGCATTCCTCAAGAGGTTGAGCCTCTGATGGACTCATGTGTTGATACACTTCAACTGGATGTGGCCTTGGGATGACTTCCTTGTTGCTCTTCCAGTATATTCCTTCTCTTCTGATGGATTGTTTGTTGTGTGCTTGTTTTCCTGTTGCTTGATGCATTAGAATAGGTTCATGTATATAGTATTATAGGCTTAGGAGCATGATTGCCATGAGAGGTTGAGCTGAGCTCCCTTTGCTTGTTTGCATTGAAAGGTTGAGGTGACCCTCCCTTTGCTTGTTTGTTATTACTTGGCTTTGCTTGTTTGCATTAGAAGTTGAGATTTCCTCCTTCTGCTTGTGTTGATGCATAGCATATTTACATGTCTCAATAGCTTGATAGCTTTGTGTTTTATTTGCCTTAATGATTTTTGCAGTTTGTTTCTATTTCCCATTGACATGATCCCCTAGGACTCTCACTTCCTTTGATAAGGAAGTGATGACAGACTGTTAGGTTGAAACCTTTGTATGATAACATCTAGGAGTTCCCTGTTTCAAACTCAAACCATAGGATGAATCCTTGGTGTTGCGGTGGAAATAGGATCACAAACTATTAATGAGTTTGAATCGCAATTCAATTCACAACCGCTCTTTGATTTATCCGAAGGAAAAGGTCAAAAGAGGGAAAACCTATTTTGCATCGTAAACACAATGCGGGGAAAGATCTAGGGTTCGGGGGTTGGTTAAATTTAGGGAAGGTATTAGCACCCTAAACTTCTGTAGTACTCTACAGGAACCTTTTGTTCAGATGTTTACTATTTGCTTTATTTATTTGCTTAAGGTATATGTACAAAGGATTAAAAGTGAGAAAGGAGACCTAAGGGGTTAATTCTAAGTTTACTCGGCAAGACATCGCATCTTGTGCCTACGTATCCTTACGGGAGTGGAATCAGAGTAATCGTAGTTCCCCTCAAAAGGGAGGTTAGAGACTTCTTGACTGTGGTCAAGGTCTCAAGGGGAATAAACGCATCTTAAGGACACGCTTACATGGAGTGTAGAAACTCCAAATCTCTACGTTGAATTGTTAAGTTGTAATTAGGGTTAAATTAGGTTAGGGATTCCACGGCGGGAAACCCTAAAATGAGCGCGGCGGCTCTTTGACCTAATGCTAGGGGTAAAATTGTAATTTTGCCTGCGGCGAGGCATTTGTGAAAATTTAGGGTTGAAAAGGTGTAAGGGTTGAAGGTGAGGACTATTGACACGACGGTCAAACGGCTAGACCTAATTCCTTCGGAGGTGAAATTAACTATAAAGATGCGATGAAATTAAATATACATACAACGGCAGAAAATAAAGTGCGGAAAGATAAATGCGACAATTGTCTCGCAAAATTACATCCCATAAGCAGTTACAAATATGATAATTGAATATTTAAACTGAAAATAAAATCAATTGAACTTAGTCAGCTGCAAAAAACCAAAACAAACCGAGACTGTTATTATACGGGGTTAGACAAAAAATTAGACGGGAATGTTAGGAATTTAAGTAGAAAATTATAATTAACGAAACAAGAAAAAAAAGTTAGAAATTTGGATCTTAAAAATGAGGATGTTAGCGAAAAATTAATAAACAATAAAAGTTGATACGCAATGAAGATGATGATAATATACAAGTGATAATGGAATATGAAATAGCAACGATGATGTCAGATTATGTACAAATATAAAAATAAATACAAAAATAAATAAATAAATATTAGTGAACAGGTTCATGGATAATCAAGAATACTGTTAGGAATGAAGGATGAAAATTGGAATTGACAATAATTAGAAGTTAAGTGATGAACGTTTTGAGACGATGAGAATTTAGGTAATAAGAAAAGAGTTAGAATAGAATTAGGTTTTTTTTGTGAGATTTGGAAAAGTTAGAGTTTTTAATGTGATTAAGAAAAAGAAAATAGATTAAAAGTTAGAATTAAAAGTTAGCAAAAAAATTAGAACTTCGAAATTTGGTTTTTAAAAAAAAAAAGGTTAGAAAATAAAAATAAAAGTTTGAAAATAAAAGAGAAAAGGTTAGAATTTTAATAAAAAAAGAGTTAGAATGTTAGAATTTTAATTAAGAAAAAATGGTAGAAATTTTGAAAAAAAGATATAAAAAAGATTAGAAATTAAAAAAAAAAGAAGAGTTAGTTACTTTTGATGAAGACTGTAAGAGTTTTTGATGCTTGTCGATCCCCCCGTTTTGTTGCTTCTGAGGGTCCTTTTATACTTGATTTTTTTAAATCTTTTTCAATCTCAGATTTGATTTGAATATCTCAATCTTTTTCAATCTCTGATTTGATTTGAATATCTCAATCTTTTTCAATCTCTGATTTGATTTGAATGAATTTTTATGATGATTTCAGATTTGATTCAATGATGGTGATGTTGATTTTCTTATGATGATGATATGATCTGATTGATTTGATCTGGAATTCATTGAGATTGGATTTGATTAAAAAAGTGTTGGGATTTAAATTTAAAAAGTTAGCAAAGAAAATAAGAGTTTCAAGTTAAATAAAAATTAGAATTTTAAGTAAAAAAAATGAGTTAGAATTTTAAAATAAAAAAATATATTTGAAAAAATGTTAGAATTATTTTAAAAACTGTTAGAATTTAATTTTAAAAGGAATTTAGATCTTAATTTTAAAAAAGAAAATAAAATGGCATTAAAATTTAATTTTAAAAGGAATTTAGAATTTTAATTTGAAAAAGGATGGTGTCAAAAAGATTTAGATTTAATTTTAAAAAAAAAGGATAGATTTAATTTATAAAAAAAAGGTTTGATTTAATTTTTAAAATAGTTAGAAAAAAAGATTTAATTTTAAAAAGAAGTTAAAAAAAAGATTTAATTTTTAAAAAAGAAGTTAGAGAAAAAAAAGATTTAACTTTATAAAAGTTAGAAAAAAGATTTAACTTTAAAAAGGAGTTAGAGAAAAGATTTAATTTTAAAAAGAAGTTAGAAAAAAATATTTAACTTTAAAAAAGTTAGAAAAAAATATTTAACTTTAAAGAGGAGTTAGAAAAAAGATTTAAAAAAAGTTAGAAAAAAGATTTAATTTTAAAAAGAAGTTAGATTTTTATTTTAAAAAAGGTATTAGAATTTGATTAAAAAAATGTGTTAGAAATTAATTTAAAAAAGGTTATAAAAAAATTTACTCTTAAAGAAAAGAAAAAAAAAATTAAATTTTAATTTAAATCCTAAAAGTTAGTAAGAAGAGCTTAAAATGATTTAAATAAATAAACTAAATAGAAAAAAAAAGTTAATAAAAAACATTAGTAAAGTTAAAAAAAAAATGTAATTAAATTATTATTAGTTAAAAAAACAAGATTTAAAAAAAAAGGTTAATTTATTAAGTTAATCAGAATTTAAAAAAAAAAAAAAAAAGAAAGGGTAAAATTTGGGGTATTACAGTTGCCCCTATTTAAATAGCTACACCGGATGATTTGAGTGACGGAGACTCGAGAAATCATGGTGGAGGGATTTAAATATAGATAACCGAAAATTTTGCCCTTATATGTGGCGATATGCAATGCTATGGACCAAACGAGAACAGACTAATGCAGACGATGCCATGAATATGATATGATGCATATGCTGGAATGGCGAGTGCGAAAATGCTGACGAATACGACGATACAGGGACAGATGCTACGAAAAGAACACACTGGGGAAAACGACGCGCTGGGACACAGTACAACACTGGGGGATTCTAAAAATGATGGTCAACTGGTGCGAACACGACCAATTGTCTTTTTTAGAAAAGGAACGAGATTCTCAAATGGAGATGGTACCTATGAGACGGCCTCCACTGGGGAATCTAAAAATAAAACTGGATCACGTACGATTGCAAGATCGATCACAGAATGCTGGAGCATTGAGCAAAGAATAACATCCAAGCTTCTGTAAACTATCTCTCGTGACAGGATCAAACGGATTTTTTTTTCGGGAATCCGTAGCAAATATACAGGGTAAAAACCGGCTGTATGCCAAAATAAATGGACTTTAAGAATAAGATCCTTAAATGGAGATGGCACCTATGAGATGACCTCCAATAGGGAATGTCTAATAATAAAACTGGACCTACACGATTGCAAGATCGATTACAGAATGCTGGAGCATTGAGCAAAGAATAACATCCAAGCTTCTATAAACTATCCTTTGTGATGGGATCGAACGGACTTTTCGGAAATCCGTATCAAATATACAGGGTAAAGACCGGCTGTATGCCAAAATAAATGGACTTTAATGGGAAATGCCCTGATAAGCTTCTCGAGGGAGAACTGTACTTATCGTTGGAAGGGACTTATGTGCCAAAATGGATAAGCACTCAAATAAAGAGGCTGATGCTTATCTGATAAATAAATCTTCTCGCATTTAAGGTCGGCGCCTGGAATACGATTCTGATTCTTCTCTTACTGAAGGATAAATAAACTTCTTCATGCTTCAAGATCGTGCTCTCCTGAACATAAAAAGGGTAAACTGAACTTCCTCATACTTCAGAATCGTGCTCTCCTGAATATGATTCGGCTCTTTCGGGTAAATGAAATTCTTCATACTTCAGAATCGTGCTCTCCTGAATATGAAAAGGGTGAACTGAACTTCCTCATACTTCAGAATCGTGCTCTCCTGAATATGATTCGGCTCTTTCGGGTAAATGAAATTCTTCATACTTCAGAATCGTGCTCTCCTGAATATGAAAAGGGCTAACTGAACTTCCTCATACTTCAGAATCGTGCTCTCCTGAATATGATTCGGCTCCTTTGGGTGAATGAAATTCTTCATACTTCAGAATCGTGCTCTCCTGAGTATGAAAAGGGCTAACTGAACTTCCTCATACTTCAGAATCGTGCTCTCCTGAATATGATTCGGCTCTTTCGGGTAAATGAAATTCTTCATACTTCAGAATCGTGCTCTCCTGAATATGAAAAGGGCTAACTGAACTTCCTCATACTTCAGAATCGTGCTCTCCTGAATATGATTCGGCTCCTTCGGGTGAATGAAATTCTTCATACTTCAGAATCGTGCTCTCCTGAGTATGAAAAGGGCTAACTGAACTTCCTCATACTTCAGAATCGTGCTCTCCTGAATATGATTCCGCTCCTTCTTTTACTAAAGGGTAAATGAACTTCTTCATAATTCAGAATCGTGCTCTCCTGAATATGATTCCGCTCAAACCTCCCCGTACTTCAAGATCGTGCTCTCCTGAATACGATTTGGTTCAAACCTCCCCATACTTCAAGACAACAAGGAAAATGGAAGCCCAACTTCTCAATGGAGATGGCCATTTGCTGCGAGTCATAACGAAGATAGGATTGGCTTCTCAGGCGAGAGATGTCACTTATTTTGCAAGAGTAGCAATAATAATCCTCTCATGTAAGAACTGCTTGTAGAGGTGATAACAGATGATGATGAGCTTCTCCGGCGGAGAACAAATGCTGATCGATGATAAGCTTCTCAGGCGAGAACAGGCGCGTATCTGATTGTGTAAGGTTGTTATATCGATAGGCTTCTCAGGCGAGAAATGTCGCATACCGATGCTGTAACATGTAGGATTGTAGAGTGTTGTACCGATAGGCTTCTCAGGTGAGAACAGTCGCATACCGATGCTGTAGGATGTACTGATAGATTTCCCAGGCGTGAACTGGCGTGTATCTGTAAAGGATTGTAGTTGATTTTCTTGAAAGATAGTGCAAAATAAATGCACATCCGGGTACAGTGATAAACTTCTCAAGCGAGATAGTCGCGTATCTGTCATGGTATGGTGAAAACCTTTAGATGGTGCAAAATAAATGCACGTCCGGTTGGGATTGACGACCGACAAGACTGAGATTCAATCTAGGATCGAGCTAGAAAGAAAACTGGTAATCAAGACTCCATCGAGGGAATGATCTCGGAGGGTAAATATCTTATCCTGGTGAGGAAAGATAGCTGAAGTAACCGTCATCCACGAGGATCGAGCTCTGTGGGGAAGCTGGAAACAAGTAAGTATTTTATGCTTATGGCTGACAATCTATTTGGAGAGAATGGGCAAACCCCAGTTACTCGGCGGTAACGACCAATGATGGAGACACGATGAACCTGTGAATGCTAACGCATATGTTGATGCATATGTTAATGTGAATGTATGTTAATGTCTATGTATGTTAATGTCTATGTATGTTAATGTTTATGTATGCAAGATGTTATGAAATGAGTATGTAATGAGTATGTAATGAGTATGTAATGAATATGTAATGAATATGTAATATGTAATGAATATGTAATGAATGTGTAATGAAATAGGCATGTGATGCTTATGCCCCTGTGTATGCTGACGAAACTGACTAGAGACGGGACGAGAGATGAAATAAACATCTCGACGGAAATACCCTGCGTTCTCTGCAACCAATACGTCAATCATGGGTAAGAAAGATCAATGGTAGAACCAAATCTGGTTTTAAAGTTCTGAATTCTCTGGGGAGAAGGTAATCTGCTTGGGTGTACAGTATCACGTCTTCACATGGGGAGAAGAAAACCTGAGGGACACTTTTGAGTTACCCAAGAAAAAGTTGTCAGCTTATAGTCTCTCTGGGGACTGTCACTGGGAGCATGTCGGTGAAATATTTGATGTCTTAGGGACCACCGGCTCCATCCAAAGTATTGTCGGCTTAAAGTCTCGCTGGGGACTATGATGAGGCAATAGTTTAAGAGCCTGTTGCAACACTGAGATTTATTGGGGAATGAAGGCCGCTGTGAGTAAAATCCCTCGGGTGCATGAAGAAAAGTTGTGACCATATGGTTTTGATCTTGAAGGACCTTATAGTAGTCGCCATTTGTTTCCTTTAAAAACATGGTGCCCCAGGATACTTGCGTTGCGAGGTAGGGTCATCTCAAGAGGATTTTATAGAGAACACCGAGTCCGGTTGCCCCATTGTTCTCAAACTCTTTGAGAGATTTGTCAGGTCTCGACGTAACTGGCACAAATTAATCGTGTTACGACGAAATCTTTGGGAAATAGCTCTTAAGAATGTCAGACTCGCGTTGGTAAGCGAATTGGGAAACTGCCCGCCCCTGTTCAGCAGGATCTTCAAGTTCCACGGGTTATGTTCATATGTAAATCTCTAAGATATCAAGCAAAGTTGTCATGCCTGAAATGCCTATCCTGAGCTTGTCAATGTACACATATATTTGTCCTGAATTTTTGTTTTGAAAAAAGATATCGCAATAACTTGTGACCGAAATCACTAGTCAGGATATAAGTTTTAATTATAATGCCAACATGAATTTTTTCTGAGCATAGCTCGTAGGAGTCAGGAAACGTGATCTTGTCAAGTATGCTTTCAACCGAAGTCCTACTTCAATTAGGTCTTTTAAAGGTTGTATCGTGGCTCGGTTCACGGTTTAAGAAACAAAGGATAAAGGCTCAAAGTTATATTTGTACCCACCCATTCTTCGTGATGTTCTCCAATCCTAATTCAGTTAATCGGATACGAACGCTCATATCTCAAGCGGATTTGCTATGGTCGAGAACTTATCAAGGCTTTGGACATGGCAGTCACTCACCTATTTCTAATGGCAATTCGATCACACGACTTTGTTCTTTATAGGGATTCTAAAAAAAACTACTAGTTTCTTGCTCTTATTCCCTAACTTTTGCCTGGACAACGTCTTTTGATCTGACTTTGGAGTCCAGCGGGATGCCCCAGTTTTGCCTAAGTCTCCTTCACAGGTTTTGACTTAGCGGGCTCTTATTTTTTGAACATTCTTTTATGCACAATTCGTATGACTCTTTTGAAAGGCTTGTGACTGCCCCACTCCTTAGGTAACCGAGGGATAGTCATTGTATTGGGCTTCTTAAGATGCTAAGGATAAATTCTCGAAGGTTTGCTCTTCCTTTTGAGGCCTAAGTGCTCGATCGGTTTAACTGAAACCTACCCTGCCCCAGGTTAGGATGAAGGTTCTTAAAAAAGAAAACTCCTACTTCAAGGCTCAAAGAGGTTGACTAGGGATTAACATCCTTATATCTCCAGTGTTTGGGATTTGAAACAATGCCTTACATCATCAGCGGGCTTTAATTGAAAGCATACGACAAGAAATCTGACGTTTTAGGTTCGTCATCCTCCCCCTAATTCTCCATCAGAACAAGAGATCGGGTAAAGTTGGCATTATGATTTATGAAAACGTTTTTTTTTTGAATGAGTGAAACGAATGGATTTATTCAAGACAAACATATGCGTTGCATTAATTAATCAAAGATAAACAAGTTCGTGCCTGCTAAATATGCTTAATCAAAGAGAAATACACATAAATAAACAAATGAACTGTCAGAAAAATCCTTTTAAATGGTTTATGAAATTCAAAAGCAACAGTTTCCTTTGGCGGAGCCTCAATGGAAGGGACGTCTGGTTCATGATCACTGTGAGTCATCATGGCTTGCCCCAGTTACGCTGGTCACATCTTCAACAGTTTTCAGTCGTTGCTTCAAAATAACTTTCCCAGATTCTTTGTTGATCCCGGTCATATCACCTTGAGGGTTACTGAAATGAAGCGAGCTAGGCCTTCGAATAATTACTGGATTCGGCTGATTTGCCACAGGCGTAGCATGCTTTGCAGAATTCGCACTTGACAAGTGAGGGACCCCGAGAGGAATCTCGATCTTCGGCTGAGCATTGCTAAAAGACAACTTCTTCGCTTCTAGCAAATTTCTGACAACTTTCTTAAGAGCATAGCAATTCTCTAGATCATGGCCGGGCGCACCCTCATGAAATAAACAATGAGCGATAGCGTTGTAACTTGCAGGTAATGGATTAGGTGGAGGACCCAAAGCACTGGTGGTAATCAGACCTTGTTATACTAAATGGGGGTATAACTCAGTGAAAGTCATCGGAATTGGAGGACAAGGCTTATACTGACTCTTACGGGGATAAGGAACCTGATCCTGTGATTGCTGGTGAACAGGAGCGTTGGGCACTCGTTGACTGTCGACAGGAACTTGCATAGGCGAATAACCGGAAGGTTGTTGATAAACTGGTGCCTGATATACCGGAGCTGACTGTACAGGCTGGCATGTAGGAAACTGCTGATCGAAAGGAGGTGCAACAGTAGCTACATGGGGTTGTTGAACATATAGAAACGGATAACCTTGAACATAACTCTGCTGATATTGTAAAGGTTGAGGAGTAGCCTTTTTGCGGTTCCTTGAACGTGTAGGTCTTTTACCATGGTCGGAGTTAGGAGTTTTGCACTTTGGAGGGGTAGCTCGTCGAACTGGTCGAGCACTGGGAGGCACCAAACCGGATTGAAGACCGTGAGGAGGTACATTCTCGACAGTAACAGCTTGTTGAGGTTCCATAACAGTATTAGTAGTCTCAGAAACAACAATAGACTGAGCATCCACCTTCACACTAAGAGCTCGCAGCATCTCCAAAATCTGCCCTACACTTCCTCGAAGATCTTCGAATTCATGGCTGACACGGTTGATCTCTTGGTTTTGATCTTCCATTCTTTTGAAGGGTCGTATTTATGCAGAGAACTCAGGGTGACAAAACTGGAGGGTGAGAGAACCGAGTATGAGAAATCGGGAGACACATGCAATGCAAAAGTATGATGCTAAAATGTGAATGCAAATGAAGATTTCATGGAATTCAAACATTTACGAATGTCGTGGGGTACCAAGGAAATCTTTTTCTTGTTTTTTTTCATTTTATCTTTTTTTTATTTATGGTATCCCGCGATATCCATAAATGATGTTTGAACTCCATGAAATACAATGCAATGAGATGCTTTATGGATGCAATGCATGAAAACACACAAAGTCCTAGGTTAAAGGAACGTGAGCGGAGTCAAGGTCTACCCATCCCAAAAGGAGTGTACTATAGGTTAGTTGTACCTGCCGAACAAGGTTCTACAAAGTGCCCAAAGTCATCAGCCCATCTTTCGAATATTATCAACCTTCCGACTGACTCGGGGGTGAATAATATTCTCAAGAGAACCTCTTTTGAGTGTAGTATCGCGTAGCAGCCGTTGTAGGATTACTCCCATATAGCTCCCGCACTACGTCCTAAATAAGGCCAAGGTGGTGTTAAGGTACTACGGTCCTCAATATCACAGACTCCAATCGACTATGGAAAAAGTTTTCAACGATTACTCGTTCAACCGAACCATTTTCGAAAAGGTCTCAACTGAGCGGTGATTCTCGAATCAGCTTGGTCGGGATTCACTCCCTATAAGCCTCGTCGAATATATCCCCATCCTATAATAATGTCACTAGTCCGGGCGTAGGACTTATCTCACAACACAAGGAACAGTCCCAAATCAGAGCACAAATATATACATGCAAATGAATAGTAAAACAAATAGTAATAAATATGAACAAATTAGGGATAACCCTCAAAAGTTAAGGAGTCCCCAGTGAAGTCGCCATTTTCTGTTGCGGTGGAAATAGGATCACAAACTATTAATGAGTTTGAATCGCAATTCAATTCACAACCGCTCTTTGATTTATCCGAAGGAAAAGGTCAAAAGAGGGAAAACCTATTTTGCATCGTAAACACAATGCGGGGAAAGATCTAGGGTTCGGGGGTTGGTTAAATTTAGGGAAGGTATTAGCACCCTAAACTTCTGTAGTACTCTACAGGAACCTTTTGTTCAGATGTTTACTATTTGCTTTATTTATTTGCTTAAGGTATATGTACAAAGGATTAAAAGTGAGAAAGGAGACCTAAGGGGTTAATTCTAAGTTTACTCGGCAAGACATCGCATCTTGTGCCTACGTATCCTTACGGGAGTGGAATCAGAGTAATCGTAGTTCCCCTGAAAAGGGAGGTTAGAGACTTCTTGACTGTGGTCAAGGTCTCAAGGGGAATAAACGCATCTTAAGGACACGCTTACATGGAGTGTAGAAACTCCAAATCTCTACGTTGAATTGTTAAGTTGTAATTAGGGTTAAATTAGGTTAGGGATTCCACGGCGGGAAACCCTAAAATGAGCGCGGCGGCTCTTTGACCTAATGCTAGGGGTAAAATTGTAATTTTGCCTGCGGCGAGGCATTTGTGAAAATTTAGGGTTGAAAAGGTGTAAGGGTTGAAGGTGAGGACTATTGACACGACGGTCAAACGGCTAGACCTAATTCCTTCGGAGGTGAAATTAACTATAAAGATGCGATGAAATTAAATATACATACAACGGCAGAAAATAAAGTGCGGAAAGATAAATCGACAATTGTCTCGCAAAATTACATCCCATAAGCAGTTACAAATATGATAATTGAATATTTAAACTGAAAATAAAATCAATTGAACTTAGTCAGCTGCAAAAAACCAAAACAAACCGAGACTGTTATTATACGGGGTTAGACAAAAAATTAGACGGGAATGTTAGGAATTTAAGTAGAAAATTATAATTAACGAAACAAGAAAAAAAAGTTAGAAATTTGGATCTTAAAAATGAGGATGTTAGCGAAAAATTAATAAACAATAAAAGTTGATACGCAATGAAGATGATGATAATATACAAGTGATAATGGAATATGAAATAGCAACGATGATGTCAGATTATGTACAAATATAAAAATAAATACAAAAATAAATAAATAAATATTAGTGAACAGGTTCATGGATAATCAAGAATACTGTTAGGAATGAAGGATGAAAATTGGAATTGACAATAATTAGAAGTTAAGTGATGAACGTTTTGAGACGATGAGAACTTAGGTAATAAGAAAAGAGTTAGAATAGAATTAGGTTTTTTTTGTGAGATTTGGAAAAGTTAGAGTTTTTAATGTGATTAAGAAAAAGAAAATAGATTAAAAGTTAGAATTAAAAGTTAGCAAAAAAATTAGAACTTCGAAATTTGGTTTTTAAAAAAAAAAGGTTAGAAAATAAAAATAAAAGTTTGAAAATAAAAGAGAAAATGTTAGAATTTTAATAAAAAAAGAGTTAGAATGTTAGAATTTTAATTAAGAAAAAATGGTAGAAATTTTGAAAAAAAGATATAAAAAAGATTAGAAATTAAAAAAAAAAGAAGAGTTAGTTACTTTTGATGAAGACTGTAAGAGTTTTTGATGCTTGTCGATCCCCCCGTTTTGTTGCTTCTGAGGGTCCTTTTATACTTGATTTTTTTAAATCTTTTTCAATCTCAGATTTGATTTGAATATCTCAATCTTTTTCAATCTCTGATTTGATTTGAATATCTCAATCTTTTTCAATCTCTGATTTGATTTGAATGAATTTTTATGATGATTTCAGATTTGATTCAATGATGGTGATGTTGATTTTCTTATGATGATGATATGATCTGATTGATTTGATCTGGAATTCATTGAGATTGGATTTGATTAAAAAAGTGTTGGGATTTAAATTTAAAAAGTTAGCAAAGAAAATAAGAGTTTCAAGTTAAATAAAAATTAGAATTTTAAGTAAAAAAAATGAGTTAGAATTTTAAAATAAAAAAATATATTTGAAAAAATGTTAGAATTATTTTAAAAACTGTTAGAATTTAATTTTAAAAGGAATTTAGATCTTAATTTTAAAAAAGAAAATAAAATGGCATTAAAATTTAATTTTAAAAGGAATTTAGAATTTTAATTTGAAAAAGGATGGTGTCAAAAAGATTTAGATTTAATTTTAAAAAAAAAGGATAGATTTAATTTATAAAAAAAAAGGTTTGATTTAATTTTTAAAATAGTTAGAAAAAAAGATTTAATTTTAAAAAGAAGTTAAAAAAAAGATTTAATTTTTAAAAAAGAAGTTAGAGAAAAAAAAGATTTAACTTTATAAAAGTTAGAAAAAAGATTTAACTTTAAAAAGGAGTTAGAGAAAAGATTTAATTTTAAAAAGAAGTTAGAAAAAAATATTTAACTTTAAAAAAGTTAGAAAAAAATATTTAACTTTAAAGAGGAGTTAGAAAAAAGATTTAAAAAAAGTTAGAAAAAAGATTTAATTTTAAAAAGAAGTTAGATTTTTATTTTAAAAAAGGTATTAGAATTTGATTAAAAAAATGTGTTAGAAATTAATTTAAAAAAGGTTATAAAAAAATTTACTCTTAAAGAAAAGAAAAAAAAAATTAAATTTTAATTTAAATCCTAAAAGTTAGTAAGAAGAGCTTAAAATGATTTAAATAAATAAACTAAATAGAAAAAAAAAGTTAATAAAAAACATTAGTAAAGTTAAAAAAAAATGTAATTAAATTATTATTAGTTAAAAAAACAAGATTTAAAAAAAAAGGTTAATTTATTAAGTTAATCAGAATTTAAAATAAAAAAAAAAAGAAAGGGTAAAATTTGGGGTATTACACTTGGCATGACAACATTAGGATCTTGATAGTTTCCCTCGTAGAGTTCGTTCTCTTCTTATCTCCAAAACAACAGTAAAAAACGTAATAAAGGCGAGTTGATACTGTACGTTACGAGCCTTAAGCCACTTAGGAAATGATTGTTGAAGGGTCACTCTTCAACAATCAGGATGTTTAGCCTGGCACCCTTAGGGTGACATGCGACGCATTCACTCCTAAGTCATAGTCTCTAGTGCAGTACGAACTACAAACATCCATACAAAGCACTTCTTCCGTAAAAGACAGAAAACAAATCTCAAATCTCTTTTGCCCCGTGGGCCCTTAATCAAGGAAAACTTTTCTGAAGAAAAGAGTGTCGTTAACTCTCAGTTCTACCGCAAATGGTAACGCACGAGACTCCGATGAGCAAGCTGCATACACCAAACTGCTGGAACTGTTTGTTAACCCTACTCGGAAAAACAGATGAATCTTAATCCGTAGTATCCCGAACTACGTAAGCTTTGATCTCTCACATCTGTTGAGAGTACGTAGGCACAATACTGACGTATTGGCGAGCCACCTTCCCCCATCCTCTTAGCCGTAGTTAGCCGAACAACATTGACTCTAATTTCTCGTTCTCTGTCGAGAATACGTAGGCACGAAGCACGATGCTTTTTCGAGTCAGTTTTCTTTTCTTTTTAGACCAGCCTTGATAGGTAGATAGTTAAACCAACCCGTCAGATAAACACAACAAGCATGGATCCCGTCGAGTACGATGGACGTGAGGGGTGCTAATACCTTCCCCTTGCGTAACTGACTCCTGAATCCAGACATGGTTGCGATGACCTTGTCTTATACTTTTTCGTCAGGTTTTTCCGATCGTTTCCTTTCCCTTTCTGTGGAATAAATAACGAAAGGTGGCGACTCTTCTGTTTTGCCGGCACCTTATTTTCGCAGTAGCGACAATGTGGTTGAACTATAGTTGAGTTAATATCTTGTTTGCATTAAACATGTGTTTGCATTGTGATGGCAGTCTATGTGGTTATTTCTGTTTTCAAACCAACTTCTTGATTCTTGATGTTGGAAACTTCTAACCATGCTGTTTTATGTGTGCTGTTGGATTTGTGAATATCTGTCTGGTCTTTGTAAAGACATTGGCTTGGGGTATGATGATTGGAGCATGAATGCCCTGTTGCTGCCAGAACTTGTTCCTCATGTTTGAACTGGTATGGTTGCCTGATTATGTCATGGATGTATTGCTTTTTCTTTGTAAAGATATTGTTGCTAAATGAACTTTTGATTCAACTTAACATTGTAATGTTGAGTCTGCAACTGTCATGATTAAGTTTATTTTCAAAGTAGGCTTGTCCAATCCATATTTTTATGCATTTGGTTATTTGGTAACTCTCTTTAGAGTTTGCATTGGACATGTCATTTGTTGGATTGCATCGTGATTGTCCTTAGGATCCTATGCTAGAGTTTGTTTGGCATAGTTATGTTGAAGTGACTCATACAAGGTTTGTTGAAACATGCCTAGACCTTTGAGGATCACCAGTGCCATATTAAGGTTTGTGTGTGTGCTTGTTAGAGTCTTAGGGAGATTTTGGTTTAAGGCATAATGGTTGAAACAAGAGTGCCTTGCTGCTGCTAAACCAAATCCATATTTGTTTGAGTTTCTGTTATGTTATTATCATTCAGTTTTCGCATAGAGGCTGCTATTTAGAGTGACTGGTTTTGTTATACCAAGAGGGGTACATTTATGCCTGCTGTCACCTAACATTGTCATGTTGAGGCTCATGTTGATGCTGAAATGACTCACACAAGGTTTGTTAAAACATACCTTGGCTGATGATGATCAGTTTTGTCCCCTTTTTTAGGGTTTGTGTTTACTTGTTAAGCATTAGGGAAGGTCCTGGTTTAAGGCATGATGACTGAAAACAAGAATGCTTTATTCATTTCCTTTTTGTTTGTCTTGCTGTCTACTTGCTGTTGAAAGGATTCACAATGAATTGTTGATGATCAACATTATCATATTGGTGTCTATTTGCTGTCAAAAACTCTTTTTAGTTATGTCTTATTATGGAAAAACATTGCTGCTAAATTAATCATGTTTACTTTTGAAAGACATTTCCACGTACTTGCTGTCCAATTTTGCCTTAAAGGTTTGTCAACCTATGTCTTCATCAGGATTTCAGTGTGTTTAGAATCCATGTTTGATAAGTTTGTAAGCTTCTTGGTTTGGTTAAGCCATGGATTTCTGCATTTGTTTTATGTTGCCGTTGAAGCCATTGGTGAACATGTTGTTGCATTTATCTGCTACCAGTTTCTGTCTTAAGGTTTGTCAACCTATATTCCCAGCAGGATTTCAGTTGGTTCGTCTGGCTGTTGAACCCTTGATGTTTGATGATAGAGTATGATGCTTAGGTATGCTCGGTTTAAGTTTTGGGTTGTCACCATTTATTATGAACATGTCTATATTGGGGTTTTAAGCATATGTGTCTTGTTTTGTGCTTTGCTATGACTTGTGAGTCATGTTTGATCTTCTACCTTGAACTGCTTGTTAG
The DNA here is from genome assembly GCA_963859935.3 of Lathyrus sativus. NCBI lineage: Eukaryota > Viridiplantae > Streptophyta > Magnoliopsida > Fabales > Fabaceae > Lathyrus > Lathyrus sativus. The sequence continues at coordinate 545,565,244 of OZ012739.1, read as the reverse complement.
TTTTATAGGTCATTTCTGTGTCTGTTCATGTTAGGTAGCATCATGATATCTTGCCACAAACCCAACTGTCATGTCTTGTGAGCATTTTCAAAATCTGAGGGCTGTAGGACTAGTTTTGAGTAGGTTAATTTTTCATTTTGCTGCCAGCGCTTTATCCTGAAGTGAGGTTAATCTTTGTTGACACATAAAGTCTCATTTCTCAACTGTTGCACTTTTTGAGTGCGTTAACTTGTGGAATTTTGTTGGCTGCTACCATTGTGCATTGATACTACATAGTCTCTTAAAGACATTTCGCTAAATTGCAGCTCATATCCCCCATCTTGTTCTAGTGACAGTTTGGATCATATTTTTGTTAAAATTCGATCTATGTTATACTTAAAGCATGAACAAACCCTTGCCTATCCTCAATTGCATCAGTTTTGAACTGTAGACTCAAAAATGCATTTCAAGCTTCACCTTGCATTTTCATTTGGGTTCCTTTTTGTGTGCATTATTTGAAAACATGGTTGATACCATTGCATTCCTCCCAAAATTTCAAGCATGTTTGACCTTAATTTTGTGAAGTTTGGTTAAGTTTTGAGGATGTTTGGATTAAAATCGTTTTACAAATTTCCACTTAATTTTGGCCTTGGCTTGCCCAGAAAATCATGCGCCCTTTGGTATATATGCACATGGGGTGGCTTTATATAATGGATGTATCGCCACCCCAGTGGTTGTCACCTTTGCCTTAAGTATCTTACCATGCGCGTGTTACCGGGTTCGATCCTCAGTGAGGACAATTTTGAGCATTTTTCATAATTTTTATAGTTTTAATATTTTATCTTCACTTTCCAACGTATGTCACACGCTTGAAGTGGTAGAATTGGATATATTTTAGATCCATGATCTCAAGGTCTTGAGTTCAAACCTTGAAGGAGACATTTCTTTATTTTTAACCACCAATTTATTTGATTTTTATTTAAATTTCAAATTAACATAACTTCTTCAATTTTTCTAAACTCTACACAAGCATGGATATGTTTGTTCCCCTTGGAACATTGATCATAATCAAGTGTTCTTTATCCCTAGTGAGGTGAACTATGATTATTCTGATTCTATCCTAGTTAGGATACGTAGGCAGAGGATGCGATATCCTTGCGAGCAAACTTAGAAACTATCCTTAGGTCTTAACCTTCATCTTTTACCCAATTCCCAACTCGTAGCAAATATTTAGCAAACTTAGCATGAAAACAAACAAACGGTTCCTGTAGAGTACTACAGATGTTTAGGATGTGAAATACCTACCCTAGGCATAACCAACCCCCGATCCCCGAATCTCTTAGCATTGTTGTAACATCGCGAAAAGGTTTTTTTTCTTTAAACCTTTCCTTTGGATAAATTAAAGTCCAGTTGTGAATTTAAGAATTAAGATTCAAGTTAATCAATAGCTTGGTATCATGATTCCTACCGCAACAACTACCTATCATTGGGTAGGACAAACAGAATTCAACTACCTGTCACTGGGTAAAAGAAGGAAATAAAGGTCGACTACCTATCACTGGGTAGGACAAACATACTCGACTACCTGTCACTAGATAGAAGAAAGAAATAAAGGTCGACTACCCATCACTGGGTAGGACAAACATATTCGACTACCTGTCACTGGGTAGAGCGAGAAATATATCATTAGCTACTTGTCATTGGGCAACTTAAACCATATAACAAACTTCTTAAGTTAAGAGACAACCATCTGTTAGTGATAAAATATTCATAACTCTATCGGGGATCTTCAAAAGAGATACGGGCAAGTTAAATCATACAACAGACTTCTCAAATAAAGACACAACCATCTTTTGAGGATTTCATAACAAACTTCTCACTGGGACTTCTTCCACAGTATGCCATTTGATGGAAAAGCTGGTTGGAAAAGGATCCATCATTTCACAATAAACTTCTCTGGTGAGGATGAACTAGAGAACTGCCATTTATTGTGGAAATACCAATAAATTCCTAAAGATTACACAAGCTGCTCAAATAAAGAGGCTTTCACTTGTTACCGGGTGAGGTTTATCTTGCTGAGAACATACAAGCTGCTCAAATAAAGAGGCTGCCACATGAAGTCGCACAAGCAATTACCAAGAGAGTGTTATCAAAAAACCACTGGAGAAATTCAAATCTTCATCTTCTGATGGGGATTAATAACAGATTTCTGCCGAGAAAAATAAATCCTCAAAAGAGAGAAACAAATGCCTTCTCATCATCTAGATTTCACAGCCCAAAGATAATCAAAATAATCGTTGCAAGAGACCAAAGTTCAATCCAGGAATAAACTGGATAGAAACGGACAAACAGGACTCGGCCCAATGAGGAAATAACTCAATTGGGGATCAATTCCATCTAGATAAAAGATGGGGAGGAAAGCTAAAACAAACATCTTCCATGAGGCATAAACTCAGTGGGGAATTAGAAAGGATATGCATTTTCTGCTTAGGGTCGACATTCTAATGGAAAGAGGACACACACACTCTGCAGGGACAACAACACCAGAGAGAAAAGAAACACCAACAAAATGCAAGATGCACAATGCAAAAAAACATGATATGCACAACAAAATGAATGTGCATGAAATGCATATGAGTATGAATATACTGACAAAATAGACAAGGATAAACATAGGGTGAACAAACATCACAATACCACTGAAATACTCGGATAATCCCAACAAGCTGGAGATATAACTGGAGATCCTGTTAGGGATTTAACTAAAGAAATCCTGCAAGAAATAAGCAAAAGCCATCAAAGTAAAATAAATCCTATTACAAGGCTCAAATCTCGTTGAGGAGAGAAAGATGATGCTTGGGGAGAAACCTAAAGATCGATCTTCAATAACCAGTAATCCACAAAGAGGATAACAACATGAACTCTGCTTTAAGGATATAAGATAAACTATTGGGGGAACATCAACCCAAATCTTCCTGACCCATCCTGGGGATAAGAATAAAAATCAATCGAAATATGCTTCAAAAGGGATGGAAAGATCTTCTGTGAAATATAATGTATCCGTTAGGGATTGTAATCATGTAAACAGTTACATAAACTCCACTGGGAATAACACAACTCTTCTGTGTATATAAGAAAACATTCTGTGAGGACTAGCCAACTCTGAGAGAAACATTCTGGACTTGCCAGGGAAAATAAGAAGTTAACATCATAGCAAAAAGCCAAGTTGTGGGGGGTTTTAAATCAATACCCAACGCAGGAGAGAGAAAACCTGACGGGTGAATTCTATATCAACACTTCTTAGAAGAAAGCAACATTTCTCTTTGCTTGGTAAATATCTGAAATAAATATGCATTACCTCCACTAGGAACCAGTAAGGGCAAATCTCTGCATGGGCATTTACATCAAGAAGAGGTGACCACCAAACTGCTCAACTGCCTGACAATAATCTGGCTGGATAAAGGAAACATACTCAGCTAGAGAAGACTTGTATCAACACTTAGCTGGGGAAAATCTAACAACACCCATATGGTTATCCATAGGAACAAAAATCTACTGAGGAAATATCAACAAACTCTACTGGAAAAACATTAACACAACTCTACTAGGGAGTTGTCAATAAATTTTACCAGAGGAGTAAGAACAAACCCTGCTGAGGAAAACATCAACAAACTCTATCGAGGATAATATCAATGAGAACATACTCCACTGAGAAGATAACACTAAGTTTTGCGCTTCAAGATTTTACCATTCTTGGGATTAACTGTTGACATTCCTTTTTATATTCATAAATCAAAGAAAAATGTTTTTATAATTTTCAAATTTTAAATCAATTATTCATATTTGTTTCAAAAATCATCATAAAAAATAAACCGAAATTATGCAAACTGAAACAAAATAAGAATTACGAATAAAGGGACAAAGGCCCAAGTTTTATTGATAGAATGGTAGTCTTCAAAAAGGCATAACTCCACGGATCATTACAAAGTTTGAAAAATGGTAAATACAATGGAAAAGGCTACATTGAAATACAATGACCACTATTCTCCCTAACAAATCTGAATTCCAAAGGTGCTTGAAACTTCAGTTGAGGATGATTGAAGTAAAGTACTTGATAAGAAATGTTGCTTCAAGCGATCAAGACTGGCCAGATGCAGTTACTTGCCATAATCCCTAAGTTTTGCATAGATTGCCCTCTCAGGTTTTCAATCTACCGGGACAATTATTTTTGTTTTTGTCTCTAATTTTTGCCTGGACCATCCTTTGAGGTTTTCAATCCACCGAGACGCTCATTTTTGCCTAAGTTGCCCTTCCGAGTTTTCAACTTAGCGATCTGTTCATTTATTTTTTTAGGTGAAGTATTTCTTAATTACATCGGCATTCACAGGATGAGTGAACTCTTCACCGTCCATAGTTGTAAGAATTAATGCACCGCCAGAGAAGGCTCTCTTAACAATATATGGGCCTTCATAATTAGGAGTCCACTTTCCCCTATAATCAGTGGTAAAAGTCGAGATCTTTTTTAGCACGAGGTCGCCTTCTCTGAACTTACGAGGTTGAACCTTCTTGTCAAAAGCTTTCTTCATTCTTTGTTGATACAATTGGCCATGACACAAGGCCATCATTCTTTTCTCCTCAATCAGATTCAACTGGTTGTATCTACTCTAACACCATTCAACCTCAGACAATTTAGGTTCCATCAAAACTCTCATAGAAGGGATTTCAACCTCTACGGGGAGCACTGTTTCCATACCATAAACAAGAGAGAAAGGGGTTGTCACTGTTGAAGTGCAGACAAATGTACGATACCTATATAGAGAAAAGGGAGCATCTCATGCCAATCCTTATATGTAACTACCATCTTCTGAATGACCTTCTTAATGTTCTTATTAGCAGCTTCAACAACCCCATTCATCTTAGGTCTGTAAGAAGAAGAATTATGATGCTCAATCTTAAACTCATCGCATAATTCCTTCATCATCTTGTTATTCAGATTCGACCCATTATCAGTGATGATCTTGCTCGGAACACCATACCAACAGATGATTTGATTCTTGAAAAATTGAACTGCTATTTGCTTGGTCGTATTGGCATATGATGCCACTTCGACCCACTTGGTAAAATAGTCAATAGCTATAAATATGAAACGGTGTTTGTTCGATGTTTTAGGCTCAATCATTTCAATCATATGAATGCCTCACATGGCGAAAGGCCACGGAGAAGTGATAACATTGAGAGGTGCTGGAGGTACATGAATTTTTTCAGCATAAACCTGGCATTTATGGCACTTCTTCACATATTTAGAACAGTCAGATTCCATTGTCATCCAATAGTAACATGTCTTTAACATCTTCTTAGCCATTGCATGTCCATTGGCTTGGGTACCAAAGGATCCTTCATAAATTTCTTTCATCAACATGTCTGCTTCATGCTTGTCTACACATCTTAGCAAGACCATGTCATAATTTCTCTTATACAACACATCATCATTCAAGAAGAAACTACAAGCCAATCTTCACACAGTTTTCTTATCTTTTTTGGATGTCCCAAGTGGGTACTCTTGATTCTAAAGAAAACATTTAATATAATAATACCAAGGTTTATCATTAACAACCTCTTCAACTGCAAACACATGAGCTGGTCTATCGAGATGCATACCATCAATTTTTGACACACCATTCCAATGATTTACCACAATCATAGAGGATAAAGTTGCTAAAGCATCTGCCATTCGATTCTCTGCTCTAGGTATATGGTGAAACTCAACCTTATTGAAGAAAGTTGACAACCTTCTTGCATAATCATGATAAGGAATCAAATTAGGTTGACGTGTCTCCCACTCCCCTTTAATCTGATTAACCACCAGGGTTGAATCTCCATATACATCAAGAATCTTGATTCTTAAATCAATAGCTTCGTCCAAGCCCATAATACACGCTTCATGCTCTGCCGCATTATTTGTGCAAGTGAATACCAACCTTGAATTGAAAGGAATATGAGAACCATGAGGAGTAACAATAATTGCCCAAATACCATTGCCATACTCATTAACAGCTCCATCAAAAATCAAACCCCATCGGGATCCAGGCTCAGGCCCTTCTTCAGTTAATGTTTCCTCACAATATTTAACCTTTAGATACATCACATCCTCATCAGGAAAATCAAACTGGATAGGTTGATAATCATCAATTGGCTGGTGTGCCAAATGATCATCCAAAACACTTCCTTTTATCGCTTTTTGAGTTTGGTACTCTATATCATATTTTAACAACAACATTTTCCAACGAGCAATCCTCCCAGTTAAAGTAGGATTTTCAAAGAATACTTGATTGGATCCATTTTAGATATCAACCAAGTTGTACGATTCAACATATACTGTTAGAGGTGCTTGACTGCCCAAGCTAAAGCACAACATGTCTTTTCAAGCATTGAGTACTGAAACTGGCAATCGGTGAACTTCTTGCTTAAATAATAAATGGTAAAATATTTTCTCCCAAATTCATCTTGTTGACCAAGAACACAGCCCATATACTCTCCCAGCACAATCAAATACATGACCAAAAGGTTTTCCTTCCACGAGAGGAGACAAAATAGAAGGTTCAAGCAAATACTCTTTAATCCTTTCAAAAGCTTTTTGACAATCTTTTGTCCATACAAAACCCTGATCCTTACGGAGAAGCTTGAAGATCAGCGCACATGTGGCAGTCATATTGGATATAAATCGGGAGATATAGTTCAAACGTCCCAAAAATCCTTTTACTTATTTCTTTGTTTTGAGCGCATGCATTTCCTGAATAGCTTCAACTTTACTAGGGTCAACTTTAATGCCTTTCTGACTAACGATAAAGCCCAACAACTTTCCAGAATGGACACCAAAAGTGCATTTATTAGGATTCAGACGGAGCTTAAACTTTCTCAAATGTTGAAATAGCTTCAATAAGTATTCAACATTATCTTCTTCAGTCTTTGACTTACAAATCATATAATCCACATAGACCTCAATTTCTTTATGCATCATATCATGGAACAAAGTGGTCATAGCTCTCTGGTACGTTGCACCAGCATTTTTCAAACTGAAGGGCGTCAGTCTATAACAGAATGTTCCCTAGGGTGTAATGAATGTTGTCTTTTCCATATCCTCGGGCGCCATCTTTATTTGATTATAACCAGAAAATCCATCCATAAATGAAAAGATTTTGAACTTAGCAGTATTATCTAACAACATATGAATGTTGGTAGTGGAAAATCATCTTTCGGACTTGCTTTATTCAAATCTCTATAGTCAACGCACATTCGGACTTTTTCGTCTTTCTTCATAACAAGCACAATATTGGCTACCCATTGAGGATACTCAACAGTCACAAGAAAACCAACATCAATATGCTTTTAAACCTCCTCTTTAATCTTCACAGCCATGTCAGGATGAGTTCTTCTCAATTTCTGTTTCACAGGTGGACATTCAGGCTTCAATGGCAAATGATGCTTCACAATATATGTATCAAGACCAGGCATGTCTTGATAGGACCAAACAAACACGTCAACATATTCTTTAAGATGCTCTACCATCCACTTCTTAACATCTAACTAAAGCAGTACCCCAATCTTGACTTCTTTCTTATCATCAACGGAACCCAAATTAACCAATTCCACCGAATCTTCATGAGGTTGAATGATCTTTCCTCATGCTTAAGTAATTGGGAAATTTCATCTGGAATTTCTTCAACATCCTCTTCTTCCGCTTCAAACACAGGGAACTCAAAGTTGGAAGAGGGCATAAGGTCATTGTTTTCAATGGGTTTAACAAACAATATGCACAATGTTTTATGTTTGATTTTAGAATATGAACAAGAAGTGAAAATATCATGCAGATAAAAGTGATTATCACATTATTATTTTTTGTTCTTTATGTTACCATTTTTCAGAAATAAAGCAAAAAGGGAAAACATAATATGGATAAATAGAATAACATTTTATTGACGATGATAAAAGTTGAAACAAAGCCCTCACAAATTCACTTTCACCTTGGGCAGAGTGAAAGGATTTTTGAAAGAAACAAATATAAATTACTTTGAAACACGAACAACAGTAGGATTGTCAATAGTGATCCAATTTTGGCATATCAATCCACGCGTCATAAAGTTGGGCGTTTCTTCCTCTTGATCATCCTCACTGATGGAACTGACTTCATACTCAGGTTCCTTAAGTCTTGGTTGAGGAGAGTAAAAGGGTACATATGCATCTTCTATCTCAAAACCGTATCCAGGATCTTCCAAATAAGGCTCCCAGTCTTAAGCAGGAATGAAATCATCTTCAAAACCTTCTGAGATGTAATCTTCAGAGTCATTTTCAAGAATTGCAGTTGTAGAATTATTTTTCTCATGGATGAACCCATCACTTCGAAAAACCTCATGAATACTCTTCAGTTCTTTCCAGGTGCAAAACCCAAACCAGCTCTATCTTTTTTCTCAACAACTTCAATGACCCAGTCCCATCCATCAGCTTGGCCACACTCTTACACGTGTGCATCTTTCAGAGAAGACATGGACACCCTATTCTTCTTAATAACATTATCAACTACAGAAAGAGCCTAGAACGAAGTTCCAAGATTCTCGTTAGTATCAATAGAATAAAAAGATGAAAAACTGCTCACTAACATAGCATGTTCTCCACCACCAACAACAAGTTTGCCATTCTGGACAAATCTCAACGTTTGGTGGAGTGTCGAAGTGACAACTCTGGCTTCACGAATCCAAGGGCATCCTAGAAGAAAACTATAAGCAAGGCCAATACCCATTACCTTAAAAGTAATCTGGAATAAGCACGAACCTATCTTGATGGGGAGATCAACCTCTCCAATCACAGTCTTCCTCGAGCCATCAAAGGTTGTCACAATGACTCCACTGAATCTCATAGGAGTACCTTGATAAGAAAATCTGGATAAAGTGGATTTTGGAATTACATTCAATGATGACCCGATATCAACCATCACATTGGATAGAGCGTCCTCTTAGTAATTCATGGAAATATGGAGAGATAAATTATGATTTCTTCCATGTTCAGTCAATTCTTCATCACAAAAGCTCAAATTATTACATGTAGTGATATTGGCAACAATGTTATCAAACTGATTGACAGTCACATCATGATCTACATAAGCTTGTTCCAATATTTTCTGCAGAGATTCTTGATAGCCTCATAGCTCATTAGCAGGGATAGAACAAATATTTTTGACAGCGTATGCAAAAGTTGATCCACCACATTATATTCACAATTTTTGATCAATTTCAACACTTCATCATTATTTGATTTCTGGTTCACATCACTTAATTGACCGGATTCAAAAGAATTCTTCAACTGAGTTTGCTTACCCACAACATCTTCACTTGTCTTCGAGGGTACATTAACAAATACTCGACCACTTCTGGTCATACGTCTTACATCTACAATAGTCACAACTGAGGGAAGATAAGGAATGTGAACCCTTTTTCCATCCTCTAACATAGTAGCATTGTATTTGTATGGAACAACTTTATCTGATTCATATGGTACCGGGCCAAGCAAACAAATGACCAAAGGTGTCACAACAGATTTTTGACTATTGTAAGAAATTACAACTCGCTCAGGGATGTTGAAACGTGGAACTTTGACATTCACCACATTCTCAACTTCATTTCTATTAGCAGTAACTTGAATCAAATTATACTCCATCATCTTTTGTAAATCCCCCTTTACAATCACACACGCATGAGGGTTCACAGAACAAATACAACAATCGGCATAATCATGCTCAATATCATGGTATTCGCTCAAATTAGCGTGCATCTCAACAAGTGACCTCCGAATCCAACGAATATCAAAAATATGGTATGTATCAAGACATCCATATACCATATTGATAGACGCGTTACCATGCTTAGGCAACGAATTTGATTGCATATTAGGATTGGTGCCTTCAAAAGACAGCATACCACTTCTTACAAGCTTTTCCACTTCGTATTTCAAAGGATATAAATTTTTAATTTCATGCCCAGAGGAGCCCTGATGAAATGCATAATGGGCCTCTGGCATATACCATCATGGAATATTTGTAGGAGCATCCAACAGATCACGAGTCTGAACTAAATTCTTCCTTATCAAAGCCGGAAATAATTCAACATACGACATCAGAATGGGATCAAATTGCAGTTTCTTCTGCACACGACTTTGTTGATTATTTTGATGTGCTTTTAGTTGGAACCGTGGTTGATAGTTTGAAGCAGCTTGAGGGGCAGAAGCGGCACTAATAACGGGCGTAATAGAAGCTACTTTTTGCTTTATGACCCTGTGTCTTTTTGACCTCTCTTGAGATATGGCATTGGTTTCTCTGTCGTTTTTCTTAGAAAACCTATCACCAAATTTCTTCGCACTTCTAGAACTTCCTTCTTTTGTCAGACGTCCCTCACAAAAAGCTTCCTCTAATCTCATTCGCATATTAATCATCTCTGTAAAATCACTAGGAGCACTCGCAACCATATTTTCGTAATAAAATAAGCCCAAAGTATTCAGGAAGATTTTGGTTATCTCTTTCTCTTCAAGCGGGGGGCTTATCTGAGTTGCAATCTTGCGCCATCTCTACGCATATTCTTTAAAAGTTTCCTCCTCTTTCTGAGACATCGCATGCAGCTGATCACGGTCCAGCGCTATATCCAGATTGTAATTATACTAACGTATAAAAGCTTCTTCGAGGTCATTGAATGTCTTGATTTGGGAACTATCAAGTCCCATGTACCACTTCAATGCAACACCGGTAAGACTATCTTGATTTGGGAACTATCAAGTCCCATGTACCACTTCAATGCAACACCGGTAAGACTATCTTGGAAATAATGAGTCAGCAACTGATGATTATCAGTATGGGTGGACATCTTTCTGGAATACATGACCAAATGTCTTTGTGGACAAGTGTTCCCTTTATATTTTTTAAAATCCAGAACTTTGAACTTGGCAGGAATCTTCATATTTGGGACATGACAAAGCTCGTGAGAATTCTTTTCAAAGAACTCTTTCCCTCTTAAAGCCCTGATTTCTTTCTGCATCTCAGCAAACTGATCTTGAAAATCATCCATACGATCATCTAAAATCTCGCTTGGAGCAGTGTGGAAAATTTTTTCTTCAGCATAAGGCATAATGTGAACTACGGGTGGTGGCACAGGTACAATAGTAGGAACTACCAGAATCTCAACATTAGGAACAACATTGACCACAAGAGGTGGTATAATCATAACAGAAGGAACTCTTGGACCATTAGAAACAGGAGGTTGATATCCCTCTGACACAAAATTGAGAGGCATGCCCCATGGGAAACCAGGAGGCATTTGATATTAAGAAGCATTAACTAGGGCCACAGGAATGGCCGTTAATATGATCTCATAAATCACAGTTCTCTCTACAGTAGAAGAAGGATGCGGTGGTGGCTGATTCTGAGTACCCACCAAAGCTTCCATCACATCAGTGAGTCTTTCCACATTATCCTTCATAGTTGTCACTTCCTCACGAAGCTCACGGTTCTCTTGTTGCAATTGATCCATCTTTTTCTTGAGATTAGCTCGAGTGTTATAGTGATGCAACAACTTGGCTGAACGAAGACCAAAAGAAACACAAGACACCTGGAAAAGGCAAAACACAGTGCACAAGATGCAAATATAAATGTTTCAATCAACTTTCAAGGATCTTTAAAATATAAAGCAATTACAGACATCGTAAAGAAATAAAACTTTTTGAAATACTGATAAACATCTCATTTCATTGAACATTGGAAGGATCTACACTTGGAAGTACAAGTTACAGAAGATCAAAGTTTAATAAGAAAAAGTTAGATGTTAAGGATTATAAGGAGCATCTGATGACGATCCGAGATGATACTTCCTTTGGAGTCTCTTAATCTCTCTCTCATAGTTGTCCTTCATGGCGGTCTTCTCTAACATAAGCTGGTCCATATAGCTTTCTAAGCACTAGAAGTAGGAGGATGTGATGACGAAGTAGTAGAGGAAAATAAGTCCTCTCTGTGTCTCTTTACAACGCATCACTCAAGCAACTCAATCAAGTCATCTTTCTCCTTCATTTGCTTTTGCAACTCTCTCTTCTCCTTGTCAGAAGCATGAAACTTACTTTACCATATCTCTTTCTCTTGCTTCATCTTGGCCAAGGCATATTAAAGATTCTTTACATCATCAGAAGAAACAGTGAGTGGCGTAGCGACCATTGTAGTCATGGGTTTCTCAAAAGGATAAGGCATTTTAAGCTCCTTAGCTCTCTTATTCACCCAAAGCGTATAAGGTTCCAAGATAAGTAAAATTGTCTTCCAAACTATCCTTTACCCATCCTATGGATCTTAGTCCAAGCATGAGTCATTCTTCTCCTCAAACCAAGAGAGTCATCCCCTCTTTGGAAAAACAAACCCTCTAATAGAATATTTTTAGGCTTATCCTTCAACATATAACTAAGCTGATGGGGAGCTAGACTCAGGTTGTAGTTAATTCCACCTTGTGTTCCAAGAAGAGGAACATTGGAGAATTCCCCACAACTATCAATAATCTGGACATTCTCATAAGCAGAAGAAGACTAAGTAATGTCACCATGAGTAAGGGACATGATCCTCTGAGACCACCTTAAACAATTCTTGTTCTCCCTAAAAGCAGATGATTGTGGCAAGTGCGAAATAAATCACTTGTATAGTAAAGGTGTGCAACAAACAATGGTATCGTTCCTCTTAAAGTTCTATTATGGATGGAGAGATAGGTGTCACCAAGTAAAGTCGGGACAGAGTTCCCAATCAAGAAAGTCCTAATATCGTTAACATCCACAAAGTTGTCAACATTAAGGAATAAGACTAGCCCGTAGATAAGCAAAGCAAATATAGCCTCAAACGCTAATGTGCTACCACCATTACAAAATAAAGTGGCTTTCCCAATCAAGAACTTAGAAGTCAAACCTTTGATTCCTCCCTTAACCATCAGATTAGCATCTATATTTGATTTCGTCAAATGGGCGGCTGCAGCAATATCTTGAAGCTTAAGAACTTCCTCCAAACCAGTATAAGGAACCTCATCAAAAATTGGTATACCCAATAGATAAGCATACTCCTCCAAGGTTGGCATGAGCTGATAATTAGGAAAAGTAAAGCATCGGTAGACAGGATCATAGAATTGCACAAGGGTGTTCAAAATTCTATCTTCAATGTTGGTAGAAAGAAAAAATAGAAGTCTGCCATGACAAAATCTGAAGCTTGCACGATCAACTACCAAGGACACTAGATTTCTTAAATCTGTGAGATCAGAAGCTCAGAAATCGTACTTTTGAGTGTTTCTTCTTCCAATGTCCATAATCACAATATCTGCGATGTTTGCAAAGGAAAATCTCTGAGATCCTTAAAAACTGACTGAAACAAAATGCCCATGAATGCATGAGTGCAAGATGCAACACCCACAAACAAAATCACACGAAGCACATAGGTTCAAAGGTTCGGCGCGAGCATGAGGCCAAAGGTAAGAACCAACCCAAAGTGGTATGTACTATGGTTATATAAGCACCTATAGAATAAGGTTCTAAAAAGTTCCCAGAGTCATGATTCTATCGTTTGGATATTATCGGCTTAAACGACTACTCGTCTACCAACAACATTCTCAAGAGAAACTCGTCTGAGTGTGGTATTGCGTAACAACTAATTCAAGTCTACACCTGAATAGCCACCCTACCACGTCCTAATAACTACAAGATAGGTTAAAGGATTCTAAGGTCCTCAGCTTCTCAAGCTCCCAAGTCGGAAAAAGTAATGTCAATTACGAATACTCACATGGCATCAGTAATCCCAAAGGGGCCTCCACTGAGCGGGGGATCTCAAGTAAGCTTAGTAAGGACTACTCAACATAAGCCAACAAGACTATAGCGCCCTCCTATCATAAGTGCACTCAAGTCTGGGTATAAGACTTATCTCACCATACAGATCACCGGGCACCCAAATAGAACAAGCAATAACAAACAAAACAAACAAATAAGCGTAAATAAATCAAAGTAGGCTAAACCCACTGGGAACCAAAGTCCCCAGTAGAGTTACCACTTTTCTGTAGTGGGGAAATCTGTGAGTGTAAGCTATTGATTAACTTAACTAAAAAATGCAAGAGTCACCATCGCACATTCTATTTATCCAAAAAGGAAAGAAAAAGAGCGAACAAAACCTAAAGAGTTCTAAAATAAAAACAAAAGAACAGAGACTGGGTAAGGGGGTTGGTTACGCGATGGGAAGGTGTTAGCACCCAAAACGTCTATAGTAATCTATAGAAGCCCTTTGAAATATCTACGCTTTTTGGTTTGAAAAGGTTTGTTTGAAATGAGATTGGGGAGATGAGAAGAGAATTATTTTTAAATATTTTTGTGTTCGGAGAGACTATCGCCTCATGCCTACGTACCAACAAAGTGCAATATAGGATCAAAGCCCCTTAGTTCGTGATACATATAACAAAAGTGGTTTGTTTTGATTGATTTTTAAATGCAAAGACAAGTCGTCATTTTAAGGAGAAAACTACGACTAGTCGCCCACAAGTATAAGACAACATTTGCATCGCCTAAAGATGGAGGATTTTGCTTGGATTAAAATCAACAAGTATATCACTCAACATCTAAGTGGAAAATGTCAAGATCTTAAATACTCTGGGGAATAGGAGAATTATATCTCAACTATGGAAATGACTCATGTATAAACTTTATGAAAAGTTTTAAAAGAAAAAGTGCACAAAGGCGCACAAATTTTGAATGAGGTGAAATGTTTTTTATATCTTTTTGAGATTGTTCAAAATATGATTAGCATTGATTGATATTTATTTAAGGAAAAATGTTTAAAAATCACTTGACCAAAGTAAAGATTTTATTATGAAAGTGGTTTAAGTTTAGAAAATAAGAAGGTTTTTGAAAAAGGGGGAAGATTTTGAAAATTTAAGAAGGGGAGGAGATGAAATGACTACCCTAGAAAGAAAAATAAAAGCTAGATATAAGAAGGATCTAACCAAATTTTAGCACACTTTATAGCAAACCAAATAAGAATTCCATCCTTCTTGAAGCATAAGAAAATGAGCAAGCCAAATAAAGGCAAACATCCATAATACTTCAAGCATAGGAGACCTAATTCTAAGTCCAAGGGTCCAAGAATATTCCAAGAAGTCCAAGGTCTAAGAATAGTTCAAGAGCATAACCACAAAGTTAAGAGCACCATTTTTTTAGAGGTTTAATCCTTTATTAGTGTTTTAAACAAGATATGGTCCAAGTGGATAAAGGAAAAAAGACGGAAAAATAAACATTAATATGATATGAGATGATAATAATAGAGCATAAAAATAAAAGAGAGATAGGGATCAAGAAGAAAACATAAACAAAATTAGTATAATAATATTGTTAGTGAGTTAATGATTAGTTGTTAGAATAAATGATCGATGATGGTTAACTCATGCACTTAGGCCAAAGTTAATGAAGACTCATTAGAGGATTGATAAAATCAAAGTCTCCTAACAACAAGTTTCATAAGTGATGGATATAAGACAAATAATCAACCATACTTGGACTTTCAAACATAAGTTTGAGCCACGAATAATCATTTTCTAATTACGGGACAATTTAGCGCTATGTTAACCAATCATAATCGGGTTTATGTAGAAACTACGACTATCTGAGGCCGGTCAATAAAAATGTTAGTGCTAATGCATGCTAGAGAAGTGATATGTAGATCACTCTCCGAAAGCAATATGGCACGAAAAGAAAAGTGGTAACAATTTCATCTTCATCAAGAACTTGAAATAAGTTCCAACGATATCGAAGATTTTCATCGATCAAAAGATAAAAGAGAAGAGGAAAGCAAAAGCCAGATTGAATTACAATTCCAAAGTCATTCCATCTTTAAGTTCATCCACTCATCTTGGTGGTTTAAAGCACTAATCATATCATTAACTCAAAGCACCTAAAATGAATTGAACAATTCACTTTAAAGATAGATTTGAATTAGTGAATATTTATCCAACTTCATCTACACCATAAGTCCAATGAATTTAAAGAGGAAAAGAACCTTTAAAAGTGTATTCCAAGACAAAAGCCAAAGAGAAATGGAAGAAGAAGAAGAAAGAACCAAAACAGTCCCAAACACAAATCCAAAATGGCAAAATTGCTACTGTGTAATCGATTACCCTCAGGGAGGTAATCGGTTACCACTGCTAAAACAGCAGCAAATTCACTTTTAAAATGTGCAAAACTTGATCAATCATTTCTTCAAACACCTCATGATCAAGGATGCAATTGAGCACGAAAATTCAAGTAAAATAATAGCAAACAACACGAATGAAACACAATTTTTAAGATCCAAAGAACAAGCAACAAGAATAAATAATATATCACATTGTGAAGGATGTATCAAGCACAACAATGATGGATCAAGAGATTACCACTTCAAATCTAAAAATTCTTCAAATCAACTCCAAAAACCACACTCTAAAGCCTTGATCTACTGAAATTGATGACGAAAAAATGAATGGATGAAAGTTTAGCTCAAAGATTAGTAAGTTCTAATGATGAACTTACTAACTTTCAAAGGAAGAAAGAGCTTTGGTGAATTTGGTAGTTGGAGAAAATTGAGAGTCAAGAAGGAATTTGACAAGGTGGTTTTGGCTATCAAAAGCTTGTGAAATGGATGAACTGAAGCCTTTATTTATAGGATTTAGGCTTGGAAATTTTGGTGGATTGGAGTTTGGTTTGGAAACAAAATTAGGCTTGGAATTTGAATTTGGAGGAAAATTAATGATCAAGTAGTGATTAGTGAAGGTGTATGGTGGGAATTAATTATGATAAGGTAGGGGAATTAAAATGAAGTAATCTAGAATATTCTCATGATACAACATTTGAATTTTCTGCTAAAAATTCCATAGAATTTGAATTTGGCCAGTTTTCACAAAATGCGCACACGGTATCAATTACTCTAATACTAGTAATCGGTTACCACAGTCAAAAAAATGTGACAAATTGCCTTTTTGATGTGCTGTCTTGGCACTGGCTTGATTCTTTTGCTTGAAGTCTCTTGAATAAAAGTCAATCAAATCTGTGGAGACTCTTCATCAGATGATTTTGAATTGTTTGCAGATCAACTTTGACTTTGTTCAGATGAAATTCATTCGAGCTGAGTGACTGATATTTGATATCTTTGATCCAAATTCTTCCTGGAAAAGTTTGTAAAGGAAATTTTTTTTTTTTTTGGATTTTAAATAATGGTTATTAAACATAAACATAAACAAATATCTAACAAATAAGAATACAAGGGTGCCCAGTGATCTTTCAAGAATAAACACACAAAGGAAGGCAAGAGAACCAAAGCTTGTGATCTTGTTTGTGGAATGAAATGAAAATGATTTGTCGGATCTTAGGAGGAAAAATTAGGATATTACAAATTCCAACAAGTCTCTTTAACACACAAATGCTCAGAGTTTATGTTTAAGCTAAGAAACATTTGGCCTTCTAAAAATGAGCATTCTTCAAGAAATCAGGTTCTAATCTTTCTTGAAGATAGAAGACGGATGATTATAAGGATAGAACTTGGTTCTTCTCCAATGATAAAAGATGAAACCAACTTCAGAAGAGATGTTCTCATCTTTCAGAATGGAAGCTCAAGAAGTCTTGAAGATGATCGTGCCTCTGCTTAATGTTAAAGATTCCAATAAAGATAGCAGATGGAAGAAGAAAATGATTCTAGTGGTTCAGCTACAAGTGATATCAACAACTCATCAATCGCAGAAGCTGAATGGATGGTGATTCTAAAGAAGCCTTTACATCAGAAGTTGGAATCTACAAAAGTATTGAGTAGCGTATTTCTAACCTTTACTATTTAAATTCAAATAGTCTAGAAACGCATTCTTATGTCTTAGGAAATCAAATCTTTAAGAAATATATCTTGAGTATTAAAAACGTGTGAACAGTTGAGATCTTTGTAACCATTGGGAACTGGGAAGTTAACCCTCTCAACATGTTGTCAAGTATGTGAAGATGTTATACCTTGATTTAAGACATATGTCCTCTTTGTAACCCATTTTCAGTAATCATTACCCTAAATGACTTGACGTGTCTTAGGGTTACATGCTAAAACTGATTTTACTTTTATGAATGCCTTTAACCATTGGAAACTGAACAATATAACTCATTTATTAGTCATTATGATAAATTGTTGTCTTACATGTACCGTACCTAGTATCTGATGGAACAACTCAAGTAATGAGAATATATTTGATATAGGACATTAAAATCATTTCACCTTACTTTTTGTCAGGTATCCTGAACTCATTCCTCCTCGAGTGTCTTCTATGTTTCTCTGAACCTAGTGTCTATATAGGTCACCTACTTTCACGTTTTATTTTGCGTATTAATTTATCTTTCTATCAACCATTTTGTAAATAGTAGTAGTCACTACTTTTAGATAAAACATTGATTCTTTTGCATGCCTCGAAACTGATTATCTCTATCATCCTTACTCCTCCTTATAAGTAGTATCTAACTTTTCTCTACTTATATCATCCTTTTTTAAAACCATTCTTTATATCCTACTTTTCTTCATTATATCATTCTTTCCCTAGTTGTATCATCATGTCTTCCAAAACCATTAAAGGAGAGATTGCTAACTTAGAACTCGTGAAAGAAAACTCTCTCGATTTCAAAGCCTTACTGGAAAATAATATTTTCAAATTCTTTTCAGATATTCGTTTCAGATTCCTTTTAGTAGATTCATTTCTCACATTCTTGATCTATAAGGAGTCGTTGCTAACATTAAGCAAACTGGAATGACTGGAAAAATTGCTCTTGGTTGGTGTTCACCTATGAACTATTCAGAAATCATCAACAATCAATAGAATATCATGGATTTTTAAATACAAATGATGATTCTCCTTATGGAAACTATGATATCAGAAGCTATGATATATCAAAATATATTATTTGTATTTGATGATATATCAGAAGATATGTTCAGAAGAAGTAGTTAAATTGTATCAGAAGCAAATTTACAAGAGATCAGAAGACATAAGCATCAGAAGACATATACAAGAAAGAAGAATACCAAACAAGCTTTATCTGATATCTAGTATTGACCACTAAGTTATCAAAAACAAGAGATGTCCATGAATTTCACGCTGATACCCAAAATTGTCAGAAGTTGTTAACTTTTTGAAAGGATGATTCAATTGGTATCTAAAGTTCAATGGTATCCAAACCTCAAATGGTAGCTAGACTTCAGCATCGAAAGAATGTGAATTCTTCAGAGATGAAATCAAGTCATGATCATAAAAGAAAATATTTAGTTTCTGAACCATCAAATGATCTAAGGATATGCGTACCAGTTGGTGATCTGTGCTAAGATATTGAAGATTTGGTTTTGATACATGATGTGTGGCATCTAAGAAAGTATCTACTAGTTTCTGATATATAATGCAAGACATCATAAGACAAATCAGGTTCTGACACGTCTACAATATTATGATAGTAAGTTTGGTTCAGAGATTAAGATCAGCCAGTTCTAGTCAAATTCTGATAAGACGTCACTAAGAAGTAATCCTTCTCTTTTGAAAATGATTCTACTTCAAAATAATTTTGTGAGTCTTGGGATCGGGGGGAGACTCTAAACAAGCATAAATGAATTTTGAAAGTAACAGAATCAAGGGGAGCCTGTTAAGCTTATCTCTGACTCTGTGGATTTATGGTGATTACCCTATACGAATTGCTCTATCAAAATGCATTATTTGTCATCATAAAAAGAGGGAGATTGTAGGAACAAGACTTTGTTCTACATTTGGCCATTAAGTTTTGATGATACTTGCACATGTTATCTAAGAGAACAATTCTGTATTTTATGGTTTCTGTCTAGTGTGTAGTTGTTGTCAATCGGATTCTGACTCTGATAAGAAGGTGTGTGATGTCATCAGACTCTATTATCAACACTCTGGAAGAAAACATATGTGTGTACAAGTTACAGTCAAGATTCATGATTGTTTCTAATACAACAGTTCTAATGAACATTAGTTCTGAACATTCTAATTAAGACTTTATGAGAAAGGTCTATAAGACTTTCTAATGTGATGCGCTTCTAATGTTACAAGTTCTGAATATTCTAAAGACATGGTTCAGGTGAACAAAGCTCTAAAGATTCTGAGGACACAAGTTGTGAAGATCAAGTTCTGAAGACTTTCTAAAGACAAGGTTCTGATCAGACGAAATGCTGAAGACAAAGAACGTGCTCAATGAAATCTAAAGACTCAGAAGACAAGGTTCTAAAGGAATAGGTTCTGAAGACTCTGAAGATAATGCTTCTAAAAAAACAAGTGCTAAAGGTTCTCAAGATAGATTCTTCTGAACAAAGATCTTGGAATTCTGAAGACTAAGTTTCTAAAGATTACAAAAAGAATAACTTTTCTACAACACGTTTCATTAAGATGATATTTGTAACCTCTGCAGATGCTAGAAGACTAAAGATCAGAATTGCTTTAAGCTGAATATAATAGTACTGAAACTTTGTATCCTCTACCTCAAATAGCTGGCGCAAGAGCATCTTTTTGTATAATGATGCTGACTATTCCTTCAATATGAACGTTGGGATATTGTTGTTCAAATATGTTTCTTAGAATACCCCTTAACTGATATATTCTCTCCTGCTCTATAAATTGAATACTTGGAAGCTTGAATAAAAGATTCTCATGGCCAAGAAGATAGTTGCTTGTCGCTCATAGCTTATTGTTGAAGCAACCATTGATCATAAAGAGAGAAAGATAAAAGATTGTTGGTTGTTGGTTGTTGTTCATATAAAGGATTATTATTCAACATAGCAAACAAATCAACATGTAGCAAGAAAGATGGAGCTGCTACCATAAGAGTGTACAACGATGATTATGCTAGCATCATATGAAACTACTCAAGTGATACATTATATGTGAAGTATAGTAGCTTAGTTGAACTTTATGGTTGAATTGGAAGAAGCATTATATGCTCAATAAAGGAGTACAAAAGGAAAAGCTAGAAGCTTAATGAAAAGAAGCCTAAGTGCTCAAACAAGAAAGCTTTTAAACAACAAAACTAGTGCTTTATAATCTCTTAAATATTTATCATTAGATAGTTTTTAATAGAAAGCAAGGAGCTACTACTCAAGAACATGCTAGAAACACTTAGGTGTTCTTGTACTATATTTGCGTAATTAGCTTGTAAGAAACATTAAGTGCACATGTAAAATTGTTTTCTAAAATTGGCGCAAATCCTTGTTGGATGTAGCTTGAGAAATCCTATCTAAGGTGGCATGAATCCTTGTTGAAGGTAGCAAGACATTCCTTAGAAGGTAATGTTGATTCCTTGAGCGGTCGAGTGAATACCAGAATGCTTGAGAAAACTAAGCATGTTTTTAACACCTTAGTGGATGATTCCTTGAGAGGTGATTGAATGCCAGGATTCTCAAAAGGCAATGGGTGGTTTCCATTGAGGTTGCAATCATTAATAATTATTGGATTAAGTCCTCGTGATAAGGCGAAATCACCTTGAGGGGTGTACTGGAGTAACTT
Source organism: Lathyrus sativus (assembly GCA_963859935.3). Lineage (NCBI taxonomy): Eukaryota > Viridiplantae > Streptophyta > Magnoliopsida > Fabales > Fabaceae > Lathyrus > Lathyrus sativus. The sequence goes on along the minus strand of OZ012739.1, from coordinate 545,543,672 downwards.
TGTTAACAGTGAACAAGGATAAAATAATTTTGTTCATTTATTTTATTTACTTATTAATGCAATTGATTTAATTTCCATAAATGGGACAAAATATGAAACCCAATTCAAACCCCATTTTCTTGTGTTTCTCAACATTCAATTGGTATCAGAGCTCCGATTCTATTATTGATGTTTATCAAACACTTAACCGTGTCAGATTAAGATCTGGACAAGCTTTGAGAAATGAGCTGGTTAATCTCCTCCACCATCTACAATTTAAGTCTTATACAATGATGGAAGATTGAGTACTGAAATGACAAACTAGAAAGGTTCATTATGAATTATGTCATTGATTCTTAAGAGCTGGTTGATATTGACTATATAACTCTATCTTATGATGCTTCCAAAAACATTGAAAGCAAGATAAAGAATCAGCTGGTAAAAGGAAAATAAACTCATAAGATATTTGAAGAATCTGATGAATGCTATTTTTGGAATATGTTAGTTGAGAACTACGTATCTTCTCATGGTGATGCCTAGAGAAGGCTTAAGAATGATAATATAAAAAGAATCAACAAGAATTATCAGAAAGAAAGAAATCTTGTTTGCTGAAAGTCATTCTTTCTGAGTATGAGATGTTTTCAATAATCAGACTTGGTCTACCGTTAACTTTCTCAGTATTGCTCATTAGGAACTCTTTCATGCGAAGGAGATAAAATGCTTAAGTCATGATCCTAAAGCATGAACACTTGAAGATGAAGTATGTTGAAGATGTTAGAAATCTTGTCATCAAGATTTTAAACCTTGACTGCAGAATTTAAGATTCTGAATGATGATATCTTCGTTAGAATTCTTGAAGAAGATGATCAGAAGCTTGCTATGTGAATAAAAGCTTATGGCAACTGATCAAGCATGCAGAAGATCTAGAGTAAAACCTCTCTTGAAGAACTGAAGATTTGAGTTAAATAGTATAACTCTGAAAAGAAGAAAATTGTTATGCTTCAATCAGTCAGAAGCTGAAGAGATTAGAAGAGAAAGACAAAATGCTACTTCTAGTTAGAAGACAAAGTAAGTCATTCTTTCTCCAAAAGGACAAAGCCTAAGAAGAAAGCATGAGATGCTTAAAAGAAATGGCTGAAAAATACATGAGGCTTTTCTATGTCCTGAGAAGGCGCTGCAAAAGAAGAACGAACTAACATAGCACTCGTAGCTGATGTTAGAATGCCCAATACAGAGGATCTCTCCATAAGATAAAGTAGTTTCTTATGCAACATAAACTATCTATAATGCAGATGCTCTTAGTGGTGCAGTCAAAACACTAGCTGTGATATTAGAATTCTAACTACCCACATAGGATGAAGACATCTACTCTATTTTTGGAAAAGCTTCACAAAATTTTGAAGTGATTAGAAAGGATGATTATCAAGCTGTCAGAAGTTTGGAAGAACAACACATGTAGGATCAACTTTCTAATTTCTTGGCATATGTGTGTTCATTAAGAGAAATAGCTTGATATAAGACAAGCAAGTTGTTAGCTTGAGAAAGATATCTCAGTTGAACAAGTTTAAGTTTTTCAGAATGCTCTCTAAAACTTTTGGACTCATGTGACTAAGTGGAAGTATGAGCTTAAGAAGCTATCTGATAAAAAGAAGATTCTGACATTCTAGTTCTTTGCAATGATATACAGATTATTAAATAATAGAACAAGCTTGAAAAGAAATGGCTAATCATCGTGACAAAGCATTTCTGGAAAGCATCTAGCATGTTTATTCAGAACAGAATCTGATTGAAATCTATTCTGATGCATATTGGTTAGATTGCTCTGAATATCCAAAGGCTACTGAAGTACCTTCATCAGAAATCAAATCAAGGTCAAATTTGATGATAAGCTTGAAAGTCAGAAACAAAAGCTTAATGGAAGATTATCGAACTAGAAGTTATGTTCTCTATGATGAAGAAAATGAAGCTGCCAAAGAAGGCGAAGATGAGGAAATCAGAAGATGTCTAATCAGAAGTCATCATAGTTCACACTCCCTAAGAAAGGAAAGATAGACTTTCTGATGAATTGTTTCTGGTTGATAAGATCAAATCGGTAAGAACAAGATTATCATTCAAACCCACAAAGGAAATAGATTCTGCTTTGATGAAATCTGCATCTGGCGAAGATCAGTACTTATTCAATGAAGATCAACATCTATTCAATAATTGAACTCTGATGATGCAATAAGATTCCAACAAGTCTCTTTATCACATAAATGCTCAAAGTTTATGTTTAACCCACAAAACTTTTGGCCTTCTGAAAATGAGCCTTGAAGAAATCACATTCTAATCTTTCTTGAAGATAGAAGACAAATGATTCTAAGGATAGAACCTGGTTCTTCTCCAACGATCAAAGATGAAACCAACATCAGAAGAGATGTTCTCATCTTTCAAAATGGAAGCTCAAGAAGCCATGAAAATGATCGTGCCTATGCTCAACATTAAATATTCCTATAAAGATAGCAGATGGAAGAAGAAAATGATTCTAGTGCTCCAGCTACAAGTGATGTCAACAAGTCATCAACTGCAGAAGCTGAATAGGTGGTGATTCTGAAGAAGCCTCTACATCAGAAGTTGGAATAAACAGAAGTATTGAGTAATGTATTTCTATTGTTTACTATTTAAATTCAAATAGTCTAGAAATCCATTCTTATGTCTTAGAAAATCAAATATTTAAGAAATATATGTTGAGTATTAAGAACGTGTGACAGTTGAGATCTTTGTAACCGTTGTTAACTGAGAAGTAAACCCTCTCAACACGTTGTCAAGTATGTTAATAGGTTATACCTCGACTTAAGATACATGTCCTCTTTGCAACCCATTTTCAGTAATCATTACCCTAAATGACTAGACGTGTCTTAGGATTGCATGCTAAAACTGATTTTACTTTAATTAATGCCTTTAACCATTAGAAACTAAAGAGTATAACTAATTTGTTAGTCACTATGATGAATTGTTATCTTACATGCACCATACCTAGTATCTGATGGAACAACTCAAGTAATGAGAATATCTTTGATATAGGACATTAAAATCATTTCACCTTACTTTTTGTTAGATATCCCGAACTCATTCCTCCTTGAGTTTCTTCTCTATTTATCTAAACCAAGTGTTTGTATAGGTCACCTACTATCACGTTTTATTATGCGTATTAATCTATCTTTCTATCAACCTTTTTGGAAATAACAGTATTCACTATTTTTAGATAAAACATTGATTGTTTTACATGCTTCGAAACTGATTATCTCTATCATCCTTGCTCCTCTTTATAAGTAGTATCTACCTTTTCTCTAATTATATCATCCTTCCTTAAGCCATTATGTATCTCCTACTTTTCTTCATTATATAATTCTTTCCTTAGTTGGATCATCATGTCTTCAAACCCATTAAAGGAGAGATTTCTGACTTAGAACATGTGAAAGAAAACTCTCTTGATTTTAAAGCCTTACTGGAAAATAATATTTTCAAAATATTTTCAGATATTTACTTCCAGAAGTGGGAAAAATATTTTGAAATGCTTTATGGACCAATCTGTCCGGTTCTTGTAAAAGAATTATGGGCAAATTCCAGTGTTCTTCATCCTGAGTCTAATAATTGTGTTATCTTGTCCGTTGTCTTTGGTCTTCCCGTCATGATCAACCCCAATATCATTTCTCAATCTATTGAGTGTAAGGAAGATGGAAAAACAGTTGAAGAATACAAAGGAGATAACATCTTTGCTAAACATGTTCACATCATATATATAACATGAAGGACCCGCTGCTAGTCCCTCTACTCTCTCCTCTATGGTAATGGTCTGGTACCAAATCATGGGAACAAGTCCCAGGCCGAGATAAAAAGGAACAGGATGGCTCTCTGCAATGGATAGGCTTTTCATTTTCTTCTTAATCTCTAAGATCAAGATCAATCTTCCTCAATCTATGTTCAACTATCTGAAAGAAGAAATTCTTTCATCTAGAGAGGAGTTATCATTTCAGATTCCTTTCAGTAGAGTCATTTCTCACATTCTTGATCTACAAGGAGTTGTTGCTAACATTAAGCAAATGGGAATGACTGAAAAATTGCTCTTGACTAGTGTTCACCTATGAACTACTCAGAAATCATCAACAATCAATAGAATATCATGGATTTATGAATACGAATGGTGATTTTCCTTATAGAGACTAGTTTTTGTGTTCTTAGTTCTTGTCATTAGGTCTACGTATGTTTTGTGTTTATCGCCTTCCATTGTAATTTCTTTATGAATATTATTGAAATTTTTATTTTTCATATTACTTTGTCTATTTTGTTTCTGCACCTTTTTGATTTCTGACAAAGGGGGAGAAATTGATATATGATTTTGATATCCAATCTAAAGAATCCTATACAAACATAATTAAATAAATGTTACTTCTAACCAAATGTTCAAGAAATAATCAAGAACATCGCAAACGTTTATTGTATGTTAGAGCAAGTTATCAGAAGACAGAAGACCAGACATATCAGAAGCTATGATATATCAGAATACATTATTTGTATTTGATAATATATCATAAGATATGTTTTGAAGAAGTAGTTAAATTGTATCAGAAGCAATTGTACAAGATATTAGAAGACATATACATGAAAGAAGAATACTAGACAAGCTTTATCTGATATCTAGTGTTGACCACTGAGTTATCAGAAACAAGAGGTGTCCATAAATTTCACGCTGATACCCAAAACTTGTTAGAAGTTGTTAACTTTCTGAAAGGATGACTCAATTAGTATCTAAAATTCAATGGTATCTACACTTCAGCATCAAAAGAATGTGAATTCTTTAGAGATGAAATCAAGTCATGATCATAAAAGAAAATATTTGGTTTATGAAACATCAAATGACTTAAGGATATGCGTACTTGTTGGTGATCTATGCTAAGATATTGAAGATTTGGTTTTGACATATGATGCGTGGCATCTAAGAAAGTATCTACCGGTTTTTGATATATATAATGCAATACATCAAAAGAAAAATTAGGTTCTGATACATCTACAATATTCTGATAGTAAGTTTGGTTATGGGATGAATACCAGCCCGTTCTAGTCAGATTCCTGATGAGACGTCATTGAGAAGTAGTCTTTCTCTTTTGAACATGATTCTACTTCAAAATCATTTTGTGAGTCATAGGATCAGGGGGAAAATCTGAACAAGCATAAATGAATTTTGAAAATAACAGAATTAGGGGGAGCCTGTTAAGCTTATCTCCGACTCTGTGGATTTATGGTGATTACCCTATACAAATTTCTTTATCAAAATGCATTGTTTGTTATAATCAAAAAGGGGGAAATCATAAGAATAAGATTTGGTTCTACATCTATCCATTAAGTTTTGATGATAACTGCATATGTTATCTAAGACAACAATTCTGTATGATATGGTTTTTGTCTAGTATGTGGCTGTTGACAATATGATTCTGACTCTGATAAGAAGGTGTGTAACGTTATCAGAATCTATTATCAACACTCTAGAAGAAAACATATGTGTTTACAAGTTAAAGTCAAGATTCATGAATGTTTCTAATACAACGGTTCTAATGAATGTTAGTTCTGGACATTCTAATTAAGACTTAAATGAGAAAGGTCTATAAGAAATTTAATTCTGATGCGCTTCTAATGTTACAAGTTCTGAATATTCTAAAGACATGGTTCAGGTGAAGAAAGCTCTAAAGATTCCGAAGACATAATTTGTGAAGATCAAGTTCTTTAGAGTTTCTAAAGACAAGGTTCTAATTAGACGAAGTGTTGAGAACTTGAAGACAAAGAACATGCTCAATGAAATCTGAAGACTCTGAAGACAAGGTTTTGAAGGAACAAATTCTGAAGACTTTGAAGATAATGCTTCTAAAAGAACAAGTGCTAAAAATTCTCAAGATAGATTTTGCTGAACAAGGATCTTGGAATTCTGAAGACTATGTTTCTGAATATTACACAAAGAATGACTCTTCTACAACACGCTTCATCAAGAAAATATTTGAAGCTTCTGAAGATGCTAAAAGACTCAAGATCAGAATGATTTTAAGCTGAATATAATAATACTAAAACTCTGTATCCACTACCTTGAAAAGGTGGCGCATGAGCAGTTTTTGTACAGTGATGTTGACCATTCCTTCATATGAACATTGGGATATTGCTGTTGAAATATGTTTCCTAAAATACTCCTCAACAAATATATTCTCTCCTTCTCAATAAATTGAAGACTTGGAAGCTTGAAGAAATGTTGCTCATGGCCAAAAAGCTAGTTGCTTGCCACTCATAGCTTATTGCTGAAGCAGTCATTGATCACAAAGACAGAAAGATAAAAGATTGTTGGTTGCTATTTATATAAAGGATTATTATTCAACACAAAAAATGTATTAACATGTAGCAAGCAATATGGGGCTAACACCATATAAAACTACTCAAGTGAGACATTATAAGTGAAGCATAGCAGCTTAGTTAAATTTGATGGTTGAATTGGAAGAAGCATTATATGATCAAGAAAGTAGTACAAAAGGAGAATCTAGAAGCTTAATGAAAAGAATCCTAAGAGCTAAAACAAGAAGCTTTTAAGTAATAAAAATAGTGCTTTATAATCTCTTAAAGATTTATCATTAGATGATTTTCTATTAAAATGCACGGAGTTAGTGCTCAATAACTTGCTAGAAAACACTTAGGTGTTCTTGTACTTCATTTGTGTAATTAGCTTGTAAGAAGCATTAAGTGTACGCATGTAAAATACTTTTTCTAAAGGTGGTGTAAATCCTTGTTTAATGTAGCTTGAGAAATCCTATCTAAAGTGGCGTGAATCCTTGTTGAAGGTAGCAAGAAGTTATTTAGAAGGTAATGTTAATTCCTTGAGCAGTCGAGTGAAGACTAGAGTGTTGGAGAAGACTAAGCGTGTTTCTAACACCTTAGTGGATAATTTCTGGAGAGGCGAATGAATGTCAAGATTCTCAAGAAAGCAATGGAGTGTTTCCATTGTGGTTGTAATCATTGATGATTATTGGATTAAGTCCTTGTGATAAGGCGAAATCACCTTGTGGGATGGACTGGAGTAACTTTGTTAACAATGAACTAAGATAAAAGCATTGTGTTCATTTATTTTATTTACTTGTTAATGCAATTGATTGAATTTCCGTAAATGGGGACAAAATATGAAACCAAATTAAAACCCCCCTTATCTTTCTCAATCTTCACATATTACAACAAAAAGCTAGTTTAAAGGGTGTTTCATATGTTAAGGATTCAAGTGTAGTGTGATATTCCCCTAGTACTCCAATGATCTCATTTTCTCACTCAACCGACCAAGTGACGTCAAACACAAGAAGAAGTGAATTTTGTTATTTGGTTTTTGAAAACTTTTTTATGAAAGATTGATTTTAAGGCTGACCAGTTTTAAGAAATAAGATGAGACAGAGAATTAGACAGGGAAATATAATGTACATGAAAATAATTTAGAGGAGTTAAAGAAATTGCACATGAACTTATACTAGTTCATCCTTAAACCACACGACCTAATCTATTCCCTAAGAGTTTCCGTTTGAGATTTCAACTAACTTTGAACTTTTACATCGGTTTAGCTCAAAAACTCTTTACACCAAATTTTTTAATAAGTTCAACTTTGAACCTCTATATCATTTCCAATGTTATAAGAGAATTAAGTTCTTGAATTATAATTATATAATTATTTGATTAGAACAACAAATTACACAGTTCATACTTTAAGCATTTTGCTCTCTCAGCACTAAGATAATGGCAAGTATATAAAGTAGTGCATATGTTGAGTATGAGTGAGAAAGAAGAGTATTAAATTATGAAATTTTTCTAGCGCATGCAACACATGATGGTGATTCTGATGTCTCAAAATCAGAGTACAAAGTCATGACAGATGTTTTGACATCTTTAGACTAACAGAACAATTTATCCAACTGTAAAAAAATATGCAGAAAGATAAATAACACCGTTAATTGTTAACCCAGTTCGGTGCAACATCACCTACATCTGGGGGCATCCAAGCCAGGAAGGAAATTCACTATGATAGCATTAGTTCAAAGCTAAACTCCTCGTTTACAACTTCTCGCCTAATCACTACCTTGTTCAACTTCTAATTAGAAATCGACATCTAGATATGAGATCCCCCTGTCACTTCCTAACAACCAATCACAATCCCAGTGACTTATGCCTCAAGAAACCAAAAAGAAGAAGAGCAATCTTCCAACTACAATACTTGAATTTTCTTAAAAGCTTCAACTAAGAACAATACACTCTTGCTTACAAGCTTTAGAGTGAACAATAATACAAAATCAATCTACCACAATGCATCAGAAGATACAAGGGTGACATACAATTAACACACAAGAGACTCTCAAAAGCTAACACTAACAAACATCCCCTTATTTTACAAAAGTGAAAGTTGTCTTATGCATTGGGTTTAGGTCTTCTTTAAATAGCCTCCAGACCTTGTGGGCTTGGGCTCTTAAGGCGCAATTCGTCAGGAATCAGCTTGGAATCATAAATATTATCTCATGCATAAAAATAAGAACAAATAAAAAGTTTCCTAAAAAGGCTCAACGATCCTTTTTCAAAAAACCATCACAATCTGTCAAAACAGAAGTTTGTAAAATACCCTTCCTTGGATAGCGCATATGTGTGAATCAGAACACACTTAAAAATCACACTCAAAATACCAAAATAGTCATGCCCTAGCTATTTGGTATAACATGTTCTAGAACATGACACAACATCATGCAGAACATGATATCTGATTGTCATGGCAGAACATCTGGTTCAACATCTTGCTAACAACATGTTATTTTACTAACACGCAGCCAATCCAAAAGTCACAGAACTTACAATCTCTCCCTTTCACAAATGTTGGCTAAAACACCCGTTGCACAACAATTCTAGAGAAGAGGAATAATACCAGAAAACCTGCAAACAGAAAGATATCAGATATACAGTGCAACTACAAGCCATTAGAGGTTACATCTCTTTCAACCTCTAAATCAGATGTCAGGATATGTGGTCTAACATCACAACAGCCTCAGACAGGTCCATTTCTCCCCCTATCACAAATACCCAATACTCCCCCTAAAGGGGAAGACCCAAAGCATAAGACCTTCAAACCTCAACTGCCTTAGTTCACACATCCCTCTCAAGGGGAAAACCCAAAGCACAAGACAGATAAACATGAACTATCCAAGTTCATGCATTAGAAATGCATACAACAAAAGTCACACATATTAGAAACACATATAGTAGAAGCCACACATATTACTCAGAGTATCAGAGTAATAAACAACCATAGAGCAACCAAGGTTCTCCATAAACATAACATGTTAGAACATGTTGCACAACATTACCCACATACAGCTTACCAGTGACAGCAACATGAGCAGCACAACTCCCCCCTAAATAATTGCAGCACATCAAGCAACCTCAAGTCACACTAAAGCATGACATGATGTTTTGAACATCTGATCCATTCATCAAAAATAGACACAAAACAACTTAACACTTTAATCCCCCTCTTTAGCCAAAAATTGACAAAAAGAAAACAAAGTAAATGTAAACATTAAAAATGGGAACAAACAATATCAAAGGCTACAAATAGTATTAACAACATTGAAACAGATGGAAGCAAAAATAAAACACCAGATGGAAACAAAAATTGTTAGAGACTTATTATAACACAAACATCAAAAACAAAGACAAACTATAACTATGGATTCGTCAATCCACTCCAACCTTCTGAGATAATGAAATTAGCCCAAACTTCATCACCATCCTCATCAGAGTCATGGTTTTTCTTGCAGGGTCTCATAGTTGTCACATATGCCTTCCTTGTCCTTGATGCTCCAGTAGATGAGCCAGCAAATGCCCCAACTTTGTACTAAACCTTCTTCAAACAAGCACTCTTATCAGTCTTGGCATCTAACACACCAGCCATTGAAGCATCAGTGGTTTTGGAATTATGGCTCATGTTGAAAATACGACTGGATACACGACTGAAATTGCAATAAGCAATAACACCCTTGCTTATAACTCCTAGACTGTCAAGAATAGGACTGTGGAGCGGAGGGAAAATATCCTAGGTAACAGAGGCATTCTCCTGTTTATATTTCCAACCTTGGACTGCATTCTTGAAATAACATTTTCAATGTCATTGAAAAACTGCTTTCTTGAAAAACGCATGCACCAAAAGAAAAACGTGTTTCACGCCTCCTAAATTGAAGATGCTATAACTCTTCATAAACACAACCTCCTATAACACCCTTGATAGGATGTTGACCAGTCATAGAAATGTTTTCCAACTGTACAGAGAGAGAATTCTTGAAACTACTAATTATGATCAGCTTGTCATAGTAAAATGTCATGACATCGCGTTTGATAATGGAATCTTCTAGCATCCACATCAATTTGGAGCAACAAATTCCTCAACAATATGATTAGACCAAAAAAAACTTTTACTGATTCATAAAGACAAGATTGTTTCTCAAGCAGAACCATCCTTAATAAACCAGAGGCACACATGCTAGAAACAGATCAGGATCCATATAAGAACACCACACAATGAGAACACGACCAACTCCTACTGGAAGACATAGCTGAACAACTCAAGCATAATGTCAATACATCAGGTCTGACATCACAAACCAACACAAGCTACATGAGAACATGTAAGCTTTGTACAAACTACAATCTTGTAGCTACAAATCAAACAGGTACCTCCCTTGGAGATCACAACCTAGTGCAGAGAAAAATAAATTATGCCAAATAACAAACAATGATATTCACAAGGATACACCCATACAATAATGACCTGTCTCAATTCACATATCAGAGGCACATGGATAACAAAAGAAAAAAGCCTCAAAAACACACAAGCCAAACCAGAATTCTCCAAAGCACTTCAGAAAGGCAAGATGTCGTGCACGTTTAGTTTGACATAAAGCATCACAGGGAATAAAAAAACATTTCCACTTTAAGCAACACCAGTTAGAATGATGTCAGAACATGGCATCCCCTTATAAATCACAAGAACGAGTAGAGATCACTCATATGCTTCATACCATAGCATCACCATGAAATCTCAGAGAAATCATGATTCTTCTCAACATCAGGAATGCCATCCTACTCTACACAACAGAATCTTCCTTTCAGCACTGTAAAGGCCATCATCGCCATTTGAATTGGCCAAAACTCTACTCCAAGCTCCACCAGAACTCGAATTTCAGTTCTGAAGCTGTTGATGAACACAAACTCCATAAGATGAGCTCCCATGAATAACCTACTGGAATAATATCCCAACATTTGCCTGGACATTAGTCCCTTGAACCCTTAACCTTGGTTCTGGACAACATTCATAGGATTTGTAAGTACTTTTGATTGGCTGCATTTTATGGCAAAACACTAATGTATGAGAAAATGTCATAACTGATGTTAGGTCATACATGAAGAGTGTTATGCAAGGAAAGCTAAGAGTAAGTGAAGCTGAATGTCATGGCTGAATGTTATGACATTGATCGTATGACATCAGGACGCGCATGTTTGTTTTTTTTGTTATTAGCTCAGGCTATACTTCAGGAAACAATCCAGGAAGCATAGTTATTTTAGGTAACATAACAGGCATTGCTGAGGATAACATAGAAGGCTTCTGACCTAATGATAAGTGCGCAGCTTCATGACGAAAGGTTTATCTTAGGTAAACCTAATTTCTCCATCAAGGCCCAAAACAAGTCTGCTACTGTAAAAAGCAAAAGGATCATTCAGAACTGGGCAGACCTGGAAGACACACAGAGGAGAGATCATCTAGTGAGAGATCATAGAGTGTGTTTGTGAGTGAAGAACTTTGTTCTTCACGTGAGTCTAAGAGTCTTAGGATTCCTTTTGTGCTAAGCAATTGTATGCTGTAGGATTGATGTGGTTATTGTGTATGAACAGGTGTGTTCATTGTGTCACTCAAAGCTGTTAAGCAAGAGTGTGTGTACCTTGATCAAAGCTGTGAAGCAAGATCTAGGTGTGTTTGAAGTTTATCTTCATATTGGTTTTGTAATTGTGAATTGTTTATCACTACAGTGAGTAAGGGGGAGTGAGTGGGTATACTTAGCTCTAGTGGTCTCTATGCTGAAGTGTCATTGGTAGGTCTTAAGTGAGGAGTGCAAACTGGGTTTGTTTGACTCTGAATTAATTCTACTGATAGTGAATTTTCTCCCTGGCTTGGTAGCCCCCAGATGTAAGTATGGTTGACACTAAACTGGGTGAACAATTACTTGTGTTATTTACTGCTTTCCATTTACAGCTTATTATTAAGTGCAGTAGTACATGTTACAGTGGATGTCATAACATCTACAATAACATCCATCATGTGCTTGCCAGAATTTCAATTGGCATCAGAGCATGCACCCTGCCTGTTAATTTCTGGGTGAGATCTAGGGAAGACAAATTCTGGTACTATGGATAAAGACATAGGATTCACAAATAGACCACCAATTCTGGATGGCTCTAATTATGACTATTGGAAACCTAGGATGATTGCCTTCTTAAAGTCTTTAGATAGCAAGGCATGGAGAGCTGCAAACTCTGGCTGGAACATCCAGTGAAGACTGATAAAGATGGATTATCTGTGCTTATACCTGAAGAAGAATGGAGCAAAGACCAAGAAGCCTTAGCTCTTGGGAATTCTAAAGCATTGAATGCATTATTCAATGGTATAGAAAAGAACATCTTCAGACTGGTGCATCATTGTGAGCTGGCTAAAGAGGTGTGGGATACTCTCAAAACAACTCATGAGGGAACCTCTAAAGTCAAGATGTCAAGACTTCAAATGTTAACCACCAAGTTTGAAAAGTCTGAGAATGAAGGAGGATGAGACTATTCATGAGTTCTACATGAATATTCTAGAAATTGCAAACACCTCAGGAGCTCTGGGAGAAAAGATGTCTGAAGAAAAGCTAGTGAGGAAGATCTTAAGATCATTGCCTAAGAGGTTTGCCACGAAGGTCACGACCATTTAAGAAGCTCAAGACATATGCAACATGAAGGTAGATGAACTCATAGGTTCTCTCCAAACATTTGAGATGGGCATGTGTGATCAGACTGTGGAGAAAAAGAACAAAAGCATAGTTCTTGTTTCAAACATTGCAGGTGGCTCAGAAGAAGACAAATGTGAAAAAGAGGAGAATCTGTCAGAGGTTATAACATTGCTTTGAAAACAATTTCATAAACTGATCAAGAGAATAGACCATAAGTCTAAATCTTATGCCAAGAACATAAGGGATAAATCTGAAGATAAATCTAGTCAAGGCAAAGGAGTTCAATGTTATGAATGTGAGGGCTATGGTCACATTAAAACTGAGTGTCCCACCTATCTTAAAAAGCAAAAGAAGGGATTGGCAGTCACATGGTCAAGTGGAGATTCAGAAAGTGGATCAGAAGAAGAATGTGCTAAGCATGTCACCGCTCTGAACAGTGTATGCATAACTGATGGTGATTCAAGTGAAGATGAACTGACTTATGATGAACTTGCTGATTCATTTAAGAAGCTATGCAACAGAAGTGGAGAATTATATTAGCAAGGAGAGTAACAAAAGAAACTCATAAGGGAGTTAGAAGCTGAGAAGATGGAGCGGCTAGCAACAATAGACTCACTCAAAAGTGAGGTCAACTTGTTGGAATCCAAAATGGAGCAGATGGAAAAATCCATAAGGATGCTAAACCCTGGGACTGACACTCTAGAAGAAATCCTATAGAGTGGTCAGACATCAGGAAATAGGTCTGGACTGGGATTTGTTGATAAACAGAATCCCATCTTTAAGCTCAAGAGACTAAAACCTAAAACTCAAAAGAAAAAGGGGATGTCACGACCAATGTCACAACATCAAAGAAACAAGAACTTGAACCAAGTCAAGAGTAAATTCCAAGGGTATAGGTGTTACCATTGTGGAAAACTTGGACATATTAAATCAGTTTGCTTCTGGCTACATGGATTTCCTAGTCACCCTCATCAGGGAAAATCCAAACAGGGTGCTCATGTCAAGAAACTGCATCATGCTAAATCCAAGAAGGAAGCTCCTATCAAGAAGAGACAATGGGTTTCTAAGAATGTGACTCTAATAGCTCACTCCTCTCTAAGGATGCCTACCAAAAAGGATTGGTATTTTGATAGTGGTTGCTCTAGATAAATGACTGGGGTAGAGAATGTTTTGGTAAACATAAAACCTCATTCCTCAAGTCATGTAACATTTGGAGATGGTGCTAGAAGAGAAATCACAGGTGCTAGACAACTACATAGTCCTGAAGGTACAGAACTAAGGAATGTCTTGCTGGTTAAAGGGCTGACTGTAAATCTAATAAGCATCAGTCAGCTATGTGATCAAGGCCTAAAGATCCAATTTACTAAGGATAAATGTGTTGTCTCCAACGATGAAGGTGAAGAAGTCATGAGGGGATATAGAGCCAAGAATAATTGTTACTTATGGGAGCCCAGAATTGACCTCAATGACTTGGCCAAAATGGAAAAGAAGGATAAATTATGGCTGGAAAAAGGAAGACAACCTCTACAAATAGAAAGGAGCATGTCCAAAACAGCAGCCTGAGGAACTCCAAAATCTACTTCAGATAGGAGGACAGGTTGTGGTAAATATGAGATAGGCAGGCAAGCCAAGACAACATATCCAACGAAGGTACATCACATAAATCTAGACCTGATATATTGGAATGTGATGGAGTCCATGAACAATGGCCAGCTTAAAGGAAGCAATGTCACTCAAGATGTCATGACTTTGTTCTATGACATCAAGAGTAACATCAATATGTACTCAGTTCAGGTCAAGAGAGCCAGAGCCATGCACAAGGATAACAGGTATCAATTTCAAAAGGCTTGTGTAAGACTTGGTGATGCTAACCTACATTGTGCTGAAATAGTTACAAGAGGTCTCAAGGATACTCAATTTGAAAATTTACTTAGGAAGTTTAGGTCCTCTATTATTTATGAATTAAAGAAATTAATGGGAATAGGGAATTGGAGTTTAAAGTATAATCATTCACTGATTGGTCAAAATATTAAGTTCCCTCCTCATTTGCCATATCACCTCTTTAGCTTCTACACACAACCTTCCTACGTCATTTGGGTTCAATTTAAACTGTTCATCTACCATCCAAAATCCAACCATAACAAGAACCTTTCTCCCACACGATCAACGTCCGTAACAATGTCTCAACATTCGAATTCAACATCCTCCAACAGAACGTCCACCAATGACTCTGATACAAGAACTGGGTCTAGTAACCCTAACGAGATTATTGAGATAGTTCCTATGCGTATGATGACCCTTGACGGTCTACTGGTGAAGGAACCAAGAATCACACATGCAAGAAGGCCGAAAGAACTTGTCTCAGGTCAAGCTCCCCCTTCTACAACATCAGTTTCTCATGGAGATGTCAATGAGGAAGAAGCTAGGAAAATCCACAGCACCATTGCAAATATGGTTGCCAGTTCTCTAAATACACCCGTTCCACCTAACAATGAGAATGATCAAGATGATGTCATTCACACTGTTGAAACATTGAAAAAGACTATACTAGAGGATAAGAACAAGGATCAAGGGTCTGATAAAATGGATGATGACATGCAAGGTGACAAAAATGCTGATTTGGTAGACCTTGATGAATACTCTGACAATGACCTGATAGCTAAGATCAATCCTAGCATAGCCAAAAGGCGTATGACTAGGAAAGGGAAGAAGGTTGCTAATCAAAGTCCACCTAAGAAGAAGGCTGTTGAGCAGAAAACTACTACAAAGAAGGCTGGAACAAAAAGAACTCAGGTTGGACCCACCAAGGGTTGGAGCAAGGTAATCCCAAAGAAGAGGAAGGCCGAAACTAGTTCAGAATTAGAGTCTGACTCTGATAATGTCACTAACATCCAACCTAAGAAGAAACCCTTAACTAGCAAACTGGATGCTAATGCACCTGAAGTGCCCATTGACGACATATCCTTCCACTATCCATCATGTGTCAATAGATGGAAATATGTTCTCCAGAGGAGGTTGGCACTGGAGAGATATTTGGCTCAAAGTGCTCTTGAAAACAAAGAAGTCATGGAACTTATTCAGGATGCGGGCTTGATCAAAACTGTCACTCAATTTCCCACATGCTATAAGACTCTTGTCAAAGAATTCATAGTAAACCTGTCAGAAGACTGTGCCGATAGGAAGTCAAGTGAGTTTGGTAAAGTATTTTTGAGAGGAAAATGTATCAATTTCTCAGCCACCATCATCAACAGTTACTTAGAGAGACCAAATGAGGGACAAAATGAACTAAATGCCTCTGACCACCAAGTATGTCAAGTAATAACTGCAAACTAGGTCAAGAGCTGGCCATCCAAAGGGAAGCTGGTTGCAAGCAAATTGAGTGTGAAGTATGTTATGCTTCATAAAATTGGTGCTACAAATTGGGTACCTACCAATCATAAGACAACAGATGCAACCATTCTGGGGAGGTTCATGTATGCTGTAGGCACAAAAACTAAATTCAATTATGGGACCTACATTCATGAGCAAACCATGAAACATGCTGGTAGCTACAGTGTCAAAAGTCTTATTGCCTTTCCCTCCCTCATCTGTGGGATCATTTGTGATCAGCATCCCAACATCCTTAAGGAGAGTGATACAGCGTGCAAGAGAGAAACCCCTCTGTCCTTCCATTACAAGTTGTTTAAGGGAACTCATGTTCCTGACATTGTTGTAACATCAGCTGAGACATCCAAGGATAAGTCAAAATCCAGAAAAGCTGAAGTGATTGCCAGGCTAAAGGAGACATGTAAGGAGCTAGATGCAAGAAAGAAAAATCTTGAAGAATTGATCAGAACTCTTGAGCAAAATGAAGATTCCGAGTTCTTTGATGAGGATAGGGAAAATGCTGGGTCAGAAGAGGAGGATGGTCAGGCAGCTAATTCAGAAGAAGTTGTTGTTAGCTCTAAAGAAAACTCTGGTAAAGAAGAAGATAGTGAAGAAAATGCTCCCAAAGATGCTGAGGAGGAGAACTCAAGCTCTAAATATGAGGAAGATTAGTGTGATGATGGACTGTGGTGTGGCTCAAGTCGAAGGTTGCTGAGCTGATGAGGAAGATGTGCTGCTGTTTTGAAGTTTTCTTTGGTTTGAGTTTCTTTTTGGTTAGATTTTTTGCAAGAATTTGTGATGCTCTTAATGAGCAGTTTTATTGTGTAATAACCCTAGACATATGTAACGATCTATGCTATTAGATTAGTCTTGATCTTAATTTGTGGCTAAAAAGGGGGAGAGAGTGTTGCAAGTTGAAGACTTGATGTGCTTGTGCTGCTAGAGCAAGTGTGTGATGTTGCTGATTTGTGTGATAGCAGCTGATGCTGTTAGTGATGTGTGAGTTCCTAATGAGTATAGGAATGTATGCTAGATATATGTGTGTTCCTTGATGGAACCTAGTATCTCTATAGCTGTTAGTGCTATGTGTATTTGCAGGATGATTGCATAATGTTGTGCATCTCTTCAGAGGGAGTAGCACAGGTTGTTCCATAACAGGTGTGCTTCAGAATGTCATAACATCCAGAGCAGGCTGGATGAATATGTGTGACTGCAGGGTGTTTGCAGGTTCTGTACAGCTGGTGTGATATGCATCAGTTGAGGGGGAGTAACTTCTGATATGCTACTCAATAAATTGTGACATCTGTAGTGCTGACTAACAGATGGTTATATTGTGAACAGGTTGATCCTGAGAGCTAACAGTGTGAGTGTGTGTAGATAACACTGATAGTGTGTGGCTAGTAGCTTTCCTGCATGTTATGTTAGACTTCTGCTGCTTGTAAACTCTGATATGTGAATAGGGTGTTTTAGCCAAAAATTTGCCAAAGGGGGAGTTTGTAAGTACTTTTGATTCGCTGTATTTTATGGCAAAAAATTAATGTATGAGAAAATGTCATAACTGATGTTAAGACATACATGAAGAGTGTTATGCAAGGAAATCTAAGAGTAAGTAAAGTTGAATGTCATGATTGAATGTTATGACATTGATCGTATGACATTAGGGCGCACAGGTTTGTTTTTCTGTTATTAGCTCAGGCTATACTTCAGGAAACAATCCAGGAAGCATAGATATTTTAGGCAACATAACAGGCATTGCTGAGGATAACATAGAAGGCTTCTGACCTAATGATAAGTGCGCAGCTTCATGACGAAAGGTTTATCTTGGGTAAACCTAATTTCTCCATCAAGGCCCAAAACAAGTCTGCTACTCTAAAAAGCAGAAGGATCATTCAGAACTGGGAAGACCTGGAAGACACACAGAGGAGAGAGCATCTAGTGAGAGATTAAAGAGTGTGTTTGTGAGTGAAGAACTTCGTTCTTCACGTGAGTCTATGAGTCTTAGGATTCCTTGTGTGCCAAGCAATTGTATGTTGTAGAATTGTTGTGGTTATTGTGTATGAACAAGTGTGTTCATTGTGTCACTCAAAGCTATTAAGCAAGAGTGTGTGTACCTTGATCAAAGCTGTGAAGCAAGATCAAGGTGTGTTTGAAGTTTATCTTCATATTGGTTTTGTAATTGTGAATTGTTTATCACTGCGGTGATTGAGGGGGAGTGAGTGGGTATACTCAGGTCTAGTGGTCTCTAGGCTTAAGTGTCATTGGGCAGGTCTTAAGTGAAGAGTGAAAACTGGGATTGTTTGACTCTGAATTAATTCTACTGATAGTGAATTTTCTCACTGGCTTGGTAGCCCCCAGATGTAAGTGTGGTTGACACTGAACTGGGTGAACAATTACTTATGTTATTTACTGCTTTCCATTTACAGCTTATTATTAAGTGTAGTAGTACATGTTACAGTGGATGTCATAACATCTACAATAACATCCATCGTGTGCTTGCCAGAATTTCAGCATTTGTTATCATCACAGCAGCTCAGGCACATTCACTTGCATGAACTACTTGAGAATCAAAATATAGTAGTAAAGCATCACACTGCAAGGCCAGATCCAAGACACTCAAGGAAAACTCCACAGAGAGAAATAAACTCTCACAAACAACAAGAACCATAAGCAACTTCTACATAGAAGCACGATGTCAAGACAACTTGTTTGACAACACAACACAAGCATAAACACTTTGAAGGTGTGATAAAACACAAGAAATGGGGGTTTGAATTGGGTTTTAAAAAATGAAAGCTTTTTGTGAAAGTCAAACAAAGATCACAAGTAGACTAATCAAGAAAGAAAGACACACGATATATCTTGGTTCACTTGAAAACTATCAAGTTAATCCAGTCCATCCGCCAAGGTGATTTGGCATTATACACAAGGACTTAATCCACTATACTTAACAAATTACAATGCACTAGCAACCGCTAGTGACTAACAACACAGACAACCGTCTCCGTCTCTTCTTAAGGATTCTGACCCAACTGGTCCCTTAAGGAATTACAATCTGCACAAGCAACCGCTGGTGACTAACAACAAAGACTAACCATCTCTTCTTAAGGATTCAGACCTAACCGGTCCCTTAAGGACTTACAAACAACAGTTTGAACAAAGATATTTACAATGAAATTGCTTCTAAATAAGCAAATATAAACACTATTAATAGCCCAAATGTCTTAAAGACATTAATATAGTATGAATATTTTTCTTTGTATTGTAGTGCTTCAATATTGTAGCTTCAGTTCTTCATAGATTGCTTCCAATCAAAGTGTAACCTTTGTATTAATAATTGTAAAGCTTCTTAATTTCTTCAAGTAATCAAGTCCTTATATATCCAGAAAAAGATCCATTGGAGGGCAGATCAGGAATATCCTTTAGGTAGCTGGCGACTGGAAATAATGTCGTTACGCAGGGATGAAAATCGTACACAAAAACTGTCCTTTGTACCACCAAATCAGGATAGTGGAATGGTCGTGGAGTGAGACGTTAAACCGTGTTATGTACTATTTTCCCTTGTAGACGTTTGAGCTTCTCTTATTTACATCAGAGGCTTCTGAATAGAGATGATTGAAGCATGAGTAGAAGAGTTGATCGGTAGGTCTTCAGAGTCTTGAGTCTTCAGAACTTGTTCACTAGAACCTTGTCTTCATAAATATAAACACTCAGTCTTCAGGACCTTTGGTCACTAGTAACTTAAGTATTCAGAGTCTCCAGAACATCGTTCAGTAGAACTTTTTCTTCAGATTCTTCAACACTTATTCCTCAGAAAACTCAAGTCTTCAAAAGATGATGACTTTAGAAGCTTGAAATCCTTCAGAAGTAAAGTATCAAAGTCATGATCAGAAGCAGAAACCAAAAGATCATTGCAACAACAACATATTGTCTTCTTAGAATCTTTCTGAATGAGAGTAGATTAGAAGCAGACTTGCTTCTTATAACACAGAAGCGACTTTGATTAGATCAGAGTAAATGTTGAATATGATCTCTACCATCAGAGTCAGAACCTGTTTGCTAATTCTTCAGAAAAATAAATGTTAGAGTACAAAAATTATTCTCACACAAATACCACTTTATTATTATCAAAACTTAGAGATATCTTGTAGAACCAAATCTTGTTCTAACATACTTATGCATGCAAGAAGATGTACCCTCAAACAAGCAATATCTGAGCTTACCGTAATACCAAGATGCTGACAGAGCATATCACAAATGTAAAACTCTTCCACTACAGTCTGCTCCTCCATTCACTAAGACACTTCCTTGCACTGACCTCTTAAGAACTATGAGAGGAAGATTTATAACACCTCAAGAAGTCTGAAGATGCAACATTTGGTGACATCTCTACTCCAACTTCCTTATTCATTCAGTAAGAGGAAAAGTTCCTTAGAATAAGCACATAAAGCAATTATCTCTAAACTCAAATTCCTCATCAGCACTTCATACAACTCATTAAAGATCAATTGTTATCCCTTAGTGAAAACTACATTAAGCCATTTACTTTAACATGAAAAAACTGATGTCCAACATGATGTCGAGATGAGATGAAGACATCATTGACTCAGCTCGCCTCTTGACAGAAATAAATTCCTCTATCCAAGAGATATAGTCTTTAGCACCCTATCTCATTTGGACTTTCCATTATCACTCAACTTGAAACATACCTCAAACAAGTCAAAAGCAAAAACATGAACTTTCCTCATGGAGCCAGAAAGATTAGATTTAATGCTTCAACAGAAATAAATTCGTCAAGATAGGTAGATTCATCTTCAAGCTCACTCCACTTATGAGAAAGACGGCTCCTTTAAGTTTCCCGGAAAAAAAACTGCTATAATACGATGAAAGAACCTTTCAATTTCATGACACTAAGTGTCTCTTCCTTTGAACCGGGTCCAACTTATCCTTGAGCAACTCAATCTTGAAGATGTTGGGATAAATGTCCTTGACATTTTACCCTAATAATCTTTCTACTTTCTTCAGACCTGGGTTGAAATGTTTCTTTATCTTATTCTAGGTCACACACTCTTATAGAGTAGGAGACAAAAAACCATGCTCATGTTCTCCAAATCACACCTATCATTCTCACACACAAAACAACAAAATAGTGACCTAAGAGATCCACCTGCTGATGATGACTTGATCTTAGTCCACAATAGCAGTCACATTCATGACACATCTCTAGCGAAGATACCTATGAAACCTGCTAGCCTTACCAGATGTGCCTTCAAGAAAATTCTTGAGAGACTCCCAAGCGTCTTTGGTCACAACAGATGTGTTTATCAATCTGAACACATGTTAAACAACTTCATCGAATATGGACATCAAATCTTCACAATGAACAATGCAAACACATTCTTTGGTGACAGATTTCCAATAAATGTTGTCCTTTCAATGATCATACATTACTAGAAAAAAATCTCCCTAAAGCTCACCCAAAACTAACTAGGGTGCCAGCTCTGATGCCAATTGAAATTTTCTGGCACATGCAACACATGATGGTGGTTCTAATGTCTCAACACCAGAGTACAAAGTAAGGAAAAATGTTTTGACATCTTCAGAATGACAGAACAATTTATCCAACCGTAAAAATATGCAGAATATTTAAATGTAGAAAGATAAATAACCTGGTTAATTATTAACCCAGTTCAGCGCAACATCACCTACATCTGAGGCTATCCAAGCCAGGAAGGAAATTCACTATGATAGAATTAGTTCAAAGCTAAACTCCCCCATTTATAACTTCTTGCCTAATCGCTACCTTGTGCAACTTCTACCTAGAAATTGACATATAGATATGAGATCCCCCACTCACTTCCTAACAACCAGTCGCAGTCCCACTGACTTATGCCTCAAGAAACCAAGAAGAAGAAGAACCATCTTCCACCTAAAATACTTGATTTTGCTTAAAATCATCAACCAATAACAATACACTCTTGCTTATAAGCTTTAGAGTGAACAATAATACAAAATTAGTCTACCATAATGCATCAGAAGATACAAGGGTGACATACAATTCACATACAAGAGACTCTCAAAACCTAGCACTATGAAACCTCCCATTATTTTACAAAAGTGAAAGTTGTATTATGCATTAGGTTTAGGTCTTCTTTAAATAGCCTTCAGACCATGTGGGCTTGGGCTCTTGAGGCGTAACTCGTTAGGAATCAACTTGGAATCATAAGCACAATCTCCTGCACAAAAATAGGAACAAAATATAAAGTTCCCTAAAAAGGCTCAACGATCCTTTTTTAGAAAACCAGCACAATCTGTCAAAACAGAAGTTCCGAAAATATCCTTCCTTGGATAATGCATATGAGTGAATCAGAACACACTCAAAAATCCCACTCAAAATACCAAAATAGTCATTCCTAGATATCTGGTATAACATGTCCTGGAACATTCCACAACATCATGCAAAACATGATGTCTGACTGTCATGGTAGAACATCTAATTTAACATCTTGCTAACAACATATTGTTTTACCAAAATGCACCAAATCAAAAATTCACAGAACTTACAAATTATATTATTGTGCTTTGCAAGAGTGCATAAGACTTCTTTATATAGGAGAACAAATTGGAAAAAAAGAAAATAATTCATGGGTTATGAATGCTCTTTAAATGATTAGCCTATGACGCTAATCGATTAGACCTGGAAAATAAGGAAACACTTAAGTCAAGTCCACATCTAAATGGATTAAAAGGTTTCCTAATCGATTAGGGGTCAAGTTTTATCGTTAATCGATTAGATATAAGTTCTAATAAATTAGATACATAGACTTTGCTTTTCTAATTGGCTAGGATGCTTCCTAACCAACTAGTTAAAGGACATGAGTGATTTTTATAAAGGTTTTGAAATATATGAATTTTTATAAATCTTTTGTGAGTGTGTGTGTGTGTGTGTGTGTAACGCCCATATATAAATACATATGTATAAAAGATACATATCATACATGTTTGTAAGTTTGATACTGAAATACAAATAAGTTCCTAGTAGCACATTGCACACATTACATGCCAAAACATAAAATCTAAAACAATGGCATAATATACACAAGATGCTCCAAAAAGACTAAGAAATAGATCATATCAAATGGTCTCAAAATAGAGTCTTCACAGTGGAAATAATGCCATCCCGAAAAGTCAAGACAAGTAAGGATATCAAATTGCTTTATCCTTACCCTTCACAGAACCGGAACCACCTGAAATATAATCAACAACATGGGTTGAGATAATAATCTCAGTGGGTTCCCTATGGATTCTCTCGGCTTTACAAGGTTCTAACCAATCCTATCTCAAGTTAAAAGGGAAGTGACGAGACTTGAGTTCAAAATTTCACACTACATGGAAACATGTTTCTTGAGTTCAAAAACTCAAACTATCACTAATCAGAAACCACATCAAGACATTTTTCCCTAGCAAACCCTACATCTAGAGTTATCAACATGGGTCACGGATCCTTGTATCTACTCTGACATACAAAATGGATTCACATTCAAGGTACTTTCCACATAAATCGTCGCTTTCCATGGGATCACCCACATCTCAAGCCTTTTACCTGTAGGCTCCATTTGTACTACACACGTGAATCAAACCTGTCAAAGTAATAGTGCGTATATTCCAAAGGAGCGCTCTACATAAGCCTCAACTCTTGGAACACAACCATGATTGTATTTGACAATCGCAAGGCGACACATTCACCTTATTCTCAATGTAACACAAAACCAACACATGTTCCATATAATGCCTCACCTCTTCACTAGACAATAATTTGTCAAGGATTCACACCTAGGAATCGAATGCAGAAGATTCATCATTTAAGTTATTTATCATATCCTAGTTACACCACTAGTTTATTCCATTCAATTCAATTAAATGTTTTTCCTCACCTTCCTTAAGTATTTTAGAATAGGTTATCATCTTCATGACCAAACAAACATCTATAATAAGCATGCATAATACTCATAATAGTCATGTAAAAAATCCATGGTAACAATAAATGTGCATGTGAAACAACCAAGCAAGTATCAAAAATAAAGTATGACAAACACTTCCAGGTTCGCAGTGCGAAGGCCATGTGTTGCACCCCAAAATTTGACCAACCTTTTCTTTTTAACTTGGCTTTTGCTTCGCATTTCATTTGCATATCAATTAGGTCGTTCATTTCTCGCATGCTATCCATTTTATCAGCCAGATTGGATTTATCGGGATTACAGTCTATTTGCTCGCGTTTTAGACGATTCAAACCAGTTCAGATGAGTTCCATGTCCAGATTGAGCGAAGTTGCTCTCTTTCTGGTGGTTTGGCCCGTGCTGATAGTTTTGGGTGCATTTCGGTGTTCGTCCCTTTTTTCGTTCTTTTTGGCAATTTTATTTCTATCTTTGCTTTAAATTCTTTTTTAGATTATTAAATAGATTTTTAGTTATTTAGAATTTGATTAAATAGAAAATTGTTTTAGATTAGAACTGGATTTATTGTTAGTTTTAATTAAGAATTTAATAGAATATTAATTTAGAATACATTTGTTTATTAGAATTTTATTAGAATTTAGGAGTTATTAGGATTAGCTTAGATTAGTTTAGAAATTAGGATTTAGATTATTATTGTTTCTTAGAATTAGTTAGGAGCATATTAATCAGAATTAACCAACATCAAATTCAACATCAACCTTGCCACGTGTCGGATCCCCAATATATAATCTTCTGTTCACTGTCTCCCTCCTCAAGAAACCCTAGCTCAGCCTCACTATTCATCATCATCAATCATCTTCTTCATCCTACCATTCATAATCGTTCTCCCTACACTGTTCATCTTCAGAAACAAACCAAGAACAAAATGCAATAACCTCCGCCGCCAGATACCTTTCAAACCTCCTTCCATCATCCTTTGTTTTCCATAACCAAACAAAAACAACCACCTTCACCCTCCATCCAAAAATCTGCAAACTTAATCCAAAAACTTATCGACCCATGTCACCATTACTCTCAAGCAAGCAAAACTTTCCGACCTTCCATGCTCTTCAACTTCAATAACACATCCTCAACAGGACAACACCACTCGACCTTCTTCTCTTCAAAACAACCAACAACACCACCCTTTTTCGAACCTCACTCAAACCCCTTCTTCACCTTCGAAAAACCTACAATCCCAAACCGAAAACCCACAACCCATTTCACTTCAGCCGCGGATTCCACCATTCATCAATAACTCGCAAACTCAAACCTTCACCAACCTAAAACCCAGTCGTGATTTCCCCAACCTCAATCCCCCATTCACTTCCATCAAACTACATCTACAGTAAGCCCTAAACATAAAACTGGAGAATTTGAGAAAGAAAGAGGGGGTGATCGGTTTTCAATTTTGTGATTTTGATGTTATGGTATGTCGCCCTGTTTGTGAAATTGCGAATGAACTTCTTGGTACGATTCCGTTTTTTTTACTAGCTGGTGTTGAATTATGAGGCATTGATATCGCCTTCTTTTTGCTATTTGTGTTTCTATGGGCTTAGACACGACCCGTCTCTCTCCATTTGGACCTCACCCTTGATTTCAATTATCATACCCCTCTATTTCTTTAAGAAATATATTTTTGTACATTAGTTTTTTTTTTAATAGTTTGTATATATTAGTAAAGATTTGTTAATATTATATAAACTAGTTCCTTTTAATAACATTTTCTACTTATAACTTTTAGAGTTTTTATATATATTAGTTCTTTTAGAAATTTTAATCTTTTTCTAGATATTAGATTATTTGAGGATTTATTTTTCATATCTCCTCGTTTGGGTCGATGACGAGACCTTCATTGTTTTTCTGTCAAACTATTGATGAAAAACGATATATCCGAGACCCATTTTTTTGTCATTTTCATTTTTTGACCGTTTATCCGTCTTTGGTTATTTTCACCGCTTTGCTCAAAACATCATCACCAAGGATCAAAGAGTAGATTAGAAGCTTGGAACTGAAGCTTGCACGCAATTTCAAGGGTCAACGGAACCACTCCATTTGGTAACTTTCCCAACTTGAAAATCTCATGCTAGGCACATTTTTAGGTCCATTCTGGGTGCATCTGAAGTCCTACACTTTGTAGGCCATATTTGAATTATTTGATTTGGTGTTGATATGTACACTTTAAGCTTGTCATGAATATTTGTGCTTATTTTGCATTGTTGTTTTGCACTTACTTTGCTTGATCTTTAAGAATTGTATGGTTGAGATGTGCATGTGGTGGTGGCTGCCCCACACTTTTTCCTCCCTCTTTTCTTTGTGTGTGCATCTTAGGGTAGCACCATTCTTCTTTGATGATTGATGGTTGATGGCTGTAGGAGCTTGCTTCTCCCATTTCATCTCATCTCTTGTTGTCTTGTTTAAGTCATTTGTTTGTGTTGAGTCTCTTGTTTTTGAATCTTTTTGCATCATTTGTGCTTGCATTCCATGTTTGCATTTCATCTTGCTTTGACTTGTTTAAGTCACTTTCATCCTTCATCTCTTTTCATCTGTGATTGAATTGCTAAGTGTTTACTTGGTCTTTTGCCATGATCCCTTAGGATTCCTAGTCCCTCTGTTTAAGATGGGAGTAGGAGAGACATTAGGTGTTCAATCCTTTGCATGATAACATTAGGTAGTCCCCTTTTCAATCCCAACTTTAGGATCACATTGCATGATAACATTAGGGTTGATCAGTTCCCCTTAGAGTCTTCTGTCTTATCTTCTCATCTCATAACTTTCATAAGACACTTAATAAAGGTTAACACTTGTTGTACACTACAAGCCTTAAGTACTTGAGGAATGATGAGTGGGAGCCTCCTCTCACCTTGTCTAGAGTGTTTAGCGTATGCCCTTTGGGAGATATGCGACGCATTCGCTTTCAAGTCATAGTATTTATTGCAACATGAGTTTAAAAATCTAAATCAATTTACTTTTTGTCATAAAAAACACAACAAAATTCAAACCTTTTCATCCTTCGGGATTGTTTGCAATCCCCTGGTAAATGAACAATGCTATGTTATGCAAATGCTAGACCAATGATATGTTAATGCAATGAAACATAAACCAAGTGAGAAAAGGTTAGGCAAATTTTGGGGTGCAACAATGTTGTGGTGGCTGCCCCACACTTTTTCCTCCCTCTTTTATTTATGTGTGCATCTTAGGATATCACCATTATTCTTTGATGATTGATGGTTGATGGCTGTAGGAGCTTGCTTATCCCATTTCATCTCATCTCTTGTTGACTTGTTTAAGTCATTTGTTTGTGTTGAGTCTCTTGTTTTTGAATCATTTTGCATCATTTGTGTTTGCATTCCATGTTTGCATTTCATCTTGCTTTGACTTATTTAAGTCACTTTCATCCTTCATCTCTTTTCATCTATGATTGAATTGCTAAGTGTTTACTTGGTCTTTTGCCATGATCCCTTAGGATTCCTAGTCCCTCTATTTAAGATGGGAGTAGGAGAGACATTAGGTGTTCAATTCTTTACATGATAACATTAGGTAGTCCCCTTTTCAATCCCAACTTTAGGATCATATTGCATGATAACATTAGGGTTGATCAGTTCCCCTTAGAGTCTTGTGTCTTCTCTTCTCATCTCATAACTTTCATAAGACACTTAATAAAGGTTAACACTTGTTGTACACTACGAGCCTTAAGTACTTGAGGAATGATGAGTGGGGGGCCTCCTCTCACCCTGTCTAGAGTGTTTAGCGTATGCCCTTTGGGAGATATGCGACGCATTCGCTTTCAAGTCATAGTATTTATTGCAACATGAGTTTAAAAATCTAAATCAATTTACTTTTTGTCATAAAAAACACAACAAAATTCAAACCTTTTCATCCTTCGGGATTGTTTGCAATCCTAATTTTTAGAAAGAGAATGTTAAGTTTCTGCTCTACCGCAAACATGCATCGTCCCTAATTGCTAGAACAGATAGAACAGATATTTAACATTGTTCATTAAAACACTTAAACCAACCAGTGGTCGTGGTTCCCGAACTACGTTTGCTCTGATTTCTCATACCAGATAAGGATACGTAGGCACAAGAAGGTGATGTCTTGGCGAGCAACCTTCCCCCATCTCCCGTAGTTTTTCGAACTACCTTGACTCTGACTTTCCCATTACACAAGGGAATACATAGGCATAGGGCGATGATGTCCTATTGAGTTTGTTCTTTCTCTTTTCCCCCGTTTATCAGTAGCATTAGATAGTTTTCACCCATAGATTAGACAACAAGTATGGATCCTGTTGAGTACAACGGACGTGAGTGTTGCACCCCAAAATTTGCGCAACCTTTTCCTTCTTGTTTTTGCATTAGCATAACATCATCATAGCATTGCATTAGCATTTATGCATGGGATCAAGTGTGATATACATCGAGAGAGGCCTATGTAGAGGTTTTATTCGAGCTTGAGGAGTCACTAAAGTCACCAGGAAGTGGTTCACGCCCTTGAGAAGTTCAGATGCTTATGTGGGGTTCATCCCCTGACTTAGAGGCCAACTGAAGATTATCAATGAGTTGGGAAACTATGATTACAGGTCATAAAATTACAGGTCAAGTTCAATACTTTGCATAACTCAAATGGACTTTTTTCCAACATGAAAGTTGCTCCGAATGGCGTCATTGGGTCAACTAAACCTCAAGGTTTTAATGGGTTAGCTCACGGTGGAAGTTTGACAAATGTCACTTTGGTGAAAACATGTGGAAAGACATAGTTTGGTATTTCTTCAAAATTAAATCAAATAAGTCCATGTTTGTACTTATTTTGAGTGGAAATCTCATTTTAAGAACAATGACACTTTTACATTTTTCATTTGAAGCACTCTTCATGACCTATTCCAAGATTTCTTCACACTTAAGTAACACTTTGAATCTAAGCCCTTAAGATTGAAACAAGGGATAATTTTGGACCCTAGATGTATCTTATGATGCAAGATATAAAACCAAATGGAGCCAAGGCAAAAATCCTCCTTCCATGATCATTTTTCTCACATTCTTCACCACTTTTTCCATTCTCTTCCATGATCATTTTTCTCACATTTTTCACCACTTTTCCATATTCACCATAATTGAAAATCTCAAAATTGAATTCTTTCTTTCTCCCATTTTTTGTCCATTCTTTCATTGCAAATCAATTCCATACACTTTCTACAATTGATTCCACCATTTTTTAGCCATTTTTGGTGCAAGAACAAGCTTATAGCAATTGAAAAAGTGTGGTTGGAGTCAAATTCGAATTCTGTTTTCACATCAATTCAAACATTTTCTTTGATCCTAATACCTCTACCAAGGATTATTGAAGGTTTCTACATAATTTTCAAAGGAAATTCGTGCTCCATTGAAGCTCCATAATCCATTTTTCGGAGGTAATGGAAATTCAAGTTTTCTCCCTAATTATGAGTCTTTTCCATGCCATTTTTATAGCATTGCATTCCCCTGGAATAGTACATCGTTTCTGGTAAAGAAAGATCCATTTTTATGACATTTTTGTGTTCTTGAAAGTTTGAG
Source organism: Lathyrus sativus (assembly GCA_963859935.3). Classification (NCBI taxonomy): domain Eukaryota; kingdom Viridiplantae; phylum Streptophyta; class Magnoliopsida; order Fabales; family Fabaceae; genus Lathyrus; species Lathyrus sativus. Next base: position 545,513,717 of record OZ012739.1, on the reverse strand, counting down.
ATTCCTACACGGTTTTTGAGTTAGAGGCCATTTCAATGGAAAATAAGGGCATATTTGGATTCCTCTCGAAAAATCCCACAAGTTTATTCAAAAATCATTGAATTTGGTTGAGTTTGGAAGGAGTTACATGGAGTTGAAATTCGCCAGAAATGGTCCGACCTCCCCCCCCCCCCCCCCCCCCACCGGTGTTGCGTTTCTTTCACAGTCATGTCCAATGAAGAAGATATAATCGTGGCCGTCCATTGGTGTTGAAATGTTGACTTCATCCTCTGATCGAACGCCCAGCATCACGCCACATATGCAGCCAAGTCACCACTTCATTAATCCAGTGGTGCGCCATCTCAGCCCAGGGAGTCCCATGACCCCAGTTCAATTCCCTGTGGCTGCAGTTTTGGCATTTCCATTCATTTTATTCATTATATTATTTCCTTTATATTTTCTTTCATTTTCTTTTATATTTCATGCTTCTTTTAAATATCATAAAAAATAGGAAAATTAATTTTTATGATCCCCGTTTTTTTGTGTTGAATCTTTGAAATGTCTAGAATTTTATAGAACTGGAATTATAAATTTACCCTTTTCTGACATTTTCTTTGGATTTTTTACATTTGGGGTGTCATAAGAATGTAAATACTTGTGTCATGATTTTGTTGATTTTCTTTGACCTATCAATACATCATTTAAATTCCAAATCTTTTCCAGGGTATTCATACATATATTGAGGTACCTAGATATATTTTTACTTGATTTTTACTGTACCATTTTGAAGGGTTTTGAAGGTCTTTCTTTACCATGTTCTAGTTTGGATTTCTTCTTGTACACTTGACATAGTTTCAATTTGTTTGACTAGTTCCTTTGAGATATTTTTGTTGTATATCTCACCCCTGGTTTGTGACTTGATTTAGGGCATTGGAGATTTTTATTTGAATTTTTTTAGCACATTTTGCTATTTTTCTTGTATTTTTGTATTCGGACTTGTAATTTGGACATTCGAACGGACTTTGGTTTCATTTCGGCTCCAACGGCCTCGAGTTGTTTGTGTGGTGAACGCTAGGGTTCTTGTTGCTTGTTACAAACATTATATAGGATATGTAGATCATTTATTGGCTGGTTTTATCATACATAATTGCCCATTAGGCTCCATATTTCCATGATAATGCGTTATGATTCCTAACCGTAGTATACGTATGTCATTCGTAGGTTTTATTGGCTCGTATCACTTTATAATCACTTGGGGCCAAGATTGCATGTTTAAAATAGGCCATTTTCCATTCATTATGGGCTTGAGGTTTAGATGACTTGCTCCCTCACTTGCATTCCATGTTTACTGTTATGAATCCGCATTTCCTGTATGCTATTTATTTCATCTGTTTTCTGTTGCTTCCTTTGCCTTTCCCTTAGGAGCTCCATTCTTTCTTGTTGAAGATAGAATGTGATAGACATTAGGCTTTGCAACCATGTATGAAAAAATTAGGGTATTCTTCCCCTTTGCAAACTTCAACCATAGGATGAACATTGCATGATAACATTTAGGGGTGTGTAGTTTCCCTTAGAGGTCTGTTTCTCTTTCTCATCTTCAAACATTCTTAAAATACTTAATAAAGGTTAACACGTGTCATGCGTTACAAGCCTTAAGCTACTTGAGAAAGAATTATGGGAGGGTTTCCCTCACATAATTTGAATGTTTAGTATGGTACTCTTTGAGTGACGTGCGACGCATTCACTCTTAAGTCCAAGTCTTTAGTGCGACACGAGTTACAAATGAAACTCAAAACACTTCTTCTTAAAAGACACAAAACCAACATTCAACTTCTTTTTGTCCTCTTGGACTTTAATCTTTAGAGGTCATTTTCGTAAAGAGAGTTTCGTTAACTCTCGGTTCTCTCGCAAACGGTAATGCCTAAGTCTCCAATGGTCGAGCTGCATACACCAAACTGCGAGAACCGTTTGTTAACCCTACTCGGGTTAAAAACAACTTGAACCAAACCTGTGGTCTAGTTAGCCCGAACTACGTTTGCTCTGATCTTTCACACCAGATGAAAGTACGTAGGCACGAGATGCGATATCTCGGCGAGCAACCTTCCCCCCTTTTACCCGTAGTTAGGCGAACTACGTTGACTCTGATTTCTCATTTCAGACGGGAATACGTAGGCATAGAACTGCTGTGTTCTGCCGAGTCACTTTTCTTTTGTTTTGTCCTTAATCCCTTAGCGTAGATAGTATTAAACACACCCTTTTAGATAAACAAACAAGCGTGGATCCCATCGAGTACGATGGACGTGAGGGGTGCTAATACCTTCCCCTTGCGTAACCGACTCCCAAATCCAGGACATGGTTGTGATGACCATTCCTTTTCCCTCCTTTCGTTAGGTTTTCTCTGAGCGTTTCCTTTCCCTCCTTTGGGATAAATAACGCACGGTGGCGACTCTTCTGTTCTGCCGGCGCCGATTTTCGCAGTAGCGATAGCTGGCGACTCTGCTGGGGAAAGCGATGGTTCTCTAAGCGAGTCTTGTCTTGGATTCTCTTCCTAGCTGTCTGGGTCATCCCCAACAGCTGGCGACTCTGCTGGGGATCCAACGTCCCTGATGCGGGTCAGTCCTAGCGCTTGTTTGTTTATCTTGTGGGTTTTGTACATACCTGTTGTATCTTAGCTTTACTTTCCTGCATTTTATTTTCCCGCAGTTTATTTTCAGCATTATATTATATCCTTATTATGTTGTTGTGGGAGGGGATTGATTCTGATGAGTGATAAGCCAGACCCAGGCTTGAGTGTACCTAGCATTAGTTGTGGAAAGTAGTGGGCGCGTGCTTGCTTTGCAAGTACTAGTGTCTCACGAAATCCACGCTCAGACGAGATTCTCCCGGTTGACTTCTTTTCTAGCCCTTTGGGCTCGAGGTGTTGTTGCTTTGGAGGGTTGTTGACTCTGGGGACCGATCATTTGTGATTCAACTAAGTGAGGCTGCTTCAAGAGATGATGATGCCACACCTTCTGGGTATCGTATCATCGCTCTTGAAAGTCTGTGACGCTGATGAATGCATAGGATGCCGTACCTTATCAGTGGATAGGTTCATACCTGTGAGAGGGATTGGGTTATGCAGGAAACCATAGCTCCAGATCACCCGGTTTTCTCTACAGTGTGGACTTTTGGGTTTGATATCAGAGGTCTTCAGTATCAGTGATCTATGTCATGCAGTGATATATGTTATGCAAAGGCGAAGCTCTGGTTATTCTCAAGCTACAACACAATCAGCTTCTGATTATTATTGCTACAGCACAACACAGCTACCTTGATCCCCTATAGCATCCTTGCATTTTTGCATTTCTCATCTGCATTGATTACATGACATTGCATTAACATTGCAGGTGCATATTCCCTTTGATTCTAGCTATCTCGCTTGCCGTCATTCGTGCTCAGAGACTTGTGCTTGTAACTACCTATGTGGTCTTCCATCTGTATATGAGGAGTTTTTTACTATTGCTGTCTGAGGGGTTTCCATTGTCATGTGTTTCACCCGGAACTAGAATCAAGGGAATTATTCCATATGCATATATACATTGTTATCATTTTGCATATTTTTCTTTGTGTTTGCAGGTACCTTCTTAAGCCTCGTTCTTATGTTCTGTTGTCTTTTCAGAGTTGTTGCAGGATTGCTGACCAGAGACTTCACCGGTATCCTACTAGAAACAATCTCAAGAAAGTCATGGATCACGTTCAGACTGAGATGCAAGATATGAGGGAGCGCATGACTCAGCTCATGGAAGTCATGCAAGGTATGGCTCAAGGACAGGAGCAACTGAGAACAATGGTCCAGCCCCTGGTAGCTAGGGTTGATCTTAATGGAGTTCTTCATAGAGGTATTGCTGCTAATACTCCCCGCAACGATACAGAAATTCCTAACGCCACTGTTGTGCCTACCGGATGCACCCCAACTGCTGCAGGGGCCGGGAATGGTAGTGATGTTGGCGTCTGCCACGCTGGTCTGGGTAATGCTACTGGTAATGCAGGTTTTTGTAATGCTGGTAATACATGTCTTGGTAATACTGTTAACTTGGGTTGTGGTAATGGTACTCATAATGATGGGTTTGGACCTGGTGCTGCTAACCATGGTCTTGGTAACACTGGGTATGGTTACACCGTCAATCGAAACGTCTATGGTCCGGAGGGCGCCTACGCAGGGTATGGCAATGGGGACCAACGATGGAATGAAGATCGTCAGGACGACGTGTTCTCTATGAGGGATGTAGGCGCTGAGTTGCCTGCTGAAGCTGATCGTAGATTCAGAATGTTGGAGGAACAGATGAGGAATATAACAAATCAAGACTCCATGGGGCTCGACATGGCCAATTTAGGGTTGATCCCTGATTTACGAGTGCCGTACAAGTTCAAAGTTCCTACCTTCGATAAATACAAAGGTGTCACTTGCCCAAGGGTGCACATACGGTCATACTACAGAAAAATGTCAGCCTATTCAAATGATGAGAAGATGCTCATGCATTTCTTCCAGGATAGCCTGTCGGGGCCGTCGCTCGAGTGGTATATGGGTTTGGAACCCTCTCAGGTTCGCAGTTGGAAGGGTTTGGCTGAAGCATTCGTGAAGCATTACCAGTACAATAGTGACCTTGCTCCCAACAGGGTCCAGCTTCAGAATGTCGTCCAGAAGAACGGAGAATCTTTCAAAGAGTACGCCCAGAGGTGGCGTGAGCTTGCAGCCAGAGTGCAACCCCCAATGGTAGAGAGAGAGAGAGTTGATTGACTTGTTTGTATCGACGTTATCTGGGATGTACTATGCAAAGCTCGTCAACTGTATATCTGGGAGTTTCTCTGACCTTGTCATCACTGGTGAGCGTATAGAAAACGGCATCAAGATTGGGAAAATTCAGGCCGTAGAAGTACCTTCGTCAGGTGATGGAAAGAAAGTGTTCGGAAATAAGAAGCGTGAAGGCGACGCTAATTCTGTATCAAGCTCTCGGGGTAGAGGCAGAGGTAGATATCAAGATCAATGTCATCATCATCAGGCTGCAAGTGTTATCATTTCGATACCACAACAACAACAACAACAACCACAACAGCAGCAGAATCAACAGGGCTACAGGAAGTACCAGAATTCGAGGGGAGCAAATAGAGTATTCGATACGCCGCCAATGCCGTACTCCCAGATGCTTCAGACGTTACTACAACTGCAGTTAATTCAGAAGAGAACCTTGGCCCCTCTGACAGGCCGACCACCACCTGGCTATCATGCAAATGCCCGTTGCGAGTTCCACTCGGGGGCACCTGGGCACAACATTGACGATTGTAAGGCTTTTAAGCACAAGCTACAAGATTTGATTGGCAGTAAAGCCATAAACTTCTTGCATGAAGCGCCCAACGTGGTACAGAATCCTCTGCCAAACCATGGACAAGCCAGAAGCGACTGAGTCGCCCATAAGTCAAGATACAAGAAGCCCAGTTCTCAGAAGCTGGCAATCTGCATTTTGCATGTCATTGCTTTGCATTTGTAGTTTCTTCCCTGTCTATGTGCAATTTCCGCTCGTAAAACTCGTCGTTTCTCAATTGATATTGATAATGAAATAAATATGCATGTTTTGAATTAATCCATTCGTGTTCACTTTATTGCTTTCTTTTATTTCAAACGCTTGTTTAAGTGGAATCCGGGGAGGATGACGAAATCAAAAGACGTGTAAGCTTCCGATTGTATGCTATTGGATAGAAAAACCTGTTGACGATATACATGCATTGTTTCAAATCCATAAACACCGGAGATATAAGGAAGATAATCCCTTGTCAACCCCTTTGAGCCCTGTAGTAGGAGTTTCTTTCTGAAAATGAAAAACCCTCAATCTTAACCTGGGGTAGGGTAGGCGTCAGTTAATTTGACCAAGCGTCCGAATTGCAAAAGGAATGTCCGTTCAAGGATAAATCACACCTGTATAGGTCGTGCCTAAAGGACCACAATGGTTAAACCTTGCCGATAAGGAGTGAAACAGTCACAATCTATTTTAACAAGTCAGACAAGCCGGTGTCACATGATTTGTTCAAAAAAGAAAAAAAAGTCAAAAGAAAGAAGCCCGCTAATTCGAATCTTGGGAACAAGCGACTTAGGCAAAAATTAGGGTATCCCGCTGGACTTCAAAATCAGAAACTCAAAAGAGTTAGTCCAGGCAAAAATTAGGGAACGAAAAAAGCGGAAAAAAAACGAAAAGGATTACAAGAGAAAAATCCTCAAGCAAGAACGAAATCGTGTGACTTCAGGCACTACAAAGACGGAAAGGAAATGACTGTCACTTCAGAAAGCAGGTGGTTTCCAGAACCATCACTCCTACCATTCCACCTTTGAAAGGTGAACGCTAAGGTCGAATTAGCTGAACATAGGATTGGAGAACATCAAGGAGAATGGGTGGGTTAAAATGAATTTTGAGCCTTATATCCTTCCTTGTTAACCGTGAACCCGACCACGTTACAACCTTCAAAAGTCCTAATTGAAAGAGGTTTAGTTCAAGAGCATACTTCGGTAAATATCGCATCGAAACTGACTCCAAAAAGGATTCCTCTTACAACATTGTATTAATTTTGACACTTTGATAATTGATTCGTTCATTATATGTCATAAATTTTTCCAGTGAACAGGATTGGGTTTCAAAAAAACTAGCATATGCATTGCATTTAATGTATCTTTTATGCAGAACAACTTGTTTTACTTGCGAGTAAGCGCTCGACCGCAGGAAAGTTTCCATAGTGGAAAGTTTGATCAGGATAGAATGTAGAACACCTGAATACTCCGTTGAGTTGTGGCCAGCTATTATCAAATAACCCCCAGTAAGGTCATCCATCCAAGAATCAGTTAATCTGGGGCAATCAGGTCGAGATTTGGTAAATCTCTCGCAATCGGGGGTACCGTTCCCCAAACTAGTCAATTAGAGGCAAAGCCATTACAAGGCTGGGGCATGCCACCCTATGAGGAAAAGAATTTGTTCTTATCCGTACCTCTAGAGCTTATCCGAACTATTCAACCAAGGATCCTCTCACGGTCCAGATTCTGGGGCAAGCCATCTCGGGGTCGTCTCATGGCAAGCTATTTTCTTCTCAGCGTAGACCTTCCCAAGAATCAGACTGGGGCAGGGGCATTACGCTTGGGGCGATTTCTCAGAGAGATTCGGATGAAGCTCATTTTTCCAACAATCAAAGATCATTCCCCAGCAGTTGGTCAGGCGTACCTCTAATCCCCACAAAGTACGAGTATGGGTTTGTTCCCCAGCGAGTCGAGATCAGATTTCTCTCCACCAGGCATGTGTGGAATACCCTCCGACAGGTCGTTCGTGACCCCAACAGTGTAACGTGTGTTCCAGGGAGGTCATGCATGACCTTTACTCCGTCCCTCAGCAAGAGTTTCTCATCACCAGCAGAGACTTGTTCATCTCCAGTCAAATTTGTAACTCCAGGTTTGTTGGTATGTCCCTCAGCAGAGTTGTGATCGTATCTTCCAAAGTTGTTCAGAGTTTTTCTCCCCAACATAGAGCTGTGGTATTCAGACATCAGTTTTTACGTTGAGTATTCAGACTCCGGTCAGTACTGAGTGTTCAGACTCCGGTAAAATCAAGCAAGGGTCCAGACCCCCATTAGTGTTCGTGGCTATTCCGTCGAGTATCCAGGCTCTGGTAATCTCCAGTTTGTATTGATTCTTTCTCTCGTCGAGTATCCGGACTCCAGTAAAGATTTTGTAAGGTGATCTTGATAAGTATTTGTAGTATTCTCTTTCCGGTTTGTATCTTCGTCGAGTATCCAGGCTCCGATTTGTAGCTTCGTTGAGTATCCAGGCTCCGGTTGCTGCTTCGTTGTGTGTTCAGACTCCGATGTGTCCGTCGAGTATCCAGGCTCCGGTTTGTTTGCTTCGTTGAGTGTTCAGACTCCGGTTTGTTGCTTCGTTGAGTATCTAGGCTCCGGTGCGTATTCGTCCGTCGAGTATCCAAGCTCCGGTTTGTGGCTTCGTTGAGTATCCGGGCTCCAGTGCGTCTTCATTCGTTGAGTATCCAGGCTCCGGTTGGTTGCGTTGAGTGTTCAGACTCCGGTTTGCTTCGTTGAGTGTTCAGACTCCGGTGTGTTTTCGTTGAGTATCCAGGCTCTGGTTTAGCGTTTCGTTGAGTGTTTAGACTCCGGTGTGTTTTTGTTGAGTATCCAGGCTCCAGTTTATCGCTTCGTTGAGTGTTCAGACTCCAGTGTGTTTTCGTTGAGTATCCAGGCTCCGGTTTAGTGCTTCGTTGAGTGTTCAGACTCCGGTGTGTTTCCGTCGAGTATCCAGGCTCCGGTTTACTGCTTCGTTGAGTTTTCAGACTCCGGTGTGTTTTCGTTGAGTATCCAGGCTCCAGTTTATCGCTTCATTGAGTTTCCAGGCTCCGGTGTGTTTTCGTTGAGTTGTCAGACTCCGGTTTTTTGGCGTTGAGTGTTCAGACTCCGATGTGTTACGTTGAGCGTTCAAGGCCCGGTTCCTCCGTTGAATATCCAGATTCTGGTGAAGCTTCCAATTTGTAACGTTTTTCTTTGTCCGTTGAGTGTCCGGACTCCGATAAAGGCAGTTGGGTATACAGATCCTAGTAAGTGTTGCGATAAAACTCTCTCCCCGTTGAATGTCCAGATTCCGGTGAATGTTCGGTTTGTGATGTATTGTTTCGTCCGTCGAGTATCCAGGCTCCGGTAAATCCCCAGTGAAATCACCAGTTACGTCGAGCATCCAGGCTCCGGTCAGTGCGTTGAGTATCCGGATTCCGACAGATTTTGATGTGGCCCTATCGTGCGTTGAGTATTCAGATTCCGACGATTCGAAAGATTGTTCTTTGGCCCATGTGGTGTTCAGACCATGGCCATTTATGTGTTTCCTGAAGCAGAGTTACTTGATTAAGTTTCTCTTTCCCTTGGTGGGATGTTCAATATGTTCATTATGTTCGTTTTCTTCGGAGATTCTATCCCAATCAGAGTTTGCAGTTTATTTCTGCGGTTGGAAAATTTCCGGGTTCTTTTGGTATTCAACCGTCTTTTACCTTGATTGATTGAAAGCCGTTCGCTTTTCACTCATTCAGGTCCAAGTCGCTTGAATAGGAGCAGCTGTTGCACCCCAAAATTTGCCCAACCTTTTCCTTCTTGTTTTTGCATTAGCATAACATCATCATAGCATTATCATAGCATTGCATTAGCATTTATGCAGGGGATCAAGTGTGACATACATCGAGAGAGGCCTATCTAGAGGTTTTATTCGAGCTTGAGGAGTCACTAAAGTCACCAGGAAGTGGTTCACGCCCTTGAGAAGTTCAGATGCTTGTGTGGGGTTCATCCCCTGACTTAGAGGCCAACTGAAGATTATCAATGAGTTGGGAAACTATGATTACAGGTCATAAAATTACAGGTCAAGTTCAATACTTTGCATAACTCAAATGGACTTTTTTCCAACATGAAAGTTGCTCCGAATGGCGTCATTGGGTCAACTAAACCTCAAGGTTTTAATGGGTTAGCTCACGGTGGAAGTTTGATAAAAGTCACTTTGGTGAAAACATGTGGAAAGACATAGTTTAGTATTTCTTCAAAATTTAATCAAATAAGTCCATGTTTGTACTTATTTTGAGTGGAAATCTCATTTTAAGAACAATGACACTTTTACATTTTTCATTTGAAGCTCTCTTCATGACCTATTCCAAGATTTCTTCACACTTAAGTAACACTTTGAATCTAAGCCCTTAAGATTGAAACAAGGGATAATTTTGGACCCTAGATGTATCTTATGATGCAAGATATAAAACCAAATGGAGCCAAGGCAAAAATCCTCCTTCCATGATCATTTTTCTCACATTCTTCACCACTTTTTCCATTCTCTTCCCTGATCATTTTTCTCACATTTTTCACCACTTTTCCATACTCACCATAATTGAAAATCTCAAAATTGAATTCTTTCTTTCTCCCTTTTTTTGTCCATTCTTTCATTGCAAATCAATTTCATATACTTTCTACAATTGATTCCACCATTTTTTAGCCATTTTTGGTGCAAGAACAAGCTTATAGCAATTGAAAAAGTGTGGTTGGAGTCAAATTCGAATTCTGTTTTCACATCAATTCAAGCATTTTTTTTTATCCTAATACCTCTACCAAGGATTATTGAAGGTTTCTACATAATTTTCCAAGGAAATTCGTGCTCCATTGAAGCTCCATAATCCATATTTCGGAGGTAATGGAAATTCAAGTTTTCTCCCTAATTATGAGTCTTTTCCATGTCATTTTTATAGCATTGCATTCCCCTGGAATAGTACATCGTTTCTGTTAAAGAAAGATCCATTTTTATGACATTTTTGTGTTCTTAAAAGTTTGAGATCCATACACGGTTTTTGAGTTAGAGGCCATTTCAATGGAAAATAAGGGCATATTTGGATTCCCCTCGAAAAATCCCACAAGTTTCATTCAAAAATCATTGAATTTGGTTGAGTTTGGAAGGAGTTACATGGAGTTGAAATTCGCCGGAAATGGTCCGTCCTCCCCCCCCCCCCCCCCCCCCCCCGGTGCTGCGTTTCTTTCACGGTCATGTCCAAGGAAGAAGATATAATCGTGGCCGTCCATTGGTGTTAAAATGTTGACTTCATCCTCTGATCGAACGCCCAGCATCACGCCACATATGTAGCCAAGTCACCACTTCATTAATCCAGTGGCGTGCCATCTCAGCCCAGGGAGTCCCATGACCCCAGTTCAATTCCCTGTGGCTGCAGTTTTGGCATTTCCATTCATTTTATTCATTATATTATTTCCTTTATATTTTCTCTCATTTTCTTTTATATTTCATGCTTCTTCTAAATATCATAAAAAATAGGAAACTTAATCTTTTTGATCCCTATTTTTTTGTGCTGAATCTTTGAAATGTCTAGCATTTTATAGAACTGAAATCATAATTTTACCATTTTCTGACATTTTCTTTGGATTTTTTACATTTGGGGTGTCATAAGAACGTAAATACTTGTGTCATGATTTTGTTGATTTTCTTTGACCTATCAATATATCATTTAAATGCCAAATCTTTTTCAGGGTATTCATACACACATTGAGGTACCTAGATATATTTTTACTTGATTTTTACTGTACCATTTTGAAGGGTTTTGAAGGTCTTTCTTTACCATGTTCTAGTTTGGCTTTCTTCTTGTACACTTGACATAGTTTCAATTTTTTTGACTAGTTCCTTTGAGATATTTTTGTTGTATCTCTCACCCCTAGTTTGTGACTTGATGTAGGGAATTGGAGATTTTTATTTGAATTTTTTTAGCACATTTTGCTATTTTTCTTGTATTTTTGTATTCGGACTTGTAATTTGGACATTCGAACGGACTTTGGTTTCATTTCGGCTCCAACGGCCTCGAGTTGTTTGTGTGGTGAACGCTAGGGTTCTTGTTGCTTGTTACAGACATTATATAGGATATGTAGATCATTTATTGGCTGGTTTTATCATACATAATTTCTCATAAGGCTCCATATTTCCATGATAATGCGTTATGATTCCTAATCGTAGTATACGTATGTCATTCGTAGGTTTTATTGCCTCGTATCACTTTATAATCACTTGGGGACAAGATTGCATGTTTAAAATAGGCCATTTTCCATTCATTATGGGCTTGAGGTTGAGATGACTTGCTCTCTCATTTGCATTCCATGTTTACTGTTATGAATCCGCATTTCCTGTATGCTGTTTATTTCATCTGTTTTCTGTTGCTTCCTTTGCCTTTCCCTTAGGAGCTCCATTCTTTCTTGTTGAAGATAGAATGTGATAGACATTTGGCTTTTCAACCATGTATGACAATATTAGGGTAGTCTTCCCCTTTGCAAACTTCAACCATAGGACGAACATTGCATGATAACATTTAGGGGTGTGTAGTTTCCCTTAGAGGTCTGTTTCTCTTTCTCATCTTCAAACATTCTTAAAATACTTAATAAAGGTTAACACGTGTCATGCGTTACAAGCCTTAAGCTACTTGAGAAAGAATTATGGTAGGGTTTCCCTCACATAATTTGAATGTTTAGTATGGTACCCTTTGGGTGACGTGCGGCGCATTCACTCTTAAGTCCAAGTCTTTAGTGCGACACGAGTTACAAATGAAACTCAAAACACTTCTTCTTAAAAGACACAAAACCAACATTCAACTTCTTTTTGTCCTCTTGGACTTTAATCTTTAGAGGTCATTTTCATAAAGAGAGTTTTGTTAACTCTCGGTTCTCTCGCAAACGGTAACGCCTAAGTCTCCAATGGTCGAGCTGCATACACCAAACTGCGAGAACCGTTTGTTAACCCTACTCGGGTTAAAAACAACTTGAACCAAACCTGTGGTCTAGTTAGCCCGAACTACGTTTGCTCTGATCTTTCATACCAGATGAAAGTACGTAGGCACGAGATGCGATATCTCGGCGAGCAACCTTCCCCCCTTTTACCCGTAGTTAGGCGAACTACGTTGACTCTGATTTCTCGTTTCAGACGGGAATACGTAGGCATAGAACTGATGTGTTCTGCCGAGTCACTTTTCTTTTGTTTTGTCCTTAATCCCTTAGCGTAGATAGTATTAAACACACCCTTTTAGATAAACAAACAAGCATGGATCCCATCGAGTACGATGGACGTGAGGGGTGCTAATACCTTCTCCTTGCGTAACCGACTCCTGAATCCAGGACATGGTTGCGATGACCATTCCTTTTCCCTCCTTTCGTTAGGTTTTCTCTGAGCGTTTCCTTTCCCTCCTTTGGGATAAATAACGCACGGTGGCGACTCTTCTATTTTGCCGGCACCGATTTTCGCATTAGCGACAGTGAGGGGTGCTCATACCTTCCCCTTGCGTAATCGACTCCCGAACCCAAGATTTGGTTGCGATGACCTTGTCTTTCCCTTTTCGTAAGGTTTTCTTTGATCATTTCCTTTTCCTCTCTTTGGGATAAATAACGAACGATTGGTGACTCTTCTGTCAATCAGCCGGCTTCCTCTTTTTTTTGCAGCGATGCAATAGCTGGCGACTCTGTTAGGGAAACCATTTCATCCCCTTGTTGCACCCAAAAAATTTGCCTAACCTTTCTTTACCTAGCTTGTGTTTCATTGCATTCATTTCAGCATTTTCATTTGCATAACATTGACATGTGTGCAGGAGATCAAGAGGTATGACTACCAACAAATGGCTACACAAGGCTATGAAGCTAGCTAAGAACCTTATTCAAGTATGCAAGGGTTGAGATCCTCATCAATAAAGTTAAAGATTCTCAGAGAAAGTGGTTGAAGCCAAGAGTGTATGCCTCCTAACTTGAGGGTTGTGGGAAGCCATCAGATGATTTTGAATCCATGGGAGAAGACTTAAAGCCTTGAGAGAGCTCATGAGAAGTATTGAAGTTCATTTTGGAGCCTAGACAGGTCATCATGTGAAGGATATGAAGATACAACCAAGATGGGTGCAACTAGGGTTTCATCTAGTCAACCCTGGGTCAACTGATGATTTGTGGAAGGTTGAGACCCAATTTCAAGGCCATGTGATCATGGATTGATGTATTAAGATGCTAAGGGATGATTCTAAGGTCAACTCATCATGAATCAAGAGTTTGAGGAGTTCCTAGGCTAGGGTTGTTATGCTTGACAGTGTAAAATCCCCTAGTTTGGTGCCTAACTTCAAGACCACATAAATCAAGATGTGATTTTCATCTCACCTTGACCCTAACATTATTGTTGTAGAGCATGATCATAACTTTAATTTGAGTACTAGAAGTCCTTGATAGGGTTTATAGAACTCAAGTTATGAGCCAGACAAGTTACAGGTCATTAGATGAATGTGAATTTGGAGCTTGAAAGTCAACCAACTTGCATGAATTTTTTGACCTAGAAGGATGATTCTCATGAACTTTTGGCCAACATTAATGTTGTTCCTTATCCTCTTAGATTTCTAGAAAGTACTAGAAGTCCATGATTGGATTTGTAGAACTCAAGTTATGAGCTTTGCAAGACAAGGGTATTTTGGGAATTTGGAATTATAGGCCATTTTTTATTATGGGTCAATTTCACCAACTTAGACACCTCAAATGAACTTTTGTTCAACTTGAAAGTTGTTCAAAATGGTGTTATTTGTCCAACCATGACCCAAACATTCATTGATATGGATTAAATTGAGAAGTGTATGAAGGAAATACCATGGATGCATAATTAAAGGCATAAAAAAGGGAAAATTCTAAAACAATTCATTTTTGTGCAAAACTTTACAAGTTTGTGCATTTTTTGAAGGTAAGAGGCATTTGGAGAACTTTGACATTGTTACATTTTCAAATTGGAATTGGTTTCATGGCATAATCCCAAGTTGCTTAAAGATGAATTTACATAGTAAAGATCCACCATTGGTTGGATTCAAGGAACAAATCCTGGCCCTACATCCTCCCTAACACACCAGCAATGGATTTGAGTGAGAATGAAGCTGAAACATAGGTGAAATCGTGACTGTCATGAAGGATTTTTGAAGAAAAATCAGAAAATTGGATTGGATGAATTGGGCCATAATTGGGCCAGATAATGATCCAAAATAGTTCTATATATTGCCATGATAGATTTCAGAACAAGTTTGGTGATTGGAAGAGCTTGAATGAGGTAAGAAGCACTTGAAAAAGTTAGTTACAAAGTGAAAATCGTTTTTCATCTTGGAGGCCATTGAAGAAGGAATTGAAGCTCCAAGAATCTTCAGCAAGCATCACTGAACGTTTCTGAGCATGTTTGATCAAGGATTGGAGGCTAGCACTCTCTGTGGAAGCTCAAACTAGGTTTCTTTCTTTTCATAATTATGCTTTGTTGAGAATGAATTAGGAAAAATATTTCATGTGCTTAGGTAGAGTATGAACCATAGATGGATTTAGGCAAAGTTTGGAAGCCATTGATGAAGGTTCTTGATCATGGATGAAATGTTTAGGGATTCAGATTAGGCTTAATCTTGATGGATAGCATGTTTTATTAGTGGATTCTTGATTAATGATGAGTGTAGAAGAGATCTGTGCACTTTTGGTAGAGTTTGGTGATGATTTGTTTAGATGTGATTTTTCTGTTCAAGATCGTATATGGTTATTCCTTGAGAGAATGAAAAAATGGAGAGTATCATGATGTTCCTTGTGAGGAGACGAGTACATCTGGATAATTTGGTGAGGATTGGTGTCGTCTGATGATTTGGCCGCCGTGAACTCTCCGGAGAAGACGACCGAAGTCTTCTCCGGCCGCCCTGATTTTCCCCCTTTCCATCTTCAGTTCAAAGGTAGAAGATGAAGCTTACATCGTTGGATGAGTTTGAATCAATTGACCTAGTACGAGGATCTAATGCGTGAGATGAGTTTTGAGTATATTGACCTTTGACCAGATGAGGTGGCACACTGAGGCCCATTGGATCATCATACTTTTGGTATGAACGTCCCTGATTATAGACTACCGTGTGCTGAAGTCAATGGAAAGCATGTGAACGCTCATGAAACGATGTGTTTCATTTAAAGGGCTCTGAGCTACGTGGCGCTCCCTTTTCCCTTTAGATGAGTGGACCGGTCTAGGGATCTGATGGTCCTGGTTATTTCTCAGTTTTTAATTCATTTTAATTTCTTTTATTCATTTTGTGATTTTCTTTTATTGTTTTAATTGTTTTTAATTCATTAAAATAGAAATAATTGTCATAAAAATGTGGAAAAAATCATGTATGTTCCTTGGATTATTTCTGATTTTTATATGCCATTTATTTGGAATTTTGGTTAATTTTCCATTTTTGTGCTATTTTTCCATTTTTATTGCATGATTAAAAAATGTAAAAATAGGTGATCCCTTTTCTGATTTTTGTGCTATTTCTTGGATTGGAATTTGGTGATGAAATTTTGCATGCTTGTTATAGACTCCTTGACAGGTTTGTGTGATTTTTCTTGTATTTTTTAGATGGTTCTAAGTTTGGGTTTGAGATAGGTTTTAGAACTTTCCCCTTATGGATTCCTTTTAGCACACATTGAGATGTAGAAACTGTTTAGTACCCTTAGATTTAGGTTTTGACCCTGATTTTTCTACTATGATTCCCTAACACATTTAGGATCATCAAGGATTTTACTTAGCATTTATAGAAGTGATCTTCTATTATTCCCCCATTTTACAAGTTGCTTATGGTTTAGGTGACCCTAACTAGGCTTACTTCATAGATTAGTCCTTAGAGTGAACTTTAGCTAGCCTTAAGCTTCAAATCCCTTCTTGATATAATAGAACTTAGGTAGATACCTCTCTAGAACATTGATTAGGCCATGATAGAGCTGTTGAATCCCCCTAGTTTAGGTGATCCTGGTAGCTAGTCCTTAGGGTTTCTTAGAAGTTGTTGTGTTGCCTTCTTTCCCCTATGTGATTTCTTCCCTGGGCTTTGCCCTACCCTCTTTCTCCAAGTCTTGAAGAGGATCCCTCCTGGGAGAGCCTAATCCTTCCTTTGGTTGGATTCTGTGCATTCCTCAGGAGGTTGAGCCTTGGATTGACATTCATCAGTATAATACATTCCTTTGGTCTGCACTATCTTTCTCTTTCAAGTCTTAATGAGGAGCTCTCTTGGGAGAGCCTAATCCTTCCCTTGGTTGGACTCTGTGCATTCCTTAGGAGGTTGAGCCTTGGATTGACATTCATCAGTATAGTACATTCCTTTGGTCTGCACTATCTTTCTCTTTCAAGTCTTGATGAGGAGCCCTCTTGGGAGAGCCTAATCCTTCCCTTGGTTGGATTCTGTGCATTCCTCAGGAGGTTGAGCCTTGGATTGACATTCTTGGCATGGTATATTCCCTTGGTTTATACTGTCATCCCTCTCTAAGTCCCTTTTCTTAGGATCCCTCTTGGGAGAGCCTAATCCTTACCTTGGTTGGATTATGTGCATTTCTCAACAGGTTGAGCCTGAGATGGACATTTTGTGTTGATACACTTTAACCAGATACCTTAGATTGACATCTAGGACCAATACCTAGTTTCTCCGTCCTATTGACATAGGATCCCTCTTGGGAGAGCCTAATCCTTCCCTTAGTTGGATTTTATGCATTCCTCAGGAGGTTGAGCCCATGACGGACTCTTGTGTTGACACACATCCAACCTGATGCAGCCTGGGATGACTTCCTTGTTGCTCATCTTGGTTTCCTTTCTTTTACTTGTTTGATTTGCTTTATGCATTAGGATAGTATCATGTTTAGAGTATTTTAGGCTATGAGCATGACTGCATTAAGAGGTTGAGTGGGTCTCCCTCTGCTTGCTTGCATTAAGGGTTGAGGTGATCCTCCCTTTGCTTGTGTGTTATTTTTTTTTATCTGATGTGTTTGCATTGAAAGGTTGAGCTGAGCTCCCTTTGCTTGTCTGTTTTGATTGTTTTCTTTGCTTGATTGCTTAGAGGTTGAGTTTCTCCCTCTGCTTGTATTGCTGCATTGCACTTGCATCATTATTGTTTTCTCTTCCGTTTATCTGCTTTAATGATTTTTGCAGTTGTTTTTCTGTTTCCCATTGACATGATCCCCTAGGACTCTCACTTCCTTTGAAAAGGAAGTGACGATAGAACTTTAGGTTGAAACCTTTGCATGATAACATATAGGAGTTCCCTGTTTTAAAACTCAACCATAGGATGAATCCTTGGCATGGCAACATTAGGGCTTGACAGTTTCCCCGTAGAGTTCGTTCTCTTCTCATCTCCAAAACAACAGTAAAAAAATGTAATAAAGGCAAGTTGGTACAGCGTGTTACGAGCCTTAAGCCACTTGGAAAATGATAATTGGGCGGTCTCCTCTCAATCGTCTAGAGTATTTACTATACGTCCTTTGGACGATATGCGACGCATTCGTTCCTAAGTCATAGTCTCTAGTGCTGTACGAACTACAGACGTTCATAAAAAACACTTCTTCCGTAAAAGACAAAAACAAATATCAAACCTTTTTTGCCCCGTGGGCCCATAATCCGAGGAAAACTTTTCAAATGAAAAAGAGTGTCGTTAACTCTTAGTTCTACCGCAAACGGTAACGCACAAGTCTCCGACGAGCGAGCTGCATACACCAAACTGCTGGAACTGTTTGTTAACCCTACTCGAAAAACAGATGAATCTAAACCCCGTAATTCGTTATCCTGAACTACGTAAGCTCTAATCTCTCACACCTGTTGAGAATACGTAGGCACAATACTGACGTATTGGCGAGCCATCTTCCCCCATCCTTTCACCCATAGTTAGCCGAACTACGTTGACTCTGATTTCTCGTTCTCTGACGAGAATACGTAGGCACGAAGCGTGATGCTTTGCCGAGTCATTTTCTTTTCTTTTCAGACCAGCCTTGATAGATATATAGTTAAAACAACCCGTCAGATAAACACAACAAGCGTGGATCCCGTTGAGTACAACGGACGTGAGGGGTGCTAATACCTTCCCCTTGTGTAACCGACTCCCAAACCCAGACATGGTTGCGATGACCTTGTCTTATACCTTTTTGTCAGGTTTTTCCGATCGTTTCCTTTCCCTTTCTGTGGGATAAGCAACGGAAGGTGGCGACTCTTCTGTTTTGCTGGCACCTTATTTTCACAGTAGCGACACCCCTATGTGAATCAATCCTAACGCTTGTGTATTTTATTTGTGGGTGTGTATATTTGTGTGTTGTATTTTGTATATTGCTGTATTTATATTTTCCGCACTTTATTATCATGGTATTATTTTGCTATTGGGTGGGACTGTTCCTTTGAGAGATAAGCCAAGACCCAGGCTTGAGTACATACCTAGCATTAGTGTGGAAAGTAGCGAGGACCTGCACGTTCAGCGTGCACTAGTCTTCATGAAATTCGAGTTCAGACGAGCTTTTCTTTGAAGATATCCTATCCTGTACATTGGTCAGAAGGGGGATGTTGGATCTGAAAACTGTAGACTCTAGAGGCTGATCATTTAGGAGTCAACTAAGTGAGGCCGCTTCGTTTGACCATGATGCCAAACCAAAAATGGTGAACGTATCATCGTTTTTCGAAATTCTGTGATGCTGACGACCGTATAGGATGCCAAACCTTGTCAGATGTTAGGTCCATACCTGTGAGTGGGAGGGTTATGCAGGAAACTTGACCTCCAACCAACCCGGTATTCTGGTTTTCTCTTCAGATTGTACTTTTGAACTTCTTCAGTCAGCAGCGCAACAGTTTTTTAGAATTTGTGGAAGTTGTGGTCCCGTGTTTGTTGCATTTTGTATTTGCATAAACATCTTTGCATCATTTTTCATATCATTCTTTAGCAAGCCAAAGATCTCATTCTGCCTTTGTTTTTTATCAGAAGGTGATTCCCTGGTGCCCGTTCTGAACAAGTGGTGATTGTTGGGAGACGACCAAGTGGTTGAAGTAGAATCAAGCAGTGTTAAGAAGTAAAGTCAAGATGAGAGTTGTTGGTAGCTATGTCAAGAAAAGACCTCCAGAATGTTGATAGCCCGCCCGGTTTTACTGTGATGACCAACCCTCTGTATGGTTCTCTGCCTGATGAAGACTCTCCGCAAGTGAACAACCTCACTCAAGCTCAGCCTGTGCAACCCTCTATTGAGGACCAAGACTTAAATGAACAGTTTGTTGTCAAAAGTGGACGTTCTTCTTCTCCCGATACTATAGATTGTCATGATGTTGCTTTCTCTATGCTGAATTCCCAAAGAGAGGTCCCAATGATGAAGACTAAGGACCCAAGAGCTCTTGAGTATGCTAAAAGATTTCATGTGTTGGATGAAAAACTCAAAGTCTTGGAAGTCAAAGATTATTTTGGTCTCAATGCTTCAGATATATGCCTGGTTCCCAGCCTGGCATTACCTCCGAGTTTCAAAGCATCGAGGTTTGAGAAATACAAAGGGGGTAGCTGCCCGAGGCAACATTTGGTGATGTTCTGCAGAAGAATAACCTCATTTGTACACAACAATAAGTTGATGATTCATTGCTTTTAGGATAGTCTAAGTGGGGAATCTTTGAGTTGGTACATGCAGTTAGAGAGTAGTCAGATCGGATCATGGATGGACTTAACCAAGGTTTTTCTGAAGCAGTATGAATATAATCTTGACATGGCTCCTAGTCGCATGCAGTTGCAAAGTTTGTCTCAAGAGAACAATGAACCCTTCAGAAGGATTGCTCATAGATGGAGAGAATTTGCTTTCAAAGTGCAACCGCCGCTTCTAGACCAAGAGTTAGCAGACATGTTAATGAACTACTTGCAGAGCCCATACTTTGAAAGGATGCTTGGAATCACACCAAACTTCTCTGACCTGGTGATAGAAGGAGAACGCATTGAGAATGACATTAGAGTGGAAAAATTTAGGATGTCTCGAGCAGTCAGGCTAGTGAAACTGAATCCCTCAGTAACTCCCGAGAGGAAGAGGAAAGTGTGATCAATGCATTCATGGCAAATGTTGAGTATGCTTAGGGTGAACCGGTGAAATCTTTGGGTTCTTCATCTTCTCGGCAGTCATTACCTCCGGTGTCACGTTATTCTTATGGACAGGTGATTGTGCCTAGGGCACCATATCAGAAAACTTGGGTCGCTCCTCATGCAAATCAACGAGCCAATGGTCGAAATCATCCAAATCAGCGACAGAATCAGAATAGGCTTCGCAACAACTTGGAAAGAAGGAATGCTCCTCTTCATTCAGCTCCTATGTCGTACAGTCAACTTCTGCCACACCTGATTCAGAACTCATTGGTGGAGCCTAAGATTCTTAAGCATGTGCCAGAACCTTACCCTCTTAGGTACAATCCCCATGTTCAGTGTGGATATCATGGAGGATCCATGGGACATTCAACCGAAGATTGTAAAGCCTTCCAAGCCAGAGTGCAACAGTTGATTGACAAAGGGTGCATCTCCTTTCCAGAAGGAAGTTTGGTTGTTCATGTCAATCTCTCAGTTGTTTAAGCTCGCAGATTCCGAGGGTCATCTCCAAAAGCCAGTGGTCCAGACATGCAGACATCCTCAACATTGGCAGTCCTTGGACATTTTTATCATTTGCATTTGTAGTTTCTTTCCTGTTGATTGCTACTTGCTTTTAAACATTGTTGTTTTGAATGGTAATATTAATGAATTGATTATGCATTTTCTGAATTAATCATGTCGCATTCGCTTATTTATGACAAAACACATACACATACACCTTTTATCCACTCCACTTTATCACTATTGTTTAGCAAAGATTGGAGGGAGGATGACGAAAACTAAATACCCATAATTGTTGATCGTATGCGTTCGGATAAAATCCTGCTGATAATGTACAAGCATTGTTTCAAATCCCCTAAACACCAGAGATATAAGGAGTTAGTCCCTAGTTAACCACTTAGAGCCTAGAAGTAGAAGTTTCTTTTGATACTTTCAAACCCTCACATCTTAACCTGGGGCAGAGTAGTTGTCAGTTAGATTGACCGAGCGTTCAAATTTTATAGAGGAGTGTCCCTATTCGAGGACCAATCACATCTTATTCCTCTCAAGAGGTCATCTCTCTTCAACCACAATGGTTAAGCCTCACCAATCAGGAGTGAGACAGTCACAATCCTTTCGGAGAAATCAAGATAGACAGTGTCACACGACTTGTCTAAAAAAAAAAAAGAGAAAAGAAAAATCCCGCTAAGTTAAAAAGAAAAGCTGGAAAGCAAAAACTTAGGCAAAATTGGGGCATCCCGCTGGACTTCAAAATAAAGAGTCAGTCCAGGCAAAAATTAGGGAACAAAAGGATAAAAGAAAAATCCTCAAACAAGAACAAAGTTGTGTGACTACAAACATAGTAAACAAAAGGGGTAACTGTCACTCCGAAAACCTTGTGGGTTCCTTAACTATCACTCATACCATTCGACAAACCTTTTGAAGGTGAGCGCTTGTGCCAAGCCAACTGAACGTAGGATTGGAGATCATCACAGTAAATGGGTGGGTACAAATTAAACTTTGAGCCTTTCATCTTTTGTTTCAATAACCGTGAAGCAGACCATGTTACAACCCTTGAAAGACCTAATTGAGGCAGGGTTTATTCTAAAACCATACTATTGCAAGGTTGCATAAACTGACTCCTCACATATTTGTTATTCATCAGCATCAGTGTCATTATCCTTGCTATATCTTTCACACCAATCAAGTTAGCATAACATTTGGACTAAATGGTCCATTTGTCTCACTATCACGACACTTAATAAATGACATTTCTTTCAAAACTTGCATGAACATCGCATTAAAATTACCATTCATTAACAAACCATTTTAATTGCAGATCAGTAGCTGACATGGAGGAAATTCCAACAGGGAGCAATCAAACAAGACTAGATCATTCAGCAGTCTGGATCTAGGGCATTGACATATGAAGAGTTTGGAATTTGTCAGTCTGAGACAAATCCCCAAGCATCGGTTGATCATGGGGAAAATCATTTAAGAAACGGTTAATCAGAAGTGAATCAGAGGCAGGTCACCCAGAGTTTTCTTTGACTTGAGGGCAGATCCCTCGAATATTCAGTCAGGATAAGTTAAGTCGCTTCAACGCTCATTCAGGGGTAAGCTATTTCAAGAGTGCATTGAAGCCAGCCACCATGAGAGTCGTTTAATCAAGGATGAACCCTTTCGTGGTACAGATTCTGGGGCAAGCCATCTCGAGGTCATCTCATGGCAAGCTATTTTCTTTTCAAGGTGAACCTTCCCGAGGATCAGACAGGGGCAAGTTGAACTACATTGGGGCAAGTTATTCAAGCGAGTTTATTCTTCTCAGCAAAAGTTGAGTGTCGGGGAATCATGCCATCACCTCATCAAATAACCTTAACCTTCTAAAAAGGCCTTTCTATCATTGGGTTTCACCCAATAGCCTGAACCTGTTATATGTTAGAACCTTGTAACCTAAAATCATTTCCAAAGAACAGTTCTCGTCTGGAAAACCTTTAAACCAGTTCTCGCCTGGTCAACCCTTCACTAAACACCAGTTCTCGTCCGATACATGTCAGCTTTTAAACCAGTTCCCATCTGGTCACCCTTTCTGTAGCCTACCGTTTAATCAGTTCTCGTCAGGCAAACACAATTTGAAAGTCCAGTTCTCGTCTGGAAAACCACAAAATCAGTTCCCTTCTGATACCTAAACCAGAAATCAATTCCCGTCTGATACGAAACGATAAAGTCAGTTCTCGTCTGACAACTTAACCTTTTGCCACTAGTTCTCGTCTGGTAATTCCCCTTTAAAATCCACTTTTGTTGGTAACCAAGAATAAATCCAATCACCATAAACCTGGTCTCATCCCTAAACCAGAAGCCCAAACATTCCCAGGGGGTCACATGCTATCACATTCCCCGACACGAGGCTCAATTGATCTCACTTCTCTAGAGTAGAGATTATGTATCCCCACAGGGTGATGATATCAGATCAGAAATATCTCCCCAGCAGGTTGAGATTATGGTTATCCCCACCAGGTTGAAGTTGAGGTTTCCCTGAAAGTGGTGTGCACATATCCGCAGCAAGTAGATATGAGACTATTCCCCAGCCATGGGTCAAGTCAGTATAGTTCCCCACAGAGTCTATGATACTGAATCAATTCCCCAAGCAGAGGTTGATGTTGATGAATATTATTCTTAATCCCTAGCAGATTGAAATTAATCTCCAGCAGAGTGGAATCCCCGACAGAGTGGAGTCATTCCCAACAGTTTTCTTTGTTCCCCAGAAGAGTTGTATTCTGGAAGGCCATCCAGGGTTGTCTTCCCCAGTAGAGTGAGTTTTTTCCCCTAGAAGAGTTGTATTCTAGAAGGCCGTTCAGGGCGTTTTCCTCAGCAGAGTTGATTTGATCCCCAGCCGAGTGGATTTATTCTCAGCAGAGCAGTTTACCCAGGAGAGTTCTTTTCTAGGAGGCCATCCAGGGTTTGTTTTTTCCCCAGCATAAGTCCAATCATATTTGGCACCCAGTCCTCCCTAGCGGAGTCAGCTTCTTCTCTTCAGCATTTATGTTGCTAGAGTGGTTCCTTTGCATTTGCATTGTGCATAGCATCCTCCTAAACACGTAGCATTTCCATTTCGTATGGAGCATTACGCCATTTTCAAACATATGCATCCAAAGCATAAGCCAGGTTGTTACCTCTTGTTTTTAGATGTATCTCCAGTGAATATTGGTATATTTCATGAGCCTGTGTGGTATCCAGACCCCGATGAATATTGATGTTTTTCTTGAGCCCGTGTGGTATCCAGACCCCGGCGAATATTGATGTTTTTCTTGAGCCTGTGTGGTATCCAGACCCCGACGAATATTGATGTTATTCTTGATCCTGTGTGGTATCCAGACCCCGACAAGAATCTTTGATGGACGCGTTCATCTTATCACTTACTCCCCAACGATGTTTACTTATTCAAGTTTGTTCTTCCCCAACAGAATTCTTCTTCCAGATTATGAATCGGCGGATTCTCTTCTCAACTTCGTGTTGAGCCGACCTTCGGGTTCGATGCCTGTTTTAATTAACGAATGCCTGCTTGGATTAGCATATGTTCTCAACTTCGTGTTGATCTGGCCTTCGGGTTCGATGCCTGTTTTAATTAACAGATGCCTGCTTGGATTAGCAGATGTTCTCAGCTTCGTGTTGATCCGGCCTTCGAGTTCGATGCCTGTTTTAATTAACAGATGCCTGCTTGGATTAGCAGATGTTCTCAGCTTCGTGTTGAGTTGACCTTCGGGTTCGACGCGTGTTTTAATTAACGGATGCCTGCTTGGATTAACAGATGTTCTCAACTTCGTGTTGAGCCGACCTTCAGGTTTGTTGCCTATTTTAATTAACAGATGCCTGCGGATTAGCAGATGTTTCTTTCGACTGTGCGTCGATGCTTTCTCATTGGTGATGAGTTAGGTCATTTCCTACAACTATCAGATATGGTTTCTCCAGTGATTCTTTTCCACTCCGGTGAACCATTCTACAGTTCACAATTTTTGCGGTTGGCAAATTTATTTGTTCTTCTATATTCAACCAACTTCTACCATGAATGTTTGAAAGCAGTTCGCTTTTAATCCCTTCAGGTCCAAGCCGTTTGAATAGGGGCAGCTGTTGCACCCCAAAATTTGACCAAACATTTCTTTTTAACTTGGCTTTTGCTTCGCATTTCATCTGCATATCATTTAGGTCGTTCATTTCTCGCATGTTGTCCATGTTATCAGCCATATTGGATTTATCGGGATTACAACCTCTTTGCTCGCGTTTTAGATGATTCAAACCAGTTCAGATGAGTTTCATGTCCAGATCGAGCGAAGTTGCTCTTTCTCTGGTGGTTTGGCCCATGCTGATAATTTTGGGTGCATTTCGGTGTTCGTCCCTTTTTCTGTTCTTTTTGGCGATTTTATTTCTATCTTTGCTTTAACTTCTTTTTTAGAATATTAAATAGATTTTTAGTTATTTAGAATTTGGTTTAATAGAAAATGGCTTTATATTAGAACTAGATTTATTGTTAGCTTTAATTAAGAATTTAATAGACTATTAATTTAGAATAGATTTGTCTATTAGAATTTAGAAGTTATTAGGGTTAGCTTAGATTAGTTTAGAAATTAGGATTTATATTATTATTGTTTCTTAGAATTAATTAGGAGCATATTAATCAGAATTAACCAACATCAAATTTAACATCAGCCTTGCCACGTGTCGGATCCCTAATATATAAACTCCTGTTCATTGTCTCCCTCCTCAGGAAACCCTAGCGCAGCCTCACTATTCATCATCATCAATCATCTTCATCATCCTACCATTCATCATCGTTCTTCCTACACTGTTCATCTTCAGAAACAAACCAAGAACAAAACGCAATAACCTCCGCCGCCGGACACGTTTCATACCTCCTTCCATCATCTTCCGTTTTCCATAACCAAACGAAAACAACCACCTTCACCCTCCATCCGAAAATCTGCAAACTTAATCCAAAAACTTATCGACCCATCTCACCATTACTCTCAACCAAGCAAAACCTTCTGACCTTCCATGCTCTTCAACTTCAACAACACAACTTCAACAGGACAACACCACTCGACCTTCTTCTCTTCAAAACAACCAACAACGCCACCCTTTTCGAACCTCACTCAAATCCCTTCTTCACCTTCGAAAAACCTACAATCCCAAACCGAAAACCCACAACCCTAGATGATTGAGAGGAGACCGCTCAATTATCACTTCCCAAGTAGCTTAAGGCTCGTAACGCGCTTGTACTAACTTGCCTTTATTACGTTTTTTACTGTTGTTTTGAGATAAGAAGATAACGAACTCTATGGGGAAACTGTGAAGTCCTAATGTTGTCATGCAAAATTGATCCTATGGTTGAGGTTAGGAGGGAGCTACCTAATGTTATCATGCATGGTTAGAACCCTAATGTCTGTCGTAACTTCTTTTGAACAAGAGAAGTCAGAGTTCCTAAGGGAACATGGCAATGGCAAGCAACAGCAAAAGCAATAACTATAAAGAAATAACTGTAAGTAAAATGCATGCAATGCAACAACACAAGCAGAAGGAGACAAACTCAACTTCTTAGCAATCAAGCAAAAAGAAAACAGTTAAAACAGACAAGCAGAGGGAGACAGACTCAACCTCTATATGCAAATACGTCAATTAGAAAAAAGAAAAACAACACACAAGCAAGGGGAGAACCACCTCAACCCTTAAGGCAAACAAGCAGAGGGAGACCCACTCAACCTCTTAATGCAGTCATGCACCTACACTAGACTATCCTAAACATGAACTATCCTAATGCAACACACCACTCAAACATGAATGAAGGCAAGGATTTATGACAGATAATGGATTCATTCCACAAGTAATCAAACAAGGCTTCTATCCTAGGGAAAGGAATTGGAAATTGGGAGACTAGGGTAATGTCCACAGGAACTTATCCCAGGAACTCAACCAACTAAAAAGAATTTGGGAGAACCCTAGAGGCTTTGCTCCTTCAAGAAATGTGCAAAATTACCACCACAGGAGGGACTGTGCTACCTCAAGAAGGTTCCTAAAAGGAAATGGATAGGATCAGGAGAATGAAGATGGGAAGCAAGGTAAGGTCCACAGGAACTTACCACAGGCACTCAACCAACTCCACTTCCTCAGAAAGCTTGCATGGACTCAACTCCTTTATGATATTGCAATGAATTCCTCCATAGGAGGAAACATGCTCACAAGGAGGATTCCAATTAAGCAAGGAAAATAGAAAGGGAAACTAACCCTAGGGAAAGATCATCCACCTACTTGAACTTCTAAAGAACCTCAAATATTACCTCCTAAGGAACACCTACACTAAGGGTTCAAAGCTCTAAGGAAGCATCTATCTAATCACCACTCTATCAAGAAAGGGTATGAGACCTAGAATCATCTAATGGGCATTACTGAGGTCATTCTAAAGGAAATGTCATGCTAGAAGCACCCTAAAAGCTACCTAAGTATTAAATCTACTTAAAATACTAAATCATCTTCTAAAATCCTATGAATTTTTCTAAGGGACCCTAAAGGTGTTGAGAACCTAGGGTAAAAGGATCAGAGCCTAAATCAACCTCTAAAGTCACTTACGAAATTCTATACCAAGAGGTACCAAATGATGGTTCAAGATGAGAAGTCTCTAAAACCCTACTCCAAAACAGAACTTAGAGCTACCTAAAAATTACCCTAAAAATCATGTAAGATCCTTAATGTGTCTATAACAAACCAGCAAAGAATCAAGATCAAAATCTATACCAAGAAGCCATACAAAAATCAGCAAGAAAATGAGGAATTATGCCAAAATTAAAGAAATAACAAAACTAGAAAAATGCAAAATAAATGGAAAATTGCACCAAAATAACATCCAAGCATGCCAAAAAATCAGAAATAAAATGAGGAGCATCCACGTATTTTTGTTATATTTTTCTGATCAATAATGAATTTATTATGAATTAAAAATGGCAAAATCAAATAAAATAAATGCAAAATGAATTAAAGAAATTAAAATGCTGAGAAAATAACAGAGGCGTTGGATATGTGGACTAAGTCATCTCATCTGAGGGTCACCAGCGCGCCAGCGCATTAATGAAGTTGTGCATTTTGAGGAGTCAAAGTCCAATTCTCAGAAAGAATCTCGCGCGTTAGATTGAAGTACTAAGTCAAATAATTCATCAGATCCAAGGGCCACGCTTCATCTTCTTCATTTAAACCTCAGATGGAGGGAACTTGCACAGGCGAACCAGACGGTGGTTCCGGTGGCTGAGCCACCGTCTTCTCCGGCGAAGCAAAACTTACAGGTCATGAAAACAAGGCGTATCTTATACCAATCTCTCTGTTTTTTCATGTTGAATTCAAATCCACCATTAGTTTCTCCTAATTCCTCCTTGATTTTAAAACCCGATCAAGAATCTAAAATATGTCACATCCTGAAATCTCATCAAACCTCCAATTAAAGCCACAGATTTAATCTACTTCTCACCAGGATCATCAAGACCTATTCAATTCGTGCTAAAACCTCAAGAACAGGTAGTTACAAGCTCTAACAGAAATCATGTCACACCTTGGATCATCACGAAACCTCCAAATTTCTAGTCTAAAATGATCTAGTCATCTTCCTAAACCTTAACCACAGTCTATTTCATGCAAGATCATCATAAAACTAGAGTAATTGTGAGAGATAGAAACCTGGAATATAGACTGAAATTGAGGCAGTTATGGTGTGATTCTTGCTTCAATCTTGTGCAGATTTCTTCAATGATCAATGATAAAGCTATTAGACACCTCAATTTGCCTTGAATTGCTCTCAAACTCCAAACACGATTTTTCACTTCCAAGCTTCTTGCTCCAACTGCTCCAACTGATTCTTGCACCAAATGATCACCAACCTGATTTGAATTGGACCTTAGGCTTATATACAACTTGTTTGAGTGCTTTGGAGCCCAAACTATGATATCCAATTTCCACTTTTCCTTCCAAAATTCAATCACGGTGTACACGGTTTACCTCTGTTCCTAGCTCTAAGAAGCTCCACATGACTTGCATATGACCTATGGAACATGAATGGACAGGATTGAAAGCTTAATTCCATCCAAGGGCCAAGGTTGAATGTGTTACTTACCCATGAAGTAACAAGTTGAAACACCATGAAATAAACCTCAAAATGAAATTCTTATGATGCCAAAGTATTCCAAATGATTTTTCTGATCAAAATGAGTACTCATTTGCCATCCCTTGATCACTCATGATTTAATTTGAATTTTTCAACTTAAATGCCTTTTAATTTCCCCTTTGTCAAGTTTCTTCAAGCCAATTCTTGCCCTAAGCCAAATCAAAGCCTCATGGATACATGGTTGAAGATAAAATCTCATTTTGAGTAAGTTTTGTGTTGGAAAAAACTTCATTTGAAGTGTGCAAGATAGTGAAAATGACCTATAATGCCAAATGACCTATAATCTTACTTTCCCAAAATACCCCTGACTTGTAAACCTCATAACTTGAGATCTACAAATCAGATTGAAGACTTCTAGTACAATTTTGAAAGCTAAGATCAAGACCTACAACTTTCATGTTGGCCAAAAGTTGAGGAGAAACATTCTTCTAGGTCAAAAGTTCCTTGGAAGTTGGTTGACTTTTGCAGACAAATTTCACATTCATCTGATGACCTGTAACTTGTCTGGATCATAACTTGAGTTCTATAAATCCAATCAAAGACTTCTAGTACTAAAATTAAAGCTAAGAACATGCTATACAAGTTTCATTTTGGCCAAAGGTTGATATGAAACTTGTATCTTGAGATAAGTGGTCTTGAAGTCAGGCACTAAATAGGGGATTTTACCCTGAGAACCCTAGTTTAGCAACTCCTCACACTTTGAACTTTTCTTGGATGGATCTTGGAATAACATCTCATGTATCTCAACACACTTTCCATGATCACAAAGACTTAGAGATGAGTCTTAATCTCCTTCAATTGCACAGTTGACTCAAAGTTAACCAGATGAAAACCCTAATTGCAACACCTTCAACTGTGGCTCTTTACACTTAGCATAATGACTTGACTGAGCTCCACCATGACCCTAAAGGCACTCCATGAGCTCTATCCACATATCCTATCCATGATCAAGACTCCACAACTCACTGATGCTCTTCAATTGGTCCTCAGGTTAGGAGATGAACCCTATACAAGCAACCAAACTTCTCAAGAGCATAAACCACTTCCTGATGACTTTGGTGACTTCTCAAGCTTGAATAAGACCTCTAAATAGGCTCCTCTTTATATAAACCACACTTAATCCCCTGCTAAATGAACAATGCTATGTTATGCAAATGCTAGACCAATGATATGTTAATGCAATGAAACATAAACCAAGTGAGAAAAGGTTAGGCAAATTTTGGGGTGCAACAATGTTGTGGTGGCTGCCCCACACTTTTTCCTCCCTCTTTTATTTATGTGTGCATCTTAGGATATCACCATTATTCTTTGATGATTGATGGTTGATGGCTGTAAGAGCTTGCTTATCCCATTTCATCTCATCTCTTGTTGACTTGTTTAAGTCATTTGTTTGTGTTGAGTCTCTTGTTTTTGAATCATTTTGCATCATTTGTGTTTGCATTCCATGTTTGCATTTCATCTTGCTTTGACTTATTTAAGTCACTTTCATCCTTCATCTCTTTTCATCTATGATTGAATTGCTAAGTGTTTACTTGGTCTTTTGCCATGATCCCTTAGGATTCCTAGTCCCTCTATTTAAGATGGGAGTAGGAGAGACATTAGGTGTTCAATTCTTTACATGATAACATTAGGTAGTCCCCTTTTCAATCCCAACTTTAGGATCATATTGCATGATAACATTAGGGTTGATCAGTTCCCCTTAGAGTCTTGTGTCTTATCTTCTCATCTCATAACTTTCATAAGACACTTAATAAAGGTTAACACTTGTTGTACACTACAAGCCTTAAGTACTTGAGGAATGATGAGTGGGAGCCTCCTCTCACCTTGTCTAGAGTGTTTAGCGTATGCCCTTTGGTGCAACATGAGTTTTAAATCTAACTCAATTCACTTCTTGTCATAAAAAACACAAAATAAAATTCAAACCTGTTCATCCTTCGGGATTGTTTGCAAACCTAATATTCAGAAAGAGAATGTTAAGTTTCTGCTTTACCGCAAACAGGCAGCGTCCCTAACTGTTAGAACGGATATTTAACATTGTTCATTAAAACACTTGAACCAACCAGTGGTCGTGGTTCTTGAACTACGTTTGCTCTGATTTCTCATACCAGATGAGGATATGTAGGCACAAGACGACGATGTCTTGGCGGGCAACATTCCCCCCATCACCCGTAGTTTTCTGAACTACGTTGACTTTGACTTTCCCATTGCACGAGGGAATACGTAGGCACAGGGCAACGATGTTCTATCGAGTTTGTTCTTTCTCTTTCCCCCCGTTTAGGATTAGCATTAGATAGTTTTCACCCATAGATTAGACAACAAGCATGGATCCCTTTGAGTACAACAGACGTGAGGGGTGCTCATACCTTCCCCTTGTGTAACCGACTCCCGAACCCAAGATTTGGTTGTGATGACCTTGTCTTTCCATTTTCGTAAGGTTTTCTTCTATCGTTTCCTTTCCCTCTCTTTGGGATAAATAACGAAAGATGGCGACTCTTCTGCCAGTCAGCCGACTTCCTCTTTTTTCGCCGCGATGCGACACTATGCGAGGTTCTTCGCTTTGAGTTTGTTGTGCGAACTTTGGGCGTGGCAGGTAAAATGTAGGCAGTTGTCACGGTGAGAATTAGATAATAAGCTATTGATTAACTTGAATCACAAATCATTTTTCACCACCGATCTTTAATTTATACGAGGGAAGGGAAAAAGAACGAATAATCTATAAACATGCAATGCAAAAAAAAAAGCAAAAGAGAATCTAAGGTTCGGGGGTTAGTTATATCGAAGGAATGTGTTAGCATCCTAAGTCAGGAACCTCTTGTTTTATTGTGTTATTTGTTATTTTGTCTACTAAGGGTGAAAACGAAAAAGGAGACCTAACATCTCGTGCCTACGTATCTTGACGGGAATGGAATCAGAGCATCCGTAGTTCCCCTCAAGGGATTGAGGAACTCTTGACTGTGGCCAAGGTTCCAGAAGGGAAGTTTGTTGATTGATTTTAGGAGAAGAGACAGGTAGTCATCTTAGGGAGAATACTCAACTTGAACCACCACAAGAATATGGAAAATGATTTTTGCTTCACTTTGAGAGAAGGGCTCCAACTCAGATTTATAATCGACGAGTATGCCACATACCTCTCTCAAGTGGAAAACATTCTACATCATTCTCGAATATGTCATGGGGTAGGAGAATTATATCTCGACTACATAAATGAATCATGTCTGATTCTCTTGTTAGAGAATAGAATTTAACTATAAGTTATCTATAGGTTGAAAATGGTAATCCTGAGGGAGACTTCCTTAGGGATAGCAAGTTCTAGGATTACAAAAGGTATATATAAGATACAAAATGCAAATAAAAATGTAAATGATAAAAGTTTCAACAACAAGCCCTTCCCTTGGGTTTATGCTTAAGCGACAAGAAAAATTCAAGTGCCACAAATAAATATCAGACAGGCTAAGCATCATGGAGATAATATACAATGAATAGACAACAAAGTTAAGAGCATAAACAAATAACAACATATGTACAAAGTGAGGATCAAAGCACGTGATCAGCTCACATGGTAAGACATCAAGAATAGACATCATCAATTAATGAAAACAACATAAACAAATTAAATTTTATCATGTGAACTAGCAAAGTGGGCTAGTCTTCTAAACGACCAACTAGAAGTAATTGATCGAATAGGTCTTACTGTAAGAAAGCTCAGGAGTAAGCTATGAATGTTGTGTATGGTGACTATGAGGTTGATGGCGATACACGAGGCAATCGACTTACAATGGTGTAAAATGGCTCGATGTTGGATTGAGAATTTATTTTTGAAAAAAGGTTTAATTGGTGCAATGGTAAGACATATATAAACAAAATAAAGAAAAGCAATAAAGTTATTACTTGTCATGGGAATTTGGGTACATTTTGTCGTATAAGAATAATAGATAATAAAATAATTAAATCGAACATAATCGAATGAGTACTCATTGTAAGAAGGCCCAAGAGTAAGCCACTAGACAGAAACCAACTAAAACAAAAGGCAACTTAATGTAGCTATAAGCTAACTTAAAGTAGAATCCCTCTATAAGAAGTTGGGCAAAAATATATGCGTCCAAGCAATTTTCAGAAATTAAATTAGATTTCAACTCTGAAATCGCAACGCAATGATAAATCAAACAACAAATCAAATATATTATCATCATTACAACAATATTATAATTTTTACATCAACTCAAAATAATTGGAACAAAAAAACAGAAGGATAACACGACAAACACATGTTATCCACAAGAATCCTTATTACTACAAAATCTACATAAAGCTAAAAATAAAATGAAATATGAAAAAGAAAAAAAAAAGAATCGTGACACTAAAACAAGAAAAATGAATTAAAACAAGAAAAAGTATATAAACATATATATAAATTAAAATAAGAAAAAGTAAATATAAATAAAAAAATAAAAAAATAAATATAACCTTAAAAAAAAGGTAGAGAAATAAATATACATAATTCTAAAACAGAAAAATATATACAAAAAAATTATTAGGAACAATCTGAACATATAATTATATAATTTTAAGAAAAAAAGTTAAATACGTATATATAATTAAAAATTAGAAATGAGAAGTATGTATATATGAATACTAAAACATATATATATATATATATATATATATATATATATATATATATATATATATATATATATATATATATATATATATATATATATATATATATATATATATATATATATATATATATATATATATATATATATATATATATATATATATATATATATATATATATATATATATATATATATATATATATATATATATATATATATATATATATATATATATATATATATATATATATATATATATATATATATATATATATATATATATATATATATATATATATATATATATATATATATATATATATATATATATATTGAAAATCAAAAGTGTGTATAAATATATATAAAATAATTTAAGAAAACATAAGTATATATATAATTAAAATAAAAATCAGAAGGGGATATATATAAACATTAGAAAAATAGAAATGATTGTATATATCAAAAGCTTACAAGTAAAATATATTACAAAAGTATCATAAGCATATATACATATATATGACTAAAATAGAACAATATATATTTAATATATAAATCTCACATAAAACAAAAGTATTTAAAACAAAACAAAAATAAAAAGTATAAAGAAAAGAGAAAATTATTGATTTTGATTTTGTTGAAATGAGAGATAGTGATTCTCATAGCAGCCAATGAGAGGATGAGGTTTTTTTTTGTTATTGTTTTTGTGAGGTCCCCTCTTTTTTTGAATGTTGGTCTCTTACCCTCTTTTATAGACATTTTTAATTTTGACATTGAGATGCTGATTTGAAAGGAACTCAAATTTGTCTGGAACATGTTTGAAACATGTTTTGTGATTTTGAAAACTTACTTCTTTCATTCAAACATGTTTGGATTATGTTTAAGACTTGCTTTGGAATGAATCTTGAATTGATCTTGAGATTTTTTTTTTTGGAAATTTTTTATATTTATTTAATGCATAAAATAAAGATTTAAAAATAAAAAATATTTTTTTAAATATTCCTAAAAAAACAAAAATAATAATTAAATCATGGAAAAATGATCTTTTTACCCTTTTTTTAATGAAAACACACAAAAGGAAAATAAATTCAAAAAGTAATACAACAGGACTTCAACCCACAACCTTATGATTAAACCTCTTACACATACCTTCTTACCAACTATGTTATCTCATTTTTTTCGTAATAAAATCCACTCGAAAGCATATAAAGGGTAGACAAATTTGGGGTATGACAAATGCCCCTATTTAATTAACTTGAACCAGAAGGTATGAGTGACAGTGATCTTCGTACATTCCTGGTAGAAGATGATTAAATATAGAAAGATCCCAAGTTTTTTCATAAAAGGTGGACATGAAATGCATAGATGAAATGCAGTAAGAGAAAGTAGTGAAAATGCAATGAAATAAAGGAAGACCAAGTTTATTGGCCAAACTTTGCAGTGGAAAAGCTTATAGGAGACTTTCTAGGGTAACCATTGCTTGAAGAGCAATAGAAGCAAAGATGCTTGGGGAAATTCATTATCAACTGTATGGTTGAAGAATGAATTGTTGGGGGATAAAAAATCTGTGAGCGGGTGAGAGATATCAACTCTTTTCAGAGGAATACAACCGATTTTGAAAGAGGACTGGCTGGGATGTTTACTGATTGATCTTAGATGTTGTTCTGCTATGTTATTCAACTTGAAATGGGTAAAATAAACCTTCCCACACTTCAAGGTTATATTTCGTACGGGTCTCAATTGTTCTTTAATAAAATCTTCACTCAAAAAAGGGTAAAAATAAACCTCCCCACGCTTCAAGGTTGTATGCCATGAACGGGTCTTAGTTCTTCTTTAATCAAGTCTTCACTTGAAAAGGGTAAAAATAAACCTCCCCACGCTTCAAGGTTGTATGTCGTGAACGGGTCTCAGTTCTTCTTTAATCAAGTCTTCACTTGAAAAGGGTAAAAAATAAATCTCCCCACACTTCAAGGTTGTATGCCATGGACGGGTCTTAAATCTTCTTTAATCAAGTCTTCACTTGAAAAGGGTAAAAATAAACCTCCCCACACTTCAGGGTTGTATGTCATGAACGAATCTCAATTTCTTCTTTAATCAAGTCTTCACTTAAAAAAGGGTAAAAATAAACCTCCCCAAGCTTCAGGTTGTATGCCATGAACGAGTCTGAGTTTCTTCTTTAATTAAGTATTTCACTTGAAAAAGGGTAAAAATAAACCTCCCCACGCCTCGGATCGAAAGCCACAAACGGGTCTCAGTTTCTTCTTTGATCAAGTATTCCATTTGAAAAGGATAAAAATAAACCTCCACATGTTCAAGGTTGTATGCCATGAACGCATCTTAGTTTCTTCTTTAATCAATTATTTCACTTGAAAAGGTTAAAAATAAACCTCCCCACACCTCGGGTCGAAAGGCAACGAATGGGTCTCAGTTTCTTCTTTGATCTATTATTCCACTTGAAAAGGATAAAAACAAACCTCCCCACGCCTCGGGTAGAAAGCCACGAACGGGTCTATGTTTCTTCTTTGATCAAGTATTCCACTTGAAAAGGGTAAAAATAAACCTCCCCACGCTTCAAGGTTGTATGTCATGAACGAGTCTCAGTTTCTTCTTTAATCAAGTCTTCACTTTGAAAAGGGTAAAAATAAACCTCCCCATGCTTCAGGTTGTATGCCATGAACGGGTCTCAGTTTCTTCTTTGATCAAGTATTCCACTTGAAAAGTGTAAAAATAAACCTCCCCATGATTCAAGGTTGTATGCCATGAACGCGTCTTAGTTTCTTCTTTAATCAAGTATTCACTTGAAAAGGGTAAAAATAAACCTCCCCACACCTCGGGTCGAAAGGCAACGAATGGGTCTCAGTTTCTTCTTTGATCAAGTATTCCACTTGAAAAGGATAAAAATAAACCTCCCCACGCCTCGGGTCGAAAGCCACGAACGGGTCTCAGTTTCTTCATTGATCAAGTATTCCACTTGAAAAGGGTAATAATAAACCTCTCCATGATTCAAGGTTATATTCCATGAACGCATCTTAGTTTCTTATTTAATCAAGTATTCACTTGAAAAGGGTAAAAATAAACCTCCCCACACCTCAGGTCGAAAGGCAACGAATGAGTCTCAGTTTCTTCTTTGATCAAGTATTCCACTTGAAAAGGATAAAAATAAACCTCCCCACGCCTTGGGTCGAAAGCCACGAACGGGTCTCAGTTTCTTCTTTGATCAAGTATTCCACTTGAAAAGGGTAAAAATAAACCTCCTCACGCTTCAAGGTTGTATGTCATCAACGAGTCTCAGTTTCTTCTTTAATCAAGTCTTCACTTGAAAAGGGTAAAAATAAACCTCTCCACGCTTCAGGTTGTATGCCATGAACGAGTCTCAGTTTCTTCTTTAATCAAGTATTTCAATTGAAAAGTGGTAAAAATAAACCCCCCCACTCCTCGGGTCGAAAGCTACGAACGGGTTTCAGTTTCTTCTTTGATCAAGTATTCCACTTGAAAAGCGTAAAAATAAACATCCACACGTTTATGGTTGTATGCCATGAACGCATCTTAGATTCTTATTTAATCAATTATTTCACTTGAAAAGGGTAAAAATAAACCTCCCCACACCTCAGGTCAAATGGTAACAAATGGGTCTTAGTTTCTTCTTTGATCAAGTATTTCACTTGAAAAGGATAAAAATAAACCTCCCCACGCCTCGGTCGAAAGCCACGAACTGGTCTCAGTTTCTTCTTTGATCATGTATTCCACATGAAAAGGGTAAATTTAAACCTCCCTATGATTCAACATTGTATTTCATGAACGAGTATCAGTTTCTTCTTTAATCAAGTCTTCACTTTAAAAGGGTAAAAATAAACCTCCCCACACCTCTAGTCGAAAGCCATGAATGAGTGTCAGTTTCTTCTTTGACCAAGTATTCCACTTGAAAAGGATAAAAATAAACCTCCCCACACCTTAGGTTATAAGCCACGAACGGGTCTCAGTTTCTTTTTGGAAAGGTGAATACTTATGGGAGAGTATATTCATAGGGGATTGAAATTTTACTGGATATTTACGACTTCAGTGGGAATCTATAACTTATTGGAGATTTGGAAATTGCACCGAGGATCTTCAAAAAGAGATGCAGGTCGGTTTATTTGCAAAATATGTCTTCTCAAATAAAGAAAAAGATCATCTGAATCTTCATCAAACTTCTCGGAGAGATGCCATTTTATGGAAGCAATTTGAATAGTGGACTAACTGGGGAGAACATCACTGAGGAGCATTATTGATGTAGGTTGAAGTTGCATTAAAGCAAATAAAGTCCTTGTATAAGGAATTATCAAATAAAGAGAAACACTTGTTAATTCTTCACCAAACTTCTCTGATGGATTTCCGGAGAGATGCCATTTGGTGGAGGATAAGTTAATAATCTTGATAAACTCATTGAAATAGACAAACTGTCTTGAGAAGACTTCCATTTGTCATCTAAATAGAAAACCTGAGAACGAAATAAACTGCTCAAATAAAGAGCTTTCACTTGTTGTCTGGGTATAAATTGCTGAGAAAATGTTGTAACACTGCTGGAGAAATACTTTGTCTTCAATGGTGATCTTCAAACAGATTCTTCCTAGGGAGCAAAATAAATGCATGCTCAATCTAGATTCAAAAGCCTAGAGATATCCAAAATTGTGATTGTCGGGGACCAAGGTTCAATTCAGGAAGTAACTAAAGAGAAACTTCAAACCCTAATCTCAAGAGGTCTTCAAACCCCACTCTTACCCAAACTCAAGCCATCATTAATGTTAACATATTCACACATGAAACAACATTCTAAACCATAAACTCACAATAATATCATGAATATAACATGAATTATATATTTCTCATAGAAATGGAACAAGAACACCATAACCTAACTTTTCCTATTATATCCAAATAGTCTATCCTTGAGTTTCTACCTAGAACCCATCTCTAACACAAGATGAAGAAGTTGTTGATGATGAAGATGAGATGATTTGATGAAGAATGATGAAGTTTCCACTTTTACTAGGATTTCTTCTTCTTTCTCTCTACTTTCTCTTCTTCTTCCCCTTTTCTTTTTCTTTTTCCTTTCCTCTAACTATCTTTCTCTCTATGTTTCCAAAATGAAAGAAAAAGAGAAGGAAAATGATATGAGGAAAATATCATTAAAGTTAGTAAGGCTGACTTGGTTAAATATAAAAAATTGAAGGTATCCAAAATGTCTCTATACCAATAAAAAAACCTCAGAGTCGAATAATATTAATTAAATCTACTCTGAGTTCATCAGTTACCCCAATTATCTCAATAGATAACTCTCAGAGCACACCGGAACCGAGTTTATCTCAACTAATATTATGTAGAACATTTTATTAAATACGGGGTATTACATCCCCCCCTTAAATAAAAATGCATCCTCGAATTTAAATATTTCCTGAAAAAGGTGAGGGTAAGCATCTTATATCTCAGGCTCAAGCT
Organism: Lathyrus sativus; assembly: GCA_963859935.3. Taxonomy (NCBI): domain Eukaryota; kingdom Viridiplantae; phylum Streptophyta; class Magnoliopsida; order Fabales; family Fabaceae; genus Lathyrus; species Lathyrus sativus. Next base: position 545,474,523 of record OZ012739.1, on the reverse strand, counting down.
TCTAAGTAGCGTCACACAGATGCATTTCATCCCACTAAACCTTAACAACAGGAATTTCTTTGTTTCTTAACACCTTAGTTTCTCTATCCAAAATACAGCTTGGTAGAAGTTCAAAAGTCAAATATGCTTCTATCTCAATTGTATATGGTAGAACTGGTTGAAGAGGGTCAGGAATAAACTTTTGAAGTTGATACACATGAAAATCGTCATGCATATTAGATAAAGAAGGTGGTAAGGCTAATGTGTAAGCTACTTCACCAATCCTCTCTAGAATCTGATATGGTCCTACGTGTCTCGGACTTAACTTCAACAACTTAAACGGTCCTTTCAATCTCAACCTTGGAGTAACTTTTAAGAATACATGATCACCTTCTTCAAATTCTAAAGGTCTCCTTCGGTTATCCATATATATCTTCTAACAGTCTTGTGCTTTCTTAACCTTGTCACGAATCATTCTAATATTTTCCATAGTCTCTTGAACAATATCCGGTCCTAAAATCCTTTCCTCACCAACTTTCGTCCAACATAAAGGCGTTCTACATTTCCTTCTGTGCAATGCTTCGTAAGAAGCCATACCAATACTCACGTGGTAACTATTGTTATAAGAAAACTCAATCAAAGGTAAAGGATCCTTCCAATTTCCTCCATTTCAAGCACACAAGCTTTTAACATGTCTTCCAAAGTTTGTATTGTCTGTTTTGTCTGACTGTTTGTTTGAGGATGATTCGACATGCTCAAACACAACCTTGATCCCATGGCTTGTTGGAAATCTCTCCAAAATCTTGAAGTAAACTTCAGATCTCTATCATATACAGTTCTAGACGGAACACAATGAAGTCTCACAATTTATGAAATAAACAACCTTGCAAGATGACTTACCTTGTAATTAGTTTTCACAACCAAGAAATGCACTGACTTTGTCAACCGATCTACAATCAACCAAATATAATCATAACCATCTTGTGTACGAGGTAACCCAACTGCAAAGTGTAATGCCCCAATTTCGATTATCCCTTTTTCGTTAAGTCCTTTTTTATTTTTAAATTGGGCGAATATTATTTTGGTGTGGAATTTTCGTAGAGATATGTTATGTTTACATATTGTTCTATTTTACCCGATTTTGGGAGTTTTTGGAGGAAATAGTTAGAGGGTATTTTGGACATTTCCTATTTAATGACAAGTTGGATATTTTATGAGATATTGAGTTAGTAGATGTTTTGGGAAAAATAATAGGAAGATATTAAAGAGGAAATAGAGGAGAAAGAAAGATAGTAAGAAAGGAAGGAGAGAAAAGAGAAAGAAAGAAGGAGAAGAGAAGGAGGAGAGAAAGAAGAGGAAACTTTGGAAAACATCAAGATCAAACCCTAGCTTGCGGTTAATCAGGTAAGGGTGAGAAGTTTTATCATCTTGATAATGTATGTAATCATGTATGTGCTAGATTGGATTTGTTGGATTGTTTTCTATGTTTCCATTTCTAGGTCGGAAGTTGGTTTAATCGGTAGAAACTGAGTTTTATCGGTTAGGATATGGAATAGACGGTGTAGTATAGTCGGGTGATGAGTGGGTTGTGCTACTGGAACTGATTTGGATTAAATCGGTCAATTCTTGAGGTTTGGATGATTTTGGTACAGTTGAGTTTTTCTGGTTTTCGCAGGTTCGCTAACATTCGTCAGGCGAGTGATGGCGAAGGTTCGCCAGGCGAAGCCCAGTGAATGGGCAGCGAACCTTGGCAGTGGCTGAGTTTAGCCTTCGCTGGCAAGTTCGCCAGGCGAAGGTGGTAGCTAAGTGGTTCGCCAGGAGAATCCCAGCAAGCGTAGTAGCGAACCTATGGCAGTAGCTTCTGTTTGGCTTCGCTGGTAAGTTTGCCAGGCGAATGGCAGTGAGCATTCGCTAGGGGCTTCGCCAGGCGAAGGTTAGTGAACACAGCAGCATATTTTCTTTTCTTATGTTTTCCATTCGCGGATTGGTTGTGTGGTTTGATTGTGATCATTCCTTGTCTGAGATGACTAATTATATGTTGTTATGGTGTTGTGGGTAGCCGTATGGCGTGAATCCTAGTTTGTGATTTGTGAATTGTGGAATGTGGCCGTTTGGCAATTTGGTGCATTTACTTGAATTGAATAGAAATGCATGTTGAGATTGAATGATGAATATAAACCAGGTATGAATTGGTGTGAATGAATGATGAATATGTAAATATGTATTGTGATATGTATATATATTGTGAATGCATAATGAATATATGCGATGAATGTGAAGAATGCATGAGTATGTTTGTAAACATGTATGCATTTCGAGAAGTGTATGGAGTCATTTTGCATGTGAAGCATCATGAAGTACATTCTTGTGTTGTTGATTCCTAGGAGAGTCTAATGAGTGATAGGATTCCTAGGAGAGTCCGATAAGTGATGTGATTCTTTGGAGAATCTGATGAACGATGTGATTCCTCAGAGAATCTGATGAACGATGTGATTCCTCGGAGAATCTGATGAACGATGTGATTCCTCGGAGAATCTGATGAACGATGTGATTCCTCGGAGAATCTGATGAACGATGTGATTTCCTCGGAGAATCTGATGAACGATGTGATTCCTCGGAGAATCTGATGAACGATGTGATTCCTCGGAGAATCTGATGAACGATGTGATCCCTAGGAGAATCTGATGAACGATGTGATTCCTCGGAGAATCTGATGAACGATGTGATCCCTAGGAGAATCTGATGAGTTATAGTGTATCCGTGAGGGGCGTGAGTGAATTGATTCTTAGGAGAATCTGATGGATGATTAAGTCGGTATCGTATTACATTTGCGTAGAGTAGCGAGTTGGCCTCTATGATTTGCATTTATCATCTTTGCATGAGGTACGGTGAATAAACATGATTGTAGATGTTTATGTAAATTGTTGAATATTGGCATGAATGGAATGCTTGAAGATACATGTATGTGTGAGTATATCTGTATATGTGTGTATGTTTATGAATTAATATAAACATTGATGATGCATATTGTATATGCTTAGTGTTCTATTTGTAAATAGATATTTGTGAATACATTGCGATGTACGGTGTAGTGAGATGAGTTGTGGTGAGAACGCGAACGATGTTATTGGATGTTATATGTATATGTATATATGTTTATATGCATTATGTTTTATGATATCGTTTCTCACCCTTCTGTTGTTTTATAATGCTCTATGAGGCATTGTAGATTAGATTGCTGGAGTTTTTGTGAAGCGTGACTTCATTCCTTTTTGGTCGGTCGACTCTGATATGTAGCATCAGGTAGTTAGGAATTATTTTGATTCTTTTGTGATACACCTGTGTATGTATCTGCTGATGATATATTTTGTAAACATGGTGAACGATAATTGTATATGTGAATACATGTTTTGGAGATTATGAAATATTTGGATGTTTCCGCCTTTGTTCTAAATATTTTCTTGTGGGTGTTGCCCCGATGTTGCATATCTGTGGAGCAGGTGTTGTATGTGTTGAATTTTTGGTATAATGTGATATGCCCCTTTTATGCCATGATATAAATGTACTATGATGAAATTTTGAATTATGCCTGAATGATTATTTGTATTATTTGGGGGTATAGAAAGGGGGTGTTATATTAAGTGGTATCAGAGCCAGTGTTGAGTCAGTTGTGTCTGTCTTATTGTTTTGTTGGTTGAACGGTTGTTTAACCTTGTTATTTTTGGGAATAATCAGAATATGGCTGGTCGTAATGACAATGCGATGGCTGCTGCATTTGAGGCAATGGCTAGAGCGGTGCAGGGCGCGCCGAATGTGAACGCTAATGATGAGTTCAGAAAGAATCAGCCTTCGGTGTTCAAAGGAAGGGTTGATCCGGACGGTGCTCATATTTTGTTGAAGGAGATCGAGAGGATCTTCAGGGTTATGAATTGTGCTGAAGGGAACAAGGTGAGACTTGGGGCTCACATGATGAGAGAAGAAACCGATGACTAGTGGGTTGGTATGAGGCAAATTCTTGAAGTTAATGACGAAGAAATAACTTGGGATTTATTTCGTGCTGAATTTTTGAGAAAGTATTATCCTGAGAGTGTTAAGGGAAAGAAGGAGATGGAATTCCTGGAATTGAAACAAGGGCAATATGTCCGTGGTAGACTACACGGCTAAGTTCACAGAGTTAGTAAAATTTCATCCTCACTATGACGCAGTGACGGCGGAATTTTCTAAATGTGTTAAGTATGAGAACGACTTGCGTCCTGAGATCAAGCAAGCGGTGGGTTATCAGAGGATAAGGAGATTTTCGGACTTGACCGAATGTTGTCGAATTTTTGAAGAGGATAGTAAAACTCGTTCTACTCACTACAAGAGTTTGAAGGAGGAGAAAGAAAGGCAACAAGTAAGGAGTGGACCGTATATGACGCCTGCTGATAAGGGAAAGCATAGGGAAAACTTTGTTAAGAGGCCCTGAGGAGGGAGTTCTGGATCCATTAAATGCTACAAGTGTGGTGAGATGGGTCATAAGTCTTTTATGTGTGGAAAGCCCAAAGTTAAGTGCTCTAACTGCAGAGTTATTGGGCATGATGCTACGGATTGTAGAAAGGGTGTGGTGAAGTGCTACAATTATGGAGAAGAAGATCACATCAGTGCTAAGTGTCCTAAACCTGCTTAGCTCCAACAAGTGGAAAAGTATTTGCATTGGCAGGATCAGACACTACTAATGCGGATCGTTTGATTTGAGGTATGTGCTTTATTAATAATATGCCTTTAGTTGCTATTATTGATACCGGAACGACTCATTCGTTCTTTTCTTTTGAGGACGCTGAGCGTTTGGAATTGTGTTGTATTCTTGTGAGGGTGGTATGGTTATTGAGACGCTCGCTTCGGGGTCAGTAACTACGTCTTTAGTGTGTTTAAGTGTCCTTTGACCATGGGTGGTAAGGGTTCTATCATGAACTTAGTATGTTTACCATTAGAAAGATTATATGTAATCTTGGGTATGAGTTGATTGCAGTATGATAGAGTTAGTGTGGATTGTTATTTCCTGTTGGCAAGGGTTTCTCCTTTGAAATATGGAAAGGATGAGCATTTCTTATTCCCGAAAGAGTTGAAGAAACTTTTGGGAGACGGAACTCAAGTGTTCAGTTGTTTGCATCATTGTCGGCGGAGAGTAAGGCTGAACTGGATGTGTTCCCAGTGGTGCATGACTTTTCAGAGATGTTTCTGGAAGGATGTACCGCCTGTTGCACCCCAAAATTTGCCCTCACAATACAAGACTTTGTGTTCCAAGAAGGTTCACAAGGTTCACAAAATTCACAATTGGTCAGAAGAGTTGACAATTCCCTCAGACAATGCACCTCCTAAGCAGTGCATCCAAAACTAGGGTTTTGACTTTAATCAGGCTAAATGGACTTCCAAGACTTCAAGTGAGCTTCATAACATCTTATATGTGTATAAGAACCCCCATGTCAAGTTTCAAGACTTTTCTCAAAAGTTTGCTCAGTCAGATGATCAGATAAGTCAAAAGCAGTCAATGCGGTTAAAAGGTCAAACTGAGGTCAACTGTGGTCAAACCAAAGTCAAACTTCATGATTTTTTTTGCCAACATCAAAGAGAGGTTGGGTGAGAAATATTATCATAATAACTGTAATACCCCAAATTTTGCCCTAAGATTTGTCGTCGCATTTCATTGCATTTAATCAATTACTAACAAATTTGTGTAGTCGTTTGACTTTTTGCAGGTAAATATCATATGGCATGCATTTTTTTTCTAAAAAGTAAAAATGGCACAATTGGCAGGAGGACATGTGTAAGGAGTTATGAGTGTGAGAGGTTGAGAGTTCGAATCTCACCTTTGTCACTTTTTTTTGTTTTTATTATTTTTACTCTAAATTTTTCTATCTTTCATTAAAAAAAAAATAACAAAAATAGTTTTTTATTATTATTTAATTATTATTTTCGTATTTTAATTAAATCATTTTTTAAAATATTATTTTTTTCACTTTTTTCTAAATTATTCATAAAAATATCCAAAAAATCATAAAATAAAAAATATTGAAAAAATTTTGTTCTTTTTATAATATTTTTTATTTTAGGAATCAATAGGATTATTAGTTTTTATTTTAAGTTTATTTTAATTATTTTAAATTATTTAAATTTTATTTTTTCTTAACTAATTATTTAGTTTGGGCTTTAAAATGGGCTTTAGGGACATTATTGACAATTTGGTGTTAACCCTAATTTGTTCCCTATATATACATGTGTTGCCTTGTTGGAAAAAAAGGGGAGAATGAAAAAAACCTAAGAGGAGTGAGTGCCGTTGGCCGTTATTTAGTTTTCTTCTTCATCCATTACTATTGTTTCTTTTTCTTCATCGTTTACCGTTATTTCTTTTCCTTCATCTATTACTGTTGTTTCTTTTTCTTCATCTTTTACCGTTATTTCTTTTTCTTCATCTATTACCGTTATTTCTTTTTCTTTATCTATTACTGTTGCGTTTATATATATATATAATTTTTAAATTGTTAGAGTTTATATATATAAGATTTTTGATCGAATTATGTCGATACGATGTTTGCACATTTGTGTGCATGACGCGTGACATTTGTGTTAGTTCGATCTGGTTGCGATGATCGCATTTTTGTGTGAGCAATAATACTATTTTTTGCTTAATTTCTTTTTCTTTGCGATAAATTTTGTTTCGTCCGATTTAGATCTGGTTGCGATGAGCGCATTTCTGCGTTAGCAACATTGTTGGGTTATTTGGCACATTTAAAATTCATTATTGCTTTATTATTATTATTATTATTATTATTATTATTATTATTATTATTATTATTATTATTATCATTATTTATTATTATTATCATTATTATCATTATTATTATTATTGTTATCATTAATTTATTAAAATTTGTTGTAATATAAAAATCTGTTTTTTTTAAAATAAATGACATTAACATCTTTTTTCCAAATTAATATGAAAACCTAATTTTAATTTTCTATATGATTCTATGTATATATTTATTATAATTCTTGTAAATTTTTGTAAATAAAATTAAACCTTATAAACACTTAATGTAAAATTTTGGTGAATGTGATTATTGATTAGTTAAAATTTGTTTTCATCATAATGTGTAAATATTTTTCTTAATAATTGTTAATATATAATTAGAGATAATTAAATTTTTGTAAATGATTAAGAAATTTATAATTATGTTATATTTAGAACTTTATATTATAGTAATTATTTAATCATTTATGTTTCTAAATAAAAATCAAATCTTATGATATTTAGAACTTTATATTATAGTAATTATTTAGTCATTTATGTTTCTAAATAAAAATCAAATCTTATGATATTTAGAACTTTATATTATAGTAATTATTTAATCATTTATGTTTCTAAATAAAAATCAAATCTTATGTTTAATCACGTTATTAATTAATTATTATTGCTAATCATATTTTGTTGCTTATTATTATTTTGAAATTTCTATCTTATTATTTTTTCTAACTTTGTCTATTTTTCTCATTATTATTGTTTCAACTAATTATTTTCACTAACTTTATATTTATACTAACCTTATTTAATTTTTCTTATTATTTACTAACCCCAATATTTTATTTACTTATTTGTTATTTTTTTTATTATATTTATTTTGATTATATTTTACTATTTATTTTATTTATTATAATTTTGTAATTGCCTCTTAGATGTAAATTGTAATCATTTAATTATTATTATCATTATGGTTAGTAATTAGGGAGTGCCAATATGTATGATATTTAAAAAAATAAATTAGATCATTTTAATATAAGATAATTAAATTAAACATTTCACACACGTAAGTCGATTTTAATCGCCGTCTCACTTCTTAAGGATATCCCTCAAGTTGCCTATGAATATTGGTTAAGTGGGGTGTATAAAGCAAGTCCCTCAAAAAGAAAATCATCAAAGTCCCTTATGGTTGCCTTTACGAATCGAGTCCCTTTCGAAAAATGATGATAGTCCCTCTAGTTTGCTTATTACACCCCACAATGGCCTTCAAAAATCCAATTGTCCCTCACATGTCCCTTAAAATCCAAAGTAAGGACTACCTACTCCATTATAGTAGGGATAGTCTTACTAAGGAAAGGATAAAGAATAAGAAAGACCTTAAAACATTAGGGTAGGTTACTCCTAGGTGCTTGCTCACTTCAAAACTGTTTCACACTTAAACAAATTTTCGACAAGTTTTCAAACAAGTTCTTAACACATCCTTACATGGATTATTTATTAACTATTCTGAAAATTTTCTATTCACACACTACACTTTCAAAACAATTCAAAAGTGAGCTTAAGTACCTAAGAGCCCATGGATAACCATGGATGAAAAGGGTGCTAACACCTTCCCTTTTCATAACCTACCCCCCGGACCCAAAATATTCTCTAAGGTCTTTCCTGTTCTTTTATAACCTTTCCTTATGGATAAAATAAAAGTCGGTGGCGACTCTTGCTATCAGCAACATTGTTTAAAGTCAGTTCTCCCACCGTGTTACAGAACTGGTGACTCTGCTGGGGATCTATTTAAGAGGGGTACCCTTAGGAATTAAAGATCACTTTAAATTGTTTGCCTTGTTTGTTTTATATTACTTGTTGGGGTGCTCTTATGTGTGAAAGGTCCTAACCCGGATCTAGTGTACCTTAGGTAAATGGCAATAGACCAAGGAAACTGTACGACGTATATCGATACGGTTGATCTGGTGGCCATAGTTAGTGCGACTTCTTGGTTGGTGCTTATATTCCTTAAGTCAAGTTGAGGATAATATTGAGGCTGCCATATGTTGTCAATGCACTAACTGACTTTTAGAACCCTAGTTAACTCATCTTGGCCTTTAGAAAGTAGTGAGGTAACCGGCTTTGGTGCAGACTGAAGTTGGTTGACACTCGATACTACGCTCATTGAGATCTTAAACTTGGAGGGTTTTGGTTGGCAAGTAAGTTGCCTTCTGAACAACCACCCTTGTGAAGGATCAATGATATTGAGATCCCTTAGAACCTGGTTACTTTTGTAGGACAGGATGAACCATCTAACTTCAGGGGAGGGTACTTGCCTTTGAACCTCATGCAAGCCTTTAAACCTAGGGCTATGGTGTGACTTGTTTGTGTGTGCCACATGTTTGTGATTGAGCATGACATCATGACATCATCATGCATCATAAGCATATCATTTTCCCTAACCATTTCAAGGACCAAAGGATTTATCTTTGTTCTTTGTTGCAGGTCATGGCTTCTGCTCGTAGAAACACCATCAGGATCAACTTTGTAGGGATACCTGCTAAAGCTCAAGGAGTTGGTTTCCCTAGTGCCTGATCATTCCCAGTTCAACAAGAGACATGGTCACTTATTGGATCTAGTTACTTCAGGGTTCAGTGAAGACATGATGAGTGTGCTGTTTCAGTTCTTTGACCCTAAGCACCATTGCTTTACATTTCCTGATTATCAGCTGGTTCCAACCATGGAGGAGTTCTCTAAACTTCTGGGTATACCTGTTCTTGATCAGAAGCCATTCACAGGCTTAGAGAAGGAGCTTAAACCAGAAGTTATTGCTGCAGCTCTACATCTGAAGAAGTCTGACATTGTTCTAGAGACGAGAAGTGGAGTTAAAGGTATTCTTGCCAAGGTATTAGTGGATAAAGCTCAAATGTTCTTGAAGGCTATGAGCTACGATGCTTTTGAGGAGATCTTAGCCTTATTGATTTATGGCTTAGTGTTGTTCCCCAATCCTGATCAGTTCATAGACGTTCATGCCATCAACATATTCCTGAGTCACAATCCAGTGCCTACCTTACTTGGAGACATCCTACATTCTCTTCACACCCGTACTACAAGGGCAAGAGGAACTTTGATGTGCTGCATACCTTTACTTTCTAGGTGGTTTATTTCTCACCTTCCTCGCTCAGTAATGAAGAATGAGCAAGGGTTCAGATGGTCCAAGAGGATCATGTCACTTTCTCACTCAGACATCCATTGGTGCTCCAGATCTATGGAGAATGTCACCATCATTGACCGTTGTGGGGAGTTTCCTAATGTGCCACTTCTAGGCATAAGAGGAGGCATCACCTACAACCCATCTCTAGCTTTACGACAGTTTGGTTACGCCCGGAGCGATGGTCCACATGACATGTTGATTCAGGGCATTGTGTTTGACTACGACAACGATCTTCAGGGTTACCGTCAGAGATTCATACGAGCTTGGGGAAAGGTAAACAGGATTGACAGCAAGACACTGGAGCCTAAGTACACCATTCCTATGGAGGCTTATCTCAGATGGGTACGATTTCGTGCTCAGACACTCATGATGCCATATCCTGCCATCCTACCAGTTACCATGGAACCTGTTGCTGAAGGAGACACAGCTTATACCATCCTTCACCCAGACATGCCTACTGATATGGAAGACTTGCAGAGATCATGGATCCAACTGAAAGAGCAAAGGGATACTTTCGAGGCTCATTACAAAGCAAGCCAAGCAAGGATCCTAGAGCTAATAAAGCTACTTCATGAGGAACGAAACCTCAACTCATACCTCAACACAAAGAGGAAACGTCCATGGGAGACTTAAAACCCCATCTTTTGTACTTATTTCGTTCTCATTTTTTGTAAGCCTAAATGGCAAAACAAGTTATTACTAATAAAAAGTTACTTTCTTGATTGTTTAAGCAAATTTAAATCCTGCGGTCCTTGAAAACATTGCATATGCATTCCCATATCATTGCATCACAGGTTTATAATTGTGCACAGGTTTCTCATCTTCTCGCTGTTTATTTCAGCAATGGCTCTTGAACAATCAGTTAAGGATCTTCAGGCACAGAACGCACAGTTCCAAGAGCTGATCTTGAACCTATCCAAGGGGCAAGATGAATTGAAGACACTGCTGGCCAAGAAGACTAAGAAGGCTAGAAGGTCTGCTGGGTTGCTCAACATGGGAAGAAGGTTCAAAGGTCCTGTCAAGACCAAGGAACATGTTGAAGACTATGAATCTGAAGAATCTGAGCAGGAGAGAGGAAGTCTCCACAACACTATGGGGGACTCTGATTCTGAGGCTAACTACTACCATGAGCCTAACGAAGACAAATTCAAGATGCTGATGGATAGAATGGATGCTATGGAATTACAGAAATCATCTGGGCTGGATTTTGAGGATTTGAGCTTGATATCTGGGGTGGTCATACCCATTGGATTCAAAGTTCCTACATTTGTTGTCTATGATGGGGTCTCTTGTCCCAAATTGCATCTGAGGTCTTATGTCAGAAGAATTCAACCCCACACTGCTGATAAAAAGTTGTGGATCCATTTCTTTCAAGAGAGTTTATCTGGAGCTCAGCTAGAGTGGTATTATCAGTTGGAGAGTGTCAACATCAGAGATTGGAATGACCTTGCTGAAGCTTTCTACAAGCAGTATCAATACAATGCTGACTTAGCCCCCACTCGCATGCAGCTTCAAAGCATGTCTATGGGTGCCAAAGAAAGCTTTAAGGAGTATGCTCAGAAGTGGAGAGACTTAGCTGGAAGAGTTCAACCCCCTTTGACTGATAGGGAATTGGTTGATATGTTCATGTGTACGCTGAATGGTCCGTTTTACAGTCATCTCATTGGAAGCTCATCATCTGGCTTCACTGAGTTGATCATGACAGGAGAGCGAGTAGAGAATGGTATCAAGAGTGGTAAGATCCAAGTGGGCACTTCTTCATCAGGTGCTGCAAAGAAGCCTCCCACTGGGAAGAGAGAATCTAATGCTGTGTATGGTCAGCCTGATCGTAACAGAAGGCATCAGTCTGTTAGTGCAGTTCATATTTCAAATCCAACTCCTGCAACAACAGAGCAGCCTCAAGGCAACCAACAGAGGGCTAGAAGACAGTTCACGAAGATCAACATGTCAATGGCTCAGGCATTGCAACACTTGTTGAAGGCTGAACTTATTACCCTGAGGGAGGCTCCTCAGAATCCCAATGTTACCTCTCCCAAGTACAATCCCAATGCACGATGTGCATATCATTCAAACTGTTCAGGACATGATACTAATAACTGCTGGGTCTTGAAGAACAAAATTCAGGATATGATTGATGCTGGAGAAATTGAGTTTGATCCACCAGGTACTCCAAATGTGATTACAGCTCCAATGCCAAATCACGAGAAGACTGTCAACGCCATTGATGAAGATATTGATGAAGATCTGCATGTCTATTCAGTTATGGAGTTGAGCACACCATTGTCTGTTATCAAAAAGAGGTTAGTACAAGCTGGGATCTTTCCAGGTTGTCATGAAGATTGTCTATATTGTACCTATAAGCCGGATAGTTGCTTCATTTTGAGAGATGGGATTCAACGTCTCATGGATAAATATACTATAGTGTTTGAAAGAAGACCAGCATCTGTAGAAAGTATGGTGGATCATCTGACTCAGGGTAAGAAGATTGAAGAGGTTGACATGGTTGACAAAGTACCACTAAGAATCACTTCAAAGGGTCCCATTAAAATCACTCATCAGGGCCCAATCCAGATCACTGCTGAAGGTCCTGTGAAAGTTGTTGCTGAAGCCAGAGTAGTTCCTCTGATCATTACCACTCCTGGTCCTATTCCTTATACATCTGACAAAGCTGTGCCTTGGCACTATGGGTCTGATGTTTACATCCATGGTGTCAAGCAGGAGCCTTTACCTGATATGCCTGTTGACATTGATAATATTGCTGGATCTAGCAAGATCACCCGTAGTGGAAGAGTCTTCTCTCCTCCAGTTGCTTCTAAGAGTGCAGTTACTCCTGCTGTTACTTCCACCACTGATGCTCGGGGCAAGGGTCCTGTTATTGAGCCTGTATCTACTGATGTGCCAGCTGCTGATGACCTCTCTAAGCAGATGGAAGAAGTATTGAAAATCATTCGCAAGAGTGATTATGATATTGTTGATCAGCTGGGGCATACTCCCTCAAAGATTTCTATGCTCTCCCCGTTATTATGTTCTGAGGCTCATGCCAAGTCATTGATCAAGTTTCTAAAGATGGCTCATGTACCCAGTGCAATTTCTGTGGACCAGTTTGAGAATTGTGTTGCTCGCCTGACCTATGACAACGGGTTAGGATTTTCTGATGCTGACTTGACCCCTGCCAAGAGGGATCATAACAGGGCCTTGCATATTTCAATTGAATGCAGGGGCACTACCCTGTCTCATGTGCTGATAGACAATGGTGCCTCTCTGAATGTGTTGCCTAAGGAAGTCCTGAACAAGCTGAATCCTGAAGATGCGGTATTGAAGCCCAGTAATATTGTGGTAAAGGCTTTTGATGGTTCTAGAAGAGTAGTGCATGGGGAAATTGATCTTCCAATCAAGGTTGGCTCTCAGGTGTTTACCGCTACATTCTATGTGATGGATATTCGTCCTTCGTACTCATGTCTGCTTGGTCGTCCCTGGATCCATGGGGCAGGTGCTGTGACCTCCACATTACATCAAAAGTTGAGATATCCGGTGAATGGAAAAGTTGTTACTGTCTTTGGAGAGGAAGAATACTTTGTCAGCCATGTAAACACTTTCAAGTATCTGGAAGTAGAAGGTGAATACATTGAAACTCCATGTCAGTCATTTGAAGTGGTTCCCTGGGCTGTTAAGGATTGTGTGACTCCTCCTGCTGTGAAGAAGGTTCCTGTGGTCATCAGAAACCCTCCAACAATGGCAATGGCCTCCCTCAATGATGCAAAAGCTATGGTGGAAGAAGGTGGTTGTACTATTTGGGGTCAGCTGCCTGATATTCCATACAAGTCTGACAAGTTTGGTTTGGGTTTCACTGCAGAGTCCCAGAAGGCTGTTCGTCGTGCTCGTGCTGTTCGTATCACCAATCAAGGGGTTATCAATGCTGTGGGAGATCAAGATGAAGACCACAACTTGGAGGCATGGATTTTTCCTACTGTGGGTGCTGGACTCAATAATTGGAAAGCTGAAGATGTTATCCCTATCTCCTTTAGTCAGGAGTAAATACGATTACTGTGTTATGTTTTTAAATTTGTAATTTCTGGAACAATTAAAACTTTCAAGCCATGTGCCTTACCCGGGGCACAATGGTATGCTTGTTACGGGTTGTCATTTCATTTGCATACTTCATTCCATAAAATCAATGGACGTTTCGTTTTCGTAAATATTGTGTTCCTTGTCTTTCTTTTTCTTTTATTTTTGCTTTAACAGCTATGTGTTCTTACACACACCCACGTCACTAAAGTGCCGATCCTCATCCACTCTGGATCCAGTTGATAACAGTTCTACTATTGCCAATTACAATTTCGAGAATCCGATCTATCAAACTGAAGACGGAAACGAGGACGATTGTGAAATACCTGTGGAGCTTGCTAGGTTGTTACAACAAGAAGAGAAAGCTATACAGCCACATGAAGAGCCAGTCGAAGTTGTGAATCTGGGAACTGAAGAAAACAGAAAAGAGGTCAAAATAGGGGCTGATTTAGAGGACAGTGTCAAGAGCAGGTTGATTCAGATGCTACGTGACTATGTGGAGATCTTTGCTTGGTCTTATGAAGATATGCCAGGGTTGGATACAGACATTGTGGTTCACCGTTTGCCAGTGAAAGAAGATTGTCGTCCAAAGAAGCAGAAGGTTCGTCGTATGCGTCCTGAAATGTCAGAAAAGATCAAAGCAGAGGTAATGAAACAGTTCAATGCAGGGTTCTTGGCCGTAACTTCTTATCCTCAGTGGGTTGCAAATGTGGTACCAGTTCCTAAGAAAGATGGTAAGGTACGTATGTGTGTAGACTACAGAGATCTGAACAAGGCTAGCCCTAAAGATGACTTTCCACTTCCTCATATTGATATTCTGGTAGACAACACTGCTCAGCATAAGGTATTCTCTTTTATGGATGGTTTCTCTGGTTACAATCAAATCAAGATGGCACCTGAAGATATGGAGAAGACTACATTTGTGACACAGTGGGGCACCTTTTGCTATAAGGTAATGCCATTTGGTTTGAAGAATGCAGGGGCAACATATCAGCGTGCTATGGTGGCTTTGTTTCATGATATGATTCATCATGAGATAGAGGTATATGTGGATGATATGATAGCCAGATCTCAGAATGAAGAGCAACATCTTGATCATCTGCACAAGTTGTTTGAGAGGTTGAAGAAATACAAGTTGAGATTGAACCCAAACAAGTGTACTTTTGGAGTTAGATCTGGAAAACTCTTGGGTTTCATTGTCAGTGGAAAAGGTATTGAAGTGGATCCTGCAAAAGTGAAAGCTATACGAGAGATGCCAGCTCCCCGTACTGAGAAGGAGGTTAGAGGTTTCTTGGGACGATTGGACTACATTGCAAGATTTATTTCCCAATTAACTACCATCTGTGAGCCAATCTTCAAGTTGTTGAAGAAAGATCAGGTGATGGAATGGAATGATGAGTGCCAGACTGCCTTTGATGAAATCAAGAGATATTTGCTAGAACCTCCAATTTTAATGCCACCAGTTGATGGAAGACCCTTGATTATGTATTTAACAGTATTAGACAACTCAATGGGGTGTGTATTGGGGCAACATGACGAGTCTGGTCGAAAAGAGCAGGCAATATACTACCTTAGCAAAAAGTTTACCGACTGTGAAACAAGATACTCACTGCTCGAGAAAACTTGCTGCGCTTTGGCATGGGCTGCTCGCCGACTAAGACAGTATATGTTGACCCATACTACCTTGTTGATTTCGAAGATGGATCCAATCAAGTACATATTTGAGAAACCTGCTCTCTCCGAAAGAATTGCAAGATGGCAAATGATCTTGACGGGATATGATATACAGTATACTACTCAGAAGGCCATTAAGGGGAGTGTTGTTGCTGATCGTTTGGCTCATCAAGCGGTAGATGATTACCAGTCAATGAATTTTGAGTTCCCTGATGAAGACATTATGTCTGTTACCAAAGAACCTGGACAATATGAGGGACCATTTGTAGTCAAGACAGTGTTCTCAGGAGGTGCCATGATACTGACTACAATGGATGGTGAAGACTTCCCGCAACCTGTAAACGCAGACATAGTTAAAAAATACTACGCATAAAAAGAGACCCGCTAGGTTGACAGGCCTAGGCAAAAATAAGGGCATCCCGGCAAACCAAAAGGGTTTGGGCAAAAATTAGGGATATATATATAAAAAGATGTACACCCGGCAAGTCGAAAACCTGAAAAGGCGGCTTGGGCAAAAAAGGGTATCCCGGTGGATTGAAAACCTGAAAGGGCAATCCAGGCAAAAGTTAGGGATTAAAGCGTATGACTATGTCTCGTTTGGATCACTCATGAAACTGCAACCAGTTGTACTACTTACTCAAGCTCAAACAGATAAAGCTCAATCCAATCGTTTCCGTCTCAACAGCAAGAAGATGAGATACTTGAGTGGCAATAGTAGAATTGAAACTCAATAGGATTATTTCCCACATAGCTGATTCTTTTTGTAAAACTTCATGACAAAATTCTCTTACTAGGGTTTATGTCTCCTTATACAAACTTACCCGTGTATGGGTCACTTTTGATATAAATAAATTCCATCTTTTGAATCCAGATTCACTTTTACCCTATTTACATAAGCGAAACGTCCATTGGTTGTGTTTGAATGTATGTATGCCTTTGAATATGATTGATGTTTACCAGAAACGCATGTATGCTTTTAATATGATTGATGTTTACCAGAAATGCATGAAAATGCAGTAATAGTATTTACTAAGGACGAACGAGGGAAGGATTTCAACGAAGCTTCGCCGGTTCATCTTTACAAGACAGTTACAAACCATCAGTAGGACTAATCCATTTTCACAAAGTCTAATCTCCCCTGGAATTTATATCCATCTCTTTTATCCTCATACGGATATACGGGAAATTACTTTCCAATAAGGGCACGATGAACGAAGACGGGATGTTATACTTATCCTACTATCAAACGAAAACGAAGGTTATCTATACCCTACTATCCCCAACAACGGGAGGTTATCTATACCTTGTTATCCCCAACAACGGGAGGTTATCTATACCTTGTTATTCCCAGCAGACGGAGGGTTATATATTCTTCAACAACGAATCGGGATTTATTTTCCTTGGCCAGCAGTTGTTACACAAGGATATCCAGACACTTCCAGCAGTGTCATAGCATACGTACATCATTTACATCATACCATAACATATATGTCTATAGTACATTACCTAAGTGCATCATGTCATACATGTATACATAAAGCATAAACTAATGTTGTTATACAGAATGCTACCTTGTTTTCAGGTTAATTATCCAACAAACAATCTTATGATCTTTGGGACTGCTTTATTGTAACCTCAGGGTTACTTTATCCTCCTGATGAGCTTCTTATTACTTTGGGACTGCTTTATTGTAACCTCAGGGTTATTTTATCCTCCTGATAGCCTCTCATGACTTCAAGACTGCTTTAGAGCTACTGATTGCTCTATCCTCCTGAAACCATCCTATTACTTCAAGACTGCTTTAGAGCTATTCATTGCTCTATCCTCATGAGGTCATATTACTACTTCAAGACTGCTTTAGAGCTATTCATTGCTCTATCCTCCTGAAGCCATCTAATTATTTCAAGACTGCTTTAGAGTTATCCATTGCTCTATCCTCCTGAAATTACATTATTATTTCAAGACTGCTTTAGAGCTATCCATTGATCTATCCTCCTGAAATCATTACTTCAAGACTGCTTTAGAGCTATTGATGGCTCTATCCTCCTGAAGACATATTACATTATTACTTCAAGACTGCTTTAGAGCTGTTGATTGCTCTATCCTACTGAAGCCATTCTATTACTTCAAGACTGCTTTAGAGCTATTGATTGCTCTATCCTCCTGAAGCCATTATTACTTCAAGACTGCTTTAGAGCTATTGATTGCTCTATCCTCCTGAGGTCAGATTTATCACTTCAAGACTGCTTTAGGGTTATCATTATTGATTGCTCTATCCTCATGAAGACATGCTGTTACATCAGTATTACTCCAGACTCCTGACAGTTCTCATTATACTACTGAATAACTTTCCCCTAGTGGCATCTTTAAGCCCACTCAATCATGTTCAACCAACCATCAATATCACTCCATGCACTGGTGAGTGCAAATTTTTGGGCTTTTGTGTTCAATCCCCTTCAACCTTCCAGGTTACGACTGGCAAATATACCAATCTAACCCCTCAGGTTTCAGAAAATTGAACAGGGGCAGCTGTTGCACCCCAAAATTTGCCCTCACAATACAAGACTTTGTGTTCCAAGAAGGTTCACAAGGTTCACAAAATTCACAATTGGTCAGAAGAGTTGACAATTCCCTCAGACAATGCACCTCCTAAGCAGTGCATCCAAAACTAGGGTTTTGACTTTAATCAGGCTAAATGGACTTCCAAGACTTCAAGTGAGCTTCATAACATCTTATATGTGTATAAGAACCCCCATGTCAAGTTTCAAGACTTTTCTCAAAAGTTTGCTCAGTCAGATGATCAGATAAGTCAAAAGCAGTCAATGCGGTTAAAAGGTCAAACTGAGGTCAACTGTGGTCAAACCAAAGTCAAACTTCATGATTTTTTTTGCCAACATCAAAGAGAGGTTGGGTGAGAAATATTATCATAATAACTGTAATACCCCAAATTTTGCCCTAAGATTTGTCGTCGCATTTCATTGCATTTAATCAATTACTAACAAATTTGTGTAGTCGTTTGACTTTTTGCAGGTAAATATCATATGGCATGCATTTTTTTTCTAAAAAGTAAAAATGGCACAATTGGCAGGAGGACATGTGTAAGGAGTTATGAGTGTGAGAGGTTGAGAGTTCGAATCTCACCTTTGTCACTTTTTTTTGTTTTTATTATTTTTACTCTAAATTTTTCTATCTTTCATTAAAAAAAAAATAACAAAAATAGTTTTTTATTATTATTTAATTATTATTTTCGTATTTTAATTAAATCATTTTTTAAAATATTATTTTTTTCACTTTTTTCTAAATTATTCATAAAAATATCCAAAAAATCATAAAATAAAAAATATTGAAAAAATTTTGTTCTTTTTATAATATTTTTTATTTTAGGAATCAATAGGATTATTAGTTTTTATTTTAAGTTTATTTTAATTATTTTAAATTATTTAAATTTTATTTTTTCTTAACTAATTATTTAGTTTGGGCTTTAAAATGGGCTTTAGGGACATTATTGACAATTTGGTGTTAACCCTAATTTGTTCCCTATATATACATGTGTTGCCTTGTTGGAAAAAAAGGGGAGAATGAAAAAAACCTAAGAGGAGTGAGTGCCGTTGGCCGTTATTTAGTTTTCTTCTTCATCCATTACTATTGTTTCTTTTTCTTCATCGTTTACCGTTATTTCTTTTCCTTCATCTATTACTGTTGTTTCTTTTTCTTCATCTTTTACCGTTATTTCTTTTTCTTCATCTATTACCGTTATTTCTTTTTCTTTATCTATTACTGTTGCGTTTATATATATATATATAATTTTTAAATTGTTAGAGTTTATATATATAAGATTTTTGATCGAATTATGTCGATACGATGTTTGCACATTTGTGTGCATGACGCGTGACATTTGTGTTAGTTCGATCTGGTTGCGATGATCGCATTTTTGTGTGAGCAATAATACTATTTTTTGCTTAATTTCTTTTTCTTTGCGATAAATTTTGTTTCGTCCGATTTAGATCTGGTTGCGATGAGCGCATTTCTGCGTTAGCAACATTGTTGGGTTATTTGGCACATTTAAAATTCATTATTGCTTTATTATTATTATTATTATTATTATTATTATTATTATTATTATTATTATTATTATTATTATCATTATTTATTATTATTATCATTATTATCATTATTATTATTATTGTTATCATTAATTTATTAAAATTTGTTGTAATATAAAAATCTGTTTTTTTTAAAATAAATGACATTAACATCTTTTTTCCAAATTAATATGAAAACCTAATTTTAATTTTCTATATGATTCTATGTATATATTTATTATAATTCTTGTAAATTTTTGTAAATAAAATTAAACCTTATAAACACTTAATGTAAAATTTTGGTGAATGTGATTATTGATTAGTTAAAATTTGTTTTCATCATAATGTGTAAATATTTTTCTTAATAATTGTTAATATATAATTAGAGATAATTAAATTTTTGTAAATGATTAAGAAATTTATAATTATGTTATATTTAGAACTTTATATTATAGTAATTATTTAATCATTTATGTTTCTAAATAAAAATCAAATCTTATGATATTTAGAACTTTATATTATAGTAATTATTTAGTCATTTATGTTTCTAAATAAAAATCAAATCTTATGATATTTAGAACTTTATATTATAGTAATTATTTAATCATTTATGTTTCTAAATAAAAATCAAATCTTATGTTTAATCACGTTATTAATTAATTATTATTGCTAATCATATTTTGTTGCTTATTATTATTTTGAAATTTCTATCTTATTATTTTTTCTAACTTTGTCTATTTTTCTCATTATTATTGTTTCAACTAATTATTTTCACTAACTTTATATTTATACTAACCTTATTTAATTTTTCTTATTATTTACTAACCCCAATATTTTATTTACTTATTTGTTATTTTTTTTATTATATTTATTTTGATTATATTTTACTATTTATTTTATTTATTATAATTTTGTAATTGCCTCTTAGATGTAAATTGTAATCATTTAATTATTATTATCATTATGGTTAGTAATTAGGGAGTGCCAATATGTATGATATTTAAAAAAATAAATTAGATCATTTTAATATAAGATAATTAAATTAAACATTTCACACACGTAAGTCGATTTTAATCGCCGTCTCACTTCTTAAGGATATCCCTCAAGTTGCCTATGAATATTGGTTAAGTGGGGTGTATAAAGCAAGTCCCTCAAAAAGAAAATCATCAAAGTCCCTTATGGTTGCCTTTACGAATCGAGTCCCTTTCGAAAAATGATGATAGTCCCTCTAGTTTGCTTATTACACCCCACAATGGCCTTCAAAAATCCAATTGTCCCTCACATGTCCCTTAAAATCCAAAGTAAGGACTACCTACTCCATTATAGTAGGGATAGTCTTACTAAGGAAAGGATAAAGAATAAGAAAGACCTTAAAACATTAGGGTAGGTTACTCCTAGGTGCTTGCTCACTTCAAAACTGTTTCACACTTAAACAAATTTTCGACAAGTTTTCAAACAAGTTCTTAACACATCCTTACATGGATTATTTATTAACTATTCTGAAAATTTTCTATTCACACACTACACTTTCAAAACAATTCAAAAGTGAGCTTAAGTACCTAAGAGCCCATGGATAACCATGGATGAAAAGGGTGCTAACACCTTCCCTTTTCATAACCTACCCCCCGGACCCAAAATATTCTCTAAGGTCTTTCCTGTTCTTTTATAACCTTTCCTTATGGATAAAATAAAAGTCGGTGGCGACTCTTGCTATCCGCAACATTGTTTAAAGTCAGTTCTCCCACCGTGTTACACCGCCGGAAAGAGAAATTGGATTTGAAGTCCGTGGATTTGATGATGATAAGAGGGGGGACTTCAAGATGATAATATTGGAATATGTACATGCCCAAGATTTGATCTCATTGGGGTAGAATGACTAGTATGTCGTTCCTAATGAGGTATAAGTGGTATAGTTGTAATCACCGGGGTAGAATGACCGAGATGTTATTCCTGGTGGGGTACAAGCGGTGTGCCCATAATCTCCATTGGAGATTGTGGCGGATCGACGGTTTTATAGGAGCTACATGGCATAACTATGATTGCGGTATGAAGTGTGCATGCATGCAATCATGTACGACTTTGGAATTAGAGAGTAAGATGCGTGTATCACATCCAGAGTTGTTTTGGATCAGGTGATATTTTCGAGGACGAAAATTCCTAAGTGGGGGAGAATTGTAACGCCCCGATTTCGATTATCCCTTTTTCGTTATGTCCTTTTTGATTTTTAAATTGGGCGAATATTATTTTGATGTGGAATTTTCGTGGAGATATGTTATGTTTACATATTTTTCTATTTTACCCGATTTTGGGAGTTTTCGGAGGGTATTTTGGACATTTCCTATTTAATGACAAGTTGGATATTTTATGAGATATTTAGTTAGTAGATGTTTTGAGAAAAATAATAGGAATATATTAAAGAGGAAATAGAGGAGAAAGAAAGATAGTAAGAAAGGAAGGAGAGAAAAGAGAAAGAAAGAAGGAGAAGAGAAGGAGGAGAGAAAGAAGAGGAAACTTTGGAAAACATCAAGATCAAACCCTAGCTTGCGGTTAATCAGGTAAGGGTGAGAAGTTTTATCATCTTGAAAATGTATGTAATCATGTATGTGCTAGATTGGATTTGTTGGATTGTTTTCTATGTTTCTATTTCTAGGTCGGAAGTTTGTTTAATTGGTAGAAACTGAGTTTTATCGGTTAGGATTTGGAATAGACGGTGTAGTATAGTCGGGTGATGAGTGGGCTGTGCTACTGGAACGGATATGGATTAAATCGGTTAATTCTTGAGGTTTGGATGATTTTGGTACAGCTGAGTTTTTCTGGTTTTCGCAGGTTCTCCAGCATTCGCCAGGCGAAGCCCAGCGAATGGGCAGCGAACCTTGGCAGTGGCTGAGTTTAGCCTTCGCTGGCAAGTTCGCCAGGAGAAGGTGGTAGATAAGTGGTTCGCCAGGAGAATCCCAGCAAGCGTAGTAGCGAACCTATGGCATTAGCTTCTGTTTGGCTTCGCTGGCAAGTTCGCCAGGCGAATGGCAGCGAGCATTCGCTGGGGGCTTCGCCAGGCGAAGAATAGCGAACACAGCAGCATATTTTCTTTTCTTGTGTTTTCCATTCGCGGATTAGTTATGTGGTTTGGTTGCGATCATTCCTTGTCTGAGATGACTAATTATATGCTGTTATGTGTGCTGTGGGTAGCCGTATGGCGTGAATCCTAGTTTGTGATTTGTGAAGTGTGGAATGTGGTCGTTTGGCAATTTGGTGCATTTACTTGAATTGAATAAAAATGCATGTTGAGATCGAATGATGAATATAAACCAGGTATGAATTGGTGTGAATGAATGATGAATATGTATATATGTATTGTGATATGTATATATATTGTGAATGCATAATGAATATATGTGATGAATGTGAAGAATGCATGAGTATGTTTGTAAACATGTATGCATTTCAAGAAGTGAATGGAGTCATTTTGCATGTGAAGCATCATGAAGTACATTCTTATGCTGTTGATTCCTAGGAGAGTCTGATGAGTGATAGGATTCCTAGGAGAGTCCGATCAGTGACGTGATTCCTTGGAGAATCTGATGAACGATTTGATTCCTTGGAGAATCTGATAAACGATTAGATTCCTCGGAGAATCTGATAAACGATGTGATTCCTCGGAGAATATGATGAACGATGTGATTCCTCGGAGAATCTGATGAACGATGTGATTCCTCGGAGAATCTGATGAACGATGTGATTCCTCGGAGAATCTGATGAACGATGTGATTCCTCGGAGAATCTGATGAACGATGTGATTCCTCAGAGAATCTGATGAACGATGTGATCCCTAGGAGAATCTGATGAGTTATAGTGTATCCGTGAGGGGCGTGAGTGAATTGATTATTAGGAGAATCTGATGGACGATTAAGTCGGTATCGTATTACATTTGCATAGAGTAGCGAGTTGGCCTCTATGATTTGCATTTATCAGCTTTGCATGATGTATGGTGAATAAACATGATTGTAGATGTTTATGTAAATTGTTGAATATTGGCATGAATGGAATCCTTGAAGATACATGGATGTGTGAGTATATATGTATATGTGTGTATGTTTATGAATTAATATAAACATTGATGATGCATATTGTATATGCTTAGTGTTCTATTTGTAAATAGATATTTGTGAATACATTGCGATGTACGGTGTAGTGAGATGAGTTATGGTGAGAACGGGAACGATGTTATTGGATGTTTTATGTATATGTATATATGTTTATATGCACTATGTTTTATGATATCGTTTCTCACCCTTCTGCTGTTTTATAATGCTCTATGAGGCATTGTAGATTAGATTGCTGGAGTTTTTGTGAAGCGTGACTTCATTCCTTTTTGGTCGGTCGGCTCTGATATGTAGCACCGGGTAGTTAAGAATTATTTTGATTCTTTTTTGATACACCTGTGTATGTATTTGCTGATGATATGTTTTGTAAACATGGTGAACGATAATTGTATATGTGAATACATGTTTTGGAGATTATGAAATATTTGGATGTTTCCGCCTTTGTTCTAAATATTTTCTTGTGGGTGTTTCCTCGATGTTGCATATCTGTTGAGCAGGTGTTGTATGTGTTGAATTTTTGGTATAATGTGGTATGCCCCTTTTATGCCATGATATAAATGTACTCTGATGAAATTTTGAATTATGCCTGAATGATTATTTGTATTATTTGGGGGTATAGAAAGGGGGGTTCCACAAAGTCCATTGAGATGTTATCCTATTTCCACACCGTAATCTCTAAAGGTTGCAACAAACCATCCAGTCTTTGGTGTTCAATCTTCACCTATTAGCACACTACACATTCTGACACAAACACCACAATATCTTTTTTCATCCAGGACTACCAATAGTCCCTTTTGAAATCTTAATACATCTTCGAGGAACTAGTATGTATATTAAAAGCACCTTAATAAGCTTCCTCTAAAATATTCCTTTTTAATAGCGCGTCATCCAGAACACAAATCCTTTGATTAAATAGAATAACTCCATCTATGGATCGTGTGAAACCCGGTTGAGCCAACATCTTCTCTAGCTTCGCATCTAGCACTTGTCCTTGTTAGATTTCATCTCTTAAGGTAGAATTAACATTAAAGTTTCCCATCATCACACCATCTGAAGTCCAAACAAATTAAAAATTAAGATCTCAAAAGTTTTCCAACAATGCATACTTACACATCATCAGCTCAGCTTTATGCACTTTCTTCCGACTTAATGCATCTGCCACCTTATTCGCTTTACTCAATTCTTTTTGATCAAAAAAAATACGTTAAACTCTTATGATCACTGAATATCTCGAAACATACTCCATACAAGTATGACGCCACACCTTCAGTGTAAAAACCACAGTCGCTAATTCTAAATCATGGTTTGGGTAATTCTCTTCATGAACCTTCAACTGACGAGAAGCATAAGCTACAACCTGACCATCCTGCATTAACACACCTCCCAATCCCCTCTTGGAAGCATCACAAAATACTTTATACAGCTTACTAGGATCACGAATAAGTAAAACAGGGGCAGTCGTCAACCTTTCCTTCAAACTCATGAAACTTTGCTCACAGCCCAAATCCCAACTATAAGGAAACTCATGAAACTTTCCCTTTTTATTAAGTTGAAAATCCACTTTCAATTAATGACTTCAGCTTTGATAAGTTAAGTGACTTGGAAACCCAATCTTTAGTAGTTCTCGACTCCTTCCGTATGATGAATGTCAAATAATTATTATCTCTAAGCGATGAACAACTACTCGCCTTTCTGGGTAACTGTTTATATTTATTTTCATCATTCCCAATTACTCTTTTTCTTGACGTTCGTATATGTGTTGTAGATACAATGACGAGCCTATTCGTAGCTGAACAAAAGAAGTTAATATAGGAAGCTCGAGCAACCCGGAAGGTAGCCGAGAACTCTATATTGCTGAAGTCGGACCCGAGTGGGTTAGAAGTCCATCAACCAAAGCGAATAAGGAGTACAAATACTAAGGCTCCTCCGAGTAAGGGTGACATTCAACCCAATGCTCCTCAGACTCAAGAAGAGGTTTCATAGGTTGCTCCGAAGAAACTGAAAACCTTAATGGCTGACGAAGTCTACCAAGCTGATATGGAAATTACTTCTCTTACGAGAGTCCCCGGGGAAACTTCTGCATCCGAGGAGTTTAAATTTTGGTCGAACGGCTTTGATGGACTTAAATTTCTGTATGACCATCTTAACACCGCCGAGGAAGTTAATAAAGTCAAATCCATTGGTAGGCAGAAGATCACCCAGAATATATGCTCTTATCTTATGAGGTGCGACGTCCTTACTCGCGGTTTGTTTCAATCCAGCGATGATTTTAAGAAGACAGAGCTAAAACTGAACCTCATAGGGCTCAATCATATAAGTTTTCTAGCATGGAAAAAGAACTAGCCGATGAGTGGAAAAACAAGGACGAGCCTAAGCTGACTTTATCGAAGGTTACCGAGGAGTTGAAGCAAATCAAGGCTTCTCATCAAGAAATTTTGGCTTCCAATACCAAGCTTACTGAGTCCCTTAAGAAGGCTCATATTGAAGTTCTCTTTGTTGTTGACAAGGCTTTCGGTAGGGCCAAAGACCAAGTTTTATGCCTCCATCCTGGGCTAGATTTATCCGAGGTGGATTATTTCAAGGTGGTGCAGGATGGTCGCCTTGTAGAAAGGGATGAGAACCTGGATAAATCTTCTACTCCTGTCAATAATGACAGGGATGAACACCTGGATGACGCTGGCACGAATGACACCTCGGCCGCTGATTGATTTTGAAGTGTCTCCTTGTTTTGATTAGACATCCTTTTGGATATGATTTTGATTAATATTTCTATTATTGTAAGGGAGTGTGGTGTTGTCCCCCCCCATTTTCTTATGACTTTTCAGCCTTCGGGCTTTTTAATGGACAATACTTGGCCCTTTTGTGGTTTTTCTTAATGTCGTTTCTGTTTATCATAATTTTAATTCCTTTGAAAAATAATTATGTGCATATATCTAGCCCCTCAGGCACTAAGTTAGAATAACTCAAAGTGTCTGATTATAAAGTGTCAGACACTATTTTACCTTTTTTGCTTTGCTTAGTTTGATTCCTAAGACTTTTTGGATAGCTCGTTTCTCGACTATCTTTTATTAAATCCCTAGGCTATATAGCTTTGACACTTTAGAGATTCCAGAACTCTTATAGTCTTAGGTGCCGATTACGATGTTGACTTAGGTGCCCTTTTGTCAGAGACTTGCTCCCAGTTCTTTATAAGCCTTTGGCAGTTGGTCATGTGTGACTTTGATACTCATAAGCCCCAAGTTTCTTTTGGTGTGCTTAAGCTTGGGTATTTCATCCTTTTCGTAATTGACTATCCAGACAGTGTACGCGGAACAAGCTGACATGCTTATAAGTGTTTGTTCAACCCGTGTACACGGAGCATTTATGGGTGACCTATGTACTTGGAGCAAGTCAACACATTTATACGTGTTTGTTCAACCCGTGTACATGGAGCGTTTATGGGCGACCTATGTACGCAGAGCAAGTCAAAATGTTTATAGGAGTTTAATCAACCTTTGTACACGAAGCATTTATGGGTGATCTATGTACGTGGAGCAAGTCAACATGTTTATAGGAGTTTAATCAACCCTTGTACGTGGAGCTTTTATGGGCGACCTATGTACACGGAGCAAGTCAACATGTTTATAGGAGTTTAATAAACCCTTGTATATGGAGCGTTTATGGGCGACCTATGTACGCGGAGAAAGTCAACACGTTTATAGGAGTTTAATCAACCCTTGTACGCGGAGCATTTATGGGTGACCTATGTACACGAAACAAGTCAACACGTTTATAGGAGTTTTCAGAGTTATAACTCACCACCTTCACCCGAATACCTATAAATAAGACATAAATTTTTTTTTAAATCCAGGTACCTCGTTAAAAACCTTTGCCATTGCAAGGGAAAAGAGTGCAACCAAGAACCTCTATTCGTTATTGAATTACA
The DNA here is from genome assembly GCA_963859935.3 of Lathyrus sativus. NCBI lineage: Eukaryota > Viridiplantae > Streptophyta > Magnoliopsida > Fabales > Fabaceae > Lathyrus > Lathyrus sativus. Next base: position 545,446,730 of record OZ012739.1, on the reverse strand, counting down.
TAATATTTTTCTGAAATATAGCCTAAGATTGGATACATTCTATGTCCTAGGTATTTCGACTCCCTCTAATGTTTCCAGCTTTTAGGCTCCGTTGTTTAGTTTTCGAAGTACCCTGAAGGGGCCTTCCTAGTTGGGGGCAAGTTTTCCCTTGTTTTTTGGTTATGTGATTTTCTTCAAGACCAGGTCACCTTCCTGGAACTCCGTCGAACTTTCAGGTTGTATCTTCTTACCAACCTCTATTTTGCAGGGACTTCTCTGACCAATGCTGTATCTCTAACCTCATCTATCAGATCAGCCGAGATGTTCAAGCTATCCATGTTGGCAACGTTATCAAAGTGTTCACGCCTTCAAGTCGGGGTGTTGATTTCCACCAGTATCATTGCATCAGCTCCATACACCATTCTGAAGGGTGTCTCTTGAGTAGTAGAATATGGTGTTGTGTGGTATGACCACAAGATCTCGGGTAGGTACTTGGCCCACATTCCTTTTGCCTTCTCCAGCTTCTTTTTTATTCCTCCTTGGATAACCTTGTTTGCGCTTCTGCTTGACCATTGGTTTATGGGTGTTCCACAGATGTGAACCTGTTTTTTATTCCATAATCCCTGCAAAAGTCTATGATGGAAGTGCTTGCAAATTGGGCTCCATTTTCCGAGACTATGATTCCCGGCAAACCGAACCGGCATATGATATTCCTCTAATAAAATTTGTGAACCCTCTCGGCAGAGATCCGAGCAACAGCCTCGGCTTCCACCCATTTTGTGAAATAGTTAACTGCAATGATTAGGAACTTGAGATGTCCTAAAGCAACTGGGAATGGTCCTAGGATGTCTGCTCCCCACTAATGGAACGACCATGGAGATGAAATCAAATAGAGCGACTCAGCTGGTAGGTGTTTAATTGGAGTGAATACTTGGTGCTTTTCGCACTTGCTAACGTGCTCGATGCAATCTCGTATCATATACGGCCAGTAGTATCTGGCTCTTAGGATTTTTCCGGATAGTGCTCTTCCACCGATGTGACTACCACAGGCTCCCTCGTGGACTTCTTTAATTACCGGTTCAATCTCAACCTCTGACACGTATTTGAGAATAGGTGTTGACCTACCCATCTTGTACAGTGTGTCCAAGATTATGATGTATCGAGGCTATTCTTTTAATCTTTCGGGCTTCATTAACATCTTCAGGTAATATTTCTTGGGTTAGATAGCTGATGATGGGCCTCATCTATCCTTGGACATCCTCTATTGTTAATACTTTCTCTAATTGAATGTTAGGTGATTTGAGAACTTCTTGGATCATAGTCTTACTCATTCCTGAATTCTTTGAGCTTGCTAATCGGGCTAGGAGGTCGGCCCGGGCATTGTCTTCTCTTGGGATGTGGACGACTTCGAATTCTAAGAACTTTTTAGATATTCCTGAAGCTTTCTGAAGGTACTTTATCAGGGTGGAATCCTTCGTCTGGTACCCGTTCTTCATTTGTTCGACCACTAGCTGGGAGTCAATCTTCACTAATAAATGTGTTACTCCGACCTCTTTCGCCAATTTCATTCTGACAATCAAAGCTTCATACTCTACTTGGTTGTTGCTAGCCTAAAAATTGAAACCTAAATAGTATTCTAATGTTAGATCTCCGGGTCCTTTCAGAATTATTCCGGCTCCGCTTCCCTTGAGATTTGAAGATCCATCTACATAAAGGATCCATCTGTTTGAGATCACTTTTCCTTTTCGGGGGATAAATTGACCCAGATGTGTGTAACATGGGATGGTAGGTGCACAATATAGACTTGCTTTGTTTCTTCGTTGGGAACTATGTTGTCTTCAACTGAATCATCACGTGGGTCTATGTCGACCAGGTGAACTTTGAGGGTATTTTTGGGATCTGCTTCTCCTATGGATTCCTTTCTTTTCAACTTTAGGATATCCTTATAACACTTTCTCGCCAGCCCCTGGTCTCCTTTGACAATACCAACCCAACCATCTCCGAGTGGGAATTTCATGGTCAAATACAGAGTTGAAAGCGAAGCTTCCAGGGTGTTAAATGATGGTCGGCCTATAATGATGTTATAGGGTGAAGCAACATTGACTATTAGGTACCTCACTCGGACGGTCTTTACATTAGTCATGCTGCCAAAGGTGGTTGGCAACGCTAGGTTCCCGAGCACCTGCACTTGTTCTCCCGAGAATCATACTAGACTGCCTTTTGAATGGTAATAACTCAGTCGTATCGAGCCTCATTCCTCTGAAAGCATCCCAATATAGTACGTCGGTTGAGCTTCCGGGGTCTATCAATACACTTTTCATGCTCTAATCTCTTATTTGTACTTTAATAACCATGGGATCATTTTCATGAGCTAGGACTCCTATGGTGTCTCGTTTTGAGAATGTTACAGCATCTAAGTTGCCTTTCGATTTCTCTGGAGATCTCTGGTTGTTATGCATGATTGCCCTAGCATATCTCTTTTTGGCCGAACTTGTTTCTCTGCCACCAACAAACCCTCCATCGATGGTGTTTAGCGTTTGTCGAGCTGTCTTTGTCTCGTGACCCTCTTCAACATCTGAACTCTTCTTCCGGGATGACTTTTATGGTCCCGGATCGTCTCGGCGGGGACTTCTCTTGTTATTTTGTGGTCGAGAATCCTTCATATATGCCAAGAGATGACCTCTCTGGATTAAAGCTTCAATTTCTTTTTTCAGTTGTTGACAGTCCTCGGTGTGATGTCCCTGTATATGGTGGTAATTACATCAAGCCTCAGGTTGCCTTCCCATGATAGCGTTGGCTCTTTTGGGACGATGAGGCTCTGGTAACCGGTTCATATGGATGACTTCTTTAAGGATATCTCCCCTGCTTGCATTCAATGGGGTGAGGTCTCTTTCTGGCTCATATGATTGTTTATATGGTCTGGGAGCATGTCACTCGCGCATAGCTACCCGAGGATGCTCTTTTCTCCTGTTCGACGCCTCTTCCTTGCTCTTTGTCTCTTCACTGTTGTTCCGGGCTTTTTTCTCTTGGTTACTTTCTTCTTCTTTGATGTAACACTCAACTCGAGTAGTGATCTCATTCATGTTAATAGTCGGCTTCTGAGCTAACGACTCATTGAATTGTCCGGCTAGTAATCCATGTTGAAAAGATTCCATAAAAAGTTCCTGGTTTGGATGAGATACTTAGAGGGTTTCCTCATTGAATCGAGCCAGGTACTCACGTAGTAATTCTGACTGTTTCTATCGAACACTGAACAGTATGGTCGTGGACACCTTCCAGCGCTTGCTTGCCGAGAAGTGTTGTATTAGCTTTTTAGTCAAGTCTTGGTAGCTTACGATGGAGAGTCGAGGAAGGCTCATGTACCATCTTAGAGCTACTTCCTCAAAGGTACCGACCATGAGCTTGCAATTCAGTGAATCCGAAGGGGTAACTATGGCCATCTGATTGTTAATGGCAATAACATGCTCCAGAGGACCCTTCTTCCCATCATAAGAGGTTGGTGACAGTTAGAAGAACTATGTTGACTATGCTGTGAGGGATATTTGTGGATTTGAGAGCTATACTTGTGTTGTGTATTGTCTCAAGATGATTGTCTTGCTTAACCCTCATGTGGGAGCCCCTTTTATAGTCTTCCATTAAGATATGTTATTAAGAGAAGTCTCATGGCCTTCTGACGTTACATGACCATCATTGTTGTAACTCCCATTCATAAATGTAGGCTTTGAAGCTCTGGTAACGTCTGCATTGATGCACCACCACCGTTACAACTGTTGGTATACCGATTGAGCTCATGTTCGACGTAAGTGTCGGGTTGATAGGGTCTGTACTCGACTTCCTAGGAGCTCGACTGATGGGAGTCAGGTTATGTGACCGGTCCGGGTTATAGGAGATACTTGCCTAGCTCTCTGCATTGCTCGACCTTTTTTGCTATCGTAGTTTAGTTCATGTTTAACCTTGTCCGGTGTCGCACCTCGAAAATTCATTTCGAACATACGACCCTCGCGCAAAAGGCGCGGAAATGCGGTTCGACAGAGTCGCCACCGAACTTTATTTTTCCTGAATGAACGGGAGAGGAAAATATCGAGAAACCCTCATAAACGCGGAAGGAACACGGTCGTCACAACCATATTCCTGGGTTCGGGAGTCGGTTACGCGAGGGGAAGGTATTAGCACCCCTCACGTCCATCGTACTCGACGGGAACCTCTTAGTTCGAGTTTTGATGGATGTTAGCTAAACTTATTTCTTCTCTTCTCACTACTAAATGCTAAAGGATATTATAAAGGCTAAAGACGCTAAAAGGGGAAGGGGATGGTTAGAGGATAGGGTGCTCGCCAAGGATTGGGGGAAATGGAAGATGGAGGGGATTGTGCTCGCCAAGACCATCGCAATCTTGTGCCTACGTATCTTACATTCAAGAGCGAATGAAGAATCAGAGCGTTCGTAGTTCGTGGTAACGACCACGAAAGAAACTGGATTTGAATTGGATTTGAAGTGAGTACGGATGACGATTACTCGAAGTTTAAGAAAGACTTCTCGGACCCAAGTAATCGGGAGAGTGAACCAAAGACTTGGAAAACTCTCTTCTTCATCTCGGAAAGAGTGATGTTTGAATGGAGTTTGAAATGATGACGATCACTTGAAGCCTAAGAAAGACTTCACAGACCCCAAGTAATCGGGAAAGCGAACCAAAGACTTGGAACAGTCTCTTTTTCATCGTAAAAGAAGGTTGTTTGAATTTGAAATGGTGTGTAAAAGGATGAGATTGGTCGGATGACGACTACTTGAAGCTTGAGAAAGGCTTCTCGGATCCAAGTAGTCGGGAGAGCGAACCAAAGACTTGGGACACTCTCTTTTTCATCGTAAAAGAAGTTGTTTGAAAGGTGAGTGAAAGGATGAGTAATTGGAGATGGTTGATTATTGTCGAGTTTAATATTATTTAAAGGCGTCAATTGCTCACACACGAATAAGATAACTCGCATATAAACAACTAAAAGCAAGATCAAAGACTTGAACCTACTCTTTACACCTTGAAAAGAATTGAATAGTTGTTAGTTGATTGATAGTTTGTTTCGAAAATCCTCTTGACGTTGGATCAAGGGTTTGACTCATTATCGCGTGCAAAACGTGTTGAAAATGAAATGGTTTGAAAAAGAGAGACCGACTTGACTTACACATCAAGGGCCGAGTTGTAATAGGTTGATGGCGAATGCGTGTGAGCACTCGACTTACAAGGGTTTGAAAATGGCTCGACGATGAATCGAGAATTAGTTTGAAAATAGTTTGATCCGCTCTAGTCCCTATGGGTGCTCCTAGGAGATAAACTAATAGTCAAAGAAATGCGAAACATACATCGGAATGGGGAAGGGATACATGTAAGTTACACGGGATTGCACGACATAAAGGGGTCTCATTGTCAGGTAGCCCAAGAGAAAGCCGTGTGTGTGCATTTGTGTCCTAAACTACGCCTTAAGCAAAGTCGGGCACGACTTAAAATTAAGATACCTGCAAATGACCAAAGATCCAACAGTCCACCAATTTGGCTTTTAGGAATTTCGATAATTTATTAGGTATTTTCGAATATGGGTGAATGAATATGAATAATGAGATATGATAATATGCATAATAATATGACAATAATATTCACAATAATATTTAACGGAAATTAAATTTAATGGTTAGTGAATCGAATCGGGACACGAAAGAATGGATCTCGTCTTAATCGCAAACATAATGCCGATTAATCGAAGGTAGCCTATCACGATCCCAAAGTACGGAAAATGACCCCAATGGTTATTCACCATAGATTTGAAATCGAGGAGGTTATCAACTTCGATACGCGACGCTTATGAATAAAATACTTCATTGATCCAAAAATCGAAATAAAATCGGAAAAAGAAGGTGGTCTCAGATCCTTTGTTTCACGCCAATAATTTGACGGCTAAACGGTGGTAATCTCGTCATCGACCCAACAGGTGAAAATGAAATAAAATTTAAAACGAAATCAAGGTGAAAATGAAGAGAAAAAAATATACCTAATAAAATTAAGAGTGATATAATAATAAAATAAAATAACTAAAATCTAATCACCTGGTAAAATACTAGCCAAAATCACTAAATAAAAAGACACTTTATATTTAAAACTAAAATTTAATAAATTAAAACAATGGGAGGTGAAAGTCAAATGAGGGGCGTGTTGATCCAAGAGAATACTTCATGGACTGAGTCCAACACTCGCCTTGAACAACCAGTGCCACCGATAATGGGCCTAGGAGATGCCTCATTGGCCTAATAATACACCAAAAACACGGCAGAAACCAATCAGTAAAAAAAAATAACAAAAATTAAGAAAGTAACGTAATGCAGTGCCCTTCGCTAATGCCAAGATCAAAATGTCACCATGTCTTTCGAAAACCACAAGAAACCAAATGGCACAAGGGGGAAGAAAAAAAAGTCACGATCCAAACGATCCTCAACCTTCTCCGTCCGCGATTTATCTCAGCTCACATCAGGTCATACTATTTCCATCCTATTCTCTCTTCTGATTCTGTTTGGTTCGATGGGTTGAAGGTTATTTAGGGAATTAGGGTTTGTGGATGGTTGGCGGTTTAACGGCGGAGGACGATGGATAGAAGGTGATGGAGTTTATAAAGAGAGGTTTTTTTATACCAGAAGAAAATGAGGTCTTTGGTTTCGAAATCAGAAAGGGGTTGTGGTTGAAGAGGGGATTTTGAAAGTTGATGTTGAAGACGTTTTGAAGAAGGTGAGGAGTTGGTTGTTGAATGGAGATTTCGTGTATTTGGTTGAAAAGGGGTTAAGCCATTTGAAGGGAAGAGTTCCAATCCTGAGTTATGGAAGAATCCCCATTTGTTAAAAGCTTGAGTTTAGGTTGAAGGTTGAAGAAGGAGAGTTTGTTGAGGATTGAAGGTGTTTTAGAACGTTCTGTGAGAGTGAAGTTTAAGGAGTTTTTCTGGGTAAAATGAGGTTTTTTGGAGAACAGTTTGAGGTAGGAGATTCTGGGAATCTGAGTATGGTAGAAGGTAAATGAGGAAGTTAAATGGAGGCTGTCATTGTTCTGTTATGAGGAGAATGGTGAAGATGGATGAGGGAGTTGGGGCGGCTGGCATTGTGACTAGGGTTTAGAGGCTCATTCTCAGATTAGGTCCCCCCTCTAACAATTTTCATTTTCTCTTTATATCAGATGGAGAAGGGTAAAAGTGGAAGGAGTGGTGTGCTGTGTGGAATGAAGGGTCCTCAGAAAAGATTCCTACTCAATCCCCTATTTTGTCTGTAGTGAGGTAATATCTTCAATTACTTTTCATTGCGGTAACTCCCTCTTTTTGCTTTTACTGTGGTAAATGATATTCATAATGATTTGTACTTCTGTTTGAAAATGATGCAGGGTATGATTTTTAAAGGTGGCAAGGCAAGGACAAGGAGAAAGTCGAAAATTAGGAGTAAAAGCTTTGCAAACTTCTTGCTAACTTTACTGGTATTCATCCTTTTCTAATTGGCAGTAAGCATGTGTTTTCCCTTTTTTTTTAATAGTGTGGATATGGTCTGAATGCAATCCTAACTCTGTTTTCATGGCTGTTGGCATGGTATTTGAGGTGGTGGAAGTTGAAACACGCCAGGTCCTGCTTAGGATCCACTCTTTATTGCCTTTGGTGCGAGTATGTGAGGTTTGAGTGAGGTCTCTACATGACTTTGGAGCTGCCTCCCATGCGCCCTCAATACGGTTTTCGCATAAACTTTGCGAGTGACATAGCTGTTAGTTTAAGTTAATCCTGGTCTGTCACAGGTTTGCTGCTTCAATTGCATTTACGGAAATTGGTCACAAAGTGATGTTTAACCTATGGCTGGACCGCATAATGACCTGCGGCGAGAGCTGCGATACAGTACGTGTTACATGTCTCGTCTTTGTTTCCTTAGTATCTTGCTCACAATTTCCATTTAATAATGTTTCCTTTCATTGCGGCTTATGAGCTGTGGCGGTTTCGACCATGTTGCTGACACGGTAGCCCTCTTTTAATTTCTTGGACTGGCTTGGTTTTTTCATTGCAGATGCTGCTGTAAACCATTGGCGTAATTCAACTTACACCAGTTTGCGTTAAAGCTTTTCCAATAAGCTCGTATCTTACACTCACTCGGTAATGGCTTGCCTGACCGAATTTCTTTGTGGATTGCTTACAAATTTTCCCTAACCATCTCTCGTCTTTTTTCATGTATGTGAGCATTCATAGGGACTTGGCATGACCAAGGCTTGATATGGTGAGGATAGAAACAACGATGTTCTCGCGGCGTCTTTTCCTTATGCGTCTTGATTGCATCAACAAAGGGCTTTTGGCGTCCGCTTCCCGACACTGTACAGAACATCAAAACTTCACACTGATCTTGAGTCAGATTTGTCTTCAACTTTCTTATTTTCTCATGTGTGGTCATTTTGATGATATTTTTTGCAGGTCTGATCTTTACGCGTGAATCATAGGACCACTTTGGATTGTATAAGAAAAAAAAAAACCACAGCTTTTGCCTTTAGTCGGTGGTGGATCATGCTGCTGCGCATTACTCATCATTGCCGGGGTTGAAATTTTGAACGGTATGAAGACTTGGTGTGGACTGCTACTGGTACGACATAAACTGCGTACTGTGGTATGGGCTAGTCGTGCACAATTTGCTAGAATTGCAGGCGTAATGAAGATACTGCACTTTTAATATTGGGCTGAGTTGCACTTTGTAAAAGAATTGGGTCTGTTACTCTTCTGTCACAATTTTGTAACCTCTGTTGTGAATTTAATGCAGGATTTCTTGTTTGGATGGTGCAGTTCTGTGAAGGTTTCATTGGCAGTGATGGAAGGCATCCTACGGAACTTGCGCATTCCTTACTGTTGTGGTTGGTTTTGTAAGATACAATTGTTGTTTGTTGGAGGATGAAGTTGTGAATGATCTGGACATTTTCTTGGTGAGACTTATTACTTCATTCTCATTCTTAATTTCTTGACATAAGCACATAATTTCTTGTCGTGTCTCTTAATGAACTCCTTTGTGTGTTTCTCGACGTGACAGGGTTCTCCGGTTTATGGTATAGATCTTCAAATCCGTCCCATCCTTGCTGCTCAAGAAAAACAATTAATCACTCCTTCATGATAATGACTATGGCGAGTTCTCATAGCAATCTGCGGCAGCAGCAAAACAAAGCTGAAGCTTCAAGGCAAAGGATCGAAGTTCTCGCTGATTTCCATGAAAACTTCATCTAATCTTGCTGCACATTTTCAACTCCACTGTAACAAAGCCCTGTCAAAAACTCAAACTGTCCAAAAGACACTTCTCAATGTCTCTAATTCAAATTCTGACATCAAGACTTGTGTTGCTCCAGACATCCTTACTCAAGTTATATTTTTTGAAACTTATTTTTATGCGAGGCCAGTTGATGAGGAGATACGCTGCTATTGAGATTATTGTTTTTTTGTTTACAGTTCTGCAGGTATTGGCCTTTACCTAATGCAAAGCGGCGCAGTAGCTTCTCGCGATGTTGTCCTTGTAAGTCTTTTTTTACTTCGAATTTCTCCCTATCTTGGTCTTAAGTAAAAGAACTCTATAGATGCATTGCCATCATCAATACTTCTCAACATATTCTCTTTGTACGAATCACAACCGCTTGTCCTTTTTTCTCTTTTTGTAGGTTATGAGCTGTTCTAAACCAGAAGAAATTGGCTGATTGCAGTCATCTGTTTGTAGGTTATAGTCATCTGTTTTGAAAGGCATTCAGAGAGACTTTCTGCAGCTACAAGTTGCGACCTGATTGCGTTCTATAAACTATGCAATGACTGAATGTGTCTTGAAAGAACTTTTCCTTTGCAAGTGTGTATGGCAGGTAATGGTGTCGCGGCCCTGCAGCTGTTGCGAGTGTGCTGCTACATTTTCATGGAATAATATCACAAACTCATTTCCGTCTTTGTCTGTTATAGGTGTAGCAGGTTTATGAATCATGAATCACACATCGGTGCTACCAGCTTTGTAGTAGGATGATTAATGATCGTTGCAGCGAAGTACGAGCTGTGTTTCGGTCACCATGTATTCGTTGGGGTCTTGTTATCATTGAATTGTTATGTTTGTTTTGCTGAAAGCTGCGCAAGTCGTAAATGGCGGTAGGCACTGCTGTATGACTCAATTGACGGATGATATTGGTGGGTGATGGGTATAACAAGTGGGGCCAGCTAGACCTGTATGTACGTGACGGCAATACCACATGTTGTGCAATGTCCTGCCTGCGAGTATGCGAAGGTTGGATGGATGGCTGAGAGATTGTTATACTCTTATTATTTCCATTTTTTTTCAATTGCAAATGCAGCTACTTTGGGTCAAAAGTCCTCATGAGAAGAAAACTGGCCTTGGGCACTTGTAATAAGTTCGCTGTTGGTTTGAACAAAAGGACTTGTGTTTCTATGGCTTGTGGGATTCTCATGTGGGCCTTGTTCTTGTAATTACTCGGTTGTAAATAGACATAAAAATAGATTTCTTTCTTTTGTGATTCTCTTGCCAAGTAATTGGATCATGGGCTTGTATAAACTTTTAATTGTTGCAATAAACTTTGATTGGGCTTGTACTATCAACACCTTCCATTTTATTTTTCAAGTGGCCTTATTTTGTTGAATTTGTTTCGCAATTCTCCGAATTTTCAATTGACCACTTGAACTTCGTATCCCCACATCCACTTCCATGAATATTTTAAGTTGAGTCTTGCATCAATAATAAATATTACCCTAGATGTTTAAATAAACTACAACTTTTATTAAGAAAATCCTTGAACCAGACAACGTTTTGAATCTGTCATAGTCTTGACAACTCGATTCACTCATAACCAACTTGGCTTGTGACACAACATTCAGTTAGATCTTCTGGCACACCTACCAAATGATTATCAAACTTTAGCCTATCTTAAACCTAATTTGGTTAACAAACTAAATTGATAAACCAAAACAAAAAGAAACTCAACACCTACTACACATATCCCTGACTCAAATGAGACCTAATGCAATTCAATTCGAACTTCATGGTAGGAGCAACACACACATTTTTTTTGAATTTTCGAATAACGTTAGTGGGTGAATGTACAGGTAATAGTAATATACAGGTAGGACAAATTTGGGGTATGACAGATGCCCCTATCTAATTAGCTTAAACCTAGAGGGATGAACGACTATGGCGCTCAATCTTTCAAGGTAGAAGCCAATTAGATATAAAGAAAACCCTGAATTTGTCCGAAAAGAAAGCTCGGGGATTGAAAAAACTGGTCAAAGGTAAACCTCTGAGTAAACTGTGAATAAATAGCAAAAGGTCACCATCACCAAAAGGATGATGGGATGAAACACATACGGCTACTACCACCAAAAGGATGGTAGAGCAAAACACAATCGCACAATCTGACATTAATGACAATGACAGACCCCCACCAAAAGGATGACGGAGCGAAACTCACACCGGTCACTACCACCAAAAGGATGATAGGACAAACACTATCGCACAATATGACACCAATCCAAGTGACAGACCCCCCCACCAAAAGGATGACGAAGCGAAACACACACCGGCCACTACCACCAAAAGGATGATAGGACAAACACTATCGCACAATCTGACACCAATCCAAGTGACAGATCCCCCACCAAAAGGATGACGGAGCGAAACACAAACAAACTATCGCACAATCTATCACCAATCCAAGTGACAGACCCCCCACCAAAAGGGTGACAAAGCGAAACACACGCCAAACAATATCGCACAATCCATCATTAATGACTATGACCGACCCCCACCAAAAAGGATGACAGAGCGAAACACACACCCAAACAATATCGCACAATCTATCATTAATGACTATGACAGACCCCTCACCAAAAGGATGATGGAGCGAAACACAACACAGATCGCACAATCTATCATTAATGACTATGACAGACCCTTCACCAAAAGGATGACGGAGCGAAACATAAACAAACTATCGCACAATCTATCATTAATGACTATGATAGACCCCTCACCAAAAGGATGACGGAGCGAAACACAAACAAACTATCGCGTAATCTATCGTTAATGACTACGATAGACCCCCCCATCAAAAGGATGACGGAGCGAAAGATAAACAAACTATCGCACAATCTATCATTAATGACTATGATAGACCCCCCACCAAAAGGATGACGAAGCGAACTCACACTAAACATATTGCACAATCTATCATTAATGACTATGATAGACCCCCCACCAAAAGGATGACGGAGCAAACTCACACATATCGCACAATCTATCATTTAATGACTATGACAGACCCCCCACCAAAAGGATGACGGAGCGAAACTCACACAAAACAATATCGCACAATCTATCATTAATGACTATGACAGATCCCCCACCAAAAGGATGACGGAGAGAAACATACACTCAAACAATATCGCACAATCTATCATTAATGACTATGATAGACCCCCCACCAAAAGGATGACGGAGCGAAACTCACACTAAACAATATCGCACAATCTATCATTAGTGACTATGATAGACCCCCCACCAAAAGGATGACGGAGCGAAACTCAACACCAAACAATATCGCACAATCTATCATTAATGACTATGATAGACCCCCCACCAAAAGGATGACGGAGCGAAACACAAATAAACTATCGCACAATCTATCATTAATGACTATGACAGACCCCCCACCAAAAGGGTGACGGAGCGAAACTCACACCAAAACTCTATCGCACAATCTATCATTAATGACTATGACAGACCCTCACCAAAAGGATGACGGAGCGAAACTCACACTAAACAATATCGCATAATCTATCATTAATGACTATGATAGACCCCCCACCAAAAGGATGACGGAGCGAAACCCACACTAAACATATCACACAATCTATCATTAATGACTATGATAGACCCCCCACCAAAAGGATGACAGAGCGAAACTCAACACCAAACAATATCGCACAATCTATCATTAATGACTATGATAGACCCCCCACCAAAAGGATGACGGAGCGAAACACAAATAAATTATCGCACAATCTATCATTAATGACTATGACAGACCCCCCACCAAAAGGATGACGGAGCGAACTCACACATATCGCACAATCTATCATTAATGACTATGATAGACCCCCCACCAAAAGGATGACAGAGCGAAACATAAACAATATCGCACAATCTATCATTAATGACTATGACAGACCCCCCACCAAAAGGATGACGGAGCGAAACTCACACTAAACAATATCGCACAATCTATCATTAATGACTATGACAAACCCCCCACCAAAAGGATGACGGAGCGAAACATACACACAAGTTGCTATCACCAAAAGGATGATAGAACAAACACAAATTGAAGGCTACCAACACCAAAAGGATGCAGGTTAGGTTGAACCGACGAAGTTCGGCTATCACCAAAAGGATGATAGTAAGGCAATTGACAACAGTCACGCTTGCTGAATACAACTCATTAGGGAACACCCAAGAGGAAGATTGGATTGAAATGAATCAACAGGGTACGCCCACCGTCTTGCTTGGAAATCATAATTTTGTTGAAATGATTTCATGGTTAAGCCCATGAACTCTGAAGAGGATGCGCCTGACTGGGTTGATTTTGTCTTGATGTCTTGTCTTTCTCAACAAAAGGCTGAACAACTTCATGAGGAATGCTCACAGTTTTGCCGAAGATGCCTCTGCTCGGGTTGGATCTTGCACTGAACTTCTTGGATTTGCCCAACAAAAGGTTGAACAACTTCGTGGGGAACGTCCACGGTCTTGAATGGTATGCCCCTGACTGGGCTGAATGTTGATTTGAAGATCTAATCAACCACAAGGTTGAAATACGTCATGGGAGACGCCCATGGTCTTGAATGGTATGCCCCTGACTGGGCTGAATATTGATTTGCAGATCTGATCAACCACGGGGTTGAAATACGTCATGGGAGATACCCATGGTCTTTGAAAAATGCCCCTGACTGGGCTGCCGATGGTCTTGGAAATCTTCGGGATTGATCCTGGACCTTGACTTGCATATGTGAATGCTTGATGATATGATATTCCATAACGGATGGAAGTGCAAATGCGAATGCTGACGCGCGGAGATACAAGAGTTGGGGAAGTATGGTATGATTGGAGTATGCATATGATGCAAGATGCGTATGAAGTCGAATGCGATGCGTATGATGCCTATGATTGCAGACAGGTAGTTAGAAATGCAGGGAGACGCCAGCATAGTGGATCTTTTGGTAATTGCCAATGCAAATTGGACTTCGGGTGGTGGGAGGGATTGACTTCCTCGACACGCAGTTGGTTGGAGACGCCATGACCAAAGTAGACGAAGATACTCTATATGCCCCAAGCCTGAGTACTTGGTGATTTGTCGTGAATTTGCTTCAGAGAAGGTTGCAACTCTGCTTGATGGTCAAGATGATCTGGTCTTGCCCCAGTCCGAACTTGGTACTGGTCTGCCCCTGTTCGAGCTCTTGAACGATTTGCCCCAGTCTGTGGGTTTTGAGGTAGTCTTGCTTTGTGCCAACCACTGAAAGTCAAGTTCCTCCTTGATTGCCCCCTCGTTGAGATGTCTTTGAATGCCTAGCCCTGATTTGCAATTAAAATTGTACATTCATAAATGGTAATATTAATGCAAAGTTCAATGTAAGTTTTGAAAAAGTGTGTCATTTATTGAGAGTGTCGTGGTAGTGAGACGAATTATCTCAAACGTTGTGCTGATTTTGATTGGTGTGAAAGATATATCAAGAGAAATGACACCAATGCTGATGATTAGAAATCATGTAATGAGTCAAGTTACGCAACCTTGCGATAATATGCTTTCAGAATAAACCTCGCCTCAATTAGGTCTTTCGAGGGTTGTAACGTGGTCTGGTTTGCGGTTATGAAACAAAGGATATTAGGCTCAAAGTATGATTTGTACCCATCCATTCTTCTTAATGATCTCCAGTCCTACGCTCAGTTAATTCTACACTTGTCTTGACGGTACAAACTTGATGATTCAAGGTTTGCTCGTCGTGGCAGTCACCTTATATTGGTTTTTTGATGGATGTCAGTGCCCCTTTTGATTTGGGTGGCCACTGAATATTATTTTGTTTTTGTTGAGGGTTTCGGGGTCCTCTTTTGCTTTTGTTTTTGATCCCTAACTTTTGCATGGATTGACTTTGCTTGTCAGATCCATCGGGATTGCTTTGATTTTGCCTAAGTCCCCTCAAAGGTGTTTGACTTAGTAGGATTTTTGATTTTTTTTTATTTTTGGGAAGGTTGTGACTGCCATAGCATGGGTCATCGCTTGTTGATTCGAGTGCGGAGTTGAATTGAATGAACACTACCCTGCCCCAGGTTGAGTGTAAAGGTTTGAATATCCGAAGGAAACTGCTACTTCTAGGCTCGAAGTGGTTTACTAGGGATTAACTCCTTATATCTCCGGTGTATGGGGAATTGAAACAATGCCCTTACATCATTGACGAGATTCTGTCTGAAAGCATACGGTTTCCAATTATGGGTATCTCGTTTTCATCATCCTCCCTCAAATCATGCTAAACAATAGTGGATAGTGTGAAATGAACAAATCTGTCAGTGATAAGTGAAAATGAGTGAATACGACATAACTAATTCAAAACATGCATAAACGATACATTAATGAAAACCAAATACGAATGGCAATTGTTCAAAGCATACAATACTTAAACAAACAAAGACAAAACATAAGAAATGCGAAATATGAAATGGCAGCATGACGGCCTTCTTCGAGGAATGAACTTGACTGGAATCGATTTGATGTTGGCACTAATTGACTGGTGGCATCGGATTGTTGATGACATTTGGAGACTTCCCATTGAAGTTGATAGCATCCCTGTCGATCATGTCTTGAATTATGTGCTTGAAAGCTCTGCAGTCCTCAATGGTATGACCTGGAGCGCCCTTATGAAACTCACAATGAGCATTTGCATCGTAATCGGCAGGAATGACAGTTGGAGGAGCCAAATCTCTCGGAACAACAGTTTTCTTCTCCATCAACTGAGCAAAGATTTTAGCATATGTCATTGGTAGATGATCAAAGACTCTATCTGGCCTCCATGTTCTCTGCTGACGCAGTGGGCGAGTACCTTGTCGTTGCTGAGTAGCTTGCATCTGCTGTTGCCGAGGAGGATACTGATATCCTTGCTGGTTGTAGGCTTGTTGTTGAGGAGCTTGTTGTCGTGGCATCTGAGCTTGCACTGCTTGAACAGCTGGCTGATAAGGCATTGGAGCACATTGCGCGGCAGCAACATACGGATACTGATAATAGGGAACTTGATAAGGCATAGGAGCGGGAGCTTGTTGAGAAGCTTGCCCTTTCTGCAAAAAGATGGCATTTGTTTCGCCCTCCTTCTTCTTGTATCCATTGAAAGGCTTCTTGGCATTGGCCTAGTTGTTGGAACCTCCTGGGATCTTTCCACTCTTCAATCCTTCTTCAATTCTCTCACCGACAATCACTAGGTCAGAGAATCCAGCAGAGACACTACCAATCAGCTTTTCGTAGTACTGGCCTTGTAAAGTACCCATGAAGATGTCAATAAGTTCATGGTCAACAAGAGGTGGATGCACCCTTGCGGCTAGCTCTCTCCATCGTTGCGTGTACTCCTTGAAGGATTCGCTATCCTTCTGCGCCATACTCTGAAGCTGAGTACGATTTGGAGCAAGATCGGTGTTGTATTTGTACTGCTTGACAAATGCATCGGCTAACTCGGCCCAAGTGCGCACACTGTTACGTTCTAGCTGCATATACCATTCGAGTGATGCCCCAGACAAGCTGTCTTGGAAGAAATGGATCATGAGCTTTTCATCTCTGGCATAGGCAGCCATCTTGCGACAGTACATCTTCAGATGAATATTCGGGCAACTGAGACCTTTGTACTTCGAAAATTCGGGCACCTTGAACTTGGGAGGAATGACAACATCAGGCACCAAGCATAATTCTAAAACACTGAAAGAATTTGAACTGTGCCCCTCCATGGCTCGGAGTTTCTCGGCTAGATCTCGGCACATCTTCATAGCTTCTGAATCCTGAACAGCAACAGGACTGGAAATGGTGATAGCAGCATGATAGTTCTGGACGTCATCATACTGATCCATCAGAGTATCTTCGATATGAGGAACTGGGATTTGCACAGCAGTAGGCTGGGCCTGCGGGATAGCTCCAATGGTAACTCCGGGCGCTGGGAATGGCTGAGAAGTGTTCCCTTCGGCTGTGTTATTGAAGTTCAACGGCATCCCATGAGGATTTGGAATTGGAACCAAAGGGATGGCAGTAGACCCTTGTCCTTGACCATTGTTGTTGACGACAGCAGCGGCTTCACGTTGTTCTTCCTCTCTTCTGGCCGTGAGGATGGCTTCGAGGATCTGGTCAATCTTTCCTTTCATAGAATCCAACTCTTCCCTAAAGGCAGCTTGCTCATGTTGAATCTGCTCCATCATTCGTCTTGTATTGGCTCTAGTTGCGTACTGGTGTCGAGGACTCAGCTTGATTTACTGGATATGAAGGAAAGAGAAATACGAGAAAATGTTTGAAAGAAGGAGAATGCAAGATGCACAACAAATGAGATGCAATGCGAATGATATGCAATGCAAGATGCAAGATCCAGGATCATAGGATCACAAATTCAAGCAATTCTGAGATTAGCCGGGTGAACGGTTCAAGGATCACAATCACTGCTCAAAGAAACCCCCACAGGTAGGATTCTAAAATGGGTAGGTGCCTAGAGTCATGGATATCTTTCAAAGATATTACTGCCATGACAAAGCCTCATCATGATGATAATATCCTCAATAGAATCTCCTCTAGGTGAGGTTCTTGTATCTTCCACGCGAGAAAGACTTCTCGGAGGCATCAACTACACAACCATTGACACACGGATTCTAGAAAAGGTTCTCAGAATCATAGATCAAGGTTGAAAATATTACTGTAAGAAAGTAATACGTTCAAGGGATCTCATCTGATTGGGGCGTTCGTATTAATTCACAAAGAATTAACACTACCAACCACCATGGATAAAACGGTTTATGGTCCTTGGGATAAATGATTCAAACTCGAAAACATTATTGTCATGGCAAAGACTCACCACAACAACACTATCTCCAAGGAATCTACTCCAAGCGGGGTTTTCGCTTCAACTTAACGTGAAAGACTCCACGCAAGTCTCCACTACACAACCACCATCCTAATCCTAGGGTTTTACTCAGACTCGGGTGTAGAGCTATTTCACAAAGTAACCATAAGTATAGCAACCCCCACAATGCCTCAAGCATAAGTAACCAAGACAAGGATACCAATAAATAAGCGAGAAGAAAATAAAAGACAACAAGCTAACAACTCAAACTAAGATAGGCTCAACTCTCTTTTGCATGGAGCAATATTCCTCAGCAGAGTTGCCATCTGTCGCACCTCGAAAATTCATTTCGAACATATGACCCTCAAGCAAAAGGCGCGAAAATGCGGTTCGACAGAGTCGCCACCGAACTTTATTTTTCCCGAATGAACGGGAGAGGAAAATATCGAGAAAACCTCATAAACGCGGAAGGAACACGGTCATCGCAACCATATTCCTGGGTTCGGGAGTCGGTTACGCGAGGGGAAGGTATTAGCACCCCTCACGTCCATCGTACTCGACGAGAACCTCTTAGTTCGAGTTTTGATGGATGTTAGCTAAACTTATTTCTTCTCTTCTCACTACTAAATGCTAAAGGATATTATAAAGGCTAAAGACGCTAAAAGGGGAAGGGGATGGTTAGAGGATAGGGTGCTCGCCAAGGATTGGGGGAAATGGAAGATGGAGGGGATTGTGCTCGCCAAGACCATCGCAATCTTGTGCCTACGTATCTTACATTCAAGAGCGAATGAAGAATCAGAGCGTTCGTAGTTCGTGGTAACGACCACGAAAGAAACTGGATTTGAATTGGATTTGAAGTGAGTACGGATGACGATTACTCGAAGTTTAAGAAAGACTTCTCGGACCTAAGTAATCGGGAGAGCGAACCAAAGACTTGGAACACTCTCTTTTTCATCTCGAAAAGAGTGATGTTTGAATGGAGTTTGAAATGATGACGATCACTTGAAGCCTAAGAAAGACTTCACAGACCCCAAGTAATCGGGAAAGCGAACCAAAGACTTGGAACACTCTCTTTTTCATCGTAAAAGAAGGTTGTTTGAATTTGAAATGGTGTGTAAAAGGATGAGATTGGTCGGATGACGACTACTTGAAGCTTGAGAAAGGCTTCTCGGATCCAAGTAGTCGGGAGAGCGAACCAAAGACTTGGGACACTCTCTTTTTCATCGTAAAAGAAGTTGTTTGAAAGGTGAGTGAAAGGATGAGTAATTGGAGATGGTTGAATATTGTCGAGTTTAATATTATTTAAAGGCGTCAATTGCTCACACACGAATAAGATAACTCGCATATAAACAACTAAAAGCAAGATCAAAGACTTGAACCTACTCTTTACACCTTGAAAAGAATTGAATAGTTGTTAGTTGATTGATAGTTTGTTTCGAAAATCCTCTTGACGTTGGATCAAGGGTTTGACTCATTATCGCGTGCAAAACGTGTTGAAAATGAAATGGTTTGAAAAAGAGAGACCGACTTGACTTACGCATCAAGGGCCGAGTTGTAATAGGTTGATGGCGAATGCATGTGAGCACTCGACTTACAAGGGTTTGAAAATGGCTCGACGATGAATCGAGAATTAGTTTGAAAATAGTTTGATCCGCTCTAGTCCCTATGGGTGCTCCTAGGAGATAAACTAATAGTCAAAGAAATGCGAAACATAAATCAGAATAGGGAAGGGATACATGTAAGTTACACGGGATTGCACGAAATAAAGGGGTCTCATTGTCAGGTAGCCCAAGAGAAAGCCGTGTGTGTGCATTTGTGTCCTAAACTACGCCTTAAGCAAAGTCGGGCACGACTTAAAATTAAGATACCTGCAAATGACCAAAGATCCAACAGTCCACCAATTTGGCTTTTAGGAATTTCGATAATTTATTAGGTATTTTCGAATATGGGTGAATGAATATGAATAATGAGATATGATAATATGAATAATAATATGACAATAATATTCACAATAATATTTAACGGAAATTAAATTTAATGGTTAGTGAATCGAATCGGGACACGAAAGAATGGATCTCATCTTAATCGCAAACATAATGCCGATTAATCGAAGGTAGCCTATCACGATCCCAAAGTACGGAAAATGACCCCAATGGTTATTCACCATAGATTTGAAATCGAGGAGGTTATCAACTTCGATACGCGACGCTTACGAATAAAAGACTTCATTGATCCAAAAATCGAAATAAAATCGGAAAAAGAAGGTGGTCTCAGATCCTTTGTTTCACATCAATAAATTGACGGCTAAACGGTGGTAATCTCGTCATCGACCCAACAGGTGAAAATGAAATAAAATTTAAGACGAAATCAAGGTGAAAATGAAGAGAAAAAAATATACCTAATAAAATTAAGAGTGATATAATAATAAAATAAAATAACTAAAATCTAATCACCTGGTAAAATACTAGCCAAAATCACTAAATAAAAAGACACTTTATATTTAAAACTAAAATTTAATAAAATAAAACAATGGGAGGTGAAAGTCAAATGAGGGGCGTGTTGATCCAAGAGAAAACTTCATGGACTGAGTCCAACACTCGCCTTGAACAACCAGTGCCACCGATAATGGGCCTAGGAGATGCCTCATTGGCCTAATAATACACCAAAAACACGGCAGAAACCAATCAGTAAAAAAAAAAATAACAAAAATTAAGAAAGTAACGTAATGCAGTGCCCTTCGCTAATGCCAAGGTCAAAATGTCACCATGTCTTTCAAAAACCACAAGAAACCAAATGGCACAAGGGGGAAGAAAAAAAAAGACACGATCCAAACGATCCTCAACCTTCTCCGTCCGCGATTTATCTCAGCTCATATCAGGTCATTATATTTCCATCCTATTCTCTCTTCTGATTCTGTTTGGTTCGATGGGTTGAAGGTTATTTAGGGAATTAGGGTTTGTGGATGGTTGGCGGTTGAACGAAGGAGGACGGTGGATAGAAGGTGATGGAGTTTATGAAGAGAGGTTTTTTTATACCAGAAGAAAATGAGGTCTTTGGTTTCGAAATCAGAAAGGGGTTGTGGTTGAAGAGGGGATTTTGAAAGTTGATGTTGAAGACGTTTTGAAGAAGGTGAGGAGTTGGCTGTTGAACGGAGATTTCGTGTATTTGGTTGAAAAGGGGTTAAGCCATTTGAAGGGAAGAGTTCCAATCCTGAGTTATGGAAGAATCCCCATTTGTTAAAAGCTTGAGTTTAGGTTGAAGGTTGAAGAAGGAGAGTTTGTTGAGGATTGAAGGTGTTTTAGAACGTTCTGTGAGAGTGAAGTTTAAGGAGTTTTTCTGGGTAAAATGAGGTTTTTTGGAGAACAGTTTGAGGTAGGAGATTTTGGGAATCTGAGTATGGTAGAAGGTGAACTGAGGAAGTTAAATGGAGGCTGTCATTGTTCTGTTATGAGGAGAATGGTGAAGATGGATGAGGGAGTTGGGGCGGCTGGCATTGTGACTAGGGTTTGGAGGCTCATTCTCAGATTAGGTCCCCCCTCTAACAATTTTCATTTTCTCTTTATATCAGATGGAGAAGGGTAATAGTGGAAGGAGTGGTGTGCTGTGTGGAATGAAGGGTCCTCAGAAAAGATTCCTACTCAATCCCCTATTTTGTCTGTAGTGAGGTAATATCTTCAATTACTTTTCACTGCAGTAACTCCCTCTTTTTGCGTTTACTGTGGTAAATGATATTCATAATGATTTGTACTTATGTTTGAAAATGATGCAGGGTATGATTTTTAAAGGTGGCAAGGCAAGGACAAGGAGAAAGTCGAAAATTAGGAGTAAAAGCTTTGCAAACTTCTTGCTAACTTTACTGGTATTCATCCTTTTCTAATTGGCAGTAAGCATGTGTTTTCCCTTTTTTTTTAATAGTGTGGATATGGTCTGAATGCAATCCTAACTCTGTTTTTATGGCTGTTGGCATGGTATTTGAGGTGGTGGAAGTTGAAACACGCCAGGTCCTGCTTAGGATCCACAATTTATTGCCTTTGGTGCGAATATGTGAGGTTTGAGTGAGGTATCTACATGACTTTGGAGCTGCCTCCCATGCGCCCTCAATACGGTTTTCGCATAAACTTTGCGAGTGACATAGCTGTTAGTTTAAGTTAATCCTGGTCTGTCACAGGTTTGCTGCTTCAATTGCATTTACGGAAATTGGTCACAAAGTGATGTTTAACCTATGGCTGGACCGCATAATGACCTGCGGCGAGAGCTGCGATACGGTACGTGTTACATGTCTCGTCTTTGTTTCCTTAGTATCTTGCTCACAATTTCCATTTAATAATGTTTCCTTTCATTGCGACTTGTGAGCTGTGGCGGTTTCGACCATGTTGCTGACACGGTAGCCCTCTTTTAATTTCTTGGACTGGCTTGGTTTTTTCATTGCAGATGCTGCTGTAAACCATTGGCGTAATTCAACTTACACCAGTTTGCGTTAAAGCTTTTCCAATAAGCTCGTATCTTACACTCACTCGGTAATGGCTTGCCTAACCGAATTTCTTTGTGGATTGCTTACAAATTTTCCCTAACCATCTCTCGTCTTTTTTCATGTATGTGATCATTCATAGGGACTTGGCATGACCAAGGCTTGATATGGTGAGGATAGAAACAACGATGTTCTCGCGGCGACTTTTCCTTATGCGTCTTGATTGCATCAACAAAGGGCTTTTGGCGTCCGCTTCCCGACATTGTACAGAACATCGAAACTTCACACTGATCTTGAGTCAGATTTGTCTTCAGCTTTCTTATTTTCTCATTTGTGTTCGTTTTGATGATATTGTTTGCAGGTCTGATCTTTACGTGTGAATCATAGGACCACTTTGGATTGTATAAGGAAAAAAAACTACAGCTTTTGCCTTTAGTCGGTGGTGGATCATGCTGCTGCGCATTACTCATCATTGCCGGGGCTGAAATTTTGAACGGTATGAAGACTTGGTGTGGACTGCTACTGGTACGACATAAACTGCGTACTGTGGTATGGGCTAGTCGTGCACAATTTGCTAGAATTGCAGGCGTAATGAAGATACTGCACTTTTAATATTGGGCTGAGTTGCACTTTGTAAAAGAATTGGGTCTGTTACTCTTCTGTCACAATTTTGTAACCTCTGTTGTGAATTTAATGCAGGATTTCTTGTTTGGCTGGTGCAGTTCTGTGAAGGTTTCATTGGCAGTGATGGAAGGCCTCCTGCGGAGCTTGCGCGTTCCTTACTGTTGTGGTTGGTTTTGTAAGATACAATTGCTGTCAGTTGGAGGATGAAGTTGTGAATGATCTGGACATTTTCTTGGTGAGACTTATTACTTCATTCTCATTCTTAATTTCTTGACATAAGCACATAATTTCTTGTCGTGTCTCTTAATGAAATCCTTTGTGTGTTTCTCGACATGACAGGGTTCTCCGGTTTATGGTATAGATCTTCAAATCCGTCCCATCCTTGCTGCTCAAGAAAAACAATTAATCACTCCTTCATGATAATGACTATGGAGAGTTCTCATAGCAATCCGCGGCAGCAGCAAAACAAAGCTGAAGCTTCAAGGCAAAGGATCGAAGTTCTCGCTGATTTCCATGAAAACTTCATCTAATCTTGCTGCACATTTTCAACTCCACTGTAACAAAGCCCTGTCAAAAACTCAAACTGTCCAAAAGACACTTCTCAATGTCTCTAATTCAAATTCTGACATCAAGACTTGTGTTGCTCCAGACATCCTTACTCAAGTTATATTTTTTGAAACTTATTTTTATGCGAGGCCAGTTGCCGAGGAGATACGCTGCTATTGAGATTATTGTTTTTTTGTTTACAGTTCTGCAGGTATTGGCCTTTACCTGATGCAACGCGGCGCGGTAGCTTCTCGCGATGTTGTCCTTGTAAGTCTTTTTTTACTTCGAATTTCTCCCTATCTTGGTCTTAAGTAAAAGAACTTTATAGATGCATTGCCATCATCAATACTTCTCAACATATTCTCTTCGTACGAATCACAACCGCTTGTCCTTTTTTCTCTTTTTGTAGGTTATGAGCTGTTCTAAACCAGAAGAAATTGGTTGATTGCAGTCATCTGTTTGTAGGTTATAGTCATCTGTTTTGAAAGGCATTCAGAGAGACTTTCTGCAGCTACAAGTTGCGACCTGATTGCGTTCTATAAACTATGCAATGACTGAATGTGTCTTGAAAGAATTTTTCCTTTGCAAGTGTGTATGGCAGGTAATGGTGTCGCGGCCCTGCAGCTGTTGCGAGTGTGCTGCTACATTTTCATGGAATAATATCACAAACTCATTTCCATCTTTGTCTGTTGTAGGTGTAGCAGGTTTATGAATCATGAATCACACATCGGTGCTACCAGCTTTGTAGTAGGATGATTAATGATCGTTGCGGCGAAGTACGAGCTGTGTTTCGGTCACCATGTATTCGCTGGGGTCTTGTTATCATTGAATTTCTATGTTTGTTTTGCTGAAAGCTGCGCAAGTCGTAAATGGCGGTAGGCACTGCTGTATGACTCAATTGACGGATGATATTGGTGGGTGATGGGTATAACAAGTGGGGCCAGCTAGACCTGTATATAGGTGACGGCAATACCACATGTTGTGCAATGTCCTGCCTGCGAGTATGCGAAGGTTGGATGGATGGCTGAGAGATTGTTATACTCTTATTATTTCCATTTTTTTTCAATTGCAAATGCAGCTACTTTGGGTCAAAAGTCCTCATGAGAAGAAAACTGGCCTTGGGCACTTGTAATAAGTTCGCTGTTGGTTTGAACAAAAGGACTTGTGTTTCTATGGCTTGTGGGATTCTCATGTGGGCCTTGTTCTTGTAATTACTCGGTTGTAAATAGACATAAAAATAGATTTCTTTCTTTTGTGATTCTCTTTCCAAGTAATTGGATCATGGGCTTGTATAAACTTTTAATTGTTGCAATAAACTTTGATTGGGCTTGTACTATCAACACCTTCCATTTTATTTTTCAAGCGGCCTTATTTTGTTGAATTTGTTTCGCAATTCTCCGAATTTTCAATTGACCACTTGAACTTCGTATCCCCGCATCCACTTCCATGAATATTTTAAGTTGAGTCTTGCATCAATAATAAATATTACCCTGGATGTTTAAATAAACTACAACTTTTATTAAGAAAATCCTTGAACCAGACAACGTTTTGAATCTGCCACAGTCTTGACAACTCGATTCACTCATAACCAACTTGGCTTGTGACACAGCATTCAGTTAGATCTTCTGGCACGCCTACCAAATGATTATCAAACTTTAGCCTATCTTAAACCTAATTTGATTAACAAACTAAATTGATAAACTAAAACAAAAAGAAACTCAACACCTACTACACATATCCCTGACTCAAATGAGACCTAATGCAGTTCAATTCGAACTTCATGGTAGGAGCAACACACACATTTTTTTTGAATTTTCGAATAACGTTAGTGGGTGAATATACAGGTAATAGTAATATACAGGTAGGACAAATTTGGGGTATGACATCCGGCTACACAACTCGACTTAAAATATATTTGGCATGTACACATATGCATGTTTAATTGTATCATGGATTGTTCTACATTAAATATTATGAGTAATATGTATGTTGTCTATGGACGTTTGTTTTTCTGAAATTCATGATAATATGTTGGAAAACTATAAAAGAATGTGAGGAAACCCTTAATGGAATTAGTGATGTGAACTAATAAGATGACTAAAACATAGTAGGTAATTTAGATGACAATGCTTGTGCATTTGACGCCTAGGTGTGTATTTTTGACAAGTAGTTGTCTAGTGGAGAGGTGATGCATTATATGAAACATGTATGGTCTTTGTGTTAATTGTGATTAAGGTAAATATGTTCTCCTTGTGATTGTCGAATACAATCAAACTTTGTGTATTTAATCACGTAGTCGAAAACAACCCTTGAGATATGTCGTTCCAAAAGTCGATGCTTATGTAGAGCTCTTTTGGAATGTATGCGCTATTACTTTGACAGGTTTGAGTCACGTGTGCACGAATGGAGCCTACGGGTAAAACGCTTGAGATGTGAACGGTCCTATGGGAAGCAACGATTCATGTGGTAAGCTTCTTAAATTCGAATCTATTTCGTAATGTAGAAGCTTGCTTCAGTCTAAAGTTTTGATGATGTCAATGCTACTCAAAGTCATCTCTTGATTGCAAAAAGACAAGCCGTTCAAAGTCATCAAGATAAAGTCATCAAGCTATCTTTCAAGTCAAGCTACATATGGAACTGATTCTTCCAGACTTGCTTGCATTACTGGTATATCAAATCCACCTTTCTAATTTGATATACAAGTGTTCAAAAACATCAATCTTTTGTGCATAATACATAAGCATGTTTTTTGAAACTTTAAAATGGTATAACATTGATTTTAAAAAAAAGCATTTTTCTGAAAATTAGCAGTGTTAACCGATTAACCATATGGGTTAACCGGTTAACCGTTTTGAATTTTGAATTTTCTGGGCTAACGTACCAGTGTTAACCGATTAACCATATGGGTTAACCGATTAACACTGAACGTGCAGTGAAAAATTGCTTTGTTTTGAGTTCAAAAATTATTTTAAAATCATACCTTTTCATGGTTTGAATCTTTTAAAATCATACCTTTTGTGAAAGGTTATTTTACTGATATAAATTCTGAGTTTTTCATTTTGAAAAACACACCAACAAAAAACCAATACTCATTTTTAAAATTGTCTTAGAATCAAATTCATTTTTCAAAAGTGTTCATACTTGCATTGAAAATTTCACATTCATTGAACACTTGTATTGAAAAATTACAAAGAGTGAATTTTGATTCATTGAAGAAGATCACTTTGACAGTTATACTCAAACCAAATTCATTACAATTATTTTATTTTTGACTTGTGATCCAGGATTGTTGGACACAAGGGTGAGTGTTTACAAGAGGATTGTTATTGTACACTTGTGAATTTTATTGTTTGATAGTAGGCCTCACCGGTTGATGGTGTGATAGGTTGTACTGTTTTAAACAATAGTGAAAATTCTCTTTCATGTTGAAAGGGGAGTGGAGTACTCTCGGATTGTGAGGGGAACCACTATAAATCCTGTGTCTTTCTTTCTTTCTGTTGATTTACTGCTTTTCATAACCAAGAACACCATCCAGTATATTTCCAAGAACCATATAAAAACCGGAAAAATTTCAAAAGTCCTAATTCACCCCCCCCCCCCTCTTAGGCATACTCTGTTCTTACACGTATGTCAAAGTAAATACAAGGATCCATGACCTGTACCAAAAGTCCTAGACATAGGAAAGGACGTGAATGGTTGCCTTGGTATGGTTTTCGATTAGTGATAGTTAGAGTTATTGAACTCAGGCGACATGTTGCCATATAGTGTAAGTATTGTGAATTCAAGTCTCCTCCCATTTTCCCTCTTGAGACTTGATGTACTAGATGATTAGAACCTTGTAGAGCTGAGACAACCCATAAGATAGGGAACCCACTGAGATTATTATCTCATCCTATATTGTTGATTTTTTTTCCAGTTAGTTCCGTTTCAGCGAAGGGTAATGACAAGATAGCTTGATTGTTCTTACTTATCTCACTTATTGGATGACTTTTTCCACTGTGAAGACTCTCGTTTTGAGATCATTCTTTAATGATATAGTTCTTAGTTGTATTTGAACATCTTGTATATGTATTATGCCACTTTTAATTGTTTTGTTTTGGTATGTATTATGTACAATGTGTTACTAAGAACTTATGTATTTCAGTACCAAAAATTACAACCATGTATGATATGTAAATTCTAGACATATATTATGTCTGGGTGTTACACTTACTCGAACCGTATTCTGATACCACTGATGAGTCGTAATAAGGAGGAAGCATTCACATTGGGTCAAACATCACCTAAAGGTCAAAGACTCGCCTAAACAAGTGAGAGAAACACCACATATTCACCCAAAACCTTAAGGTGATAGGTATATGGATTCTCTCAATTATAAAGTGTTCAACCTACACTTTTCTAAGCAATATGAGACTTAGAACTCTCACTTATTTCTCAACACAACTCACACTTATTTTCCAACCAATCAATCTTATACAATTCAGAGTTTTTTAGAACAAACATGATTATTCACTTTATCCCAAACACAAATACTTCATTTATGTGTACACTTTTGACTTAACACTCAAACAATTGACGCCATATATATTTCATGACTTAAATCCAGGATTTAACGTTTATGATTTAAATTCCTAATTGTCCCACTCATTCCTTTCATAGTGGCGGATAAGGTAAACATATGGAGCTATAACTTAAAAGTTTTCCACCTAATCCCACTCTTGAGTTGATGTTCACACCATTTTTGTCAAAAAGGTTTGGCTACTCAAGCTATGGTAAGTACCCTGTTTTCCATAGCTCATAAATATATAATACACATCCTTTTCAATGTCGCTTGTTAGTGAATGACGGTTTATATCCATGATAAAGAGAATGCAATTCTTAATATATAACTGGACTTTATTAAAAGAAGTTCTTAAAGCTTGTCATTGATAATTGCGATTCAAATTTGGACATGTTTATTTCATTCTTTCAAAATTGGCCCCTCCCCTCGTCAACTTCGCAAGTTAACGAAAGTTAACGAAATCAATGTATATGTAATCAAGTTTTATTATTAAAGGAGAACAATAATTGATGAAGACTATTACGTATGTAGATTAATGGTTATATTTTACTAGTCATGAATATGAGATATTGAGTTTTTAAGTATGTATAAATATTATTAGTGATGTTTTTAATGAAATAATCCATCATTAAAATACTACCTATTGTGTTACTTAAGTGTCATATATTACTCTTATACAATGAAGTATCTTATCATTTGACCTAAAATACTATATTTCCTATTTGAAGAGTTGATCACTTTAATACTAGTATCAAACCTTTTTTTTAACAAAACAATTATAATAAAGTCAATTGATTGAATACTCAATGAGTCATGTGAAAGAATATATATATATATATATATATATATATATATATATATATATATATATATATATATATATATATATATATATATATATATATATATATATATATATATATATATATATATATATATATATATATATATATATATATATATATATATATATAAAAGTGGTATAAATGATATTTGTCATTTCTACGTATGGATGAATAATATCTATATAAATTAATACGTGGTATTAAACTTATTTATTACTACTAAATATATTCGAGTATAAAAGAAATATAATATTAACTATATAAAGTTAAATCAAACGATAAAGTTGAATCAAACAATAAGAATGATTAAATAGAAGTGATGTGTTGTTAAACATTTCTCTTTATTTATTATATTAAATAAATTATTTAATATATTATTGATAATCTTATGAGAATTCCTCTGATAGATAAGCAATAGATTTTATATATATATATATATATATATATATATATATATATATATATATATATATATATATATATATATATATATATATATATATATATATATATATATATATATATATATATATATATATA
Source organism: Lathyrus sativus (assembly GCA_963859935.3). NCBI lineage: Eukaryota > Viridiplantae > Streptophyta > Magnoliopsida > Fabales > Fabaceae > Lathyrus > Lathyrus sativus. The sequence goes on along the minus strand of OZ012739.1, from coordinate 545,417,032 downwards.
TATATATATATATATATATATATATATATATATATATATATATATATATATATATATATATATATATATATATATATATATATATATATATATATATATATATATAATCATGATTTTATTAATTAAGTATATGCGAGTGAGAAACAAAATTAATTAAAATATAGTGATTAAAAAATCAATATAAATTTACTTATCCTCCTTTTAATCAAATATTATCATATTAATTATTATATTAGTTTTTTCTTCAATTTAATTTAAATCTTAATCTTTTACCATATTTAACCCTTACTTAAAATTAGTTGAGCTACAAAACCTAATTTATCAGTTCGAACTTCATTTATCAATTCTAATATAATTTTTTCATAGAATTTTTTTTAATATTTTAGTATTTGTCTATATATTTTATATAAAATTTTGAATTGAAATTAACTTCAATTTATTTTCTCTTCTATAAATATTTATATGATAAATAAATAAATAAAGCCTAGATATTTTTCAATCATGTTTTAACTTTTAAGAGACCCCTCAAACCAATATTATGCAGTCGAAACAAAGTAACCAATTAGGTGCATATGATATGGAAGAAGGAAGATATGTTTGTGTGTGGGGGGTTTGCTAGTTAAAGATTGCTGGCACTTTATGACTATCACGTGTCTAATTAACAATGGTGTCATTTCTGTTGAGAATCCCACTACTTGTACGTTTCTATTGGAATACATGAGGTTATAATAGAGGGACTTTTTAAGTGCATTGGTATGAGTTTGACACACAAACAAGAATATGTTCCCTAGCCTCATCCATTTTACCAATCAAATCATCAAACAGAATACAATTGGTTTTGAAAAACCAATAATAGATTTCATAAACAAGAAGAGAATCATCATGTCCTCGTACGTTGGAGGACGTGTTTAACTTGTAATGTTTTTTATTTAGGGTTAATACAACATGCACTTTTGTTGATTAATAATTAAAATGAGGTTCCTAGACAGGTGATTGTTGTGGTGACAACGTGACACTACAAAGACATGGAATTATTGAATAAAAATGTAGTTAATTTATTCAAAATATTCAGACATAATATTTAAAAATCCTTTTAACTCAGAATTAGAAGGGTGATATGCCATGTTGTAATATATAAGAATCAACTTTCTTTGATTAATATTGAGAAAAATAGCAAGTTGTATGTTTAAAAGAAAAACTAAAAATATAAAAAATATTTTGTAAGAAAAATACAATTGAGGACAATATTTTTGCTTTTATTGAAAAGTAACAAATATTTTTAATTAAGAACAAAATATGATTGCAATCAATGTTTCATTATTTCTGTTAAACGTTGTTTGTTGTAGAGTGAAAATATTAGTCGAGAATATACTACCTCACCTTAAGCAAGTTTTATTGGTTGTCATCAATATATGTATGATGAGTATGATTCAGATGATCATTAGGATTGTACATAACAACTATCTCTTGCTACAAGTGTTAAATTTTCTATTTGTTAGGTTTGTCGTAACTTTCTTCTAACTAATTCTGTCTTGCAATATTAAGGTGTTAATGTTTCTCCTACAAGTCTTTATTGTGTTGAAAATTTCGAAATTATTATCATTGTTTATTAGTACTTTGCTTGTGATATATTTATTTGTCGTGGATGTGGCTTTTTCTATATCCTACAAGATTTTTTAAAAGAGAATTTTTTATTCCACCCCTTAGGTTGTTAAACACCATGTGTGCTTCCAAAAATACTCTCTACTTTCGGAGATTTATCTCCAAAAGCACATTTTTTTTTACTCAAAGTTAGTTTTTTTAGAGCTACATTTACATAATGTTTCCGTTTATATAGCTCCAGAACAAATCAGAATACATTCGCGCCACAATCTCTTCTCCTCCCTCATTCTTCATTTTTCAACTTTTCACTTTCAAACTCTTCACACTCTCTCAATGCTCAAAAAAACTTTTTCCACCAAACTTAATTGTTTTCAATAAAGTTCGACAAGGAGCATTCATCTCAACGATCAAGACAATCCAACTCATTCAAAGCTCGATATAACCGGTAAGTTTTCGAATTTCCGAGGTATTTTCAAATATTTCTTGTAAACGAGTTATAATATAGTTTTAGGGGTAGAAATCGTTAGATAGTTTTAGAAACATAGTTTAGAGACAATGTAGGTATTGTTTATTGGCTGAAACAAACGATCAGGGGTTGGAAAAACTGATTTTCATGGGTGGGGGACGCCATTGACGTTGCTATTAGAGTTGTAGAAAGTTCCGGAGCTACATCTACGGAACAAATTAACGTTAGGGCATTTCCGTAGATGCAGCTCCGAAACAAGTCTAACTTTCTGAATTCTGGGTTTTTCCACATGTATACATCCGAAATTAAAAAATGTTAATTTTATTTTTGTTTTTTGTTTTTTAATTTATTTGTATCTAATTATTTTTTTATTGGTTATACCTTGCAGACGTTATGACAGACAGAGAAGATGGATTGCGACTTAGACGGGTTTCACATCATGCATATGTGAGACGCGAGTGGAGTCAGGCCACCGTTACCGAGGCCGATACATTTGAGGCATATCATTCTTCATCACATGCCCAAGACATTCCCTTAACCTCGTATCCCACCCCATCATCCACTTCTTCATCCCGGAGGCGTCGAAATTCAACTGAGGGTTCATCACAGGTCCCGTCCTCCCGCAGGCCTCGCGAGATACTCCTGGTTCTCCTCCTGATGTTGATTTGGTGCCACCTCCAAAGGTTGATGACCCACCACTGGATGATACTAGTGACGACGGCGATGATAAGCCTGAGAGTTTTCCAGGGGGTCCCTCAGATATGTCCCTGCTAACAGGGTACGCCGACCATACTGCTAGACATATATGGGAGGGAGAGGTAACATTACTCATATTGTTTCTTTTTTTTCATTGGAAATTTATAATTTGTACCATTGTTTCTTATTTACATTGTTTCTTATTTATGGAAATTTACAGACTCGTCAGCCGTAGAAGTTCTATAACCATGGGCGGAAGATATTATCTTTGGAGCAACCACAGGACGCTTGGTTCCAAGATGTCCTTGCCGCCTCTAGTTTGAAGGACCTTTGTGAGATCAGTTACAACGTGATCCACAACAGGATGTTGATGGGCTTTGCAGAGAGATGGCACCCTGAGACGTCCTTTTTCCATCTACTGCTCAGCGAGCTCACGATCACACTAGACGACATCTCCTTCCTGCTACATATACTAATTAGGGGTACCCTTCTTTGTCACAGTAGGAAGACGAAGGAGGATGCGAGATTTATTCGAAGGAAAAGGTCAAATGAAGAAAAGCCTATTTTTGCATTATAAACAATGCGGGGAGAGACCTAGGTAAGGGGTTGGTTAAGTTTAGGGAAGGTATTAGCATCCTAAACTTCTGTAGTACTCTACAGGAACCTTTTGTTTATTTTTGCTATTTTTTTATTTATTATTTGCTTTAAGTATATATTGAGATAAGGGATAGAGTGACCTAAAAGACCTAAGGGTTAGTCCTAAGTTTATTCGGCAAGATTCGCATCTTGTGCCTATGTATCCTGGATAGGGAATGGAATCAGAGTAATCGTAGTTCCCCTCGAAAGGGAGGTTAGAAACGTCTTGACTATGGTCAAGGTTTCAATGGGGAATAAACACTTCTTAAGGAAACGTTTACGTGGAGTTTTGAAACTCCTATTTCTACGTTGAAATGTTGAATTGAAGTTAGGGTTAAATTAGGGATTCCACGGCGGGAAACCCTAAACAGAGTACGGCGGCTCATTGACCTAAAGCTAAGGTAAAGGGAATTTTTGTCCACGGAAGGATACCTAGGCTATTAGGGTTTTGAAATAGTCAAAGGCTAGGACTATAGACTTGGAGGTCAAACGGTTTAGACCTAATCCCTCGGAAACGCGGTTAGCGGTAAAACAAATGCAAACAGACAAAATATTGTACGACAGAATTAAAATACTGAAGGATAAAGAAAGCGGTAAAAGAAGCATCGCAATGATCACTCGTGTAAATTACAAATCCCAAAATGCGAAATAAAATAAATCGCGACCATGGCCTCGCGTAAATTACATCCATGGAACAAAAATAGTACAAATGAAATTTGGAGGAGAGTTGCAATGAACAACTAATGGGGTTGGACGAAATGAAACAGCTAACTCACGCACTCTATTTTTTAAAATTTTAATGAGAAGAAGAGAATTAATTTCATGCTTCAATGGAGACACTATCCCAATTAATTATTAAAAAATTTTTTTAATTTTATTTAAAGAAAATTGTTTTTTTAATAAGAATGTTTTAATTTTAATTTTTAAAAATGAGTTTAATTTAATTTGACAAAGAAAGTTTTACTTTAAATTTAATGAGAACGGAAGACTAAATTAATTTTAATGAAAAGCTAGATTTAATTTTTATGCAAAAGTTTAATTTAATTTTAATGCCAAAAGTTTAATTTAATTTTTATGAAAAAAGTTTGATTTAATTTTATGAAAAAAATTTGATTTAATTTTAGTTAACTTTAATGATTTTTGTTAAAGTTAATACTAGTTCCTAAATTATAACTAATTAGTACAAATTATAAGTAAATAAAATAAATGAAATAAAACATAAAACAGAACCGAAATAAAAGGGGAGGGGAGTTTGGGTCGGTTTTCATTTGATCTGTTAGGGTTTCATTTGCACTTCCTCTTCCTCTTCCTACATCTGTCGCCGATGGTACCATTGATGGATGGCGAGAGCTTCTTGTTCTTCATTCTTTTGCTGGCGTATTTCCCTCGATTTCACCTCTTGATACCTGAAAGAAACCAGAAACCAAACATGCAAAAGTGTAAATTCAGAATCGCTCACCCCACACGGTTCGAAGCGTGATTCATAGTGAACTTTGATGGGGAAAGGCCGATGATGCTCCGACTGAGGCCGAGAGTGAATTGCCCGCCGTGTTCTTCGAGGAACGGTGACGGTAGTCTCTCTTTCGATTTTCGACCGCGACGATGTTTGGGTTTTTTCAAAACTTCTTCTTTCTGATGAGTTCGGGGATGATGATGAAGAATCCGTCGAGATTCTCTGAATCCCAATCTTGCGCCCCTTTTTTGATCCCCCGGGTTCGAAATCTCTCTTTAATATTTATATCATTTTCGAACTCATTGTGGCCTTTTTGTGCTGGTGGATTTTCAGTTATTTAACTTGACTGTTCTTGTGGCTATTTACCAGGAAATTGCTGACTAATTTGCTGCGTTTTTTATGGTGAAGTTTGTTGCTGAAAGTTTGCTTGAATTTGTCGGTATTCTATTCGCGGCTTGTTGGACCTGGATCTGTTGTAGGTCTGGAAATGTTATTCATTTCAAAGTGTTGCTGAATCCGTTTGTTTTTCGTGAATGTTTAAACCTATTCGTCGGATATTTTGGATTTACTTGATGAACTGGTTTCTCTTTGAACTGTTGGAACTTGAACTGGTTTCTCGGAACCAGTTTTTGGAACTGATTTTTCTATTGAACTTGATTCCGAACTGTTTGGCAGGTTTGATCTTGTTGGTTTTGGTTAGAATTGGTTTTTCAGGAAGGTTGGCGTTAAGGTCTCGTTTGGGCAAACCATCTTCATGAAAAACCACTTTTCTCAAACCGACTTTTCAAATAAGCACTTTTCTGTATACTCTCTTTATGGCCAAACAGCTTATTTCAAAAGCAATTTTCCTCTTCTCCTTCTCGGTTGCCTTCGGAAAACATAAGAACAAAAGCTGCCTTATCGGGCCATCGGCCAACACCCGATGATGATACTACTCTGAGGGTGTCGGAAAATATTAACTCGGTACCATTGTTTGTTTGTTTTGACTTCAGATTCGAAGGAAAAGTCGGAGGATCGAAGAAGTCGGATAAATCGGAAGACTTAGAAAAATGCTTAGAAAAAAATAATTCTTATTTTTTTTGTTATTTTATTATTATTTTATTTTTTGTAATTTGTATATTTAGTTTTTTTTGTAACCTTAATTTTATTAATAAAACTTTATTTACTTATTTATTATTATTTTTTTTGTGTAAAGAATAATTATCATCAATAATGATCCTTTAATTTATTTGTTAATTATTTTTGATATGCAATGAAAGGTATTCTTTTAAAAATATAACATATCCATGTAAAAATAAAATTACATACTGAAAATGAAACAGAAAATGAGATCAACAAAGATTGAAATAAAGTTTTTTTTTTTTTAAGAAAGAAGTTGAAATAAAAATGCAATAAAATCATGAAATGAAAAAATAAAAATAAAAATAAAGTCACAAAAGAAATATAAAATGAAATGACACTAAAATCCTGAAAATAAAAGTGAAATGGAAATGTCTTTAGAATAAAATGCAATATGACTATTTTAAAAATGAAAATGAAATGAAATTGCATTAATTTCTAATTCCTCCGATTTATCTGATTAATCCCATTTCCGCCACCACACCCGATCAATTCTCATCATCCCGATCAAACAACCAAAATTCCCTGATCACATCTCAAAATTCGTAACTTGACGGCGAACAAATGACCATTTTGCCCTTTGTGAACCCGAGAGCGTGCCACCCGGTATTCCTGCAGAAATCAACCAACTACACAGCCCGTTAGTGGTTAGTTAATAGGCGATGTGAAATGCAATGAAATGGACCGACTAATCTCAGGGCAAAATTTGGGGTATTACAGTTGCCCCTATTTAAATAACTTCACCGAATGATTTGCGCGAGGTAGGCTCGAGAAATCGTGGTGAAAGGGATTTAAATATAGATAACCGAAAATTTTACCCTTAGATGCGGTGATATGCAATGCTATGGACAAAACGAGATGAACTATAGTGCTGACAATGCCATGAATCTAGTATGATGCGGATGATGGAAAGATAAATGTAAGGATGCAGACAACACGACGATACAGAGGACATACACGACAGAAAACACATACTGGGGAATGCGACGTGCTAGAAAACACCGCGACACTGAGGAATATCTAAAAGTGATTGTTCAGCAGGTTCAGGCGTGACCGGCTGATACTCTAGAGTAAAAAGTAAAAGTGGATCTGCACGACTGTGGGAAGATTAACAGGATACTGGAGCATTGAGCAAAGAATAACATCTGAGCTTCTAGAAACTTTCCCTCGTGACAGGATCAGACGGAATTTTCAGGAATCTGTAGAAAATATACAGGGTAAAACCGACTGTATGCCAAAATAAATGGACTTTAATGAGACATGCCCTGATAAGCTTCCTCGAGAGAGAACTACCACTTATCGTCGGAAGGGACTTATATGCCAAGCTGGATAAGCCCTCAAATAGAGAGACTGCTGCTTATCTGTGGATAATATGGATTGATGAGCTCCGCTAGAGGGATTGTCACTCATCTGATAACTAAACATTTTCGTATCTAAGGTCAGCGCCTGGAACACGATTCAGATTCTTCTTTTACTAAAGGATAAAATGAACTTCTTCATACTTCAAGGTCAGCGCCCTGAATACGATTCAGCTCCTTCTTTTATTAAAGGATAAAATTGAACTTCTTCATACTTCAAAGTCAGCGCCCTGAATACGATTTAGCTCCTTCTTTTACTAAAGGATAAAATTGTCCACGGCGGGATGCTTAAGCATGAGTACGGCGACTCAACTTCTCAAAGTGTTGGAAAGGATATTTCCACGGCGGGACGCCCAAGCATGAGTACGGCGACTCAACATATCAAGGTTTAAATGATATGTCCACGGCAGGACGCCCAAGAATGAGTGCAACGACTCAACATCTTAAGATTACAGTCATTTACTGCTAGTCATAGTAAAGATAGGGTAAGTTTCTCAGGCGAGAACTGTTGCATACTGATTGTTTGTAAAAATGTAGTGGTAGGTTGTAAAATGTTCTTCTTGGAAGATGGTGCAAAATAAATTCACGTCCGGGTAGGTTCGACGACAGACCGGACCGAAACTTATTCTAGAATCGAGCTAGAAAGAAACTGTTAAACAAGACTCCATTGAGGGAATGAACTCAAATAGGAATTATCTTATCCTAGTGCGGAAAGATAACGGAAATAACCATCGTCCACGAGGGTTGAAATCTGTGGGGATTAGTTGGAAATAAATAGTATTTTATGCTTAGGGCTGACGATCTACTTGGAGAGAGCGGACAAACCCAGTTACTCGGCGGTAATGACAAAGGATGACGACAAATAGCAAGCATGCAGATGCTAATGCATATGCCAAAGTGTATACGAATGTGTATGTTCATGTATATGAACATGTCATGCAATGAGTATGCAATGCTTAGGTTCATGCATATGCTGACACAACAGATGAGAGGAGGGAACATGAGATGAAATAAACATCTCGACAGGAATAATCTGATGACCTCTGCAACAGTACACCCCTCGGAGATAAGAAATGTTGAAGGTAGAACCGAATCGGGCTTCAAAGTTCTAGCTTCCCTGGGGAGAAAATAATACACTTGGGGATACGACATCATAACTTCCTTATGGGGATACGATACAACTTCACTGGAGAGTACGATATCATGACTTTAACCGGGGATCCATGACCTTTGCATGGGGATACGATGTCATGACTTCACGTGAGAGATTGCTATCATGAACCATAATCAGCCAAAGAAAACCCTAGGATCAGAAACTTCCGTGGATAAAATAAATATCCGTTTCATGGGGAAAACAGGGAGCTAGGCAGTTTCATGGAGGTAGTGTAGCAGCGACTCCTGGGCCTAGTACCTCGGCTTCCTAGGGAAAGGGTATATCCGCCTGGGGGATAAAATATAACAAACTTCCCGGAGGAGAGTAGGAGAGTTTGTCAGACTTAATGGGGAGAATTCACCAGAACTTCTTGGGAAAGACTTCTTGGGGGGAACATGGCAATCTCCTAGGGAATATTCCGAAGAAAGGCAAAGAAATTTCACTGAGGAACCAATGATTCCACTGAGACGGCCTTCCCGAACATATATCACTTAGAGGATACCAGAAATATCTCGGCAGTCTTGAGAGTCACTGGGGGATTTATCGGATTAATCCAAATTATTGTCAGCTTAAAGTCTTGCTGAGGACTATCACTGGGAAGATGCTGGTAATGAACAAATGCTTATGCAACAATGAGATTAACTGGGGAATGAAGAGATCCTTCACAGATTTCCACATGTCAAAGCAACTTTCGTTTCCAAATGTATTATCGAGAAAATGGTTTTAATAATTTTTGAAAACACTTTTCACGTTCAAATTTTTATTAAAAAACAAATTGCATAACAAAATAAAATGGAAATAATGTGAACAGGGAAATGGAATAGAAAAAGGTAAATTTTATTGAAGAATGGTAGCTTGCTAAAGGCATAACTCCATGGGAGATTATAAATTTGAAATTGGCAATATGGGAAAGGTTACATTGAATCCAACGACCTACTGACCCTAATGACTAAGACTACCCAAAACCTTGCTTCTGAAGAGACCGATTGGGTTTGGAATGAATTTCGATAAATGTATTTGCAATGCTCGGTGTCGTCCGATGCAGTGAAATGCCTTTGTCCCTAACTTTTGCCTGGACCGCCCTTTCAAGTTTTCAATCCACCGGGACGCTCATTTTTGCCTAAGCCGCCCTTTCGGGTTTTCAACTTAGCGAGCTGCATTTTTATTTTAGGCATAATATTTTCAGACTGCATCAGAGTTCACAGGATGGGCGAGCTCTTCACCGTCCATTGTCGTAAGAATTAGCGATCCTCCGGAGAAAACCGTCTTAACGACAAATGGGCCATCATAATTGGGCATTCATTTCCCACGCATGTCTTTGGGAACTGGCAAGATCTTCTTAAGTACGAGTTCTCCTTGACGGAACTCACGAGGTCGAACTTTCTTGTCAAAAGCTCTCTTCATCCAATTTTGATATAGTTGACCATGGCACATAGCTGTCAGGCGTTTCTCGTCGATGAGATTCAGTTGGTCATATCGGTCTTGAACCCAATCTGCTTCATCTAGCTTGACTTCCATCAACACCCTTAAGGAAGGTAATTCAACTTCAATGGGAAGAACGACATCCATTCCATACACTAGTGAGAAGGGTGTGGCCTCTGTAGAAGTTTGAACTATAGTCCTGTATCCATGCAAAGCAAACGGTAACATTTCATGCCAATCCTTGTAAGTCTTAACCATCTTTTGCAGGATCTTCTTCATGTTTTTGTTCGCAACTTCCACGGCTCCATTCATCTTAGAACGATACGGAGACGAATTATGATGTGCAATCTTGAAAGTGTCGCATAACTCCTTCATAGTCTTGTTATTCATATTGGTACCGTTGTCAGTTATGATCCGACTCGAAACTCCATAACGGCAGATAATTTCTTTCTTGATGAAACGAGCGACCACTTGCTTGGTCACATTGGCGTATGAAGCAGCTTCTACCCATTTGGTGAGGTAGTCAATAGCAATGAGGATGAACCGATGACCATTGGAAGCTTTCGACTCAATTGCCCCGTTCATGTCAATGCCCCACATGGAGAAAGGCCATGGTGAAGTCAGAACATTCAATGGCAACGGAGGAACATGCATCTTGTCACCGTAGATTTGGCACTTGTGACATTTCCTAGTGTATTGGATGCAATCAGATTCCATAGTTAACCAGTAGTATCCAGCCCTTAACATCTTCTTAGACATAGCGTAACCATTGGCATGAGTTCCAAAGGTCCCTTCATGAATCTCTTGAAGTAGCATGTCAGCTTCCTGTTTATCAACACATATGAGCAAGACCATGTCGTAATTTCTCTTGTATAGTACATCATTGCTGATGAAGAACCTGGAGACCAGTCTTCTCAAAGTCTTCTTGTCGAGACCGGTAGCACCTTCGGGATACTCTTGCTTGAGCAAATAGTTCTTAATATCATAAAACTAAGGCTTTTCATCCACCTCATCCTCTTTGTCATACCCCAATTTTGACCCCTTAGATCTTCGTCATCATTTTAGGATCATATTCATTTGATTATCTAACCTTAACCTGTTTCAAGTTTGTCTTTGTTAAGATACAAGAATCAGGATGTCGTACAGCCGAGAATCGAGGTTTCGACGGTTAATCAGACAACGTATTGGATTGGTTCTCCATGAAATAAGTCTCCACATCATCAAACCTACCCCATTGAAACAACCCTCCTACTGCCTAGCCACTCCAATCACTATTATCTCATTCATGCCACTTGACCAATGCATCAGCTTGAGCCAAAGATTTGAATTTGCAGCTGCATCAAAATATCAAGCAAGATTACTTTTTCATTTTCCCACAAAAAGTGCCAAGTTACCAATCTGCCCCAAGCCTTGCCTTGCTTATAAATAGAGGTTTCCTCTATGTTGAGAGACACCAGATCACTCTACAACCCAAAAGAAACTCATTGCTCTCCTACTTCCTTGCACTTTCTTACAAGTGAAGAAAACCACCTCAAAAAGCCTCAAAATTCTGTCTTGAGCAAAACAACCACCAAAACCATTTTCACTCAACCAAAACCACCACAAACCATCCACACAATCCACAAATGATGTGTGGGAGGTGTTCAAGCTTTTAAACCAGAAAAAACTCTCATTTTCCCAAAAGTCAACTTTCAACCAAGGAAAGTTTGACTTCATACTCAAAATCAAGCAAACCTCTGTCCATACCTGTTTTAATCATTCTAACCATCCATACACCTTTAATATATGATGTCCCAACTGTCCATAACATAAAACAACCTCATCCTCATTTATTTTGAGATTTGTCACAAGTTTCTTCAAGTGCAAACAAGGGTTGTTTTCATCAAAGCAGAGTTGGACAGCAGCTGGAGTTTTCTCAAGGCATTCCATATTGCAACAAGTTTGCTTGGAGGTCTACAAAAGGTTAGTGGTTACTATCCTTTTTATTTCTGACATACTTGACATGATTGGTATTTGAATGCAAAATATAGCTTATGTGCAAATCTGCCAATTTTTGTATCTGCCTGGATCATATCATGTTTAAGTATTTATCAGCCATTTCATGATGTATTATTGTACCTAAGTCATGTGGAACCCTTACATATTAGATCCATGTGATGTTTGCATTATTGAAATCTGGTTAGGTTTTGGTTCTGCACAATTCTGTTCTTACCATTTCTCAAAATCATGTTCATTTTCAACTCATAGGCCATTTTTAGTTCCACCATCCTTTGAGATCATGTGGGTGTTTAAGCTTGGTCTTTAATGTATTTTGAGCTTGCTTGTGAGTTAGTGCTGCATCATTGAACTTGTTAAAGGTTGTTGGAATGACTCATAAGAATGATGAGGACCAAAACCTATTTTTGATACCTTGATGGTTGTAACTGTCTTGACATATGCTTTAAGCTTGATAATTGCCTTTTGTTATGCCTTTATATTGCTTTGAGCCTTACCTTGTGTTTAATGTGTGTTGTTAACATGAGATCTTTGTTACATTGAATCATGAATGTTTGGCACTATGATTTTGCATCAGCTGATGTTTTCATTAGATTCATGTAGCATGACTGTTTCCAGCTTGATATGTTCATATTTCATTAAAGTTGCTATCTGCCATGGTCCTTATTGCATATGTTTGTTAACATGAAGCATGATAATTGTTGGATCCTATCTGCTGGATATGTGGTTTTGTTTCATCCTTTGTTTCCACTGTTATCACTTCGACACTAGAATAGGGTTTTGGTTGTAACCATGTTCTGTTCACATTTTGCTTACATTGCCAACTGTGTCAAACTTGTATGTTTTGTTCTGATACCTTGCAAGCCCTTTGGTATGAATCTGCCTTGAACTACTAATCAACCTCTTTGTTGAATTTCATGAGCTTGCATCTTTGTGCTTTGTGTTTTATGTTGAAAAAACCAACTGCCATGATGATCTTGATAAACTTGCAAACTTTTGTATGCATTAGGGACTAGGAATGATTTGTTGATGTTTGCCAGCCTTGCCTTTTTAAAATCCATACTTGCTGCCATATGCCTAGGTTCACTAGAAATTGCCATAGCACCATTTCTGTTATAGCCAACATGTTGACATGTGTTTGAAAATTGACTTGTGCATATAGAACTAGGGTTGTTCATTGATCTTTGGTTCTGTCATATTGTGTTGCCAAATTGCCTATATTCATGAACATGATTTTGCTGCTATGCCTTACTTCCAACTTTTGGTAAGTTTTCATTTTGTGATTTGTTGGTAACATGCCTTACTGATGCTAACTGTCATATTAAACTACTTGCTACTGTTGTATATTTGAGTTTTTACATGTTGGATCAAGATTTGTTCATCTTGCTAGTCATGAGTACAATATTTGCTAACTGTCAAGAATGGACCATGTTGTTTGAACTGTTGCATTTCTTAGTTTGTTTTGCTTTTGTAAAGGCCTTGCAGATTGGCATTTGTGTGGCTAGTTTGAATTTTTGATCTTGTTTGTCACATAATCTTTGTTGTCATCTTCTGTCTTCTGTCTCAACTCAGTATGCCATCATTTGTGTTAGTTTCTTGCAAATTGCTTTGAATACATGTTTTGACATGTGAGGATCACTTGATAAATGTTGTTTGAATTGAGTATGTGTGTTGCCTCAAGATTTTTTTTATCTGCCAAAACAACATTTCAACTTTGGTGCTTCATTTTTGCCATTTTCACATACCAGATTTTACTTGAAGTTATTTTGATCAGTTTTACAAAATGTTTGAATCCTTGATGTGCATAAATCCTTTTGTGCATGATGTTTTGAAGTAAGTATGTAGGCTGTCATGAGTTGTTGCACTTTTTTCAATACAAGCAAACAAGCATGCTTTTTTCAAACCACTACGGTCCACACACCAGTTTTAATTTGGAGTTGTCTTTACATGATCTTGGCATCTAAATTCCTTGAATGATGTATTTGAGAGGTGTGCATGTTTTCATTTGATCATAATCCTTGCTGTCATAAGTTGTAGCTACTCTTTTGAATTGCATAAGCTTAACCTTGCATTGGTATTCGAGTTTTGAGTTGTATGCATTTTCTGAGAAAATTGAGATTGCCATTAAATTCCTTGTGAAATTTCACGTGAGATAGACCAAAATTTTGTTCAATTTGGTTATGTTTTGAATGATTTATGGTGTTGTTGTTTTTCATGTTTTGGCTTGCTTCCCATGCTCACCTTGCCTTGGCCTAACTCACTTGCTTGTTTAAGTACTTAAGTTTTAGGGGTGGCAAAATACACAGATGTATCGCCACCCCAGTGGTTAAACCTTCACTCTCTCATACGCCTTGCACTGCCTGAACCTAAGTTCGATCCACAGTGGAGATCAACCCTTTTATTTATTTTCCCATTTTGCCTTGTTTTCAATATTTTGTCATTTCTTTCCTTTCCCTTAACAAGCGCGCGCCTTGGCCCACTTGGTAGAGTTTTCAGCTGGCAGCCATGAGGTGGTGGGTTCAACACCCACCAAGCGCCTCCCCTTTCTTTTTATTGCTTCTTTATCTTGTTTTTATTTAATTGTCATTAATTTTCTAAAAATCATAACTTCTTCATTTTTTGTCATTTTGAATTGGTTCTTTTTGCATTAGCTTCGTATTTGTGCATATTTTCATGTGGTAGGTACATTAATATTCTAAAAATCTCTTTTTTGAAAACAACTTTGCATTGAAAACGTTCATGTTTCTTTTAGGGTTTTTACCCTCCTAATCATTTCAAACTTTTGATTCATTTTTCTTCAGTTTGTTGTTATGCCTAATGTGAGCTTTGTCAAACCCTTGATGTAATTGTAATTACTTTTTGCTTGTGAGCATTATGTTTGTTTCATTTGTAATATCCCCATGATGTTTGACTTATTTGCATTGGTCGTTACCTTCATCTTTGTCAAGATATGCTTAAGTCTTTGTCTTTCATTGAGTCTTGTTAGAACTCATCTTTGCTTGCCTATTGTAATATGCTTGCATGCTTTGGTTGTAACCATTCATCCTATTTGAAATCTTGCTTATTGTAATATGCTTGTTTATTCTTTGTTGTAACCATGTATCTTGTATTCATCCTATTTGATGTTTATGCTTTGTTAAGTTTAGTTTCCCCAAGTGATGGAACTCTTTAGTTCTCATCCAATTTGCCTCCCCTTCTATCCTTCCAAAGGAAAGTCTCTCTGTTGACCTTTGGGTCATAGATAGCTCATATCCCTCCCTCGACTTTGTCAAGTCATCTTCACTTAGTTAGGTTAGAACCTGTCCTTTAGACTTTGCTTAAGTCTAAAAAGCCTACCCCTTGTTAGGAGTGCTCTTTCAACTAGAACTTATGATAGAGTTTGTTAAATCTATGTAAGAATCATGGAGATGATTACTTACTTCCCTTTCTTGAGTGTTCAACTTAGATCTAGAGAGTTTTCTTAAACTCTACACAAGCATTGTAATGTTTGTTCCCCTTTGATCCTTGATCATAATCAAGTGTTCTTCATCCCTAGTGAGGTGAACTACGATTGCTCTGATTCTATCCTAGTTAGGATATGTAGGCAGAAGACGCGATGTCTTTGGGAGCAAACTTAGAAACTATCCTTAGGTCTTAATCTACACCTTTTACCCAATCGCAATCTATAGCAAACATTTAGCAAACTTAGCATACAAACAAACAAAAGGTTCCTGTAGAGTACTATAGATGTCTAGGATGTGAAATACCTACCCTAGGCATAACCAACCCCCAATCCTCGAATCTCTTAGCGTTGTTGTTACATCGCGCAAAAGGTTCTTTCTCTCTTTAGAATTTTCCTTTGGATAAATTAAAGTCCGGTTGTGAATTCAAAGAATTAAAGATTCAAGTTAATCAATAGCTTGGTATCGCGATTCTCACCGCAACACTCTTCAATCACCTGACAGTAAGCGGGCTCTGTCTTGCGTTCAATTCGAATGAGGGGCGCTTCATTAACCAATCTGACTTTCCACATGGAGGCTAACATGGCTAAAGCGTCGGCCACATGATTCTCAGATCTCAGAACATGTTCGAACTTGATCTCATCAAAATACTTGATCAACTCAATAATGTAGTCTCTATAAGGGATTAACTTCTCATGTTTCGTCTCCCACTTACCCTTTACCTGATAAACAACCAACGCAAAATCTCCACTTACTTTGAGAAGTTTGATTCAGAGGTCAATGGTTGCTTCAAGGCCCAGGATGCATGCTTCGTATTCTACGACATTATTGGTACATTCAAAATCTAACCTTCCTGTAAATGGAATAAAGCCACCTTTTGGATTCATCAAGACGGCACCTATACCATGCCCACCATAATTTGAGGAACCATAAAACATCATCCTCCACCAGAGACCCGGTTCGGGACCTTCATCAGGACCTGGCTCTTCGCAATCCCTTTTTATCAACAAGATGTCCTCATCGGGGAAATCGAACTTGAGAGGTTCATAATCTTCGACTGGCTGATCTGCAAGGTAGTCTGACAAGATACTTCCTTTAATAGCCTTCTGAGGTACGTACTGGATATCATATTCAGATAACAACATGTGCCAACGGGCATGTCTTCCAGTCTGAGCAGGCTTTTCAAAGATGTACTTTATTGGATCCATCTTCGAAATCAACAAGGTAGTATGACAAATCATGTACTGCCGGAGACGCCTAGCAGCCCATGCTAGTGCACAACAAGTTTTCTCCAAGAGTGAGTATTTGTTTTCACAATCGGTGAACTTCTTGCTCAAGTAGTATGTAGCATGTTCCTTCCTTCCAGTCTCATCGTGCTGCCCAAGTACGCAACCCATAGACTTCTCAAGAACAGTGAGGTACATGAATAACGGTCTTCCATGAACATGAGGAATCAAAATAGGAGGCTCTTGTAAGTAGTCGTTGGTTTTTTCAAAAGCCTGCTGACAATCAGGATTCCAATCAACGGTCTGCTCCTTGCGAAGCAACTTGAATATCGGTTCAAAAGTAGCAGTCATATTAGAGATAAATCTGGAAATATAATTCAAACGCCCGAGAAAACCTCTGACTTTTGTTTCAGTTTGCGGAGCTGGCATGTCTTGAATGGCTTGTACTTTATCTGGATCTACTTCAATTCCTCGCTGACTAACAATGAAACCAAGTAGTTTACCGGATCTGACACCAAAGGTACATTTAGCGGGATTCAACTTCAACTGATATTTTCTGAGTCGTTCAAATAGTTTCACCAAGTGGACCAAATGTTCATCTTCATCTTGAGATTTGGCAATCATATCATCCAGATACACTTCAATTTTCTTATGCATTATGTCATGGAAGAGAGTTGTCATAGCACGTTGATAGGTTCCCCATGCGTTCTTCAAACCGAAGGGCATGACTTTGCAGCAGAAGGTTCCCCAAGGAGTAATGAATGTAGTCTTTTCTCGGTCGTCGGGACCCATTTTGATCTGATTATAACCGGAGAAGCCATCCATAAATGAGAACACCGCAAAACTAGCTGTATTGTCAACAAGTGTATCAATATGTGGCAGAGGAAAGTCGTCTTTTGGGCTTGCTTTATTCAGATCCCTATAATCCACACACATTATGACTTTACCATCCTTCTTGGGTACTGGGACAATGTTGGCAACCCAATCCAGATACTTCGCAACTGCAAGGAAACCCACATCCAATGTCTTCTTAACCTCATCTCGAATCTTCAAAGACATGTTAGGGCTGGTTCTTCGAAGTTTCTGCTTGATAGGTGGACAATCTGGCTTAAGCGACAACTTGTGAACAACAATATCTGTGTCTAAACCAGGCATATCCTGATGTGACCACACAAACACATCGACGTACTCCTTCAGAAGCTTTATTAATCTCCGCTTGACCTCGATCCCTAGTATTGCACCAACTTTGACCTCTTTCTTGTCTTTATTTGTGCCAAGATTAACCAAGTACACCTGCTCCTTATGCGGTTGAAGTTCTGTGTACTCGTACTCAACCAACTCTGTCAGTTCAGTGGGTACTTCAAAATCTTCTTCACCCTCATCTTCAGCGTGGTAAATGGGTGAATCTCAATCCGGAGAGGCAATAGAGTCATCGGATTCAACAAGGGTTGTAACGTCACTGCATGTTGAAGTCTTATTTTATTAAATGTTCAATGGAAATGCAAGAGAAAATGAAAATGTTTTTTGTTTGTTTTTTTGAAAAGATTGCCAATTTCATCTTAAAAGGTGAAAACGAAAATGCTAGTGAAACAAAATGGAACGGGAACAAAATGCATTTATTAATAATTGTTTGAGGTGAAAGGTGGCCCTACAAAGCTATCCAATAGCCTTGGGCAGAGCTATGGATTTGAAAACACATATGAAAAATTAAATTACTTTGACAATAGAAAAATGACTAGAATCTCTATAGCCTCCCAGTTGCTCAAAGCTGCATCACTCTTGAACACCAGGCTTCTCAGGTCTTCATCTTCTTCACCATTACTGATGGCATTAACTTGAAAACCTCTGCTGACAAACACTTCTTGAAAAACCTTCGGACGCCCTTCGACAGATGCAGAAGCTTTCTCATGAGTCGGTCTGTAACCCAACCTGTAGCGATCCGTCTTCGTCTTGATATTGATTACTTCTCCCCAACCTTCAGGAATGCCCCTGTCAATTATTGATCTGGTACTCTTCAAATATGCAAAAGATGGATTACTCTGGACTTCTGCAATTTCTTCGACTTCCACTAAAACAGCATTGGCAATCTCGAGTGCTTAGAATGAAGTTTCCAAAGCGTCTCCATCAGCCTCAATATACCGGAACGACGATAAGTTGCTAACCATTAAATCCTCCTCACCATGTATGATCACCAACTTGTCATCAACCATAAACTTCATCTTCTGGTGCAAGGTAGAAGTTACTGCCCCAACGGCGTGGATCCAAGGTCTCCCAAGTAGACAGCTGTAATTGGGATTGATGTCCATAACTTGAAAAGTGATCGGGAGTACATGTGGGCCAATCAGCAAAGGAAGTTCAACTTTTCCCACCACCAATCTCCGTGAACCATCAAAAGCCTTAACAATTAAAGAAGTAGGCTTCACCACAATATCTTTGTAAGCCATCTTGCTAAGAACCCTCTTAGGCAGGACATTCAACGACGAACCAGTATCTACGAGCACTCTTGCTAAATTATCTTCCTGACATTTCACGGATATGTGCAAAGCACGGTTATGATTCAAACCTTCTTTCGGCATCTCTTCATTACTGAAGTTGAGAGTATTACAGGCGGTAATGTTAGCAATTACACTATCAAACTGGCCAGTAGTGATGTCTTGAGCAACATGAGCTTGGGTCAACACCTCCTGCAAAGCAGATCTATGCGCGGGTGAATTCAATAACAACGATAGGACAATCTTGGAGGGAGTCTGGTGAAGCTGGTCCACAACTTTATAATCACTCTTTCGGATTATCCTCAAGAATTCAACGTCTTCTTCATTGGTAACGACCTCCTTATTTTTATCTCTGGCAGGCACAGCAGCATTAGTAGTTGTCTCTTTAGGTGGAGCTTCATCAAAACGGGGTGTGTAGACACGACCACTGCGAGTCATCCTGCTTGCCCCAACTATATTAACCACACTTTCACTATCAGCTTTCACTTCTTCTCTTGGAATGACCTTCCCATACTATTTGTCAATTGCAGTTACATCATACTTCCAAGGCACAACTTTGGGATTACTTAACGGAAATGGACTCGGTTTTTGAATAATCAAAGGTTTAGTTTGGTCCACTGTTGGAGCAACAGGAGTCGGCACATTGAACACTGGAATGGTAGAACCTTCCCCTGGCAGATTAAATACTGGCATTCCACCCCATGGGTTCAAGAAAATTGAAGATGGGTTCGATCGTAGCAACTTCTTTCGTCTTGTTAACTACTTGCAGAAGACCATCATCAATCAATCTCTGAACATCCTTCTGAACCATACCACAACCTTTATCACCTTCCTCACAACTTTCGCAATCAGTATGGGAAACAGATACCAGACCTACTTCAAACAACTTTGAATGGAACGCCTTGAGAGAAGTCTTAATCTGGGATACCTCACGGATAAAACGCTCGTTGGGCGAGTCATCAACAGCATTAACACTCGCATGTGTAGGCAGAGGATTTGTTTTAACATTGGGTGGCGGATCGTTGAAAGACAAGATCTTCTTTTCCATCAGATCCCGCACAAGGGTTTTCAAAGCGTAACAGCCCTCTAAATCGTGACCTGACGCACCCTCATGAAATAAACAATGAGCGGCGGCATTGTAGTTGGCAGGCAAAGGATTTGGAGGCGGACCCAACGCTCGGGTGGTAACCAAACCTCGTTGTACTAAGTAAGGATACAACTCAATGAACGTCATCGAAATCGGCGGATAAGTCTTGTATTGTCTCCTATTCGGAGCATTAGGGCGAGGTGTCGGATTCCTCTGTTGCTGATTAGCAGGAGCGTTGGATGCTGGCTGATAGTTAGGCGGAGGTTGCTGATAAACCAGAGACGGGTAAACAGGAGCTTGCTGCATAGGCTGGTAAGCGGGAGTTTGTGGAGCTTGTTGACTAAAGGATGGTGCAACGGTAGCCACATATGGAGGCGGAGCATACTGAACCGGGTAACCTTGGGTTGAGCATACTGTGGCGGATATTGATACGGTTGATCCCTCCTTCTACCCGAAGATACAACATGGGTCTCTCCTTCCTTCTTCTTCTGAGAATTAAAAGAGGACTTCTTAGCTTGGTCCTTCGAACTCGTACTGCTAGAACCACTGGACATTTTTCCACTCTTCATAGCCGATTCAACCTTTACTCCCACAACAACAATATCAGAAAAATTTGTGGTTACACTACCCATCATCCTCTCGTAGAATTCAGGACGAACGGTGTCGACAAATCAATCAGCTAGTTCCTTGTCGGTCAATGGAGGTTAAACTTGAGAAGCAATTTCCTTCCATCGCTGAGTGTATTCTTTAAAGGTCTCAGAACTTTTCTGAGTCATACTCAATAGTTGTCTTCTGTCAGGAGCCAGGTCCATATTGTACTTATAGTGCTTAATAAAAGCATAGGACAAATCCTGAAAAGGCTTGATGCGAGATTGGTCCAATGTCAAATACCACTTTGACGAAGCACCCTTTAGACTGTCTTGAAAACAGTGGATCATCAACTTGTCATTTTCCACGTGGGAAGCCATCTTACGGTAGTACATTATCAAATGGCTTTTCAGACAAGTAGTCCCTTCATAGCAGTCAAAGTTCGGAGTCTTAAACTTTGGTGGAATAACTAGACCGAAAACCAAACAGATGTCTCTAGCAGCAGCACCAAAGATCTGATCTCCTTCCATCTTTCTCAATCTTTTATCAATAGTAACAACTTCCTCACGAAGCCTATCACGTGGTTGGTACCCTTCATCATTATCATCCAGAATTTCATAAACAGGATCATTAAGATGAGGCTGCACCCGGGTATGGACATTAGCTTGTGTAAAGGTAGGAACTACCTTAGGAGGCTCGGGAATCAAAGGCATGGTCTGTTGAACATTCTGTATAACGAGCATGGCTTATTGACCACTTTGTACAACCGGCATGGTTTGTTGAACTGACGTAACAATAGGATGTATGAAACTCTATGAAAGACCATAAGGAAACGGGTTCTCAACAGAAACAACCGGAGGATCTACGGCAGCGGTAGCATTGATCTCAGAAACCACAGTAGGCTGAGTATCCATCTTTTCATTTATAACTTGGAGCAATTCCATAATTGTTCCTACATTCCCTCGAAGGTCTGCTAGCTCGTTGTTAACGCGGTCCATCTCTTGAGCGTGTTCCTCCATCCTTCTTCGAGCTTGAACTCTAGTGTTGTATCGACCTAGGGTGACGAAACTGGAAGGCGAGAGAACCGAGTATGAGAAAACCGGGAGACACATGAAATGCAGAATATGATGCTAGGATGAAAATGCGAATGAAATGATTTCATGGAATTCCCACATTTATGAATATTGCGGGATAACAAATAAATTTTTATTAATTGAAGATAATGGATTACAAAATAAATATAAAGTCTTTAATGAAAACAACTAAGCCAAAAGCTAATAATGACCCTAAAGAAACATCATCCACAACTTTGGCAAGCAGGCGGAGAGTCGGAGGAAAATAAATCCTCGTAGAGTCTTCACTTCTTGTCGGACAGTGCCTCATCATTCTTTGACTGAAACTGCTTCAAAAGTCCCTCGTACTCGCTGACCATCACATGGTATTTGTTCTTCCATGCTTCGGTTTCATGTTGTGATTTCGCCAAGGCAATCTTTAAAATTTCAGCTTTGGACATGAAATACTGGACAGGTTCCTCTCTTGGAGGTAGAGGATTTTGACGAGGGTAGGGCATCTTCAATTTGATAGCTCTTTCTCGGACCAACTGAAGGTACGGCTCCATAGAAATGCAATTCGGTCTTCCCAAACTTTCTCGCCCTTTCCTATGCAGATGTTTCCAAGAGGATATAATCTGATCTTGAAGCTCTTTATTGTCTTGGAAGAAAATATTCTCTACATAGATACCTTCAGGTGGTTCCTTCAAGGGATACCCCAACTGTCGGCGAGCTAGGACTTAATTATAACTTATTCCTCCATTAAAACCGAGTAAATACATGTTAGCGAAATCTCCACAACCATCAATGAGTAATATTCCATCATACATCCGGTTATACCAATCAATATCAGAGTGAGTTAAAGCCATAACTCTTTGTGGCCAACGTCCTTGCGTGCGACTCCAAAAAGGACCGGACTTGGGCAAGTGCGAAATAAACCATTTGTACAGTAACGTCACACAACAGGTAATTACCCCTCCACCGCGAAGGTTTCGGAGATGGACTGAATGATAAGTATTACCCAATAAAGTTGGTACATGATTCCTTTGCATGAAGATCTTGATGGCATTAAGGTCTACAAATCCTTCAAAACTAGGGAAAAGCAACACTCCATAGATGAGAAAAGCAAAGATCGTCTCAAACGTAGGCATGCTTAGGTGATCGGTATAATATCAGGCTTTCTCCATTAGGAACTTTGTAGGTAACCCAAAAACTTCACCCTTATGAATCATATTCTCCTTAATGTCAGATACCTTCAAACATGTGGCTTTAGCAATGTCTTTTTCTTTAGGGTCCTTCTCTAAGAAAGGGAAAGGAGTCTTATCTACAATAGACAATCCTACAAGCTGAGAATATTCTTCCAAAGTAGGTAATAACTGATAGTCGGGAAATGTGAAGCAATGGTAGTCAGGATCGTAGAACTGTAGCAAAACCGAAAGAAGTCCTTCATTCACTTTAAATTCCAACAGAGGTAACAACCTTCCATACCGATTATAGAATCCTTCTTGATCTTGGACTAAAGATCCTAGCTTCCTTAGGTCATCTAGCTTAGGACTTTTAAAAGCATATTTCAAAGTTTTCCTTCTATTGTAATCCATAGTATCCTGCAATATCCATAAATAAAATTTGAATTCCATGAAATGTAATGCAATGTGATGTTTTATGGATGCATAAACAAAGTTAAAGGTTAAATGTATGTGAAAGGAGTTAAGGTCTACCCATCCCCATAGGGTATGTACTAAGTGAAGGTGAGAAAATACTTAGAAGGGGGGGGGGGGGGGTTGAATAAGTATGAAGATAAAAACTTAGAAATAAAAAGTCAGTTATTTTTATCCTGGTTCGTTGAACTCAACTACTCCAGTCCACCCTTTCTAGAGTGATTTGTCTTTCTCAATCAAGGACTTAATCCACTATTTAATCAACTGATTACAATAGTAAGCACTAAGAACAACTTTTCAAAGTCTTCTCAAGAACTACTGATCCTAACTGGATCTTCTTAAGGTTTTCTTACAATCAAATGTAATAACAAATACAAGTGTTAAAATTCTTCTAATAAAGCTTTATCACAACTGTGATTTTTCACTTAATATTAAGAACAAAGAAATTAATTCTAGAAAGAATATATAAATTGTATGAGAGCTTTAGATAAAGAATTTTTTCAAGTGATACGTCAACTGAAGAAGATGAGTGGAGACTTACTTTTATAGGCACATTGATCCAAGAGTATTTCACGTTGAGAAGTGTGTATCAAAAGGTCTGAGCCTTTTTGTCTTCACATCAAGTGACCTTTCCTAGAAGAAGAAAGCACAGAGAAATCATTTTTGTCTATGTTCTTGTGTCTAGCATAAATAAGGAAAGAGTCGTTTGGATATTCCAACGGACATAATCTTTGAATTCTTCTTCAACAGTTTTCAGCAAGAATCATCAGAGTCTAATTTGATTAGAGCCTTCTGATGTTGATCAGAGTTTTGCTGAATCAGAGTCTTTGCAGCAAGTGTGCTTTTAGTGTGTATAAGTTCATAGCAGAGTTTTGGATCAGATCCTCAATACTGGCAGCGTTAGTACTCTCAGAGTCTTCTGAATTAACTATGCTTGAAAACTCTTCATACAGAATCCTTAATTGGTTCAGATGCTTCAGATTCTTCTGGAGCTTTTGCTTTAGATCCTTTTGGAGCTTCTGATGACAGCGTCCAGAATGTTCTAATGGTTGCATCTGACGCTTCAGAGCCTTGCATATTTCTTATGTTCAGTTCTGATTTTCTTCTGGAGTGATATTTACTTTGATATCTGCAGCAAACATTCTTAAGCAAATTTTAGAGTATATAATTCTTAATTACAAAATTTCATAATAGTTATCATCAAAACATGGAGATATTATTAAGAACCAATCTGTGTTCTAACACTAAGATTAGTTGTACCTGCCGAACAAGGTTCTAAAGAAGTGCCCAAAGTCATCAGCCCTTCCTTCGGATATTATCAACTTTTTGACTGACTCGAGGATCGATAATATTCTCAAGAGAACCTCTTTTGAGTGTAGTATCGCGTAGCAATTATTTTAGGACTACTCCCTCATAATTCCCGCACTACATCCTATATAAGGCCAAGGTGGTGTTAAGGTACTACGGTCCCCAATATCACAGACTCCAATCGAAAATAGTAAAAGTTTTCATGACTAACTCGTTCAACCGAACCATTTTCAAAAGGGTCTCAACTGAGCGATGATTCTCGAGTCAACTTGGTCGGGACTCACTCCCGACAAGTCTCGTCAAATATCTCACCTTCCTATGATAAGGTCACTCAAGTCTGGGTTAGGACTTATCTCACAATAGAAGGATATCCCCATAAGGTACAATGAAATATATACAAATAATTAATAAAACATAAATGTCATACAATAAAACAAAATAGGGAAACCCTTAAAAATTAGGAGGTATCCCCAGTGAAGTCGCCATTTTCTGTTGCTGTTAGAATAAGATATCAAACTATTAATTAGTTTGAATCACAAATCTTTAGATTCACAACCGATCTTTGATTTATTCGAAGGAAAAGATCAAATGAAGAAAAACCTATTTTTGCATTATAAACAATACGGAGAGAGACCTAGGTAAGGGGTAGGTTAAGTTTAGGGAAGGTACTAACATCATAAACTTTTGTAGTACTCTATAGGAACCTTTTGTTTATTTTTGCTATTTATTATTTATTATTTGCTTTAAGTATATATTGAGCTAAGGGATAGAGTGACCTAAAAGACCTAAGGGTTAGTCCTAAGTTTACTCGGCAAGATTCGCATCTTGTGCCTACATATCCTAGATAGGGAATGGAATCAGAGTAATCGTAGTTCCCCTCAAAAGGGAGGTTAGAAACGTCTTGAATATGGTCAAGGTTTCAATGGGTAATAAACACTTCTTAAGGAAACGCTTACGTGGAGTTTTGAAACTCCTATTTCTACGTTGAAATGTTGAATTGAAATTAGGGTTAAATTAGGGATTCCACGGCGGAAAACCCTAAACAGAGTACGAAGACTCATTGACCTCAAGCTAAGGTAAAGGGAATTTTTGTCCACGGCAGGATACCTAGGCTATTAGGGTTTTGAAATAGTCAAAGGCTAGGACTATTGACTCGGCGGTCAAACAGTTTAGACCAAATCCTTCGGAAATGCGGTTAGCGGTAAAACACATGCAAACAGACAAAATATTGTATGGCAGGATTAAAATACTGAAAGATAAAGAAAGCGGTAAAAGAAGAATCGCGACGATCACTCGCGTAAATTACAAGTCCCAAAATGCGAAATAAAATAAACCGCGACCATGGCCTCGAGTAAATTACATTCATGAAACAAAAATAGTACAAATGAAATATGGAGGAGAGTTGCAATGAACAACTAATGGGGTTAGACGAAATGAAACGGCTAACTCACGCACTCTATTTTTTTTAAATTTTAATGAGAAGAAGAGAATTAATTTCATGCTTCAATGGAGACACTATCTCAATTAATTATTAAAAATTTGTTTTAATTTTATTTAAATAAAATTGTTTTTTTAATAAGAATGTTTTAATTTTAATTTTTACAAATGAGTTTAATTTCATTTGACAAAGAAAGTTTTACTTTAAATTTAATGAGAACGGAAGACTAAATTAATTTTAATGAAAAGCTAGATTTAATTTTATGAAAAAAGTTTGATTTAATTTTAATGCCAAAAGTTTAATTTAATTTTTATGAAAAAGTTTGATTTAATTTAATTTTAGTTAACTTTAATGATTTTTGTTAAACTTAATACTAGTTCCTAAATTATAACTAATTAGTACAAATTATAAACAAATAAAATAAATGAAATAAAACATAAAACATAACCGAAATAAAAGGGGAGGGGAGTTTGGGCCGGTTTTCATTTGATTTGTTAGGGTTTCATTTGCACTTCCTCTTCCTCTTCCTACATGCGTCGCCGATGGTACCATTGATGGATGGCGAGAGCTTCTTGTTCTTCATTCTTTTGCTGGCGTATTTCCCTCGATTTCACCTCTTGATACCTGAAAGAAACCAGAAACCAAACATGCAAAAGCGTAAATTCAGAATCGTTCACCCCACACGGTTCGAAGCATGATTCATAGTCAACTTTGATGGGGAAAGGCCGATGATGCTCCGACTGAGGCCGGGAGTGAATTTCCCGTCGTGTTCTTCGAGGAACAGTGACGGTAGTCTCTCTTTCGATTTTCAACCGCGACGATGTTTGGGTTTTTTCAAAACTTCTTCTTTCTGATGAGTCCGGGGATGATGATGAAGAATCCGTCGAGATTCTCTGAATCCCAATCTTGCGCCCCTTTTTTGATCCCCCAAGTTCGAAATCCCTCTTTAATATTTATATCATTTTCGAACTCATTGTGGCCTTTTTGTGTTGGTGGTTTCCGGTTATTTAACTTTACTATTCTTGTGGCTATTTACCAGGAAAGTGCTGACTTATCTGCTGCATTTTTGACGGTGAAGTTTGTTGCTGAAAGTTCGCTTGAATTTGTTGGTATTCTATTCGCGGCTTGTTGGACCTGGATCTGTTGTAGGTCTGGAAATGTTATTCATTTCAAAGTGTTGTTGAATCCATTTGTTTTTCGTGAATGCCGTTTAAACCTATTCGTCGGATATTTTGGATTTACTTGATGAACTCGTTTCTCTTTGAACTGTTGGAACTTGAACTGGTTTCTCGGGAACCAGTTTTCGGAACTGGTTTTTCTGTTGAACTTGATTCTGAACTGTTTGGCTGGTTTGATCTTGTTGGTTTTGGTTAGAATTGGTTTTTCAGGAAGGTTGGCGTTAAGGTCTCGTTTGGGAAAACCATCTACCTGAAAAAACCATTTTTCTCAAACCGACGCTAATGGGGTGGTAAATGTAAATACTCTAACCTCTAAGTTAGAGATGATCAAAAGTAAGAGGTATTTTAGGGTTAAAACTTACTTACCTAAGACTAAGGTTTTCATTTTCCTTTTATATTCGCCTTTTAAAGTTTTAGGTTTTTAGATCCTTCAATCCCGAGACACTTGTCTTTGAAGGCTTAGGTATATTGGTTTTTCTTCTTGATTTCATGTATCCTGCGTTGGATATATGACTTCACACACAAGAGGGGGATTTGAATTGTGTGTTTCAAAAAAACTTTAGTTTGAAAAACTTTTAGAATTATTTTTAGAGTTTATAAACATTTTAAAACGTTTTATAATTAACCAGTGAAAATTTAAATTGCCGAAAGTAAAAGATAAGGGAGAGAGAAGACATCGACCGAGAATTATACAAGTTCAATCAAGAAGACTTAGTTTTATCCCAATGATTTGATCTTGAGAGTATCCAATAAAACTTAAAAACTTTTAATAGGTTGAACTTTTGAACCCCCTTATACAAGAAGAGAAGTAGCGAGTCTTCCTTCCAATTAACGGATTAAAGGGGTGACTCTTCTGTCGTGCGCCAGTCACTTCCATATCAAGGCCTTTTAAAGCATTGATTCGATCATCTTTCTTCTATCAAAGAACTTTCTAATCCGCTTCAAACTCACGACACTCTTTTGTCGCACCTTTAGAAGCCTTCTTCTAGGATTTCTCTCGCTAAGCGAGAGAAGCCTTCAACCTCATTACCTGAGAAGACAAAGTTGATGAAGAATCATATCGATCCACTTCTCTTTGTAAAAGAGTCTGCAAGTTTGATCTTTGCCAGTAGTTCAGCCAGGTTTTTCTTAGCCATGGAATTTTCCTGCTCAAGGGCTTCATTTCTCTTTTAGATCATCATGTTCCCTAAAAAGGTCACTAAAGCCCAGTATATTGTCTTGGGCGGCAACTACCATAAAAACTAGGGATTCATCGCTAAATAGGGTACGAGAAGCATCTGGAAAACCCTGCCTATCAGTTGCAGATAAGCTCCAAGCAAAGGTTAGGCCTTCATTAACCACAACATGCTCAACAACAAATTCCATTGGGGTGCTGGGTACCTAAGATGGAAGAATGGTAGAAAGCTGAAAGAAAGGAGTAAAAGCCTCTTATCCAACGTCTGTCATCAAACAAACCAATTTAAGAGAACCCCCTCAATAAGAGTGGTTGGCCTATTTCCCACATTCATATTGATAGGGGAAGGAGATGGTGAATTCTCACGGGTAGAAAAGTTGGCTACTTCGATGGTAAGATGATACACCTCAGGAGTTATACACGAGAGAGTAGTTGCAACTATTATTGAGGTAGTAACAATAGACGATGCCCAAACCACCAAAGCAGGAATAAGTGCAAAAACAAAAGTTATCGCCACTCGGCCAAATAAGTTGGTCCTAAGACCCTGATCCTTGGCGAACACGAGAACCTTATGTAATTGATCCATTTTATCTGCAAGGCACAAGTTAAACTTATTTTTTTTTAAATTTAAAAACAAAAAAGCACCCTGATCCCCCATCCTCACTAAATATTTTATGTCGCTCGACACGACCGGGGGCACTAATTATCGCATAGGTATCAACCTGTATCTTATTTTTCTTAGAATGAGGGTACTTCGTTAGGACCAAATTCCTCCTCATAGATGAGCCCTTTATACCAAGCGCACAAATCCTCTTTCAGCTTCATAGAGGACACATATCTGAGTGGTTAAAAGAAAGAGATCGACGGAAGTGAGCTCTAGTCTAGTACTTCAAAAAAATTGCTCCTACAAGAGCGAGCACATCCCACCGGGTCTGAAGACAAAAAAAGTGAAGTGAGCCTCAGAGGTAACACGTTTCACCAGTACGAAACTTTCAAGAAAGACACCTCAATAATTGGTGAAAAGGTTAAACCAAAAGACTTAATGGTTAAAGAAAATCAATCCCTGATCTTGAGCGTTATCTCAAGAGGTGTGGGCCGCGTAAAAGAGATTAAAGAAGAGCCTAAAAGAGGGTTCCCAAGAATTACGCTCAACACAGAATTAGAACACCTTAATGAAAACTCAAGTCCTGGGATGAAGTTGCGAGAGGGAAACTTTCAGGCGGTCAATCACGGTTACCTCGGAACCAAAGAAGGGCAAGTATATACCAAGTCTGGTAAAGAAAAATTTGTAGAAAGGAATTAAGCATCCTTCAAAAGAGTTGCATGTCCTTTTCACCGGGCCCACTGGCAGCGTTGGCTATAACCTCGACAACGTTTAGAATGAAAGGGTTCCCTAACACCTCAACAACTACCCAATAGTATTTGAGGGGATTACTTAGCTTAACCAGTCAGAGCCTTTTTCGAGCCAATTATTCAGATTTAAAGTGATCACTGTATTTAATCAAAGATATAACATTGGGTTTTCCTCGATCCTCCTTGTGATTTACGATCTCAGCATCGCTAAGCTCACTACCAATCATCATATGATATTGCCAAATAAAGTCATTGGCATGTTCTTTCTTTTTTCGAGTAACTTCTATTTATCTCTTAGTTAGGACGGAAGGATGCATCGGTTTCTTGAGAGGATCCTCACCCCGACTAGATTTCCCTGCAAGCAGAATCTCTAAAGAATCGTTGGAATAATATTTTTCAGAAAAGGGATCCCAAATACTCCTTCTATATCAGAATCCTTAATCACATAAGTGATCTCCGATTCAAAATCCGTACTAGTATAAGGAAGGAAATGTGTTACATAACTCATTCCCCCTTTCAAAAAGGAGGAAACATTATCTTATGAATCATTATCCATGTTAATAAGGTTATTGGTTACCGTAAAAGAAAATACACTAAATGCTTGAATGAAAAGTTGAAGTGAAAAGAAGCTACCTTGAAATATAAGGTCGAAGGTAGTAAAGCAAAATAGAATATTGAAAGTCAAAGCTTTGAATGTGTGGTGATGGTTACTCCTGCAAAAATTCTCTCATAGAAAATGGAAAGGCCCAAAGGAAATAAGACAAACCCAGTCTACAAAATTTTGTAAATGTTTCTTCATATTCCGCTATCCTTATATAGGCAAAGACAATCGAGCGGATCAGATTGAAAGTAAGAAGCAAGTGTATATCAACGGTCAGATTTCACCTTGGGAGCACAGTCAAAATCAAGTACACCAAAGTAAATAGTAGGCTACGCCACATCACACTCTACCCCTTTTAAGTTACACATCAAGAAGAAAAAAAGCGAAATGTTTCAATGGTGGAACTATATTTAATGCTCACATTCCCTATTACTCTTTGGCAAAAAAAGCAGTGCATGCCATTCGACACCTAGACAGCCATTCCCAAAGGCTGATCATGACTATTGAAAGACTCCCCTAAAATCCAGAGTGCCCGGTGATTCATAAGGGCAATATTCCATGTCGGCCAAAGGCCAATTGAGATAACACCTATTTACTCTGCCCACTCTATTGAGCCCAAAGTATAAATACTTTCACATAGGGTTTTCAAGGACACAATCTATAATCCCCACTTTCATTGCGTTTATCTTGAACCCTAAACTGACTTGGGCATTGGAGTGATAACCATGCAAATACCCCCCCTTGGTTCGTCGTATTGGAGATTAGCAACACCGATTCAAGATCGACACCAATTGATGATGTTAATTCAAGATTAATGCCTTTGATTTAGAAAGCACCACAATTGTAACCTCTGATCCCCTGTGCTACATTATTGAATCTCTCTGGAAGCTTTGCTCTGTCGTAGTTTCTGAAATCCTCTCCATTTCTGGTTCCGTAATGTAAAACAAGGTAAACATTGAAGAATTATTATCGTAGACGGTGTTAATGATATAGTAAAGACCCGATATTGTCATAAGTGTGTGAAAAACTTAGATTTGATTATATGCTCTACTTTATAGTTAGTGTAGTGATATGTTATTCTAGGTTCGAGGGTAGGTACATGCAAATAGCCTAACACTAAAGTTAGTGATGGTCAAAAATGAAATGTATGTTAGGGTTAGAAAGTGTATACGTGAGATAGCGGTATCCATTATCTTTTTATAATCATTCTAGGGTTTCAAATTTCTACATAATTAAATCCCGAGACACATGTCTTTGAAGGCTTAGGTTTGTTGTTCATTCTTCTTAATTTGATGGTTGTTGACGTTCTAAAGAATGTTTTTGGATTTTTTATTATGGACCAACGACTTCATTAAGTCACCAGTTTGGTTCTCCGAACTAGATGGGAACAACTATCGAGGTAGGTAACATAACTTATTTTATTATGTGGAGCCTGTGGTGTAAGCAAAATAAACCTATCTTATAAGGACCACAAACATCAGTTAAGTTTACAATTTCTACGATTTTTTTACAACATTATATATCACATCGTGTTTGGTCACTCAAATTTCTCTCCCTCTCTATGGCTTCCAATGGAAGTGTTTTGGAAACATCTTAACAATGATACTTGGGGGTTCTAAATTTTGATGGTATTACATTAAGTAATTTATGACAAGCATGTTATGATGGTCTAGTGGGAAACTCATATGACTGATTTCAATTTTATTATTATGGTAGTGTATGACTGTTTTACATTATATAAGTAGAGATTAAATGTTCTTTAATATAATTTAAGCTTTATTTGAACACACACTTCAAAAAAAAGTTGTTTTTATAACTCCTTCCATGTCGTCCCATTAGATGCAAAAAAATACCGAGAATTTCATCATTATACGAACCTTTTTGTAACTGATTTGAATTTTTTTGTTAGGGATTGAGATATCTTTATCCATCACATTCTCAGAAAAGGAACCCTATGTACGGATATCTTTATCCTTAAAGACAAACAAACTTAGCGTGCAATCAATTGAGGCGTGACATAGGAAGGCATCCCTCCATGGAACACAATTCAAAAAACTTTAGCTTAAACAATGAATGGTGTTATTTTGGATCAAACTCTAGTCTTGACGGGGATAGCTTCATATTTCAATAAAGATTTAGCATGTAGTCGGAGTCTGTTCACATGTTGATTGTGTATGATGTAGTAAAAGTATGCTCAAGCATGCAATAGTCAAAATGCTAGGATTGTTAGAATGTCGAATTCGTCCTTGCTTGTAATTCCAATTGTTAATTTAGCTTGTAGCCTAAATTAGCTTAATAGTCTATAAATAGACTAGTTCTCTCAGGTTTTTGAGAGAGAGGTTAATTGTTGTTATTCACTTGTAATCTTTTAACCCTAATTGAGTAAGTGAATAGTAAAGCTATTTCAACCAACTCTAGTTCTTCTTCTTTCTTATTCTCTCTCTTTCGTAAAACATAGTAAGGTTTCTTGTGTTTGTTCAAGAAACTCAATCTTTCTCATACTTTGATCTGTTCTTGACGAAATAGATTCACAACAAATTGGTATGGTGAGCATGAAGGAGTGTTGTACCCCAAAATTTGACCAACCTCTTTCTTTGCTTGGCTTATGTTTCATTTCATTCTTTAGCATTTGCATTTGCATAGCATTGTCCTTTACAGGGGATCAAGGGAGGTGTGTCATTCAAGAGAAGACTTCCAAGGGTTTCAATCTCAAGCATGAGTGATTATTCAAGTTATCAAGTGGTTACAATCATCAGGAAGTGGTCAGAGCTCTTTGAGAGAGTTGATGGATGTATGTGGCTTACCTCATATCTTTGGGGTTAACAGAAGATCATCAGGGGTTCACAAAGTTCATGGTTATGGATAAGAGATGTTTGAGAAGCTCATTGAAGGCTCTAGAAGCCATTTTGGAGCTCATCTAAACACTTATTTCACTTGCAAGAGGTCACAGTCAAAGGTTGTGCATTTAGGGTTTCATCTGGTCAACTCAAGGTCAACTGAGGACTTGAGGGAGGTTGAGACTTAGTTTTAAGTCATTAGAGTCATGGGAAGTTATGTGGAGACATTTAGGATGTCATGCTAAGTTCAAATCAAGAAAAATAAAGAGTTCAAGGAGTTACTAAATTAGGGTTTCAAAGGGTCTCAATGTAAAATCCCCTTCTTTAGTGCCTAACTTCAAGGATACTTTACCCCATGATACAAGTTCAATCTCATTCTCTTGTGAACATGAAACTTATAGGGCATGTCCTAAGCTTTCTTTTGAGTACTAGAAATCATCCATTGGGTTTATGGAATCAAGTTGTGATGCCAACAAGTTATAGGTCTCAGATGAACTTATTTTTTGGTCAACAAAAGTCAACTCACTTCCAAGGCATTTTTAACCTAGAATCAAGTTTCTCCTCTACTTGAGGTGAACCTGAAAGTTATTCCTCATGATATTAGCTTTCTAAAAAGCCCTAGAAGTCCTTGATATCATTTTTGAAACTCAAGTTATGGATCTTACAAGGCAAGGGTATTTTGGAAAACTTTGATTATAGGTCATTTTCATTATGGGTCATTTTCATGCACTTGTGTATTTCAAATGAGCTTGCAACCAACATGAAAGTTGCTTCAAAAGACCTATTTTACATCATGGAACTCAAGGATGGTGTGGATTATGATTGATCATGGACATTGGATGAGAATTTCAAGTGGAAAATGAATTTTAAAAGGTGATTTAAATTGAATACATTATAGGTTTTTTTACATGCCTTATTTTTGTTCAATTCTCTTCACAATACACTCAAGGCAAGAATGCACATTTTCATTTTGGTTCATGAAGGCACAAACACGTGTATTTTAAGCTTACTTCACAATGAAGATTCACATTCAAAATTGGACCACATACAAGGCCCATTCCAAATCCATTATGAAATTCAACTCACCAGCTGCAAATTGGGATTGTTTTCATGAGTGTATGCAGCTGTTTTCACGTGTGCATGAGTGAACCTCATTTTTTGGGCATTTTGAAAATTCATCCAAGTAAGGCTTCATGGGCCTCCAAATTTCCCAGATATCCAACATATATAAACTAAAAATGTGAACGGAGAGCTCAGAAGCGCATTTTGGAGGAAGAGAGAGCAAGTTCCATTTTCAAATTCTCCAAGAAAATTCCAAATCGTGTTTTCATTTTCACTGCAAATCAAAGCCAACTGAAGTTCAATTCCTCTTCCTTGTGCAAATTGGAGTGGATCTCGACAGTTTGAAGCAAGCTAGAAAGCAGTTGAAGCACCAACGGAGTGTCTCTATTCAGTAAGCTTCTCCTTCACTTTTCTCTCATTCTAGAGCATGATCTAGGTCCATATTAGCTACATCTGAAGCCCTACCTCGTGTAGGACATGTTTGATTGCTTAATTTTCATGTTTGCTCAAGTTCTCAGATGTGCATCTTGAACTTTATCCGTTTGATTCTCTTAATTTGTACATGTTTAAGTTGAATGGACCATGGATTTGAGATCTACGTAAGTTCAGCTTTCTTTTGGTGTGCATTTTGCTCAGTTCGGTGAAGGTTGAGTCGCCTGAGCTCCGGCCTGCTCGCCGGAGAAGACGACCATGTCGCTACTGCGAAAATCGGCGTCGGCTGAACAGATGAGTCGCCACCGTGCGTTATTTATCCCACGGGAGGGAAAGGAAACGCTCAGAGTAAACCTCGCACAACACGGGAAAGGTATGGTCGTCGCAACCAAAACCTGGATTCGGGAGTCGGTTACGCAAGGGGAAGGTATTAGCACCCCTCACGTCCGTCGTACTCGACGGGATCCACGCTTATTTTCGGGTATGGATTATTATTCTATCTAAACTAAAGGTCAGGGTTAAAAAGAAAAGAAAACGACTCGGCAAAGTATCGCACTTTATGCCTACGTATTCCCGTCTGGAACGAGAAATCAGAGTCAACGTAGTTCGCCTACCTACGGGAAAGGAGGGGAAGGTTGCTCGCTAGGATATCGCATCCTATGCCTACGTACTTTCATACAGCATGAAAGATCAGAGCAAACGTAGTTCGGGCCACGTACGACACAAGTCTGTCTTGGTTGATTTTATTCCTTCTGAAAAAGGTTTTTTCTGATTAACAGTCCAAGCAGACAAAAATGACGTCTTGATGAGTTCACATTCTTTTATGGAAGAAGTGTCTTTTATTGTGTTTGAAATCTTTATGGTGTTTTTCTGTTTGTTTTGAGAAAGAAGAGACAGAACTCTAACCTACGATTGCGAAGGGAATCAAACTAACCTAATGTTATCATGCATGGGTTAAGACCTAGTGTCTATCATGTTCCTCTCTTGCACAGGGAGAAACAGAGATCCTAAGGGAATAGACAGAAACAGAAACAAGATCAGATATATACAGTAAAGCGGTAAAATGCATGAATGCAGCAATACAAGCGAGGCAAGGGAGTCCCACTCAACCTCGAACCTAGAAAACAATAGGCAAAAGTGAACAGACTTCACTTCCAACCCAACAGGGTAAACAACAAACAATACAGCCCAGAAAACCAATCAATACATCAGAAATGAAATACAGCAGAAAAATAAACAGCTACAGCAGCTCTGCATCAACACCTATCTTCAAGTCCTCTCCAGACAGCAACAAGCTTCAGCAAGCATCAATCTCCATCTCCACAGCCTTCCAGCAAGGTCTTGATCATCAGTCTTCCATCTGCAATGGCTTTTCTTCAAGTCCCAATCTCCAGGAGAAACATCAGTCAACAAGATGAAGTGAATGAATGTTAGACAGTTAATTACCTACCAAGGGTGGTTCATCAACTGTTAACATTAAACAGACAGTTTCCTCTCAAAAGTTCTATCTTTCAAATACATTCACTGATCCTTCCAAAGGAAGGAGGTGGATATTTGAAAGAGACTTTGAATCATAGAGAAAGGATGGATGCAGACAAAGCATTCCATGTTTGAGAAACAAGCTTTCTAATCTAGAGCTCTGCCTAGCTCCTAAACCCTAATCTCCTCAACAGCTGCTAGCAGGAATCTCCTCTTCAACTCTGGAAGTTGGTCTTCAGTCTCTGGATCTCCAATGGCTTCATCATCATCAGTCTTCAGCTCCCCCAATCCCCAAACAATCCCAGTACCCACACAGACAAACAATAATCCCTAGAGGGCACACCACACCAATCAATCAAATATAGCAGCATATACTAATAGCAGTAGGGGAATCCTAGTGATTTCTAAGGGATCTAATAACTACCCATAGTCCCTATAGTCCATACCCCAAAAATCAAATGAAAATTTCCTAAAAGAATTAAACTATCTCACCTAAGTTGATTTAAAACCTTAATTTTATTCATGTTATTCACACCTAAACTAAACACCTAAAATTAAGTCCTAAAAAATGAGAACTAAATTTTATATACAAGATACATGTCTAAACTAAACAACCTAAAAAGAATGGATTAAAAATGGTAAAGCATCTATTAGAACAAAAAATAACAAATTCATGTATCAAACAAAATATTAACAAAATGCTATTTACCAAAAAAATGCATGAAAAATATTAAAACAATATAAAATGTCAAATTTATTTTTCTATATTTTTCTAGACAGAATTATTGACCTATAGAAAAAACAAGAATCAAAAAATATTAATTTTTCATTTTTATATGATTTATTGAAAATGCAAGCAATATAAAAGGAATAAAAATCAAAAGAAATTGAATTAAAGGGATGGGGGGTGAGAATAGCATCTTCGCCCAGTTCAAATTCCAGGTGGGCCATGAAATCAGG
Source organism: Lathyrus sativus (assembly GCA_963859935.3). Classification (NCBI taxonomy): domain Eukaryota; kingdom Viridiplantae; phylum Streptophyta; class Magnoliopsida; order Fabales; family Fabaceae; genus Lathyrus; species Lathyrus sativus. The sequence goes on along the minus strand of OZ012739.1, from coordinate 545,379,770 downwards.
GGTGTGAATATCAAATTCACTAGGCCCAGCGCGTCAGAAAATGAGATGAAAAAATAAAAGAAAAAATAAAATGCAAGCGGTGCAGAAAGTAAGGGTTTTATGTTTAAATTTGAATTGGGCCAAGCGAGGGGGTGTGGGTAGCGAAGTTTTTCTGAGCCCAGGATTCATCAATAATTAAAACGCTGCGTTTAGCTCCAAGTCTTTCCCTCCACTCTCAGAATTAAATCGTGGCCGCACGATGAGAGGATTAAGTCAATTGCCCAGAATGATCCAACGGTGCTCGCGTTGTCTTCTCCAAATGCCATTAGGGTTTCATCAGACCATAATTCATGCGCGAAAATTCAACCAGATCGTTCTCCATGATCCTTTGATGAAAATGAAAAATTCAAAACCCTAAAATGATCTACTAATCACAAGGAATCCATGCTTGGTCTTAGTTTTTGCTAACACTCCTTGTAGATCCCAAACAGAGGGCGCGAAAGCTAGGGTTTCACCATGCTCTTCTGACATCAACCTTGCTAGAACTCAATCCTAATGATCTAAAATTGCTCTACATGCTACACTCATCATTCTATGCTATCCCACATCAATTAAAACCTAATGCACAACTAGTTCTTGGAAATTAAAGAAATGGTGACCTGCCATGAAACTTCATAGAAGTCTCTCTAATTCTCAGAATTCAATCCCCTATGGTCTCTAAGCATTTTTATCCTAACCACATGATCTACAACTGAATAAATAAGGAGATTCGAAGGGTTTTGCATACCTTGCAAGTGATGATGGCAGGGGTAGTTGTGCTGCAATTCAAGACTTGTTAACCTCCAATATTGATCTCCAATGGATGCTGATTCTTCTGTTTGCAATGGTTGTGGCTCAATCTTCTTGAATCACCTTATCCCCTTCTTCATGCAAGTTGGAGTGTAAACTTGGATCACACAAACCAGCCACGAGTTCCTCTCAATCTTCTTTGCCAATTACTCTATGATGATGGTGGATGATGATGATAACAGAAAATGATATGTTTGATGAAGTTTCAATGGAGTTTGAAGAGAAAATGCAAATGGGAGTGAAGGAATCAAAGTAGTGTTTGCAAGCTCAAAGAGTCACCAACCAATGCACAAATGGCTTCATTTCATTATATAGGTGAGGATTAACAGAATGAGAAGCTTCTAGATTGGTCCTAGAGGGATCTAGAAACTTGTGGAAATTTCATGAACTTATCATTTGGTGGTATTTTGAATCATCTCATATCATGCTTGCACCTTGGGTAGACTTGAGTGAAAATCTCCTTTCATGAGATATTAGGAGTGCATGTATGAAAAACCAAGCTTTTCCGTGCCTTGTGTTAAGTTTTGCCATGTTGCCTTATGATGCAAGAAACAAATTTACAAAGGAAGTCCAATTTTTAAGCCTAAACTCAAAAATGTGGCTGAACCAATGTCTTTAAAATGATGTTGGGAATCAATTTGGTATATTGGATGACCCATATTGGATTTGTAGATCTCTCAAACCAATTTTTTATTTCAACTTTTTCAACTTATATGCCTTTTTTAGGTCATTTTTCACCAACTTTGGTCAAGTATCATTCTATGCATTTCCAAGCTTCATGACTTCTTTTCTTGACTTAAAATGGCATTTTGAGCAACTTTGATGTTGGGAAGTTTTTTATTTGAAGCTTCCTTGTAGGAGTTTTAGGCATAAGCTAAGAATGACCTGTAATCATTAGATGACCAAAATACCCTTTTCTTGCCAAGACCATAAGTAGAGTTCCACAAATCATATGAAGGCATACTATACCATTCTAGAAAGCTAAGACAATGAGGAACAACTCTTATGTTGACCAGAAATTCATTTGAAATCTCCTTGAGGGGCAAAAATTGATTGGAAGTCAAGTCACTTTCACAGACAGAATTTCAGATACCTCAGATGACCTGTAACTTGCAAGGACCATAACTTGAGTTCTATAAATCTCCTTAGTGTCTTCCACAACTCAAATTAAAGGTATTGAGATCCTCTACAAGTTTCATGTTGGCCAAGGATCCATTTGAAGCTTGCATCTTGACTTATCTTGCTTGGAAATTTGACCTAAACTAGGGGATTTTACATAGAAACCCTAATTTAGAAACTCCTCTTCTCCTTGATTTCTCCTGATTTCTTCTTAGCATATCATCATATCCTTATTCTTCATGTCAAATGATGAACCCCACATCTCTCCAATAGCCTTTAATGCCTTTCAATCAGTCAATTGACCTAGAGTTGACCTAGGGTTGACCCAAATGAAACCCTAGTTGACTGTCTTCATCCCCAACTCTTGTGACTACACCAATGACTTGTCTCTTTCTCCAAATGACTTTCTAAGTCTCCCATGATGTCTAGATATTCCCCATACTCAGCCCACAGCTCACAATTTCTTTGTTGATCCTCAGGGATCCTCAGATAGGAGATGGATGCACTTGCTTGATCCATTGACTTGATGGCTTTCAAATTCTTTTCTGATGACTTGAATGAGATTGCATCAAGATAATAACCTCTTGATAGGCCTCTAGAGATGAGAATAATGCTTGGTCCCCTGTGGAATGACTTGCTATGCTTATGCTATGCAGATGAGTAACCTATGTACATGACTCAATATGCAAATGCTAATGATATTGAAACATAAACCAAGGGAATAAGGTTGAGCAAATTTTAGGGTGCAACAACTGCCCCTATTCAAGCGACTTGGACCCGATTGGGTGAAGAGCGAACAACCTTCAAACATTCGCGGTACGATACGGTTGAATACTAAGAACCTGGAAATTTGCCAACCACATAAATAAACTGCCCCCCTGCCTGAGGAACGACATCCGCTGCCTGGATCTGACTGCTATGGCTACCAATTGATCCACTAGCGACCATGCTGGGGATTATTTGTCTGCATTTCATCAGGAATAAATCGTCCACGTTAGGAGTAAACTCTTCCACGTTAGGGATAACACCGTCCACGTAAGGAATCATCTCATCTGCCTCTGTCAGGACTAAGCTCTTCCACGTCAGGAATAAACATCGTCTAGATCTGTCCACGTTAGGACTAAACTTTCTAGGTTATGCATACTTCGTCCACGTTAGGACTCACCCTTCCATGTTAGGAATACATGTCCACGTCAGGACCCACATTTCCACGTAAGGAATATATCGCTTTTCCACGTAAGGAAACCATCTATCGTCTTGATTTGTCCACGTAAGGACTTAACTTTTTCCACGTAAGGAACAAACTCCTTTCCACGTAAGGAATGCCTCTCTGTCCACATAAGGAACACAATTTCTTTCCACGTAAGGAATACTTTCTCAGTCTGTCCACGTAAGGACTCCAATCTTCATTCCACGTAAGGATTCAACCATCTTTCCACGTAAGGAATCAATCTTTCCACGTAAGGAATAAACTCATCTTTCCACGTCAGGAATCAATCTTGATATGTCCACGTCAGGACTAAATTTTTCCGTGTAATGAAACACAACCTCGATCTGTCCACGTCAGGACTCCAACTTGATATGTCCACGTAAGGACTCACTCGTTCCATGTAACGAACACTCCTTTATCTGTCCACGTAAGGACTCCACCCTTTCCACGTAAGGAAACACTTTTCGTCTTGATTTGTCCACGTTAGGACTCACCACTCGACTCGCTGAGGATAAAAACTTGTCCACGTCAGGACTCATGCACCTTTGACCCACTGGGGAAGTGAGACTTTGTCCACGTCAGGACTCACATCTCAACCTGTTGAAGTAATAGGACCTGTCCACGTCAGGACTTGCGCGTCTTCGGCTTGCTGGGGAATAAGACTTTGTCCACGTCAGGACTCATACTTTGCCAACAACACGATGAAGGATAAATTTGTCCGCGTCAGGACTCTCGTATCTTGTCATCACAAAGAACTACAAACTGGTCCACGTCAGGACGCACATTTCACCATTACGAATAAAGCTATCTGCTGGAAATAAATGGTCCACGTCAGGACTCCAACACGAAGAGTAATCAACCTTGTCAACATTATGACCTCACATTCAATCCACACCGAGAGCTCGATTCTGTCTACGTTAGGACTAGCACACATCGTCAATTTGAGGAAATGTCCACGTCAGGACTCCACATTCCAACAATCTTGAAAAATCGAACTTGTCCACGTTAGGACTAACACATATCGTTAACTAGAAATCAATCTGTCCACGTTAGGACCCCTACTTTTCTAGCACAAAGAAAACCTGTCCAGAAAATTGTCCACGTTAGGACTCCTCCTTCCATTGGTCCGCCAACTTCTTATCACTGATGTTACAGCAACTTTGAGGCTGACTTTACTGGGGATATTGAGGAATTAAACTACCGGACGCCTGCTCTGATAATCGGCGGTGGCCCCTGAAATTCTGATTCCTGAAACCCTTAGAATGCTGACGTAACAACAACTTTGAAGGAAATAATCCGCTGATCGGACTAGAGAAACTCCAACAAGAAACCCTGGCGGGGAAATAAGTAACTCTGCTTGGGGACAAAGAGAAATTTATCCTGCTGACTCTGTGGGGAGTAGTGCCAAAGCTGACACTTCGTTGAATGTCTCATGCCGAGACCTCGAATGTTTATTGATTCACCTGAGCGAGGGCTCTCTCTACCTGCAAGAGAAACAATACTTGAAACAAAAGGTTAACCAACCTGGTTTATGTTTCAAAATGCATGCGTATGACAATGATGCATTCGACATGGAAATGCTACGCTTTTTTTTTGGTGGATGCAAGTATGACACTATATGCCGATGCCAATATGACACTATATGCCAGTGCAAATATGACACTATATGCCAATGCAAATGCAGTCCCGAACTGCTGGGTACAGAAACTGCTTCAGCAAAATAAATGCTGAAGATAATGCCAACTCCGCTGGGGATAGCCGGGTGCTACAGAATTATTCCAGCAAAATAAATGCTGGAAGAGTGAAGTCGGCTCAGCTGGGAAATTAGGAACTTAAACCAAACATCTCGTTGAAGTAACACCCTGCTGGGGAATATAACTCTGCTAGAGAATAGCAGATGCGTCTGGTATGATTAAACTTCTGCTGGAGAGTGAACGGATATCACACGGTATTCTGACAAAATAAATGTCAGGATTCACACCAACTCTTCCGGGGAGAGTCTTAATCTTCGAGTTCCACTGGGAGGAATGAAAACCCTGGTTGAAAAGAGAACTCCATTGGGGATGGGATGATTCTCTTGGGGAACATCCACTGGCTCCACTGGGGGAGAATAAATGGCCCTGCGGGGAAAGGTAAACTGTCTGAATATAGTTCCCAAATATTAATCTTCTGAGGCTAGCCCACTCTGCGTGAGATAAGGAATCCTTCTGGGGGACACCACACTGTCTGCATACAGCCTACAATTTTGGGATCGTCAATTCTGCTGAGGATAGATGACTTTGCTGGAGCATGCCCTTTGGATAAGCTACGACTAGCTGGGGGAATTCGATCCTTCTTCAGGAGGAACATGCATGACCTGCGTGGGGGTCGAGTCTCTCGCTATTGCAATCTGTTGATCATCTTCCTCGTACGGCTATGAAACCTGCAACAACACAAACAAGACAAGACAAGCCTATGCAACCAAATCAACTCAGGTTAGTGACGTTATTTTCAGTTAATTCAACGCTTTAGCAATTGTTGGCAAGGGCCAGTGATGTTATACACATGCTAGTTTCAATAAACTGAGGCGTTTTATCATGCACAAAACAGTAAAGAACCAGCATCAAGTACTGAATAACATATTTTATTGATTGGGCCCCTGAATGGGCGGAGTTTTGTACACGGGATGTAACTCCTGAAAAGAGGAAGCTACGTAAAGCAGACATACAAGTATGCACAAGAAGCATAAATATTTTGACAAATTAAATTTTGTACACATGTCGGCAACGGGATGCAGACGAACATCACGAACTGATCCTCCTATGACTCGTCCGACTCTAATGCTTTCCCGGTATCCACACTTCCGAGGAGGTTGTATCTGATAATCGACCCCTCAGGTATTCTCCCGCATTGATGCTCCCTGCAATATCAAATTCGGACCGCAGTCATTTGCTTCTTAAATCCCTAACTTTTGCGTGAACCGACCTTTACGGGTTTTCAGTTCACCGGGATACCCTTTTTTGCCGAAGCCGCCCAGTGTAGGTTTTCAACTTCGCGGGTGTACATTTTTCAATTTTATCCCTAACTTTTGCCCGAACCTTTCATTCTGTTTTTGGTTCGCCAGGATGCCCCATTTTTGCCTGGACTCTCTTTTTTCTGTCCAACGGGTCTATTTTAAGCAAAGTATTTTTTAACTGCGTCCGAATTCACAGGCGACGTGAAGTCTTCACCGTCCATGGTGGACAACAATAAAGCTCCTCCCGAAAAGACTTTCCTGACAACGTATGGCCCTTCGTAGTTGGGGGTCCACTTGCCCCTATGATCTGCTTGCGGCGGGAGAATCCTTTTCAGCACCAGGTCGCCCGTCTGAAAGCTTCGCGGATGTATCTTCTTATCATACGCTTTCTTCATTCGGCTCTGGTACAAACGACCATATGCTAGAGAAGCGAGCCTCTTCTCATCCATCAAACTCAGTTGGTTCAACCTGTCTTTCACCCATTCGGCCTCGTCTAGCTGAACATCTCGCAATACCCTCAGAGAAGGGATCTCAACTTCCAATGGTAATACCGCTTCCATTCTGTATACTAACGAGAACGGGGTTGCCCCGGTTGATGTGCGTACCGTCGTACGATAACCGTGCAAAGCGAAAGGTAGCATCTCATGCCAATCCTTATAGGTCACCACCATTTTCTGAACGATCTTCTTGATATTCTTATTGGCTGCTTCAACAGTGCCATTCATCTTGGGTCGGTAAGGGGAGGACTGTTGTCCGTTTTTATCCGCTCGGGAATCCCATATCGGCAAATGATATCTCTCTTGATGAATCTGGCCACCACTTGCTTCGTTACATTTGCGTAGGACTCCGCTTCCACCCACTTGGTGAAATAATCGATTGCTACTAGAATGAAACGATGCCCGTTAGAAGCTGTCGGCTCGATCTTTCCAATCATATCGATTCCCCACATTGAGAATGGCTAAGGCAATGACATCACATTCAGAGGACTCGGAGGCACATGGATCTTATCAGCATAGATTTGGCACTTGTGGCACTTCCTTGCGAACTTGAAACAGTCAGTTTCCATAGTCAGCCAAAAATAACCTGCCCTCAGCAGCTTTCTCGTCATAGCATGCCCACCAGCGTGCGTACCAAAGGTACCTTCGTGTATTTCCTCCATGAGCAGCTTCGCCTCTTTCTCGTCTACACAACGCAACAACACCAAATCGTGGTTTCTTCTGTATAAGACGCCATCCGGATTCAAATAGAAATTACCCGCTAATCTCCTGAGAGTCTTCTGATCTTGACTGGATGCCCCAGCCGGATACTCTTTATTCTTCAGAAAATTACGGATATCAAAATACCACGGTTTGTCGTTGGATGCTTCATCAATAGCAAATACGTAAGCCGGTCTGTCAAGCCGAGAGATAATGATTCTGGGAGCCTCGTTCCAGAAGTTGACTTTGTACATGGAAGACAACGTGGCGAGAGCGTCAGCCATTTGATTCTCGGCCCGCGGTACATGATGCAACTCAACCTTGTCGAAGAAAGGCAACAATCTCCTTGCATAATTCATGTAATGTATCAAATTGGGCTGACGCGTCTCCCATTCCCCTTTTATTTGATTCACCACCAGAGCTGAGTCTCCGTATACGTCCAGATTCTTGATTCGCAAATCAATGGCTTCTTCAAGCCCCATTATACAAGCTTCGTATTCGGCTTCATTATTGGTAACAACAAAGGTCAATCGGGCAGTAAACGGGATGTGCGACCCGTGTGGCGTAGTGATAATTGCCCCTATTCCGCTACCGTAAGCATTCACAGCTCCGTCAAATATCATCTTCCATTTGGAACCCGACTCTGGTCCTTCGTCTGGCAACGACTCTTCACAATCTTTCATCTTTAGGTACATGATATCCTCGTCAGGAAAATCAAACCTCATCGATTGGTAATCTTCAATAGGCTGCTCCGCCAGATACTCAGACAGCACACTCCTCTTTATAGCCTTTTGCGAGACGTATTGGATGTCATATTCAGTCAAGACCATCTGCCAACGGGCAATTCTTCCTGACAACGCCTGCTTTTCGAACACATAATTGATAGGATCCATCTTCGAGATGAGCATGGTTGTATGATTCAGCATGTATTGCCTCAAACGCTTGGCGGCCCAGGCTAGCGCGCAACAAGTTTTCTCCAGCATTGAGTATCGAGATTCACAATCGGTAAATTTCTTACTCAAGTAGTAAATTGCATGCTCTTTTCTTCCTGTCTCGTCGTGTTGACCGAGAACACAACCCATGCTTCCCTCAAGAACCGTCAAATACATGATCAAGGGTCTGCCCGCCACTGGGGGTATCAAAATAGGAGGCTCCTACAAATACTGCTTTATTTTATCGAACGCCTTTTGACAATTTTCGTTCCATGTTACAGCTTGATCTTTCTTCAATAACTTGAATAATGGTTCACACGTGGCCGTTAGGTGAGATATGAACCGAGCGATGTAGTTCAACCTCCCTAAAAACCCGCGCACCTCTTTCTCTGTTTTAGGCGTCGGCATTTCTTGGATCGCTTTTATTTTGGCAGGATCGACCTCTATTCCTCTTTCGCTTACGATAAACCCCAGCAGTTTACCCGATCTCACCCCGAAGGTGCATTTGTTAGGGTTCAGTCTCAGCCTGAACTTCCTAAGCCTTTTAAATAACTTCAGCAGATTCACCAGATGCTCTTCCTCCGTCTGGGATTTGGCAATCATATCGTCAACATAAACTTCGATCTCTTTATGCATCATATCGTGGAAAAGAGTCGTCATCGCACGCTGATATGTTGCCCCAGCATTTTTCAAACCAAAGGGCATCACTTTGTAGCAAAATGTTCCCCAAGGTGTTATGAAAGTAGTCTTCTCCATATCCTCTGGCGCCATTTTAATCTGATTATAGCCTGAAAAGCCATCCATGAAGGAGAATACGGAGTATTGAGCAGTATTATCAACTAGCACGTCAATATGAGGAAGCGGAAAATCGTCTTTTGGGCTTGCTTTATTCAGATCTCTATAATCCACGCACATTCGGACCTTGCCGTCTTTCTTTGGCACTGGTACGATGTTAGCAACCCATGAGGGATATTTCGTCACAGCCAGGAAACCAGCGTCCCACTGTTTTTGAACTTCCTCTTTGATCTTCACTGCCATATCTGGTCGAGTTCTGTGAAGCTTTTGTTTGACTGGCGGGCATTCTTCTTTCAGTGGTAGACGGTGCACGACCATGTCTGTATCGAGCCCTGACATATCTTCATACGACCAAGCGAATACATCACTATACTCTCGGAGCATTTCAACCAGTCTTCGCTTGATATCACCCTGCAGTGCGGCCCCGATACGAATATTCTTCTCAACCCCTTCCGACCCCAAGTTGATAATCTCGATGACCTCGTCGTGATGCAGAATGGCTCTTTCCTCTTGCTTCACCAACCAAGACAGTTCTTCAGGAACGTCGCTATATTCGACAACCTCTTCTTCGGCCTGAAATACCGGATGCTCAAAGTCGGGACGAGTCATAGGTGGTTCAAGGATGTCATCTGAAAATGTTATCCTGCAAAAGGAATGGTTAAGTGCTTCAAAATGCGTATAAAGCGAATAGCCACGTTGCCATTTTATTGAAAAATATAAAACAAGAAAGACAGAGATTACAGTATTTGCACATGAAAAACACCATTTATTTAATGATTAACACGCAATGTTCATAACAACACAGCCCTAAGCAAATCCTGATGCCCCGGGCAAGACACCAGATTATTCAACAATTAATAAAGCAAAGCATTACTGTTTAAGAGTCACAGGAACAAGCTCCTGAATAGACCAGTTGCACAGTCCCTGTCCTGGCGTGCTTGGCTGAATCCAGGCATCCATATCACAGTCGCTGTCTCCTTCGTCAGACTCCGAAGCAGCGTTGATGGTTTCATGACATACTCCACTGGCAGAGATGGTTATTGGCCCTCTGAAACGGGGTGCCCCCACAGCAGGTGCTGACGACGACGGTTGGTATCCCAGCCCGAACTGGTCCATCTTTACAGGAATATCCAGCACTTTGCCCCAGCCCTTTGCTTCTCCTGCCTCTACCAGAGCTTGAGCTTCTTTATACGATGAGACGGCTATCTCTGACACTTTGCTCGGCCCGGGACCTTTGTCCTTGACACGCAACCCTTCAAACGCCTGGCAGGGTGTCTCGTGGATCTCTCCGTCGACCTCCACATATTTAAATGACGACAGATGGCTGACCAGGATGTCTTCTTCTCCGCATACGGTGACTACGCTGTCTCCGACCATATATTTTAACTTCTGATGCAGGGTAGACGTGACTGCCCCAGCCCCATGAATCCAGGGTCTTCCGAGCAAGCAGCTATATGCAGGCTGTATATCCATGATATAAAATTCCGTCGCAAACACCTCCGGCCCCACCTGTAGAGGCAATGTGATCGATCCAAAGACTGTTCTTCGCGTGCCGTCAAAGGCTCTAACTACCAAGTCACTGGGTGTGCACAAGATTCCTCTGACATCCAGCTTCATCATCGCTTTCTTGGGCATCACATTCAGAGACGATCCGGTGTCGACCAATACATGCGACATTACTGATCCTCTACACTCGACAGATATGTGCAGCGCCATATTATGATCTCTCCCTTTCGGGGTCAAATCGAAGTCGGTAAAGCCCAGGCTGTGGCCTGCATTCACATGTACCAACACTCCTTCCAGCTAATTCACGGAAACGTCCTGGGGTACAAAAGAAGTATCCAGGACTTTCAACAAAGCATTTCTGTGAGCTTCAGAACATAAGAGCAAAGACAGGATAGATATCTTTGACGGCGTCTGCTGCAGATGCTCGACAATCTTATAATCACTTTTTCGAATCAAGCGCATGAACTCTTCTACGTCTTTCGATGCCGCTTCTTTATCGCTTGCTTGCACTGGGACATTCTCAACCATTTTCCCCTTTCCTTTCGCTAGTCTTTCGGCCTCCACTTCAGGTGATATAAAGATCCTACCACTCCTTGTCATACCTCCTGAACCAACAACATTGTCTACAGTCTCGGCTGGCTGCTTATTGACATCAATCTTTATCCCGTCACAATACACCTCCAACCCATATGACCATGGGACTGCTTTTGTATTCTCGTACGGGATCGGCCCGACCTTAGTTATGGTGATCGGTGGTCGCTGGACCGGTGCTGCAATAGTGATTGTCTTTCGAGGAATCGTTACAGTGGCCACATCACTCTGATCATCTGCTGCTGCCCCTGCAGGCTCTTCAGTTGCTGCTCGGTCAAACTGCAATGTGCCTCCGTCAATTAAAGCCTGAATGCCTTTCTTCAAATCATCACACCCCCCAGCTAGGGTCCAGCATTCTAAGCAATACTCGTCACATCCTGGATAAACACCCCCTTGCAACAATCTGCTTTTTATCTCGCTCAGCGGCGTCTTTAAATCGTCGATATTCATAATCAGATTCAACCCTTCCTCAGTCAGAATGGCGTTCGCCCCATGATTAGGCATGGGTTTCTGCACTATATTCGGACCTGCCGTTCCGAAATTGATAGTCTTATTGTCCAAAAGATCCTGCACAACGTGCTTAAAAGCATGGCAACCCTCTATATCGTGGCCCGGAGCCCCAGAATGAAACTCACAGTGCCTGCTTGCATCATAACCATACGGAGGAGTTCCCGTTATCGGTGCCAGAGTCCTCTTCTCTACCAAATTTAGACCCAACAGCGTCTGCAACAAATCTGCATAGGTTGAGGGAGGCTTCTCAAACACTCTTCTTGGTTTACCACCCTGGAATCTTCGCTGAGCCTGCTGTGCCCCCTGCTGAGGCTGTTGCTGCTGATGCATTGGCTGCTGCTGAGACGGTTGTTGTTGTTGAAGTGGTTGTTGCTGATATGGGATAGTAACACTCGCCACCTGCTGCGGCTGATGATATTGGTTTCGTCCCCTGCCTCGGCCTCCAAACACTGCGCTTGCCTCGCCCTGACGGCGCCCACCAAAAGCCTTCCTATTACTGCCAGATGCAGTTGATTCCTCGACTTGGAACTTTCCTTGCTTAATGTTACGTTCAATCTTTTCTCCCATCAGAATTAAGTCTGAGAAGCTGGCCAGAGATGTATGAAACAACATGTCATGAAACAAGCCTGTGAATGTGCCGACGAACATGTCATTCATTTCCTTGTCTTCTAAAGGAGGACGGACCCTGGCAGCCATGTCGCGCCACCTTTGCGCGTACTCTTTAAAGCTCTCCCCCTTCTTCTGAGACAGCCCTGTCAATTGGACCCGATTGGGCGCCAAGTCGCTGTTATACTTGTAGTGAGCTACAAATGCCTCCGCCAATTGCTTCCATGTCTTGATATTAGTTGGCTCCAACCCCATGTACCACTCTAAGGAAGGACCTGACAGACTATCTTGAAAGAAATGCATTAGCATTCTCTCATCAGTTGAGTACGCAGACATCTTTCTGTAATAAGCCCGTACGTGCACTTTCGGACATGTGTCCCCTTTATACTTATCAAACGTAGGAGATTTGAATTTGATTGGCACCCTCAAGCCGGGTACCAGACCCATTGTTGCCATGTCCAAGCCCACAGCACTTTGGTTCAGGACCCCCCTCATCTACTCTTCCAGCATTCTGATCTTCTGGGAGTTATCCATCAGCCCTTCAAAGCCTCCGCCGGAGAAAGCGTCCTCCTGCTGATCTTCTTGCCACATACCATTCCCAGCTCCATACCCATCATATTCATTATTGCGGCCAGCTCTTATTTGATTCATCACTGGGCCTCGGCCTCTGTTGCCGTATCCCTGAACACCTCCAGCAGACCCAAAAGCCATTAACCCAGCGCCGTTTCCATTTCCGAAACCTCCGTAACCCTGATTGGCCACACCATAACCATCTTGCCCAAAGCCTTGAGCATTAAAACCATATTTCCCAGCGTTATCGAATCCCTGATCGTTGAACCCGAATCCAGTATTGCCAAAGCCGTTGCCTCCCATATTATCACCCACGTTGATATCACCAAGCCCAACGTTATGGACAGCAGTCTCGTTCCCAACTCCGACGTTACCGTTCCCAGCAGCGGTAGCGTTGTTGACATTAGCAGCAGGTATATTGACTACATGTGGAGCCACTGGCGTGGGAGTGCCATCTCCATGAACAGTATCGACTCTCACAGACTGATGATCCTCATTACCGTGACCAGCATTTCGGGCCAACAGAGGTTGGACCATGGCTTGCAAATTTTCCTGACCTTTTGCAATAGCTTCCATGGTCTGCATAAAGAGAGCTAGCTTCTCGCGCACATCTTGCATCTCGTTCTGCATTTGATCCATGATTCTTCGACAGTTGGTGCGAGTGGAATAGCGGTGCGGGTGCTGATCTGCAATCCTGAAAAGTACCTGGTACAGAGCAGGAAATAAGACACCATCCAAAGATTACCTGTAATGCAATATGAATATGAATGCAATGCAATGTGTGTCTGTGCATTAGGGAAATTCATTCCCCGATTCTAGTGTGAAGGTGCTGGTGCAGTGACAGTGCTAACAATATAAAGATCGGAGCTGAATCACAGAAAGCCTCATATATTGCAATAAGCCCGGAATACAATATCACTGAGAGTACAACAAAAGAAGGCATGACCTTGACCAACAATCCTGGTGATGGTCAGCACTATGCAAATAAAGCATACAAGTTACTACATGAAATGATCAAATACTCCCATAAGTCTGGTACTCTTCTAGCAGCTTCTTGGTCTCCGGATGGCTTGGTCGATCCAACAGCCCTTCAACAAGTTGGTTTCTTTTCTTAAGAACACGCCGCACGTCTTCAGCAGTTTCTTCCCATGCCCCGTCTCTGAAGCGATCCTCCAGTTTACGCTTCTGAGACACAGCTTCATCTCTGCCTTTGATGGCCTTGTTTAGTGCATTCTGGAGACTATACCGGGTCATCACTTCTTCTTCACACTTCTTGATGCTGGACTTCAACTGCTCTTCGAGGTCGGAGATTTGCTGCTTCAACTTATCTTCCCTCTTCTTATTGTTGGTGAGCGTCGCATTCCAAGTCTTATTGCAAGAAGAGATCTCTCGGTGAGCGATGTCAAGCGCTTTCTTCTTGGATTCAAGCATGTCATGGGAACTTCTGAACTCTTGCCCCAGACGTTCGCGCTTCTTCTTTTCCTCAATCAACTCAGCCCCTAGTCTGTTCATTAGCTCAATCTGCTGTTGGAAAGCATGGACGACCTTGTTTTTCTCGCTGCGTATCTGGGCTAGCTCCTGCTCTAACCCTTCGTTGATCTTCATCAAGGCTTCTTTCTCTTTCACCACTTGCTCGTAGGCCTCCCTAGAAACAGTAGTTGGCTCTGCTACCGGAATAGAAACAGGGACTGGTGTATCTGGAAATGGCATCCGCAACTGACTTGCTCTCTCTTGAATCCAAACTTTATAAGGTGCATAGGCCTGACAGTCGTTCTTCCCTAACAACGGCTTCCCTCTTCGGTTAATACGCGTCCAGGCAAGCTGCAGCTTGGCCAATAACTCCCCCTTCAAATCCCCGGTGAAGTACAGAGATTCCTGTACTTCTTCCTCCTTCGGTGGGTTCTTCAGCGCATATCCGAACTGACGGACCAACAGGGATGGGTTGTAGTTGATACACCCTTTTCTTCCTATCAACGGCACATTAGGGTACCCAGAACAACTGAATATAAGCTCAGCCCCTAGCAGGTCTCGATCAAACCACTCAACGTCTTCGGAAGATAGCCTCATCAGGCGCTCTGACCAGCTAGCGGTGGTTGCACTCTCCACAAAAGATCCCTTCATGGGAAGATGACTCTTGAACCACATATTCAACAAGGGAGCACAGCAGTAAACAACCTTTCCCCTTCTGTTTTCGTTCTTGTAGTGCAAGGAGTGGTAGAAGTCTCCGATCAACGTTGGCACTGGATTGCCGGCAGCGAATAGATGGAAAGCGTCCAGGTCTACGAAATTGGGCAAGTTAGGGAATAACACAATCCCATAAATGCATAGAGCCAAAATAGCATTGAAAACCACCCAACATCCGTTCTTGGCATACTCCTGAGCCTTGCCAACCAGGAAATCAAGAGAGAAACCTGAAACCCCAAGCCAAGAAGTCACTAACAGTTCTGCAGCGTCCATATGCAAGGCCTTGGCTAAGTCCTCCAACTTGGGCTCAGCAGCAGAGTGAATAAAGGGAACCTTGTTCTGCACGGGTAGCTCAGTAAACTCCACATACTCCTCAATGGTGGGCCCCAGAATGAAGTCAGCAAATGTAAAACATCTCAATGCGGGGTCATAGAACTGCATCAAGGTGTACAGCCCGTTCATCTCATCAGCAGTGGGCTTGCAGACTAATCTCAGTAATCTCCCATGACTCATT
The DNA here is from genome assembly GCA_963859935.3 of Lathyrus sativus. Taxonomy (NCBI): domain Eukaryota; kingdom Viridiplantae; phylum Streptophyta; class Magnoliopsida; order Fabales; family Fabaceae; genus Lathyrus; species Lathyrus sativus. Next base: position 545,364,214 of record OZ012739.1, on the reverse strand, counting down.
CTGAAGCTTCTCCTAACCTCCTCATCAGCAAGAGATATCAGACCAAGCAAAGAAGTAATATCAGGTGAAGACAGCTTATACGCAACTGTTTTCCTCAAACCGGCCATAGTCAACACTCAGAAGTCTGGGCACTAGAATCGGAGGATATGCAAATGCACCTGCAGCACAGACACACGTTAATGGGATGCAATGATAATGGGTATGCAAACAATGCAATGCAAGTAACATGCAACAGGGACCAACTGCCGTAGCTGAATAGCCTGAACCATATCAAGAAGTCTCGGATAGACTCTATAAAAGTCCTCAAACCCTGGTCTCAGATAGACCTAAAACAAAGCTCCAACAATGGTCTCTGACAGACCTCAAGCCATAACTCTAACTGGTCTCTGGCAGACCTCAAATCACATCTCCAACTGGTCTCTGACAGACCTCAGAACCCTCCAACTGGTCTCTGACAGACCTCAGAACTCTCCATAAATACCCAGGATCTACGATCAAGGAACAAACCGGTAGTCTGAAGGTCTAGTTACCTGCATAACCCCAAACCCTCTCACAGGTGGATGTCCTAGTAACTGACAAAGGTATGGCATCCTATGCGGTCGTCGGCGTCACAGACTTTCAGGGTTGATGATACGATTCCCAGAAGGAGTGGCATCATCAAATCCTGAAGAGGCCTCACTTAGCCAACTTCCAAATGATCGGTCCCCGGAGTCGACAATTCAGCTGACCAACAACCCCTTCGACCCAAAGGGTAGAAAAAGAAGCCAACCAGAAGAACCTCGTCCGAGTGTAGATTTCATGAGACACTAATGCAAGCAAAGCCGGCACGCGCCCACTACTTTCTACTCTAATTCTAGGTGCACTCAAGCCCAGGTCCGGCTTATCTCTCAATCATAGAACCACCCTTCACACCCCAATACAACAATAATAATCAATATATATAATGCTGAAAAATAAAGGTCAGAAATATAAATCCATACAAAATCCTCGACGGGAAAACAAGCGTTAGGATTAACTCTCTTAAGGGACGTTGGATCCCAAATGCATAAGAACTATCGCAATCCTTAGCAGCCAGGGGACGTTGGATCCCCAGCAGAGTCGCCAGCTGTCGCTACTGCGAAAATCGGCGCCGGCTGAACAGAAGAGTCGCCACCGTGCGTTATTTATCCAACGGGAGGGAAAGGAAACGCTCAGAGTAAACCTCGCACAACACGGGAAAGGTATGGTCGTTGCAACCAAAACCTGGATTCGGGAGTCGGTTACGCAAGGGGAAGGTATTAGCACCCCTCACGTCCGTCGTACTCGACGGGATCCACGTTTGTTTTCGGGTATGGATTATTATTCTATCTAAACTAAAGGTCAGGGTTAAAAAGAAAAGAAAACGACTCGGCAAAGTATCGCACTTTATGCCTACGTATTCCCGTCTAGAACGAGAAATCAGAGTCAACGTAGTTCGCCTACCTACGGGAAAGGAGGGGAAGGTTGCTCGCTAGGATATCGCATCCTATGCCTACATACTTTCATACAGCATGAAAGATCAGAGCAAACGTAGTTCGGGCCACGTACGACACAAGTCTGTCTTGGTTGATTTTATTCCTTATGAAAAAGGTTTTTTCTGATTAATAGTCCAAGCGGACAAAAATGACGTCTTGATGAGTTCACATTCTTTTACGGAAGAAGTGTCTTTTATTGTGTTTGAAATCTTTATGGTGTTTTTCTGTTTGTTTTGAGAAAGAAGAGACAGAACTCTAACCTACAGTTGCAAAGGGAATCAAACTAACCTAATGTTATCATGCATGGGTTAAGACCTAGTGTCTATCATGTTCCTCTCTTGCACAGAGAGAAACAGAGATCCTAAGGGAATAGACAGAAACAGAAACAAGATCAGATATATACAGTAAAGCGGTAAAATGCATGAATGCAGCAATACAAGCGAGGCAAGGGAGTCCCACTCAACCTCGAACCTAGAAAACAATAGGCAAAAGTGAACAGACTTCACTTCCAACCCAACAGGGTAAACAGCAAACAATACAGCCCAGAAAACCAATCAATACATCAGAAATGAAATACAGCAGAAAAATAAACAGCTACAACAGCTCTGCATCAACACCTATCTTCAAGTCCTCTCCAGACAGCAACAAGCTTCAGCAAGCATCAATCTCCATCTCCATAGCCTTCCAGCAAGGTCTTGATCATCAGTCTTCCATCTGCAATGGCTTTTCTTCAAGTCCCAATCTCCAGGAGAAACATCAGTCAACAAGATGAAGTGAATGAATGTTAGACAGTTAATTACCTACCAAGGGTGGTTCATCAACTGTTAACATTAAACAGACAGTTTCCTCTCAAAAGTTCTATCTTTCAAATACATTCACTGATCCTTCCAAAGGAAGGAGGTGGATATTTGAAAGAGACTTTGAATCATAGAGAAAGGATGGATGCAGACAAAGCATTCCATGTTTGAGAAACAAGCTTTCTAATCTAGAGCTCTGCCTAGCTCCTAAACCCTAATCTCCTCAACAGCTGCTAGCAGGAATCTCCTCTTCAACTCTGGAAGTTGGTCTTCAGTCTCTGGATCTCCAATGGCTTCATCATCATCAGTCTTCAGCTCCCCCAATCCCCAAACAATCCCAGTACCCACACAGACAAACAATAATCCCCAGAGGGCACACCACACCAATCAATCAAATATAGCAGCATATACTAATAGCAGTAGGGGAATCCTAGTGATTTCTAAGGGATCTAATAACTACCCATAGTCCCTATAGTCCATACCCCAAAAATCAAATGAAAATTTCCTAAAAGAATTAAACTATCTCACCTAAGTTGATTTAAAACCCTAATTTTATTCATGTTATTCACACCTAAACTAAACACCTAAAATTAAGTCCTAAAAAATGAGAACTAAATTTTATATACAAGATACATGTCTAAACTAAACAACCTAAAAAGAATGGATTAAAAATGGTAAAGCATCTATTAGAACAAAAAATAACAAATTCATGTATCAAACAAAATATTAACAAAATGCTATTTACCAAAAAAATGCATGAAAAATATTAAAACAAAATAAAATGTCAAATTTATTTTTCTATATTTTTCTAGACAGAATTATTGACCTATAGAAAAAACAAGAATCAAAAAATATTAATTTTTCATTTTTATATGATTTATTAAAAATGCAAGCAATATAAAAGGAATAAAAATCAAAAGAAATTGAATTAAAGGGATGGGGGGTGAGAATAGCATCTTCGCCCAGTTCAAATTCCAGGTGGGCCATGAAATCAGAGGTGTGAATATCAAATTCACTAGGCCCAGCGCGTCAAAAAATGAGATGAAAAAATAAAAGAAAAAATAAAATGCAAGCGGTGCAGAAAGTAAGGGTTTTATGTTTAAATTTGAATTGGGCCAAGCGAGGGGGTGTGGGTAGCGAAGTTTTTCTGAGCCCAGGATTCATCAATAATTAAAACGTTGCGTTTAGCTCCAAGTCTTTCTCCACTCTCAGAATTAAATCGTGGCCGCACGATGAGTGGATTAAGTCAATTGCCCAGAATGATCCAACGGTGCTCGCGTTGTCTTCTCCAAATGCCATTAGGGTTTCATCAGACCATAATTCATGCGCGAAAATTCAACCAGATCGTTCTCCATGATCCTTTGATGAAAATGAAAAATTCAAAACCCTAAAATGATCTACTAATCACAAGGAATCCATGCTTGGTCTTAGTTTTTGCTAACACTCCTTGTAGATCCCAAACAGAGGGCGCGAAAGCTAGGGTTTCACCATGCTCTTCTGACATCAACCTTGCTAGAACTCAATCCTAATGATCTAAAATTGCTCTACATGCTACACTCATCATTCTATGCTATCCCACATCAATTAAAACCTAATGCACAACTAGTTCTTGGAAATTAAAGAAATGGTGACCTGCCATGAAACTTCATAGAAGTCTCTCTAATTCTCAGAATTCAATCCCCTATGGTCTCTAAACATTTTTATCCTAACCACATGATCTACAACTGAATAAATAAGGAGATTCGAAGGGTTTTGCATACCTTGCAAGTGATGATGGCAGGGGTAGTTGTGCTGCAATTCAAGACTTGTTAACCTCCAATATTGATCTCCAATGGATGCTGATTCTTCTGTTTGCAATGGTTGTGGCTCAATCTTCTTGAATCACCTTATCCCCTTCTTCATGCAAGTTGGAGTGTAAACTTGGATCACACAAACCAGCCACGAGTTCCTCTCAATCTTCTTTGCCAATTACTCTATGATGATGGTGGATGATGATGATAACAGAAAATGATATGTTTGATGAAGTTTCAATGGAGTTTGAAGAGAAAATGCAAATGGGAGTGAAGGAATCAAAGTAGTGTTTGCAAGCTCAAAGAATCACCAACCAATGCACAAATGGCTTCATTTCATTATATAGGTGAGGATTAACAGAATGAGAAGCTTCTAGATTGGTCCTAGAGGGATCTAGAAACTTGTGGAAATTTCATGAACTTATCATTTGGTGGTATTTTGAATCATCTCATATCATGCTTGCACCTTGGGTAGACTTGAGTGAAAATCTCCTTTCATGAGATATTAGGAGTGCATGTATGAAAAACCAAGCTTTTCCTTGCCTTGTGTTAAGTTTTGCCATGTTGCCTTATGATGCAAGAAACAAATTTACAAAGGAAGTCCAATTTTTAATCCTAAACTCAAAAATGTGGCTGAACCAATGTCTTTAAAATTATGTTGGGAATCAATTTGGTATATTGGATGACCCATATTGGATTTGTAGATCTCTCAAACCAATTTTTTATTTCAACTTTTTCAACTTATATGCCTTTTTTAGGTCATTTTTCACCAACTTTGGTCAAGTATCATTCTATGCATTTCCAAGCTTCATGACTTCTTTTCTTGACTTAAAATGGCATTTTGAGCAACTTTGATGTTGGGAAGTTTTTTATTTGAAGCTTCCTTGTAGGAGTTTTAGGCATAAGCTAAGAATGACCTGTAATCATTAGATGACCAAAATACCCTTTTCTTGCCAAGACCATAGGTAGAGTTCCACAAATCATATGAAGGCATACTATACCATTCTAGAAAGCTAAGACAATGAGGAACAACTCTTATGTTGACCAGAAATTCATTTGAAATCTCCTTGAGGGGCAAAAATTGATTGGAAGTCAAGTCACTTTCACAGACAGAATTTCAGATACCTCAGATGACCTGTAACTTGCAAGGACCATAACTTGAGTTCTATAAATCTCCTTAGTGTCTTCCACAACTCAAATTAAAGGTATTGAGATCCTCTACAAGTTTCATGTTGGCCAAGGATCCATTTGAAGCTTGCATCTTGACTTATCTTGCTTGGAAATTTGACCTAAACTAGGGGATTTTACATAGAAACCCTAATTTAGAAACTCCTCTTCTCCTTGATTTCTCCTGATTTCTTCTTAGCATATCATCATATCCTTATTCTTCATGTCAAATGATGAACCCCACATCTCTCCAATAGCCTTTAATGCCTTTCAATCAGTCAATTGACCTAGAGTTGACCTAGGGTTGACCCAGATGAAACCCTAGTTGACTGTCTTCATCCCCAACTCTTGTGACTACACCAATGACTTGTCTCTTTCTCCAAATGACTTTCTAAGTCTCCCATGATGTCTAGATATTCCCCATACTCAGCCCACAGCTCACAATTTCTTTGTTGATCCTCAGGGATCCTCAGATAGGAGATGGATGCACTTGCTTGATCCATTGACTTGATGGCTTTCAAATTCTTTTCTGATGACTTGAATGAGATTGCATCAAGATAATAACCTCTTGATAGGCCTCTAGAGATGAGAATAATGCTTGGTCCCCTGTGGAATGACTTGCTATGCTTATGCTATGCAGATGAGTAACCTATGTACATGACTCTATATGCAAATGCTAATGATATTGAAACATAAACCAAGGGAATAAGGTTGAGCAAATTTTAGGGTGCAACAGACCAGAGCTAGGGCTCTGGTGTCTGGTTCAAAACTCGCAGGTCTGATGTGTCCATGCGTCGACTCTTTGACCTGGCTATGTGGCTTATTTCTATTCGTTTGACCTAACACACTTGGCACGTTGAATCCACGCAGATTAAATGAAATGTTGTGTTTCATTTAATCTGAGGTTTGGATTGGATTGGGCTCTTATTGATTTTGACACCCCCAGCTTTGTCAGCCCAAAATGATTTTGAAGGTGGGAAAAACACATAAAAGGGGGGGGGGGTTGAATAAGCGTTTTAAAACAATTATGGCAATAAAAATAACACGTTATTTTTATCCTGGTTCGTTGAACTAAACTAATCCAGTCCACCCTACCAAGGTGATTTGCCTTTCTTAACAAGGACTTAATCCACTATAGTCAAACTAATTACAGTGTTAACCACTAAGAGAACTGTCTTAGTCTTCTCAAGAAATCCTGACCACAACTTGGTCTTCTTAAGGAACTTTTACAAAAATTTAAACTAACAAATGTGTTTGAGTTGCTTCTAACACGCTTTAATCACAACTGTGATTTTTACACAAATATTAAGAACGAAGAATAAAACTATTCAACTTTGAGTAAGAATATTTGTATGAGAGTTGATGAATAATTTCAATGGTTTCGTCAACTTTGAAGAGTTGTGGAAGATGTCCTTTTATAATACTGAAAGTCCAATGCTTGAAGACTGTGCGTAGCAGAGTAGCTATAGCCTTTTTGTCTTCTAATGACTTTTCCTTTCTCAAAAGAGGAATGTTCGGACAAATGCTTTTTGCCTGAATTCTTGTGTCTATCACAAATAAGGAATAATGTCGTTGGAGAGGACGTTGAGAATAGCACCAATTATTTTCATGAGCTGACATCTTTTCAACGTAAATAACATCAGATCCTCTGACGGTCTTCTTGTTCTTCAGATCAGATTCAATGTCATCAGAGTTGCACCAATAGTGCTTCAGCATGAATAATCTGATCAGAGCAGACTTGTTTATCAGAGAGTTGCACCAATAGTGCTTCAGCGTGAATAATCTGATCAGAGCAGACTTGTTTATCAGAACCTATGTACTTGCAGCGTTAAGTACATCCAGAGTCTTCTGAAACAATGCTTTAAACTTTTCTGGCAGCGCTCAGAATCTTCTGATGAGTTGCTTCTGATGCTTCAGAGCCTTGCGTAGAATAACATTCAGATGTATTTTTGCTTTCACAAGAGTATTCAAATTAATATCTGAAACAAAAACACTTGAACAAAATTAGAGTATATATTTACTTAATATAAAATTTCATTTATGTTATCATCAAAACAATGAGATATATTAAACACCAATCTGTGTTCTAACAATCTCCGCCTTTTTGATGATGACAAAAACATAGGAAATTTTGTTCAATAAATAGATAGAATATATAAATCCCCCTGAAATGATGAATCTACCCCTGAATTGAATATTATAAGAAGGAAAAAAATACTTCCCTTTTTGCATAAGTATTCTTTTCAGAATCAGAGCCTGGTTTGGATCAGAGCCTGATTTACATAAATATTCTTTTCAGAATTAGAGCCTGGTTATACTTTCTAGAATCAGAGCTTGATTTGAATATGCTTTCCAGGGTCAGGGTCTGGTTTGGATCAAATTTTGGTTTAGGGATTCTCAGAGTAACTTCAATGAATTTTGTCAGATAAAAACGTTATAGTTCTTAAAGACTAAAAAGTTCATGTTAAAATATAATTTATCATGTTTAAATTTCATTTTGGTAACTGTTTATTTGAGCAATTCAAAATTTCATTTTCTCCCCCTTTTTGTCATATCAAAAAGAAAACTTTTAAAGACAAAATAAAAGGTTAACAGAAGAAAACGATATAAAACAGAGAACATTAACAGATGGAAAAAAATAACCAAACAAACAGTTTCATAGAGAGAAATATTCAGAAAACATTCAGAAACATCAATAAGCAAAGGCAGTAAACAAGTGCACAAACATAGCAGCTAAGGTTTACGAGAGGCTAGAATCCTAAGTAGACTAGTCATCTCAGAAGTAGACTCCTCTTGTCTGGCCATCCATGTTTTGATCTCATCTGTAGTTTGTTCTTGCTTGACCATCCAAGATCTGATTTCTTTGTTGCTGGCCTCTAGCTGAGCAAACTTTTCCTCTAAATCTGGATTTTCTTTCTTGATCTCAGAAGAAATAGGAGCAGATGCAGATGCAGTTGCTTGATTAACAGAGTCAGATGTTTGTCCACAAGCATTAGAGCTGATTGATTGTCTACCAGAGTGTCTTCAGATGCAGATTCTTCTGGAAGAACTTCTTCAGGCTTAGATTCTTCAGCAGACTCAGATGCAGCAGATTCTTCAGCAGGAAGTGTATTCTCCAGAAGAAGAGTTGGAGTTCTGGGAATGCTGAGGAGAGAAAGTCTGACCACTTCAGCAAATCTGACATTTGCATCATCAGAGCAAGCCTCTTGAAGATTAGAAACTATAGAATTGAATCTAATTCTGAATTTCTTCCAAATAGCTTCAGACTCCTCAGGATTTATGCTTGAGAGGCAAGTCTTTCTGACAGAAGTAAACCACTGACAAATCTCATCTTCAAAATCAGATAACGGTCTATCCACATCTAGTCTGGTTTTGGGTTTTAGAAAGGTTTCTAGGTTAGATGGTTTAGATTTTACAGAAGATGGTTGTAGTGAAGAATATGGAATGTAAATAACAGGTGGTTGTGTTGGAGAAGGGGGTTTACGAACAACTTTAGGTTTAGGTTTAAGAGTTATAACTTGAAGTTTTGGGTAAAAGTGTTTAAGTTTGAGTTCAGAGGGAAGGGGATCATATGGATGAGGTTTAAAAGAGACAACAGAAGATGATGGTCTGAGAAAAGGTACAGATGAACTAGATACCTCTTGGTGCAATGTTCCATTTGGAAAATCAGATGGAAAGTCAGAATCAATTGAATCAGATGATTCAGAAGAGTGGCAGGATCCAGATGATATGTCAAATAGAGTCATTAAAGGTGGGATGTCAAGAACATCAGACTCAGAGATTTGGGATTCAGAAGGTTGAATAGTTTCTGGTTCAGGGTCAGAAGGAATAGGTTCTTCTGATTGTGGTTGTTGTGGTTCTGGTTCTTTTGGTGTTGGTTCTGCTGGTTTTGGTGGTGTTGGTTCTGCTGGTTTTGGTGGTGTTGGTTCTGTTGATATTGGTTCTTCTGGTTGAAGTTGTTCTGGATGTTCAGAAGTTATTTGTTCAGAAGAAATTGGTTGTGAAGGTTTAGGGACAAAAACAGAATCAGGATGGATTGTAAAAGGTGGTGAGGATGGTTCAGAAGGTTTGTGTTCATGTTGTTGAGTAAGAGAGGCATCAGAGCCTGGTAGGTTATCAGAAGCATGAACATGCTCTGAGGGTATATGTTCAGATGTAGACTGAGGTTCTGTTATTTGATCAAGAAGCAATGATACATCAGAAGTATTACCTGTCTTCTTAGAGCGCTTGATTTTAACAGATGAAGCTTCTCCAGAAGCTTTTCTCTTCTTCTTTGGTTCTTCTGAAATTTTCTGCTTCTTGCTTGCAGATTCTTCTCCTAAAACTTTCCTTTTCTTTCTCTGCCTCTCTCCATAGAAATCTGGTCCAGGTTCATTTGCTCTTTTGATCAAGTATGGTGGTAAAGGAATTCCTTCTGCTACGCATCCAACAATGTATGCAAGAAGAAGTTCCTTAGGTTCTTCAGCAGTGAATATAGGAAAATCATCTATAGGAAGTCTCCTCTGACTGACTTCTTTAACATTGATTTTAACAGGTGCATAAGTGAGTTCATCCACTAATTTCATCCTCTGGAGACTTTTCCCATTCAGAGGCTTTCTAATAATGTAAGCTAATTCCTTTGTCATTCCATCTTCTGTCAAATGAGCAACCAGGTGATTTTTTGTCAGAATATCTGATATCAATCTTCCCATTGGTATCCAACTTCTGATCTTTTGATGCTTTGTTCTAACAGTTTCTCTTGACATCTTGATGTGGTTCAACAGATGAGAGAAAAGAAGGTGTGGCAGATCCACTTTTGTGCTTTGACTCAGACAGTACATAAAGTACATCTGATCAGTGTTGACATAATCAAGAGAGTTTGAAGATTTTTTGTGATAGATGCATCCCATAAAAATCTTAGCCCAGATCCTGTAGATTGGCTTCAGATCTTTCACTTTGTTAGAGGCTTCTCCAGATGTGCAAACTTCACTGTAAACCTCTGTCTTATCAATGCACCCAGCTGGTAGATTGGTAACACCATCAGTTTCTTCATACCCAATAAGCTTCCTGATCAATTCTTCAGTGATGATTATCTCTTTTCCTAGAATAGAAGAAACAATAAACTTGAGGTATGTAGTTGCATGAATCCAAAACTCTTTCACGAAGCATGGATAAACTGGTCCCATCAGTCTATCAAAGAATTTTGTCCAACATTGAGCATCAACAATGGGACGAAGATCAAACCCATTTTCTGCAATGGATTCAAAATCCACGATTGATTCACACAAAACTTCAAGTTTGTCATCTGGTGTGAGGAGGGTTCTAACTGGTTCTTTGAAAGCAACAGTACCCAGATTTGCAGAAGAAATAGCAGCCATTGTTGATTGAAGTTGTTGAGAGGTTGATGAAGAGGTTGCCATTGTTGATGAAGTTTCCATGGTTGAAGTAGAAAGGGGTTTAGGGTTACGTTGAGGTTTTGGTTTTGAGGAGAAGATGAAAGAATGCAATAAGCAGAAATGCATAAGAGATGTGAACGAAAGTGAAAAATGTGAGAAGTGAAGTGTTGTGGTATATATAGAGAAAATTAGGGCACATAAGAGTCACATATTCGGCATTTAACATTTAATTAAACATTAAATCACATCAAACATAATCATGACAAGAATTGCATTTAATGATTCTGACAAGCGTGGGGAGGAAAACGAGAATTTCATTATTCAAAACAGTACCTCAAACGTCATTTCAGTATTGTCTACTCAACCTTTTCAGATTCAGATGACACATGTTTGCTTGCATGTGTTTCTGAAACTCTTTGAGAAATGAAACGTTAGCCAACGTTCAGATCCTCTGAGGTTTGTTAGTTCAGAGTTGCACACAATGAATAAAAATTTTAAGCAAAAAAAAAATCTGATGAAACACTTCTGAGTTAACACATTTTCCATCTGAGGAAATTTGCTTTTGATAAACATTTTATTCTAGACAAAAATCCATGCTAATATTTTTCAGAATAAATTTAAACCTATCTTCAGCAAGGGGTTTTGTAAAGATATCATCCCATTGATGGTCTTGTTGCGGTGAAATTTGGATACCAGACTGTTGACTAGTTTGAATCTAATTCATTTTGCAATCAAACTTTGATTTGTCCAAAGGAAGGGATAAAGATCGAAATTTCCACAATGCAATGCAAATGCAAGCTAGAGAGTTATAGGTTCAAGGGTTGGTTAAACTTAGGGAAGGTGCTAGCATCCTAAGTTTCTATAGTACTCTACAGGAACCTCTTGTTTTATGTTTGTTTATTTGCTAAGGTTTATCTGCTTAATGGTTGAAAGACCTAGGGGTTTATTTCTAAATATACTCGATAAGATATCGCATTTTATGCCTACATATCCTTACGGGAGTGGAATCAGAGTATCTGTAGTTCCCCTAAAGGGTTTGAGGAGTTCTTTGACTATGGTCAAAGTTCCTACGGGTTTAGGGTAGTTGATTGATTTAGTTTTAGGAGAAAAGGTGAGTTGTCATTTTAAGAGAGATTTAACCGCCACAAATTGTAGGGAAATAGTCTTTGCATCGTCTTAACAGAAGGGCTCAAGTACTCGAATATTGATCGACGAGTACGCCTCTATCTCTCTTAAGGCAAAGTCCCTACATATTGATTGTTTTGATGTGGGATGGAAGTTCTATCTCGCTTAAGATGATTAACATCTTATTCTCTAATGTTTGAATGTTGGAATTGAGTTGTATTTGTTTGTATCTAAGTTGTAAAAGATAACGGTCCTTCCTATGGGGTAGGATCTAACTTAGAGAGATCAACTTGAATGGGATCAAGGATCAAGTGGGGGTATGATGCAAATGATGTCCACTACACACGAGTGTTGAATCATGTGTAGGTTTTTCCTTTGGACGGAATGCGATGCGAGAAAAGTAAATTGTTGTAATGTTAAATTGCAGAAGATAAATTGCGAATAAAGTACAGCATACACACGCATGAAAGCGCTAAGGTGTGTGGGGTGAATGTGAGTGTGTGAACGGTTGATTGAGTTTTACGATATTGGTTCATTTTAGGCGAAATTGATTTTAATAAGATCGATTTTAGTGATATGGATTGGTTTTTGGGAAAAAGGGTTAACTAATTTGGTGAGATTACTTTAGTGCGCGTTAATTTTAATTACTAGTTTTTTATAAGAAGTTTGCAATGACTGATTTTATATTATCTAAAACTTAAGTATGAAAAGATTTACATTATAGTAGTTGTCGGTTATTATTAAATAAATGACAAAAGGTTATGGTTTTTTCTTTTTAAGATGTCTAATTAAAGTGTTGGATTAATTAGTTAAATAAATAAAAATTGAATTCTTACTAAATAAAAAGTGCTATATAATTAGGTAATTAAATAGAAATTGTGATGAGAAAATTATTAAATAAATCGTTTAAAAGATTAATTAAGTTATTAGAGATAAACTGATGGGCTAACTAATTAGATAAATGCAATTCAATTAATAAAATAAAATGAAATAGGTTATTAGGGGGGCTGATTTTTAAAAACAGATATTAGTTGAGTAATAAAATAAAAGATAAGTTTAATTAAATGGTTTAATTAAAAGTCAAATAGTTAATTGGGAAGATTTACAGTTAAACAGAGGGATTAGAGGTTTAAGGGTGATTAGCTGATACGAGTGTATGGTGCAGTGTGTGTGTGTCGTTCAATTACAGTTTACAATAGAACATGGAAGAACGAAAATGAATGAGAGAGAAAAAAAGGAAACGAGCGAAACCCTAGCCCCCTCTCGTCGTCGTCTTCCTCTCACGACATCTACCTCCTCTTCTTCTTACATTAAACCTGCAAAACGAACAACCATGGTAATGATAATCAGATTCAAGTGAGAATTTTACCCAAAGAAGACCGGTGATGGCTCAACGAGGACGGTGGCGACGGCTTCGTGATTTCGACAAAGGGATTCGCAGTGATGGCCTTCACGGTGCGGTTGATGAGCTTCCAACTCCGGTCGGCGATTCTGGCGATACTTGAAGGAAAAAGATAAGCTTCCTCTTGATCTCTAGGTTTTCTCAGTTTTAGGGTTGCGGAGGTACTTGGGAATTCCGGTTTCTTCTGTCTCAAGTTCTCCCTTTTATAGGATTCATATAAGATTAAATGCCATGATTACTTGATTGGATTTCTGTTTTGGTTTAGACAATGTTTTGAAAAGTTTCCTTTCTCGGATGATTGGATTCAATGCGGTTGATGAGAATCATTCTTGTGTGATTTGATTTGAGGAATCTTTCATTGATACTGAGGGATCTGATGGGATCTGAATGGGATCTTAATTTTGGAAAGGGGTACATTCCTCAATTCATTTACTAACTCTGAATTCTGGCTTGCCAGGTGTGAATAACAAAAGGATTTGGGCCAAAAGAGAGTTAACAGTCCAGGGAAATTATGGTAGCGGAATTGGTGAGCCCCAAAGTTACGAATTCGTCTCTGTTTCCATGGTGATGCTGCTACTGAAGTTAAGTCTTGCCCTGTTTTGCTGTTAACTCATGTTTTCCTCATGCTTTGTCTGTTGTTTGAGTTGTTTCAAAGGTTTAATGGCCTCATTCGTTCCCCTTGACAGGTTGTGAAGAGAAGTGTGCCCAGATGAAGCAAACTTCTTCTCGTACAAGGACTTATAGAGGACCTTGGAGAAGTGTGATCGAGAAGCTGATGCGGAGTGCTCATTGTGCCTCATAGTGATACGCCTCTTTTGAGATATAAAGTAAAGCTAGTAAGCTGCCATGATGACATTGTGTCTGAGCTGACGATTACGGTTGTCGTTGTTGCTTTCGAATGTCCGTCGGTGCTTTTGAGTCGGTAGGGTGTTGGCGGTGAATCTTTTCGTCGTCCTCCTGGCTACTCGAGCCTTGCCCAATGATGAACCACCTTAGGGCTAAGAATACACCCTTTTGCTTTGGGTGGTCAATATGCTATTATTGTTCACAACTGACATGCTTGGTGCTTGCAACTGGTGCACTTGTTGTTGATGCTCCCCTGATGTTTGCTATACATGTTGTTAAACTGATATAGTTGTTGAGGGAATGATATGGTTGTTGATGCTTGCATATGAGAATAACACTGGTGCTGTGTTGCTGCTAGCTGATACCGTATTGGCCTGCTGTTGTTGTAGACGGTAAACTGAGATTGCCGACTGTTTTGCTGTTAACCGTGGCTTGTTTGCAACTGCTATTGCTTTGTCTTGCGGCTGGTGTTGCTAATGGTTGCTCTGATGATTCAATTAGTTGATTGTTTCGACCCAATAATCTCTTATTGATGGGTTCTTGCTCTGAGCTGATTTTAATGTTCTTCTTCTTCTTTCGCAGGGGAAACCATGCTTCCTTGAGTTCTGATACTGCCGGTTTTAGCCGTTGAGAAGGTGTTTGGGCGATGATGACCTCACAGTCTGAGCTACCAGGGCATCCATTCTTGTTGCTGCTCTCGAAGATTGTTGGGATCCTTGGAGATTGGTTGTTTTGTTCGAATTTCCATTGTTTTCGACGCCTGGTCGGGAGCTGGAGACACTCTAGTTATTTCTCTCCCGGCAGCTCGAACCTCTACCCAGTGATGAGTTTACTGAGAGCTGAGTTTAAGTCCATTCTTCTTGACTCTTGAACTTCCATTGATTTTCTGTTAATGGCATTTTGCAGGGTTTCTAGTTCTGATTGCTCTCGACCAACTTTTCCGCTAATCAACCTTTGTCTTGGCTTTGTGTAGCTGGCTTTGGATGGTGAAAAGAACAAAGTGTACGTGGGACTTGCTGTTCTTCGAATGATGGCATGATTAAACATATCAGTTTGGTGTAGGTTCCTAGATTCATGGGTTTTAAATCCCTGTCCACGATGTGTTGTTGATGGCGGACTCTTGTTGTTGCTGATTTACTGCAGCCTGTGGTTGCATATTGCAACCTGTTGTTGTTTTTTGTTTCAGCTTGCAATACTGGGTTATTTTGCTTTGGATCTTCCTGACTTCTCTCTCTCTTTCAGGACTCTGTCAATGGTACGGAATCTGCCGGTTTTGTGCCATTGCCGGGAAAGGTTCAACGGTGATGATGGCTTATAAGTCTGAACCGCGTTAGTGCTGTTGAATGCAGTTTGCTTGCGAATTATGTTGAGCTGTTTGAAACAGTTGCCTTTTATCCGAAATTCAATTCTTTCGATGCTCAGTAGGGGCTGGCGACAACTTCGGTTGTTGCCCTTCCGACTGCTCGACTTTCCGCCCGATGATGAGTTTAACTGAGGGCTGAACTCACTCATTTCATCTCTTTCTTTATGTTCTAATCTCAATTTATTTCCTTATCGGTACTCCGATTACCAACTGTGTTTCGCAGGTGAGCTCATGGATAGGAGTACGTCCAACAAAGCTTAAGCATGGAATGATCCACAACATAACCTTCTGCAGCTGGAAGTGATGATACGACTTGGGAACAACATTCAGTTGATGTATTAGGGTCTGAGTTGTAGAAATCCATGATTGTAACTTGGATAAATCCTACTTGTATAATTATTTAATACTTCATATATCATAAATAAAGTATTTTTGTAATCCATACTTGTTGCAGTTGAATTATTTTAGTGCTCATAAAGTATTCCAATGATGTAGAAGTCATATACAGGCCAAAAGTTATGATTTTCTCATATGGTCAAATCATGTGGAGTCTTCACGTGTAGTTTTCTTTAAGGGTCACACTTAGTGAAGTCTAATTCAACCCCTGTAGTCCTCTCGCCAATTGAATTCCAATCTCTTATCCCATCATGAAATTGGATCTTGCAAAGTCAACTATATGAAATTTCCAGTGACTCAAATAAATTGAATTCGACACTAAAACTTGCAAATCTTCAATAACCCGTGACTTTGGTTCTTGTGTGATTCCTTCTTGTGTAGCCTACGTCTTTATTTTCAAAATATGCGACGACTTAGTGGTATGGATTTAATTATGGGCTTGAATATGATGAACTCTTCATGGTAGAATAAAACCCAACTCCTTACACATCAATTTAGACTGCCTTTAATTCAGAGCCAGATAAAAGCCATTGAGTTTAAATCAGCTTGTGGGCTTTGTTGTAAACTTCGATAAAACTTGGCTCAATATTTGATGGACCATACGAGGATCTCTTTGAACCTTAAGCACCTGCACGAGCTGGTTAGCCATAGTAAACGCACATACAAAAAAAATATAAAGATAACGTATGAGAGAAAAAATGCACAAGGTGGGTTCGTATGGTCAAAAATTAGGGTGCGACAGGTCTGTATCAACAAAGTTTAAGCTTAAGATTCCCTTCTGAATATAGTCTCTGATGAAATGATGTTTAATTTCTATATGTTTAGCCTTAGAGTGTAAAATAGGGTTTTTAGACAAACATATAGCAGAAGTATTATCACAGAAGATAGAAATGTTACTCTCATATATCTGATAATCTTCTAGTTGACTTTTCATCCAGAGCATCTGAGTGCTACAACCAGCAGATGCCCCTATTTAAGTTTCTTCTATCCGGAGGTATGGAGATTGAAATCTCCATCTCGACGTGATAGGAGGGACTTAAATACAAACATTGCACAAATTTTTGGCCCTAGGAAGCCACCAAATGCCTATAATATGCGATGAGAATGCAAGGCAGACGGTCCTGTGAGGAAAAGATGTCACAGGGGAAAAAACTAGACACAACACGCGAGAAACAAAGGAGCAGCAAACTCAACGGAGCGGGACCCCACAGGGACAAGAGACAACCCGCAAGGGAATTCTCCAAACGTGTAAAAGTGTGTCGCATACACTGAAAGCATGGTTATTTAACAACAGGTGAGAGACTGGTAATCGACAGATAGATTTACTACCATAGTGTAATGTTCGGTATTAATCCAGATGAAATTTCTTGATCAAGTCAGTAATTCAGTTTGTTTCGTATCCTTCTCTTTTCTTTTCTTCTTATTTGAAATCCAACCGGAAATGGTAAAATGGGTAAACCTCCCCCACGCTTCATGGTCTGGGTACCATGAACGGGTCTCAATTCTGAAAAGAAACGCCTCCCCACGCCTCATGGTCTGGGTACCATGAACGAGTCTTAGCTCTAAAAAACGCCTCCCCACGCCTCATGGTCTGGGTACCATGAACGGGTCTTAGCTCTGAAAAATGCCTCCCCACGCCTCGTGATTTGGAATCCACGAACGGGTCTTAGCTTTGAAGAACGCCTCCTCACGTCTCATGGTCTGGGTACCATGAACGGGTTTTAGCTCTGAAAAATGCCTCCCCACGCCTCGTGATTTGGAATCCACGAACGGGTCTTAGCTGTAGATTTTGTAGATTGTAGATGTCATTGTAAATTGTAGATGTCGTTGTAAATTGTAGAACTTTGTAGATGTAAGTGTCAATTTAGATGTAGTTCGTTGTAGATATAATTTGTAAGGTAATCTGTAATGGGGATTGTATAGTTTCACCGGGGATCCTCGGAAGAGATGTGAGCCGGTTGAATTGTAATGTATGTCTTCTCAAATAAAGGGACTAATGAGATAAACTTCTTCGATTTTCTTGGGGAGATGTCACTTGATGGAAATGAACTTGTGTGATGAACTCACTGGGGAAATCATTCCTGAGGAGCATCTTTATTGTAGTTGCAAAATATTCTGTTGTAAACTCTCTAATAAAGAGAAGTGTTTTGTAATGTCCTTCGGCGAACTTCTTTAATTGATTTATGAAGCGATACCATTTGACAAGTTGATAATGTTGAAGAACCCAACGAGGGTGAATGAATTGTCTTGTAGAAACTGTCGTTTTGAATAAGATATTTGTCAAAACGAGTTGCTCAAATAAATAGATTGTTTATAGTCCAAATGTAGATGTTCGAGAAAATCTTGTGATACTATTGTCGGAGAAATGTCTGTCTTCATGAATATTCTTTCTGGGAAATAGAGTGCAAGATAAATGCACACTTAGCCCATGTTCAAAAGTTGGAGATTATCCACATCGTGATTGCCAAGGACCGAAATTCAATTCGGGAAGTAGCCGAAGAGAAATTGTCAAGCAAGACTCGACCATTAAGGTATGAACTCAAATGGAATGTACTGTAATAATCGTCTTCCACGAGGATCGAACTGCATGGGGAAAGTAGAAACATTGTGCTCTTTCTGCCTAGGGCTGACAATTCTAATTGGAAGGAGAAGACGCGCCCAACCACTCGGGGACAAACACGACCAAAGAGACAGAACAAACCAACACAAAGATGCAAAAATGAATATGCCATGCTATCTATCTATATGTTATGCGTATGCTTATGCTGACAAGACAAACAGAAAGGGACAAAGGCGACCGGAGATGAAATAAAACATCTCGGAATAAACATCTCGACCAATCTTCAAAGATAGAAGTACTACTGGGGATAGGTGGAGAACCAAATATGGGATCATAATCCCGCTTCTGGGCTTCAAAAAACTCCTCCTGGGGAATAGAGAACATTCCACTTGGGGATGTAACATCTTGATAAGTCTGAAAGGTTGTATGAAGTTGTAGACGGAAGTACCCAAGCTGAAGTTTCGTAGGGGATAACATAAATATCCTGGGTTATCACAGTTGTTGAACACGTCGGAGTTGAGCTTCGCAGGGATGAAATCCGCTTCGCCTCGATTTTTAAATGCCCCGAGTCACATGGTTTAAGAAAAAACATCTCGAGAGGATTTTACAGAAAACACGATGTCCAACTGCCCCATTGTTTTCAAACTCTCGGAGAGATTCGCCGAATCTCGACGTAACTGCCCCTGATTGACGGTATAACTGAGTCTTCCAATTTGCGCTTTAGATGAAGCCAAGACTGGTACGGATCAAACCTCTTGGAAAAATAACTTGCCCCAGGTCGGCAAAGTCTTCAAATCCATCAACGTCCATATGGTATCTTTCTAAGATGTCAAACGCATTTAGCACGTCAGAAATATTAATTCTGAAACTGTCAATGCAACACGCGTTTGTCTTGAAGTTTTGAAAAGAGATATCACAATAACTGGTGACCGAAATCACTAGTTAGGATATAAATTAAAATTATTTATAAAGTCGATACCAAATTTGAGCATGGCTCAAGGAGTCAGGAAACAATATCTCATCGAGTATGCTTTCGAACTAAACCTTTCTTCGATTAGGACTTTGAGGGTCGTGTCTGAGCTTAGTAAAAGCTAAAATATATTTGTGCCTAACCCATTTTTGAACGATGCTCAGTTTTGATGATACCCTGCCCCATGTTAAAAGCGAGGTTTGGATTTTTTTTTCAAAAGACAAAGTCTTCATCTAGGTTCAATGTAGTTTAAATATTTCGGGTGTTTAGGAAGTTGAAACAATGCCTTACATCATCAGTAGGGTTTTTATTCGAAGCATACAACAAGAGATCATGTGTTTTACTTCATCATCCTCCTTCCAATCCTCTGTCAGAGCAAGAGATCGGGTAAAGTCGGCATTATAAATAATTTGAAAAACAATTTGAGTGAATACAAATGGATTTCTTCAAGACAAACACTTATTGCATTACTTATTCAAAATAACAAGTTCTTACATGCCAATTATGCTTTTAATCAAAGAAAAAAAAGACACCAAAGCAAATAAAGTGAAAATCCAAACAAGTCCCTTTCTTGGATTTTATTACGCCTTGAAATGGAGAGGCTCGTAGAATCGTCTGATGTGTAGCCTCCTGATGCTATATTGATATAAGTTTCCCAAACAACCTTGGATCATGTTCTCGGAGGACGAACCATGCTGAAATTAGGATTGGAATCTCTGAAGGATAAGATTCCGCCCTTAACCAAACTTTGGACGCCTGCCTTCAAACCGTAACAGTTCTCAATATCGTGGCCTGGAGCACCTTGATGGTATGGGCAAAATTTGTCAGCTTTGTACCAGTACAAAAGTTTCTTGGGCACCTTAGGTGGAGCTCTTGTCTGGATGTGACCTTTTTGAAACAGAGCTAGAAACAGATCAGCATACTTCATCGAGATAGGATCAAACAAATGAATTCCTTTTCTCGGAATATCCAGAGCTACCTTCTGATTACGAAACCTTTTCCGCAATCGTCGATTTTGCGGTCGATCTGGAGAGGCCAACTTCTGCTGAGGAAGTAGTTGTTGTTCGCGCTGAGTGGGCGTTGCATACTGATGTTGAGGGTAAGATGCAGGAATTATAAATTCTCTGGAAGGTCCACTGTCATCCTTATTATCTGGAGCTATACCCAAATTGTAATTGTATTGCTTCACCAAAGCAACAGCTAAGTCTTCCTAAGACTGAATGTGGTTACTTTGCAGCTTCACGTACCATATCAAGGATGCCCCACATAAACTTTCTTGAAAGCAATGAATCATCAGTTTGTCATTGTCAATGTAAGAAGTCATCTTTCGACAAAACATTGTCAAATGGTATTTTGGACAACTGACACACTTGTATACTTCGAAGACAGGTATCTTGAACTTGGGAGGGATAATTACGCCTAGAGCTAAACATAGGTCATGAGCATCAAGGCCAGATGCATTAGCTCTTTTCATCATCTTCACTTGTTCTTTGAGATCACGAAATTCTTTCTCAATTGCTGCAATTCTAGGATCGTCCACTTCCTTCTCGGTATGAGTATTCTGAAAATCAACAAACAAATTGTCTTGCACAGGCTGCGGTTGCATAGGAACAATCACTTGTTGAACAAAGTCGTCGGAGGAACAGTCAAATGTCGGATTAGTCCTTACTCTGAAGCCAGTCATGTGATCCATATCTTTGTTCTCTTTACTACCCTTCAATAATACTTCAAGCTTGGTCAAATTGGTTGAGACGTCGGCTGGCGAGACAAAGACAGAAAGACGAATGAGGATGCAGCGGAGAAGAGACACATGCGCATGCTAAAATGCTAGATGCTATGCAGAATGTAGGATGGAACTTCAAGAAACTCATATTTTTTCGGTATTATAACGTTGGGAAAAACTTATATTTTGATATTAGAGAAGCATTACAAAGTAAAGTACTCTTTTAAGAGTTTATTACGTTGAACCAAAAGCAAAAGAGAACTCGGAGATCTACTCCCTATGCTCCTTCTGTGCACGAAGTTCCTCTTCTAACTGGCTGACGCGTTCTTGTAACTCGGCCTTCTCATTGATGAGTCGATCGACACATTCTTTCCAAGCCATAACAGCCGGGGGAAGATCATCTCTGGTGACAGTTTCAGAAGAGGTGTGAGAAGAAAATAAATCCTCTCGCGCCTTTCTCTTCTTTGCAAATTCTATCTCTGGCAGCTTTTGGGACTTCTCTTTCTCCACTTTGAGGGTGAAAAACTTGTTCCTCCAAGCGGCTTTCAGTTTCTGAGCCTCATCCAAAGCGGTCTTCAACTGATCTACTTCACTCACATCAAACCAATCTGGATCATGAAAAGCCAAAACCATAGGTTCATGAAAAGGAAACGACATCTTGAGGTCGAGAGCCCTTTCTCGCACCCAATGTAGATAGTCTTCAGAGGCGTCGTCATTAGGGAACCCTAAAGCAGTCGTCCCTTCCTTATTGACGTATTTCCACGCGTAAATAATGACAGTCTTCAAGTCTGGATCTTCTCCATCCTTGAGAAAGATCCCTTCTAGCAGAGCTTGGTCAGGTACTTCGATCATGGGATGCCCAAATTGTCTGCGGGCTAAGGCGGGATTGTAACTTATGCATCCTTCTCTCCAAATAAGTGGTATGTTAGTAAATCCTCCGATACTAGGAATCATACATATACCTCCATAAGTAGGGTCATACCATACAATGTCAGAGTGAGTAAGGGCCATAACTATCTCAGTCCAATGGGGTGTTTCTATCTCATCCCAAATAGACGGATGCCGAGTTAGGCGAGCGATGAACCATGAATACAGTAAAGCGGTACAACAAACGATATGTCCTCCTCCTTCAGCATTCTTCGAGTGGATTGAATAGTACGTGTTAGCTAGCAAGGTGGGAACCGGATTCTTGAGTATGAACAGTTTAATCGCATCCAGATCAACAAAATCGTCAATCTTTGGGAACCAGAAAATCCCATAGACCAACAAAGCAAAGGTGGATTCCAAGATAAGGACCACTTTTCTTTCAGCATGGTAACGGACTTTTTCGATCAAGAAATAAGTTGGGAATCCAAGGACTCCTTCCTTGGTGGTTAAGTGCGCTTGAACATCTACTAGGCTGAGGTGAGTAGCATTTGCAATTTCGTGGTGACTGGGTATGTCTTCCTGGCCGGTGAATATAGGCCGGGCAGTCACAGGTATCTTCAAGAAATCAGAATACTCTTCCAGGGTTGGCATCAACTGGTAATCCGAAAAAGTGAAACAATGGTACAACGGATCATAGAACTGAACAAAGGTCTCCAACAGCCCTTCTTTCATCTTGAGCTCGAGAAAACGGAAGACTTCTCCATATTCTAATGCAAAAGCGTGACGGTTCTCGATGAGATCTGCTAGTTCTCTCAAGCTTTCAATGTTAGGACTCTGAAAAGTGTACTCTAATGCTTCTCTCTTGAAGTCCATGGTTACAATACCTGTAAAATAAAATTGAGTTGCTTGAAGTGAATAAAGCAAAGAATGCAATGCAAGATGAATAGGACTTCACGGGATCCCAACTATTTATAAACATTGCGGTAAAAGAAAAACGTTTTATTAATTTGGAAACGGATTACAAATAATTGCTTTTAAAAGTCCCAAATAAATAGCTAAATAAAAGCTAATAAAAGCGCTAAAGAAGTTTTGAATTTCGCTGCTTGAGACCTTCTTCCAACTGGGTTTTCTCACGGATAAGTTTGTCCACAATCAGCTTCCAAATAGTACATTGTGGGTCAGAGAAAAATAAATCCTCCATGGCTTTCCTCTTCTTGTGGGGAAGTAACTCTTCATCCTTCGACTGTAGCTGCTTCTGAAGTTCATCCTTCTGTTTCTGAAGTTCATCTTTCTCTGCAACCATTACTTGATACTTGTTTTTCCATGACTCTAACTCACATTGCGACTTCCTCAAGGCAACCTCTAACTTCTCAGCTTCAGACATAAAGACATAAGTGGGCTCTCTTCTCGGAGATATAGGATCTTGACGAGAATAGGGCATCCTCAATTTGATTGCTCTCTCTCTGACCCACTGAAGGTAGGGCTCCAAGGACACATAATTAAGTTTCCCAAGGCTTTTCTTCCATTTCTTATGCAAACGATCCCATGCAGCCAGAATCTTGTCTCGGAGTTCCTTATCATCCCTAAAGAAAATGCTCTCCACTTGAACACTCTTAGGCGGTTCCTTCAAAGGATATCCCAACTGTCGACGAGCTAAAACTGGGTTGTAACTGATCCCTCCATTAAAACTAAGTAATGGTACATTAGCAAAATCACCACAACCATCAATAATTAAAGTCCCATCATACGCTCGGTTGTACCAAACGATGTCTGAGTGGGTCAATGCCATAACCCTCGGAGACCAAAGCCCTCTATCGAGATTCAAAAAGGAAGTAGACCTCGGCAAGTGCGAAATAAACCACTTGTAGAGTAAGGGCATACAACAGGTGATCATTCCTCCACCATAGAAGTTTCGGAGATGCACAGAATAATAAGCATTACCCAATAGAGTTGGTATCGGGTTGTTCTTCAAGAAGATCTTAATCGCATTAAGGTCGACGAACCCTTCAAAACTTGGGAACAGGAACACTCCATAAATAAGTAAGGCGAAGATTTCCTCAAATGGAGTCTTGTTCGTATAATCGGCATAAAACATAGCTTTACTGATTAAAAATTTCGTAGTCAAACCAAAAATACCACCTTTACTAATTAAGTTTCCCTTGACATCAGATACCTTTAGATAAAGAGCCTTAGCAATATCTCTTTCCTCGGGGTCCTTCTCCAAGAAAGGGAAGGGAGATTCTTCTAAGATAGGTAGACCAACCAAAAAGGAGTACTCTTCCAATGTAGGTAATAGCTGGAAGTCTGAGAACGTAAAACAGTGATATAGCGGATCATAAAACTGCAATAACGTGGAAAGAAGTCCTTCGTCTACTTGGCGAATTAATAAAGATATCAGCTTCCCATATTTTCTCTTAAACTTCTCTTGGTCTTCAATCAAGGTTACCAACTTCTTTAGGTCATCCAATTTGGGACTTTTAAAAGTGTATTTCAAAGTGTGTCTTCTGTGGGGATCCATAGTGCCCTACATTGTTTACAAACAAAAGTAAATCCCATGAAGTCCAATGCGGTATGATGTTTTATGAATGCAACAAGCACAAGTAAGCACATAAGGACACATATGTAAACAAAAAGGTCCTAGGTTTGCATCGAGCATGGAGCCAAAGGGTATACCCATTCCCAAAGGACACGGACTAAAGGTTGATTGTACCTGCAGAACAAGGTTCTAATAAGGTCCCCAAAGTCATTAGCCCATCTTTCGGATATTATCAACTTCTTAAGTACTCGGTGGTTAATAATATTCTCAAGAGAACTTCTTTTGAGTGTAGCATCGCGTTGCACCATTTTGGGGGGTACTCCCTCATAGCCCCGCACTACATCCTAATAAAGGCCAAAGTAGGGTTAAGGTAACTAAGGTCCTCAATATCATAGGCTCCAACATCGAATATAGTGCATGTTTTCACGATTAAGAACTCGTTCAACAATACAACTTTCGAGAGGGCCTCAATTGAGCGTGATTTTCAAGTCAGCTTGGTCGGGATTCCACCCCCTATAAGCCTCTTTGAACATATCACTATCCTATCTTAAGTTCACTCAAGTCCGGGTGTAGGACTTTGTCTCACCACTCAAAAGTATCGACCCAAAAGCAATAAACAAACAAGTAAACAACTATACAAATAACAAATAAACAAGTAGAAATAAGATAGGGAAATCCACTAAGGATCCCCAGTGAAGTCGTCATTTCTGTCGCGGTGAAATTTGGATACCAAACTATTGATTAGTTTGAATCTAATTCATTTTGCAACCGAAATTTGATTTGTCCAAAGGAAGGGATAAAGATCGAAATTCCCGGGATGCAATGCAAATACAAGCTAGAGAGTTATAGGTTTGGGGGTTGGTTAAACTTAGGGAAGGTGCTAGCATCTTAAGTTTCTGTAGTACTCTACAGGAACCTCTTGTTTTATGTGTGTTTATTTGCTAAGGTTTATCTTCTTAATGGTTGAAAGACCTAGGAGTTTATTTCTAAGTATACTCGATAAGATATCACATCTTATGCCTACATATCCTTACGGGAATAGAATCAGAGTATCTGTAGTTCCCCTAAAGGGTTTGAGGAGTTCTTTGACTGTGGTCAAAGTTCCTATGGGTTTAGGGTAGTTGATTGATTTAGTTTTAGGAGAAAAGGTGAGTTGTCATTTTAAGAGAGATTTAACCGCCACAAATTGTAGGAAAATAGTTTTTGCATCGTCTTAAGAGAAGGGCTCAAGTACTCGGATATTGATCGACGAGTATGCCTCTATCTCTCTTAAAGCAAAGTCCCTACATATTGATTGTTTTGATGTGGGATGGAAGTTCTATCTCGCTTAAGATGATTAACATCTTATTCTCTAATGTTTGAATGTTGGAATTGAGTTGTATTTGTTTGTATCTAAGTTGTAAAAGATAACGGTCCTTCCTATGGGGTAGGATCTAACTTAGAGAGATCGACTTGAATGGGATCAAGGATCAAGTGGGGGTATGATGTAAATGATGTGCACTACACACGAGTGTTGAATCATGTGTAGGTTTTTCCTTTGGACGGAATGCGATGCGAGAAAAGTAAATTGTTGTAATGTTAAATTGCAGAAGATAAATTGCGAATAAAGTAGAGCATACACACGCATGAAAGTGCTAAGGTGTGTGGGGTGAATGTAAGTGTGTGAACGGTTGATTGAGTTTTACGATATTGGTTCATTTTAGGAGAAATTGATTTTAATAAGATTGATTTTAGTGATATGGATTGGTTTTTGGGAAAAAGGGTTAACTAATTTGGTGAGATTAATTTAGTGCACGTTAATTTTATCTAAAACTTAAGTATGAAAAGATTTACATTATAGCAGTTGTCGGTTATTATTAAATAAATGACAAAAGGTTATGGTTTTTTCTTTTTAAGATGTCTAATTAAAGTGTTGGATTAATTAGTTAAATAAATAAAAATTGAATTGTTACTAAATAAAAAGTGTTATATAATTAGGTAATTAAATAGAAATTGTGATGAGGAAATTATTAAATAAATCGTTTAAAAGATTAATTAAGTTATTAGAGATAAACTGATGGGCTAAATAATTAGATAAATGCAATTCAATTAATAAAATAAAATAAAATAGGTTATTAGGGGGGCTGATTTTTAAAAACAGATATTAGTTGAGTAATAAAATAAAAGATAAGTTTAATTAAATGGTTTAATTAAAAGTTAAATAGTTAGTTAAAAAGTTTATTGGGAAGATTAACAATTAAACAGAGGGATTAGAGGTTTAAGGGTGATTAGCTGATACGAGTGTATGATGTAGTGTGTGTGTCGTTCAATTATAGTTTACAATTGAACATGGAAGAACGAAAACGAATGAGAGAGAAAAAAAAGAAATTAGTGAAACCCTAGCCCTCTCTCGTCGTCGTCTTCCTCTCACGACCTCTACCTCCTCTTCTTCTTACATTAAACCTCCAAAACGAACAACCATGGTAATGATAATCAGATTCAAGTGAGAATTTTACCACAGGAAGACCGGCGATGGCTCAACGAGGACGGTGGCGACGGCTTCGTGATTTCGACAAAGGGATTCGCAGTGATGGCCTTCACGGTGCGGTTGATGGCTTCCAACTCCGGTCGGTGATTCTGGCGGTACTTGAAGGAAAAAGATAAGCTTCCTTTCGATCTCTAGGTTTTCTCAGTTTTAGGGTTGCGGCGGTACTTGTGAGTTCCAGTTTCTTCTGTCTCAAATTCTCCCTTTTATAGGCTTCATATGAGATTAAATGTCATGATTGCTTGATTGGATTTCTATTTTGGTTTAGATAATGTTTTGAAAAGTTTCCTTTCTCGGACGATTGGATTCAATGCGGTTGATGAGAATCATTCTTGTGTGATTTGATTTGAGGAATCTTTCATTGATGCTGAGGGATCTGAATGGGATCTTAATTTTCGAAAGGGGTGTATTCCTCAATTGATTTACTAACTCTGAATTCTGGCTTGGCAGGTGTGAATAACAAAAGAATTTGGGCCAAAAGAGAGTTAACAGTCCAGGGAAGTTATGGTAGCGGAATTGGTGAGCCCCAAAGTTACGAATTCGTCTCTGTTTCCGTGGTGATGCTGCTACTGAAGTTAAGTCTTGCCCTGTTTTGTTGTTAACTCATGTTTTCCTCATGCTTTGTCTGTTGTTTGAGTTGTTTCAAAGGTTTAATGGCCTCATCCGTTCCCCTTGACAGGTTGCAAAGAGAAGTGTGCCCAGGTGAAGAAAACTTCTTCTCGTACAAGGACTTATAGAGGACCTTGGAGAAGTGTGATCGAGAAGCTGATGTGGAGTGCTCATTGTGCCTCATAGTGATATGCCTCTTTTGAGATATAAAGTAAAGCTGGTAAGCTGCTGTGATGACATTGTGTCTGAGCTGAGGATTACGGTTGTCGTTGTTGCTTTCGAATGTCCGTCGGTGCTTTTGAGTCGGTAGGGTGTTGGCGGTGAATCTTTTCGTCGTCCTCCTGGCTACTCGAGCCTTGCCCAATGATGAACCACCTGAGGGATAAGAATACACCCTTTTGCTTTGGGTGGTCAATATGCTATTATTGTTCACAGCTGACATGCTTGGTGCTTGCAACTGGTGCACTTGTTGTTGATGCTCCCCTGATGTTTGCTATACCTGATGTTGAATTGATATAGTTTTTGAGGGAATGATATGGTTGTTGATGCTTGCATATGAGAAAAATGCTGGTGATGTGTTGCTGCTATCTGATACCGTATTGGCCTGCTGTTGTTGTAGACGGTAAACTGAGATTGCCGACTGTTTTGCTGTTAACCGTGGCTTGTTTGCAACTGATATTGCTTTGTCTTGCGGCTGGTGTTGCTAATGGTTGCTCTGATGATTCAATTAGTTGATTGTTTCGACCCAATAATCTCTTATTGATGGGTTCTTACTCTGAGCTGATTTTAATGTTCTTCTTCTTCTTTCGCAGGGGAAACCATGCTTCCTTGAGTTCTGATACTGCCGGTTTTAGCCGTTGAGAAGGTGTTTGGGCGATGACGACCTCACGGTCTGAGCTACCAGGGCATCCATTCTTGTTGCTGCTCTCGAAGATTGTTGGGAGCCTTCGATATTGGTTGTTTTGTTTGAATTTCCATTGTTTTCGACGCTTGGTCGGGAGCTGGAGACACTCTAGTTATTTCTCTCCCGGCAGCTCGAACCTCTGCCCAATGATGAGTTTACTGAAGGCTGAGTTTAAGTCCATTCTTCTTGCCTCTTGAACTTCCGTTGATTTTCTGTTAATGGCATTTTGCAGGGTTTCTTGTTCTGATTGCTCTCGACCAACTTTTCCGTTAATCAACCTTTGTCTTGGCTTTGTGTAGCTGGCTTTGGATGGTGAAAAGAACAAAGTGTATGTGGGACTTGATGTTCTTTGAATGATGGCCTGATTAAACATATCAGTTTGGTGTAGGTTCCTGGATTCATGGGTTTTGAATCCCTGTCCACGATGTGTTGTTGATGGCGGACTCTTGTTGTTGCTGATTTACTGCAGCCTGTGGTTGCATATTGCAACCTGTTGTTGTTTGTTGTTTCAGCTCGCAATACTGGGTTATTTTGCTTTGGATCTTCCTGACTTCTCTCTCTTTTTCAGGACTCTGTCAATGGTACGGAATCTGCCGGTTTTGTGCCATTGCCGGGAAAGGTTCAACGGTGATGATGGCTTATAAGTCTGAACCGCGTTAGTGCTGTTGAATGCAGTTTGCTTGCGAATTATGTTGAGCTGCTTGAAACAGTTGCCTTTTATCCGAAATTCAATTCTTTCGATGCTCAGTAGGGGGCTGGCGACAACTTTGGTTGTTGCCCTTCCGGCTGCTCGACTTTCCGCCCGATGATGAGTTTAACTGAGGGCTGAACTCACTCATTTCATCTCTTTCTTTTTGTTTTAATCTCAATTTATTTCCTTATCGGTACTCCGATTACCAACTATGTTTCGCAGGCGAGCTCGTGGATAGGAGTATGTCCAACAAAGCTTAAGCATGGAATGATCCGCAACATAACCTTCTGCAGCTGGAAGTGATGATACGACTTGGGAACAACATTCAGTTGATGTATTAGGGTCTGAGTTGTAGATATCCATGATTGTAACTTGGATAAATCCTACTTGTATAATTATTTAATACTTCATATATCATAAATAAAGTATTTTTGTAATCCATACTTGCTGCAATTGAATTATTTTAGTGCTCATAAAGTATTCCAATGATGTAGAAGTCATATACAGGCCAAAAGTTATGATTTTGTCATATGGTCAAATCATGTGGAGTCTTCACGTGTAGTTTTCTTTGAGGGTCACACTTAGTGAAGTCTAATTCAACTGCTGTAGTCCTCTCGCCAATTGAATTCCAATCTCTTATCCCATCATGAAATTGGATCTTGCAAAGTCAACTATATGAAATTTCCAGTGACTCAAATAAATTGAATTCGACACTAAAACTTGCAAATCTTCAATAACCCGTGACTTTGGTTCTTGTGTGATTCCTTCTCGTGTAGCCTACGTCTTTATTTTCAAAATATGCGACGACTTAGTGGTATGGATTTAATTATGGGCTTTGTTGGTAGAATAAAACCCAACTCCTTACACATCAATTTAGACTGCCTTTAATTCAGAGCCAGATAAAAGCCATTGAGTTTAAATCAGCTTGTGGGCTTTGTTGTAAACTTCGATAAAACTTGGCTCAATATTTGATGGACCATACGAGGATCTCTTTGAACCTTAAGCACCTGCACGAGCTGGTTAGCCATAGTAAACGCACATACAAAAAAAATATAAAGATAACATATGAGAGAAAAATGCACAAGGAGGTGGGATCCTATGGTCAAAAATTAAGGTGTGACAGGTCTGTATCAACAAAGTTTAAGCTTAAGATTCCCTTCTGAATATAGTCTCTGATGAAATGATGTTTAATTTCTATATGTTTAGCCTTAGAGTGTAAAATAGGGTTTTTAGACAAACATATAACAGAAGTATTATCACAGAAGATAGAAATGTTACTCTCATATATCTGATAATCTTCTAGTTGACTTTTCATCTAGAGCATCTGAGTGCTACAACCAGCAGCAGCAATGTATTCTGCTTCTGTAGTTGATAGAGCTATTGTGGGTTGCTTCTTATTGTACCATGAGATCAGATGACTTCCCAGAAACTGATAGCTTCCAGAAGTACTTTTACGTTCTACTCTGCCTCCAGCATAATCAGCATCACATAATCCTACTAGTTTGTATTCATCAGATCTTCTGTAACACAGACCCATATTAGTAGTACCTTTCAGATACCTCCGAATCCTCGTAACAACTGTTAAGTGTGATTCTCTAGGATCTTATTGGAATCTAGCACATAAACAAACGCTAAATAGAATATCAGGTCTAGAAGCAGTCAAATATAGAAGAGATCCAATCATACTTCTGTAGAGTGTTTGATCTACCTTCTTACTTACCTCTTCCTTACCTAGAGTGCTTGTTGGATTCATTGGGGTCTTTGCTAACTTGCTTTCAGTCATGTTAAACTTCTTCAGAAGCTCCTTCACATACTTTGTCTGATGTATGTAGGTGCATTCTGGAGTTTGGTTAACTTGAATTCCCAGAAAAAATCTGAGTTCTCCCATCATGCTCATCTTAAATTCTGCCTGCATAGATTGAGCAAACTCCTTTCCAAGCGTAATATTTGTTGAACCAAATATAATATCATCTATGTAAATCTGAAAAACTAACAAGTCTTTCTTAACTGATTTACCGAAGAGAGTGGTATCCATTTTGCCTCTAATAAAATTCTTTTCCAGAAAAAAATTACTCAATCTCTCATACCAAGCACTGAGAGCTTGTTTTAAGCCATAGAGTGATTTCTTAAGTTTAAAAACATGTTCTAGAAGTTTTTCATTTTCAAATCCAGGAGGTTGATGAACATAAACTTCCTCTTCTATAATACCATTTAAGAAGGCACTCTTAACATCCATCTGATATAGAGTGGTGTTATTTTGTGCAGCAAAAGAAATGAGTAAACGAATAGACACTAACCTTGCCACAGGAGCATAAGTCTCTGTGTAATCAATTCTTTCTTGCTGACTATATCCTTGAGCAACTAGCCTAGCTTTGTTTCTGACTACTTCTCCTTGTTCATTCAACTTGTTTCTGAAGACCCACTTAGTTCCAATGATATTAAATCCTTTTGGCCTTGGAACTAGATCCGAAACGTCATTCCTTGTGAATTGGTTAATCTCCTCTTGCATAGCAAGTATCCAATCATTGTCTTGCAGAGCTTCATCCACGGAGGTTGGTTTAATAACTGACACTAGACCAAATAATGACGTTCCAGATGATCTGAGATAGGATCTTGTTCTGATAGGGTCATCCTTCTTTCCAATGATCATCTCTTCTGGATGAGAGGATTTTATTCTGGATGATCCTTTAACAATTGGTTCTTTAGAAATGTTCAAGTTGTTAATCTGAGCAGCCAAGGGAGTAGCATCTGGCGTTGCTTCTGATTCTTTCACTTGAGCTTTGTCTGCCTCTGAATCTTCAGAGTCTGTGAGAAGCACTTCTCTATCTGCAGAACTTTCAAGCTGCTTTGGCTTTTGAATGCCAAGCTTATCACCAAATAACATTAATTGATTCTTCTACAATCTGTGTCTCAGTATTGTATACTCTGTATCCTTTAGAGCGTTCAGAATATCCAAGCATGAAACACTTCTGTGCTTTAGAATCAAACATGTTCAGATTCTCTTTAGTATTCAACATAAAACATACACATCCAAAAGGATGGAAATAAGAAATGTTGGACTTTCTATTCCTCCATAATTCATAAGGAGTCTTCTCCAGAAGAGGTCTTACAGACACTCTGTTCTGAATATAACAAGCTGTATTCACTGCTTTTGCCCAAAAATGTTTTGCCATGTTAGTCTCGTTGATCATGGTTCTGGCCATGTCTTGCAATGTTCTATTTTTCCTCTCTACAACTCCATTCTGTTGAGGAGTTCTAGGGCAGGAGAAATCATGTGCAATGCCATTTTCTTTAAAATATTTTTCAAAGTATTTATTTTCAAATTCTCCACCATGATTACTTCTAACTTTAACAATTTTAAATTCTTTTTTAGTTTGGACTTGTTTGCAGAAGTCAAAGAACACAGAATGTGACTCATCCTTGTGTTTCAGGAATTTTATCCATGTCCATCTGTTGTAGTCATCAATAATGACTAATCCATACTTCTTGCCTCTGATAGATGTAGTTTTCACAGGTCCAAACAGATCAATGTGAAGCAGCTCTAATGGTCTTGAGGTTGAAACAACATTTTTAGCTTTGAAAGAATATTTTTAAAATTTTCCTTTCTGACATGCTTCATAAAGAGCATCTGAGTTGAACTTCAACTGAGGAAGTCCTCTGACCAGATTGAGTTTATTAATCTGAGATATGCATCTCATACTAATATGCCCCAATCTTCTGTGCCAGACCCATTGCTCATCATTAACAGACATAAGGCATTTTACATTTTGAACCTTAAGTTCTGAAAGATTAATTTTGTAAATGTTGTTCTTCCTTTTTCCATTAAAGAGGATAGAGCCATCCTTTTGGCTCACAACTTTTCAACATTTTTATTGAAGATTATATCATAACCATTGTCACTTAATTGACTTATGGACAATAAATTATGTGTTAATCCTTCAACAAGTAAGACATTAGATATGGAAGGAAGGTTACCATTAGCAATAGTTCCAGAGCCAACTATTTTTCCCTTATGGTTCCCTCCAAACTTGACGTTTCCTCCAGATCTAAGTTCCAGGCTTTGGAACATAGACCTTTTTCCCTTCATGTGACGTGAGTAGCCAGAGTCCAGGTACCATGATTGGTGTTTTGACTTTGCTGCTAAAGACATCTGCAACAAATATTATTTTGTCCTTAGGTACCCAGATCTTTTTGGGTCCTTTAGGGTTAGTTTCCTTAAAGTTTTGTCTGAACTTCTGTCTTTTGACAACAGGTTTGTTCTGACGTACTTTAGGTTTAAACACAGGGGTGTTCTGATTAGAACGTGTGTGTTTAATATCATTAAGGTGACCATACTTAAAGTGAGTATAAAGAGGAGTATTCTTAATGATCAGTTTACCAACAGGTGTTGGATTTAAGTCCTTCCCAGAAGAAGATTCATATCTGTTGCACCCCAAAATTTGCCTAACCTTTTCTTACTTGGTTTATGTTTCATTGCATTAGCATATCATTGATCTAACATTTGCATAGCATAGCATTGTTCATTTGTGCAGGGGATCAATTGTGATTTATATCAAGAGGAGCCTATCTAGAGGTATTATTCAAGCTTGAGAAGTCATCATAGTTATTAGGAAGAGGGCTGGTTTCTTGAGAAGTTCAGTTGTATGTGGTTAATCTCCTAATCTGAGGACCAATTGAAGATCATCAGTGGATTGTAGAGCCTTAATCAAGGAGAGAGTGTATGGATGAAGCTCATGGAGTGCCTTGAGGGTAATGAGAGAGCTCAATTAAGTCTTTGTGTCAAGTGTGAAGAGCCACAGTTGAGGGGGTTGCAATTAGGGTTTCATTTGAGTAATCCTAAGTCAACTGACCAATTGAAGAGCATCATGTCGCTACTGCGAAAATCGGCGCCGGCTGAACAGAAGAGTCGCCACCGTGCGTTATTTATCCCACGGGAGGGAAAGGAAACGCTCAGAGTAAACCTCGCACAACACGGGAAAGGTATGGTCGTCGCAACCAAAACCTGGATTCGGGAGTCGGTTACGCAAGGGGAAGGTATTAGCACCCCTCACGTCCGTCGTACTCGACGGGATCCACGCTTGTTTTCGGGTATGGATTGTTATTCTATCTAAACTATAGGTCAAGGGTTAAAAGAAAAGAGAATGAAAGTAAAATGACTCGGCAAAGTATCGCACTTTATGCCTACGTATTCCCGTCTGGAACGAGAAATCAGAGTCAACGTAGTTCGCCTACCTACGGGAAAGGAGGGGAAGGTTGCTCGCTAGGATATCGCATCCTATGCCTACGTACTTTCACACGGCATGAAAGATCAGAGCAAACGTAGTTCGGGCCACGGAAGACACAAGCTTGCCTTGATTGATTTTATTCCTTCTGAAAAAGGGTTTTCTGATTAACAGTCCCAGCGGACAAAAATGACGTTTTGATGAGTTTACATTCTTTTACGGAAGAAGTGTCTTTTATTGTGTTTGAAATTTTATTGTATTTTCTGTTTGTTTTTGAGGAAGAAGAGATAGAACTCTAACCTATGGTTGCGAAGGGAAACGAACTAACCTAATGTTATCATGCATGGGTTAAGACATAGTGTCTATCATGCTCCTCTCTTGCACAGAGAGAAACAGAGATCCTACGGGATAGGCAGAAACAGAAACAATAGCAGATATATACAGTAAAGCAGTAAAATGCATGGATGCAACAGCACAAGCGAGGCAAGGGAGTCCCACTCAACCTCGAACCTAGAAAACAATAGGCGAAAGTGAACAGGCTTCACTTTCAACCCAACAGGGTAAACAGCAAACAATACAGTCCAGAAAACCAATCAATACATCAGAAAATGAAATACAGCAATAAAAGAAACAGCATCAGCAGCTCTGAATCAACATCTGGCTTCAAGTAATTTCCAATCATTCATGAGCTTCAACAAGCATCAATCTCCATCTTCATGATCTTCAGGTAAGGGTTTTGATCATCAGTCTTCCATCTGCAATGGCTTTTCTTCAAGCTCAAACCTCCAGGATGAGGGATTAGTCACAAGAGTGAAGTGAATGAATGTTAGACAGTTGATTACCTACCAAGGGTGGTTCATCAACTGTTAACATTAAACGGAAAGTTTCCCCTCAAAAGTTCTATCCTTCAAATATATTCACTGATCCTTCCAAAGGAAGGAGGTGGATATTTGAAAGAGACTTCGAATCATAGAGAAAGGATGGATGCAGACAAGGCATTCCATGTTTGGGAAACAAGCTTTCTAATCTAGAGCTCTGCCTAGCTCCTAAACCCTAGTCTCCTCAGCAGCTGCTAGCAAGAACCTCCTCTCCAACTCTGGCAGTTGATCTTCAATCTCTGGATCTCCAATGGCCTTCATCTCCTCAAGTCTTCAGCTCTCCCAAATCCCCAGACAACCCCAATACCCAAGCAAGCAAGCAATAATCCCAAGAGGGCACACCACACCAGTCAATCAGATATACAGACAGAGTTAATAGCAGTAGGGGAATCCTGACTTTTCTAAGGGATCTAATAGCTACCCATAGCCCCTATAGTCCCATAACTAATCTATTCAAACCCTAAGTCCTAAGGGAAATGAAATCAAACTTCTTAAGTCATCACCTAAAACCCTAGTTTGTTCATGATGTTCAAGCCTACATTAATCACCTAAAATTAATTCTTAAAAATGGGACTTAAATTGAATCTACAAGTTCAATATCTAATCTAAACACCCTAAAAAGAATGAACTAAAAATATGAAAGCATGTAATAGAACAAAAATTATTAAAATCATGCATGAAATGAATCTATTCAAAATGACATTTATTTAGAAAATATGGAAAAAATATGAAATAAAAATAAAAATGCAATTTTATTTTTCCATAATTTTCTACACATCCTAAAGAAAATAGTGTAAAAAGAATGAACTAAAAATGATTTTTTATGGATTTATTATGAATTTTTGAAAATGCATAAAAAATTAAGAGAAACAAAAACAATTAAATCAAATAAAATGAGGGAGGGGGTATGAATAGTAGGCGCGTTCAGTTCATATGCATTGGGCCAGGCAAACAGGGGGGTGCGCGTAGCAATAACACTCAGGCCCAGAACCACTCAGACTTAGTGAAATAATAGAAGGACGCTGGGGGGTGAGAAAAGAAAGAGAATTACGTTCAAAAAGATTGGGCCGAAAAGCTGGGGGGTGGGGATATCAACAGCACTCAGGCCCGCCCGTTTCAATTAATGAAACGGTGCGTTTGGCACCTGACTCATCTCCCTCCAAAACTGAATTGAATAAGAGCCATAGGATTTCCCTCTTAGTCAAAGGTCATACACGAAACGGATGGACACGATTTCATCTTCTCCAATGGTTCTGAGAATTAGGGTTTGGACTCCATGAAAGCTCATGCACGAGCAACATTCCACCACTCTGCTCTCACTCTCCAGGCCATGAATCAACATGATGTAAACATGAAAAATGCTCAGGATCTCTCCCTCTATAAGCCTATGGTCTTGGATTGCTTTGAAACTCAACACATCAACAAACCCGCGCGCAACAAACTCTGGCTACCATGAGATTACTCTGAGATGCATCACAACAATTCTCAATCAAACTTGCACTAATCTAACCTATAACTAATGGTGATTAACCTGCGCTAACAACCTAACATTCTAATGGCTTAACCTAAGAGTTCTTCACCCTAACAGTTTATTGCACCTGCTAACAATTGTCACCAAACTACTCCAAATTCATCCTAATTGCTCTACTAACCTCCTACATTATGTCTAAACTAACAACAACATGCTAAACTAACTAGATCAAGCTGTGTGAATGAAAACGCACCTGGTGTAAAATCTTGTGGATGATGCTGAATCTGGTGGATCTGAGACTTGTGAGGCTTGGATCCTGATCTACAATTGCTCTACTTGCTTCTGTTTGCAACACTTGAATGATCCTTGGCTTGAATTGTGCTATCCAATGGAAATTGCAGTTTTGATGTTCTTGAAGAAAGTGCACGAAAATGGATTCTAACCACCTTGTTCTTGATTGAATTATGATCTATGATGATGAAACAGTATAATGAAGTAGATTTTGATGATGATTTGGTGAAGAATTTGAGGAATTGGAATGAAACTTCAATGAAAAAGAATGAGAGAATTTGGAGATTCTTAGTGAAAAATGAAGCCAACCCTTGATCAATCCTCATTTCATGAATATATAGACCCCAATGGTAACTTCTAGATCCATCTTGCACATTCCCTTGCCTTCCAACTTTGATCCATTTTTGAAGTGTTTCTTAAAAGGCAAGTAACCATGAATATCTTTCTTTTTTCCTTCTAAACTCAAAAAAGTGTTTGAACCATTGTCTTTAGAATGTCTTTTCCATTCAAAATCATATATTGGAAGTCTCCATTTGGACTCATAAATCTCCCAAACCATTTTTCATCTTGACTTTATTCAAATTATAAGCCATTTTAGTTCAAATTTTGACCAATCATGCAACTTCATGCTATGAGCTTTTCCAACAATTTGTGACCTTCTTTCTAGACTTAAAATCCCATTTGGAGCAAGTTTGATGTTGTAAGTTTTTCCATTTGAGGCCTCCTTGTATGAGTTTTGGACATAGGTTAAAATGACCTGTAATTCACAAATGCCCAAAATACCCTTTGCTTGCCAAGACCATAAGTTGAGCTCCACACATCATATGAAGGCATACTATACCATTCTAGAAAGCTAAGACAATGAGGAACAATTCTTATGTTGACCAAGAATTCATTTGAAATCTCCTTGAGGGGTAAAAATTGCTTGGAAGTCAAGTCACTTTCACAGACAAAATTTCAGATACCTCAGATGACCTGTAACTTGCAAGGACCATAACTTGAGTTCTATAAATCTCCTTGATGTCTTCCACCACTCAAATTAAAGGTCTTGAGACCCTCTAAAAGTTTCATGTTGGCCAAGAAGCCATTTGAAGCTAGCATTTTGACTTATCTTGCTTGGAAGTTTGACCTAAACTAGGGGATTTTACACAGAAACCCTAATTTAGTAACTCCTCTTCTCCTTGATTTCTCTTGAATTCTCCTTGGCATATCTCCATATCCTTCTTCATATGTCCAATGATGAACCCCACATCTCTCCAATAGCCTTGAATGCCTCTTTAAATCAGTCAATTGACCTAGGGTTGACCTAGGGTTGACCCAGATGAAACCCTAGTTGACTGCCTTCAACTATAGCTCTTGTGCTCTCATCAATGACTTGTCTCCTTCTCCAAATGACTTTCTAAGTCCTCCAAGATGTCTAGATACTCCCCATGCCTTCAACTCACAGCTCACAATCCTCTTTTTGACCCTCAGATACCCTCAGCTAGGAGATGGCCTCAAGGTTTGATCTGCTGAACTCTTTGCTTTCAAATTCTACCCTGATGACTTGAATGAGATTGAATTGGGATAATAACCTCTTGATATGCCTCTAGAGATGAAAATAATGATTGGTCCCCTGTTGAATGACTTGCTATGCTTATGCTATGCAGATGATTAGTCTATGTACATGACTCTATATGCAAATGCTAATGATATTAAAACATAAACCCAGTGAATAAGGTTGGGCAAATTTTAGGGTGCAACAGCTGCCCCTATTCAAGCGACTTGGACCCGATTGGGTGAAGAGCCCGGCCTTCAAACATTCGCGGTACGAGACGGTTGAATACTAGTGAAACCAAAAATTTGCCAACCACAAAACTAAATTGCGCTCCTGCTTGAGGAACGACATCCATCAGCTGAATCTGACTGTTACAGTAACCCACTGATCTCGTGCGACTGTGCTGGGGATTGTCTTCATCGTTCTGAAGAGGATTCTGTCATAACAGATTGCTTGCTTGTCCACGTTAGGACTCTGTCTGTCATCAATACGAAGAAATCTCAGCTAAAACCTGTCCACGTTAGGACTCCATTTGCTGTTAACCCAGAAAAATCTCGGCAACTCCGCTGGGGATAATTCGTCTGCATTTCCATAAACTGAATCGTCCACGTTAGGAATAACACTCTTCCACGTTAGGAGTAACACCTGTCCACGTTAGGAATAACATCGTCCACGTTAGGAATCATTTCTTCTGCATCTGTCCACGTCAGGACTAACCCTTTCATCTTTCCACGTCAGGAAGCAACCTTCTTTCCGCGTAAGGAGAACTATATCAATCTGTCCACGTAAGGACTCCAATACCACTTGACATGTCCGCGTCAGGACTCCAATCTTTCCACGTAAGGAAAACAACTTTTCTGAACCTGTCCACGTCAGGACTCAACTTTTCTTGCATCTGTCCACGTAAGGACCTCAATTTCTTCCACGTCAGGAATCAACTTCTTTGATCTGTCCGCGTCAGGACTAAATTCTTCCACGTCAGGAATAATCCATTTCTTTCCACGTAAGGAATCAATCTTGATATGTCCGCGTGAGGACTCAATCTTTCCACATAAGGAATGCTGTCATTTCCGCGTAAGGAAACTATCTTTTTCCACGTAAGGGATGCTCTTGATATGTCCACGTAAGGACTCTGATCTTTCCACGTAAGGAATACCAACTTCTTTCCGATTTGTCCGCGTCAGGACTACATTTTCCACGTAAAGAATGCCATCTTAATCTGTCCACGTAAGGACTCCACTCTTTCCACGTCAGGAATGCTGTCATTTCCGCG
The DNA here is from genome assembly GCA_963859935.3 of Lathyrus sativus. Classification (NCBI taxonomy): domain Eukaryota; kingdom Viridiplantae; phylum Streptophyta; class Magnoliopsida; order Fabales; family Fabaceae; genus Lathyrus; species Lathyrus sativus. Next base: position 545,324,404 of record OZ012739.1, on the reverse strand, counting down.
TAAGGAAACCTCTTCTGATATGTCCGCGTAAGGACTACATCGTCCACGTTAGGACCCATTTCTCCACGTTAGGAATAATAATTTCTTTGATTTGTCCACGTCAGGACACTGATCTCGTCTTGATTTATCCACGTTAGGACTCATGCGTCTTCGGCCTGCTGAGGAAATGAGGCTTGTCCACGTAAGGACTCACACCCCTGTCTGATTTGTTCCACGTCAGGACACCAACTCAAAGAGTAATCACTTTTGTCAACGTCATGACCTCCCATTCCACTAATTTCGAGAAACCGAATCTGTCCACGATAGGACTAACACACCTCATCAATCCAAGGAAATAAACCTGTCCACGTTAGGACGCCCACTTCTGAAGAAATCCCGTCAATATAGGAATAAATTGTCCACGTCAGGACTTAGTTCTCCAATGATCCTCACCCACAAACTTCTTAGCACTGACGTGACAGCGACTTTGAGATGAACTCTACTGGGGATGTCTGGAACCCAAACTATCGAACGCCTGCTCTGATAACCGGCGGTGGCCTCTGCAATTCTGATTCATGGAAACCCTTTGAATGCTGACGTAACAACAACTTTGCAGGAAACAATCCGCTGATCGGACTAGAGAACTTCAACAAAAACTCTGGCGGGGACATAAGTAACTCTGCTTGGGGACAAAGAGAAACTTATCCTGCAGACTTTGTGGGGGAATACTGCCGAAACTGCCATTATCATTGAATATCTCATGCCGAGATCTTGAGTGTTTGATTGTTCATTTGAGCAAGAACTCTCTCTACCTGAACTGCTAAAGTACAGAAATTGCTCCAGCAAAATAAATGCTGGAAGGATAATGCCGACTCCGCCGGGGATAGCTAGATGCTACAGAATTATTTCAGCAAAATAAATGCTGAAAGGGTGAAGTTGACCCCGCTGGGAAATTGGGAACTTAAACCAAACCCCCTGCTGGGGAATAGCAGATGTGCATAGCACGATCGGACTTTCCGCTGGAACGTGAACTGATATCACACGGTATCTCTGACAAAATAAATGACAGGACCCACCACCAACTCTGCTTGGGAGAGTCTTGATCTTCGAGTTCCACTGGAAGGAATGAAAACACTTGCAAAGAGAATTCCGCTTCGGATGGGATGATTCTCTTGGGGAAAATCCACTGACTCCGCTGGGGGAGAGTGCATGACCCTGTGGGGAAAGATGAACCTGTCTGAATACAGCCTTACGATCTTGGAATCGCCAAACTCTGCTGAGGACGAATAACTTTTCTGGAGCACATCCTTTGGATAAGCTACGGCTAGCTGGGGAATTCTATCCTTCTTCAGGAAGAACATGCATGACCTGCGTGAAGACTGAGTCTTTCGTTATTGCAATCTTTTGATCCTCTTCCTCGTATGGTTAAGAAACCTGTAACAACACAAACAAGACACGACAAGCCTATGCAATCAAATCAATTCAGGTTAGTGACGTTACACTCAGTTAATTCAAAGCTTTAACAATTGTTGGCAAGGGCCAGTGATGTTATACTCATGCTAGCTTCACTAAACTTAGGCGTTTTATCATGCACAAAACAGTAAAGAACAGCATCAAGGACTGAATAACATATTTTCATTGATCGGGCCCCTGAATAGGTGGAGTTTTTGTACACGGGATGTAACTCCTGAAAAGAGGAAGCTACGCAAAGCAAATACATAAGTATGCACAAGAAGCATGAATATTTTGACAAATTAAATTTTGTACACATGTCGGCAACGGGATGCAGATGAACACCACGAACTGATCCTCCCATGACTCGTCCGACTCTAATGCTTTCCCGGTATCCCCACTTCTGAAGAGATTGTATCCGATAACTGACTCCTCAAATGTGTTCTCCCGCATTGATGCTCATTGAATATCAAATTCGGACCGCAGTCATTTGCTTTTCAAATCCCTAACTTTTGCGTGAACCGCCCTTTACGGGTTTTCAGTTCACCGGGATACCCTTTTTTGCCGAAGCCGCCCAGTGTAGGTTTTCAACTTCGCGGGTGTACCTTTTTTCAATCTTATCCCTAACTTTTGCCCGAACCTTTCATTCTGTTTTTGGTTCGCCAGGATGCCCCATTTTTGCCTGGACTCTCTTTTTTCTGTCCAGCGGGTCTATTTTAAGCAAAGTATTTTTTAACTGCGTCCGAATTCACAGGTGATGCAAAGTCTTCTCCGTCCATGGTGGACAACAACAACGCTCCTCCTGAAAAGACCTTTCTGACAACGTATGGCCCTTCGTAGTTGGGGGTCCACTTGCCCCTGTGATCTGCTTGCGGCGGGAGAATCCTTTTCAGCACAAGGTCGCCCGTCTGAAAGCTTCGCGGAAGTATCTTCTTGTCGTATGCTTTCTTCATTCGTCTTTGGTACAAACGACCGTATGCCAGAGAAGCTAGCCTCTTCTCATCCATCAAACTTAGTTGGTTCAATCTATTCGTTACCCATTCTGCCTCGTCCAGCTGAACGTCTCGCAATACCCTCAGAGAAGGGATCTCAACCTCCAATGGTAATACCGCTTTCATTCCGTATACCAACGAGAACGGAGTTGCCCCGGTTGATGTGCGTACCGTCGTACGATAACCGTGCAATGCGAAAGGTAGCATTTCATGCCAATCTTTATAAGTCACCACCATTTTCTGGACAATTTTCTTGATATTTTTATTGGCCGCCTCAACAGCGCCATTCATCTTGGGTCGGTACGGGGAGGAGTTGTGATGTTCAATCTTGAAATTCTGACAGAGCTCCTTCATCATTTTGTTGTTCAGATTAGAACCATTATCCGTGATTATCCGCTCGGGAATCCCATATCGGCAAATGATATCTCTCTTGATAAATCTGGCCACCACTTGCTTCGTTACATTTGCGTAAGACGCCGCTTCCACCCACTTGGTGAAATAATCGATTGCTACTAGGATGAACCGATGCCCGTTAGAAGCTGTCGGCTCGATCTTCCCAATCATATCGATTCCCCACATCGAGAATGGCCATGGAGATGACATCACATTTAGAGGGCTCGGAGGCACGTGTATCTTGTCGGCATAAATTTGGCACTTGTGGCACTTCCTCGCGAACTTGAAACAATCAGTTTCCATCGTCAGCCAAAAATAACCTGCCCTCAGCAGCTTCCTCGTCATAGCATGCCCACCAGCATGCGTACCAAAGGCACCTTCGTGAATTTCCTCCATGAGAAGCTTTGCCTCTTTCTCGTCTACACAACGCAACAACACCAAATCGTGGTTTCTTCTGTACAAGACGCCATCCGGGTTCAAATAGAAATTGCCTGCTAATCTCCTGAGAGTCTTCTGATCTTGACTGGATGCCCCAGCCGGATACTCCTTATTCTTCAGGAAATTAAGGATATCAAAATACCACGGTTTGTCATCAGATGCTTCATCAATAGCGAATACATAAGCTGGCCTGTCCAACCGAGAGATAGTGATTTGGGGAGCTTCATTCCAGAAGTTGACCTTGTACATGGAAGATAAAGTGGCAAGGGCGTCAGCCATTTGATTTTCTGCCCGCGGTACGTGATGCAATTCAACCTTGTCAAAGAAAGGCAACAATCTCCTTGCATAATTCATATAATGGATCAAATTGGGCTGACGTGTCTCCCATTCCCCTTTGATTTGATTCACTACCAGAGCTGAGTCTCCGTATACGTCTAGATGTTTGATTCGCAAATCAATGGCTTCTTCAAGCCCCATTATACAGGCTTCGTATTCGGCCTCATTGTTGGTAACGGCAAAAGTCAATCGGGCAGTAAACGGGATGTGCGACCCGTGTGGCGTGGTGATGATTGCCCCTATTCCGCTACCGTAAGCATTCACAGCTCCATCAAATATCATTTTCCACTGGGACCCTAACTCTGGTCCTTCGTCAGGCAACGGCTCTTCACAATCTTTCATCTTTAGGTACATGATATCCTCGTCAGGAAAATCAAACCTCATCGACTGGTACTCTTCAATAGGCTGCTCTGCCAGATACTCAGACAGCACACTCCCCTTTATAGCCTTTTGCGAGACGTATTGAATATCATATTCAGTCAAGACCATCTGCCACCGGGCAATTCTACCTGACAACGCCTGCTTTTCGAATATATATTTGATTGGATCCATCTTCGAGATGAGCATGGTTGTATGATTCAGCATGTACTGCCTCAAGCGCTTGGCGGCCCAGGCTAGCGCGCAACAAGTTTTCTCCAGCATTGAGTATCGAGATTCACAGTCTGTAAATTTCTTACTCAGATAATAGATCGCATGCTCTTTTCTCCCCGTCTCGTCGTGTTGACCGAGAACACAACCCATGCTTCCCTCAAGAACCGTCAAATACATTATCAAGGGTCTACCTGCCACCGGGGGTATCAAAATAGGAGGTTCCTGCAGATACTTCTTTATTTTATCGAACGCCTTTTGACAATTTTCGTTCCACGTTACAGCTTGATCTTTCTTCAAGAGCTTGAATAATGGTTCACACGTGGCAGTTAGGTGAGATATGAACCGGGCAATGTAGTTCAATCTCCCTAAAAACCCGCGCACCTCTTTCTCCGTTTTAGGCGTCGGCATTTCTTGAATCGCTTTTATTTTAGCAGGATCGACCTCTATTCCTCTTTCGCTTACGATAAACCCCAGCAGTTTACCCGATCTCACCCCGAAGGTGCACTTATTAGGGTTCAGCCTCAGCCTGAACTTCCTAAGCCTTTTAAACAACTTCAGCAGATTCACCAGATGCTCTTCCTCCGTCTGGGATTTGGCAATCATATCGTCAACATAAACTTCGATCTCTTTATGCATCATGTCGTGAAAAAGAGTCGTCATCGCACGCTGATATGTTGCCCCAGCGTTTTTCAAACCAAAGGGCATCACTTTGTAGCAAAATGTTCCCCATGGTGTTATGAAAGTAGTCTTCTCCATATCCTCTGGCGCCATTTTAATTTGATTATAGCCTGAAAAGCCATCCATGAAGGAGAATACAGAGTACTGAGCAGTATTATCAACTAACACGTCAATGTGAGGAAGTGGAAAATCGTCTTTTGGGCTTGCTTTATTCAAATCTCTATAATCCACGCACATTCGAACCTTGCCATCTTTCTTTGGCACTGGTACGATGTTGGCAACCCATGAAGGATACTTCGTCACAGCCAGGAAACCAGCGTCCCACTGTTTCTGAACCTCCTCCTTGATCTTCATTGCCATATCTGGTCGAGTTCTGCGAAGCTTTTGTTTGACTGGCGGGCAATCTTCTTTCAGTGGCAGGCGGTGCACAACCATATCTGTATCGAGCCCTGGCATATCTTCATATGACCAAGCGAATACATCATTATACTCTCGGAGCATTTCAACCAGTCTTCGCTTGATATCACTCTGCAGTGCGGCTCCAATACGAATATTTTTCTCAACCCCTTCCGACCCCAAGTTGATAATTTCGATAACCTCGTCGTGAGGCAGAATGGCTCTTTCCTCTTGCTTCACTAACCAAGACAGTTCTTCAGGAACGTCGCTATCTTCGACAACCTCTTCTTCGGTCTGGAATACCGGGTGCTCGAAGTCGGGACGAGTCATAGGTGGTTCAAGAGTGTCATCTGAAAATGTTATCCTGCAAAAGGAATGGTTAAATGCTTCAAAATGCGGATAAAGCGAATAACCATGTTGCCATTTTATTGAAAAATACAAAATAAGAAAGACAGGGATTACAGTATTTGCACATGAAAAAACGCCATTTATTTAATGATTAACACACAATGTTTATAACAACACAACCCTAAGCAAATCCTGATGCCCCGGGCAAGACATCAGATTATTCAACAATTAATAAAGCAAAGCATTACTGTTTAAAAGTCACAGGAACAAGCTCCTGAATGGACCAGTTGCACAGTCCTTGTCCTGGCGTGCTTGGCTGAATCCAGGCATCCATATCACAGTCGCTGTCTCCTTCATCAGACTCCGAAGCAGCATTGACAGTTTCATGACATACTCCACTGGCAGAGATGGTGATTGACTTTCTGAAATGGGGGGCCCCCACGGAAGGAGTTGATGACGACGGTCGGTACCCCAGTCCGAACCGGTCCATTTTCACAGGAATGTCCAGCACCTTGCCCCAGCCCTTGGCTTCTCCTGCTTCCACTAAAGCTTGAGCTTCTTTATACGATGAGACAGCTATCTCTGGCACTTTGCTCGGCCCGGGACTCTTGTCCTTGATGCGCAAACCTTCGAACGCCTGGCATGGCGTCTCGTGGATCTCTCCGTCGACTTCCACATATTTAAACGAAGATAGATGGCTGACCAGGATGTCTTCTTCTCCGCACACGGTGACTACGCTGTCTCCGACCATATACTTTAACTTCTGATGCAGGGTTGACGTGACAGCCCCTTCCCCATGAATCCAGGGTCTTCCAAGCAAGCAGCTGTACGCAGGCTGTATATCCATGATATAAAACTCGGTTGCAAACACCTCCGGCCCCACTTGCAGAGGCAAGGTAATCGATCCGAAGACTGTTCTCCGCGTGCCGTCAAACGCTCTGACTACCAAATCACTGGGAGTACACAAAATCCCTCGAACATCCAGCTTCATCATCGCCTTCTTAGGCAGCACATTCAAAGATGATCCGGTGTCAACCAATACGTGCGACATTACTGATCCCCTACACTCAACAGATACGTGTAATGCCATATTATGATCCCTCCCTTTCGGAGTCAAGTCAAAATCGGTAAAACCCAGACTGTGGCCCGCATTCACATGTGCCAATACTCCTTCTAACTGATTTACGGAGACGTCCTGGGGTACAAAAGAAGTGTCCAGGACTTTCAGCAAAGCGTTTCTGTGAGCTTCTGAACACAACAGCAATGACAGGATAGATATTTTGGACGGTGTCTGCTGCAGATGCTCCACAATTTTATAATCACTTTTCCGAATTAAGCGCATGAATTCTTCTACGTCCTTCGATGCTGCTTCTTTTTCACTTGCTTGTACCGGAACATTTTCAACCGCTTTCCCTTTTCCTTTCGCTAGCCTTTCAGCCTCCACTTCAGGAGATATAAAGATCCTGCCGCTCCTCGTCATGCCTCCTGAACCAACAACATTATCCACAACCTCCACTGGCTGCTTGCTAACATCAATCTTTATCCCGTCACAATACACCTCTAACCCATATGACCATGGGACTGCTTTCGTGTTCTCATACGGGATTGGCCCGGCCTTAGTTATGGTAATCGGAGGGCGCTGAGCTGGTGCTGCAATAGTGATCGTCTTCCGCGGAATTGTCACTGTGGCCACATCACTCCGATTATCCCCTACTGCCCCTGCAGGCTCATCAGTTGCCGCTCGATCAAACTGCAATATACCTTCATCAATTAAGGCCTGAATGCCTTTCTTCAAATCCTCACACCCCCCAGCTAGGGTCCAACAATCTAAGCAATACTCGTTACATCCTGGGTAAACACCTCCTTGCAACAGTCGGCTCTTTATCTCGCTCAGCGGCGTCTTCAAATCTTCAACATTCATGATAAGATTCAGACCTTCCTCAGTCAGAACAGCGTTCGCCCCATGATTAGGCATGGGTTTCTGGACTATATTCGGACCTGCCGTTCCGAAATTGATAGTCTTGTTGTCTAAGAGATCCTGCACAACGTGCTTAAAAGCATGACAACCTTCTATATCATGACCCGGGGCCCCAGAATGAAACTCACAGTGTCTATTCGCATCGTAGCCGAACGGGGGAGTTCCCGTTATCGGCGCCAGAGTTCTTTTCTCTACTAGATTCAATCCCAACAATGTCTGCAATAAATCAGCATAGGTTGAGGGAGGTTTCTCGAACACCCTTCTCGGTTTACTACCTTGGAACCTTCGCTGAGCTTGCTGTGCCCCCTGCTGAGGCTGCTGCTGCTGTGGCATTGGCTGCTGCTGAACCGGTTGTTGTTGCTGGATTGGTTGTTGTTGATAGGGAATAGTAACACTCGACACCTGCTGCTGCTGACGATATTGACCTCGTCCCCTGCCTCGGCCTCGGCCTCGGCCTCCAAATACCGCGCTTGCCTCGCCCTGACGGCGCCCACCATAAGCTTTCCTATTACTGCCAGATGCATTTGATTCATCGACCTGGAACTTTCCTTGCTTAATATTACGCTCAATCTTTTCCCCCATCAGAATCAGGTCTGAAAAACTGGCCAGAGAAGTATGAAACAGCATATCATGAAACAGCCCTGTGAATGTGCCGACAAACATATCATTCATTTCCTTATCTTCCACAGGAGGACGGACCCTGGCAGCCATATCGCGCCACCTTTGCGCGTACTCTTTAAAACTCTCCCCCTTCTTCTGCGAAAGCCCGGCCAACTGGACCCGATTGGGCGCCAGGTCGCTGTTATATTTGTAATGGGCTACGAACGCCTCTGCTAATTGCTTCCAAGTCTTGATATCAGTTGGCTCCAACCCCATGTACCACTCTAGGGAAGGGCCTGATAGACTATCCTGAAAGAAATGCATAAGCATTCTTTCATCAGTGGAGTATGCAGACATCTTTCTGTAATAAGCTCGTACATGCACTTTCGGACATGTGTCTCCTTTGTACTTGTCAAACGCAGGCGCTTTGAACTTAATTGGCACCCTCAAGCCAGGTACCAAGCCCATTGTTGCCATGTCCAATCCCACAGCACTCTGATTTAAGACTCCCTTCATCTGCTCTTCCAGCATTCTAATCTTTTGGGAATCATCCATCGGTCCTTCAAAACCTCCTCCGGAGAAGGCATCCTCCTGCTGATCCTCTTGCCACATACCGTTTCCAGCCCCGTACCCATCGTACGCATTATTACGTCCAGCTCTGATCTGATTCATCCCCGGACCTCGGCCTCTGTTGCCGTACCCTTGAACACCTCCAGCAGGACCAAAACCCACAAATCCAGTACCATTTCCGTTTCCAAAGCCTCCGTAACCCTGATTGACCATAGCATAACCATCTTGCCCAAAGCCTTGAGCATTAAAGCCATACTTGCCAGTGTTATCGAATCCTTGATCGTTGAATCCGAACCCAGTATTGACAAAGCCATTGCCTCCGAGATTATCTCCCACATTGACATCACCCAGCCCAGCATTATAGACAGCAGCATCATTTCCAACTCCGACGTTACCCTTCACGGCAGCGGTAGCGTTGTTGACGTTAGCAGCAGGCATATTGATTACGGGCGGAGCCACTGGCGTGGGAGTGCCGTCTCCATGAGCAGTATCAACCCGGACAGACTGATGATCCTCGTTACCATGACCAGCGTTGCGAGCCAACAGAGGCTGGACCATGGCCTGCAAGTTCTCCTGCCCTTTTGCTATAGCTTCCATAGTCTGCATGAAGAGGGCGAGCTTCTCGCGCACGTCCTGCATCTCGTTCTGCATTTGGTCCATGACTTTTCGACAATTGGAGCGTGTAGAATAGCGGTGCGGATGTTGATCTGGAATCCTGTTAAGTACCTGATACAGAGCAGGAAATAAGACACCATTCAAAGATTACCTGTAATGCAATATGAGTATGAATGCAATGCAATGTGTCTGTGCATTAGGGAAGTTCATTCCCCCAGTTCTAGTGCGAAGGTGCCGGTGCAGTGACAGTGCTGACAATAGGAATATCGGATCTGAATCATAGAAAGCCTCATATATTGCAGAGAGAATCAATAAACCCAGGGTACAATATCACTGAGAGTACAAAGAAGGCATGACCTCAACCAACAATCCTGGTGATGGTCAGCACTATGCAAATAAAGCATACAAGTTACTACATGAAATGATCAAATCCTCCCAAAAGTCTGGTACTCCTCTATCAACTTCTTGGTCTCCGGATGACTTGGTCGATCAAGCAGCCCTTCAACAAGCTGGTTTCTCCTCTTAAGGACCCGGCGTACGTCTTCAGCAGTTTCTTCCCAGGTTGCTTCTCCGAAGCAATCTTCTAACTTTCGCTTCTGAGACACTGCTTCATCTCTGGATTTGATTGCCTTGTTCAGTGCATGCTGGACACTATACCGGGTCATCACTTCTTCCTCACACTTCTTGATGCTAGACTTCAACTTCTCTTCGAGGTCGGAAATTTGCTGCTTCAGCTTATCTTCCCTCTTCTTGTTGTTGGTGAGTGTAGCATTCCAAGTCTTATTGCAAGAAGATATCTCTCGGTGTGCTGCGTCGAGCGCTTTCTTTTTGGCTTCCAGCATGTCATGGGAGCTTCTGAACTCTTGCCCCAGACGCTCACGCTTTTTCTTTTCCTCAGTCAACTCAGCTCCTAATCTGTTTACTAGCTCGATCTGTTGTTGGAAAGCATATACGGCCTTGTTTTTCTCGCTGCGTGCCTGGGCTAACTCTTGCTCTAACCCTTCATTAATCTTCATCAAGGCTTCTTTCTCTCTCACCACTTGCTCGTAGACTTCCCTAGAAACAGTAGTTGGCTCTGCTACCGGAATAAGAGTGAGGATTGGTGCGTCTAGAAATGGCATCTTCAACTGACTTGCTCTTTCATGGATCCAAACTCTATAAGGTGCATAGGCCTGGCAGTCATTCTTTCCTAACAAAGGCTTCCCTTTGCGGTTAATACGCGTCCAGGCATGTTGCAACTTGGCTAGTAACTCCCCCTTCACATCACCTGTGAAGTACAGAGATTCCTGTACTTCTTCCTCCTGAGGTGGATTCTTCAGCGCATATCCGAACTGACGAATGAATAAAGAAGGGTTGTAATTGATACACCCTTTTCTTCCTATCAGCGGCACATTAGGGTACCCAGAACAACTGAAGATGAGCTCAGATCCCAACAGGTCTCGATCAAACCATACAACGTCTTCGGAAGATAGCCTCATCAGGCGTTCTGACCAACTGGCTGAGGTTGCACTGTCCACAAATGGTCCCTTTATAGGGAGGTGACTCTTGAACCACATATTCAACAGAGGAGTACAGCAGTAAACAACTTTTCCTCTTCGGTTCTCATTCTTATAGTGCAATGAATGATAGAAGTCTCCGATCAAAGTTGGCACTGGGTTGCCTGCAGCAAACAGATAGAAAGCATCCAAATCCACAAAGTTGGGCAAGTTAGGAAACAGCATAATTCCATAGATGCATAAAGCCAAAATAGCGTTGAAAACCACCCAACAACCGTTCTTGGCGTACTCTCGAGCTTTGACAACTAAGAAATCCAGAGAGAAACCTGACACCCCAAGCCAAGAAGTCAATAACAGATCTGCAGCGTTCATATGCAAGGCTTTGGCTAAGTCCTCCAACTTGGGCTCAGCAGCAGAGTGAATGAAGGGCACTTTGTTCTGCACGGGAAGCTCAGTAAACTCCACATACTCCTCAATGGTAGGTCCTAGAATGAAGTCAGCAAAAGTAAAGCATCTCAATGCGGGGTCATAGAACTGCATCAAGGTGTATAGCCCGTTCATCTCATCAGCAGTGGGCTTACAGACTAATCTCAGTAATCTCCCATGGCTCATTCTGAAGCTTCTTCTAACCTCCTCATCAGCGAGAGATATCAGACCAAGCAAAGAAGTAATATCAGGTGAAGGCAGCTTGTACGCAACTGTTTTCCTCAAACCAGCCATAATCAGTACTCAGAAGTCCGGGCACTAGAACTAGGGAAATGCAAATGCACCTGCAGCACAGACACACGTTAGTGAAATGCAAATGGTAATGAATATGCAGGCAATGCAATGCAAGTAACATGCAACAGGGACCAAAGCTGTAGCTGAATAGCCTGAACTCAATCAAGAAAGGTCTCAGATAGACCATCCGGAAGTCATCAAACCCTGGTCTCAGATAGACCTAAAACAAAACTCCAATACTGGTCTCTGACAGACCTCAAACCATAACTCCAACTGGTCTCTGGTAGACCTCAAATCACATCTCTAATTGGTCTCTGACAGACCTCAGAACCCTCCAACTGGTCTCTGACAGACCTCAAAACACATCTCCAAATGGTCTCTGACAGACCTCATAACTCATCTCCAAATGGTCTCTGACAGACCTCATAACTCTCCATAAATAACCAAGATCTCTGATCAAGAAATAACCGGTATCTGAAGGTCTGGTTACCTGCATAACCCCAAATCCCCTCACAGGTGGGTGGCCCTATAACTGACACAAGGTACGGCATCCTATGCGGTCGTCGGCGTCACAGACTTTCAGGGTTGATGATACGATTCCCAGAAGGAGTGGCATCATCAAATCCTGAAGAGGCCTCACTCAGCCAACTTCCAAATGATCGGTCCCCGGAGTCGACAATTCAGCTGACCAACAACCCCTTCGACCCAAAGGGTAGAAAAAGAAGCCAACCAGAAGAACCTCGTCCGAGTGTAGATTTCATGAGACACTAATGCAAGCAAAGCCGGCACGCGCCCACTACTTTCTACGCTAATTCTAGGTGCACTCAAGCCCAGGTCCGGCTTCTCACTCAATATCAGAACACCCGTCACACCCCAAATACAGCAATAATAATCAATATACAAAGCTGAAAATACAAGGCTAGAAATATACAATAACTCCATACAAAATCCTCGACGGGAAAACAAGCGCTAGGATTGACTCTCTTAAGGGACGTTGGATCCCAAATGCATAAGAACCATCGCAGTCCTTAGCAGCCAGGGGACGTTGGATCCCCAGCAGAGTCGCCAGCTGTCGCTACTGCGAAAATCGGCGCCGGCTGAACAGAAGAGTCGCCACCGTGCGTTATTTATCCCACGGGAGGGAAAGGAAACGCTCAGAGTAAACCTCGCACAACACGGGAAAGGTATGGTCGTCGCAACCAAAACCTGGATTCGGGAGTCGGTTACGCAAGGGGAAGGTATTAGCACCCCTCACGTCCGTCGTACTCGACGGGATCCACGCTTGTTTTCGGGTATGGATTGTTATTCTATCTAAACTATAGGTCAAGGGTTAAAAGAAAAGAGAATGAAAGTAAAATGACTCGGCAAAGTATCGCACTTTATGCCTACGTATTCCCGTCTGGAACGAGAAATCAGAGTCAACGTAGTTCGCCTACCTACGGGAAAGGAGGGGAAGGTTGCTCGCTAGGATATCGCATCCTATGCCTACGTACTTTCACACGGCATGAAAGATCAGAGCAAACGTAGTTCGGGCCACGGAAGACACAAGCTTGCCTTGATTGATTTTATTCCTTCTGAAAAAGGGTTTTCTGATTAACAGTCCCAGCGGACAAAAATGACGTTTTGATGAGTTTACATTCTTTTACGGAAGAAGTGTCTTTTATTGTGTTTGAAATTTTATTGTATTTTCTGTTTGTTTTTGAGGAAGAAGAGATAGAACTCTAACCTATGGTTGCGAAGGGAAACGAACTAACCTAATGTTATCATGCATGGGTTAAGACCTAGTGTCTATCATGCTCCTCTCTTGCACAGAGAGAAACAGAGATCCTACGGGATAGGCAGAAACAGAAACAATAGCAGATATATACAGTAAAGCAGTAAAATGCATGGATGCAACAGCACAAGCGAGGCAAGGGAGTCCCACTCAACCTCGAACCTAGAAAACAATAGGCGAAAGTGAACAGGCTTCACTTTCAACCCAACAGGGTAAACATCAAACAATACAGTCTAGAAAACCAATCAATACATCAGAAAATGAAATACAGCAATAAAAGAAACAGCATCAGCAGCTCTGAATCAACATCTGGCTTCAAGTAATTTCCAATCATTCATGAGCTTCAACAAGCATCAATCTCCATCTTCATGATCTTCAGGTAAGGGTTTTGATCATCAGTCTTCCATCTGCAATGGCTTTTCTTCAAGCTCAAACCTCCAGGATGAGGGATTAGTCACAAGAGTGAAGTGAATGAATGTTAGACAGTTGATTACCTACCAAGGGTGGTTCATCAACTGTCAACATTAAACGGAAAGTTTCCCCTCAAAAGTTCTATCCTTCAAATATATTCACTGATCCTTCCAAAGGAAGGAGGTGGATATTTGAAAGAGACTTCGAATCATAGAGAAAGGATGGATGCAGACAAGGCATTCCATGTTTGGGAAACAAGCTTTCTAATCTAGAGCTCTGCCTAGCTCCTAAACCCTAGTCTCCTCAGCAGCTGCTAGCAAGAACCTCCTCTCCAACTCTGGCAGTTGATCTTCAATCTCTGGATCTCCAATGGCCTTCATCTCCTCAAGTCTTCAGCTCTCCCAAATCCCCAGACAACCCCAATACCCAAGCAAGCAAGCAATAATCCCAAGAGGGCACACCACACCAGTCAATCAGATATACAGACAGAGTTAATAGCAGTAGGGGAATCCTGACTTTTCTAAGGGATCTAATAGCTACCCATAGCCCCTATAGTCCCATAACTAATCTATTCAAACCCTAAGTCCTAAGGGAAATGAAATCAAACTTCTTAAGTCATCACCTAAAACCCTAGTTTGTTCATGATGTTCAAGCCTACATTAATCACCTAAAATTAATTCTTAAAAATGGGACTTAAATTGAATCTACAAGTTCAATATCTAATCTAAACACCCTAAAAAGAATGAACTAAAAATATGAAAGCATGTAATAGAACAAAAATTATTAAAATCATGCATGAAATGAATCTATTCAAAATGACATTTATTTAGAAAATATGGAAAAAATATGAAATAAAAATAAAAATGCAATTTTATTTTTCCATAATTTTCTACACATCCTAAAGAAAATAGTGTAAAAAGAATGAACTAAAAATGATTTTTTATGGATTTATTATGAATTTTTGAAAATGCATAAAAAATTAAGAGAAACAAAAACAATTAAATCAAATAAAATGAGGGAGGGGGTATGAATAGTAGGCGCGTTCAGTTCATATGCATTGGGCCAGGCAAACAGGGGGGTGCGCGTAGCAATAACACTCAGGCCCAGAACCACTCAGACTTAGTGAAATAATAGAAGGACGCTGGGGGGTGAGAAAAGAAAGAGAATTACGTTCAAAAAGATTGGGCCGAAAAGCTGGGGGTGGGGATATCAACAGCACTCAGGCCCGCCCGTTTCAATTAATGAAACGGTGCGTTTGGCACCTGACTCATCTCCCTCCAAAACTGAATTGAATAAGAGCCATAGGATTTCCCTCTTAGTCAAAGGTCATACACGAAACGGATGGACACGATTTCATCTTCTCCAATGGTTCTGAGAATTAGGGTTTGGACTCCATGAAAGCTCATGCACGAGCAACATTCCACCACTCTGCTCTCACTCTCCAGGCCATGAATCAACATGATGTAAACATGAAAAATGCTCAGGATCTCTCCCTCTATAAGCCTATGGTCTTGGATTGCTTTGAAACTCAACACATCAACAAACCCGCGCGCAACAAACTCTGGCTACCATGAGATTACTCTGAGATGCATCACAACAATTCTCAATCAAACTTGCACTAATCTAACCTATAACTAATGGTGATTAACCTGCGCTAACAACCTAACATTCTAATGGCTTAACCTAAGAGTTCTTCACCCTAACAGTTTATTGCACCTGCTAACAATTGTCACCAAACTACTCCAAATTCATCCTAATTGCTCTACTAACCTCCTACATTATGTCTAAACTAACAACAACATGCTAAACTAACTAGATCAAGCTGTGTGAATGAAAACGCACCTGGTGTAAAATCTTGTGGATGATGCTGAATCTGGTGGATCTGAGACTTGTGAGGCTTGGATCCTGATCTACAATTGCTCTACTTGCTTCTGTTTGCAACACTTGAATGATCCTTGGCTTGAATTGTGCTATCCAATGGAAATTGCAGTTTTGATGTTCTTGAAGAAAGTGCACGAAAATGGATTCTAACCACCTTGTTCTTGATTGAATTATGATCTATGATGATGAAACAGTATAATGAAGTAGATTTTGATGATGATTTGGTGAAGAATTTGAGGAATTGGAATGAAACTTCAATGAAAAAGAATGAGAGAATTTGGAGATTCTTAGTGAAAAATGAAGCCAACCCTTGATCAATCCTCATTTCATGAATATATAGACCCCAATGGTAACTTCTAGATCCATCTTGCACATTCCCTTGCCTTCCAACTTTGATCCATTTTTGAAGTGTTTCTTAAAAGGCAAGTAACCATGAATATCTTTCTTTTTTCCTTCTAAACTCAAAAAAGTGTTTGAACCATTGTCTTTAGAATGTCTTTTCCATTCAAAATCATATATTGGAAGTCTCCATTTGGACTCATAAATCTCCCAAACCATTTTTCATCTTGACTTTATTCAAATTATAAGCCATTTTAGTTCAAATTTTGACCAATCATGCAACTTCATGCTATGAGCTTTTCCAACAATTTGTGACCTTCTTTCTAGACTTAAAATCCCATTTGGAGCAAGTTTGATGTTGTAAGTTTTTCCATTTGAGGCCTCCTTGTATGAGTTTTGGACATAGGTTAAAATGACCTGTAATTCACAAATGCCCAAAATACCCTTTGCTTGCCAAGACCATAAGTTGAGCTCCACACATCATGTGAAGGCATACTATACCATTCTAGAAAGCTAAGACAATGAGGAACAATTATTATGTTGACCAAGAATTCATTTGAAATCTCCTTGAGGGGTAAAAATTGCTTGGAAGTCAAGTCACTTTCACAGACAAAATTTCAGATACCTCAGATGACCTGTAACTTGCAAGGACCATAACTTGAGTTCTATAAATCTCCTTGATGTCTTCCACCACTCAAATTAAAGGTCTTGAGACCCTATACAAGTTTCATGTTGGCCAAGAAGCCATTTGAAGCTAGAATTTTGACTTATCTTGCTTGGAAGTTTGACCTAAACTAGGGGATTTTACACAGAAACCCTAATTTAGTAACTCCTCTTCTCCTTGATTTCTCTTGAATTCTCCTTGGCATATCTCCATATCCTTCTTCATATGTCCAATGATGAACCCCACATCTCTCCAATAGCCTTGAATGCCTCTTTAAATCAGTCAATTGACCTAGGGTTGACCTAGGGTTGACCCAGATGAAACCCTAGTTGACTGCCTTCAACTATAGCTCTTGTGCTCTCATCAATGACTTGTCTCCTTCTCCAAATGACTTTCTAAGTCCTCCAAGATGTCTAGATACTCCCCATGCCTTCAACTCACAGCTCACCATCCTCTTGTTGACCCTCAGATACCCTCAGCTAGGAGATGGCCTCAAGGTTTGATCTGCTGAACTCTTTGCTTTCAAATTCTACCCTGATGACTTGAATGAGATTGAATTGGGATAATAACCTCTTGATATGCCTCTAGAGATGAAAATAATGATTGGTCCCCTGTTGAATGACTTGCTATGCTTATGCTATGCAGATGATTAGTCTATGTACATGACTCTATATGCAAATGCTAATGATATTAAAACATAAACCCAGTGAATAAGGTTGGGCAAATTTTAGGGTGCAACACATCAAAGCTCAATTCTAAGTCTTTGTAATCATGGATAGTTGTGTTGAGACACATGAGATGATATTCCAAGATCAATCCAAGAAACGTTCACAGTGTGAGGAGTTGCTAAATTAGGGTTCTCAGGGTAAAATCCCCTATTTAGTGCCTAACTTCAAGACCACTTACCTCAAGATACAAGTCTCATCTCCACTTTTAGCCAACATGAAACTTGTATAGCATGCTCTTAGCTTTAATTTCAGTACTAGAAGTCCTTCATTGGATTTATAGAACTCAAGTTATGGTCCAGACAAGTTACAGGTCATCTGAGGAATGTGAAATTTGTCTGTGAACGTTCACCAACTTCCATGGAACTTTTGACCTAGGAGGGTGTTTCTTTTGAACTTCTGGCCAACATGAAAGTTGTAGGTCTTGATCTTAGCTTTCCAAATTGTATTAGAAGTCTTCCATATGATTTGCAGAACTCATGTTATGAGGTTTATAAGTTAGGGGTATTTTGGGAAAGTAAGATTATAGGTCGTTTGGCACTATAGGTCATTTTCTCCATCTTGCAAGCTTCAAATGCAATTTTGTTCAACACAAAACTTGCTCAAAATGATGTTTTTAGGTCAACCATATACTCATGATGATTTGATTTGGCTTAGAATGAGACTTGGTTTGAGAAATTTTGCAAAGGGAAGAATTTAAAGGCTTTTGATGGAAAATTCATGATTAATTCATTGGAGTTCAAAATAGGCCATATGAATACTCATTTTGATCAAAAAAACATTCTAAACACTTTGGTATTTTTAGAATTTCCATTTGAGGTCAATTTCATGGTGTTATGGCTTATACCTTCATGAATAAGCAACACCTCATAACTTGGTTATTGGATGGATTCAAGCACTCAAATCACTCTAGACTCTCTCACCAGACTACATGGAGAAGATTGAAAGCTTCCAAGAGAAGTTTCAATTTAGAACACGCATTCACCATGGTTGGTTTTTGGAAGGAAGTTTAAAAATTGGATTTTCTGTTTTGGGCCTCAATTGGACCTCAAAAGCCCACAAACACTTTCTATTTAAGTTCTGTGAATGGTTTGGAACGTTTTTGGTGATCAATTCGTGCTGGAAGTAGAGATACCAAGTTGAGTTTCAAGAGCTCCAAGTGAAATCGTGATTTCAATTTCTAACCAATTCAAAGCAAATTGAAGTTGCAAACACCTTTAGCATCAAGCATTGAGTGGGTCTGCATAGTTTGAGGCTGAGAATCGTGTTCTAGATACCTCAATTTGAAGCTCAAAGTCAGGTATGTAACTTTCAAATTTACACTGATTATAGCATGATCTAAGCATGATTAGTATGTGGATAGGCTTTGGATTGAAACATAGATGAAATCTGGATAAGAATTTGGTTGATTAGAGACAAATTAGGTGATGACAAAATTTCTGTTGAGGTTCGTTTCTCCTTGATCTTGAGGCTGTGATACAATTGGAATAGCATGTGATGATCAGTGATAAATGAGGATTACATCCATACCAATAGTTTGAGTTTTGGTGAGAGTTCAGATTGAAGTGAATTTTAGGATCTGCTTCGTGTTTCATTTTCTGTTGAGAGTTGAGAGATTTGGATGTCATATTTGAGATCGGGAGGAAATTTGGAGTGGATCTATATAATTTTTGTTGAGCTTTGATCACCTGTAAGTACTTGCTCGCCGGAGAAGAAGGCTGAGGACCACCGGACCACCACCGGAACAGTTTCCCTCCATCTGAGTTTGAATTGGAGAAGATGAAGGATGAGCGTTAGATCTGGCTGTAAGTAAGACTTTGTATGTTCATCGTGTGGATGAGATTTAAACCGAGACTTGAACTTTTACCCTCCAAAGCGCACCGTTTCATTAATCCTGGCTGGAAGCTACGTGGCGCGTGAGTTGGATAGCCTGAGAGCCTTTATATTAGCCTACTGAGTCAATCCATCCAACGCCTGTGACTTTTTTTTGCATTTGATTTTCTTTTATTCATTTCTTTTATTATTTTAATTCCTTTTTCATTTCTAAATTCATATTAAATCCATTTTTCATCAGAAAAATAATCTAAAAATATCTCCATGATCCTCTCTTCATTTGTGATTTTTATATGCTGTTAGATTTAATTTTTGATGATTTTGCAATTTAATTGGCATTTTCTTTATTTTTGATATTTCTTTATTTTTTGTATATTTGATACATGTTTTTGCTGATTTTTGTTCTTGCAATTGGTATAGATTAATGGCCTAATTTTTTGCTAGATTGTAGGTTAGTGATGTATGTTCCCTCAGGAATTTTCTTTTCATTTTTAGATAATCATAGGTTCTGTTTTAGATTAGGTTCTTAGAGCCTTCCCTTTCATGGTTTCCCTTTGACACTTTATAATTTAGGATTTTATTAGTTGCCTTAGAAATTGAGTTAGGCTCTGATATTTGAACTATAGGTTTCTAACATTTGCATGTTCCCTTAGAAAAATTTATAGATTTTTAGAATCTAGTTTTCTATTTTAGATAGAATTTGCAATTAGGTTGTTCATTGGTGCTCCTAACTTGGTGCTTGCTTTGTTTTGCCTTCATTGGTGGCTTTTGGTGCATGATGAGCTTGTGATTCTTCTTGGATGATGTTGTGGGCATGTTGTAGCTTCTGTGGAGTTGATTGTGGAGCTTGGCTTGGAATTCTTCTTTCCTTTTGTTAGCTTTCTTGTAGCTTATAGGAATTAGGGTTTAGGAAAGAGCTTAGAAGTAGTTTTCTTTCTTCCTCAAACATGGATTGCTTTGATTGCTTTCCATCCTCATCCTATGACTCAAGGTCCCTATGTGAAAGTCTCATCCTTCCTTTGGAAGGATGTGTGGCATTTTACAAGAGGTAGAACCTTTGAGGATGCCTTTCCCAGATGATTGGTTGAGTGTCAGGAGGGATTCCTTTGGTTTCCTTCCTGCTTCCCATCATCAACCCAATATCTTGATGTTAATTATCTTCCCTTGTATTGGAGCTTGTTGAAGCATAAAGTTTAGGACTTCTCTTGAAGATGGCTTGAGGTTGCTTGCAGTTGTTTGTTTGTTTGCTGTTTATCTGCTTTGCTGTTGAGTTGTTTGTTTGCTCTTTTTGCCTGCTGTTCTTTTGACTGCTCTGCTTTGCTTGTGTGACTGATTGACTGTGTGTTGCATTAGACTAGGTTCTCATATAGATGTTTCTAGGCTTAAGAGCATGGAAAGGTTGAGAATAGCTCCCTTTGCTTGTCTGCATCTAGAGGTTGAGTCTGGCTCCCTCTGCTTGACTGTTATTGATTGGCTTTGCTTGCTGGCTTAAGGTTGAGTCTGTCTCCCTTGCCTGTGCTTTGTGTGTTGCCTTTGGGCTTGCTTGCTCTATAAGTTGAGCTTGGCTCCTTCTGCTTGTGTGTTACATTTCATGCATTTTATTTACATTTGTTCTTTACAGTTATTTCTTTTGCTGTTTGTTTTCCTTTGCCATGTTCCCCTAGGAACTATGACTTCTCTTGTTTAAGAGAAGTTATGACAGACATTAGGGTTCTAACCATGCATGATAACATTAGGTAGTTCCCTCCTAACCTCAACCATAGGATCAATCTTGCATGACAACTTTAGGATTGGATCAGTTCCCCTTTAGTGTGTTCGTTTCTCTTCTCATCTGCAAACAAAATCAAAATACGATAATAAAGGTTAATTGACGTCGTACGTTACGAGCCTTAAGCTACTTGAGAAAGGATTGTTGGAGAGTTTCTTTTCAACAGTCTGGATGTTTAGTATGGTACCCTTTGGGTGACATGCGACGCATTCACTCTCAGGTCATAGTCTCTAGTGTGATATCAGTTGCAAACATCCATAAAAGACACTTCTCTAAAAAACAGAAAACAAAGATTAAACTCTTTTTGTCCTCTTGGACCTATAATTCTTGGAAGCCTTTTTCAGAAGGAGAGTTTTGTTAACTCCCGGTTCTACCGCAAACGGTAAATGCCTAAGTCTCCGAAGGTTGAGCTGCATACACCAAACTGCTGGAACCGTCTGTTAACCTTACTCGGATAAAAAAGACGAACATGTGTTCTTCGTATCCCGAACTACGTTTGCTATGATCTTTCACGCTGTGTGAAACTACGTAGGCACAAGATGCGATATCTCGGCGAGCAACCCTTCACCCGTAGTTAGGCGAACTACGTTGACTCTGATTTCTCGTTCCAGACGGGAATACGTGGGCATAAAGTGCGACGCTTTGCCGAGTCATTTTCTTTTCTTTTCAGACCAGACCTTTAGTGTAGATAGATATAACAAACCCGTCATATAAACACAACAAGCGTAGATCCCATCGAGTACGATGGACGTGAGGGGTGCTAATACCTTCCCCTTGCATAACCGACTCCTGAATCCAGATAATGGTTGCGATGACCTTGTCTTATACCTTTGCATCAGGTTTTTCCGATTGTTTCCTTTCCCGTTCTGAGGGATAAATAACGAAAGGTGGCAACTCTTCTGTCTTGCCGGCCTCGTTTTTTGCAGTAGCGACAGCTGGCGACTCTGCTGGGGACTCTGGTTCCCTATGCGAGTCAATCTTAGCGCTTGTGTGTTTACCTGTTGGGTTTTATTTATCGCATTTTATTTTCAGTATGATTATTATTATTGTGCTGTTGTGGGAAGGGGTTCTGATGAGTGAGAAGCCAGACCCAGGCTTGAGTGTACTTAGCATTAGTTGTGGAAATTAATGGGCACGTGCTTGTTTTGCAGGCACTAGTGTCTCATGAAATCCACGCTCAGATGAGGTTCTCCCGGTTGACTTCTTTTCCGACCCTTTGGGCTTGAGGGGTTGTTGGTTTGGAGGATTGTCGACTCTGGGGACCGATCATTTGTGACTCAGCTAAGTGAGGCCACTTCAGGAGACGATGATGCCACACCTTCTGGGTATCGTATCATCGTTTCTTGAAAGTCTGTGACGCTGGGAAACGCATAGGATGCCATACCTTGTCTGTGATTTAGGTCCATACCTGTGAGAGGGGTCGGGTTGTTGCAGGAAACCTTAACCTTCAGACTACCTGGTTTTCTTGACAATGAATCAGTGTTGTTGGGTTCAGAGGGTTCTTATCATCAAAGATGTGGTTATTCTCGACAGTGCATATTTTTTGGTCCTCTTCAGGGTTGTGCTATCAGAGCAGGGTTGTGATTGTGTTGGATCAGAGCTTTGGTCTTCTCAGCATCCATCTTGATCCCCTGTTGCATGTTTGCATTTTGCATTTTGCATACTCATTTGCATATCATTAATGTGTGTCTGTGTTGCAAGTACATTATCCCTCGGTTCCGGTATTTTCTTGCTTGCTGTTGTTCTATTATGAATTCTCTGAGGAAGACTGTGGCCTACAAGCTCCCCACTCCAGATGTTGCTCAGTTGTCCAGTCTGATTGCTTTGGCAGATGATACTGTGAGAGGTGAATTCAGAAAATCTTATGGGAAGCTGCTCAGTTTGGTCCGTAAGCCTTTTGTGTATAAGTTGAATGGGTTGTATGCCTTGTTACAGTTCTATGTTCCTCTTTTGAGATGCTTCACTTTCCCGGACTTCATTCTTGCACCTACATTAGAGGAATATGTTGAGTTATTGGGTGTGCCTATTAAGAGTCAGATGTCATTTGTTCATATGGATGCTAAGCCTAATCTGGCTAATCTAGCTCTTTCTCTTCATCTGGATGCCTCTGAGTTGATCTTGTCCAGTTAGAATGGGGTTCCAGGTTTTTCTCTTCCGTTCTTAGTTGGGAAAGCCCAACAGTGTGCCAAAGACGGTTGTTAGATTGTATTCAATGCCATTCTTGCTCTCTGCATATATGGTAACATTTTGTTTCCTAACATGCCTGATTTTGTAGACTTAGACGCTTTTCATATCTTTGCATCAGGGAATCCAGTTCCTACCTTGATTGGCGATGTGTATCATTTCGTCCATTACAAGAACGAGAATAGAAGGGGTAAGAATGTATCATGTTGTGTGCCCTTACTTTACAGATGGTTTGATAGTCACCTACCCGAAAAAGGTCTCTTTGCTTCATCTGCAGACACAGTTGAGTCGTCTGAGCGATTGATGGGTTTATCAGCAGAGAGTGTTGTTTGGTTTGATAGAGATATGTTGGGTACCGAAGTCATATTTAGCTGCAGTGGGCTTCCAAATCTACCTTTGATTGGAAGAAAGGGTTGTATCAACTATAATCCATCTCTACTTGTCAGAAAGTTTGCTTATGCTTTTAGAGCTCCGCCTAAGGATGAAGAGGTGCAGGAATCTCTGTACCTCACTGGTCTTCTAGAGGGGGATATGTTATCTAAGCTTCAGCATGCCTGGAATGATATCAGTAGACGAGGGAAGTCTTTGTTGGGCAAGAGTAATAGCCAAGCCTACGCTCCTTACATGACTTGGATCAGAGCCAGAGCAGAGACTATAGGGATTCCATTTCCACCTGCTAAGCAGGAGTGCCCTCCAGTGATGGAAGAGCCCACTACCGTGCCTATTCAGCATTATAATTAGGTGTTAGTTGAGAGAGAAGAGCTGAAAAAGGCCAATGAAGAGTTGGAGAAAGAGTTGGCACAGATCAGAAGCGAGAGAAGTGAAGTCGTCCACTCCTTCAAAAGGCAAACAAAATTGGTGAACAGGTTGGGTATGGACTTGAACAAGCAGATAGCTAATCGTGAGCGTTTGGGTCTAGACTTCAAATCTGTCAACGATGTATTGGCCACCAAGAAGCAGCACTTGGATGAAGCATACTGTAGAATATCCAAGTTTAATCAGCAGTGGAATGCTACCATAGCCAACAACAAAGAGAGGGAGGATAAACTGAAACAACAGATCTCAAAATTGAAGGCTCAGGTGAAGGCAAGTGAGAAGAGGTTTGATGAGGAAACTGCTCGCAGATTTTCCGCTGAAGACATGCTAAACAAAGCTCTCGCTAACTTGAAAGATCGCAAGCAGAAGTTCGAGTCTAAGAAGCGAAAGTTGGAAGATTGTTTTGGCCAGGGAGCGTGGGAAGATTCAGTTGAAGGTCTCCAGTGTACTATTATGCAGAGAGAGTTGCTTGTTGAGGGATTACTCACTCGACCCGATCACCCCGAGACTAGAGAGTTGCTAGAGGGGTTTCGTGCCTGCTGTCGCACTTGATTATCTGTGTAACCTCTTTGTATTTTTTTTCTTATCCTTGTTGTAGGCTGAGCATCACCAGGCCTGTTGGTTGAGGTCATGCTATTGGTACCCTATGTATTCATTGACTTTGTACTGCTGTCGTGTTGGCCATATATATATGAGATGTTATTTCAGTGATTAGCTCTAGACTTCATGTTATCAGCACTGGCACTGTGGCACTCGAATCGGGGGAAAAATCTCCCTAACGCACAGACACACGGTTGCATTTGCATAAATAATTTGCATAGCCGGTACCTTGTACTTTGTTTCCTAACCCTTTTGTCGATGCAGGTTCCAGGATTGCCGACCAGCGAATTCATCGCTACTCTACCAGAAGCAACTGTAAGAAAGTCATGGATCATATGATGACTGAGATGCAAGAGATGCGCGACCGGATGGCGCAGTTCATGCAGGTGATGGAAATTATGGCCAAAGGCCAGGAGCAGCTGCAAATTCTGGTGCAGCCTCTGATCGCCAAGGTTGATGGTCAGGGTGTGCTGCATGACGGAGATAATACTGGCCCTCCTCATGGTGAGACTCCCCGAGCGGATGATACTGTACCGGTCGTTGTCCTCAATATGACTGAGAACAGTAACGGAGCCGGAAACGGGAATGTGACTGGTAATGGTAACGCTCACATGGAAACCAACAGAAACATCGGAGCTGGAAATAGGGGTTTCAGTGTTGGAATGGGGAATGCTGGTTTTGGTGCTGGAAATATTGGCGTAGGCATGGGTTTTGGAAACCTGGGTTTTGGCAATCAGGGTTACGGAAATCAGGGTTACGGCGATCAGGGCTTCGGTAACGCAGGTTTTGGTAATACGAGCAACAACGGTGTTGGGGCAGGCGCCTACAACGGTGGTTTTGGTCCAGGTGCTGGTAATCAAGGTTATGGTAATGCGGGGTATGGCCCCAGGTCCAATCAGACTGGTTTTGGTCCTCATACTTCTTATGCTGGGTATGGTAATGAGGATTCCCACTGGGGCGAAGATCGTCAGGAAGATGCTTTCCCTCCTCCAGGTCGAGATCTTGAGATGCCCAATGACAATGATAGAAGGTTCAGGTTGTTGGAAGAACAGATGAAGAATCTTGCTAATCAGAACTCCACGGGAGTGGATGTGGCTAACATGGGATTAGTCCCTGGTTTGAGGGTGCCGCTTAAGTTCAAAGCTCCCACTTTTGACAAGTACAAGGGGGATACTTGCCCGAGCGTTCACATGCGTTCTTACTATCGGAGGATGTCCGCCTACTCTGATGACGAAAAGATGTTGATGCATTTTTTCCAAGATAGCTTGTCGGGACCATCTTTGGAATGGTACATGGGGTTAGAGCCTACTCAAATTGGTAGCTAGAAAGAGTTAGCAGAAGCTTTTGTCAAGCACTACCAATACAACAACGACCTTGCACCGAACAGGGTCCAGCTCCAAAATCATTCCCAGAAGAACAGCGAGAGCTTCAAAGAATACGCCTAGAGGTGGCGTGAGCTAGCTGCCAGGGTGCATCCACCCATGGTGGAACGTGAGCTAGCGGATATGTTCGTGGGTACTTTCTCTGGGCTGTATAATGACAGGCTTATCAATTGCACAACGGCTAATTTCTCTAAGTTGATACTCTTGGGGGAACGTATTGAGAATGGTGTTAAGATTGGTAAGATTCAAGCGGGTGAGTCAACCTCAGCTGGAGGTGGTAAAAGGGCTTTTGGAAATAAGAGACAGGGGGATACTAATTCAATCTACATTTCCCGAGGGAGAGGTAGAGGTCGAAACCAATATCGTCAGCAGCAGATTGCTAGTGTGACAATTCCTGCGCCTCAGCAATAACAACAACCACAGCAACAACGGGCACAACAGAATGCTGCTTCATAGAGATATCAAGGTCGGGATAGGACTGTGAAAAGGGTATTTGATGCACCTCCATTGCCATATGCTCAGCTTCTGCCAACTTTGTTACAGCTGCAGCTGGTTGAGAAAAGGACGTTGGCTCCGTTAAAGGGCACGCCTCCTTTTGGGTTTGATGCCAATGCACATTGCGAGTTTCACTCCGGGGCACCTGGACATAGCATCGAGAACTGCCATGCTTTTAAGCACAAGGTGCAAGATCTGATAGATAGAAAGGCTATAAACTTTGGTAACGAAGCGTCCAACATTGAGAAGAATCTGATGTCGCCTCATGGAACTGCAAAGGTGGGTGCTATATTGGAAGATGCTAGTCTGAATCTGGTAATGAATGTGAATGAATTAAGGATGCCTCTGAGTTATGTTAAGAGCAGATTGCTGAAAGGGGGAGTGTTCCCTGGTTGTGCTGCTGATTGTGCTGATTGTTTGGCCCGGCCTGAGGGTTGTGGTCATTTGAGAAGAGGTATTCAAGAGCTGATTGACGAAGGTACCTTGAAATTCGACCGTACTGCTGAAGAGAAGCATGTTGAGGTAATAGCTGAAAGGCAGGGTGAAGTTGCAACAATCACGATCCCGTTCAAGACTGTCACGATATCGGCACCTCCCAAGAGGCCGACCATTACAATAACCAAAGCGGGACCCATCCCGTATGAAAGTACTAAGGCCATCCCTTGGAATTATGGGGCGGAAATTTATTGCAATGGAGAGAAGATTAACCTGGAAAAACCGCCTGTAGGATCAGTCGATAATCTTGTGGGGGCAGGGGGCGTAACCCGCAGTGGTAGAATCTTTGCGTCACCAGGAGTAGAAGCTGAGAAAGCTGCAGAGGGAAGGGTAAAATGGATGAAGAAGGATCTTCTCAAGAGAAGGAGAAGGAGGCATTGACCAAGGACGTAGAAGAATTCATGAGATTAATTCAGAAGAGCGATTGTAAAATTGTTAATCATTTGCAGCAGACGCCTTCCAAGATCTCGATTCTGTCATTGTTGCTTTGTTCCGAGGCTCACCGGAATGCTTTGCTGAAAGCCCTGGACGTTGCTTATGTACCCCAAGAGATATTTGTGAATCAGCTCGAAGGAGTGATTGCGCACGTGAATGCGGGGCATGGCCTTGGCTTTACAGATTTTGATCTAACCCCCAGGGGCCGCAACCATAACAGTGCGTTGCATATCTCAGTTGAATGTAGGGGCACTATTATGTCCCATGTCCTCGTTGACACTGGCTCATCCCTGAATGTTTTTCCTAAGAAGGCACTGTTAAAGTTGGATGCCCGAGGTGTAATCTGCATGCCAAGCGACTTGGTGGTGAGAGCTTTCGATGGGACTAGGAGGTCTGTGTTTGGAGAGTTAACTTTGCCAATCCAGGTCGATCCAGAGGTGTTCGACACCGTATTTTACATCATGGATATACAGCCATCATACAGTTGTTTGCTTGGACGACCATGGATTCATTCTGCAGGGGTTGTGACGTCGACGTTGCACCAAAAGCTTAAATACATGATCGGTGGTAGTGTTGTCACTGTGTGTGGGGAGGAAGACATCATGGTAAGTCACCTGTCTTCATTCAAGTATGTCGAAGTGGATTGTGAGATCCACGAGATATTATGCCAAGCCTTTGAAGGAGTGCAGATCAAAGAAAAATCTCCTGTCATTAGCAAGGGGCCAGAGGTAGCCATGTCGTCGTACAGAGAAGCCCAGGCGGTAGTTCAGGTCGGGGAGACCAAGGGTTGGGGTCAAGTTCTGGAGATTCCTGTCAAGCAGGACAAGTTCGGCTTAGGGTACTGCCCGTCATCGTCATCTTCATCACAGAGCACTCCGAAGGTCAAAGGGCCGATTGTGTTCACTCCAGAAGGAGTTAGGTTTGAAAGAATTAATGTTGTGTCTGACAGTGAAGACGGAGATAGAGATTGTGACATGGAGTCGTGGATCAAGCCCAGCAAGCCAGGAGAGAGCCTATGCAACTGGTCTATCCAGGACTTTGTTCAAGTCACGCCGAAACAATAATGCCTTGTTTTTTCGATTATTGTACAATCATGTGTCCTACCCGGGGCATAGTGATTTTATTTCAGGGCCTACTTGTTTATGTGTATGCTTTGTTTTAATCATTAAATAAAGGTGTTTTCCTCATACAAATTTTGTGATCCCTATCTTTCTGCTTTTTTATTTTTATCAATAAAATGGCAATGTGGTCGTGTGCTTCGTTTTCATATCATTTGAAGCATTTAAACCTTTCTCTTGCCGGATTCATATTTCAGATGACACCGATTAAGAACTCCCTATGACTCGCTTTGACTTTGAGCATTCGGTATTTCAGGCCGAGGAAGAGATTGTTGAGGACGAAGACTTACCAGAAGAGCTAACTCATCTGTTGAAACAAGAAGAGAGAATCATTCTGCCTCATCAGGAGGATATTGAAGTCATTAATTTGGGTTTGGAAGAAATTGTCAGGAACGTCCGTATAGGGGCTGCGTTGCAAGGCGATATCAAGCAGAGACTTGTCGAGATGCTGCGAGAGTATAGTGACATCTTTGCTTGGTCTTATGAAGATATGTCGGGGCTAGATACATATATTGTGGTTCACCGTTTGCCATTGCATGAAGACTGTCCGCCAGTCAAGCAAAAGCTCAGAAGAACGAAACCAGATATGGCTGTAAAGATTAAAGAGGAAGTGCAGAAACAGTGGGACGCTGGTTTCCTAGCTGTTACAACTTACCCTCCTTGGGTCGCCAATATAGTACCTGTACCAAAGAAAGATGGTAAGGTACGGATGTGCGTTGACTATCGGGATCTGAACAAGGCGAGCCCTAAGGATGACTTCCCGCTTCCTCATATTGACGTGTTGGTCGACAACACTGCTCAATTCTCTGTGTTTTCCTTCATGGACGGATTTTTGGGCTATAATCAGATTAAAATGGCGCCGGAGGATATGGAGAAAACAACTTTTATTACCCCGTGGGGAACGTTCTGCTACAAAGTGATGCCCTTTGGTTTGAAGAACGCTGGGGCAACATATCAACGTGTTATGACGACACTCTTTCATGACATGATGCATAAGGAGATTGAGGTCTATGTTGACGATATGATTGCCAAATCCCAGACAGAGGAAGAGCATCTGGTGAATCTTCTGAAATTTTTTGAGAGGCTTAGGAAGTTCAGGTTGAGGCTGAATCCTAATAAGTGCACCTTTGGGGTGAGATCTGGTAAGCTGCTGAGGTTCATTGTTAGTGAAAAAGGAATTGAGGTTGATCCTGCTAAAATAAAAGCGATACAAGAAATGCTAGCGCCCAAAACAGAGAAAGAGTTTCGTGGCTTTCTGGGGAGGTTGAACTACATTGCCCGGTTCATATCTCACCTTACTGCCACGTGTGAGCCAATGTTTAAACTGTTGAAAAAAGATCAGGCAATTGTTTGGAATGAAAATTGTCAAAAGGCGTTTGAAAAAATAAAAGAATATTTGCAGGAACCTCCGATATTAATACCCCCAGTAGCCAGGAGACTACTGATCATGTACTTGACGGTTCTTGAGAATAGTATGGGTTGTATTCTCGATCAACATGACGAGACTGGACGAAAGGAGCATGCGATTTATTACTTGAGTAAAAAGTTCACAGACTGTGAGTCCTGTTACTCAATGCTCGAAAAGACGTGTTGTGCACTTGCTTGGGCTGCCAAACGTTTGAGACAATACATGCTAAATCATACAACCATGCTAATTTCGAAGATGGATCCGATCAAATACGTCTTTG
The DNA here is from genome assembly GCA_963859935.3 of Lathyrus sativus. Classification (NCBI taxonomy): domain Eukaryota; kingdom Viridiplantae; phylum Streptophyta; class Magnoliopsida; order Fabales; family Fabaceae; genus Lathyrus; species Lathyrus sativus. The sequence goes on along the minus strand of OZ012739.1, from coordinate 545,294,214 downwards.
AGAAGCAGGCACTTTCTGGAAGGATTGCCCGATGGCAAATGGTACTGACAGAGTATGATATACAGTATGTCTCGCAAAAAGCTATCAAAGGTAGCGTACTGTTAGAGTACCTGGCTGAGCAGCCAATTGATGATTACCAGCCGATGAGGTTTGATTTTCCTAACAAGGATATCATGTACTTAAAGATGAAAGACTGCGAAGAGCCATTGCATGGTGAAGGTCCTGAGCGGAGTTCTCAATGGCAATTGATTTTTGACGGGGCTGTTAATTCATATGGAAGTGGAATTGGGGCCATCATTACTACACCTCATGGGACGCACATCACGTTCACTGCTAGACTAACATTTCCAGTTACCAATAACGAGGCTGAATATGAGGCGTGTATCATGGGTCTCGAGGAGGCTATTGATTTGAGGATTAAAAATCTTGATGTGTATGGAGACTCCGCGCTAGTCGTGAATCATATCAAGGGAGAATGGGAGACTCGTCAGCCCAATCTGATACCGTACATGAATTATGCAAGGAGGTTGTTGCCTTTCTTTGACAGAGTAGAGTTTCACCATGTGCCACGGGCAGAAAATCAGATGGCTGACGCTTTTGCGACGTTGTCTTCAATGTACAAAGTTAACTTTTGGAATGAGGCTCCAAGAATAGTTATCTCTCGCCTTGATAGGCCCGCTTTCATATTCGCCATTGAGGAAGTTTCCGATGGCAAGCCGTGGTATTTTGATATCCAGAATTTCCTAAAGAACCAAGAGTATCCGACTGGGGCATCTAGCCGTGATAAGAAGACTCTTAGGAGATTGGCTGGCAATTTCTACTTGAATCCAGATGGTGTTCTGTACAGGAGAAACCATGATTTGGTGCTTTTGCAATGTGTTGATGAGAAAGAAGCTAATCTGCTCATGGAGGAGGTCCACGAGGGAAACTTTGGCACGCACGCCGGCGGACACGCTATGTCTCAAAAGTTATTACGGGTAGGATATTATTGGCTGACAATGGAAAGAGACTGTTTCAAATTTGCAAAGAAGTGCCATAAATGCCAAATTTATGCAGACAAGATTCAGGTGCCGCCAAGCCCTTTGAATGTTATGGCGTCCTCATGGCCTTTCTCCATGTGGGGCATAGATATGATTGGGAAGATTGAACCCACCGCATCCAATGGACACCAGTTTATTTTGGTAGCTATCGATTACTTCACCAAATGGGTTGAAGCAACGTCTTACGCTAATGTTACCAAGCAAGTAGTAGCCCGATTTATTAAAAAGGACATCATTTGTCGCTACAGCGTTCCTGAAAGAATCATTACTGATAATGGTTCGAACCTGAATAACAAGATGATGAAGGAATTGTGCCAGAATTTCAAGATTGAGCATCACAATTCATCTCCCTATCGGCCCAAGATGAATGGCGCTGTTGAAACGGCCAATAAGAACATCAAGAAAGTTCAGAAGATGGTTGTGACATACAAAGACTGGAACGAGATGTTGCCCTTTGCATTGCACGCTTATCATACAACGGTACGCACATCAACCGGGGCGACACCTTTCTCATTGGTGTATGGTATGGAGGTTGTCCTACCATTAGAAGTTGAGATTCCTTCCTTGAGAGTTTTGCTCGATGTCCAACTCGATGAGGCAGAGTGGGTAAGAAATAGGCTGAATCAGCTCAGTTTGATGGACGAGAAGAGACATGCATCTATCATATATGGTCGGTTGTACCAGAGCCGGATGAAGAAAGCTTTCGACAAGAGGGTGCGCCCTCGAAACTTTCAGACGGGCGATCTTGTGCTGAAGAAGATTCTCCCACCACAATCGGATCACAGGGGCAAATGGACTCCCAATTATGAAGGTCCATACATAGTTCGAAAGGTCTTCTCTGGAGGAGCCTTGCTGTTGTCCACCATGGATGGTGAAGATTTTACATCCCCTGTGAACTCGGACGCAGTTAAAAAATACTTTGCTTAAAGAGACCCGCTGGACAGAAAAAAGAAAGTTCAAGCAAAAATGGGGCATCCCGGCGAACCAAAAGGAAAAAAGAAAAGGTTCGGGCAAAAATTAGGGATAAAATTGAAAAGATGTACACCCGCGAAGTCGAAAACCTAAGAAGGCGACTTCGACAAAAAAGGGTATCCCGGTGAATTGAAAACCCGCAAAGGGAGATTCAGGCAAAAGTTAGGGATTGAAAAAGCAAATGACTGCGGTCCGAGTTTGATACTGCATTGCTTGGTGATGGGAGTACCTGAGGGTCAGTTATCCAAGTCAATCTCTTTCGAGGACGGAGTATCGGGAAAGCGTCGGAGCCAGGCGAGTCATGGGAGGATCAGCTCATGGTGTTCGTCTGTAACACGTTGCCGACATGTATACAAATTTCTTTGTGCCTCTGTATATATTTGTATTTATCTTGTAGCTTCCTCTTTTCAGGAGTTGCATCCATTGTACAAAACTTTGCCTATTTATAGGCCCATTATCAATAAAACGCATACTATTCAGTACTTGATGTTTGTTTCTTGTTTTAACTTTTACCGTTTTGTTTGTGAAAAACTCCAATGTTTTTTATAAACTTGCACGTGCATAAACTGGAAGGCCTCAGCCAATAATTGTTAAAACTTTGAATTGACTGAGCGATTGTCACGGTTATTGACCTGGATATTTCCTTTTGTATAGGGTATCTTATTGTTGCTTATATTTTGTAGGGTCGTTACCTTCGCAGCAAACAGCTAAAGGATCGTATTTCCCTAGTCAGAGTCCCTAATGTAGGAGTAGGCTCTAAGTGACCTTATTCCTCCCCAGCAGATGGAAATCGTATCTTTATCCCCACAAGAGTTGGATGCGAGCTAGCAAGCGATCAGGCGGTAATGTGTATTCCCAGTGGTGGTCGTGTGTACATTTTATCCCCAGTGAAGTCCTCACAAGGTACAACCAGGTTGTCCATGGTTTGAAGAGGTTCATGCCCGCGCAGGATGGCTTTTTCTGTTGCTCCAGTAGGTTTTCTTTCCTCCAATAGGTTGATCATCCTTAGGAGAGTTTGTAACTCTGGATCGTAAAACTATCCCCCAGCAGGATTGTTGCTCCCCCTGCGGAGTCAGTTTACCTTTTTAGCATTTATTTTGCTGGAATGATTATGTGATACCCGATTACCCAGCGGAGTTGGCTTTGTCTTCAGTATTTATTTTGCTGGAGTGGCTCTGTACCCAGCTTTTCTCTGGCAGCCGAGCCTGCATTTGCATCCTATCTGCACTGCATAGCAATTTACCCAAATGCGTAGCATTCCATCTCATATGGAGCATTACGCCATTTTCAAATATATGCATTTTGAAACATAAGCCGGGTTGGTTACCTCTTTGTTTTCAGGTGTTCTTCCCTGCAGGTAATTGGAATTCTTGTTCAGGATGGTTTTCGGATATTCAAATTTTTGGCATGAGATGTGTGATGATAATGTTCATCGTATCATGTGTTCCCTCATCGGAGGTGCTTGATTAAATTTCTCTTCTTCCCCGGTGGAGTTTTCTTTAAATAGCTTCATGATTTGACTTTGAAGTTGTTGTCAAAAACTCCCCAGCGGAGTTTTCCTTACTTGTTGTCAAGGCTTCATGATTTGACGTTGGAGTTGTTGTCAGCATTTTAAGAGAAGATTTCAGCGATTTGACGGCTGAAGTCATTACTTGGTGTCAAGGCTTCATGATTTGACTTTGAAGTTGTTGTCAAAAATTCCCCAGTGGAGTTTTCCTCAGGGTAGCTGTCACGTCAGCATTTCAAAAGAGAAAATTTCAGAGATTAGACATCTGAAGTCATTACTCTTCGTCAAGGTTAATGTCTGGCAGTTAACGTCAGAATTTCCTCGGCATGGTTATCCTCAGTTTGCTGTTAAGGCTTCATAATTTGACTTTGAAGTTTGTTATATCAGCATTCCACGGCATCATAATTTGACTTTGAAGTTTGCTATATCAGCATTCCATGGCTTCATAATTAGACTTTGAAGTTGTTACCATCATGGCACGGCTTCATAATTAGACTTTGAAGTTATTGTCAGTTCTAAAAGGCTTCATAATTTGACTTTGAAGTTGTTTTCAGCGTTCAGCAGCTTCATGATTTGACTTTGAAGTTGTTGTCAGCATTTTAAAAGAAGATTTCAGCGATTAGACGGTTGAGGTCATTATTTGTTGTCAAGGCTTCATAATTTGATTTTGGAGTTGTTATCAATATTATACGGCTTCATAATTTGACTTTGAAGTTCGTCAGCATTAAACGGCTTCATAATTAGACTTTGAAGTGGTTGTTAGAAATTACCCGGAAAAGCTATTGCAGACTTCATAATTGGACTTTGAAGTTCGGCAGATTTTCCTCGAGTAGCTGTTACGTCAGCATTGCATACTTTATAATTAGACTTTGAAGTTCGGCAGATTTTCCTCGAGTAGCTGTTACATCAGCATTGCAGACTTCATAATTTGACTTTGAAGTTCGGTAGATTTTCCTCAGGTGGCAGTTACGTCAGCGTTACGCGGCTTCATAAGTAGACTTTGGAGTCGTCGTTAGCAATTCCCCGATAGAGTTTCCTCTGGTTGCTGTTACGTCAGCATTACCGCAGCTTCATGATTTGACTTTGGAGTTGTTGTCAGAAGGTTTCGTCAGCATTCAGCGGCTTCATAATTAGACTTTGGAGTTCGTCGGTATTGCAGACTTCATAATTAGACCTTGGAGTTGTTGCCAGATTTTCCCCGCAGAGTGGTCTGGAAAAGGAAGATCCCGGATAGTACAGGGATGATGCGCTTACGTAGTGCCCGCTTATTGTAGCGTATTTTGAAGTTGATTGTTTGGATTCAATTCCTGTGGCGTGACACAGGTGGTTGATGTTAAAGTCAAATTCTATATCGGAGGATTGATCAGTTGTTGCCGTGACAGCTGGATTCAATTTTCTGGATCTTTTCCCCAGGCAGTTTGTGCAGTTTTTTTCTTCGGTTAGCAAATTTCTGGGTTCTCTGGTATTCAACCGTCTTTTACCTCGATTGTTCGAAAGTCGTTCGCTTTTCATCCAGTCGGGTCCAAGCCGCTTGAATAGGGGCAGCTGTTGCACCCCAAAATTTGCCTAACCTTTTCTTACTTGGTTTATGTTTCATTGCATTAGCATATCATTGATCTAACATTTGCATAGCGTAGCATTGTTCAATTTAGCAGGGGATCAAGTGTGGTTTATATCAAGAGGAGCCTATCTAGAGGTATTATTCAAGCTTGAGAAGTCCTCATAGTTATTAGGAAGAGGGCTGGTTTCTTGATAAGTTCAGTTGTATGTGGTTAATCTCCTAATCTGAAGACCAATTGAAGATCATTAGTGGATCGTAGAGCCTTAATCAAGGAGAGAGAGTATGGATGGAGCTCATGGAGTGCCTTGAGGGTCATGAGGGAGCTCAATTAAGTCTTTGTGTCAAGTGTGAAGAGCCACAGTTGAGGGGGTTGCAATTAGGGTTTCATTTGAGTAATCCTAAGTCAACTGACCAATTGAAGAGCATCAAAGCTCAATTCTAAGTCTTTGTAATCATGGATAGTTGTGTTGAGACACATGAGATGATATTCCAAGATCAATCCAAGAAACGTTCACAGTGTGAGGAGTTGCTAAATTAGGGTTCTCAGGGTAAAATCCCCTATTTAGTGCCTAACTTCAAGACCACTTACCTCAAGATACAAGTTTCATCTCCACTTTTAGCTAACATGAAACTTGTAGATCATGCTCTTAGATTTAATCTAAGTACTAGAAGTCCTCCATTGGATTTATAGAACTCAAGTTATGGTCCAGAAAGTTACAGGTCATCTGAGGAATGTAAAATTTGTCTGTGAAAGTTCACCAACTTCCAAGGAAATTTTGGCCTAGAAGGGTGTTTCTTTTTAACTTTTGGCCAACATGAAAGTTGTAGGTCTTGATCTTAGCTTTCCAAATTGTATTAGAAGTCTTCCATCTAATTTGTAGAACTCAAGTTATGAGGTTTACAAGTTAGGGGTATTTTGGGAAAGTAAGATTATAGGTCATTTGGCATAATAGGTCATTTCCTCCATCTTGCAAGCTTCAAATGCAATTTTGTTCAACACAAAAATTGCTCAAAATGAAGTTTTTAGGTTAACCATATACTCATGATGATTTGATTTGGCTTAGAATGAGACTTGGTTTGAGAAATTTTGCAAAGGGAAGAATTTAAAGGCTTTTGATGGAAAACTCATGATTAATTCATTGGAGTTCAAAATAGGCCATATGAATACTCATTTTGATCAAAAAAAAATTCTAAACACTTTGGTATTTTTAGAATTTCTATTTGAGGTCAATTTCATGGTGTTATGGCTTGTACCTTCATGAATAACTTGGTTATTGGATGGATTCAAGCACTCAAATCACTCTAGACTCTCTCACCAGACTACAAGGAGAAGATTGAAAGCTTCCAAGAGAAGTTTCAATTCAGAACACGCATTCACCAGGGTTGGTTTTTGGAAGGAAGTTTGAAAATTGGATTTTCTGTTTTGGGCCTCAATTGAACCTCAAAAGCCCACAAACACTTTCTATTTAAGTTCTGTGAATGGTTTGGAACGTTTTTGGTGATCAATTCGTGCTGGAAGCAGAGATAGCAAGTTGAGTTTCAAGAGCTCCAAGTGAAATCGTGATTTCAATTTCTGACCAATTCAAAGAAAATTGAAGTTACAAACACCTTTAGCATCAAGCATTGAGTGGATCTGCATAGTTTGAGGCTTAGAATCGTGCTCTAGATACCTCAATTTGAAGCTCAAAGTCAGGTATGTAACTTTCAAATTTACACTGATTATAGCATGATCTAAGCATGATTAGTATGTGGATAGGCTTTGGATTGAAACATAGATGAAATCTGGATAAGAATTTGGTTGATTAGAGACAAATTAGGTGATGACATAATTTCTGTTGAGGTTCGTTTCTCCTTGATCTTGAGGCTGTGATACAATTGGAATAGCATGTGATGATCAGTGATAGATGAGGATTACATCCATACCAATAGTTTGAGTTTTGGTGAGAGTTCAGATTGAAGTGAATTTTAGGATCTGCTTCGTGTTTCATTTTCTATTGAGAGTTGAGAGATTTGGATGTCATATTTAAGATCAGGAGGAAATTTGGAGTGAGATTTAAACTGAGACTTGAACTTTGACCCTCCAAAGCGCACCGTTTCATTAATCCTGGCTGGCAGCTACGTGGCGCGTGATTTGGATAGCCTGAAAGCCTTTAGATTAGTCTACTGAGTCAATCCATCCAACGCCTGTGACTTTTTTTTGCATTTGATTTTCTTTTATTCATTTCTTGTATTATTTTAATTCCTTTTTCATTTCTAAATTCATATTAAATCCATTTTACATCAGAAAAATAATCTAAAAATATCTCCATGATCCTCTCTTCATTTGTGATTTTTATATACTGTTAGATTTAATTTTTGATGATTTTGCAATTTAATTGGCATTTTCTTTATTTTTGATATTTCTTTATTTTTGCATATTTGAAACATGTTTTTGCTGATTTTTGTTCTTGCAATTGGTATAGAATCTTAGCCTAATGTTTTGCTAGATTGTAGGTTAGAGATGTATGTTCCCTCAGGAATTTTCTTTTGATTTAGATAATCATAGGTTCTATTTTAGATTAGGTTTTTAGAGCCTTCCCTTTCATGGTTTCCCTTTGACACTTTATAATTTAGGATTTTATTAGTTGCCTTAGAAATTGAGTTAGGCTCTGATATTTGAACTATAGGTTCCTAACATTTTCATGTTCCCTTAGAAAAATTTATAGATTTTTAGAATCTAGTTTGCTATTTTAGATAGAATTTGCAATTAGGTTGTTCATTGGTGCTCCTAACTTGGTGCTTGCTTTGTTTTGCCTTCATTGGTGGCTTTTGGTGCATGATGAGCTTGTGATTATTTTTGGATGATGTTGTGGGCATGTGGTAGCTTCTGTGGAGTTGATTGTGGAGCTTGGCTTGGAGTTCTTCTTTCCTTTTGTTAGCTTTCTTGTAGCTTATAGGAATTAGGGTTTAGGAAAGAGCTTAGAAGTAGTTTTCTTTCTTCCTTAAACATGGATTGCTTTGATTGATTTCCATCCTCATCCTATGATTCAAGGTCCCTATGTGAAAGTCTCATCCTTCCTTTGGAAGGATGTGTGGCATTTTACAAGACGTAGAACCTTTGAGGATGCCTTTCCCAGATGACTGGTTGAGTGTCAGGAGGGATTCCTTTGGTTTCCTTCCTGCTTCCCATCATCAATCCAATATCTTGATGTTAATTATCCTCCCTTGTGTTGGAGCTTGTTGAAGCATGAAGTTGAGGACTTCTCTTGAAGATGGCTTGAGGTTGCTTGCAATTGTTTGTTTGTTTGCTGTTTATCTGCTTTGTTGTTGAGCTGTTTGTTTGCTATTTTTGCCTGTTGTTCTTCTGACTGCTCTGCTTTGCTTGTGTGATTGATTGAATGTGTGTTGCATTAGGATAGGTTCTCATATAGATGTTTATAGGCTTAAGAGCATGCAAAGGTTGAGAATAGATCCCTTTGCTTGTCTGCATCTAGAGGTTGAGTCTGACTCCCTCTGCTTGACTGTTATTGATTGGCTTTGCTTGCTGGCTTAAGGTTGAGTCTGTCTCCCTTGCCTGTGCTTTGTGTGTTGCCTTTGGGCTTGCTTGCTATAGAAGTTGAGCTTGGCTCCTTCTGCTTGTGTGTTGCATTGCATGCATTTTATTTACAGTTGTTCTTTACAGTTATTTCTTTTGCTGTTTGTTTTCCTTTGCCATGATCCTCTAGGAACTCTGACTTCTCTTGTTTAAGAGAAGTTATGATAGACATCAGGGTTCTAGCCATGCATGATAACATTAGGTAGTTCCCTCCTAACCTCAACCATAGGATCAATCTTGCATGAGAACTTTAGGATTGGATCAGTTCCCCTTTAGTGCGTCCGTTTCTCTTCTCATCTGCAAACAAAATCAAAATACGGTAATAAAGGTTAATTGACGTCATATGTTACGAGCCTTAAGCTACTTGAGAAAGGATTGTTAGAGAGTTTCTTTTCAACAGTCTGGATGTTTAGTATGGTACCCTTTGGGTGACATGCGACGCATTCACTCTCCGGTCATAGTCTCTAGTGCGATATCAGTTGCAAACATCCATAAACGACACTTCTCTAAAAAACAGAAAACAAAGATTAAACTCTTTTTGTCCTCTTGGACCTGTAATTCTTGGAAGCCTTTTTCAGAAGGAGAGTTTTGTTAACTCCCGGTTCTACCGCAAACCGTAAACGCCTAAGTCTATGAAGGTCGAGCTGCATACACCAAACTGCTAGAACCATCTGTTAACCTTACTCGGATAAAAAAGACGAACCTGTGTTCTTTGTATCCCGAACTACGTTTGCTCTGATCTTTCGCGTTGTGTGAAAGTACGTAGGCACGAGATGCGATATCTCGGCGAGCAACCATTCACCCGTAGTTAGGCGAACTACGTTGACTCTGATTTCTCGTTCCAGACGGGAATACGTAGGCATAAAGTGCGACGCTTTGCCGAGTCATTTTCTTTTCTTTTCAGACCAGACCTTTAGTGTAGATAGATATAACAAACCCGTTAGATAAACACAACAAGCATGGATCCCATCGAGCACGATGGACGTGAGGGATGCTAATACCTTCCCCTTGTGAAACCGACTCCCGAATCCAGACAATGGTTGCGATGACCTTGTCTTATACCTTTGCGTCAGGTTTTTCCGATCATTTCTTTTCCCGTTCTGAGGGATAAATAACAAAAGGTGGCGAATCTTCTGTCTTGCCGGCCTCGTTTTTCGCAGTAGCGACAATATCCAATACCTTTCCTGTTGTTTCTGCTTACGCCATAGATCATGGAAGCCATCTTACTTCTATCTAGGCCTCTTGACATAAACTTCTGAAAACTATATTCATATTCTTCTAAAATATTTTTAGGTTTTGACTTAGTTTCAACTCAGAATCTTGTTGAGCTTTTTCTAAATCATTTTTAATTTTAAAATTGTTTGCTTTAAGCTCGACAACTTCTGATTTCAGAAGATTATTCTTAGATACAAGGTTGATTTGAAGCTTCTTGTATTTGAGTTTAATCTTACTATAGTTTTCCAGCATTTCTGATAAACACTCAATAAGCTCTGCTCTAGTAAGTTTAGAAAATACCTCTTCTGAATCTGATTCTAATTCAGATCCAGATGTTCCTTCATCATGATCTTCCACGTCTGCCATTAGTGCCATGTTTGCACATTCTTCTTCTAACTCTGATGAAGATTCATATGCATCTGAATCATCCCACGTGGCCATTAGACTTTTCTTCTTCTTTTCAGATTTCTTTCTTAGTTTGTCCTTCTGAATTTTAGGACAATCACATCTTTCACTCGTAGCAGACCACATCTTTCTTCCCAGATCTTCTGTGTCCAGAAGACTCTCTATGTTGATCTGGTTTCTTGAAGTTTCTGAAGTTCTTCTGTTTGTGCTTCCAGAGTTGGTTGATCCTTCTGGACAGCAGGGATAATTCATCCTCATCTGAGGAAGATTCTTCAGAGCTTTCTTCAATAACCTGTAAAGCTTTAGCAGATTTGTTAGACTTTAATGCAACAGACTTACCTTTCTTCTGAGGTTTGTCTTCTTCTAGCTCAATCTCATGACTCCTCAAGGAGCTGATTATTTCCTCCAGCGTGATCTTGTTCAGATCCTTTGCAAGCTTTAGAGCTGTGACCATTAGTCTCCACCTTGTTAGCAAACTTCTGATGATCTTCTTGACATGATCAGCAGTGGAGTAACCTTTATCCAGAACTTTCAAGCCAGCTGTGAGAATCTGGAATCTAGAGAACATAGCTTCTACAAATTCAGATTCCTCCATTTTGAAGGCTTCATATTTCTGGATGAGAGCCAGAGCCTTGGTATCCTTTACTTGGGAGTTTCCTTCATGAGTCATTTTCAAGGATTCAAACATATCAAATGTTGTTTCTCTGTTAGTGATCTTCTCATATTCAATATGAGATATGGCATTTAATAGATTGGTTCTTGCTTTATGATGATTCCTGAATTCTTTCTTCTAAGCTTCAGTCATTGACTTTCTGTCAATCTTTTTGCCATCCCCATCAGTGGGGTGAACATAACCATCAATGACTAAATCCCAAAGGTTAGCATCATATCCTAGAAAGAAGCTTTCTATTCTATCTTTCCAATAATCAAACTTCTCACCATCAAACATGGGAGGTTTGGTGCTGATTCTATCTCTTTCTTCATATTTGTTAGATGTTGAAGCTTCACCATCCATAATGTATCAAAGATAAATATATCAAAGAACTTTTCCCAACTGGATCTTTTCTCTTTCACGGTTAAGTGATAGCACAACAGAGTCGGAGCTCTGATACCAACTGAAGGTGGGAAAAACACTTAGAAGGGGGGGGGGGTTGAATAAGGATTTTAAAACAATTATGGAAATAAAAATAACACGATATTTTTATCTTGGTTCGTTGAACTCAACTAATCCAGTCCACCCTACCAAAGTGATTTTCCTTTCTCAACAAGGACTTAATCTACTATAGTCAAACTGATTACATTGTTAACCACTAAGACAACTGTCTTAGTCTTCTCAAGAAATCCTGACCACAACTTGATCTTCTTAAGGAACTTTTACAAAAATATAAACTAACAAATGTGTTTGAGTTGCTTCTAACAAGCTTTAATCACAAGTGTGATTTTTACACAAATATTAAGAACGAAGAATAAAACTATTCAGCTTTGAGTAAGAATGTTTGTATGAGAGTTGATGAATAATTTCAATGGTTTCGTCAACTTTGAAGAGTTGTGGAAGATGTCCTTTTATAATACTGAAAGTCCAAAGCTTGAAGACTATGCGTAGCAGAGTAGCTGTAGCCTTTTTATCTTCTAATGACTTTTCCTTTCTCAGAAGAGGAATGTTCAGACAAATGCTTTTTGCCTGAATTCTTGTGTCTATCACAAATAAGGAATAGTGTCGTTGGAGAGGATGTTGAGAATAGCACCAATTCTTTTCATGAGCTGACATCTTTTCAACGTAAATAACATCAGATCCTCTGACGTTCTTCTTGTTTTTCAGGTCAGATTCAACGTCATTAGAGTTGCAGCAATAGTGCTTCAGCGTGAATAATCTGATCAGAGCATACTTGTTTATCAGAGCCTCTGTACTTGCAGCATTAAGTACATCCAGAGTCTTCTGAAACAATGCTTTAAACTCTTCATACAAAATCTTCAACTACGCTTCAGAGTCTTCTGCAGCTTTTGCTTCAGAGTCTTCTGCAGCTTCTGCTTCAGAGTCTCTTCTGGCAACGCTCAGAATCTTCTGACGAGTTGCTTCTGATGCTTCAGAGCCTTGCGTAGAATAACGTTCAGATGTATTTTTGCTTTCACAAGAGTATTCAAATTAATATCTGAAACAAAAAAACTTGAACAAAATTAGAGTATATATTTACTTAATACAAAATTTCATTTATGTTATCATCAAAACAATAAGATATATTAAACATCAATCTGTGTTCTAACAGATTTGGACGTGCATCCTTTGTTAATCCAGTTTGCTGATACACCTTCCACCTCCTTTGCATTTTATTTTATTTATTTTAATTTCTGTTTTGTTTTCAATTGTTAAAAATACCTCAAAATGTCATCAAATTCAAATAAAAATATTTTCTAACACTTTGAAATGTTAACTAATTTTTCATAATTTTTATTTTAAATTTCCTTTTATTTTTCAATTTAATTTGGATTTAATGATTGGAGGTGTTTTTAATGTGATTTCCATTTGTTCTTGCTTGATTTTTGGACCATTTGGAATCACCTATGAGCAAGGCCTCCTCTCCATTTTGATGATGGATTGTGGTGCCTTTGAGGCTGATTTTAGTCAAGGTTTGACCTATTTTTGTTTGACTTTGGTTTGCATTTGTTTGATCCTCGATAAATATCCTTCAAAGTGGTGCACCCTAGTTGATCAATTCATTTCGTGATGCTTTGATTGGATTTTGGTTTGGATGTTTTTGCCTATGGTTTCCAACATGTTTAAGAGCTTTGTTCATTTTATTTGGCATTTATTGAACCATTCTCCTATTTTTGGTGAACTTTGCAAGTCAAGTCACCCTAGTTGAGGTTCAAATAAACTAGTTGACCTAGTTCTTTTAGGAGATGACCTTTGTGGATCCCGTATGCATCCTATGCCTTTTGAATCATATTCTTGACATGTTTAGGATTTTGTTTTCAATTTTATAGGTAACACATTTGGTTGGTTTGTGTTGCAAGTTACTTTTAATTAGGGTTTTCCATTTGCATTTGAATGTTGAAAGTGTTTTGAACTTTGGTTCTTTACCTTGCCCTATTTTGTAACTTGTCTTGGCTTTGTTTCTCCTTTGGTTTGTGAACCTTATTCCCTTGTTCTCACTTCTGTCCATTGAACTTTGGAACTCATTCAAGTTGGTTTGGTGCTCTTTGTTTGCACTTTGAGTTTGACTTGAATGAGATGCCACTTTGAGAACCTTTTGTGCTTTCTTTTTGCATGATCACTTTGATGCTTTTGGTTGAGATTTATTCTTGTGTTGCTTGCTGCCCAAGCCTATTCTCTCATCCTCATCTTGATCATGGTTTCATCTCTTGCTTATTTGTTTTCCTTTTGGTTTGGTGATTGATGCTTGAATGGTTGTAGGAGTTGTGACTTCTCCCATTGCATATCACTTTTGCTTGGACTTGTTTAAGTATCTTTGCTTGCATTTCTCTTTTGTTTTGCATCTCTTTGTTTGAATTTAAGAGGTTGAGATGTGCTTGTGGTGGTTGCTGCCCCACACTTTTTTCCTCCCTCGTTTCTTTGTGTTGCATTTCATGTTTGCATTCCTTTCTTTCATCTCACTTGTGATTAATTTATCTTGTGTTTACTTGGTTTCCTTTGCCATGATCCCTTAGGATTCCTAGTCTCATTTGTTTAAGATGGGAGTAGGAGAGACATTAAGTATTCAATCCAAGCATGCTAACATTAGGGTAGATTTTCCCCTCTTAATCTCAATCTTAGGAGCACATTGCATGATAACATTAGGGATTAGTTAGTTTCCCCTTAGTTGTGTCTTCTCTCTTCTCATCTCAAAACTTCTTCAAAACATCTAATAAAGGATAATAAGTGTTGTACGCTACGAGCCTTAAGTACTTGGGAAATGATGTTTGGGGGGCCTCCTCTCAAATGTCTAGAGTGTTTAGCGTATGTCCTTTGGGCGATACGCGACGCATTCGCTCTCAAGTTATAGTCTTTAGTGCAACCTGAATTACAAACACTATTCAATTCATTTCTTCATAAATGACTCAAAAACAAACATCAAAATTTTTTTTCCTTCGGGATTAATTGAAAATCATATTCAAAGAGAGTGTCGTTAAATCTTGGTTCTACCGCAAACAGGTAACGCCTAAGTCTCCAATGGTCGAGCAGCAATACACCTAACTGCTAGAACTAAGGTTTAACCCTACTCGGTTAAAACACTTGAATCAACATGTGGTCGTGTTAGCCCGAACTACGTTTGCTCTGATTTCTCATACCAGACGAGGATACGTAGGCATAAGACGGCGATGTCTTGGCGAGCAATCTCCCCCACCTTCACCCGTAGTTTTCTGAACTACGTTGACTCTGACTTTCCCATTTCACGAGGGAGTACATAGGCATAGAGCGGTGATGCTCTATCGAGTCTCTTTTCTTTTCTTTTGTCCTTGTGGCCTGTAGCTTAGATAGATTAACACCTTTTAGATAGATAACAAGCGTGGATCCCGTCGAGTACGACGGACGTGAGGGGTGCTCATACCTTCCCCTTGCGTAACCGACTCCCGAACCCAAGATTTGGTTGTAATGACCTGTCTTCTCCCTTTTCGTAGGTTTTCTCTGATCGTTTCCTTTCCCTCTCTTTGGGATAAATAACGAACGGTGGCGACTCTTCTGTCATTGCCGACCCCTCTTCGCAGCGATGCGACAAGGAGAAGATGTCATCAACAAAGTATGAGATTGAGAAATTCATTTGTGTGAATGATTTCAATTTGTGGAGCTTGAAGATGCCAGCCCTACTGGTTCAGCAGGTTTTGTTAGAAGCATTAAAAGGATTTTAGTAGATGGATGTTACCCTAACAGAGAAGAAGAAGATGACGATGGTCGAGAAAGCCCACAATGCCATTATATTGGACCTCTGTGATAAGGTTCTCTGGTAGGTTTCAAATG
Source organism: Lathyrus sativus (assembly GCA_963859935.3). Lineage (NCBI taxonomy): Eukaryota > Viridiplantae > Streptophyta > Magnoliopsida > Fabales > Fabaceae > Lathyrus > Lathyrus sativus. The sequence goes on along the minus strand of OZ012739.1, from coordinate 545,278,986 downwards.
AGAAAACTGTGGTGGGTATATGGACGAAAAGGTATGTACATGATGAAATCATTGGTCAATCCCCTCTACGTGAAGCAAGCCTTACATTCATTAAAGATGAGTGAAAGCAAAGTCTTTGCTGAGCAGCTGGATGTGTTTAACAAGTTGATTCTTGATCTTGAAAATATCGAGGTCAAGATTTATGATGAAGATCAAACATTGTTGTTGTTTTGTGATTTACCTAAGTCTCATACTCATTTCAAATAAACTCTCTTGTATGGAAGAGATTTGTTGACGTTTGAAGAAGTTCAATCAACCTTATACTCTAAGGACTTGAATGAAAGAAATGAGCATAAACCATATTTTGTTGGTGAAGATTTGTCAACTAATGGCAAATTCTTGAAGAAAGATGGTAGGTTTGAGAAGAAGAAGGGTAAATTTCTACAGATTTCTTATGGTGGTAATACTTCTGCAATTAGGTGTTATCATTGTAAGAAGGAAGGTCCTACAAGAAAGGTATGCTCTGATCAAGCGAATAATCATGGTGGAAAGGATAATGGTAATGCAGCCATTATGGAAGATGTTTATGAATCATCTGATCTCCTGGTGGTTTCAAGCAGTGGTTCTAACAAGGAGTGGATTATGGATTCAGGTTGTACTTAGCACATGACTCCAAACAAAGACGTTTTTGAGGAATTATGTGATTGAGATGGTGGATTAGTGTTGTTGGGAAACAATAAAGCCTGCAAGATTGCATGACTTGGATCTGTTAGATTCAAGCTCCATGATGAGTCAATAAGGTTATTGATTAATGCTAGGTATGTATTTGATCTTAAAAGAAATCTGATTTCTCTTGGTGAATCCGACAAGAAAGAATATGTTTTCAAAGGAGAGAAAAGTATCCTAAGGGTAATGAAGGGGTAGAAGGAAATCTTAAGAGGTAGGAAGAAAAGGGCTTTTATATCCTTGAGGCTGAGGTTATAAGTGTATTTGGTAAATAATGTATGGTGAAGTTTAACAAAGGTAAACAAAGAACATATGGATCCCTTAATTACATTCATGTTGATCTTTGAGGGCCTACGGGGAATCCTTCACACTCAGGTGCGAAGTATTTCCTATCCATAGTTGATGATTATTCCAGAGAGTTATGGGTATTCATCCAGAAGGCTAAGGATAAAACTTATGAAAATTTCAAAAGTTGGAAGCTTTCGACAGCTATTGCGTTGTGTCTGGTATTGCAAGGTACATAACTGCTGCAGGTACTCCCTAACAAACTGTTTTAGTTGAAATATTTAATCAAACAATTATGGAAAAGGTTGGATACATGTTGGTTAGTGCATGATTGAAGAAGGTGTTTTGGGTAGAATTTGATGTGACTACATCATACTTGATAAATAGGAGTCCCTCGACTGCCTTGGGAATGAAGACACATGAAGAAGTCTGGTCGTGGCATCTACCTAGTCTTGACAGACTTAGAGTATTTAGTTTTTTAGCTTATGCTCACATTAGGCAAGACAAGGTCGAACCTAGAGCTCTGAGATGTATATTCCTTGGATACCCAGAAGGAGTCAAAGCTTATAGGTTGTGCTGCCTAGAGCCAGATCACAAGAGGTGTATCACAAGTCAAGATGTAGTTTTAAATGAAGTTGAGATAACTTTCAAGAAAAATGATGATGTTGGTCGAAATGCAGAGATCTTTGAAGATGAGTTGGAACATAAAGAGATTCATATTGAGGTGGAGCATAGTGATGTTGAATTGCATAACCCAAATGAAGTCAAAAAAGAAGCACAAGGTGCTTATAAAGATGAGGAGATTGATAATGACTACCTCTTGTAAGAGACGGGTTGAGAAGAGTCATCAATCCACCTCAAGGACTTGGTTATGCATATCTCATAGAATTTTCCTTAATCTCTGCAAGTGAGGTTCTTAATGAAAAACCTAGATATTACAAGGAAGCTGTAAGAAGTCGAAACAAGATTGAATGGCTGAAATCCATGGATGATGAGATGAAACTTATTCATGTTAATAACACTTGGAAGGTGATCGAGAAACCTGCTGGAGCTAAGTTAGTCAGCTCTAAATGGATCTTCAAGGTTGAGGAAGGAATTAAAGGAGTGATGTCGAAGCAGTTTAAGGGAAGGTTGGTTGATAGGGGGTTCACTCAAAAAGAAGGTGTTGACTTCAATGATGTGTTCTCACCTGTTGTAAAGCATGGATCCATTAGAATGTTGTTAGCCATGGTGGCAAAGTTCGACTTATAATTTGAGCAGATGCATGTGAAGACAATCTTCCTGTATGAGGATCTAGATGAAACAATCCTGATGTGGAAACCTGAGGGGTATGCGGAAAAGGGAAAGGAAGATTATGTGTGCAAGTTGAATAGGTCTTTGTATGGTCTGAAAAAATCTCTCCGCCAATGGAATATGTGTAACACCCTTTTTCTACCCCAAAACTGTCAAGGAAAAATAACACATAAATCAGAGTGAATAAATAAATCTCATTAAAAAGCCACAAAAGGGCGTACATTTATCAAAGTCAACAAAATTGGTCAATACTCTGTAACGATGGGTTTTCCTCAAAGTACATCAAACAACATAAAACAGCGGAACTCAAAGCATAAGTCAAGGTTTCTCCTCATAAGGGAAAATAAGTAAAATAACTCACTGATATACAATCAACTCAAAGAACCCAACCCGATGTTACATATCAGAGCAAGACCCTCTAAATTAACCATAAAGGCTAACGACTCTAAAACTTCAAAATACTCCTCGACGGTGTCCATGGCTAAACTTGATCATCTGCACGTTACCCACGTGGAGGTAACATTCAAACAGGCAGGGTGAGTAAAACAATTCATAATAATCAATGTATAACAATTAATGCATAAACAACATATTAATCATAATTATATTCAACACATTGATATCCTTCAAATATGCCTCAAAGGCCATAACGTCATAATTCATACAAAAAGACTCATAGATGTAATGTGACACAACTCAATGCATGTGGTACCAATCATCACAACGCGACGGACATTGGGCCATCAACCCTCCATAGATCCTCATCAATAGGATCGATTCTACTTGAGAATGGGAGCACATCAAAATACTTCACATCCGCACAATGGGATTGAAGCCAAAGTAATCGAGGTCCTGAACCGAAGTCCGGATGCACATGAATGCATGATGCACATGTCATAAATCATTCTCATATTAACATCATAGGTGCATCATCATTCATCAAATTTATCATATTCATCAAATTCATCATATTCATCATATTCATCAAATTCATCATATTCATCATATTCATCATATTCACCATATTCATCATATTCATCATACATCATGGAAATCATCACATAGTCACGTACAAAGCACATATTAGCTCATAGTCATCCTCATATTAGCCCATCATATCATCACATATTGATTCATAATACTACCCCATGTTATCTAATATTAATTCATAATATTATCCCATATTACTCCATGTTAATTCATAATATTACCCCATATCAACTTATATTAATTCATAATATTACACTCGCGGTAATCCTCACACTATCGCCTATCAATCACATAATTCCTCACTGTCATACTCATAATAACTCATCACCAAAATCACAAATTCAAACGTCACGACATCGCTGCACACGATCAATATTCGTGAAACTCTGCTACATTCGCTGGCTTGCTCTCTAGGCGAGTCTGTAGCGAGTGCTCACTAGGCGAGTCTCGTGGCGAATGTTTGCTGGCTTGCTCGCTATGCGAACAACGCAATAACAGCACAACCTGCTACGATCAGACCTGCTTTCAACCCAAATACTCATACGATTCATTTACCCAATGTCCCCAAAACATGCCTAAATCATCCCTAAGGTCACACGCCGATAACGACACAAAGTCTATGGTTTCTTAGGCCAATCCGGCAACATTTGCACCACCTAAATCATTATTTTCCTGCAATTGCTCTGAGTGCATCAGAGTTACTCACATCTGAATATTCTTATTCCTACAGGGTCAAACATATCACAATCCAAGGTTTTGGCCACGAAGACCTAAGGTTTCCAAATTCATGTTACACATCAAACAGTCCGATAAGGTTTCCTAAATTCATGTCAATATTCAGGGATACATGCCATCAATCATACCCTCAAAGTCTATTCATCAATTTCCCTAATTCTCCCAAATCAACCCAACATACCCTAAATCATAAACCCCACCATAAACACACCGAAAGGCATACATAGAAAATCATGAAATGCGATACTCCCCATACCTTAGTCAATTCGCAACTTTCACGATTAATCTTTGGGAACCTTCTGCCTCCAACCTTTCCTTCAGAGCTCTGGCCACCAACTTTCACGGTTAACACAAAATTAAATCTAATTTCCTTTCAGAACTCAATTTTGTCTAACTTAGTCTTGGGCCTCACAAATTGGGTTTTTCCCTCTTTACCCTTACTAACTCCCTCAAATGTCCAAATTGCCCTTATTTCACTTATTTTCCATTTAATTAATAATAATACTACTATTCTCATATAGTATACTATTAATTAAATAAATAGTCCAAAAATGCACATTTTCTCAATAATCCACAAAACCACCGAAAACCACTCAAAATACGAATATTCTCAATTAAATAATTAATTAAAATATTCTGCTTAAATTTGGGGTGTTACAACTCTCCCCCACTTAAAACAATTTTCGCCCTCGAAAATTACCTCAATGAACAGAGTCAGATACGACTCTCTCAGCTGATCTCCCGCTCCCAAATCCAATTTTTCCCAGCTGGTCCTCCTAAACTACCTTCACCAAAGGAATCTCTTTACCTCAAAGTTGCTTCTCATTCATCAACCTGAACTAGCAATGCCTCAACAGTCAAATTATCTCTCACTTGTACACCATCCATCTGAATAAATGCACTTCCTCAACTTAGGCACATGCCACATCATGTAATTCACAAGCAACAGCGGTAAAACAGTCTAACATGCTACTTCTCCCACGCTTCCGCTGCACCACTCTGATACAAATCAACAAAACACGATGTGTGCTTCCGAGACTTCAAAGCTCGACCAACACCAGTCACCATCATAACTCTCAAAACACGTCTTTTCTTGGATCTTCTTGATCTTTTCAGTCGTCTCTTACACAATTCTCAGGTCCGAGCACAACACTCTCGCCTGAATCATATCAACACAAAGGAGTCCTACACCTCCTACCATACAAAGCCTGCTACGGTGCCATTCCGATACCAGAATGATAACTGTTATTGTAGGTAAATCAATCAACAATAATTAACTATCCCACGATCCACCTTGATCCAACACACAAGCTCTCCACAAATCCTCTAAAGACTGGATAGTTCTCTCTGTCCGTCCATCCGTCCACGGATGATAGGCAAAGTTAACTTTAATATGGTACTCAAAGCGTCTGGAAACTCTCCCAAAATCTCAATGAAAACTCAGGTTCCCATCTGACACAACATTCAACGACATCTCATACAACTTCACAACTTCATCGATATACATCTCAGCTAGCTTCAACATAGAATGATTAATCCTCATTCGTAAGAAAGAGCCAATCTAGTTAATCTTTCCAAAATCACCCAATTAAAATCATATCCCTCCAATTCTTCGGAAAACCCAACACAAAAACCATGGAAATACTACCCGATTTCCACCCTGGAATATTCAACGGTTGCATCAGACCCAATGGTCTCTGACGTTTATTCTTCGACTTTCGACAAGTCTAACCAGCATATATAAACTCAACCATTTCTCCCTTCATCTATGGCCATCAAAATAATTTCCTCAAATCCGGTTACATCTTCGTAGCACCGGGATGGGTAATCCATATACCTCAATACTCTTATTCCACTCAATAATATCTAGAACATAAACTCCATCACGACATCTCATGATACCATTTCAATTAATCCGAAAATCAACCCTTCGACTTGAATTCATCAAATTCAACCAATCTACCAACTCAAACCAGAGTTCTGACCTTATTGAATCTCATCAAGAATACCACTAGTAAGGTCCAACATACTAAGCTTAACTCCATACGAAGTCTCTTCACACACCAAACTCATATCACAAGATTGCTCAATCAGTTCTAACTCTTTTCACCATCATCATCGGTATATGCAAAGATTTCCAAATCAATGCATAAGCTTCCATGTTTGCTTCACCCGAATGGTAATTCAATCCAAAACCATAATCCTTCAGGAGTCCCAATTATTTTCTCTGCCTCATATTCAACTCTTCCAAATCAAGCAAATACCTTAAGCTCTTGAGATCACCAACCATTTCAAATCTCAAACTAACTAATTGAAGCCTCCAACTGCGGCACAACCACGGCAACAACCAACTCTAAATAACTCGTCAGATAATCCCTCTTATGTACTTTAAATTGCCTTAAAGCATAACTAAAACTCGTTGATGTTGCACTTAACATATCTCCCAATCATTATCTTAGTCTTGTGAGTCATTCACTCATTATCTTAATGTGTGAATTGGTCTAAGTTTTGCATTGTAAATTGTTCACTCAAAGCTTGTAAGAAAGAGTATATTATACTTGATTAAAGCTTTTAAGTAAGATCAAGTTGTGTCTTTGAAGAGTGTCTTCTAAAGTCTTTTAATTGTTGGTGTTATCACTGTTGTGATTGAGGGGGAGTGAGAGGTGTCTGTTATCTAGGTGTGTCCTAGATAGAAATTGAAAGGGTATAGATTAGGTGAGAAGATGGTAAACTAGAGAGAGTTTACTATGTATCTTCAAACTAATTCTACTTAGTGGATTTCCTTCTTGGCTTGGTAGTCCCCAGAAGTAGGTGTGTTTTCACCGAACTGGGTTAACAATTGTTGTGTCTCTTTACAATTGTTATTTGTTTATCTTTGTTCTTATTATTGATTAGACGAATATTTGTATCATAAACATCACCTTCGACATCTAATATTTGATACCAGAATTTCAATTAGTATCAGAGCAGGCATCCTGCTCTGGTTCTGGGTGAGATCTCGGGACGATAATTTCTGGTACCATGGACAAAGAAGAAGGATTTATGAACAGACCACCTTTTCTGGACGGGAGTAATTACGACTATTGGAAACCTAGGATGGTTGTCTTCTTAAGATCTCTAGACAGAAAGGCATGGAAGGTTGTCATAAAGGGATGGGAACATCCTGTGATTATTGATAAAGATGGAAAGGCTACATCTGAATTAAAACCTGAGGAAGAATGGACCAAGGAAGAAGATGATCTGGCTCTGGGAAACTCCAAGGCCCTGAATGCTCCGTTCAATGGAATTGATAGGAACATATTCAGGTTGGTGAACAATTGTGAAATTGATAAAGAAGCATGGGAGATACTAAAGACAACTCATGAAGGCACATCTAAGGTAAAAATGTCTAGACTTAAACTTCTTACAACTAAGTTTGAAAACCTGAGAATGGAAGATGATGAAAGCATACATGACTTTCATATGAATATCCTTGAAATAGCCAATGCTTCAAGTGCCCTAGGTGAAAAGATGTCTGAAGAAAAGCTGGTAAGAAAAATTCTCATATCTCTTCCCAAGAGATTTGACATGAAAGTAACTGCTATAGAAGAAGCACAAGGCATTTGTAAGATGAAAGTTGAGGAACTCGTTGGCTCTCTTTTAACTTTTGAAGTAGGAATAGGTGACAAAGCTGACAAGAAAAAGAGCACAGCTTTTGTGTCAAATACTGAAAGAAGAGAGGATGAATCTGATGAGGATACAAATGAAAGTCTATCAAATGCCATAGTTCTGCTGGGAAGATAATTCAACAAGGTAATGAAAAGAATGGATATAAAGACAAGACCAAATGTCAAGAACATCTCAGTTGACATCAGTAAGTCAAATGATGCAGGAAGAAGAACTAGAACTGAGGAAAAACCCACAAACAGCAAAGGGACGCAGTGTCATGGGTGTGAAGGTTTTGGACACATCAAATCTGAATGCCCAACATATCTCAAGAAACAAAAGAAAGGTCTAGTTGTTTCATGGGCTGATGAAGACTTTGACAGTGATATTGAAGAAGAATCTGCCAAACATGTAACTGCCTTAACTGGAAGATACTATTCTGATGAAGACTCCAGTGAAGATGAATTGACTTTTGAAGAACTGGCAGCTTCCTACAAAGAAGTGTGCCTCAGAAGCGGAGAAGTTTGCCAGCAAGGTGAAAAACAGAAGAAACTCATCATCAAGCTAAAGACTGAAAAGGAGGAACACCTGATAATTATCAAAGAGTTGAATGATGAAGTTGATGAACAGGTTAAGACTATCACTAAATTAAGAGATGAAGTTGCTCAACTAACTTCCCAACTTGACCAAATGGAAAATTCTGTTAGAATGATGAACAGTTGTACCAAAACCTTGGAAGAGATTCTTCGAACTAGAAGAAGAATTGGAGACAAGACAGGGCTAGATTCAATGAAGACAATAACTCTGCCTCTCACCACAAGCCTTCTGGATCAAGGAAAAAGATGTTCCATAAGATGTCTCAACATCACGACAGAAAACAAACCAGCCAACCAAGAAAATTCCAAAGATCGAGATGTCATTGTTGTGGTCTCTTTGGTCACATAAAGTCATTTTGTTTCAAACTGCATAGATATCCAAATTCTACAACTTAGACAAGACCTAACCACAACACTCTCCCCTCTAAGAAGCAATGGGTCCCCAAAGGTCCTGATACTAAACAATGGGTACCTAAAACTTCTACTACTTGCTTCATAGCTCATATATCTCTAAAAGTTTCTACTAAGGAAGATTGGTACTTTGTCAGTGGGTGCTCAAGACACATGACAGGAATCAGAAATCTGTTAGTGGACATCAAACCTCACTCAAGCAGTTATGTAACCTTTGGATATGGGGCCAAAGGTGAAATTAAGGGAGTTGGAAAGTTAAACTGCTCAGGAACACCTAATCTTGACAATGTTCTATTAGTCAAAGGATTAACTGCCAATCTGATTAGCATCAGTCAACTGTGTGATCAAGGTCTAAGTGTCAACTTCACTAAACTTGAGCGTCTGATTACTAATGAAAAGGGAGAGCAGATCATGAAGGGAGTCAGATCCAAGAACAATTGTTACCTATGGACCTCTCAGAACTCAAAATGTGCTCTTGCCAAAGAAGATGAAGTGAAGAACCAGAAACTTGGGCATTTGCATCTAAAAGGAATGAAGAAGATCATATCTATGGAAGCTGACAGAGGTATTCCTAAGCTAAAGATTGAAGAAGGGAAGATCTGAGATCTGTGGTGAATGGCAAATAGGAAAGCAAACAAGGATGTCACATCAGAAGATCCAACATCTTACTACATCTAAAGTTCTGGAACTTTGTCACATGGACTTAATGGGACCTATGCAGGGGGAGAGTCTTGGTGGAAAGAAGTGTGCTTATGTTGTAGTGGATGATTTTTCCAGATACACCTGGGTGAATTTTATAAGAGAAAAATCTGAGCTGTTTGATGTGTTTCAAGACTTGTATCAGAAAATTCAAAAAAGAGTTTATGTGGATCAAAGTCTATATAGAAGCATGATATGGAGCTTGTTATATCTTACAACAAGCAAACCTGACATTGTTTTTGCTGTGGGAGTCTGTGCCAAATATCAAGCTGAACCAAAGATTAGTCACATTAATCAAGTCAAGAGAATTTTGAAGTATATCAATGGGACAAGTGAATATGGGATGTTGTATAGCCATGGATCTGGGTGTGTGCTGACTGGATATTGTGATGCTGATTGGGCTGGAAGTACTGATGACAGGAAGAGCACATTTGGAGGCTGCTTCTTTTTGGGAAACAACCTCATCTCTTGGTTTAGCAAGAAACAAAATTGTGTATCCCTGCCTACTACAGAAGCAGAATACATAGCTGCTGGGAGTAGCTGCTCTCAACTTGTATAGATGAAGCAGATGCTTACAGAGTATAATATCACACAAGATGTCATGACATTATACTGTGATAATCTGAGTGCTATAAATATCTCCAAGAATACTTCAACATAGCATAACTAAGCATATTTATATTAGACATTATTTTATTAGGGAGCTTGTTGAGAGGAAAATCGTTACTCTTGAGCATGTTGTCGCTACTGCGAAAATCGGCGCCGGCTGACAGAAGAGTCGCCACCGTGCGTTATTTATCCCACGGGAGGGAAAGGAAACGCTCAGAGTAAACCTCGCACAACACGGGAAAGGTATGGTCGTCGCAACCAAAACCTGGATTCGGGAGTCGGTTACGCAAGGGGAAGGTATTAGCACCCCTCACGTCCGTCGTACTCGACGGGATCCACGCTTGTTTTCGGGTATGGATTGTTATTCTATCTAAACTATAGGTCAAGGGTTGAAGAGAAAATAAAATGAAAATAAAATGACTCGGCAAAGTATCGCACTTTATGCCTACGTATTCCCGTCTGGAACGAGAAATCAGAGTCAACGTAGTTCGCCTACCTACGGGAAAGGAGGGGAAGGTTGCTCGCTAGGATATCGCATCCTATGCCTACGTACTTTCATACAGCATGAAAGATCAGAGCAAACGTAGTTCGGGCCACGTACGACATAAGCTTGTCTTGGTTGATTTTATTCCTTCTGAAAAAGGTTTTTCTGATTAGCAGTCCCGGCGGACAAAAATGACGTTTTGATGAGTTCACGTTCTTTTACGAAAGAAGTGTCTTTTATTGTGTTTGAAATTTTATTGGTGTTTTTCTGTTTGTTTTGAGAAAGAAGAGACAGAACTTTGACCTACGGTTGCGAAGGGAATCAAACTAACCTAATGTTATCATGCATGGGTTAAGACCTAGTGTCTATCATGCTCCTCTCTTGCGCAGAGAGAAACAGAGATCCTAAGGGACAAACGGAAACAAAAACGATAGCATATATACAATAAAGCAGTAAAATGCATGAATGCAACAGTACAAGCGAGGCAAGGGAGTCCCACTCAACCTCGAACCTAGAAAACAATAGGCAAAAATGAACAGGCTTCACTTTCAACCCAACAGGGTAAACAGCAAACAATACAGTCCAGAAAACCAATCAATACATCAGCAAAAGAAATACAGCAAAAAAGAAGCAGCATCAGCAGCTATGAATCAACATCTGACTTCAAGTAATCTCCAATCAGCTACAGGCTTCAACAAGCATCAATCTCCATCTTCATGACCTTCAGATAAGGGCTTTGATCTTTAGTCTCCCATCTGCAATGGCTTTTCTTCAAGCTCAAACCTCCAGGATGAGGAATCAGTCACAAGAGTGAAGTGAATAAATGTTAGACAGTTAATTACCTACCAAGGGTGGTTCATCAACTGTTAACATTAAACAGAAAGTTTCCTCTCAAAAGTTCTATCTTTCAAATATATTCACTGATCCTTCCAAAGGAAGGAGGTGGATATTTGAAAGAGACTTTGAATCATAGAGAAAGGATGGATGCAGACAAGGCATTCCATGTTTGAGAAACCAGCTTTCTAATCTAGAGCTCTGCCTAGCTCCTAAACCCTAGTCTCCTCAGCAGCTGCTAGCAAGAATCTCCTCTTCAACTCTGGCAGTAGATCTTCAATCTCTGGGTCTCCAATGGTCTTCATCACCTCAAGTCTTCAGCTCTCCCAAGTCCCCAGACAATCCCAATACCCAAACAAGCAAGCAATAATCCCCAGAGGGCACACCACACCAGACAGTCAGATATACAGACAGTATTAATAGCAGTAGGGAGATCCTGACTTTTCTAAGGGATCTAATAGCTACCCATAGCCCCTATAATCCCATAACTAAACTAATCAAACCCTAAGTCCTAAGGGAAAAGAATTAAGTCTCCTAAGTCATCACCTAAAAAACCCTAATTTGTTCATGTTGTTCAAGCCTACCTTAATCACCTAAAATTAATTTCTAAAAAAGGGAATTAAATTGAATTTACAAGTTCAATATCTCATCTAAACAACCTAAAAAGAATGAACAAAAAATATGAAAGCATTTAATAGAACAAAAATTAATAAAATCATGCATGAAATGAAGCTATTTAAAATGACATTTATTTAGAAAATATGGAAAAAATATGAAATGAAAATAAAAATGCAATTTTATTTTTCTATAATTTTCTACACATCCTAAAGAAAATAGTGTAAAAAGAATGAATTGAAAATGATTTTTTATGTATTTATTATGAATTACTGAAAATGCATAAAATATTAAGAGAAATAATAAAACAAAATGAAAGAAATAAATGGAGGGAGGGGTGCTAATAGAAAATACGCTCAGTTGATTATTTGGATGGGCCAGCAATGGGGGGTGCACGTAGCACTTTGAGTTAGGCCCAGAACCACCTCAGAAATAATGAAACAATAAAAGGACGCAGGGGGGGTGAAAATAGAAAGATCTCCACGTTTAAAACTGATTGGGCTCACTAACTGGGGGTGGAAATAGCATTCAGCACTCAGGCCCGCCCGTTTCAATTAATGAAACGGTGCGTTTAGGGCACCACCTCATCTCCCTCCAAAATCTGCTTCAAATCTCAGCCACACGATGACTCCCTGAGGTCAAAAGTCCACATGAATTGGACGCTCAAGATTGTGTCTTCCTCATTGAATCTGTGATAGCTAGGGTTTCCACCATGAAACCTCATGCACGAGCAAACTTCCCTCAGTCGGTTCTCACTCTACAGGCCATGAATCAACACGCTATAAACATGAAAAACGTTCTAAATCTCTCCCTCTATAAGCCTATGGTCTTAGATCAATCTGAAATTCACTAGATCACTCAACCCGATAACAACAAGTCCTGGTCACCATGAACATACTCTGCAACTCACCAACACAATTCTCCATCAAACCTAGACTAAACTACTCTATGCATAATGGTGATCATCCTGCACTAACAACCTAACATTATGATGCACTAACCTAAGAGTTCTAGGTCCTAACAGTTTGGTGCACCTGCTATGAATTGCCTCTATTCAGCCTCAAATTCATCTAAACTAACCTCCTAACAGCATGGACCATGAATATACTAGTAAAACTAACTAAATCTCCCTAGATTGCATAAGTTAGAAAGATTTGCACCTTGAGCAAGCTTTAATGGAGGCTGAGTAATCACGTGGATCCAGGCTCTTGTAGGCTTCAATCTTGATCCATTCTTGATGTACTCGATTCTGTTTGCAAGATTTGGATGAAACTTGGCTTGGATCTTGATCTACAACTGAATTTGCAGCTTGTATGTTCTTGAAGATAGTGCACGAAAATGGATTCTAACCACCAAATCTTTGCTTCAATTATGATCCAGGATGATGATTGAATGTAGGAGAATCAATGTGGATGAAAATTGATGAAGATTTTGTGAGATTGAAGTGAAATTGCAATGAGAAAAGAATGAGAGAATTTGTGAGATTTTTGTGAAAAATGGATCCAACCCTTGATCAATCTTCATTTCATGAATATATAGGGCTCACATGAACATTCTAGATCCCTCTTACACATTCCCTTGCCTTCCAACTTTGATCCATTTTTGAAATGTTTCTTAAAATGCAAGTAACCAAGGATAACTTTGAAATCTTCCACTAAACTCAAAAAAGTGTTTGAACCATTGTTCTTAGAATGCCTTTTCCATTCAAAATAATATATTGGAAGTCTCCATTTGGACTTATAAATCTCCCAAACGATTTTTCATTTTGAATTTATCCAAATTATAAGCCATTTTAGTTCAACTTTGGACCAATCATGCAACTTCATGCTATGAGCTTTTCCAACAATTTGTGACCTTCTTTCTAGACTTAAAATCCCATTTGGAGCAAGTTTGATGTTGTAAGTTTTTCCATTTGAGGCCTCCTTGTATGAGTTTTGGACATAGGTTAAAATGACCTGTAATTCACAAATACCCAAAATACCCTTTGCTTGCCAAGACCATAAGTTGAGTTCTCCACATCATATGAGGGCATGCTATACCATTCTAGAAAGATAAGACAATGAGGAACAATTATTATGTTGACCAAGAATTCATTTGAAATCTCCTTGAGGGGTAAAAATTGCTTGGAAGTCAAGTCACTTTCACAGACAAAATTTCAGATACCTCAGATGACCTGTAACTTGCAAGGACCATAACTTGAGTTCTATAAATCTCCTTGATGTCTTCCACCACTCAAATTAAAGGTCTTGAGATCCTCTACAAGTTTCATGTTGGCCAAGAAGCCATTTGAAGCTAGCATTTTGACTTATCTTGCTTGGAAATTTGACCTAAACTAGGGGATTTTACACAGAAACCCTAATTTAGTAACTCCTCTTCTCCTTGATTTCTCTTGAATTCTTCTTGGCATATCTCCATATCCTTCTTTATATATCCAATGATGAACCCCACATCTCCTCAATAGACTTGAATACCCCTTAAATCAGTCAATTGACCTAGGGTTGACCTAGGGTTGACCCAGATGAAACCCTAGTTGACTGCCTTCAGCTATAGCTCTTATGCTCTCATCAATGACTTGTCTCCTTCTCCAAATGACCTTCTAAGTCTCTCAAGATGTCTAGATACTCTCCATGCCTTCAACTCACAGCTCACAACCCTCTTGTTGACCCTCAGATACCCCCAGCTAGGAGATGGACTCAAGGCTTGATCTGCTGAACTCTTTGCTTTCAAATTCTTTCCTGATGACTTGAATGAGATTGAATTGGGATAATAACCTCTTGATAGGCCTCTAGAGATGAAAATAATGATTGGTCCCCTGTTGAATGACTTGCTATGCTCATGTTATGCAGATGATTAGTCTATGTACATGACTCTATATGCAGATGCTAATGACATTGAAACATAAACCAAGGAATAAGGTTGGGCAAATTTTAGGGTGCAACAGCTGCCCCTATTCAAGCGACTTGGACCCGATTGGGTGAAGAGCCCGGAGCCTTCAGACATTCGCGGTACACGACGGTTGAATACTAGGAACCCAGAAATTTGCCAACCGCAGAACTAAATTGCGCTCCTGCTTGAGGAATGACATTCATCAGCTGAATCTGACTGTTACGGTAACCCGCTGATCTCGTGCAACCGTGCTGGGGATTGTCTTCATCGTTCTGAAAAGGATTCTGGCATCACAGATTGCTTGCTTGTCCACGTTAGGACTCTGTCCGTCATCAATACAAAGAACTCTCCACTAGAACCTGTCCACGTTAGGACTCCACTTGCTGTTAACCCAGAAAAATCGCGGCAACTCCGCTAGGGATAATTCGTCTGCATTTCCATAAACTGAATCGTCCACGTTAGGAATAAAACTCTTCCACGTTAGGAGTCATTTCTTCTGTATCTGTCCGCGTCAGGACTAACCCTTTCATCTTTCCCCGTCAGGAAGCAATCTTCTTTCCACATAAGGAGAACTATATCAATCTGTCCACGTAAGGACTCCAATACCACTTGACATGTCCGCGTCAGGACTCCAATCTTTCCACGTAAGGAATCACCATTTTTCTTCCACGTAAGAAATCACTTCTTTTCCACGTTAGGAATAACTTCTTTGATCTGCCCGCGTCAGGACTAAACTCTTCCACGTCAGGAATAATCCATTTCTTTCCACGTCAGGAATCAATCTCTTTTCCACGTAAGGAATCACCATTTTTCTTCCGATTTGTCCGCGTCAGGACTCCTTTTTCCACGTAAGGACTACCATCTTAATCTGTCCGCGTAAGGACTCCACTCTTTCCACGTCAGGAATGCTGTCATTTCCACGTAAGGAAACTATCTTTTTCCACGTAAGGAATCCTCTTCTGATATGTCCGCGTATGGACTCAATCTTTTCCGCGTAAGGAATCTCCATCTTTCCACGTCAGGAACACAATCTTAATCTGTCCACGTAAGGACTCTCCTCTTTCCCCGTCAGGAATCACTTCTTTTGATATGTCCGCGTAAGGACTACATCTTTCCACGTAAGGAATCTCCATCTTTCCACGTTAGGAATAATAATTTCTTTGATTTGTCCACGTCAGGACACTGATCTCGTCTTGATTTGTCCACGTTAGGACTCAGGCATCTTCGACCTGCTGAGGAAATAAGACTTGTCCACGTAAGGACTCACATCCTTGTCTAACCTGTCCGCGTCAGGACACCAACACAAAGAGTAATCACTTTTGTCAACGTCATGACCTCCCATTCCACCAGTTTCGATAAACCGAATCTGCCCACGATAGGACTAACACACCTCACCAATCCAGGGAAATAAACCTGTCCACATTAGGAC
The DNA here is from genome assembly GCA_963859935.3 of Lathyrus sativus. NCBI lineage: Eukaryota > Viridiplantae > Streptophyta > Magnoliopsida > Fabales > Fabaceae > Lathyrus > Lathyrus sativus. The sequence goes on along the minus strand of OZ012739.1, from coordinate 545,262,770 downwards.
GCCCACTTATGAAGAAATCCCGTCAATAAAGGAATAAGTTGTCCACGTCAGGACTTAGTTCTCCACTGATCCCAACCCACAAACTTCTTAGCACTGACGTGACAGCGACTTTGAGGCGGACTCTACTGGGGATGTCTGGAAACCAAACTACCGGACGCCTGTTCTGATAACCGGCGGTGGCCTCTGAAATTCTGATTCATGGAACCCCTGATGACAACTGATTCTGCCTGGGAACAAAGAGAAACTTATCCTGGCAACTCTGGCGGGGGAAAATAAGAGACAAAGAGAATCTCATCATGCTAACTCTGTGGGGGAATACTGCCGAAACTGACATTATCGTTGAATATCTCATGCCGAGATCTTGAATGTTTGGTAGTTCATTTGAGCAAGTGCTCTCTCCACCTAAACTGCTAGAGTACAGAAACTGCTTCAGCAAAATAAATGCCGGAAGGTGATGCCGACTCCGCCGGGGATAGCCAGATGCTACAGACTTATTCCAGCAAAATAAATGCTGGAAGGGTGAAGTCAACCCTGCTGGGGAATTGGGAACTCAAATCAAACGCCTTGTTGAGGTAACCCCCTGCTGGGGAATACAACTTTGCTGGGGAATAGCAGATGTGCACAGTACTGTTGCACCCCAAAATTTGACCAACAATTATGTATTCATTGAGTGTTTGAAATTGGATACCTTCATCAGAAAGTTCAAGAGATCCTCAGAGGAGTGGTTTGAAACCAGGGTTGTGTGCTTCATAGCTTGAGGGTTGTGGGTGCCCCTCAGATGATTCTGAGACTTTGAGAATGGACTAGATGTTTTGAGAAAGCTTATGAGATGTCTTGATAGCCATCATGAAGCCCAGAGAAGTCATTATGCAAGAATTCAGAAGATTCAACCATGAATGGTAGAATTAGGGTTTTGACTGGGTCAACCCTAAGTCAACTGAAAATTTGGAGAAGGTTGAGACCTAATCCAAGGGCCATGAGATCATGGAATGATGTATTGAGATGATTCCTAGACCAACTCATCATGATTGAGGAGTTTGAGAAGTTTCAAGTCAGGGTTTCCAAGGATTGTCAGTGAAAAAACCCTAATTTGACCCCTATCTTCCAGGCAGTTTTAGCTCTAGATGTGATTGATATCTCATCTTCCCCAAAACATGAATGTTGTAGAGCTTGTTCTTAGCTTTAATTTGAGTGGTGGAAGTCCTTGATAGGAGTTGCAGAGCTCAAGTTATGGTTTTGACAAATTACAGGTCAGCAGAAGTATGTGAATCTGGGTCCTTGAAAGTCACCCAACTTGCAGACAACTTTTGCCCTAGTAGGATGATTCTTATGACTCCTTGGTCAACATGAATGTTGAAGAGGATCTTCTTAGCTTTAATTTGAGTGGTAGAAGTCCTTGATTGGATTTGTGGAACTCAACTTATGGTTTGAACAAGACAGGGGTATTTTGGTCATTTGTCAGTTATAGGTCATTTTAGCCAATGCCTAAAACTCCTATTTCCAAGCCTCAAATGAAAAAACTCAAAACATGAAAGTTGCTCAAAATGTGATTTTAAGTCTAGAAAGAAGGTCACAAATTGTTGGAAAAGCTCATAGCATGAAATTCCATGATTGGTCAAAAATGAACTAAAAATGGCTTATAAACTTGAAAAGTTGAATTTGAAAAGTGATTTGGAAGATCCACAAATCCAAAATAGGTCATCCAATATATCATTTTGATTGGAAAAACCATTTTGAGAACATTGGTTTAGCTAGAATTTTGAATTGGAGCTTTAAAATGGGTGATGCTTTGAAAAGTCATTACTTGAAAAAGAAGGCAATGTTGAAAAACCCTACACAAGGCAAAACCAAGACTTATAATTGTGCACTCCTTCTCAATATCTCATGAAATGATATTTTAAGACCAAATAGTAAGGCATGAAGCATGGAATATGAGAAATCCAACTTGTCATCACATGAGAATTTCAAGAAGTTTCCACCACATTCTAGATGAATCTAGACACATCCAATGATCATTATAAAGAGAGTGCATCAGAGAGTGTTCAAGGTTGGTGATAGAGAGTCAAGTCAGAGGAGAAAGAGAGAGATACATTGCCATTGAAGAGGTTTCTTCAAGTTGAAGCAACTTGAGTTTTCTTCCACTACAAGCCATCTCCTTCACAACCATTGCAAACAGAAGACTGGTGATCATCCAAGGATCATCTAGAAGCAATTCCAAGGCTTGAATCGTGCTCTACATCACTCCACCATAACCTCTTGACAGGTTCCTTCTCCATCTTAATTCTCTTGAATTATATGGTCTTGCTTAGTTTTAGAGGTATAGGAAGGTTGTACTAGGCTAGATGATTAAACCCTAGGAGTCATAGCTCATTCCATGACAATGCATAACAGAACCATGAATCTTTAATCTCCAAGAATTGTGTAGATTGTTAGTTTTAGGCACTAAGAACTGGTTTAGAATAGCTAGGGTAGCATATAGAACATCTGTAAGCCATTAGACTGAAGTTTAATTAGGGTTGATCTCAGAGAAATATTTTGAACCATGATCTTGATGCCTTCTGTTAGAATTATCTAGGGCGAGTTATGGAAAGGTGAGCGCATGGCTGTGTTCTAGGCATTTAGTAGAGCAATTTTCGTGTTTGGATCGTGTGAAACCATGGCCTGAGCAGAGAGAACGAGCCAGTGGAAGATTATGGCATGGATGAGAGGGTTCTGAAAACCCTAGTTCTTGTTTGGGACGATGAAGGAGAGCCATCAGATTGGATCCAATGTTTGACAAATTATGTTAATCCAACGGCCGTGGGCGAGTCTGAGAAAGAGAGGGAATTTTCAAATAATCCCAAACGCGGTCGTTTCATTAAACCAGCGTTGTGGGCCTTATTCGCTATCCCCACCCCCCTTTTTTGTCTGGCCCAATTATTTTAACTAGCGAGAGTTGCTGTTCATACCCCCCATCCCTTTAATTGATTTATTTCTTTTTTAATTTTCTTTTAATATTTTTCTGTCTTTGAAAATTCATTAAAAATTGGAAATTAATTCTTTTTTAATGCTTCTTTTTTCTATGATTAGATCATTTTGTGTAGAAAATTATAAAAATAAAAATGGGATTTTATTTTTTAGTTTAGTATTTTAATAGATTTTTCTTTTAAAATAGCTTTTATAATGTTTAGTTTTATATCATGATTTTGTAGGAATTATTTTAGGACCTTCCCTTAGGGTTTTTAATCCATTCTTTTTTGTGCAATTAGATGATGAATCATAGTTCCCCATAGGATTTTTTCTAGAATTTTAGAATTAAATTTTGATTAGTTTAATTAGGGTAGACTTAGGGTGTCCTAATTAGGGTTTAGGCTGTGCATAGGTGAAGAATCATCTTTCTTTGATTGAGTTTTGTCTTGATTTTTAGGTAGAGGCCTATATAGATGTTATGAGTAGGTGTTGAGGACCCTTGTGAATAATTGTTAGATTTTTCCCCATTAGTTTAGCATTTTTAGGTATTTTCTGAAGTTGCCTGTTGATTTTGTCCCCCCTGTGGTTATCTGTTCATCTTTGGGATTCATTTTGGGGGATTTGTTGAGGGGCTTGTGTTGTCTTGAAGACCTTGTTGGAGAGCATCATGGAGAGAAGATTGTAGATCAAGACTCAGGGACCCAGAGCTTGGCTTGTCCCCTGTCTGTGAGGTTTGAGATCCTGAAGTTTGAAGGAAGTTCATGGTACTTTCCTGAGGAAGGCACTATGAATGACTTTCATTCTTTCTTCTCACCTCTTTCTTAAGTATCCAATGATGTTGGAGCCAACTTGTGAGTTTAATTTCTCCTGAGGAGGAATGTAAACTGATCACTTGTTGTTGAGCCACATGGGATACAACTCCTAAGTGGAAGCCTCCTAGTATTTTCCTGAGGAAGGTCCTATGGGTCTATTCACTTAGTTCCATTAGATTATCTAGGATTTCTTAAGTATCCAATGATGTTGGAGCCGACTTGTGAGTTTAATTTCTCCTGAGGAGGAATGTAAATTGATCACAGTTGTTGAGCCACGTAGGATACAACTCCTAAGTGGAAGCCTCCTAGTACTTTCCTGAGGAAGGTCCTATGAGTCTGTTCATTTAGTTCCACTAGTTCAGATAGGATTTCCTAAATATCCAGTGATGTTGGAGCCTTCTTGTGAGTTTAATTTCTCCTGAGGAGGAATGTAAACTGATCACAGTGGTTGAGCCACATAGGATATGACTCCTGAGTATACACCTCCTAGTGCTTTCCTGAGGAAGACACTATGAGTCTGCTTACTTAGCTCCCTTTCTTTGGTAAGCTTGTTCTGAAGCTTGAAGACTGGGATGGATTTCTCTTGTTTAGGGTTTTGCTTTAGGGCTTTGCTTAGATTTGATTCAGACTCTGTGATTAGGGTTAGGATTAGAGAATAGATGATTCTTTCTCAAGCATGTGTGTTTTGTTTACCTGATGGTACTTCCCTTCCTTTATCTGTTTATTGCTTGATAGCATGTTGTTTATTTTCAGTATGATTACTGTTATTTCATGACTGGCTTGAGGTCGAGACGAGCTTGTGGAGGCTGAAGCCCCATACACATTTCCTCCCTCACTTGCATTGCCTGCATTTTACTGTTAAAGCTGATGCTTTTGTCTGTGTTGGTATATCATTGATATGATCCCTTAGGACTCTCATTTCCTCTGATAAGGATTTGATGATAGACTTTTAGGTTGAAACCTATGCATGACAACATCTAGGAGTTCCCTGTTCAAACCTCAACCATAGGATGAATCCATGGCATGATAACAGTAGGACTTGATAGTCTCCCTCCTAGTTGAGCCATTTTTCCCGTAGTTTCCCGAACTACGTTTGCTCTGATCTTTCATACCGGATGAAAGTACGTAGGCATAGGATGCGATATCCTAGCGAGCAACCTTCCCCCGTAATCCCGTAGTTAGTCGAACTACGTAGACTCTGATTTCTCGTTCCAGACGGGAATACGTAGGCATAAAGTGCGACGCTTTGCCGAGTCATTTTTCTTTTCTTTTTCAGCCAGCCTTGATAGGTAGATAGATTATAACTAACCCATCCAAGTAAACAAACAAGCGAGGATCCCGTCGAGTACGACGGACGTGAGGGGTGCTAATACCTTCCCCTTGCGTAACCGACTCCCGAACCCAGACAATGGTTGCGATGACCTTGTCTTACCCTTATTCGTCAGGTTTTTCCGATCGTTTCCTTTCCCGCTCTGAGGGATAAATAACGAAAGGTGGCGACTCTTCTGTCATGCCGGCACCTTATTTTCGCGCAAGCGACAGCTGGCGACTCTGCTGGGGACTTATAGCATCTAGGGACTTTTCCCATCCCTTATGCTGGGACCGTTTCCCATCCCCTACGCGAGTCAATCCTATCGTTTGTGTGTTTGCTTGTTGGGTTGCGTTTATTTATCGCATTTTTACTTCCCGCACTTTACTTCCCGCATTTTATTTCCCGCATTTTGTTTCCAGTTTGATATGATTATCTGTGCTGCTGTGGGAGAGGGATGTTACTGTGAGTAAGAAGCCGGACCTGGGCTTGAGTACACACCTAGATATAGTTGCGGAGAAGTAGTAGACGAACCTGTCTGCTGAGCAGGCACAGTTCCCTACGAAAATCTGCGCTCAGACGAGATTCTTGCAGAGGTGCTCCTTTCCGGTCCTGAGGATCTGAGGGGAGTCCAGACGTAAGGATTGTCGACTCTGGGGACCGATCATTTGGAAGTCAGCTAAGAGAGGCCTCTTCATGACCTGACGATGCCACTCCTTCTGGGAATCGTATTGTCACACATGAAAGTCTGTGACGCTGACGACCGCATAGGATGCCGTACCTTTGTCCGTGGATTAGGTCCATCATACCTGTGAGTGGGGTTGGGATATTGCAGGAAACTCTGACCTCCAGACCACCTGGTTTTCTTGATAGTGAATCAGTTATGATGGGTTCTCAGTTGCAGATATGTTCTTGATAGAGCAAGGGTTTGATCAGAGGATTTTATCATCGGGTGTTTGTCTGTTCTTGATAGAGCAGGTTTCGATCAGAGTATTGTTATCAGAGGTTTGTTCTGGATAGAGCAGATTTTTGAGTGGGGTCTGAGGATCTCGTCAGCGGTTGTTATTTGTTCTTGATAGGGCAGATTTTGAGTGGGGTTTGAAGATCTCATCAGCAACTGTGTGTTTGTTCTTGAGAGGGCAGATTTTTGATTTGGGGTCTGAAGACTTCATCAACAGATATTCCTTGATCTTGCATCCGGGGTCTTTAGTATCAGGCCTTCGTTCTTGTCAGGGCAGAAGTTTGATCTCGATCCTACCAGATGGTTATTCACAACAGATCAGATCAGTGGTTTTACACCGGGGTTTCCTTCTCATCAGCGACTGTTAAACATCGAATCTCCACAGCAGCCACCTGGATATATTGTTGCATACCTGCATTTTGCATTAGCTTGCATAATCATTCCATTAGCGTGTGTCTGTGACAGGTACCGTTTCCCCGATCCAAGATCTCTCATTGTGTTACTGCAGCCGTTCTCAGGAAGACTGTTGCGTACGAGTTCTCGATCCTTGTTGTGTCGAATCTGACTATTGCTATGTGAGGTTACTGTTTCCATGATTGGGCCCAGATCCCTCTCCTTATTATTGTCAGCAGGTTCCAGGATCGGGGGAAATCTCTCAAGTACACAGACACACGCATGCATCTGCATAAAGCATTCTTGCATGACATACATTCTGTTACCTTTTCCTAACCCTTGATGTTGACAGGTTTTTCAGGTACTCAGGTTCCGAGCTGTTTTCGATCTCCAGGATTGATCAAAGATTCATCCACCGCTACTCAACTCGCGCCAATCAAATGAGAATCATGGACCCGGTACAGTCAGATGTTCAGGAACTTCGTGAACGGATGGATCGTTTTATGGAGCTGATGCAAGTAGTTGCGAACGGGCAAGATCAGCTTCGTACTTTGGTTCAACCTCTCATCTCCAGGGTTGACAGTAATGGAATACTTCACGGCGGGGCCGTGCCCACTCCTCCTCAAGGGGATACTCCACAGAACGTTGTTCCTGCTGCCGGGGGCAACGGCAGTGCTAACGGCAATCTTATGACTAATCTCGGACTTAACGCGGCGGGCGCCGTCAATGGTGGTTTGGGAGCCAATGTTAACGTGGGGCCGGTCAACGACAATGTTGGTGCAGGAAATATGGTGGTGCCTCAACCGTGGCTGGAGGACCATCAGGATGACATATTCTCTCAGAGAGGTGCAGAGGCTGAATTGACTGCTGAAGCTCGACTCAGGTTCAAGGCGCTGGAAGATAAAATGAGAGATATAGAAAATCAGAACACATTGGGCGTTGACATGTCCAAACTCTGGTTGATTGCTGACTTTAAAGTACCTCACAAGTTCAAGGTGCCTATCTTTGAGAAGTATAGGGGCACTACTTGTCCCCGTGTTCACCTCCGATCTTATTACAGAAAGATGTCCGCTTATTCTGATGATGAGAAGCTGCTGATGCATTTCTTTCAGGATAGTCTTTCTGGCCCATCGCTCGAATGGTATATGGGTTTGGAGCCCGCTACTGTACGCACCTGGAAAGATCTTGCAGAAGCGTTTGTCCTCCACTATCAGTATAATAGCGACTTGGCTCCCAACCGAGTTCAGCTTCAGAATCTCTCGCAGCGGAGCAATGAAAGCTTCAAGGAGTACGCCCAGCGGTGGCGTGAATTGGCTGCTCGGGTTCAACCGCCGATGGTTGAGCGTGAGTTGGTGCAACTGTTTGTGGCTACCCTTCCTGGAGTCTATTATGAGAATCTGATCAGTGGCATGTCCGGAACATTCTCGGCTCTTATCACTTTGGGCGAGCATGTTGAAAATGGTATAAAGATCGGAAAGATTCAGGGCGAATCATCCTCAGCTGGAGGAGCTAGCAAGAAACCTTATACTGGCAAGCGCCGAGAGGGAGATGCCAGTGCTGTCACTAATGCTAGGAGAAAGGGCAAGGGCCCTCAGTCTCAGATCGCTAGCATAAATATCCCAGCTGCTCCCCCACAGCCGCAGCAGCAGCCTCAGCAACAGAATAATCCGGGATATAAGAGATATCAGAATCAGGGTCCCCTCGCAAACCGTCATTTGGAAACCCCTCCTATGTCGTATGCACAGCTTCTGCAGACGCTGCTTCAGCTCCAATTAGTTCAAAAGAGGACGTTGGCTCCCTTGACAGGGGCACCACCACCGGGGTATGATGCTAATGCCACTTGTGAATTTCATTCGGGGGCACCTGGCCATACAGTTGAGAATTGTAAAGCTTTTAAGCACAAAGTCCAGGACTTGGTCGACGCCAAGGTTATCAACTTTTCTGACAGCGTGCCCAACGTCACCAAAAATCCAATGCCTCATCATAGGGGGGGCGGAGTGAATGCTGTTATCACGGAAGAGAATTCAGACTTGCTGACTGATGTCAAAGATCTGAAGACGCCGTTGAGTTTTGTTAAAGCCAAATTGCTGAAGAAGGGCTTCTTTCCCGGATGTGGAGAGTTTTGCATGGCTTGTGCTACACTTCCTGATGGGTGTGAGCAGTTGATTGAAGGTATCCAAAGTCTGATGACCGAGGGTATTTTGCAATTCAGTCGGAGCATTGAGAATGCGTCAGGGGAAGTCGTGCTGAAGCAGGCGGACGAAGTTGCTACCATTACCATTCCTCGCCAACCTATCACTATTTCTGCACCTCGTCCGCCTACTATTACCATCACCAGGGCCGGACCGATCCCGTTCGAGAGCACTAATGCCGTCCCATGGCATTACGGCGCCGAAGTGTATTGTAATGGTCAGAAGATAGAGCTTGAGTCATCCGGATCGACTGCGCAGAATCTTACTGAAGTCAGTGGTATCACTAGAAGCGGAAGAGTGTTCGTGCCAGCAGAGAATGCAGCAGAGAAAGTGGTCCGGGCTGACGCTGTGGATAAAGGCAAAGGTAAAGCTGTTGAAGAGGTTCCTGCAGGGGCAGAGAAAGACTTGTTGGTTAAAGATGCTGAAGAGTTCATGCGACTGATCAGGAAAAGTGACTACAAGATTGTAGATCATCTTCACCAGACTCCGTCGAAGATCTCGATTCTTAACCTGTTGCTGTGTTCCGAAGCGCACCGCAACGCATTGCTGAAGGTATTGAATGCTGCATACGTGCCGCAGGAGATATCAGTGAACCAACTCGAGGAAGTAGTAGCCCATGTCAATGCTGGTAATGGGCTGGGATTTACAGATCTGGAGCTGACTCCCAAGGGAAGAGATCACAACAATGCCTTGCACGTCTCGATAGAGTGCAGAGGCACGATTATGTCACATGTCCTAGTAGATACGGGCTCCTCGCTTAACGTGCTTCCAAAGAAGGCACTGATGAAGTTGGATACCCGTGGACTGCTGTGCACGCCCAGTGATCTGGTCGTGAAGGCCTTTGACGGAACCAAGCGCCACGTCTTCGGAGAATTGACCCTGCCAATTCAAGTTGGACCAGAGACGTTTAATGCGGTGTTCTATATCATGGATATCATGCCCGCCTATAGTTGCCTCTTAGGTCGGCCGTGGATCCATTCTGCTGGTGCCGTGACGTCTACGCTGCATCAGAAGCTTAAATATGCTGTTGGGGGCAGCATAGTGACAGTCTGTGGAGAGGAGGACATCATGGTAAGCCACCTGTCGTCCTTTAAATACGTTGAAATGGATGGTGAGATCCATGAGACTCTTTGCCAGGCTTTTGAAACCGTCAGGGTGAAGGAGGTAGCTCCCGTTGTTGCAGAGAAGCAAGAGTTGAACCTCTCCTCGTTTAAGGAAGCTCGGGCTGTTGTCGAAGCTGGTTCCACCCCAGGCTGGGGGCATGTTTTGGATATACCAATCAAACAGGATAAGTTTGGATTGGGGTATTCTCCTGGAGCTGAAGCTTCATCCTCTTCCGGCAGTTCGTCTCGTGGGAAAGGGCCGATCTTGTTCACCAAGGGGGGAGTAATCTTCGAAAGCATCAACGCTACGTCGGAGGACAGCGGGGACAGTGATTGTGATCTTGACGCCTGGATTCAACCGAGCAAGCCAGGCGAGCACCTCCTCAATTGGACCATCAAGGAGATTATCAAGCTGACAAGTGAAGAGTAATGATTTGCTTTTTACAATCTTTGTACAACCCTATGTCCTGCCCGGGGCATAGTGGTTTTACTGTCAGGGCCTTGTTGGATTATGTGTATGCATTTTGTTAATAAATAAAAGGCGTTTTCTTCGTAATCAAATATTGTGTTCTCTGTTATTCATATTTTATGTTTGTTTTGAAAAACAGCAAAATGGCAACGAGGTTCGTGCTAACCTGCATATTCCTGCTTTAAACTTAACCCTTGTTATTGCAGGATCCACGTAACAGATGACATCGACTCTGGACCCTCTACGGCTCACTACGACTTTGATTGCCCGATCTATCAAGCCGAGGATGAGATTGATGAAGACGAAGACCTTCCGGAAGAGTTGGCCCGCTTGTTGAGACAAGAGGAGAAGGTTATTCTGCCTCATGAGGAGGATATTGAGATCATAAATCTGGGTTCTGAGGAGCTTATCAGGAATGTCAGAATTGGGGCTGCGCTGCAGAATGATGTCAAGCATAGACTGGTCGAGATGCTTCGAGAGTATAGTGACGTCTTTGCTTGGTCATATGAGGATATGCCCGGACTTGACACAGATATCGTGGTTCATCGCTTGCCGTTGCGAGAAGATTGCCCTCCAGTCAAGCAGAAGCTCAGGAGGACGAGACCAGACATGGCTGTAAAAATCAAAGAAGAGGTCCAGAAGCAGTTGGACGCAGGATTTCTAGCCGTTACCACCTACCCTCCGTGGGTCGCCAACATAGTGCCTGTACCGAAGAAGGACGGTAAGGTACGCATGTGCGTCGATTATCGGGATTTGAATAGGGCGAGCCCTAAGGATGATTTCCCGTTGCCTCATATCGATGTGTTGGTCGACAATACAGCCCAGTTTTCCGTGTTTTCGTTCATGGATGGCTTCTCCGGTTACAATCAGATTAAGATGGCGCCGGAGGACATGGAGAAAACGACGTTTATTACCCCCTGGGGCACGTTTTGCTACAAGGTAATGCCCTTCGGTCTGAAGAACGCAGGGGCCACTTACCAGCGAGCAATGGTAACTTTGTTTCATGATATGATTCATCATGAGATCGAGGTCTATGTTGATGACATGATTGCAAAGTCCCAAACGGAGGAAGAGCATCTGGTCAATCTGCTGAAGCTGTTTGAAAGGCTTAGGAAGTTCAAGCTGAGGCTGAATCCTAACAAGTGCACTTTCGGAGTGCGGTCCGGAAAGTTATTGGGGTTTATCGTTAGCGAACGAGGTATTGAAGTTGATCCTGCAAAGATAAAAGCTATCCAAGAAATGCCAGCGCCGAAAACAGAAAAAGAAGTTCGTGGTTTCTTGGGCCGAATAAACTACATTGCAAGGTTTATCTCTCAGCTCACGGCCACTTGTGAACCGATGTTCAAGTTGTTAAAGAAAAATCAGGCGATTACTTGGAATGAGGATTGCCAGAAGGCATTCGATAAGATAAAGCAGTATCTTCGAGAACCTCCAATCTTGATACCCCCAGTGGCTGGACGGCCATTAATCATGTACTTGACAGTTCTGGAGAATAGTATGGGGTGTGTTCTCGGTCAGCACGACGAGACGGGCAGAAAAGAGCATGCCATTTATTATTTGAGTAAAAAGTTCACTGAGTGTGAATCTCGATACTCGATGCTGGAGAAGACGTGTTGTGCATTAGCTTGGGCTGCCAAACGTCTACGACAGTATATGCTCAATCACACCACTATGCTGATTTCGAAGATGGATCCGATCAAGTACGTCTTCGAGAAGCAGGCTCTTTCGGGCAGGATTGCCAGATGGCAGATGGTGTTAACCGAATATGATATTCAGTACGTCTCCCAGAAAGCCATCAAGGGAAGCGTATTGTCGGACTACCTTGCCGAACAGCCAATCGAAGACTATCAGCCGATGAAGTTCGAGTTCCCTGACGAGGACATTATGTTTCTCAAAGCAAAGGATTGCGACAAGCCATTGCCCGACGAGGGGCCAGATAGGAAGTCTCAGTGGAAGATGATATTCGACGGAGCGGTTAATTCCTATGGAAGTGGTATCGGGGCTATCATCACGACTCCTCACGGATCCCACATCCCGTTTACTGCAAGGCTGACGTTTTCAGTTACCAACAATGAAGCCGAGTACGAAGCATGTATTATGGGTCTAGAAGAGGCAATTGATTTGAGAATCAAGAATCTAGACATATATGGTGACTCAGCACTTGTAATCAATCAGATCAAAGGGGAGTGGGAAACTCGTCAACCGAATCTAGTGCCGTACATGAATTACGCCAGGAGGCTGCTTCCGTTCTTTGACCGAGTAGAACTTCATCATGTACCCCGGGCTGAAAATCAAATGGCTGATGCTTTAGCCACGCTGGCTTCAATGTATAAGGTCAATCTTTGGAATGAAGCTCCAAGCATTGTTCTTTCGCGTCTTGACAGACCAGCATATGTGTTCGCAATCGAGGATGCCACTGACGGCAAGCCATGGTTCCACGATATTCAGACCTTCCTTATGACTAAGGAGTATCCTGCGGGTGCGTCTACCCAGGATAAGAAGACTCTGAGGAGGCTATCTGGAAACTTTTACCTCAACCCTGATGGAGTGTTGTATAAGAGAAACCACGATCTCGTGCTACTCAGATGTGTGGATGAGAAAGAAGCAAGTATGCTCATGGAAGAAGTCCATGAGGGCACATTTGGTACGCACGCCGGCGGGCATGCCATGACGAGAAAAATCCTGAGAGCAGGATATTACTGGTTGACTATGGAGTCGGATTGCTTCAGATTCGCGAAGAAATGTCACAAATGCCAGATTTATGCCGATAAAGTTCATGTGCCGCCGTGCCCATTGAATGTCATGTCCTCCCCTTGGCCGTTCTCCATGTGGGGCATCGACATGATAGGCAAGATCGAGCCCACCGCGTCCAATGGTCATCGTTTTATTCTGGTAGCTATCGACTACTTCACCAAATGGGTGGAGGCAGCCTCGTACGCTAATGTGACCAAGCAGGTGGTAGCTAAGTTCATAAAGAGGGACATCATCTGTCGCTATGGAATTCCCGAGCGGATCATTACTGATAATGGTTCGAATTTGAATAATAAGATGATGAAGGAGCTGTGCCAGAGCTTCAAGATTGAACACCACAACTCGTCTCCTTATCGGCCGAAGATGAATGGCGCCGTTGAAGCGGCCAATAAGAACATCAAGAAGATTGTTCAGAAGATGGTTGTGACGTATAAAGATTGGCACGAGATGCTGCCGTTTGCCTTGCACGGTTATCGTACGACGGTGCGTACGTCGACCGGGGCAACTCCTTTCTCCTTGGTGTATGGTATGGAAGCTGTCCTACCCCTAGAAGTGGAGATTCCCTCTTTGCGAGTTTTGGTTGATGTGAAACTTGATGAGGCAGAATGGGTGACGAATCGCCTGAACCAGCTCAGCCTGATGGACGAGAAGAGGTTAGCATCGATTGCATTTGGTCGCCTGTACCAAAGCCGAATGAAGAAAGCTTATGATAAGAAGGTGCGTCCTCGAAGCTTTCAGACGGGTGATCTCGTCCTGAAGAAGATTCTTCCGCCACACTCCGATCACCGGGGCAAGTGGACCCCGAATTACGAAGGGCCGTATGTCGTCAGCAAGGTCTTCTCGGGAGGAGCTTTGTTGTTATCCACGATGGATGGTGAAGATTTTGCATCCCCGGTGAACGCGGACGCAGTTAAAAAATACTTTGCTTGAAAGCGACCCGCTGGACAAAAAAGAAAGAGTCCAGGCAAAAAAGGGGCATCCCGGCGAACCAAAAACAGAATAAAAGGTTCGGGCAAAAATTAGGGATATATTGAAAAATGTACACCCGCGAAGTCGAAAACCTACACTGGGCGGCTTCGGCAAAAAAGGGTATCCCGGTGAACTGAAAACCCGAAAGGGCGGTTCACGCAAAAGTTAGGGATTTGAATAAGCAAATGACTGCGTTCCGCGTATGGACTTTCATTGTTTAGTGGTTCAGAAGACCTGAGGGCCGTTTATCTGAATCAATCTCTTCCAAAGCTGAAGCATCGGAGAAGTATCGAAGTCGAGTGGGTCTTAGAGGGATCAACTCATGGTGTTCGTCTACGCCTCGATTGCCGACATTTGTATATACTGATGTATATTTATGTTTTCTTTTTGCGCGGCTTCCTCATTCCAGGAGCTTGCCTCTGTTGTAAAACATTTTTGCCCATTCAGGGGTTCATCATCAATAAAATGCACATTATTCAGCAATTCTACTTGTCTGTTTAGCATTTATCTGTTTTGTTTGCGAATAAGAACGCCGATGTGTTTTTTGATAAAATGCGCATACATAAACTTGCGGGCCTAAGCCCATTGATTGTTGAAACAATTAACTAACTAAACATTGTCACGAGATAATAACCCTGATAGGCCCCTTTGAGGAGGGTATCTTATCTGTTTGTTTGTGTTGTTGCAGGTGTAGCACCTTCCAGAAGATATGCCGTGCGTGTCCCCGAAGCAGGATGAGTCCTCCTTCTCCAGCAGAGTTCAGTAGTCTCTCCTCCGCAGAATCAGAATCAGATGGCGGGCATTGATATGTCTTCCCCAGGTAGAGAGGATTCTCTTCCCCAAGCGGACGCATCCTGAAGGAATGTCACCTCATCAGCTGAGCCAAGCACCGAAGAACGATGTCGTCTTCCCCAGCACCGGGTCACAAGTGCAGATTTCAGGGAAGTGTTCGGATGCCGAAGCTCGTGTTTTCCCCAGTAAAGTCGTCGAAGTAGGATGTCCCCCCGCACCGGGTCACAAGTGCAGGTTTCCCAGAAGTTAGTCGTATACCGAAGTATGCAGTAACTGATGGTGCCAGACTGAAGTCTCCAGTGGAATTGAGATTCCTCACCAGAGTCAGGCTCTCTCCTGAAGTTCGATGATTCCTTCTTCCCCAGTAGAGTGTTGGAACAGCTGAGGTTGTACGCCCCTGCAGAGTTGTACTCTCCCCCGAAGTCAGATGATTCTTTCTTCCCCAGCGAAATCGAATTCCCCATCAGAGTCGTACTCTCCAATGAAATAGAATGGTTTCTCTCCCCGGCTGAGTCCGCAGAAAAGCAGAATCTTTGAACGTTGATCGAATCATGATCAATTTTCCCCAGCAGAGCGTGGGGCAACTAATGCTGTGTTTCCCCAGAATCGCACTCTATCCATCGAAGCAGAATGATTTCTTCTTCCTCAGCCGAGTTTGCAGATGTCCAAGAGATCCGAATCCTTGGAAGTTGATCAGATCATGATTGGTTTTTCCCCAGCGGAGTATTGAACAGCTGAAGTTGGTTCCCCACAGAGTGGTCATCCCCAGAAGAGTAGCCATGACGGCTACGCAGTTTATTCTCGCGATCGATATCAGCAGGTCCAAGTTCTCGTAGAGCTTCGTCCCCTGCAGCAGTCAGCTGAAGTTGTTCCCCTGCAGCAGTTTGCGGAAGATCAATCCCCCAGACGGAGCCTAATTGATATTGGCGTGTTCACATTCTCCTCAGCAGGACGATTCCTCTATCTGAGCGGTTCTTTCTCCTTGACAGGAGGATTTCCCCCCCTTCGGCATTTATTTTGTTGATGGGATCGCATCATTGTGCATGATTGCATAGCTTTGTGCATGATTGCATAGCACTGAGCATGATTGCATGGCATTTAGCATAAATACATATCATTCCCACCGTGTGGGGCATAGTGCAGAAGCATACACATCATAAGCATGATCTAGGTCATTATCATCCTTGTTGAACAGGTGTATCCCCAAAAGACCAGTTGCTCAGGACGATTCCTGATATTCTCTCCAACAAGGTCGCTTTCTTAAGATGATTCTTAAAGACCCCGGTGTAATCCCCACGGTCGCTCGCTCGCTCAAGATGATTTTTGAGATCCCCAGCAAAGTCTTCAGTTCGAGATGATTCTCAAGTCCCTCAGCAGGGCCATTTGCTTAAGACGATTCTTAAGACCCCAGTACAGCTTCCCGAGTGGTTCGCCTAGTATGATACTTGAGCTCCCCAATAGCATCTCCAGCAGGAGTCGCCCAGGAAGATTCCTGGAATACCCAGCAGAATAAAGCCTCCAGAATGGTTGTCGGTTCAGGACGATTCTTGAAGATGCCCGACGGATCTGTTTGTTCAAGTTGATTCTTGAAGTCCTCAGCAGCATGATATGTCTGCTCCAACAACGATGTCTAATCTGAAGATGGATTTCGTAAGCGCCCGAAGGCGATATCAGAAGGTTCCTGTGAGTCCAGATGTCCGTGTTGATGAATCAACGGGTGGCTGAAGACAAGGTTCCAGAGTTGTAGATACAACAGAGTGATTCGTGTGAGTCTGAAGACCAAGTCAGTTGTCCTGAGGAGATGATTGATTGCGATCAAGTGAATAGCGTTTCTTCTGACTAAAGTCGAAGATGTTTCTCCAGCTGAAGCAGGAGTTTCGCCTGAAGGCAAAGTGTTTGAATCCCCGTAGAGTCATGAATGGCTCAGGATACCATTTCTCTGACTGAAGTCACAATTTTCCTAAGCTGAAGCGAAGGTGCCTAAGGGCAAGGTTATCCCCAAGGTCATGAATGACCTAGGATTCATTTTTCGGACTGAAGGCCGAAGTATATCCCTGACTGAAGTCTCGGATGCTCTATAGAAGAGGCGGAGTTGCCTGAAGGCAGATCCATGTATCCTTGAAGGCCAAGGACCATTTCTTTAGACTGAAGTCGAAGATACCTCCTGCAGAGTTGCCGACGGGCAAAGTTTACATCCTTGAAGGCCAAGGATGTTGTTTCTAGCTGAAGCTGGAATAGCCGACGGGCAGGGTTTCATCTTTCTTCAGAAGAACTTGAAGATTCTCCAGCGGATCTGGAGTGGCCAGGGGCCAGGGTTTCATCTATCTTCAGAAATACTTGAAGATTCTCCAGCGGATCTGGAGTGGCCAGGGGCCAGGGTTTCATTCATATTCAGAAGTACTTAAAGATCTTTTCTAGCTGAAGCTGGAAATGGCCAGGGGCCAGGGTTTCATATATCTTTAATGTTGAAGTTCTACGGCGGGCAGTGTGCAGTAGTATTCCGATGTTCGTTATGGTTCTGAGGGTGAACCCCAGATCAGAGTGTGCTTGGTTGAGTCTCTCATCCCCAGCAGAGTAGCTCCAAATATGCAAGTGTACCTTTTGTTCCAGTTACCAGGGGTGAACCCCAGGGGCAGAGTTGTTCAGTGTTGTAGTTCTCCAGCGGCGATGCGGAGTATTTTGATTGTTCGACGGCGATATCAGGTTTAGTCTTCCAGCGGCGATGTTGGGTGATGCGGTTGTCTGAAGGCAATATCAGAAGAAGTTAATGTGGATAACTGACGGCGATGTCAGATCAGTATCTCTCCAGCTAGTGGTCGAGCAGCTAGTGTTGCAGTATTCAAAGATTTGTTCCCCGCATGGTATCGTGTGCTTGTGCAGTTGGCAAATTTTCGGGTTTACCGGTATTCAATCGTCTCGCACCTTGATTGGTTGAGAGCCATTCGCTTCTCACCCAGTCAGGTTCAAGCCGTTTGAATAGGGGCAGCTGTTGCACCCCAAAATTTGACCAACAATTATGTATTCATTGAGTGTTTGAAATTGGATACCTTCATCAGAAAGTTCAAGAGATCCTCAGAGGAGTGGTTTGAAACCAGGGTTGTGTGCTTCATAGCTTGAGGGTTGTGGGTGCCCCTCAGATGATTCTGAGACTTTGAGAATGGACTAGATGTTTTGAGAAAGCTTATGAGATGTCTTGATAGCCATCATGAAGCCCAGAGAAGTCATTATGCAAGAATTCAGAAGATTCAACCATGAATGGTAGAATTAGGGTTTTGACTGGGTCAACCCTAAGTCAACTGAAAATTTGGAGAAGGTTGAGACCTAATCCAAGGGCCATGAGATCATGGAATGATGTATTGAGATGATTCCTAGACCAACTCATCATGATTGAGGAGTTTGAGAAGTTTCAAGTCAGGGTTTCCAAGGATTGTCAGTGAAAAAACCCTAATTTGACCCCTATCTTCCAGGCAGTTTTAGCTCTAGATGTGATTGATATCTCATCTTCCCCACAACATGAATGTTGTAGAGCTTGTTCTTAGCTTTAATTTGAGTGGTGGAAGTCCTTGATAGGAGTTGCAGAGCTCAAGTTATGGTTTTGACAAATTACAGGTCAGCAGAAGTATGTGAATCTGGGTCCTTGAAAGTCACCCAACTTGCAGACAACTTTTGCCCTAGTAGGATGATTCTTATGACTCCTTGGTCAACATGAATGTTGAAGAGGATCTTCTTAGCTTTAATTTGAGTGGTAGAAGTCCTTGATTGGATTTGTGGAACTCAACTTATGGTTTGAACAAGACAGGGGTATTTTGGTCATTTGTCAGTTATAGGTCATTTTAGCCAATGCCTAAAACTCCTATTTCCAAGCCTCAAATGAAAAAACTCAAAACATGAAAGTTGCTCAAAATGTGATTTTAAGTCTAGAAAGAAGGTCACAAATTGTTGGAAAAGCTCATAGCATGAAATTCCATGATTGGTCAAAAATGAACTAAAAATGGCTTATAAACTTGAAAAGTTGAATTTGAAAAGTGATTTGGAAGATCCACAAATCCAAAATAGGTCATCCAATATATCATTTTGATTGGAAAAACCATTTTGAGAACATTGGTTTAGCTAGAATTTTGAATTGGAGCTTTAAAATGGGTGATGCTTTGAAAAGTCATTACTTGAAAAAGAAGGCAATGTTGAAAAACCCTACACAAGGCAAAACCAAGACTTATAATTGTGCACTCCTTCTCAATATCTCATGAAATGATATTTTAAGACCAAATAGTAAGGCATGAAGCATGGAATATGAGAAATCCAACTTGTCATCACATGAGAATTTCAAGAAGTTTCCACCACATTCTAGATGAATCTAGACACATCCAATGATCATTATAAAGAGAGTGCATCAGAGAGTGTTCAAGGTTGGTGATAGAGAGTCAAGTCAGAGGAGAAAGAGAGAGATACATTGCCATTGAAGAGGTTTCTTCAAGTTGAAGCAACTTGAGTTTTCTTCCACTACAAGCCATCTCCTTCACAACCATTGCAAACAGAAGACTGGTGATCATCCAAGGATCATCTAGAAGCAATTCCAAGGCTTGAATCGTGCTCTACATCACTCCACCATAACCTCTTGACAGGTTCCTTCTCCATCTTAATTCTCTTGAATTATATGGTCTTGCTTAGTTTTAGAGGTATAGGAAGGTTGTACTAGGCTAGATGATTAAACCCTAGGAGTCATAGCTCATTCCATGACAATGCATAACAGAACCATGAATCTTTAATCTCCAAGAATTGTGTAGATTGTTAGTTTTAGGCACTAAGAACTGGTTTAGAATAGCTAGGGTAGCATATAGAACATCTGTAAGCCATTAGACTGAAGTTTAATTAGGGTTGATCTCAGAGAAATATTTTGAACCATGATCTTGATGCCTTCTGTTAGAATTATCTAGGGCGAGTTATGGAAAGGTGAGCGCATGGCTGTGTTCTAGGCATTTAGTAGAGCAATTTTCGTGTTTGGATCGTGTGAAACCATGGCCTGAGCAGAGAGAACGAGCCAGTGGAAGATTATGGCATGGATGAGAGGGTTCTGAAAACCCTAGTTCTTGTTTGGGACGATGAAGGAGAGCCATCAGATTGGATCCAATGTTTGACAAATTATGTTAATCCAACGGCCGTGGGCGAGTCTGAGAAAGAGAGGGAATTTTCAAATAATCCCAAACGCGGTCGTTTCATTAAACCAGCGCTGTGGGCCTTATTCGCTATCCCCACCCCCCTTTTTTGTCTGGCCCAATTATTTTAACTAGCGAGAGTTGCTGTTCATACCCCCCTCCCTTTAATTGATTTATTTCTTTTTTAATTTTCTTTTAATATTTTTCTGTCTTTGAAAATTCATTAAAAATTGGAAATTAATTCTTTTTTAATGCTTCTTTTTTCTATGATTAGATCATTTTGTGTAGAAAATTATAAAAATAAAAATAGGATTTTATTTTTTAGTTTAGTATTTTAATAGATTTTTCTTTTAAAATAGCTTTTATAATGTTTAGTTTTATATCATGATTTTGTAGGAATTATTTTAGGACCTTCCCTTAGGGTTTTTAATCCATTCTTTTTTGTGCAATTAGATGATGAATCATAGTTCCCCATAGGATTTTTTCTAGAATTTTAGAATTAAATTTTGATTAGTTTAATTAGGGTAGACTTAGGGTGTCCTAATTAGGGTTTAGGCTGTGCATAGGTGAAGAATCATCTTTCTTTGATTGAGTTTTGTCTTGATTTTTAGGTAGAGGCCTATATAGATGTTATGAGTAGGTGTTGAGGACCCTTGTGAATAATTGTTAGATTTTTCCCCATTAGTTTAGCATTTTTAGGTATTTTCTGAAGTTGCCTGTTGATTTTGTCCCCCCTGTGGTTATCTGTTCATCTTTGGGATTCATTTTGGGGGATTTGTTGAGGGGCTTGTGTTGTCTTGAAGACCTTGTTGGAGAGCATCATGGAGAGAAGATTGTAGATCAAGACTCAGGGACCCAGAGCTTGGCTTGTCCCCTGTCTGTGAGGTTTGAGATCCTGAAGTTTGAAGGAAGTTCATGGTACTTTCCTGAGGAAGGCACTATGAATGACTTTCATTCTTTCTTCTCACCTCTTTCTTAAGTATCCAATGATGTTGGAGCCAACTTGTGAGTTTAATTTCTCCTGAGGAGGAATGTAAACTGATCACTTGTTGTTGAGCCACATGGGATACAACTCCTAAGTGGAAGCCTCCTAGTATTTTCCTGAGGAAGGTCCTATGGGTCTATTCACTTAGTTCCATTAGATTATCTAGGATTTCTTAAGTATCCAATGATGTTGGAGCCGACTTGTGAGTTTAATTTCTCCTGAGGAGGAATGTAAACTGATCACAGTTGTTGAGCCACGTAGGATACAACTCCTAAGTGGAAGCCTCCTAGTACTTTCCTGAGGAAGGTCCTATGAGTCTGTTCATTTAGTTCCACTAGTTCAGATAGGATTTCCTAAATATCCAGTGATGTTGGAGCCTTCTTGTGAGTTTAATTTCTCCTGAGGAGGAATGTAAACTGATCACAGTGGTTGAGCCACATAGGATATGACTCCTGAGTATACACCTCATAGTGCTTTCCTGAGGAAGACACTATGAGTCTGCTTACTTAGCTCCCTTTCTTTGGTAAGCTTGTTCTGAAGCTTGAAGACTGGGATGGATTTCTCTTGTTTAGGGTTTTGCTTTAGGGCTTTGCTTAGATTTGATTCAGACTCTGTGATTAGGGTTAGGATTAGAGAATAGATGATTCTTTCTCAAGCATGTGTGTTTTGTTTACCTGATGGTACTTCCCTTCCTTTATCTGTTTATTGCTTGATAGCATGTTGTTTATTTTCAGTATGATTACTGTTATTTCATGACTGGCTTGAGGTCGAGACGAGCTTGTGGAGGCTGAAGCCCCATACACATTTCCTCCCTCACTTGCATTGCCTGCATTTTACTGTTAAAGCTGATGCTTTTGTCTGTGTTGGTATATCATTGATATGATCCCTTAGGACTCTCATTTCCTCTGATAAGGATTTGATGATAGACTTTTAGGTTGAAACCTATGCATGACAACATCTAGGAGTTCCCTGTTCAAACCTCAACCATAGGATGAATCCATGGCATGATAACAGTAGGACTTGATAGTCTCCCTCCTAGTTGAGCCATTTTTCCCGTAGTTTCCCGAACTACGTTTGCTCTGATCTTTCATACCGGATGAAAGTACGTAGGCATAGGATGCGATATCCTAGCGAGCAACCTTCCCCCGTAATCCCGTAGTTAGTCGAACTACGTAGACTCTGATTTCTCGTTCCAGACGGGAATACGTAGGCATAAAGTGCGACGCTTTGCCGAGTCATTTTTCTTTTCTTTTTCAGCCAGCCTTGATAGGTAGATAGATTATAACTAACCCATCCAAGTAAACAAACAAGCGAGGATCCCGTCGAGTACGACGGACGTGAGGGGTGCTAATACCTTCCCCTTGCGTAACCGACTCCCGAACCCAGACAATGGTTGCGATGACCTTGTCTTACCCTTATTCGTCAGGTTTTTCCGATCGTTTCCTTTCCCGCTCTGAGGGATAAATAACGAAAGGTGGCGACTCTTCTGTCATGCCGGCACCTTATTTTCGCGCAAGCGACAAGTACGATCGGACTTTCTGCTGGAACGTGAACTGATATCACCAGTATCTCCAACAAAACACATGACAGGACCCCCCATCAACTCTGCTTGGGAGAGTCTTAATCTTCGAATTCCACTGGAAGGAAAGAACACTTGCTGAAAAGAGAACTCCGCCGGGGATGGGATGATTCTCTTGGGGTGAACTCCACTGACTCCCTTGGGGGAGAGTGCATGACCCTGCGGGGAAAGATGAACCTGTCTGAATACAGCCTTATGATCTTGGAATCGCCAAACTCTGCTGAGGACGAATAACTTTTCTGGAGCACGTCCTTTTGGGCAAGCTACGGCTAGCTGGGGAATTCTATCCTTCTTCAGGAAGAACATGCATGACCTGCGTGGGGATCAAATCCTTTGTTATCGCCATCTTTTGATCATCTTCCTCGTATGGTTATGAAACCTGCAACAACACAAACAAGACATGACAAGCCTATGCAATCAAATCAATTCAGGTTAGTGACGTTACACTCAGTTAATTCAAAGCTTTAATGATTGTTGGCAAGGGCCAGTGATGTTATACTCATGCTAGCTTCACTAAACTTAGGCGTTAACCATGCACAAAACCGTAAAGAATAGTGTCAAATACTGAATAACATATTTTCATTGATCGGGCCCCTGAATGGGCGGAGTTTTATACATGGGATGTAACTCCTGAAATGAGGAAGCTACACAAAGCAAATATACAAGTATACAGGTATGCACAAGAAGCATGAATATTTTGACAAATTAAATTTTGTACACATGTCGGCAACGGGATGCAGATGAACACCACGAACTGATCCTCCCATGACTCGTCCGACTCTAATGCTTTTCCCGGTATCCTCACTTCTGAAGAGATTGTATCTGATAACTGGCTCCTCAAATATATTCTCCCGCATTGATGCTCATTGTAATATCAAATTCGGACCGCAGTCACTTGCTTTTCAAATCCCTAACTTTTGCGTGAACCGCCCTTTACGGGTTTTCAGTTCACCGGGATACCCTTTTTTGCCGAAGCCGCCCAGTGTAGGTTTTCAACTTCGCGGGTGTACATTTTTTTCAATTTTATCCCTAACTTTTGCCCGAACCTTTCATTCTGTTTTTGGTTCGCCAGGATGCCCCATTTTTGCCTGGACTCTCTTTTTTCTGTCCAGCGGGTCTATTTTAAGCAAAGTATTTTTTGACTGCGTCCGAATTCACAGGTGACGCAAAGTCTTCTCCGTCCATGGTGGACAACAACAACGCTCCTCCTGAAAAGACCTTACTGACAACGTATGGTCCTTCGTAGTTGGGGGTCCACTTGCCCCTGTGATCTGCTTGCGGCGGGAGAATCCTTTTCAGCACAAGGTCGCCCGTCTGAAAGCTTCGCGGAAGTATCTTCTTGTCGTACGCTTTCTTCATTCGTCTTTGGTACAAACGACCGTATGCCAGAGAAGCTAGCCTCTTCTCATCCATCAAACTCAGTTGGTTCAATCTATTCGTTACCCATTCTGCCTCGTCCAGCTGAACGTCTCGCAATACCCTCAGAGAAGGGATCTCAACTTCCAATGGTAGTACCGCTTCCATTCCGTATACCAACGAGAACGGAGTTGCCCCGGTTGATGTGCGTACCGTCGTACGATAACTGTGCAAAGCGAAAGGTAGCATTTCATGCCAATCTTTATAGGTCACCACCATTTTCTGAACAATTTTCTTGATATTCTTATTGGCCGCCTCAACAGCGCCATTCATCTTGGGTCGGTAAGGGGAGGAGTTGTGATGTTCGATCTTGAAATTCTGACAGAGCTCCTTCACCATTTTGTTGTTCAGATTTGAACCATTATTCGTGATTATCCGCTCGGGGATCCAATATCGGCAAATGATATCTCTCTTGATGAATCTGGCCACCACTTGCTTCGTTACATTCGCGTAAGACGCCGCTTCCACCCACTTGGTGAAATAATCGATTGCTACTAGGATGAACTGATGCCCGTTAGAAGTTGTCGGCTCGATCTTTCCAATCATATCGATTCCCCACATCGAGAATGGCCATGGAGATGACATCACATTTAGAGGACTCGGAGGCACATGTATCTTGTCAGCATAGATTTGGCACTTGTGGCACTTCCTCGCGAACTTGAAACAATCAGTTTCCATCGTCAGCCAAAAATAACCTGCCCGCAGCAGTTTTCTCGTCATAGCATGCCCACCAGCATGCGTACCGAAGGTACCTTCGTGAATTTCCTCCATGAGAAGCTTTGCCTCTTTCTCGTCTACACAACGCAGCAACACCAAATCGTGGTTCCTTCTGTATAAGACGCCATCCGGATTCAAGTAGAAATTACCCGCTAATCTCCTGAGAGTCTTCTGATCCTGACTGGATGCCCCAGCCGGATACTCTTTATTCTTCAGGAAATTAAGGATATCGAAATACCACGGTTTGTCATCAGATGCTTCATCAATAGCAAATACATAAGCTGGCCTGTCCAACCGAGAGATAGTGATTTGGGGAGCTTCGTTCCAGAAGTTGACCTTGTACATGGAAGACAAAGTGGCAAGGGCGTCAGCCATTTGATTTTCTGCCCGCGGTACGTGATGCAATTCAACTTTGTCGAAGAAAGGCAACAATCTCCTTGCATAATTCATATAATGTATCAAATTGGGCTGACGTGTCTCCCATTCCCCTTTGATCTGATTCACTACCAGAGCTGAGTCTCCGTATACGTCTAGATGTTTGATTCGCAAATCAATGGCTTCTTCAAGCCCCATTATACAAGCTTCGTATTCGGCCTCATTGTTGGTAACGGCAAAGGTCAGTCGGGCAGTAAACGGGATGTGCGACCCGTGTGGCGTGGTGATGATTGCCCCTATTCCGCTACCGTAAGCATTCACAGCTCCGTCAAAAATCATCTTCCACTGGGACCCCAACTCTGGTCCTTCGTCTGGCAACGGCTCTTCGCAATCTTTCATCTTTAGGTACATGATATCCTCGTCAGGAAAATCAAACCTCATCGATTGGTACTCTTCAATAGGCTGCTCCGCCAGATACTCAGACAGCACACTCCCCTTTATAGCCTTTTGCGAGACGTACTGAATATCATATTCAGTCAAGACCATCTGCCACCGGGCAATTCTACCTGACAACGCCTGCTTTTCGAATATATATTTGATAGGATCCATCTTCGAGATGAGCATGGTTGTATGATTCAGCATGTACTGCCTCAAACGCTTGGCGGCCCAGGCTAGCGCGCAACAAGTTTTCTCCAGCATTGAGTATCGAGATTCACAGTCTGTAAATTTCTTACTCAAGTAATAGATCGCATGCTCTTTTCTCCCCGTCTCGTCGTGTTGACCGAGAACACAACCCATGCTTCCCTCAAGAACCGTCAAATACATTATCAAGGGTCTCCCTGCCACCGGGGGTATCAAAATAGGAGGCTCCTGCAGATACTTCTTTATTTTATCGAACGCCTTTTGACAATTTTCGTTCCACGTCACAGCTTGATCTTTCTTTAGCAGCTTGAATATTGGTTCACACGTGGCCGTTAGGTGAGATATGAACCGGGCAATGTAGTTCAATCTCCCTAAAAACCCGCGCACCTCTTTCTCTGTTTTAGGCGTCGGCATTTCTTGAATAGCTTTTATTTTAGCAGGATCGACCTCTATTCCTCTTTCGCTTACGATAAACCCCAGCAGTTTACCCGATCTCACCCCGAAGGTGCATTTGTTAGGGTTCAGCCTCAGCCTGAACTTCCTAAGTCTTTTAAACAACTTCAGCAGATTCACCAGGTGCTCTTCCTCCGTCTGGGATTTGGCAATCATATCGTCAACATAAACTTCGATCTCTTTATGCATCATGTCATGGAAAAGAGTCGTCATCGCACGCTGATATGTTGCCCCAGCATTTTTCAAACCAAAGGGCATCACTTTGTAGCAAAATGTTCCCCATGGCGTTATGAAAGTAGTCTTCTCCATATCCTCTGGCGCCATTTTAATTTGATTATAGCCTGAAAAGCCATCCATGAAGGAGAATACGGAGTACTGAGCAGTATTATCGACTAACACGTCAATGTGAGGAAGCGGAAAATCGTCTTTTGGGCTTGCTTTATTCAAATCTCTATAATCCACGCACATTCGAACCTTGCCATCTTTCTTTGGCACTGGTACGATGTTGGCAACCCATGAGGGATACTTCGTCACAGCCAGGAAACCAGCGTCCCACTGTTTCTGTACTTCCTCTTTGATCTTCATTGCCATATCTGGTCGAGTTCTGCGAAGCTTTTGTTTGACAGGCGGGCAATCTTCTTTCAATGGCAGGCGATGCACAACCATATCTGTATCGAGCCCTGGCATATCCTCATATGACCAAGCGAATACATCATTATACTCTCGGAGCATTTCAACCAGTTTTCGCTTGATATCACCCTGCAGTGCGGCTCCGATACGAATATTCTTCTCAACCCCTTCCGACCCCAAATTGATAATTTCGATGACCTCGTCGTGAGGCAGAATGGCTCTTTCCTCTTGCTTCACTAACCAAGACAGTTCTTCAGGAACGTCGCTATCTTCGACAACCTCTTCTTCAGCCTGAAACACTGGGTGCTCAAAGTCGGGACGAGTCATAGGTGGTTCAAGGATGTCATCTGAAAATGTTATCCTGCAAAAGGAATGGTTAAGTGCTTCAAAAATGCGTATAAAGCGAATAACCACGTTGCCATTTTATTGAAAAATATAAAACAAGAAAGACAGGGATTACAGTATTTGCACATGAAAAACGCCATTTATTTAATGATTAACACGCAACGTTTATAACAACACAGCCCTAAGCGAATCCTGATGCCCCGGGCAAGACATCAGATTATTCAACAATTAATAAAGCAAAGCATTACTGTTTAAAAGTCACAGGAACAAGCTCCTGAATAGACCAGTTGCACAGTCCTTGTCCTGGCGTGCTTGGCTGAATCCAGGCATCCATATCACAGTCGTTGTCTCCTTCATCAGACTCTGAAGCAGCATTGACAGCTCCATGACATACTCCACTGGCAGAGATGATAATTGGCTTTCTGAAATGGGGGGCCCCCACGGAAGGAGTTGATGACGACGGTCGGTACCCCAGCCCGAACCGGTCCATCTTCACCGGAATGTCCAGCACCTTGCCCCAGCCCTTGGCTTCTCCTGCTTCCACTAGAGCTTGAGCCTCTTTATACGATGAGACAGCTATCTCTGGCACTTTCCTCGGCCCGGGACTCTTGTCCTTGATGCGCAAACCTTCGAATGCCTGGCATGGCGTTTCGTGGATCTCCCCGTCAACTTCCACATATTTAAATGAAGATAGATGGCTGACCAGGATGTCTTCTTCTCCGCACACGGTGACTACGCTGTCTCCGACCATATACTTTAACTTCTGATGCAGGGTAGACGTGACTGCCCCTGCCCCATGAATCCAGGGTCTTCCAAGCAAGCAGCTGTACGCAGGCTGTATATCCATGATATAAAATTCCGTTGCAAACACTTCCGGCCCCACTTGCAGAGGCAAGGTAATCGATCCGAAGACTGTTCTCCGCGTGCCGTCAAACGCTCTGACTACCAAATCACTGGGTGTACACAAAATCCCTCGAACATCCAGCTTCATCATCGCCTTCTTAGGCAGCACATTCAAAGATGATCCGGTGTCAACCAATACGTGCGACATTACTGATCCTCTACACTCAACCGATACGTGTAATGCCATATTATGATCTCTCCCTTTCGGGGTCAAGTCAAAATCGGTAAAACCCAGACTGTGGCCCGCATTCACATGTGCCAATACTCCTTCTAGCTGATTTACGGAGACATCCTGGGGTACAAAAGAAGTGTCCAAGACTTTCAGCAAAGCGTTTCTGTGGGCTTCAGAACACAACAGCAATGACAGTATAGATATCTTTGACGGTGTCTGCTGCAGATGCTCCACAATCTTATAATCACTTTTTCTAATCAAGCGCATGAACTCTTCTACATCTTTCGATGCCGCTTCTTTTTCACTTGCTTGCACAGGGACGTTCTCAACCATCTTCCCTTTCCCTTTTGCTAGTCTTTCGGCCTCTACCTCAGGTGAGATGAAGGTTCTACCACTCCTGGTCATACCTCCGGAACCGACAATATTATCCACAGTCTCAGCTGGCTGCTTGTTAACATCAATCTTTATCCCGTCACAATACACTTCCAACCCATATGACCATGGGACTGCTTTAGTGCTCTCGTACGGGGTCGGTCCGGCCTTAGTAATGGTGATCGGCGGTCGCTGAGCCGGTGCCGTGATAGTGATTGTCTTTCGAGGAATCGTTACAGTGGCCACATCACTTTGATTGTCCGCTACTGCCCTTGCGGGCTCTTCGGTTGCTGCTCGGTCAAACTGCAATATGCCATCATCAATTAAGGCCTGAATGCCTTTCTTCAAATCCTCACACCCCCCAGCTAGGGTCCAACAGTCTAAGCAATACTCATTACATCCTGGGTAAACACCTCCTTGTAACAGTCGGCTCTTTATCTCGCTCAGCGGCGTCTTTAAATCTTCAACATTCATAATAAGATTCAGACCTTCCTCAGTCAGAACGGCGTTTGCCCCATGATTAGGCATGGGTTTCTGGACTATATTCGGACCTGCCGTTCCAAAATTGATAGTCTTGTTGTCTAAAAGATCTTGCACAACGTGCTTAAAAGCATGGCAACCTTCTATATCGTGGCCCGGGGCCCCAGAATGAAATTCACAGTGCCTATTTGCATCGTAGCCGAACGAGGGAGCTCCCGTTATCGGTGCCAGAGTTCTTTTCTCTACCAGATTCAATCCCAACAATGTCTGCAATAAATCAGCATAGGTAGAGGGAGGCTTCTCAAACACTCTTCTCGGCTTACTACCCTGGAATCTTCGTTGAGCCTGCTGTGCCCCCTGCTGAGGCTGCTGCTGCTGTGGCATCGGCTGTTGCTGAACCGGTTGTTGCTGGATTGGTTGTTGTTGATAGGGAATAGTAACACTCGACACCTGCTGCGGCTGACGATATTGACCTCGTCCCCTGCCTCGGCCTCGGCCTCGGCCTCCAAATACCGCGCTTGCCTCGCCCTGACGGCGCCCACCATAAGCTTTCCTATTACTGCCAGATGCAGTGGATTCCTCGACTTGGAACTTTCCTTGCTTAATATTACGTTCAATCTTTTCCCCCATCAGAATCAGGTCTGAAAAACTGGCCAGAGACGTATGAAACAGCATATCATGAAACAGCCCTGTGAATGTACCGACAAACATATCATTCATTTCCTTATCTTCTACAGGAGGACGGACCCTGGCAGCCATATCGCGCCACCTTTGCGCGTACTCTTTAAAACTCTCCCCCTTCTTCTGCGAAAGCCCGGCCAACTGGACCCGATTGGGCGCCAGGTCGCTGTTATACTTGTAATGGGCTACGAACTCCTCCGCCAATTGCTTCCATGTCTTGATATCAGTTGGCTCCAACCCCATGTACCACTCTAGGGAAGGGCCCGACAGGCTATCCTGAAAGAAATGCATTAGCATTCTTTCATCAGTTGAGTATGCAGACATCTTTCTGTAGTAAGCTCGTACATGCACTTTCGGACATGTGTCTCCTTTATACTTGTCGAACGCAGGCGCTTTGAATTTAATGGGCACCCTCAAGCCAGGTACCAAGCCCATGGTTGCCATGTCCAATCCCACAGCACTCTGATTTAGGACTCCCTTCATCTGCTCTTCCAGCATTCTAATCTTTTGGGAATCATCCATCGGCCCTTCAAAACCTCCTCCGGAGAAGGCGTCCTCCTGCTGATCTTCTTGCCACATACCATTTCCAGCCCCATACCCATCATATGCATTATTACGTCCAGCTCTGATCTGATTCATTCCCGGACCTCGGCCTCTGTTGCCGTACCCTTGAACACCTCCAGCAGGACCGAAAGCCATAAACCCAGCACCGTTGCCATTTCCAAAGCCTCCGTAACCCTGATTGACCATACCATAACCATCTTGCCCAAAGCCTTGAGCATTAAAGCCATACTTGCCAGTGTTGTCGAATCCCTGATCGTTGAATCCGAACCCAGTATTGACAAAGCCATTGCCTCCTAGATTATCTCCCAAATTGACATCACCCAGCCCAACATTATGGACAGCAATTTCATTCCCCACTCCGACGTTACCATTCACAACAGCGGTAGCGTTGTTGACGTTAGCAGCAGGTATATTGATCACCGGTGGCGCCACTGGCGTGGGAGTGCCGTCTCCATGAGCAGTATCAACCCGGACAGACTGATGATCTTCATTACCATGACCAGCGTTGCGAGCCAACAGAGGCTGGACCATGGCCTGCAAGTTCTCCTGCCCTTTTGCTATAGCTTCCATGGTTTGCATGAAGA
The DNA here is from genome assembly GCA_963859935.3 of Lathyrus sativus. NCBI lineage: Eukaryota > Viridiplantae > Streptophyta > Magnoliopsida > Fabales > Fabaceae > Lathyrus > Lathyrus sativus. The sequence continues at coordinate 545,232,019 of OZ012739.1, read as the reverse complement.
GGGCGAGCTTCTCGCGCACATCTTGCATCTCGTTCTGCATTTGGTCCATGACTTTTCGACAATTGGAGCGTGTAGAATAGCGGTGCGGATGTTGATCTGGAATCCTGTTAAGTACCTGATACAGAGCAGGAAATAAGACACCATCCAAAGATTACCTGTAATGCAATATGAATATGAATGCAATGCAATGTGTCTGTGCATTAGGGAAGTTCATTCCCCCAGTTCTAGTGCGAAGGTGCCGGTGCAGTGACAGTGCTGACAATAGGAATATCGGAGCTGAATCATAGAAAGCCTCATATATTGCAGAGAGAATCAATAAGCCCAGGGTACAAAATCACTGAGAGTACAAAGAAGGCATGACCTCAACCAACAATCCTGGTGATGGTCAGCTCTATGCAAATAAAGCATACAAGTTACTACATGAAATGATCAAATCCTCCCAAAAGTCTGGTACTCTTCTATCAACTTCTTGGTCTCCGGATGGCTTGGCCGATCAAGCAGCCCTTCAACAAGCTGGTTTCTCCTCTTAAGGACACGGCGTACGTCTTCAGCAGTTTCTTCCCAGGTTGCTTCCCCGAAGCAATCTTCTAACTTTCGCTTCTGAGACACTGCTTCATCTCTGGACTTGATTGCCTTGTTCAGTGCATGCTGGACACTATACCGGGTCATCACTTCCTCCTCACACTTCTTGATGCTAGACTTCAACTTCTCTTCGAGGTCGGAAATTTGCTGCTTCAGCTTATCTTCCCTCTTCTTATTGTTGGTGAGTGTAGCATTCCAAGTCTTGTTGCAAGAGGATATCTCTCGGTGTGCTGCGTCGAGCGCCTTCTTTTTGGCTTCCAGCATGTCATGGGAGCTTCTGAACTCTTGCCCCAGACGTTCACGCTTTTTCTTTTCTTCAGTCAACTCAGCCCCTAGTCTGTTTACTAGCTCGATCTGTTGCTGGAAAGCATATACGGCCTTGTTTTTCTCGCTGCGCACTTGAGCTAGCTCTTGCTCTAACCCTTCGTTGATCTTCATCAAGGCTTCTTTTTCCTTCACAACTTGTTCATAGACTTCTCTAGAAACAGTGGTTGGCTCTGCTACCGGAACGGGAACAAGAATTGGTGCATCTGGAAACGGCATCTTCAACTGACTAGCCCTCTCCTGAATCCAAACTCTATAAGGTGCATAGGCCTGACAGTCATTCTTTCCTAACAACGGCTTCCCTTTGCGGTTAATACGCGTCCAGGCATGTTTCAACTTGGCTAATAACTCCCCCTTTACGTCACCAGTGAAGTACAGAGATTCCTGTACTTCTTCCTCCTGAGGTGGATTCTTCAGCGCATATCCGAACTGGCGAATGAATAAAGCAGGGTTATAATTGATACACCCTTTTCTTCCTATCAGCGGCACATTAGGGTACCCAGAACAACTAAAGATGAGCTCAGATCCCAACAGGTCTCGATCAAACCATACAATGTCTTCGGAAGATAGCCTCATCAGGCGCTCTGACCAACTGGCTGAGGTTGCACTGTCTACAAATGGTCCCTTCATGGGGAGATGACTTTTGAACCACATATTCAACAGAGGAGCACAGCAGTAAACAACTTTTCCCCTTCGGTTCTCATTCTTATAGTGCAACGAATGATAGAAGTCTCCGATCAACGTTGGCACTGGATTGCCGGCAGCGAATAGATGGAAAGCATCCAGGTCTACGAAGTTGGGTAAGTTAGGGAACAACACAATCCCATAAATACAGAGAGCCAAAATAGCATTGAAAACCACCCAACATCCGCTCTTGGCATACTCCTGCGCTTTGCCAACCAAGAAATCAAGAGAGAAACCTGAAACCCCAAGCCAAGAAGTCAATAACAGTTATGCAGCGTCCATATGCAAGGCTTTGGCTAAGTCCTCCAACTTGGGCTCAGCAGCAGAGTGAATAAAGGGAACCTTGTTCTGCACCGGTAACTCAGTAAACTCCACATACTCTTCAATGGTAGGCCCTAGAATGAAGTCAACAAACGTAAAACATCTCAATGCGGGATCATAGAACTGCATCAAGGTGTATAGCCCGTTCATCTCATTAGCAGTGGGCTTGCAGACTAATCTCAGTAATCTCCCGTGACTCATTCTGAAGCTTCTCCTAACCTCCTCATCGGCAAGAGATATCAGACCAAGCAAAGAAGTAATATCAGGTGAAGACATCTTATACGCAACTGTCTTCCTTAAACTAGCCATAGTCAATACTCAGAAGTCTGGGCACTAGAATCGGAGGATATGCAAATGCACCTGCAGCACAGACACACGTTAATGGGATGCAATGATAATGAGTATGTAAACAATGCAATGCAAGTAACATGCAACAGGGACCAAATGCCGTAGCTGAATAGCCTGAACCATATCAAGAAGTCTCGGATAGACTCCATAGAAGTCCTCAAACCCTGGTCTCAGATAGACCTAAAACAAAGCTCCAACAATGGTCTCTGACAGACCTCAAACCATGACTCCAACTGGTCTCTGACAGACCTCAAGACTCTCAACTGGTCTCTGACAGACCTCCTAACTCTCCATAAATACCCAGGATCTCTGATCAAGAAATAACCGGTAGTCTGAAGGTCTAGTTACCTGCATAACCCCAAACCCTCTCACAGGTGGATGTCCTAGTAACTGACAAAGGTATGGCATCCTATGCGGTCGTCGGCATCACAGACTTTCAGGGTTGATGATACGATTCCCAGAAGGAGTGGCATCATCAAATCCTGAAGAGGCCTCACTTAGCCAACTTCCAAATGATCGGTCCCCGGAGTCGACAATTCAGCTGACCAACAACCCCTTCGACCCAAAGGGTAGAAAAAGAAGCCAACCAGAAGAACCTCGTCCGAGTGTAGATTTCATGAGACACTAATGCAAGCAAAGCCGGCACGCGCCCACTACTTTCTACGCTAATTCTAGGTGCACTCAAGCCCAGGTCCGGCTTATCTCTCAATATCAGAACACCCGTCACACCCCAGCAATAATAATCAATATACAAAGCTGAAAATACAAGGTTAGAAATATAAAATAACTCCATACAAAATCCTCGACGGGAAAACAAGCGCTAGGATTGACTCTCTTAAGGGACGTTGGATCCCAAATGCATAAGAACTGTCGCAGTCCTTAGCAGCCAGGGGACGTTGGATCCCCAGCAGAGTCGCCAGCTGTCGCTACTGCGAAAATCGGCGCCGGCTGACAGAAGAGTCGCCACCGTGCGTTATTTATCCCACGGGAGGGAAAGGAAACGCTCAGAGTAAACCTCGCACAACACGGGAAAGGTATGGTCGTCGCAACCAAAACCTGGATTCGGGAGTCGGTTACGCAAGGGGAAGGTATTAGCACCCCTCACGTCCGTCGTACTCGACGGGATCCACGCTTGTTTTCGGGTATGGATTGTTATTCTATCTAAACTATAGGTCAAGGGTTGAAGAGAAAATAAAATGAAAATAAAATGACTCGGCAAAGTATCGCACTTTATGCCTACGTATTCCCGTCTGGAACGAGAAATCAGAGTCAACGTAGTTCGCCTACCTACGGGAAAGGAGGGGAAGGTTGCTCGCTAGGATATCGCATCCTATGCCTACGTACTTTCATACAGCATGAAAGATCAGAGCAAACGTAGTTCGGGCCACGTACGACATAAGCTTGTCTTGGTTGATTTTATTCCTTCTGAAAAAGGTTTTTCTGATTAGCAGTCCCGGCGGACAAAAATGACGTTTTGATGAGTTCACGTTCTTTTACGAAAGAAGTGTCTTTTATTGTGTTTGAAATTTTATTGGTGTTTTTCTGTTTGTTTTGAGAAAGAAGAGACAGAACTTTGACCTACGGTTGCGAAGGGAATCAAACTAACCTAATGTTATCATGCATGGGTTAAGACCTAGTGTCTATCATGCTCCTCTCTTGCGCAGAGAGAAACAGAGATCCTAAGGGACAAACGGAAACAAAAACGATAGCATATATACAATAAAGCAGTAAAATGCATGAATGCAACAGTACAAGCGAGGCAAGGGAGTCCCACTCAACCTCGAACCTAGAAAACAATAGGCAAAAGTGAACAGGCTTCACTTTCAACCCAACAGGGTAAACAGCAAACAATACAGTCCAGAAAACCAATCAATACATCAGCAAAAGAAATACAGCAAAAAAGAAGCAGCATCAGCAGCTCTGAATCAACATCTGACTTCAAGTAATCTCCAATCAGCTACAGGCTTCAACAAGCATCAATCTCCATCTTCATGACCTTCAGATAAGGGCTTTGATCTTCAGTCTCCCATCTGCAATGGCTTTTCTTCAAGCTCAAACCTCCAGGATGAGGAATCAGTCACAAGAGTGAAGTGAATAAATGTTAGACAGTTAATTACCTACCAAGGGTGGTTCATCAACTGTTAACATTAAACAGAAAGTTTCCTCTCAAAAGTTCTATCTTTCAAATATATTCACTGATCCTTCCAAAGGAAGGAGGTGGATATTTGAAAGAGACTTTGAATCATAGAGAAAGGATGGATGCAGACAAGGCATTCCATGTTTGAGAAACCAGCTTTCTAATCTAGAGCTCTGCCTAGCTCCTAAACCCTAGTCTCCTCAGCAGCTGCTAGCAAGAATCTCCTCTTCAACTCTGGCAGTAGATCTTCAATCTCTGGGTCTCCAATGGTCTTCATCACCTCAAGTCTTCAGCTCTCCCAAGTCCCCAGACAATCCCAATACCCAAACAAGCAAGCAATAATCCCCAGAGGGCACACCACACCAGACAGTCAGATATACAGACAGTATTAATAGCAGTAGGGAGATCCTGACTTTTCTAAGGGATCTAATAGCTACCCATAGCCCCTATAATCCCATAACTAAACTAATCAAACCCTAAGTCCTAAGGGAAAAGAATTAAGTCTCCTAAGTCATCACCTAAAAAACCCTAATTTGTTCATGTTGTTCAAGCCTACCTTAATCACCTAAAATTAATTTCTAAAAAAGGGAATTAAATTGAATTTACAAGTTCAATATCTCATCTAAACAACCTAAAAAGAATGAACAAAAAATATGAAAGCATTTAATAGAACAAAAATTAATAAAATCATGCATGAAATGAAGCTATTTAAAATGACATTTATTTAGAAAATATGGAAAAAATATGAAATGAAAATAAAAATGCAATTTTATTTTTCTATAATTTTCTACACATCCTAAAGAAAATAGTGTAAAAAGAATGAATTGAAAATGATTTTTTATGTATTTATTATGAATTACTGAAAATGCATAAAATATTAAGAGAAATAATAAAACAAAATGAAAGAAATAAATGGAGGGAGGGGTGCTAATAGAAAATACGCTCAGTTGATTATTTGGATGGGCCAGCAATGGGGGGTGCACGTAGCACTTTGAGTTAGGCCCAGAACCACCCCAGAAATAATGAAACAATAAAAGGACGCAGGGGGGGTGAAAATAGAAAGATCTCCACGTTTAAAACTGATTGGGCTCACTAACTGGGGGTGGAAATAGCATTCAGCACTCAGGCCCGCCCGTTTCAATTAATGAAACGGTGCGTTTAGGGCACCACCTCATCTCCCTCCAAAATCTGCTTCAAATCTCAGCCACACGATGACTCCCTGAGGTCAAAAGTCCACATGAATTGGACGCTCAAGATTGTGTCTTCCTCATTGAATCTGTGATAGCTAGGGTTTCCACCATGAAACCTCATGCACGAGCAAACTTCCCTCAGTCGGTTCTCACTCTACAGGCCATGAATCAACACGCTATAAACATGAAAAACGTTCTAAATCTCTCCCTCTATAAGCCTATGGTCTTAGATCAATCTGAAATTCACTAGATCACTCAACCCGATAACAACAAGTCCTGGTCACCATGAACATACTCTGCAACTCACCAACACAATTCTCCATCAAACCTAGACTAAACTACTCTATGCATAATGGTGATCATCCTGCACTAACAACCTAACATTATGATGCACTAACCTAAGAGTTCTAGGTCCTAACAGTTTGGTGCACCTGCTATGAATTGCCTCTATTCAGCCTCAAATTCATCTAAACTAACCTCCTAACAGCATGGACCATGAATATACTAGTAAAACTAACTAAATCTCCCTAGATTGCATAAGTTAGAAAGATTTGCACCTTGAGCAAGCTTTAATGGAGGCTGAGTAATCACGTGGATCCAGGCTCTTGTAGGCTTCAATCTTGATCCATTCTTGATGTACTCGATTCTGTTTGCAAGATTTGGATGAAACTTGGCTTGGATCTTGATCTACAACTGAATTTGCAGCTTGTATGTTCTTGAAGATAGTGCACGAAAATGGATTCTAACCACCAAATCTTTGCTTCAATTATGATCCAGGATGATGATTGAATGTAGGAGAATCAATGTGGATGAAAATTGATGAAGATTTTGTGAGATTGAAGTGAAATTGCAATGAGAAAAGAATGAGAGAATTTGTGAGATTTTTGTGAAAAATGGATCCAACCCTTGATCAATCTTCATTTCATGAATATATAGGGCTCACATGAACATTCTAGATCCCTCTTACACATTCCCTTGCCTTCCAACTTTGATCCATTTTTGAAATGTTTCTTAAAATGCAAGTAACCAAGGATAACTTTGAAATCTTCCACTAAACTCAAAAAAGTGTTTGAACCATTGTTCTTAGAATGCCTTTTCCATTCAAAATCATATATTGGAAGTCTCCATTTGGACTTATAAATCTCCCAAACGATTTTTCATTTTGAATTTATCCAAATTATAAGCCATTTTAGTTCAACTTTGGACCAATCATGCAACTTCATGCTATGAGCTTTTCCAACAATTTGTGACCTTCTTTCTAGACTTAAAATCCCATTTGGAGCAAGTTTGATGTTGTAAGTTTTTCCATTTGAGGCCTCCTTGTATGATTTTTGGACATAGGTTAAAATGACCTGTAATTCACAAATACCCAAAATACCCTTTGCTTGCCAAGACCATAAGTTGAGTTCTCCACATCATATGAGGGCATGCTATACCATTCTAGAAATCTAAGACAATGAGGAACAATTATTATGTTGACCAAGAATTCATTTGAAATCTCCTTGAGGGGTAAAAATTGCTTGGAAGTCAAGTCACTTTCACAGACAAAATTTCAGATACCTCAGATGACCTGTAACTTGCAAGGACCATAACTTGAGTTCTATAAATCTCCTTGATGTCTTCCACCACTCAAGTTAAAGGTCTTGAGATCCTCTACAAGTTTCATGTTGGCCAAGAAGCCATTTGAAGCTAGCATTTTGACTTATCTTGCTTGGAAATTTGACCTAAACTAGGGGATTTTACACAGAAACCCTAATTTAGTAACTCCTCTTCTCCTTGATTTCTCTTGAATTCTTCTTGGCATATCTCCATATCCTTCTTTATATATCCAATGATGAACCCCACATCTCCTCAATAGACTTGAATACCCCTTAAATCAGTCAATTGACCTAGGGTTGACCTAGGGTTGACCCAGATGAAACCCTAGTTGACTGCCTTCAGCTATAGCTCTTATGCTCTCATCAATGACTTGTCTCCTTCTCCAAATGACCTTCTAAGTCTCTCAAGATGTCTAGATACTCTCCATGCCTTCAACTCACAGCTCACAACCCTCTTGTTGACCCTCAGATACCCTCAGCTAGGAGATGGACTCAAGGCTTGATCTGCTGAACTCTTTGCTTTCAAATTCTTTCCTGATGACTTGAATGAGATTGAATTGGGATAATAACCTCTTGATAGGCCTCTAGAGATGAAAATAATGATTGGTCCCCTGTTGAATGACTTGCTATGCTCATGCTATGCAGATGATTAGTCTATGTACATGACTCTATATGCAGATGCTAATGACATTGAAACATAAACCAAGGAATAAGGTTGGGCAAATTTTAGGGTGCAACACATGTCACTACATAAAATCAACTGGCTAATATTTTTACCAAAGCCTTGGATGAAAAGATGTTTTAAAAGATATTTTTTCTAGCAATTACTACTAAGAGGGATTTTTTCTTTTAAAAGATGTTTTCTTTCCTAAAATAGAGATGTTCTAACAACCCTCTTTATTACATAGCACGCCCTTGTCTACTCAAGCACGCTATCCCACTCAAATTTTTCCCTCCAACTGCCCCTTCAACTCTCACACCTCCACTACTTTTCAGACTACCTCCCATTCTCTGCATATTCACTATTCTGCAACCTATCTTCATCCTCATCAAAAAAATTTCTTTTCTCAGAAATACCAAGATGTCTCCCAAACGTGATGCTGCCTCCTCAAAGACTTCCCACACTGTTGCTCACCCCATGAACATCTCCTTCAAAGATTGTTCTTGACGTGACCCCTATCTCCATGGTTCCTGGTCATGCAAATGAAGCTCCCAAGACCACACCTCCACATGCAAACGAGTCCCAACAACCTTCTAAAGGTAAAACTTCTGGATCCTCTACTGACAACATTACTAGAATGAAAAACAAGGAAGGCTCTGCGTATGTTGACAGATCCATTAGGGAACTTGTCACTAAGATTCTCTATGGAGGTCGTGATGTGCATGGTATTTCCACCCCTCTTTCTCACATAGATCTATCCCCTAGCTCTGATGATAACCTAGGAAAAGATGCTGAAAAACCCCCTACTGATGACAACCCTAACACTGAAAACTTGGATAAACTTGCTAGTTCTGTGCTGCATGATGTGAATGAGGTTGATGATGTAGGTCTGAATGTTGGTATGAATGATGCTTCAATTAAGGAAAATACCTCTGACAATGTAGTGGATGTGGAAGATGTACCCTCTGATGATGAACTTATCAAAAATGTTGCTCCAAGAATTGCTAAGAGACTAAAGACAAGAAAAGGAAAGGATATGCTTGAGGAATCCCCCTCCAAAATCCAAAAGAAGAAGACCTTTATTGGACCTCCTAAAGCCTGGAGCAAGCTTACTCCTGTTACCAAAAATAGAAAAGTCAGGTTGGAACACACTGACTCAGATGAAGATGTTGTAAAGGATGTCTCTGACATAGTTATTATAAAGAAATCTACTACCAAGAAGACTCTAAAGCAAGTGCCAGCTGCTCCTCTTGACAATGTCTCTTTTCACTCTTTCAGCAGTGTGACCAAGTGGAGATATGTGTATCAAAGGAGGATTGCTCTAGAAAGGGAGTTGGGTAAAGATGCTCTGGATATCAAGGAAGTGATGAACTTAATCAATGAGGTTGGATTGATCAAAACCCCCACTGGCTTCTCCAAGTGTTATGAAGGGCTGGTGAAAGAATTCATTGTGAACATTCCTGACTCCATTACTGATAGGAATAGCAAGGAATATATGAAGGTATTTGTTAGGGGTAAATGTGTGAAGTTTTCTTCGTATGTTATCAACAGAATTTTGGGACGGTCAAATGATGGTGAAGAAGAGATGACTCCTTCTGACAACCAAGTGTGTAGAGTCGTCACAGCCAACCAAGTCAAAGCCTGGCCTTCAAAAGGCAAGCTCTCAGTTGCGCAACTTAGTGTGAAATATTCCATCCTTCACAGGATTGGTGCTGCAAACTGGGTTCCCACCTACCACACCTCCACCATTATTGTTGGGCTAGGCAAATTCATATACGATGTAGGTACAAAGGTTGATTTTGATTTTGGCTTATACATTTTTGAACAAATTATTAAGCACTCTACCACTAGTGCCATAAATTTGCATATTGCCTTCTCTTCCCTCATCTGTGAAATTATTCTGAATCAACACTCTGGGATTCTAAATACTAATGATGCTGCTAGCAAGAGGGAGTCTGTGTTGTCCCTTCACTACAAATTGTTTGTTGGAAAACATGTTCCTGATATTGTCTTGACATCTGCTGAAAGGGCCACTGCTTCAAGGGTAAGGATAATCTCTGAGTTAAAGGAAACATGCAGGGAACTAGGGGATACAACTAATGCAGCTACGACCAGAAAAATCAAATTGGAATTGTTAATTCAGTGCCTTGAGAGTATAGATAATACTGCCAATGATGATGCTAGTGAAGAAGATGGTGAGGTTGGGTCTGGGAAGGACTCTGAGGATGGTAGTGGGGATGTTTCAACTGATACTGAAGATGTTGTTTCTAGTTCTGCATCTGAAGATGAAGATTAAGTTGTCCGTTATAATATTGGGTTGTTGTTTTTTTGGTTATTTGTTTTGTCTGCCTTGGCAGAATGAACTGAGTTGTTGCACTTCATGTACCTTTGGGTTGTAATATTTTGGGTCTCCATGCCCTTAACTTGCTTGTCACTGACTTTATGATCTATGCTATCTCTTAGCTTTTGTTCTTAAATTTGTGGCTAAAAAGGGGGAGAAGACTGTGTACTACTAGTCTGTATGGAAGATGTGTAGCTGGTTGAAAGATGGAAGATGGTGTCTGTTGCTGTTGTCAGGATGTTGATCCTGTTGGATGATTGTTTTGTTTGGAGCTGTTGCTGAATTTGTTTTCTACAGGTTGCTGAATGCTATAGCTTTGTTGTTTGTATGCCTGTGTGCTTGGGCTGTTCTGTTGTGCATTACAGGTTGCTGAAGGCTGTTGAGATTGTGGGCTGCTTTGTGTGATTGCTTGGGCTGTTGTGTTTTTTGTGTTTGCATCTATTGAGGGGGAGTTTTGCATTTACTTTCTTTACTGATCAGTTTTTCTGTTGTGTTGTGCTCTATGCTGGTTTTTATTCTCTTGTGATCTATTTTATGTTTTAGCCAAAATTTTCCAAAGGGGGAGTTTGTTAGTTCTTGATTGGCAGGCATTTTGGTAAAACTATGTGTAATCACAGGATGTTCTACAGGATGTCGTGACATCTGTCTTTAAGGTTCTGCAGGTTGCTTTGTATGTTGCAGCAAGACTTATCTCATGATTTCAAATATAATGTCCTGACACTTATGGACAAAACATTCTGTATGAATGTGTTTGTATGTCTATTTCTTTTTGTGCAAATTTGCTGCACTGAGCAGGTGTAAAATCTGCGAGGATTTTGGTGTTTTACAAAGGCGTTTCTGATGCACATATTGTGGATCATATTTGATTTGATATGAAGCTTTTCTCAGAAGATTTTATTGAAGACTGGAAGAAATATTTGATTGGATCTGATTGATCAAATCAAATCTGTTTCATTGTTGCAAATTATGAAGATTGATTTCTTGTCAAATTTGCTGTTACTTTTGCCACAACCCAAGCCCGTTCAGTATTTCTATTTAAAGAGGTGAAAACCTTAGCTTTAAAATCAGAGAAACTAGGATTAAAAGGTGTGTGCATTGGTGTAAGGTGAAGTCCTCGTGTGTCTTAGTCTTGTGAGTCATTCACTCATTATCTTAATGTGTGAATTGGTCTAAGTTTTGCATTGTAAATTGTTCACTCAAAGCTTGTAAGCAAGAGTGTATTGTACTTGATTGAAGCTTTTAAGTAAGATCAAGTTGTGCCTTTGAAGAGTGTCTTCTAAAGTCTTTTTAATTGTTGGTGTTATCACTGCTATGATTGAGGGGGAGTGAGAGGTGTCTGTTATCTAGGTGTGTCCTAGATAGAAATTGCAAGGGTAGAGATTAGGTGAGAAGATGGTAAACTAGAGAGAGTCTACTGTTATCTTCAAACTAATTCTACTTAGTGGATTTCCTTCCTGGCTTGGTAGCCCCCAGACGTAGGTGTGTTTTCACCGAACTGGGTTAACAATTGTTGTGTCTCTTTACAATTGTTATTTGTTTATCTTTGTTCTTATTATTGATTAGACATATATTTATGTCGTAAACATCACCTTCGACATCTAATATCTGATACCAGAATTTCAAATGTCAAATGGCATTTTCAAAGCAAACTTTCTAAGTCAAGTTTCTTTTGCCTCACAATCAACCTCTTCACGCACAATCAAACCCTTGATCCAACATCAAGTGGATTTTCTCAATCAAACTTCAAAACACATAACAACTATCATAACTCTTTCACAATTAAGGTTGAAAAAGAGAGAGAGTCGAGTCTTTGATTCACTCTTCCGTTTACTTGGGTCCGATGAGCCTTTCTTAAGCTTCGAGTAATCGCCATCCAAGAAAAACACCCTTCCCTTTCTTTCGTGGTTGTATCCACGAACTACAGACACTCTAATTCTTTATTCTCGTTTGAATGAAGATACATAGGCACAAGATTGTGATGATCTTGGCGAGCTACCTTTTCGTTTTTCTTTTGTTTTTGTCCAAACATTTCCCGTAGTTGAACTACGAGCGCTCTGATTCCTCATTATCGTTCGAATGAGCATACGTAGGCATAAGGGCCCCAATCCTTAGCGAGCACCCTAAACCTAAAACCAACCATTTCCCCCTTAAAATCCTTCCCCTTTTCTCGTACCTTTTTGCATCACTAGTTTAGAAGAAAACAAATAAGCCTAGCTAACATTCATCACAATTTGGACTAAGAAGTTCCCGTTTAGTACAACAGATGTGAGGGGGTGCTAATACCTTCCTCTCACGTAATCGACTCTCGAACCCAGAATGTGGTTGCGATGACCATGTTCTTATCTCTTTAAAGGTTTTCTCAATATTTTCCTTTCCCTCTTTTGGGATAAATAAAGTTCAGTGGCGACTCTGTCGAACCAATTTCTTTCGCGTCTTTCGCGCGAGGGTCGTATTTTTTTATTTGTATTTTTTGAGGTGCGACATATTGAACATGTCTACCAAGCTAAGCTTTATAAGAAAGATGCACAGAGAGATGCTCCATAGAATCAAAGAAACCTGGCAGAAATATTTGCTCCAACTTACAAAGAATGACAAAAATATTTTGGTCCAATTTAATGATGTCGTCTACTCTTAAAGTTGACGTACAACTGTCTTTAAAAATTTGACTGATCTCAGTTAGTGGATTAAGCACATTTTGGGAAGTGAACTAAATCCAATTGTAAGTAATCGTTCAATGAAAACATGACAATCGTGACTTTTCATTCCATGCAACTTCCCAGTTTTGGCGTTAGCACGTCTTGTCAGGTTATAAGAATAACCATTGGGCATCCTCAACTCATTTAACCACCGACAGACTGCTTTTTCTTCTTGAGGAGTAATAATGTATCAAGCCTTGGCTTTTAATAATTTTTCATTTGGTTGAGGTTTCAACTCCAAGTCTTTTTTATTACACAAAAGTTCTAAGTCCTTTCCCGCCTTCTCATTATCTTTTGCCTTGCCTTGGACATCCATCGATGTGTTAAATACATTATCAAAAAAATTCTTCTCAATATACATAACATCAAGATGATGTCGCAACAAATTGTCCTTTCAATATGGGATATCCCAAAAAATACTTATTTTTGTCCAATTGTGTGTCCCCGTATCCTTGAATTCTACATGTTTTACCATTATCTATGAATTTTGGTAGATCACAAGCACTATTTCATACTTCACTCGATGACAGACAAGCGAGAGGAAGATTTTTTTTACTTTTCTTTCCCTTTTTTAAAAGCATTCTTATTTTTGTCTAAAAACATGGTTTGTAGGTAAGAACCTACGGTGAGAGTCAAACCACAAACTTTTCTCACCTTTTCCAAAGTAAATGCTTTTGTGTGTCCCACGCAATTCGGACATCCCATTTTGCCATGTGTATTCCAACCAGACAATATCCCATATGTAGTAAAGTCGTTAATTGTCCACATCAAAGCAGCTCTCATATTAAAGTTTTGTTTAGAAGACACATCATAAGTCCATTCTCTAATTCACAATCTCTTCAGATCATCAATTAAAGGTTGTAAATAAACATTTATTCCCGCCTTTGAACTCGACGGTACTGAAATGAGACATGTCAAAAACATGTAAGTTTTTGTCATGCATATCTTAGGGGGGAAATTGTACGGGGTAACAATAATTGGCCAACAAGAATAGAAAATTAATGACGATTGAATATAAGGAGTAAAACCATCCGAGCATAACTCAAGCTTGACATTTTTTGGTTCTGCTGCAAAATCTAGATGTACTCTATCAAAGTATTTCCATGTCTCACCATCAGATGGATGTCGCATCATGACTGAACTAATTATGTTTGTATAATGCCTTGTCATTTGGCTTGTACTATGCATTGATGCAAACATTCTTTGCAGCCTAGGTATTATTGGTAGATAGAACGTGGACTTCACTATAACTCGTTTTTTCTTTCAATCAACGTCTTTACTGCGAACTACATACCTCCAACTTTTACAAAACTTACATTCCTCTAATGCCCCATCATTTGTGTCGAACTCATTGTCATAAAACAACATACAACCTTCAACGCAACAATCAATCTTGTTTAGTTCTAGTCCCAATTTCGACACCGTCCTCTTTGTATCATAATAACTTGTAGGCATGTTTTCTTTCACACGAGTCGCGTCCAACATTATTTTTGCAAAGAATTCCAAACATTGATCAGAAACATTCCAATTTGACTTCGCAACTAAGAGCCTCGTGCAGATTGATAGCCTAGAGTCGGAAAACCCCTCAAACAATGGTATATTTATTTCTTTTAACAACTGATTAAACTTTTGCTCTTTCTTATTTGGGAGTTCTTCTGCATCAAAGTCTTATGGTTCATCATAAGTCAAATTCACCCAAAATGCGTCACCGACCATATGATCTAATAGATTAAATTATTCTTGGTATTGCGTATGTTATTAACTCCTTGAAGCATCTCTATTTATCTCTGGTCCAATATGTGTTTGACCACTAGAAGCCTCTATATTCATCTCTAGAATGATAGATAAGGTTCAATTTCAGTACGGCACCCAAAACATCCGCAAACTTTTCCAAATCTCAATGATGAATTCAGATACCTTATCTGACATAATGTTAGACGGTATCACATACTATTCCGAAATACGCAACAGTTGCATCAAGCTAACAGTCCCTGATGTTCACAATTTGACGTTCAACAAGTCTAATCCGCCTATACGACCGCGACCACTTCTCGCTCCATCTGTGGCCACCAAAACAACTTCTCCCAATTCAGTTACGTCTTCTTGGTAGTTGAATGGATATTACATTTATCTCAATACCCTCTTTCCAAAGTACTCTTATCCAACCCACAAAATATGAACACATAAACTCTACCGCAACATCTCGTGTCATCGTTTCCATAAATCCGAAATTCGGCTTGTCGACTTTAACTCATTGAACTCAATCAATCTATCAACTCCAATTAGAATTTCAACCTCTTTGAATCTCATCGAGAGTACCAATCATCAGTCTCATCATGCAAAGCTCAACTCCAAACGAAGTTTCTATCATTTCCTCTACATCATATTCAATTTTCTCAAACAAAATAAATACCTTAAGCTCTCAAGATCGTTAACCATCTCAAATCTCAACTAACAATTGAGGTCTCCCTAACTACGGTACAAACACACAACAACAACCAACTCTAAGTCACTTGTCAGAAAATACCTCTTTGCACTTTTAATTGCCTTAAAGCATATCCAAAACTTGCCGACGTTGCATTAAACATATTTCCCCATCATATCACCAAAGCATCACGAAACACAATGAACAGTTCTGTCGGACTCGGCAAAACCAACACACAAGCTGTTGACAGCTTCACCAAAACTCTTTAAACTTTCTTCACAGTAGTACATCACCGCTTCCTCTCTAACACTGATAACTCAAATTCCCAATATACCACATGACCCCCTATAATCTTCTAATACACCAAAACATCGTTGGTTACACAACCACCGACTCACTCATCTGAGTATGGAAAATCTTATGTCACACAGACATTCACTTCGTAAGTCATGGCGGAAATACGAACTGCACCCTCTACAACATCCAACATATTCCATTAACGAATAACTTAATTCCACGTCACTACTTTCTCATCATATAGAGCACTGCAATGACTCCCAACGCTTCTAACCTCGCGTCATTCTGAATTACGGTTCTCCCGTCACTACAAAATCACGAAAACAACATCCTCCACTTAGAAGGTTATTCCATACATCTTCAACTTCTTGAAATTGTTGAAGGCCTAACCATATCAATCTTGTATCCCATATCTTATTCCCTTTGATAATTACCAAAAGTCACCATCTACTCTTATATACTTGACCTCACAGTTTGTTGCCGTAGCACCCACACCAAACGCGAGTCTCAACTACTTAATCAATTTAATTCTTTGACTATCCAAACACACATATGACATGGAGCTCTCAATATCAGACCAGTCCTCGTCAAATAAGTCATTCCCCACTTTATTCCACATCCTAGCTCTGTATCACTTATCTTGTCAGGATAACTTTCAGACATCCATGACAAAACGGAAAACTGCCAACCCCTTACTTTCAGTAGTACTCAAAATCCTCATCAAAGTTTAACACTCTAACATTGTCCTGCGTCGACTTCTCAGAACACTCCTTAAGAATTTGGCTTCACTCTGAACAATTCACCACACACACCATCTAAGCTCGCAAGACACGTTTATTCCATCCAACACAACTTCCCAACTACTATCAACAAGAGATTAAGGGTGATCAGTTCCTCAATTTGTCAATAGATAGCCGAAAATCATGATGGAGTATAAACCCGTCTTTACCAAACTATAATAGCGTTTCAAACCACGCACTGAGCTACAACTCTGCACTTGCAGCATCCTGGAGAATCACAAGCTCCTCCCCCACTTCGATCATTCCCACTTCTACAGACAAGGTTAACAACGGACATGTATCGACAGTGTTTTCACACACATGTCGCATACAATGGAACAACCAACAACACAACTTGGCCGGACGGACCGACCTGCTCTGGTACCACTAATGTAACACCCCTTTCTTAACCCCGCAATTAATGAAAATAATCAGAGTATGATTAACATGCATTCATTCAAGGGTGTCACACTTTAATTTCAAAACACCTGCCATGCTCATTAACACAAAAATAAAAGATCACGTTTTTACAATTTTTTTCACTTTGCATGAAACAGCGGATTCAATTCAAACAAATATTTTCATAAAAGGAATATTCGTTTTTATCACATGATTCAACAACAATCGGGCACTAAGGCCAATTACTCGTAACTTCAATAAATATGAAAACATAACACATTCTATAAAATATAACCAAGTGATCCCAGTATTACATGACCAGAGCATGACTCGACCCAACTTAATTAAATCACTAAACAGCTAGACCGATAGCAACCTCGCACTACCAGCAACTCTACTCTGGATACCTGCACGATGTCATATAGGACATCATTCCAGCAGAAGGGTGAGAAATATTATCATAAAATCAATGCATATAATTATGTACACAAACATTCATAAAATACATAAATGCCACATTCCTCACCACTTTGCATATTCACTTCTCGCATGCTTCCCCATTTACAGATTGATTTAAACTAACATGATTAATCATCAAACGTATTATCATGCACATATCCGTGGTTCTTATCATTCCACATTTTCGTACACATAAGCACGTTGTATACATCAATTACATGTTTCATAACTTATCCAAAACATTATAGTCATGCACATAGCATACTTTCATACAACATTTCCAATTATGCAAGTCATGTACACACACATAAGCACAACTCTAATCAACAATCCTATCTATGCCATATGGCTCACGTAAAGCCCATCAATTCCACCAATTCCCGTTCGGGATTGTGGGTATATCACTCATGCCCCACCAGGAACAACATATAGTCATTCTACCCCAGTGTACATGAGCCTTACACGCATTCATTATTTCAATATCAACAACATGAATCACTAAGCAATGCACATGTATATACATAATATATTTTCATGCATTCTTCACTTACAATTGCACATAAACAACATTGCATTACAACATTTATCAAGCAATGCATACAATATGTCTATTTCAACACCGATTCACATAAACATCGACATATACATATAGCCACACATATACATATATCATTTAGCATATTCAACCATGCCATTCATCATAATTCATATCGATCCACATAAACATACACATATTATGTTTATTTTCCATGCTCCACGGCAATAATGATAAATGCAACTCATAGAGACCGACTCACGACTCTATGCAGATGCAAATGCGGTACCGACTCATTTCAACAGATTCACTAAGGAATCGAGTATTCAGCAGATCCTCCACGGGATCAAGTACTCAGCAGATTCTCCACGGAATCAAATATTCATCAGATTCTCCACGGAATCGAATATTCAGCAGATCCTCCACGGGATCAAGTACTCAGCAGATTCTCCACGGAATCAAATACTCTAGCCAATCCTCCACGGGATTACATGTTATGACCGATTCTCCGAGGAATCACACAATGCAACCGATTCTCCAAGGAATCACACAATGCAACCGATTCTCCAAGGAATCACACAATGCAACCGATTCTCCAAGGAATCTAATATAACCATCGTATCATACGAGGTTCTGCAAATCCTCCGAGGGATCAATCAACACACAAATGCATACTAAGATGCTTCACAATGCAAATCCTCCGAGGGATCATTCAACACAAAAATGCATACTATGTTCACAAACATACTCATTGCATTTATCACATACATCGCATATATCTATCATGCATTCACATTATGCACCATTTCACACATGGTTTACACACATATCAGCCTATCAATGCGTTTCTATTCAATTCGAGCAAATACACAAGATTATCAAATATTCAAGATTCGCCATTTACTCTACAATCTAGGATTCACGCCTTTCGGCCACCCACAGCACGACATGTCAAAACAGCTCACACATCAATCATTCATATAGGCATTAATCATAATTGAATCAACCAAACATCATACTATGAACAAACAGCAAAACAATATAACACTGCCAGGTTCGCCAACCTTCGCCTGGCGAAGCCACGCAGCGAATGCTCGCTGGCCTTCGCCTGGCGAACTTCCCAGCGAAGTCCACTGGGAGTAATTCTGGAATTACTCGCTGAGGCTCGCTACCCACTCGCCTGGCGAACCTTCGCCAACTAACCTCGCCTGGCGAACTTGCCAGCGAATACAGGGTGTTGCTTCTGACTTGCTTCGCTACAGCTCGCTGGACTTCGCCTGGCGAAGCTTCGCTGCCATTCGCCTGGCGAACTTGCGAAGACAGAACTTCCATGGCTGTCTCAAAGCCCAAACTCCACACAACCAACCGATTAAATCCAAACCAGTCTCAGTGGCACAACCCAACCATCACCCGACTAAACTACATCGTCTAATCCGAGTTCTAACCGATTAAAACATCATTTTACCGATTAATTCATTTTCGACCTAGAATGGAAAAGTATAGAAAACACCCGAACAATCCACACCACACATACATAATCATACACATGGATTGGATAATAATGTTTCTCACCCTTACCTTGATTCAATCGAAGCTTTGGGTTGCTCTTGATGATTTCCACACTTTTCTTCTTCTTCTTCTTCTCTTTTCTCCTCCTTTTTCCTTCTTTCTCTTTTCCTTTCCTTTTTCTTTTCCTTACCACTCTTTTTTTTCCTTTTCTTTCTATTTCTATCCTTTATATTTCTTTTTCTCATTCATTAGTTGTCAAATGACCAAAATACCCTCCATTCTAAATTTTACCCGAAAACTCTCCGAAACGGTAAAATATCAGAACATACTATATTCACAAATTAATTCCACGAATAACACAAATATTACTCAAATCCAATAAAATACTCCACAAAATGCGATAATCAAAATCGGGGCGTTACAGCAGGACTCGACTACTCTGAAGTATTTGCATCTGTCGCAAGATTGGAAATTATTCGACTAGTTGTAGCTTTGGCATGCCAGCAAGGCTGGTCGGAATGTTTGAATGGACCTTTATATGAAGGGGTGTATTTCACACAACCTCCTGGGTTAGTGATTCAGGAGGAAGCAAGGAAATTATACAAGTTGCACAAAGCGCTCTATGGTCTCAATCAGATACATAGGGCATGGAACAAGAAGATCGACTAATACTTGGTCGAATTGGGATTCGTCAAATGAAAATATAAGTATGGTGTCTATGTTCAGGTTGTGGCACAAGATATAAAAATCATCTGCTTATATGTTGATAACTTGATAGTAATTGGAAATAGTTTGAATAACTTGTCAAAGTTCAAAGAGTTGATGAAGAAGGAACTTAAAATGTCAGATCCCGGAAAGTTGTCATACTTCCTAGGCATGGAATTTCAAATGTCGAAGAAAATTATGGTGCTACATCCAAGAAAGTGTCAAGGAGATACCCAAGAGATTCAGGATGGATGACTCGACTCCTGCATTTTCTCCTATCGAACCAAATTTGAAGTTGGAGAAGCATGGGGAGGAAGACAAAGTCAATGCAACTTTTTTCAAACAAATTGTTGGATCTCTGAGATATTTGTGCAACATTCTACCTGATATATGTTTCTCAGTCAGATTAGTGAGCAAATACATGAGTGAACCAAGGGTGTCAAACATGAAGGCTGAAATAAGAATCCTGAGATACTTAAAAGGATTGACAAACTATGGAATTCTATTTCAACGAGACTCTAAAAGCAAAGAAGCTATGGTTACTTGCTATTTAGGTGTTGATTGGTATGGAGATAAGAAATATCGAAAAAGCACTACTTGATACTTCTTTCAAGTATTTAATGTCTCAATCTCATGGTGCTCGAGAAAGCAATCTTTGGTGCCATTATCATCGTGTGAGGCTGAATATATAGCAGGATCATATACTGCATGTCAAGCAATTTGGATCAGATATGTGCTTGAAGAAATGGAGGACGAAGTGAAGAAACCTCTGATATTGCAGATCGACAACAAGTCAACCATAAATCTGGCGAAGAATCCAGTTTTGCATGGAAGAAGTAAGCACATCGAAGTTAGATTTTCCTTCTTAAGGGAGAAGGTGAATATAGGTGAATTTGAAGTAAGGCATTGCTCAAGTGAAACACAATTGGCCGACATTTTTATTAAAGGATTGAAGAACGACAGGTTCCTAACTTTGAGAAAGAAATTGAGAATAGTTCAGATTGGCAATGATTAATGTGTTTCGACAACTTGGATTATATGGGATATGTTGAGATATTAGATATAATCCAAATTGTGAATAGTTCAGATCGTCAATGATTAATATGTTTCGACAACTTGTTATTTAGTTTGTTATTTTAATTAGTAGTCAAATCATTTAAGAATATATAAATAGACACTATATAATTCAGTTTTATTCATTTAATAATATCAGTCTTTATTTTCTTATTCTCTCTTTCTCTATTCACTAAAAAAAAATGTCTCACGCTATCTAACCTAACATCTTCATCATGAATTCAATCGAACAACTCATCTTGTGAAATAAATATTTTGTCACATTTGTTTCCTCAACTACAAACTTAAACAACCTCTTACTAAGCAACATCGGATTTCTCAACATCTATAAAAGCTCCTCATTCATGAGACTCCAAGTATTTAGATCAATAAAAAATTTCTTTATTTTAAAATAAGTTTCAAAGTGATAAAAATTAAAACAAATAAAAAGTATAATTTAACATTATCATAAAGACCAACATAAAATTGATATTTCTTCCTAGCAAAAAGATTATTTCAAAAAAAATTGCATTTCTATTTTAGGCTGAATGCATAAAAAGAAATAATGAGAAATTATATAAAATTAAATTACTTATTTTTTGAATTAAAAATAAAGTTGATAGAAGAAATTGAGTTTATTTGAGGATTAGTCAAATCTTGTAAAAAAAATATTTTTTTTAGAAGGTTTGGGGAAATCTAATGTGTTATTCATATTTACACTTTTAATAAAAAAAATGTCTATAATAATTCTTTCGAAAGAGATTAAAATTGTAAATTTTGAGGTCCATAAATATAATGGGTGGATAAAAAATTTCTCTATAAAAAAATGCGTTGGAACCATTCAAGTTTAAGATAAGGTTATGGATCATTATGTTGTATTAATCCGTTTAATTCCAAGTACCATATTCACAATTGATATTGGCTTCACAATCTCACTGTTTATCTTCTTTTAATTGTTCTCTTGGGTTCTCTCATGTTTTGTGCGTTGTTTGGTCATAATTATCCAATGGTTAGGTGAGTAGGTCATCTACTTTTTTGTTTAATAATTTATTACTAGCTATTATATTTTTAAACAAAACAGCTTCACGAAATTCTTGCATAAAATTTAGTGGAAGTAATATATCATATAATAATTTCATACTAAATTATTTGAAATTTCCCACATTTTTGTCCTTATATATATATATATATATATATATATATATATATATATATATATATATATATATATATATATATATATATATATATATATATATATATATATATATATATATATATATATATATATATATATATATATATATATATATATATATATATATAATTGGTATGTATTGACCAGTTAAAATAATTTTACTCTGTCATACAATAGAAATTCATCAATTTGTCTTGTCATACCATTAACTTGAAATTTTCAGTCTGATGTGGCGGAATATATGATGGTGATTGGTTGACAGTGTCAAATTATTTTACCTGGATAATGTCTCTCTCTCTCTCTCTCTCTCTCTCTCTCTCTCTCTCTCATGTAAAATTCACTAAGGAGGAATGTGCTATCTCAAATGAAGAAGGTGAAGAGATCATGAGGGGATCTAGAGCCAAGAATAATTGTTACTTATGGGAGCCCAGAAGTAATACAACTGTCTTGATCAATAAAGAAAAGAAGGATCAAATGTGGCTGGAAAAAGATAGACATCTTCAGAGTAAAGAAAGGATCATATCCAAGACTGCAGTAAGAGGAACTTCAAGATTAATCTCAGAGGAAAGAAAAGACTGGGGTAAATGTCAGTATGGCAGACAAGCCAAGAGAGCATATCCAAAGAAGGGACATCACAGAAATCTGGACCTGTTATATTGGAATTTGGTGGAGTCCATGAAAAATGGCCAGAATCAAGAGATCAGTGTCACTCAGAATGTTATGACATTATATTGTGACATTCAGTATAACATCACTATGAATTCAATTCATCGTAATAGAACAGTGTATAGTGATGACCAACTTCACTCTAGAAGAGATAGTGTAGAGCTTAAGGACTCTGACATACAAAGGGCTAATAGTTTCACAAGGGATCACCAGACTACCCTAAGTGAAAATGAAAGAAGCAGTTTGGAAAGGTGGTGTAATAAGAGATTATAGCAATTAATAGGGAATTATATTTTGAAAATTAATCATATTCTGATTGGTCAAAATATTAAATTCCCTCCACTCTTGCAAGCAAACCCTTCTAGCCCCTTTATACTATCAGATTGCCACTGTGGTTGCTCATACAAATTCGTCTCCTTGCATGCCTCATACAACCACCATAAAAAACCCCTGATTCTACAGCCAAATTCATCAACAATGTCTCAAACTTCCATCCCTACCAAGCATGACTCTGCTCAACACAAGAGAATTTCCCTGGAGGATATCCTGGATGTCATTCCTCTAAGCATGGCCTTTGGAAGAGGTAGTGAAGCCCAAACTTCAGCTCCTTCACATGTAGACCAAGAAGGTAAGAATCCTGAATCATCCATGGACAACTATAATAGAATGGAGGACTCTACCTATGATAACAGGTCTGTCGATGAACTAGTTTCCAAAATCCTCCATGAAGATCATGTTGTAGATGTGTCATCAGATGATGAACTCATCAAGAATGTCGCTCCTGGTATAGCCAGGAAACTAGTGACCAAGAAAGGAAAAGTTGTACTTGAAGGAAATCATTCCAAAAGTCAGAGAAAAAGAACTCCTGTTGGACCTTCTAAACCTTGGAGCAAGGTTGTTCCAAAGAAGAGGAAGGCTCAAACTAGCTCTGAATCAGACTCTGAGTCTGATGTTGCCTGTGATGTCACTGACATCCAACCAAAGAAGAAACCCACAACTAGCAAACTGGCTGCTAGTGTTCCTGAAGTGCCCATTGACAACATATCATTCCATTATCCATCAAGTGTGAGCAGATGGAAGTATGTGCATCAAAAGAGGTTGGCTTTGGAGAGAGAGTTGGCTCAAAATGCACTTAAGTGCAAAGAGATCATGGCTCTTGTTCATGATGCGGGCTTGATAAAAAATGTCACTCAATTTCCACCATGTTATGAGGTTCTTGTCAAAGAATTCATAGTTAACTTGTCAGAAGAATGTGCTGATAGGAAATCAAGTGAGTTTGGTAGGTGTTTATGAGAGGAAAATGCATTAGCAACCATCATCAACAGCTACTTAGGGAGAGCAAATGAAGCTCAGAATGAACTGACTGCCTCTGACAACCAAGTGTGTCAAGAAATAACTGCAAACTAGGTCAAGAGCTGGCCATCCAAAGGGATGCTGGTTGCAAGCAAATTAAGTGTGAAATATGTTATGCTACACAAGATTGGTGCTGCAAATTGGGTGCCTACCAATCATAAGACAACTGTTGCAACCATTCTGGGGAGATTCATGTATGTTGTAGGGATAAAACCCTTTATCAAGGAGAGTGATACAGCTTGCAAGAGAGAAAACCCTTTATCCTTCCATTACAAGTTGTTTCAGGGAACTCATGTTCCTGACATTGTTATAACATCAGCTGAGGCATCCAAGGGAAATTCAAAATCAAGAAAAGCTGAAGTGATTGCCATGCTAAAGGAAACTTGTAAGGAGCTAGATGCTAGAAAGAAAAATCTTGAAGCATTGATCAGAACTCTTGAGCAAAATGAAGATTCTGAGTTAACTGATGAGGATAGGCAAAATGATGGGTCAGAAGAGGATGTGGCCAGGCAGCGGATTCAGAAAAAACTGTTTTCAGCTCTGAGGAAAACCCTGGTAAAGAAGAAGACAGTGATGATAATGGCTCCACGGATGCTAAGGAGGCTAGTGATGAAGAATCTGAGGAGGTCAGTTTTAGTTCTGCCTCTGAGAAGGAAGAATGATATGTGCTGATAGACTGTTGTGGGGCTCAGGCTGCTGGTTGCTGAGCTAATGGTGTGTTGCTAATGTGATTTTATTGGTTCGTTGGTTCAAATTTTTTTGTTCTGACAGCATGATAATTTGTGATGCTCTCCATGAGCAGTTTTTGTTTGTAATGACCCATAACTTCTATAATGTTACTCATTGTGATCCTTACTACTCAATTAGTTTGTATCTTAATTTGTGGCTAAAAAGGGGAGAAGTGTTAGATAACAGCAGGTAGTAACAACAGGTGTTATAATGGTATGTCTCACAGGTGGAAGACTTGTATGTTGATGTTGTTGTGCAGGTTTGCTTGAGGTGATGATATGATCCTGCTATTATGTGATAACAGTTGATGCTGTTAGTGTGTGTGTGTGTGTGTGTGTGTGTGTGTGTGTGTGTGTGTGAGCTCCTAGCTGCTGATTAGGAGTGTGTCTAGGAATATGTGCGTGTTCCTTAATGGAACCTAGTAGTAGGATAGCTGCTAGTTTTGTGTGTATCTGCAGAATGTGTGTGTGGTTGTGCATTGTTTCAGGGGGAGTAGCACAGGATGTAACAGGTGATTGTCTTCTTCAGGATGTCATCCTGAATGTCTTAACATCTAAAAAAGTCTGGATAATTTGTGTGTGACTGCAGGGTGTCTGCAGGTTGTGTACAACTGATGTGATATGCATCAGTTGAGGGGGAGTAACCCAGAATGTTACTCAAAACATTGTGACATTTGTAGTGCTGACTAACAGATGATTATGTGTGAGCAGGTTGATCCTGAGAAGCTGAGAGCTAACTGTGTGAGTGTAGACAACTCTGATAGTGTGTTTTAGCTAGCTTTCCTGCATGAGAAATTACATGACTTCTGCTGCTTGTAATCTCTGATATTGTAACAGAGTGTTTTAGCCAAAAAATTTCCAAAGGGGGAGTTTGTAGATACTTTTTATTGGCTGCATTTTATGGAAAAATATTGGAGTATGTATGAATGTCATAACTGATGTTATGGCATACATGAAGAGTGTTCTGCAGGGAGAGTTAAGAGTAAGTAAAGCTGTATGTTATAACATCAAGCGGATGACATCAGGGCGCGCATGGTTAGTTTTTCTATTATTAGCTCAGGCTATACTTCAGGAAACAATCCAGGAAGCCTAGTTATCTTAGGCGACATAACAGGCATTGCTGAGGATAACATAGAAGACTCCTGACCTGTTGATAAGGGCGAAGCTTCATGAAGAGAGGTTTATCTTAGGTAAACCTAGTTTCTCCATCAAGGCCCAAAGCAAGTCTGCTGCTATAAATAATAGAAGGGTCACTCCAAATAGAGAGAGCTTGAAGGCAAAGCTTCTAGAGAGAGATTGAAGAGTGTGTCTTGTGAGTGAAGAGGTTTGCTTTTCACGTGTGTTTAGGAATCTTAGGATTCCTTGTGTGGCAAGCAATTGTATGTTGTATAATTGCTTTGGTTATTGTGTATGAGCTGGTGTATTCATTATGTCACTCAAAGCTGTTAAGCAAGAGTGTGTGTCTCTTGATCAAAGCTGTGAAGCAAGATCAAGGTGTGTTTGAAGGGGGACTTCATATCTCCACTGTAATTGTGAATTGGTTTATATCACTGAGGTGATTAAGGGGGAGTGAGTGGGAAACTCAGGTCTAGTGGTCTCTAGGATGAAGTGTCATTGGGTAGGTCTTAAGTGAGGAGTGCAAACGGGTTGTTTGACTCTGAATTAATTCTACAAATAGCGAATTTCCTCCCTGGCTTGGTAGTCCCCATATGTAGGTGTGGTTGACACTGAACTGGGTGAACAATTACTTGTGTTATTTACTGCTTTCCATTTACAGCTTATTAGTAAGTCCATTAGCCAGTGTTACAGTGGATGTCATAACATCCGTCATAACATCCACTGTGTGATTACCAGAATTTTAGACACCTCCACCTCGACCGGAGACGCCAGTTTGACAAGACAAAGCCTTTGACAAAACAATTAACCAACAACCCCACGAGGCTGAACACACACCTAGGATGGCCTAAAGGCCTCTCATTGTTTTAGTTCATAGAAACCAGGACCCTGACTGTATGGTCAAGCAGGTTCAGCACAAAGCCATGGCTGGTGAACCCAACTTAGAAGCCATAGTGGAACGAATCATGCTTCGCAACGGGGCAAATCCAGGCCTTCGACGGTCAATGCATACGTCCCTACTACCATACTTTATCCTAAAAACAGAGTTTCCCATAGGGTGGAAAGTGCCAAAGTTTACCAAATTTGCCGGAGAAACCGAGGAGTCCACCGTTGAGCATGTTGCCAGATACCAAATCGAAGTTGACGATATAGCGAACAACGAGGATTTAAAATTAAAATACTTCCCTAGTTCTCTCACCAAAAATGCATTCACTTGGTTCACCACTTTACCCCCACAGTCCGTCCAGACCTGAGCGCAATTGGAAAGATTGTTTCTTGAACAGTTTTACACGAGACAATCGAAAATTAGTCTAAAAGAGTTAGCCAGCATCAAACAAAAGACTACAGAGTCAGTAGACCAATATCTTAACAGGTTTATATTGTTGAAAGTGTGATGCTTCACGCAAGTCCTTGAGCATGAACTAGTCGAAATAGCGGTCGGTGGCCTAGATTATTCGATCAGGAAAAAATTAGATACGCAATATCTCAGAGATATGGCTCAACTAGCGGATAGAGCCCGTCAGGTCGAGCGTCTAAAAATGAGAAAACCCAGACCAACAGATATCATAAAAAAGAGAAAGTTACATATGTGGCCGCTGACGAATACTCATCTACTGATGAGGAACTTGTCGATAATAACGCGGTCAACGTGGCTGAACTAAATCCAGGACCCCCGTACACATGAAAATCATTAAAACCGTCAAATGGGAAAAATCCAATTGAAATTGAAAAAATAGACAAATATGTCGCAAAAATGTATACTTTTGATGTATCTAAGTGCGATGAAATATTTGATTTGCTGGTTGAAGATGGTCAAATTATTGTCCCTCCTAAGGAAAAATATCCCCCTCTAGAACAAAAGAAAAAAAAGGGATTTTGTACATTTCATAAATTCCTCATAAGACATATCAATGTGTTCTTTTCATGGACTTGGTGCATAAAGCTTTGAAGGAAGGCAGACTTCAATTCGGCGAAAGGCCCAAAATAAAATTGGACACGGATCCTTTGAAAGTCGAAGAGGCTTTATATTTTGAGTTATACGATTGCATGATGGTGGAGGCTACTGAAGATCTTAATGAACGACAGATAACTAAAGTGGTTGAATGCATGATGATCAAGACTACTGATGGTCCCGGCAAGAAGACTGAAGAGAAGCTCGGAGTAGTTTAACCTCAAGCTGGCAAGAGTCTAACTAATTTCCAAAAGAAATGCAGGGTGAGCGGGTCGAAGGTTGTGTTATGCCCGAAGTGCAACGCCATGCTCGATGAAAAGGTCACTGAGAAGTATGAAGCAACTAAAGTGGCACTTCTAGATGGTAAGCCACAGATCTCTCGGTTCGTGTTCGATAAGGACGGTGGTTCTCGACAAAACGAAGAATACAGAAAGTTGTTCCGACCGACACGGCCCAAGACTTTTGTGCCACCTTCAAATACCCCATAAGATAAGTGGATGGTGCCTATGATCCAGCAAGGGAGCAAGCGTCCAAAGTGGAAGGCTTTGGATCTAGAGAAGGGGGAAAAGGTCTCAGACAAGGATGCTGAGCCCAAAAGTTACAAGGTTTCTCCTAACTACAAAGGGAAAAATTCTATGACAAGGACCCAGTGGAGGCGATATCAACGAAATAAGAAGGCAGTAAGAGAAGCCTCGACTTCGACTCTAAAACCTATGGGACCTGCTGGCCTGAAAAGGCAGCACCCACGTGCGAGGTGGGTCGAAAAAAGAAAAAATTGTGACGAACCAGACAACGGCCGTGACAGTTGAGACTTCCGGAGAGAAGGGAGTGATGTCAACCCAGATTTTAAATTACACATCTAGGGGTGAAAACAAGAAAGATCCGGAGTATTCTCCCTAGTCAGACGAAGAAGAACAGGAGTACACTCCTCAGTAGGAGGAGGAATATGACCCCTCACCATAAGATGACTTCGACAAAGATATGTATGATGACACCAATGATGATACCTATGGCGAAGACTTCGTTTTGAACTGCGACATTGTTTCGATATTCCCGACAGAGTATGATAAGGTGTCGGAAGCCTCTAAAACAAAAGAGGATTTCCTGGCGGAGGAGGCTACTGCAGACAAGCCTCTATGCTACTACGTGATGAACAGTGGGGTGGTGGAAGAACAAACAGCTGTGTTTGAAAGAACTAGTCCTGGATTGTGTACCACTTAAAACCATTGTTCATAAAAGCAAAGGTTGACAGGGTAGCCGTCAACAAGGTGTTCGTAGATGGAGAGGCAGCCGTCAATCTAATGCCTCATTCGTTGTTCACAAAGATTTGAAAAACTGAAGTTGATCTCCGACAACACAACATGGTTCTATCCAACTATGAAGGGAAAATCAGGAACATTTTGGGGGTGGTCCAAGTTGACCTAGTTATGGGTTCCACTACCCAATCAACGCTCTTCATGGTCATAAACTCGAAGGCAAAATTCAACCTCCTGTTGGGTTGGGAATGGATCCATGGGATAGGGGTAGTGCCTTCAACACTCCATCAAAGGTTGACCATTTGGAGGAAGGACGGCGTCGTTGAAAACATCGAAGCTGACCAAAGTTATTACAAGATGGATGAAATAAAGGGTACCAAGAAATCCTTTGACCAACACCTAGAAAATGTGGCACCTCGTGATGATGGGTCGGGATCCTACACTTATGTTGACACAGGTCGCGTCTTGAACTTGGATCCTAATTACAGGTTCGTTTGGCATGCTGCTGACGCTGCAATGACACCCATAGAAGAACTTCCACCCATTGGGTGGCCCACAACTGATGAAAACGACTACTGAGTCAGAGAGTTTGACTCGAATTTCGACTTATTTGGCTGAAAACAAACAAAAGTCGGCACTAGAAGCAAGAAAGAAATAGAACATGTCTGGAGACGCCGACAACAATACCCAAATGATTGGCCGATAAGGCCAAGCAACAACTTCAGAAAGCTGAAGACTAGATTGCATTTATGACAATGAGCCTTTTAGGGTTTGAGAAAATCCCACCAATCTAGCTACAAAGAATGCAAGCTCAAGACCCACTCAAAGAAGTCTACTTGGGATATGGGGCAACAAAGAGGC
The DNA here is from genome assembly GCA_963859935.3 of Lathyrus sativus. Lineage (NCBI taxonomy): Eukaryota > Viridiplantae > Streptophyta > Magnoliopsida > Fabales > Fabaceae > Lathyrus > Lathyrus sativus. The sequence goes on along the minus strand of OZ012739.1, from coordinate 545,201,847 downwards.
CCACGTACGTAAGCACTAAGGTTGGGTCGGAGATGAAGTTTAAACTGATTGAGGTATTAAAGGAATACAAAGATTACTTCGCTTGGGATTATGATGAAATATATGGGCTAAGTGGGAGTGTGGTGGAAACCCGACTTCCTATTTAACCAGGTGTTGCACCCCAAAATTTGACCAACCTTTTCTTTTCTTGGCTTATGTTTTCTTTGCATTTTTGCATTTCTGCATATCATAGCATTTGTTCTTGAGGCAGGGGATCAAGGTTTTCCTATGGCTCATAGTTCTCTTTCTGTGCAAGAGTTTGAACAACGAGCATCGGCTCCGGCATTTATTTTGCCCGGCGATCGAGCGGTCGATTTTACTTTATCTTGCAGGTTATTTTCAGCTCAAGAGGCAGCAGTCAGGATATCTCAAGCATTCTCACAGTTATAATATTCAAGGGCAAGTTTCAGAGGTTGGACAGGGCTCAAAACGGTCGAGAACGGGCAAATGTGCAGATTTCCCTCCAAAAGGCGCCAAAATTCAAATTTTCAAGGTGTTAACCAAATAACCAAGTCAAAATCAGGTTAAATTTGAATTTTGAAGGTGTTAATCGATTAACCCATATGGTTAACCGATTAACCAAGGCAAATTTTGCCTCTGCACGTGAATTTTCAATAGAGGTCACTTTGGGGTCCATTTTCATCACTTGAGAAATTGATTTTACACCAAAGGAAGGATCTAGAACCACTTCAAATTTTGGTTAATTTTCAAATTAATTAAAGTTCCCTCCAATTTCCCATTCCTAATCCCATTCCAATTTTCATAACCACACTCCAAACCACATTTTGATCCCAAACCAAGAGCATATTTAAACTATTTGCTCCAAACCTCACACACACAATCCTTATAATTCCATTTCATTTTCAGAATTCACTCCAATTCTCTCAATTTGCTCTCAACTTTTTCACCACCAAAAATCCATTAAAGATCTTTCTTGGAATTCCTTGATTCTCCATTGGAATCATTGATTTCTTGAGCTAAAACCTTCATCCTTCATCCTCATCATCTCCGATTCTCCATTCAATTTCCGTGCTAGTTTGGATCTGAATTTTAAAGTTGATTTAGAGGAGCTTATTTGGATAATTCTTGCTTAATTTTGGCGGATCTTCATTTCTACTACAAGTAATCACTTGGATCTTGAAGGATTTCCGAATTTCTTGCTTGGATCTGCTCAATTGAGGTTGAATTAACAATTACCAAAGCAAATCTCCGCTTTATAGGTTGGAATTCTAGATCCGTTGCTATTTTGAGCTTATTTTGCATATCCAATGTGGATCTTCATTTTTGATTGACTTTTGGTTGATTTGATCCATGTGATTTGTGATCTTGTAGTTTTAATGTGTTTATATGTTGATTGGATCACTGTTTTCTGGTTTAATTTCGTGCATAATTGATTATGTGATCATCCGGATTATTGGAGAAGTGATTAATTGTTGAAAAGTGCTTTTGAGCTGTTGTTTTCTGCTGCTGGTACAGTGTTAATCGATTAACCAGTTGCAGTGTAAACTGGTTAATCGACTAAACAGTGCAAATATTCAAATTTTCAAGCATTTTTCAAAGGTTAATCGATTAACCCCTGGTGTTAATCGGTTAACATTGTGCCAGCAGGCCTGTTTTGCTTTTTTTCAAGGTTGTTTTTGTTAGACTATGGCACGGATCTAGAAGGGGGGGGGGGTTGAATAGATCCCCAATTAAAATTTGAGTCGGCGCTACCAATTTAAAATTGGTTTAAAAATGTTTTAAGTGCGGAAGCGGCCGAGGAAAAATATAGTCTAAAACGAACGGTTATTGGAAAACCGGATATACGTAAGCCTATGGATTAATGACAATTCAGAAAAATAGAATCACAACACAAACAATGCTTATCAATTATTTACTTCAGTTGTAAGGTTTCCTAGTTCCAATGATTTAAAATCAAACCAAAACTAGATACACAAGTAAGATAATTTTGGTTCAAGCAATATGTCAAACACTTGGTGTGCAAAAACACTCCAAGTGATGTTTATGTTGAGTAAGGGATTTCAACCAGCCTAGTATAATGTATTGTTGTACTTTAGAGTTAAAAACAAAGTTTTAACCTCTTACTCAATTGATATCACAATTTTGGACAATAGAGCTTACACAAAAATTACTTATTTGAGCTGTAACGAAAATGCTGAAAATAAAGAAGACAAGTAATTTGGTGAGGCAGTTCCCCCGTCGTCCTCGCTTCGGGGTACGTCTGCCCTTAATTCTAAAACTAGAATTGAGATATATTGAATAGATATCACTTGTTTGAATGAACAGTTTATACAAGGATTGGGCAGCAAAATTACAACAAAAATCTCAATGTGTTGAAAGTTGCCTTCACTCCTTGCCCCTTGATTCAAGCTGAATCAAGTTCTTCGATTTGTGTTGATGGACCTCCGACTCCAGCCACCTTATTAAAGAACATGTTGTTGTTCAAACCTTTGGCTCCGGCTGATCTCAACAGCATCAAATCGAACCCGAGATCTTCCCTTCAAAATCACTGAATCCGCTACTAGACTTGTGAAGACCACCTCTTCACAATCACCTTCGCTCGATTGATTGTTGATGAAGAAGATGATGATGAAGATGTTGTGAGATGTTGAAGATGAAGATGATGAATCTTGGACACCTATTTCACTCTTTCTTGTTTTGTGAACACATGAATCAAAAGAATATCAAAATGTCAGTAGACACAAGTGTTTAAGCAAGTATATATAGTACCAACCTAATTCAGGACATAACAATATTTCAAAAATGAGAGGGAAGTATTTTAAAACAGATTTTCCGCGCGAACGGTCGACCATAACAGGTCTGTGCGTCGACGCATGGCCTGTGCTGTTTTGGATTTCTGGAAATTTCACCAGTGTGCGTCGACCATACAGTCGGCGTGCGCTGACCCGTTGAAATCCATTTTCTTTGTGCGCCGACCTATGGTCGACCCATTGCTTTTATGCGTTGACCCGCTGGAATGTCATTCCTTCATGCGCCGACCCTATGGTCGACGCATGCTTTGTGCGCTGACTGATTTCCCCTTTTTCTGATGAATACGCCGACCCTATGGTCGACCCATGTCCTGCAAGCCTGCAAAAATTCATTAGCTTGAAGTTTTTCATGCCTTTAGTCATGATTTCATTTTGTCAACACAAAGTATATTCATTTCAGAAATTTTAAGATGAGCGAAAGAAGGATATGATGGGTGATACGTTGCATCTGGTTTAGTGGATCTGGAATTCATACTTTCTAGTCTATCCTGGGAGTTTGTCATCATCGAAACCTGCATTTACCAATGTCTTGCAGACTTGTGTGATATGTGGCGATTTGCCTCCACAGTTTTGGTATCATTCAACTTCGAATTCTCATGGATCAGTATGTTGCATTAGGAGTGAGATGTTTTGGATATTGTGTCACTATTCTTGATTGTTTAATCATGATTGCTTCAACACGCGCGTTCGTTTTCCACTTGAATACATACTCCTGTATATGTTGTTCAAAGTGATGTTTATCTTTGGTCTTTGCATGAGTATGGAGAATGATTTGGATGAGATGTGCTTGTGGTGGCTGTTGTCCCACACTTTTTCCTCCCACTTTTCTTCGGTGATTGATGCTTGAATGGTTGTAGGAGTTATGACTTCTCCCATTGCATCTCACTTTTGCTTGAACTTGTTTAAGTTCATTTGTTTGCATTTCTCATATTTGTTTGCTTGAATAGGTTGAGATGTGCTTGTGGTGGTTGTTACCCCACACCTTTTTCCTCCCTCTTCATCTTTGTGTTGCATTGGATGTTTGCATACGTATCTTCTCTTCTCATTTGTGCTCGCTTTCTTTTTCTTTTGTTTTCCTTTGCCATGTTCCCTTAGGAACTCTAATCTTTCTTGTTCAAGATAGATTATGATAGACATTAGGTTTGAACCATGCATGATAACATTAGGTAGTTTTCCCTTTTCATCCCAATCATAGGTGCACTTTGCATAAGAACATTAGGTTGAGTTTAGTCTCCCTTTAGAGTTGTGTATCTCTCTTCTCATCTTCAAATTTCTTCAAGCCATTTAATAAAGGATAATGAGTGTTGTACGTTACGAGCCTTAAGTACTTGGGAAATGATGATTGGGGGGCCTCCTCTCAATTGTCTAGAGTGTTTAGCGTATGTCCTTTGGACGATATGTGACGCATTCGCTCCTAAGTCATAGTCTCTAGTGCAACATTAATTATAAACATTAATTCAATTCACTTCTTCTCTAAAAAATAAAAAAACAAACATCAAATCTTTTTATCCTTCGGAGTTAATTTGGAAACCTTTTTCATAAAGAGAGTTTTGTTAACTCTTGGTTCTACCGCAAACAGGTAATGCCTAAGTCTCCAATGGTCGAGCTGCATACACCTAACTGCTAGAACTAAGTTTTAACTACCCTACTCGGGTAAAACACTTGAACCAACCTGTGGTCTTGTTAGCCCGAACTACGTTTTCTCTTATTTCTCATACTAGATGAGAATACGTAGGCACAAGACGGCGATATCTTGGCGAGCAACCTTCCCTTACCTTCACCCGTAGTTTTCCTAACTACGTTGACTCTGACTTTCCCATTGCACGAGGTAGTACGTAGGCATAGAGAGGCAATGCTCTATCGAGTCTCTTTTCTTTTCTTTTGTCCCTGTGGCCTGTAGTTTAGATAGTTCAACACCCTTTAGATAGATAACAAGTGTGGATCCCGTCGAGTACGACGAACGTGAGGGGTGCTAATACCTTCCCCTTGCGTAACCGACTCCCAAACCCAAGATTTGGTTGCGATGACCTGTCTTTTCCCTTTTTTGTAGGTTTTCTCTGATCGTCTCCTTTCCCTCTTTTATGATAAATAACGAACGGTGGCGACTCTTCTGTCCTTGCCGGCCCCTCTTCACAGTGATGCGACAACAGGCAAAAGACCAGTAAAGCAGCAGCCACAATGTTTCGCTCCAAAAGTTACTGTAAAGATCAAGCATGAGATTGAGAGACTGCTCAAAAGCCGGTTCATAAGGACTGCAAGGTACGTCGAATGGTTGGTAATCATAGTCCCAATTATTAAGAAAAATGGGACTCTGAGGGTCTGTATAGACTTTAGGGATTTAAAGAATGCTACCCCTAAGGACGAGTACTCGATGTCGGTGGCAGAAGTGTTGGTCGATTCAGCAACAGTTTTTGAGTATTTGAGTATGCTTGATGGGTACTCTGGTTATAACCAGACCCTCATAGCCGAAGATGATGTACCCAAAACGGCGTTCTGATGCCCGGGGGCCTTGGGAACATATGAATGGATGGTAATACCATTTGGTTTAAAAAAATCCGGGGTAACTTGAACCTATATTTCATGATTTTATTGAAAATTTTATGCAGGTATACATTTACGACATTGCCATAAAATCTTCATCGGAAGATGACCACTTGAACCACCTTCGACGCTCATTTGAAAGAATGGGGAAATATAGATTAAAAATGAATCCACTAAAATGTGCTTTTGGTGTGCATGCAAGGGACTTCTTGGGATTTGTAGTTCACAAGAAGGGCATCGAGATCAACCAAAATAAAACCAGGGCAATTTTGGACCTGAAGCCCCCTTCAACGAAGAAACAACTCCAGTCTTTGTTGGGGAAGATAAACTTTTTAAGAAGGTTTATATCAAACCTAAGTGGCAAGACGAAGGTGTTCTCGCCATTGCTCAAGGTCAAGAAAGAAAGTGACTTCTACTGGGGGCATAAGCAACAAGAGGCCTTCGACACCATCAAAGGATACCTCACAACGCCTCTTATTTTATTGCCACCCAGTATGAATAAAAACATGAGGTTGTACATCGTTACATCAGACGCAACCATAAGAATCATGTTAGCACAAGAGGATGATTATGGCGTCAAAAGGCCCATTTATTACCTTAGTCGAATGTTGATAGATGCTGAAACCAGGTACACCATGATCAGAAAGTTGTGCCTATGCTTGTACTTCTCCTGTATGAAATTAAAACAATATATAAAGCCAATTGAGGTTTATGTGTCTTCTCATTTTGTTATTATTAAGCATATGTTGTCTAAACCCATTTTGCATAGTCGATTTGGGAAGTGGGCATTAGCATTGACTGAATTTGCCTTGACATATGTCCCACTGAGGGAAATGAAGGGACAAATAGTGGCATACTTTATCGTCGACCACGCAGTGGTCGAATCGCTGCTTTTGATGGTTAACACGGATCTTTGGAAATTATATTTCGATGGATCAAGTCATAAGAATGGAACGGGCATTGGGATCCTGATAATATCCCCACACGGCTATCCTACTAGATTTAAGTGTAGGGTCAACGGAAAATGTTCTAATAATGAGGCAGAGTATGAAGCCTTAATCACTGGCCTCAAGATCTTCAAGGATCTAGGTGCTAGGAGGATCTAAGTGAAAGGTGACTCTGCACTAGTGATTAAATAGATCACGCGAGAGTATAAGTGCGTCAAAGAAAACCTTGTGGTGTACTTCGTGATGGAAAAACGACTTATGGAACGCTTCGAGGTTGTTAGTGTTAGCATGTACCCAGGATAGAAAATCAAGAGGCTATTATTTCGACAAGGAATGTATTGGCCAAGTATGCTCAAGGATTGCATAGAATTTGCAAAGGGGTGCCAAGATTGTCAAAGACACGCAAACGTCCAACACGTACTAGCTTGTGAGTTGCACTCCATTGTTAAGTCGTGACCTTTTCGTAGTTGGGCATTATAAATTATATGGGAGATTCGACCAGCCTCGTCAAAACAGCAGAAATTCATCCTTGTAGGGATAGATTATTTCACAAAGTGGGTAGAGGTTGTACCCTTGATAAAAGTGGACCAAGACACTGTAATTAAATTCATCCAGAACCATATTCTATATAGGTTCGGGGTTCCTAAAACCATCACGATGGACCAAGGCTCCGTATTCGTTGGCTGGAAGGTGCAGGAATTTGCATAAGAGACAGGGTTTAAATTGATCACTTCAACACCGTATTATGCTCAGGCGAAAGTCGAAGCGACCAACAAGGTGTTAATTGGGCTCATTAAGAAGCACGTTGCTAAAAAGCCCAAGAACTGGCATAAGATGTTGGATCACATTTTGTGGGCCTGTCAAACGTCTCATAGGGAATCAACCAGTTCAACTCAATTTCGTTTGACTTTCGGTCATGATGTTGTTTTGCCAGCAGAAATTTGTCTACAGTCAATTAGAGTACAACGTCAGCATGAGATCACGTCGAACCAATGCTGAAGCATGATGCTAGACAAAATGGTGGACTTAGATGAATAAAGGATGGTATCATTAGACAGTTTATTACACCAAAAGGCACGTGTGGCCAGGGCGTACAATAATAAGGTCAAGAAAAAGACCTTTACAGTTAATGACTATGTATGGAAAATGACTTTGCCAATAGATCGACGAGATCGAAGGTTAGGGAAGTGGTCACCAAATTGGGAGGGGTCGTTCCAGATAACCCAAACGTTCAGCAACAATGCATATGAGATTCGAGAGATTGGTGAAGACCAATGAATCATAAGGATAAATGGGAAATATTTGAAAAAATATAGACCTATGTTACAAGAAGTTTGAATCCAAAATAATGTTCATTGATAATTTTCCTACGGTGGTGGAAGGCTAACACAGTTACAAAATGTCTCTAGAATGGAGTTACAACCAGAATATCAATAAAATTTAAAACAATACAGTTATGCAGGAAACTTGTCCTTGAAGCCTTCAAAAAGGGTCCTCTCGTGATTCACCCTGTTTTCCAAAAGAAACTTCCTCTGATGCATTTGGTCAATGGTATTTTTGAGTGCAAGGGCGATTTCAACATGAGCTATCCCTTGGGATACTTCCTGGTCTATTACCTCCTGAGCTGGCAGAGATTTATCAGAATCCAAAGAAGCCTTCTGCTTCTCAACCTCAGTAATCTTTCTCTCCAATTACTCCATTTAGGTTCAATAGTCAGATGTTTGTTGGTCGAGGGCTTGACGTTTTTCAGAATGCTCCTTCTTCGTGGCTTCAAAATCTTCAAGTTTTTTCTCACAAACAAAACTGAGATACCATGCATGTTTCATTTCATTGATCGTCCCCCTGATTTGGGCGTCGGCCTGCTTACACATCAACAGGTCCTTCACCAGCTGAGTGAAGAAAGCCTCAAACTCAATAAAGTATTTGGCCATAGGGGGAGGTACGTTAAAAAGATAAAGTTCATCCAGGATTTTAAAAACATCCCAGGCCACAGCCGACTCTTCTGCCACCGCGTCTAGGAATTCGTCCTCAAACAGACATGTCTTTAATTGTTGAAGTTTTAGTTTTAACGAATCATCCATCTCTAGGTTAAAAGTGGCCATCGAACCAACGGGGTTGGCGTCCACGGTCAACTGACAAAGTTTGAGAAGAGCCTCCAAGGCTTCTGCTGGATTGGATTTCTTCATAGCCAGAATTTCTGTTGTGGTATGTATTTTTTCAATAGAAGGGCCACCTTCTGTTGAACCTCGAGGAGTCGGAGCACCTTTGACAGCGGCTGGGATGATCACAGGATTGTCTTTTTCACCAATGGTTGGATTATCTCCATCAGCCTCAAATGTGTGATCAACAGAGTTGGTTTGTGCTGTTGGATTCTCCTCTGTCGATGTCCCATGGAATTCGTCGACCTTTTAAGGGCTAAACAGAGGCGTCGAGTAAGTAGGATTGCTAGCAGTCATTGTAGCTTGATCAACATCTATATTAACAGTCGTGTCGACCGTATTGTCCTGCGTAGTACATCATAAATAAGACACCTATGTAGAAAAGGAAAATATATAATTTTTAGAGAAGGACAATAAAATACCTCAGAATATCTTGTGCTGAAGGGAGTTTGATGGCTACAGTGGGGAAAACATCAGTCAAGTTTCCAGGAATAACAGGCCTCACTGTCAAGGTGGCCGTTCTCAAAGGAGTCATCTTTATAGAAGCTTTTTTCTTTTTGACCAAGGGAGTGGCAGGTGGAGAGTTCGACGTATCAGAAAGAAAGACCTGGGATTGGGCACTTTCGTCAAAAACACCGCCTTTAGTAGCCGGTGGTTTTTCAATGACCTAGACGAAAAACAGTGAGTAGACAAGGAGAAAAAAATTAAACAAGCCACCAAAGAGAAAGTAGTATTTGAGGATTGAGAGTTTTTGGTTTCTTCGCCACCCTAGTAGAGGTCGATGCTACAGGTGGCCCCCCCTTTCGACTCTGGGAAAAAAGCAGATAGAATAAGATGGTGACAATTAAAAGACAGAAGAAAAGTAAAGAAGGTTCCTTTTTAGGATCCTCGGAGACACCAACTTTTGTAGGGTTTTCAATAGGAATAGAGATTATTTTTCCAGGGGCTTCATCCTCTAGAGCGGAGAAAGCATCGACCATACTCTCTAGAAAGAGATCATGGTCGAAACATTGATCTTGATACTCATACCACCAAACGTTGAAAGCTTCAGTGGTGTAGAAAGACGATTGAAAGGAGAAAACTGGAAACTCAAGGTGTTGAATCGACCTAGAAAATTTAAGACATCTCTTGTGACCTACCAAGTTTAACCATCGACCAGCCCACGTGATATCAGAGGTGTGCTGCACCAAAGACTTCGGCAGCATTTGGCTTAAACCATATTGTTGGGCCACCAAGTTGGGCTGATAATTCATAAATCCAAAGCCATTATTCCCTGTTTTGATTCGAAATGACAACATAGTAGGAGTCAGGAACGCCCGCCATACTGAATTCGACATGGCTACTGTCTGGGGCGAAGCACTAGGGAAAGGGTTTCTAAACCACGACAGACCAAACTGCAGGTGCACGAAAGGGGCCATTTCGCGAGCGAAGACGTTCGCTTTAGCAAACATAGTGAGGTATTTTATAAATAGAGTTTTGTTGGGGGTTTCTTGTGTAGTCATCAAAGCAAGTCGAACGCCTTCGACTGGACGATCCGCGTCGAGGCGCTGCATGGTAGCAGACACGGGATAACCCATCTGATGTTCAAAAATGGCATTGAGCTAGTGCTGCAACAACTACGTGGGCCCTTAGACATTCAGGTATTTGAAGGTTTCATGAAGAAGTTTTGTTCTCAAGGTCGACAGGCCAAGAGAGTGGTAAAGGGAAGACATCAGCAATTTACCCAAGGAGACTTATCGACCCTCATGTATCTGGATTGCAAAACTAATGTAACTCTTGGCTATTTATAAAGAGTCAGAGCAAAAGAGATAGTAAGACAGCCAAAGAGTCAGAAAGGCACTATGCTCTTCGTCCGATACCTCAGCAGAACCTTTGTCATGGTGATCTTCTATGTAGTTCTGGAAGCCAGCCCTGTCGAAGTCAAAAGTGGCATCCGTCTTCAAAATTGGATCGAACGTATTACCCAGAGGGGACAGACCTATAATAGCCGTCACGTTCAAGAGAGTTGGCGTCAGCATGACACAAGGGAATTGGAAGGTGTTGGTCGAACCTTCCTAGAAAAATGTTACATCCAGCAAGAGACAAGGGTTAACCCTGTGGGCATTTTGAGACAATTGGATGGCGTCAAAGATGTCAACCTTCTTCCATTGTTCTTGGTGTTTGTTTTGGACTTTGTTCAGCCAAGAGATGTAATCCTTATTGCCTGGGTTGGGCATCTGTTGCACCCCAAAATTTGCCCTCACAATACAAGACTTTGTGTTCCAAGAAGGTTCACAAGGTTCACAAAATTCATAATTGGTCAGAAGAGTTGACAATTCCCTCAGACAATGCACCTCCTAAGCAGTGCATCCAAAACTAGGGTTTTGACTTTAATCAGGCTAAATGGACTTCCAAGACTTCAAGTGAGCTTCATAACATCTTATATGTGTATAAGAACCCCCATGTCAAGTTTCAAGACTTTTCTCAAAAGTTTGCTCAGTCAGATGATCAGATAAGTCAAAAGCAGTCAATGCAGTTAAAAGGTCAAACTGAGGTCAACTGTGGTCAAACCAAAGTCAAACTTCATGATTTTTTTTTGCCAACATCAAAGAGAGGTTGGGTGAGAAATATTATCATAATAACTGTAATACCCCAAATTTTGCCCTAAGATTTGTCGTCGCATTTCATTGCATTTAATCAATTACTAACAAATTTGTGTAGTCGTTTGACTTTTTGCAGGTAAATATCATATGGCATGCATTTTTTTTCTAAAAAGTAAAAATGGCACAATTGGCAGGAGGACATGTGTAAGGAGTTATGAGTGTGAGAGGTTGAGAGTTCAAATCTCACCTTTGTCATTTTTTTTGTTTTTTTATTATTTTTACTCTAAATTTTTCTATCTTTCATTAAAAAAATAACAAAAATAGTTTTTTATTATTATTTAATTATTATTTTCGTATTTTAATTAAATCATTTTTTAAAATATTATTTTTTTCACTTTTTTCTAAATTATTCATAAAAATATCCAAAAAATCATAAAATAAAAAATATTGAAAAAAATTTTGTTCTTTTTATAATATTTTTTATTTTAGGAATCAATAGGATTATTAGTTTTTATTTTAAGTTTATTTTAATTATTTTAAATTATTTAAATTTTATTTTTTCTTAACTAATTATTTAGTTTGGGCTTTAAAATGGGCTTTAGGGACATTATTGACAATTTGGTGTTAACCCTAATTTGTTCCCTATATATACATGTGTTGCCTTGTTGGAAAAAAGGAGAGAATGAAAAAAACCTAAGAGGAGTGAGTGCCGTTTGCCGTTATTTAGTTTTCTTCTTCATCCATCACTATTGTTTCTTTTTCTTCATCGTTTACCGTTATTTCTTTTCCTTCATCTATTACTGTTGTTTCTTTTTCTTCATCTTTTACCGTTATTTCTTTTTCTTCATCTATTACCGTTATTTCTTTTTCTTTATCTATTACTGTTACGTTTATATATATATAATTTTTAAATTGTTAGAGTTTATATATATAAGATTTTTGATCGAATTATGTCGATACGATGTTTGCACATTTGTGTGCATGACGCGTGACATTTGTGTTAGTTCGATCTGGTTGCGATGATCGCATTTTTGTGTGAGCAATAATACTATTTTTTGCTTAATTTCTTTTTCTTTGCGATAAATTTTGTTTCGTCCGATTTAGATCTGGTTGCGATGAGCGCATTTCTGCGTTAGCAACATTGTTGGGTTATTTGGCACATTTAAAATTCATTATTGCTTTATTATTATTATTATTATTATTATTATTATTATTATTATTATTATTATTATTATTATTATTATTATTATTATTATTATTATTATTATCATTATTTATTATTATTATCATTATTATCATTGTTATTACCATTATTATTATTATTGTTATCATTAATTTATTAAAATTTGTTATAATATAAAAATCTGTTTTTTAAAATAAATAACATTAACATCTTTTCCAAATTAATATGAAAACCTATTATTTTTAAGAAAAACTTTTTTTTAGATAAATTTAAAATAATAACTAAAATCTTTTTTTTAAAATAATAACTAGAACCGTTATTTATTTTATTTTATTATTGTTCAATTCAAATTTCATTATCATATTGTATCTGCTCCTCTCATGTAACCTCGCGAACTTAACAATCGCTCTTTAAATTCTGCCTTTAAATTTCTGCTTGCATGGTTTAAATTATGACATTATCTCTCTGTTTGCATGATTCAATTATCTCACGCGTTTACTATTATTTCTGTCACATTGCACACATCCGAAGGTTAGGTCTAACTGTTTGACCGCCGCGCCAATAGTCCGTAAAACTTCACACATTCAATTTCAAATCCTCAAAACTACAAACTACAAACCCTAATTTTCACAAATGCCTCGCCGCAGGCAAAATTACAATTTTACCCTTAGCATTAGGTCAAAGAGCCGCCGCGCTCATTTTAGGGTTTCCCGCCGTGGAATCCCTAATTTAACCCTAATTACAACTTAACATTTCAACGTAGAGATTTGGAGTTTCTACACTCCACGTAAGCGTGTCCTTAAGATGCGTTTATTCCCCTTGAGACCTTGACCACAGTCAAGAAGTTTCTAACCTCCCTATTGAGGGGAACTACGATTACTCTGATTCCGCTCCCGTAAGGATACGTAGGCACAAGATGCGATGTCTTGCCGAGTAAACTTAGAATTAACCCCCTTTATTATTTATTATTGCTTATTTATATTTTATTTAATTATTTTGCTTATTATTTTGTAATTGTTTCTTGGATGTAAAGTTGTTTAATTATTTAATTATTATTATGGTTAGTAATTAGGGAGTGTAACAACATGTATGTAATATTAAAATAAATTTAGATCACTTTTAAATAAAGATAATTAAAATAAACACGTCACACACGTAAGTCGATTTTAATCGCCGTCTCACTTCCTAAGGATATCCCTCAAGTTGCCTACGAATAATGGTTAAGTGGGGTGTATAAAGCAAGTCCCTCAAATAGAAAAATCATCAAAGTTCCTTATGGTTGCCTTTACGAATCGAGTCCCTTTCGAAAAATGATGATGGTCCCTTATATGTGCTTATTACATCCCACAATGGCCTTCAAAGTCAAATTGTCCCTCACATATCCCTTAACATCCAAAGTAAGGACTACCTACTCCACTATAGTAGGGATAGTCTTACTAAAGGAAAGAATGAAGAATAAGAAAGACCTTTAAACATTAGGGTAGGTTACTCCTAGGTGCTTGCTCACTTCAAAACTGTTTCGCACTTAAACAAATTTTCAACAAGTTTTCAAACAAGTTCTTAACACATCCTTACATGGATTATTTATTAACTATTCTGAAAATTTTCTATTCACACACTACAATTTCAAAACAATTCAAAAGTGAGCTTAAGTACCTAAGAGCCCATGGATAACCATGGATGAAAAGGATGCTAATACCTTCCCTTTTCATAACCTACCCCCCGGACCCAAAATATTCTCTAAGGTCTTTCCTGTTCTTTTATAACCTTTCCTTATGGATAAAATAAAAGTCGGTGGCGACTCTTGCTATCCGCAACATTGTTTAAAGTCAGTTCACTGGGTTACAGAACTGGCGACTCTGCTGGGGAAAAATTTAAGAGGGGTACCCTTAGGAATTAAGATCACTTTAAATTGTTTGCCTTGTTTGCTTTATTATTATATTGTTGGGGTGCTCTTATGTGTGAAAGGTCCTAACCCGGATCTAGTGTACCTTAGGTAAATGGCAATAGACCAAGGAAACTGTACGACGTATATCGATACGGTTGATCTGGTGGCCATAGTTAGTGTGACTTCTTGGTTGGTGCTTATATTCCTTAAGTCAAGTTGAGGATAATATTGAGGCTGCCATATGTTGTCAATGCACTAACTGACTTTTAGAACCCTAGTTAACTCATCTTGGCCTTTAGAAAGTAGTGAGGTAACCGGCTTTGGTGCAGACTGAAGTTGGTTGACACTCGATACTACGCTCATTGAGATCTTAAACTTGGAGGGTTTTGGTTGGCAAGTAAGTTGCCTTCTGAACAACCACCCTTGTGAAGGATCAATGATATTGAGATCCCTTAGAACCTGGTTACTTTTGTAGGACAGGATGAACCATCTAACTTCAGGGGAGGGTACTTGCCTTTGAACCTCATGCAAGCCTTTAAACCTAGGGCTATGGTGTGACTTGTTTGTGTGTGCCACATGTTTGTGATTGAGCATGACATCATGACATCATCATGCATCATAAGCATATCATTTTCCCTAACCATTTCAAGGACCAAAGGATTTATCTTTGTTCTTTGTTGCAGGTCATGGCTTCTGCTCGTAGAAACACCATCAGGATCAACTTTGTAGGGATACCTGCTAAGCTCAAGGAGTTGGTTTCCCTAGTGCCTGATCATTCCCAGTTCGTCCAGAGACATGGTCACCTATTGGATCTAGTCACTTCAGGGTTCAGTGAAGACATGATGAGTGTGCTGTTTCAGTTCTTTGACCCTAAGCACCATTGCTTTACATTTCCTGATTATCAGTTAGTTCCGACCATGGAGGAAGTTCTCTAAACTTCTGGGTATACCTGTTCTTGATCAGAAGCCATTCACAGGCTTAGAGAAGGAGCTTAAACCAGAAGTTATTGTTGCAGCTCTATATCTGAAGAAGTCTGACATTGTTCTAGAGACGAGAAGTGGAGTTAAAGGTATTCTTGCCAAGGTATTAGTGGATAAAGCTCAAATGTTCTTGAAGGCTATGAGCTACGATGCTTTTGAGGAGATCTTAGCCTTATTGATTTATGGCTTAGTGTTGTTCCCCAATCCTGATCAGTTCATAGACGTTCATGCCATCAACATATTCCTGAGTCACAATCCAGTGCCTACCTTACTTGGAGACATCCTACATTCTCTTCACACCCGTACTACAAGGGCAAGAGGAACTTTGATGTGCTGCATACCTTTACTTTCTAGGTGGTTTATTTCTCACCTTCCTCGCTCAGTAATGAAGAATGAGCAAGGGTTCAGATGGTCCAAGAGGATCATGTCACTTTCTCACTCAGACATCCATTGGTGCTCCAGATCTATGGAGAATGTCACCATCATTGACCGTTGTGGGGAGTTTCCTAATGTGCCACTTCTAGGCATAAGAGGAGGCATCACCTACAACCCATCTCTAGCTTTACGACAGTTTGGTTACGCCCGGAGCGATGGTCCACATGACATGTTGATTCAGGGCATTGTGTTTGATTACGACAACGATCTTCAGGGTTACCGTCAGAGATTCATCCGAGCTTGGGGAAAGGTAAACAGGATTGACAGCAAGACACTGGAGCCTAAGTACACTATTCCTATGGAGGCTTATCTCAGATGGGTACGATCTCGTGCTCAGACACTCATGATGCCATATCCTGCCGTCCTACCAGTTACCATGGAACCTGTTGCTGAAGGAGACACAGCTTATACCATCCTTCACCCAGACATGCCTACTGATATGGAAGACTTGCAGAGATCATGGATCCAACTGAAAGAGCAAAGGGATACTTTCGAGGCTCATTACAAAGCAAGCCAAGCAAGGATCCTAGAGCTAACAAAGCTACTTCATGAGGAACGAAACCTCAACTCATACCTCAACACAAAGAGGAAACGTCCATGGGAGACTTAAAACCCCATCTTTTGTACTTATTTCGTTTTCATTTTTTGTAAGCCTAAAAGGCAAAACAAGTTATTACTAATAAAAAGTTACTTTCTTGTTTGTTTAAGCAAATTTAAATCCTGCGGTCCTTGAAAACATTGCATATGCATTCCCATATCATTGCATCACAGGTTTATAATTGTACACAGGTTTCTCATCTTCTCGCTGTTTATTTCAGCAATGGCTCTTGAACAATCAGTTAAGGATCTCCAGGCACAGAATGCACAGTTCCAAGAGCTGATCCTGAACCTATCCAAGGGGCAGGATGAATTGAAGACACTGCTGGCCAAGAAGACTAAGAAGGCTAGAAAGTCTGCTGGGTTGCTCAACATGGGAAGAAGGTTCAAAGGTCCTGTCAAGACCAAGAAACATGTTGAAGACTATGAATCTGAAGAATCTGAGCAGGAGAGAGGCAGTCTCCACAACACTATGGGGGACTCTGATTCTGAGGCTAACTACTACCATGAGCCTAACGAAGACAAATTCAAGATGCTGGTGGATAGAATGGATGCTATGGAATTACAGAAATCATCTGGGCTGGATTTTGAGGATTTGAGCTTGATATCTGGGGTGGTCATACCCATTGGGTTCAAAGTTCCTACATTTGTTGTCTATGATGGGGTCTCTTGTCCCAAATTGCATCTGAGGTCTTATGTCAGAAGAATGCAACCCCACACTGCTGATAAAAAGTTGTGGATCCATTTCTTTCAAGAGAGTTTATCTGGAGCTCAGCTAGAGTGGTATTATCAGTTGGAGAGTGTCAACATCAGAGATTGGAATGACCTTGCTGAAGCTTTCTACAAGCAGTATCAATACAATGCTGACTTAGCCCCCACTCGCATGCAGCTTCAAAGCATGTCTATGGGTGCCAAAGAAAGCTTTAAGGAGTATGCTCAGAAGTGGAGAGACTTAGCTGGAAGAGTTCAACCCCCTTTGACTGATAGGGAGTTGGTTGATATGTTCATGGGTACGCTGAATGGTCCGTTTTACAGTCATCTCATTGGAAGCTCATCATCTGGCTTCACTGAGTTGATCATGACAGGAGAGCGAGTAGAGAATGGTATCAAGAGTGGTAAGATCCAAGTGGGCACTTCTTCATCAGGTGCTGCAAAGAAGCCTCCCACTAGGAAGAAAGAATCTAATGCTGTGTATGGTCAGCCTGATCGTAACAGAAGGCATCAGTCTGTTAGTGCAGTTCATATTTCAAATCCAACTCCTGCAACAACAGAGCAGCCTCAAGGCAACCAACAGAGGGCTAGAAGACAGTTCACGAAGATCAACATGTCAATGGCTCAGGCATTGCAACACTTGTTGAAGGCTGAACTTATTACCCTGAGGGAGGCTCCTCAGAATCCCAATGTTACCTCTCCCAAGTACAATCCCAATGCACGATGTGCATATCATTCAAACTGTCCAGGACATGATACTAATAACTGCTGGGTCTTGAAGAACAAAATTCAGGATATGATTGATGCTGGAGAAATTGAGTTTGATCCACCAGGTACTCCAAATGTGATTACAGCTCCAATGCCAAATCACGAGAAGACTGTCAACGCCATTGATGAAGATATTGATGAAGATCTGCATGTCTATTCAGTTATGGAGTTGAGCACACCATTGTCTGTTATCAAAAAGAGGTTAGTACAAGTTGGGATCTTTCCAGGTTGTCATGAAGATTGTCTATATTGTACCTATAAGCCGGATAGTTGCTTCATTTTGAGAGATGGGATTCAACGTCTCATGGATAAATATACTATAGTGTTTGAAAGAAGACCAGCATCTGTAGAAAGTATGGTGGATCATCTGACTCAGGGTAAGAAGATTGAAGAGGTTGACATGGTTGACAAAGTACCACTAAGAATCACTTCAAAGGGTCCCATTAAAATCACTCATCAGGGCCCAATCAAGATTACTGCTGAAGGTCCTGTGAAAGTTGTCGCTGAAGCCAAAGTAGCTCCTCTGATCATTACCACTCCTGGTCCTATTCCTTATACATCTGACAAAGCTGTGCCTTGGCACTATGGGTCTGATGTTTACATCCATGGTGTCAAGCAGGAGCCTTTACCTGATATGCCTGTTGACATTGATAATATTGCTGGATCTAGCAAGATCACTCGTAGTGGAAGAGTCTTCTCTCCTCCAGTTGCTTCCAAGAGTGCAGTTACCCCTGCTGTTACTTCCACCACTGATGCTCGGGGCAAGGGTCCTGTTATTGAGCATGTATCTACTGATGTGCCAGCTGCTGATGACCTCTCTAAGCAGATGGAAGAAGTATTGAAAATCATTCGCAAGAGTGATTATGATATTGTTGATCAGCTGGGGCATACTCCCTCAAAGATTTCTATGCTCTCCCTGTTATTATGTTCTGAGGCTCATGCCAAGTCATTGATCAAGTTTCTAAAGATGGCTCATGTACCCAGTGCAATTTCTGTGGACCAGTTTGAGAATTGTGTTGCTCACCTGACCTATGACAACGGGTTAGGATTTTCTGATGCTGACTTGACCCCTGCCAAGAGGGATCATAACAGGGCCTTGCATATTTCAATTGAATGCAGGGGCACTACCCTGTCTCATGTACTGATAGACAATGGTTCCTCTCTGAATGTGTTGCCTAAGGAAGTCCTGAACAAACTGAGTCCTGAAGATACGGTATTGAAGCCCAGTAATATTGTGGTAAAGGCTTTTGATGGTTCTAGAAGAGTAGTGCATGGGGAAATTGATCTTCCAATCAAGGTTGGCTCTCAGGTGTTTACTGCTACATTCTATGTGATGGATATTCGTCCTTCGTACTCATGTCTGCTTGGTCGTCCCTGGATCCATGGGGCAGGTGCTGTGACCTCCACATTACATCAAAAGTTGAGATATCCGGTGAATGGAAAAGTTGTTACTGTCTTTGGAGAGGAAGAATACTTTGTCAGCCATGTAAACACTTTCAAGTATCTGGAAGTAGAAGGTGAATACATTGAAACTCCATGTCAGTCATTTGAAGTGGTTCCCTGGGCTGTTAAGGATTGTGTGACTCCTCCTGCTGTGAAGAAGGTTCCTGTGGTCATCAGAAACCCTCCAACAATGGCAATGACCTCCCTCAATGATGCAAAAGCTGTGGTGGAAGAAGAGTCCCAGAAGGCTGTTCGTCGTGCTCGTGCTGTTCGTATCACCAATCAAGGGGTTATCAATGCTGTGGGAGATCAAGATGAAGACTACAACTTGGAGGCATGGATTTTTCCTACTGTGGGTGCTGGACTCAATAATTGGACAGCTGAAGATGTTATCCCTATCTCCTTTAGTCAGGAGTAAATACTATTACTGTGTTATGTTTTTAAATTTATAATTTCCGGAACAATTAAAACTTTCAAGCCATGTGCCTTACCCGGGGCACAATGGTGTGCTTGTTACGGGTTGTCATTTCATTTGCATACTTCATTCAAATCAGTGGACGTTTCGTTTTCGTAAATATTGTGTTCCTTGTCTTTCTTTTTCTTTTATTTTTGCTTTATCAGCTAGGTGTTCTTACACACACCCACGTCACTAAAATGCAGATCCTCATCCACTCTGGATCCAGTTGATAACAGTTCTACTATTGCCAATTACAATTTCGAGAATCCGATCTATCAAACTGAAGACGGAAACGAGGACGATTGTGAAATACCTGTAGAGCTTGCTAGGTTGTTACAACAAGAAGAGAAAGCTATACAGCCACATGAAGAGCCAGTCGAAGTTGTGAATCTGGGAGCTGAAGAAAACAGAAAAGAGGTCAAGATAGGGGCTGATTTAGAGGACAGTGTCAAGAGCAGGTTGATTCAGATGCTACGTGACTATGTGGAGATCTTTGCTTGGTCTTATGAAGATATGCCAGGGTTGGATACAGACATTGTGGTTCACCGTTTGCCAGTGAAAGAAGATTGTCGTCCAAAGAAGCAGAAGGTTCGTCGTATGCGTCCTGAAATGTCAGAAAAGATCAAAGCAGAGGTAATGAAACAGTTCAATGCAGGGTTCTTGGCCGTAACTTCTTATCCTCATTGGGTTGCAAATGTGGTACCAGTTCCTAAGAAAGATGGTAAGGTACGTATGTGTGTAGACTACAGAGATCTGAACAAGGCTAGCCCTAAAGATGACTTTCCACTTCCTCATATTGATATCCTGGTAGACAACACTGCTCAGCATAAGATATTCTCTTTTATGGATGGTTTCTCTGGTTACAATCAAATCAAGATGTCACCTGAAGATATGGAGAAGACTACATTTGTGACACAGTGGGGCACCTTTTGCTATAAGGTAATGCCATTTGGTTTGAAGAATGCAGGGGCAACATATCAGCGTGCCATGGTGGCTTTGTTTCATGATATGATTCATCATGAGATAGAGGTATATGTGGATGATATGATAGCCAGGTCTCAGAATGAAGAACAACATCTTGATCATCTGCACAAGTTGTTTGAGAGGTTGAAGAAATACAGGTTGAGATTAAATCCAAACAAGTGTACTTTTGGAGTTAGATCTGGAAAGCTCCTGGGTTTCATTGTCAGTGGAAAAGGTATTGAAGTGGATCCTGCAAAAGTGAAAGCTATACGAGAGATGCCAGCTCCCCGTACTGAGAAGGAGGTTAGAGGTTTCTTGGGACGATTGAACTACATTGCAAGATTTATTTCCCAATTAACTACCATCTGTGAGCCAATCTTCAAGTTGTTGAAGAAAGATCAGGTGATGGAATGGAATGATGAGTGCCAGACTGCCTTTGATGAAATCAAGAGATATTTGCTAGAACCTCCAATTTTAATGCCACCAGTTGATGGAAGACCCTTGATTATGTATTTAACAGTATTAGACAACTCAATGGGGTGTGTATTGGGGCAACATGACGAGTCTGGTCGAAAAGAGCAGGCAATATACTACCTTAGCAAAAAGTTTACCGACTGTGAAACAAGATACTCACTGCTCGAGAAAACTTGCTGCGCTTTGGCATGGGCTGCTCGCCGACTAAGACAGTATATGTTGACCCATACTACCTTGTTGATTTCGAAGATGGATCCAATCAAGTACATATTTGAGAAACCTGCTCTCTCCGGAAGAATTGCAAGATGGCAAATGATCTTGACGGAATATGATATACATTATACCACTCAGAAGGCCATTAAGGGGAGTGTTGTTGCTGATCATTTGGCTCATCAAGCAGTAGATGATTACCAGTCAATGAATTTTGAGTTCCCTGATGAAGACATTATGTCTGTTACCAAAGAACCTGGACAATATGACGGACCTGAACAAGGATCCCGATGGACTATGGTTTTTGATGGTGCCTCCAATGCACATGGTAATGGTGTTGGTGTTGTGATTAGTTCCCCTGAAGGTTGTCATACCCCGATTACTGCCAGACTTTGTTTCTATTGTACCAATAACATGGCTGAGTATGAGGCATGTATCATGGGTATGCAAGTTGCTATTGATATGAAGATTCAGTTCCTTGAGAATTATGAAGGATGCAGGCTTGGATGAAGATGAGTGGATTCAGACTCGACTTGACCAGATAAATTTGATTGATGAGAAAAGGTTAGCAGCAGTTTGTCATGGCCAGATGTACCAGAAACGGATGATCAAAGTTTTTAACAAGAAGGTTAAGCCAAAGGTATATCAGGCTGGTGACTTGGTAATCAAGCGTATCATATTACCACAGGGTGATCCTAGGGGCAAGTGGACTCCAACATATGAGGGACCATTCGTAGTCAAGACAGTGTTCTCAGGAGGTGCCATGATACTGACTACAATGGATGGTGAAGACTTCCCACAACCTGTAAACGCAGACATAGTTAAAAAATACTACGCGTAAAAAGAGACCCGCTAGGTTGACAGGCCTAGGCAAAAATAAGGGCATCCCGGCAAACCAAAAGGGTTTGGGCAAAAATTAGGGATATATATATAAAAAGATGTACACCCGGCAAGTCGAAAACCTGAAAAGGCGGCTTGGGCAAAAAAGGTATCCCGGTGGATTGAAAACCTGAAAGGGCAATCCAGGCAAAAGTTAGGGATTAAAGCGTATGACTATGTCTCGTTTGGATCACTCATGAAACTGCAACCAGTTGTACTACTTACTCAAGCTCAAACAGATAAAGCTCAATCCAATCGTTTCCGTCTCAACAACAAGAAGATGAGATACTTGAGTGGCAATAGTAGAATTGAAACTCAATAGGATTATTTCCCACATAGCTGATTCTTTTTGTAAAACTTCATGACAAAATTCTCTTACTAGGGTTTATGTCTCCTTGTACAAACTTACCCGTGTATGGGTCACTTTTGATATAAATAAACTCCATCTTTTGAATCCAGATTTACTTTTACCCTATTTACATAAGCGAAACGTCCATTGGTTGTGTTTGAATGTATGTATGCCTTTGAATATGATTGATGTTTACCAGAAATGCATGTATGCTTTTAATATGATTGATGTTTACCAGAAATGCATGAAAATGCAGTAATAGTATTTACTAAGGACGAACGAGGGAAGGATTTCAACGAAGCTTCGCCGGTTCATCTTTACAAGACAGTAGGACTAATCCATCTCCCCTGGAATTTATATCCATCTCTTTTATCCTCATACGGATATACGGGAAATTACTTTCCAATAAGGGCACGATGAACGAAGACGGGATGTTATACTTATCCTACTATCAAACGAAAACGAAGGTTATCTATACCCTACTATCCCCAACAACGGGAGGTTATCTATACCTTGTTATCCCCAACAACGGGAGGTTATCTATACCTTGTTATTCCCAGCAGACGGAGGGTTATATATTCTTCAACAACGAATCGGGATTTATTTTCCTTGGCCAGCAGTTGTTATACAAGGATATCCAGACACTTCCAGCAGTGTCATATCATACATACATCATTTACATCATACCATAACATATATATCTATAGTACATTACCTAAGTGCATCATGTCATACATGCATACATAAAGCATAAATTAATGTTGTTATACAGAATGCTACCTTGTTTTCAGGTTAATTATCCAACAAACAAGCTTATGATCTTTGGGACTGCTTTATTGTAACCTCAGGGTTACTTTATCCTCCTGATGAGCTTCTTATTACTTTGGGACTGCTTTATTGTAACCTCAGGGTTATTTTATCCTCCTGATAGCCTCTCATGACTTCAAGACTGCTTTAGAGCTACTGATTGCTCTATCCTCCTGAAATCATCCTATTACTTCAAGACTGCTTTAGAGCTATTCATTGCTCTATCCTCATGAGGTCATATTACTACTTCAAGACTGCTTTAGAGCTATTCATTGCTCTATCCTCCTGAAGCCATCTAATTATTTCAAGACTGCTTTAGAGTTCTCCATTGCTCTATCCTCCTGAAATTACATTATTATTTCAAGACTGCTTTAGAGCTATCCATTGCTCTATCCTCCTGAAATCATTACTTCAAGACTGCTTTAGAGCTATTGATTGCTCTATCCTCCTGAAGACATATCACATTATTATTTCAAGACTGCTTTAGAGCTGTTGATTGCTCTATCCTACTGAAGCCATTCTATTACTTCAAGACTGCTTTAGAGCTATTGATTGCTCTATCCTCCTGAAGCCATTATTACTTCAAGACTGCTTTAGAGCTATTGATTGCTCTATCCTCCTGAGGTCAGATTTATCACTTCAAGACTGCTTTAGGGTTATCATTATTGATTGCTCTATCCTCATGAAGACATGCTGTTACATCAGTATTACTCCAGACTCCTGACAGTTCTCATTATACTACTGAAGAACTTTCCCCTAGTGGCATCTTTAAGCCCACTCAATCATGTTCAACCAACCATCAATATCACTCCATGCACTGGTGAGTGCAAATTTTTGGGCTTTTGTGTTCAATCCCCTTCAACCTTCCAGGTTACGACTGGCAAATATACCAATCTAACCCCTCAGGTTTCAGAAAATTGAACAGGGGCAGCTGTTGCACCCCAAAATTTGCCCTCACAATACAAGACTTTGTGTTCCAAGAAGGTTCACAAGGTTCACAAAATTCATAATTGGTCAGAAGAGTTGACAATTCCCTCAGACAATGCACCTCCTAAGCAGTGCATCCAAAACTAGGGTTTTGACTTTAATCAGGCTAAATGGACTTCCAAGACTTCAAGTGAGCTTCATAACATCTTATATGTGTATAAGAACCCCCATGTCAAGTTTCAAGACTTTTCTCAAAAGTTTGCTCAGTCAGATGATCAGATAAGTCAAAAGCAGTCAATGCAGTTAAAAGGTCAAACTGAGGTCAACTGTGGTCAAACCAAAGTCAAACTTCATGATTTTTTTTTGCCAACATCAAAGAGAGGTTGGGTGAGAAATATTATCATAATAACTGTAATACCCCAAATTTTGCCCTAAGATTTGTCGTCGCATTTCATTGCATTTAATCAATTACTAACAAATTTGTGTAGTCGTTTGACTTTTTGCAGGTAAATATCATATGGCATGCATTTTTTTTCTAAAAAGTAAAAATGGCACAATTGGCAGGAGGACATGTGTAAGGAGTTATGAGTGTGAGAGGTTGAGAGTTCGAATCTCACCTTTGTCATTTTTTTTGTTTTTTATTATTTTTACTCTAAATTTTTCTATCTTTCATTAAAAAAATAACAAAAATAGTTTTTTATTATTATTTAATTATTATTTTCGTATTTTAATTAAATCATTTTTTAAAATATTATTTTTTTCACTTTTTTCTAAATTATTCATAAAAATATCCAAAAAATCATAAAATAAAAAATATTGAAAAAAATTTTGTTCTTTTTATAATATTTTTTATTTTAGGAATCAATAGGATTATTAGTTTTTATTTTAAGTTTATTTTAATTATTTTAAATTATTTAAATTTTATTTTTTCTTAACTAATTATTTAGTTTGGGCTTTAAAATGGGCTTTAGGGACATTATTGACAATTTGGTGTTAACCCTAATTTGTTCCCTATATATACATGTGTTGCCTTGTTGGAAAAAAGGAGAGAATGAAAAAAACCTAAGAGGAGTGAGTGCCGTTTGCCGTTATTTAGTTTTCTTCTTCATCCATTACTATTGTTTCTTTTTCTTCATCGTTTACCGTTATTTCTTTTCCTTCATCTATTACTGTTGTTTCTTTTTCTTCATCTTTTACCGTTATTTCTTTTTCTTCATCTATTACCGTTATTTCTTTTTCTTTATCTATTACTGTTACGTTTATATATATATAATTTTTAAATTGTTAGAGTTTATATATATAAGATTTTTGATCGAATTATGTCGATACGATGTTTGCACATTTGTGTGCATGACGCGTGACATTTGTGTTAGTTCGATCTGGTTGCGATGATCGCATTTTTGTGTGAGCAATAATACTATTTTTTGCTTAATTTCTTTTTCTTTGCGATAAATTTTGTTTCGTCCGATTTAGATCTGGTTGCGATGAGCGCATTTCTGCGTTAGCAACATTGTTGGGTTATTTGGCACATTTAAAATTCATTATTGCTTTATTATTATTATTATTATTATTATTATTATTATTATTATTATTATTATTATTATTATCATTATTTATTATTATTATCATTATTATCATTGTTATTACCATTATTATTATTATTGTTATCATTAATTTATTAAAATTTGTTATAATATAAAAATCTGTTTTTTAAAATAAATAACATTAACATCTTTTCCAAATTAATATGAAAACCTATTATTTTTAAGAAAAACTTTTTTTTAGATAAATTTAAAATAATAACTAAAATCTTTTTTTTAAAATAATAACTAGAACCGTTATTTATTTTATTTTATTATTGTTCAATTCAAATTTCATTATCATGTTGTATCTGCTCCTCTCATGTAACCTCGCGAACTTAACAATCGCTCTTTAAATTCTGCCTTTAAATTTCTGCTTGCATGGTTTAAATTATGACATTATCTCTCTGTTTGCATGATTCAATTATCTCACGCGTTTACTATTATTTCTGTCACATTGCACACATCCGAAGGTTAGGTCTAACTGTTTGGCCGTCGCGCCAATAGTCCGTAAAACTTCACACATTCAATTTCAAATCCTCAAAACTACAAACTACAAACCCTAATTTTCACAAATGCCTCGCCGCAGGCAAAATTACAATTTTACCCTTAGCATTAGGTCAAAGAGCCGCCGCGCTCATTTTAGGGTTTCCCGCCGTGGAATCCCTAATTTAACCCTAATTACAACTTAACATTTCAACGTAGAGATTTGGAGTTTCTACACTCCACGTAAGCGTGTCCTTAAGATGCGTTTATTCCCCTTGAGACCTTGACCACAGTCAAGAAGTTTCTAACCTCCCTATTGAGGGGAACTACGATTACTCTGATTCCGCTCCCGTAAGGATACGTAGGCACAAGATGCGATGTCTTGCCGAGTAAACTTAGAATTAACCCCCTTTATTATTTATTATTGCTTATTTATATTTTATTTAATTATTTTGCTTATTATTTTGTAATTGTTTCTTGGATGTAAATTTGTTTAATTATTTAATTATTATTATGGTTAGTAATTAGGGAGTGTAACAACATGTATGTAATATTAAAATAAATTTAGATCACTTTTAAATAAAGATAATTAAAATAAACACGTCACACACGTAAGTCGATTTTAATCGCCGTCTCACTTCCTAAGGATATCCCTCAAGTTGCCTACGAATAATGGTTAAGTGGGGTGTATAAAGCAAGTCCCTCAAATAGAAAAATCATCAAAGTTCCTTATGGTTGCCTTTACGAATCGAGTCCCTTTCGAAAAATGATGATGGTCCCTTATATGTGCTTATTACATCCCACAATGGCCTTCAAAGTCAAATTGTCCCTCACATATCCCTTAACATCCAAAGTAAGGACTACCTACTCCACTATAGTAGGGATAGTCTTACTAAAGGAAAGAATGAAGAATAAGAAAGACCTTTAAACATTAGGGTAGGTTACTCATAGGTGCTTGCTCACTTCAAAACTGTTTCGCACTTAAACAAATTTTCAACAAGTTTTCAAACAAGTTCTTAACACATCCTTACATGGATTATTTATTAACTATTCTGAAAATTTTCTATTCACACACTACAATTTCAAAACAATTCAAAAGTGAGCTTAAGTACCTAAGAGCCCATGGATAACCATGGATGAAAAGGATGCTAATACCTTCCCTTTTCATAACCTACCCCCCGGACCCAAAATATTCTCTAAGGTCTTTCCTGTTCTTTTATAACCTTTCCTTATGGATAAAATAAAAGTCGGTGGCGACTCTTGCTATCCGCAACATTGTTTAAAGTCAGTTCACTGGGTTACAGCATCGACCAAAAGACACGAGCTTTGGGTGCCATGAACTTTAAGTCGAGAGT